>CM054058.1:272680458-273932946 GCA_028641055.1 Alopecurus myosuroides | reverse complement strand
CACCTTCAAAGTTCATGAGTAAGACTACAACAAATAATTAGAGAACAAACAATAACACATCATGAATCAATTAATAATGTTTCTAGGACACATGCACATTAAACTCAGAATGACAACTATGCTCTCTCAACTGTGCATAAAGTTAGAAGATGGAGACTCAACATAAAAGTAAAAGAAATGCCCTTCACAGAGGGAATCAGGGATCAACTCATGTGCTAGAGCTTTTATTTTATTAAACAGAGGTATAAAATGTTTGACACTCCTCCCAACCATCTTACACAAACCATGGCTAACGTAATCTTCGGGTTCCTGCCAACAATCACAAACCGTGGAGGAGTGTCTATTTTTTCGAGAGGTGTATGCTTATGTCAACGAATGGTAAACAGAAAATACAGTGCGTCACAAGCCAACTAGACATCACAAGAGCGGCTCCCATAGAAGGACGCATATGGGTAGAAGGTCATCCCTCTTTCTCTTTTGTTTACACAATTATGCTCTGACTGATAAATCAGTGGCAAATATAGTGAAGAGAATTTGTTTTATTAATTTGGGGCTGGGCACCCCGCTGCCAGCTCTTCTATCAATTGGATAAGCGGATGAAGCCACTAGTCTAGGGTGTGAAAGTCCAACCAACAAGTTAGATAAAGATTCTCTATTTACGTCCTCATGAGCTAAAACAGGAGCACAAAACAGGAGTAATTTTGAAAGTTTTAAAGGTAACACATGAGCAATTTACTTTAGAGTGGCGGTTAAATACCACATGTAGGTAGGTATGGTGGACACATTTGGCATACTTTGGTTTTTGGGAGTTGGATGCATGAGTAGAGATCATACTTAGTACAGGTGGAGGTTACCAGTGGGTTGCAACTGAAAATTTCAGTTGCAACTGGTTTTTTTTCAATTGCATTTGGGTTGCAACTAATATTTTCAGTTCTAACTAGGAGTTTTCTAGTCAAAACTAGTTTTCAGTTTTAACATTTTTTTATTTAGTTACAAGTGTGTTGCAACTGAGTTTTAATTTTCTAGTTTCAAGTAGAGTTACAATTGAGATTTTCCATTTGGAACTAAGCACCTGAGATTTCCAGTAGCATTAGGGTTGCAACTAAGATTTTTTAGTTGGAAGTAGGGTTGAAACTTAGATTTGTTAATTTCAAGTGGGTTGTAACTGGATTTTTATTGAAAAATGGGATTGCAACTGACATTTTTCAGTTACAAGGGGGTTGCAACTAAGATTTTTAGTTGTAACTAGGTTTTTTTTAGTTTGCAAGTGAGTTGCAACTGAGAGCGACAAATCAAGAGAGCACGAAGGCCATAATCATGCATAGCGACATAAACATCATTAATCAAAGCATAAGTGGCACCACAAGTTCAAAAACTAAATGATCATAGAGGCTATACGTGACTGATTCATAGTTATAAACATGGTGTAAGCATGCGCCAAGTCAACCAAATAAAACATTCAAAGGAGAACACCACAAATTTATGCTTCAAAATGACAAGAACAACTCATGAATCTTTCAATGGAACATTAAACACTCTTAGCTATTTGAGACTAATCATGCTACAAAATAACCACTAGGCTTTAGAATTAAAATAACATCTAGCATGATATGAAAAAGTTTATCCATAGTCTATACAAGCTTCCATTTGCGCCGTTATGAATTCTACTACAAGCAGCGGTTTCTTTTCCCAAGAAGCACCATACACAATATGTTTTAACAAAAACTCTCTAAATAATACAGCAAGAAAACATTAGAGTCCTCACACAACTCTACTAAAACTAACAGCTCTGAATAAGAGATGCAATGAAAACCAGAGCTAAACAGGAATTTTTGCAGCAACTGGAAGAAAAACTAATAATACTAGTATAATGAGTATTCAAACAAAAAAGTGGAGCGTGTCTATCTCCCAAACAAGGAATGCTAGGGTCCAACTATATTATTCCAGCAAGGAAAACAAAATAAAAACAAACATACGCTCCAAGTAAACTTCATATGATGTGACCGAATAAAAAATATAGTTTCACTAGAAGTCACCTGATAAATTGTTGATGAAGAAGGGGATGCCTTGGGAATCCCCAAGCTTAGATTCTTGAGTCTTCTTAAACTTTGCTTGGATGAACCACGGTGGCATCCCCAATCTTTGACCTTGCACTCTTCTTGATCGTATTATATCACCCTCTTCTCTTGACCCTTGAAAACTTCCTTCACACCACACTCAAAGAGTAATTCGCATTAGAGGGTTAGTGAAACAATAAAAAATCCATGGGTTCTGTATGGGCACAAGTTCTATTGATACTTTTAAACATTATATACATCTACTGATGTTTCGTGAAGCAAATAAATCCACTTGACATCATAAAAGAGCAAATGCAAGAAAAATGGCAGAATCTGCCAAAACCAGAACAGTCTGTAAAGACAAAAAAAATCAGGGCACTTACGTTGCTCAAATAAAAAAACTTAAAGAACGAAAAAGTTGTGTAATTAGCTGAGGAAGAAGAATAATTTTTTTAAGATCATTTTGTTCTTCTTGTGAATTATGCGATTTTTTACGATGGACAGAAGAAATCCAAAACCAACTCCAACTCTCGTCAGAAACTTTACTTGGCACAACTAATACATGAAAATAAAGATACAAAGGAGTTGCTACAGAAGTACAAAACCCCTTGACTCAAAGAAAACAGATAAAAACAAAGCAAAAATAAAACCATGGGTTATCTCCTAAGAAGTTCTTTTCTTTAACGCCTTTTAGCTAGGCCCAGAAAAGTGGATTCACGTGTTTTCAAGTGAAGAAGATGCTCACGTACGAAATGTGAATTAAGCAAAAGAGAGCATCAAGAAGCAAGTGTAAAACAAATTTAAGTCTAACAAACTTCCTATTCATAGTAATATTGTAAAGAAATAAAATAAATAAGCTCAAACCAGAAATCATGGGAAGGTAGAACAAGAGCAATTTCAAAACTTTCAACAAAAAAAGAGGTGTTTTAGTAACATGAATATTCCTACAACCATATTTTCCTCTCTCGTAATAATTTTCAGTAGCATCATGAACAAACTCAACGACATAATTATCACATAAAGCATGTTTGTCATGGTCTAAAAGCACACAATTCATATCAAGCTCAAAAATAGTGGGATCAAAATTAAAAGTAAAGACCTCTTATTTCCCACTTTTAGCAATAGAAAAACAAGATGATTGGTCACTCTTAAAAGGTATAGGACACATTATAGCAGTCTTATTTTTTGTATCATTATAATTTATAACATCAAGTAACATAGGACCATCATCTAGAGCATTATCATATAAATTTTCTAAACAAACTTCCTCATTATCATGCATATCAATAGTTGGAATAAATAGAGGATTATCATAGGATTTATCAAACTAGCATGGATTATCATAAGTAACAGTAGCAATGTTATTCTCACAAGTTTCATTCATAGTAGTATCAAGGTCACAAGTATAGCAAGTATCAATTTCATCAAAAAGGGATATTTCAAAAGCATCAATAGGACATCACTTTCATCAAATAATGTATGACTTAAAGAGTTACTCTCATTGGGAGGTAGACATGGGTAGCTCCATTCTTCCTCCTCTTGATCATCACTCTCCTCCTCTTCTTCATCCAATGAGCTTCCAGATTCAGCAGTTTGTTCTTCCATAGGTTCCTGCAAGGCATTTATCTCCTCCTTTGGTGGAGAGCATATATTAAGATATTAAGTATGTAGTAATTACAATCCTTGTAATTATCAAAGCAATATTCAAGTATAGCACAAATCTCATATTTATAAGGTGCATCATCAATATTTTCCAGTAAATAAGCAATTTTGAATGCACCCTTCCAAGCAATAAATTCCTCAATTTGTTCCACATCATCAAAGTCATAATTTCCCTTAACATAAGAAGATATGGTAACATCATCATTATACTCACGTTCAAAAGAGAGGTGTTTATACCTCCTGCAGCAACAAGATTTATCAAAGCAGTAAGTAACATTATAAGTAAAGCATAGTCATGCAATTTATTAATTTGCTCCCATAAGTGTATCCCATTCTGTGACAAGCGGTGTTCCTTATAATATTGTTGTTGTACATCCGTGAACCCACCTTGCTAATAAGATCTAGTTTCAAAGACATCAAGAATTGCTAGCAAGCATGATAAAGCAAGTAACAAGCAAAACAATAACAAAGTAAAAATGTTTGGAGGTGAGGGACTCCCCTTGCAGAAATTCTCTTCCTCCCCGGCAATGGAGCCAGAAAATGCTTGATGGAGTGTGAGCACACGTTCGTTGGGAGACCCCAAGAGGAACGTATGAAGAGAACAATAGAAAGTTTCCCTAAAAAAGAAACCAAGGTTGAATCGACCATTAAGAGGAAGGAGTAACTTCAGAAGGTTGATGCAACTGAGATGGTAGGGCGCACTACCGGTTCAGCAGCAACGTGGAACCTACACAACACAATCAAATCATTTTGCCCCAACAAATCAGTGAGGTTGTCAATCTCACTGGTTTTGCTGAACACAAAGAGTTTAAACGTATGGTGTGGAAAACGGCATGAGAACATTACGAAAGCAGTAGCAGCAGTATGAAAACAGTGGAAGCTGTGTGAAAGCAGTATGTGTATTATCAGTATGAGAAAATGGACAGGGGTCCACAGTTCACTAGTGGTGTCTCTCCGTGAAAGATAAATAACATGTGTCGTGAACAAATTACAGCTAGGCAACTGACAGAAATGAAGGCTGCCCGTAGTGCATATGCAAGACATAAAGATTACTATGTGATTCATGCGGGCATTGCAACAAAATACATAGACCGTCATCCAACTGCATCTATGACTAATAATCCACCCTTCAAATATCATTTGAACAAACGTTGGGTATTAAGTTGCAAGCAACTGATTATCACAGTAAGCAAAGTGTGTCATGTAAACAATGTAAACTAAGTAAACACCATTGTTTTCTCCCTAGTGGCAACAACACATCCTCCATCCGTCACGTTTCTGTCACTCGAGCATAGATGCAAAGGAGGCATGAACCAACTATCGAGCATAAATACTCCCTTTTGGAGTTACTAGCATCTACTTGGCCAGAGCATCTACTAATAACGGAGAGCATGCAAGATCATAAATAACATATGCATGAAGATAACATGTGTAACATCCCTAATTTTGCTACTAAAGGGTTGTGGTGTTGTGTTCATCTCATACATGCATGAAAACAATAATTTGAACCATGTTGAAACAATTTAAGTTGTTAATTTAAATGGTTTGATAAAATACCACTAATAGTACTTAATTTGGGTTCCAAAATCTTGTATTGAAAAGTAATTCAATTTCACCAAAAAAAATATATGGTGTTGTTGGAAATTTTGTGAGCTTTCCAAAAATAATTTTTGCCAAATTTTATTCTTTCAAAAAGGCCCTCAAAATCTAATGTTCTGTTCTGTTTTATAATAGAGAAGGGCTCTTTTGTAATTTCTCCAAACATCAGGGGGTTTTTGCAATTCTGCTTTTCTTTTTTCCTCTTTCTTCTTCCTTGGACAGAAGGCACAAGCACCTGCGTGGCCAGGCCACCTCATGCCTCCCTCCACGCCGATGAGTAAGACGTCGGGGAGACGTCCTGGTCGCTCTTGTCTTCCCTCGAAACCCCCCCTCTCTCCCTCGGTTCCCTTCTCTCTGCTCCGGAAAGGAGATGGAACCCTAACCGTACCGCTCCCGTCGGCCGTCGCTCATCCCGCCGTTTCCGGCCACCCGCGGCCTCGTGGAGCTAGCCACCGTCGTATACGTCCTCCGCTAACCCTCCTAGCAACCGGAATCGAGCCGGGAAGGGAGAAATCCCCGCCGCCATCCGCTTCTTCACCGACTCCGGCCGTGTCCGCCGTCCGCGATTCCGGCGCCCTCGACCACCTCCGGCGTCCCCGACCCCTCCATGAGCTTCCCGGTGAGATTCCGCACCTCCCGGTGCCTTCCTCTTGGCCCCTCCCTCCCCGTAGATCGTTTCCGTCGATGTCCAAGCTCCGCCGCCGCGGTAAGGTCGCCGCCGGCCAACTCCGGCGACCTTTGGGTCAACCGCCGCCTCCCCTAGGTTGCCCTCGACCTCCTCTACCGTTTGGTGCAGTTGGTTTCCCAAATCGAGCGCCAAATCGACGGATTGGAGGTTCACCTGTGAGGAGCAGAGCAGGGTGATGTCACGCCTGCGTCATGCTGACCTCAGCGCGTGTTTTTCTCTGTTTCTGAAAAATGTTTTATACCTGACACGTGGGCCCATGTTTAATAATAACAGAAAAATGATTAATTCTAATACATTAATAACTTCTGTTTTATTAATCAGAAAAATAAAATAAAAATATGGTTGTGTTCAGAAAAATGTACTCTTTCCAAATATTTCATTTCCATATATGTTTGAGAAAGTCCAAAAAAATGGCTTTATTTAATGTTGTTTATTCATTTAAAAATAGAAAAATAAGTTTTTATTCACTAAAATTAGAAAATTAAAAGTAATATACCAAATTGCTCAAAATGACATTTGGAACCTATTTATGATGTTTTCAAACCCATTTGGGCTTTTAAAATTGCACTCACTTTCATAACCGCCCGAAACCCCCTCCGGGGTCCATTTCGGGATAATTTCAGTAAAACTGCCTAACTGACATACGAACCCTAGCAACCCAACGATCATGTTTAGGGCTTTATTTCAGTGCATTAACTTGCTCATGCATACATATTGCGCATTGCATCGATGCCATGTTTGATTGTTGTTTTTCTCTTTCGGTGTTGTTTCCCCCTCGGTAGAACGTGACTCCGAAGTGAGGGCCAACAATCCAATGGCGAATACTTGATCCTAACCGACAAGTCAAGCACTTATTCCTGAAGACTTTATCTGGTTTTCTTATAACCAAGGCAAGCATAACCTCTTATCTGTTCATATATGATTTCAAAGTGATTTGAATCTCGTACTTTGCATTCGGTTCTAAACTATTTGATGCCAGTAGATAGAGTTCTCCTATATACTGCATAACCTAGATATCCTGATCCACTTCACCTAGAAGCTATAGGTTTGTTTGTGCGCGCTTCGCTAAACCTTGTGAGTCTTGCTTAGCCATGCCTAGTTGATGAATCTGGTCAATGCGTGAATCTAGTATGTCATGTGTTTATGATTTGAATTACCTTTGATAACTTGACTAATCCCGGCATGGATGTGAGGCCACAATGGGTTGTGGCGTTTTGTCCTGTTCATGCCCCTAGGAGCGAGTTCTCGCCTTCGAGCCAAGACTGAGCGTACAGCCACACGTGGGCTGATGAACCCCGCCCGGCTGACTAACTTGTTTAACCTTATCCATGAGCCACGTAGTTTGAGCTTTCCATCTGCGTGTGTGTCGGAAAATGTTTTGGAGAAAACTAGGTCGTGACCGGGACAAGTGATGGACGTACACGGATCTTGTTCCCGACTCACAGAACAGGTGCCGTCAGGAGGTGGCCAACTCCCTGTTGACGGGGTGGCCCTGTTTGGGTTGACTCATGGATATGGTTCGACAAGGTAAAGGCTGGGAATCGACTACCCTCTGCCGGCACTTCCCGGGCTAGTGCTAATCATGTGGCACTAAGAGTCGGTTGGTACGTGTGGGTAAAGTTGTACACCCCTGCAGGGTTAAATCTTTTCGAAAAGCCGTGTCTGCGGTTAAAGACGACTTGGTGACGGATTCTGTGATCATAGACAACTTAAACGGAATGATTAAAACTTGTTGATAACGAATGAAGGATGCCTCCTCGGAGATGCCGAGAGGGGTTACCTTGTAGCATGAGATAGTGTGGAACAACTGGAGGAGGTGATCTTTGAAGCACAAGGTGCTGAAATGATTCGGTGGATTAAAAGATGATGATATCAGTAGTTGAGTAGCTTTCTCATCTGTTTTTGAAAATATTCTATGAGACGTGCTGTTTCTTCCTCAACTTGGAAAACAAAGATGGCTTTACGCAAATAACTTTCATAAAACCTTTCTGAAGATAGCAGATATATAATAGGTTAACTAAGTCTTGTTGAGTACCTCCCGTACTCAGGTTTGCTTAATTTTGGTTCAGGAGAAGATCTCACATCGGTGGTGATTCAACGTGAACATCGACGAGTAGTTCGGGGTTCCCAAGTAGCAGCCTGGAATCTATGGGCTGGGACGTCGCCTTATGTTGCGGCCTCTTAGGCCTTTTTGGTTCTTGTTGATTAGCAACATAATTTGCCTTCCGTTGTCTGATGTAATGTTGGGTCGTGTGACCTCTGTTTGTAAGCTATACTCTAGTAACATCTGTTTAATACAAGTTTCATGTTTAGAGTACTGCTTTGATCGGTTGTTGGTTTCGAGCTCATTGCTATACAGTTTTGGCTATGCCTGCATAGTTGTCGCAGTCGAGGGGTTGTGGAGCCGATGATCCATGTCCGAGCCCGCCTGTCGATGTGATCGGCCTGGGGCGAGGTAACCCCAGTAACCCTCGATTGTTGTTGCACTTTCTGGACACATAGCATCTCTGTATAGCTTTGGTCCCGTTTCCTTCAGTTTCTTTCGACTCGTGGACGCTTGGGTATGCGTAATTGGTTATGACTAGCATGGATACATGGAGTAGTAGACCGGGGATCCGGACTACGTGCCGATGAATCCGGTCTGCCTGCCGTTGTTTGTTGCGGCCGGGGCTGGTAACCCTGAAGCCCTTGTGAGTCCATGGCTAGGAGCACATAACAGTATGTATATCTCTGGGTCCGGGGTCGTGACAAGTCTTGGTATCAGAGCAGGACTGCCTGTAGGAAAACCTTACTGCTTGGTCGATGTCGAGTCTAGTGTTTGTGAAAACTACTTTGAAACATCAAATGAGTTGTGAAAACCTTCTTAGGATTCTTTTTACTCCGTATCTGGTATCGCTCTAACTCTGGGTCTCCTTACCTGTTTTGATTTGAAAAGGTTTCAGTCAATCAAAACTAGGTGCCTTCTTTGGCAAGGACGTTTTTACCCAAGTTGACCTAGTGTTAAAGTTTCTAGAGTCGTGTGTGTTCCGTATTCCGCTATCTCTCGTTCCAAATGGGAGATTTCCTTTCCATCCTAACACCTCAGAGTTGTGTGGGTTCCACATACTTCGGTTCTATCCTGAACCTCGAGATGTCCTTTTCATCTCGAATGTGTCCGTTATCCTCTGCTTCTTCCGGAGTTATGCTGTCTTTTGAAAGATACTTCGTAATTGCTACTCGCAGTGTCCTTGAAGTCACTAAGATAGTAGTTCCTCCTTTCTCTGTGTTTTTAACCTTGGACTTGAACCGAAGGTCCCGGAATGTGCTGAATTGTGGTGGGTTGAACCATGTGGTTTCATAACCATATGATGCTCACTCTATTAGTACAGGATGCTGACCTTTAACCCAAGTTCTGTTTCGTTGAATCCTAAGGAATCTGATCCACCTCAGGGTGGCTAGGTAATTTCAGCTCCAATAGCCATAGGTTTTCTCTAGGAATCAAAAGGATCACGACAAGAGTGTTCTTAAGATTCTCATATCTTTGTTCCTGGTTCAGCTATACCAACCTTTTGGCATGGGTTCTACACATGAGTATTACCCCGTGCATCCAACGTGATCTCGGGATTTTCCAGAGCACGTTCCTACTCTTTAGTTGCTCTCAAGTATCCATCCGTGGTTTTGGACATCAAGTTGCATACGTGGGTTGGATTCTTCCAATGCACTTCTCTTGTTTTCCATCAAAACGTTCCACCTTGGAATGTCAGGAGAAACAAACTCCAGTACCTCGTTCATCTCCAGGACCAGGTCAAAGTTTTGTAATCCACAGAGTAAAGAAGTTTCATTAGCTTCTGTTTTGTTCCACCCTCGAGTGTCACATTCTTACATATCACGAGACTGTGTTAAGTTTCATGGCCTTATTGATGAAGTGATGCTCTTACCGTCCTCACTCTCCTTTCATCCAAGCTTGAGTGTTTGAGATTGATGGGTCTGTTCGTCGACGTGTGTATCTGCTATTGCTAGCAATTCTTATTGCTTAGGAAACCTAAGAAACATCTGTATCCTTCTTAGCACTGTTGGTTACCCGGTCTCAACTTAAAGATGACCGTATTACCAAATCCGTTCATTCCGGTGCATGTTCTTGGTCAGAGAGTTAGGTTCATGCCGAAGCTCCCATGTTCATATCAGTTGCTTTGAAAAGAAAGACCTCTTTCGAACTCCAAGACATACCGGTAGGTTGTGATATTCTGGTTGTCTTTCTAGAAGTATCACCAGGTTGTTACCTGACCGTGATGTCTAAACGAGGGGTAGTTTGAACTACTCCTTTCTCCAAGAAACTCCGCTGGACACCCTGGACTAGTAGGTTGAGCTTAAACAACAACTTGGAGAGTTGAAAGGCAAAAGCTCCGCCTAACCTGATCCTCTGTTAAGGGATGTCTAGTTCCTTTGTGTTGAAGAAGGATAGTATCTTCTTAGTGGACATGCTATCATTCTAACCTTGATTTGATTTGGGCTATCGTCAAATCAAGATCAGATCCAAGGACTATCTTGATGGTGTTTTCACTCATGGTGTTTTATCCGAGTACACCTTCATGTCCTTTTGTCTGACCAATATTTTGCCTTGTTCATGTATCATATGAACACCTCATCTTGGAGTTTTGATAAGTGTGTTTTCGAGCCCATCGATGACATTTCTAATCATCCGAGTTGCAAGAGGATCATGTTGAACACTTGGCACTAATGTTGGAAACTTTCGAGAACCATCTTTGTGTCATCTTGAAGTTGTGTTCTGGCTGTTCGAAGTAACTTACTCCAGTCCATGAGCTTGTGGTGAAAGTTGTCGCCATAGATCCGAGTATAGTTTCCTTGTTCCCTCGGGAATAATTCCAAGTCAGTCGTGCATGTGTTGACTACTCCTAAGATGGTGGGTTGTTACCTCCATTCATTTGAAGAAGTTAGCATCCACACCCAATCCACTGACTAATTGTTCGTGAAAGATAAGAAGTCCAAAAACTTCGTTATCTTTGTGACCGTCTTCCCAACAAGGACTCCGATGTGTTATTTCGTAGGTAGACCATGTAGGTGCAACCGTCTTTTTCAAGTTGCCAATACATGAGTTATGCCATCTCGCTCATCTTCTTGAGATTGACATCGTAGCCCATGTCTTGAGAATCTAGTAGATATATCTCGTTGATAACCGGTGCAATCTTCCTGATCAAACATACCGAGTCTGAGTTATCTTCCCACTAACCAGAGCTGAATCTCAAGCAGCAACGATCGTTGGTGTTTCCTCAGGAGTATTGAATTAGGTCCATTTGGAAATCCGGCATGGTTGATGTTGTGGTTGACACAATTAGCCGGAAGGCCTAATGTCATATCTCTTTGAGTCTGTAAGAACAACCACTCTCCGTGAGAATTCTTGGGTGACTTATTCTAACAAGTTTTTCCCACCGTTCTTCCAAACCGGAGTTCATCTTTCACTTGATGACCTATAGAAGGCTTGTCATGAGACTCCTGTCGGTATCTAGAACGTCCAGGAGAACTTGGAAGTTGATCTTTCCAATATCTTTCCGTTGAACCTTCAAAACCTTCGTTCCAGTGGAAAAAAGTTCATCAGGATAATATCTGTTGGTGTTCCGTAATCGCCGTTGATCAGTTCCCTTTTTCAAGTTGTGTGTACCTGAAGTTCTGTTCATCTCACACATTGTGTGAATTTGTCAGTTACTTCAGCCATGGGATCTTAACCATGTGGTCGATGTATGGTCACGTCCAAACCACAATAGAAAAGAATTTCCTCATTTTCTTCCGGTGTTTCAATCCCCATTGGTTACCCATCCTTATGGTGTGATCAAGAATTCCTCCTTTGTTCGGTGTTTCCACATCTTTCAGTTACTCATCTTCTGTTGTGAAGTAACATTCCGATCTCCGATAAAGTTTTCGACAAACTTTAATGGAATGAAAGTTCCTTCATCTTCCGTGTCCACTCCGAAGAGTGAACATGATCTCAAATTCTCTCCGACGCACGATTACATCGTTTTCTCATGTTTTCCCTCGTCCACGGATATTGCGTTGTGATATCCAAGACCATCCTTGACATCTTGGTTTTATGTTTGAAGAAACCTCGATGTCACAAGTTGTCCAACCCTTCTTCTACAAAAGGATTTAAAGTCTTGTGCAAAGCTCTTATTCTAAATCCCTTCAAAAACCATCGTCCACAAACTTGAAACCATCTTCTACTCACTCCGTTATCTTGATGTGTTTCATGCATGTTAACTCAAGAGTTCTTCGTGAACATTCCTATCATGAGTTACCCATGGGATACTCGATCTTCGTGAAGATCATTTCCTAAGAGTTTCCCTCTTACCTAAGGTGTAGCCGTTGGAGATCTTCGCAAGTGCTACAGGTCAACATCTTCGAGAAGAGAATCGTAAGGTTCGAGAAGATCGTTCAAAACCGGTGTTCCTCCTTTCTTCTCCTTCGGGAATCTCGGGACGAGATTCTCGTAAGGGGGGTAGATTTGTAACATCCCTAATTTTGCTACTAAAGGGTTGTGGTGTTGTGTTCATCTCATACATGCATGAAAACAATAATTTGAACCATGTTGAAACAATTTAAGTTGTTAATTTAAATGGTTTGATAAAATACCACTAATAGTACTTAATTTGGGTTCCAAAATCTTGTATTGAAAAGTAATTCAATTTCACCAAAAAAAATATATGGTGTTGTTGGAAATTTTGTGAGCTTTCCAAAAATAATTTTTGCCAAATTTTATTCTTTCAAAAAGGCCCTCAAAATCTAATGTTCTGTTCTGTTTTATAATAGAGAAGGGCTCTTTTGTAATTTCTCCAAACATCAGGGGGTTTTCGCAATTCTGCTTTTCTTTTTCCTCTTTCTTCTTCCTTGGACAGAAGGCACAAGCACCTGCGTGGCCAGGCCACCTCATGCCTCCCTCCACGCCGATGAGTAAGACGTCGGGGAGACGTCCTGGTCGCTCTTGTCTTCCCTCGAAACCCCCCCCTCTCCCTCGGTTCCCTTCTCTCTGCTCCGGAAAGGAGATGGAACCCTAACCGTACCGCTCCCGTCGGCCGTCGCTCATCCCGCCGTTTCCGGCCACCCGCGGCCTCGTGGAGCTAGCCACCGTCGTATACGTCCTCCGCTAACCCTCCTAGCAACCGGAATCGAGCCGGGAAGGGAGAAATCCCCGCCGCCATCCGCTTCTTCACCGACTCCGGCCGTGTCCGCCGTCCGCGATTCCGGCGCCCTCGACCACCTCCGGCGTCCCCGACCCCTCCATGAGCTTCCCGGTGAGATTCCGCACCTCCCGGTGCCTTCCTCTTGGCCCCTCCCTCCCCGTAGATCGTTTCCGTCGATGTCCAAGCTCCGCCGCCGCGGTAAGGTCGCCGCCGGCCAACTCCGGCGACCTTTGGGTCAACCGCCGCCTCCCCTAGGTTGCCCTCGACCTCCTCTACCGTTTGGTGCAGTTGGTTTCCCAAATCGAGCGCCAAATCGACGGATTGGAGGTTCACCTGTGAGGAGCAGAGCAGGGTGATGTCACGCCTGCGTCATGCTGACCTCAGCGCGTGTTTTTCTCTGTTTCTGAAAAATGTTTTATACCTGACACGTGGGCCCATGTTTAATAATAACAGAAAAATGATTAATTCTAATACATTAATAGCTTCTGTTTTATTAATCAGAAAAATAAAATAAAAATATGGTTGTGTTCAGAAAAATGTACTCTTTCCAAATATGTCATTTCCATATATGTTTGAGAAAGTCCAAAAAAATGGCTTTATTTAATGTTGTTTATTCATTTAAAAATAGAAAAATAAGTTTTTATTCACTAAAATTAGAAAATTAAAAGTAATATACCAAATTGCTCAAAATGACATTTGGAACCTATTTATGATGTTTTCAAACCCATTTGGGCTTTTAAAATTGCACTCACTTTCATAACCGCCCGAAACCCCCTCCGGGGTCCATTTCGGGATAATTTCAGTAAAACTGCCTAACTGACATACGAACCCTAGCAACCCAACGATCATGTTTAGGGCTTTATTTCAGTGCATTAACTTGCTCATGCATACATATTGCACATTGCATCGATGCCTTGTTTGATTGTTGTTTTTCTCTTTCGGTGTTGTTTCCCCCTCGGTAGAACGTGACTCCGAAGTGAGGGCCAACAATCCAATGGCGAATACTTGATCCTAACCGACAAGTCAAGCACTTATTCCTGAAGACTTTATCTGGTTTTCTTATAACCAAGGCAAGCATAACCTCTTATCTGTTCATATATGATTTCAAAGTGATTTGAATCTCGTACTTTGCATTCGGTTCTAAACTATTTGATGCCAGTAGATAGAGTTCTCCTATATACTGCATAACCTAGATATCCTGATCCACTTCACCTAGCAGCTATAGGTTTGTTTGTGCGCGCTTAGCTAAACCTTGTGAGTCTTGCTTAGCCATGCCTAGTTGATGAATCTGGTCAATGCGTGAATCTAGTATGTCATGTGTTTATGATTTGAATTACCTTTGATAACTTGACTAATCCCGACATGGATGTGAGGCCACAATGGGTTGTGGCGTTTTGTCCTGTTCATGCCCCTAGGAGCGAGTTCTCGCCTTCGAGCCAAGACTGAGCGTACAGCCACACGTGGGCTGATGAACCCCGCCCGGCTGACTAACTTGTTTAACCTTATCCATGAGCCACGTAGTTTGAGCTTTCCATCTGCGTGTGTGTCGGAAAATGTTTTGGAGAAAACTAGGTCGTGACCGGGACAAGTGATGGACGTACACGGATCTTGTTCCCGACTCACAGAACAGGTGCCGTCAGGAGGTGGCCAACTCCCTGTTGACGGGGTGGCCCTGTTTGGGTTGACTCATGGATATGGTTCGACAAGGTAAAGGCTGGGAATCGACTACCCTCTGCCGGCACTTCCCGGGCTAGTGCTAATCATGTGGCACTAAGAGTCGGTTGGTACGTGTGGGTAAAGTTGTACACCCCTGCAGGGTTAAATCTTTTCGAAAAGCCGTGTCTGCGGTTAAAGACGACTTGGTGACGGATTCTGTGATCATAGACAACTTAAACGGAATGATTAAAACTTGTTGATAACGAATGAAGGATGCCTCCTCGGAGATGCCGAGAGGGGTTACCTTGTAGCATGAGATAGTGTGGAACAACTGGAGGAGGTGATCTTTGAAGCACAAGGTGCTGAAATGATTCGGTGGATTAAAAGATGATGATATCAGTAGTTGAGTAGCTTTCTCATCTGTTTTTGAAAATATTCTATGAGACGTGCTGTTTCTTCCTCAACTTGGAAAACAAAGATGGCTTTACGCAAATAACTTTCATAAAACCTTTCTGAAGATAGCAGATATATAATAGGTTAACTAAGTCTTGTTGAGTACCTCCCGTACTCAGGTTTGCTTAATTTTGGTTCAGGAGAAGATCTCACATCGGTGGTGATTCAACGTGAACATCGACGAGTAGTTCGGGGTTCCCAAGTAGCAGCCTGGAATCTATGGGCTGGGACGTCGCCTTATGTTGCGGCCTCTTAGGCCTTTTTGGTTCTTGTTGATTAGCAACATAATTTGCCTTCCGTTGTCTGATGTAATGTTGGGTCGTGTGACCTCTGTTTGTAAGCTATACTCTAGTAACATCTGTTTAATACAAGTTTCATGTTTAGAGTACTGCTTTGATCGGTTGTTGGTTTCGAGCTCATTGCTATACAGTTTTGGCTATGCCTGCATAGTTGTCGCAGTCGAGGGGTTGTGGAGCCGATGATCCATGTCCGAGCCCGCCTGTCGATGTGATCGGCCTGGGGCGAGGTAACCCCAGTAACCCTCGATTGTTGTTGCACTTTCTGGACACATAGCATCTCTGTATAGCTTTGGTCCCGTTTCCTTCAGTTTCTTTCGACTCGTGGACGCTTGGGTATGCGTAATTGGTTATGACTAGCATGGATACATGGAGTAGTAGACCGGGGATCCGGACTACGTGCCGATGAATCCGGTCTGCCTGCCGTTGTTTGTTGCGGCCGGGGCTGGTAACCCTGAAGCCCTTGTGAGTCCATGGCTAGGAGCACATAACAGTATGTATATCTCTGGGTCCGGGGTCGTGACAACATGATAGATTGATAATCATAAGACATAACATTCAACATTCATCTGATCCCAGCAAACATGTCGCACCCGGACTTCTAGAGGATACTCACAGTCCGCTAAACAGTAGAAAAATGGCTTACGGGGCATACCGGCACCCGCATCTCAATATGAGCAGGCCAACACGTAAACGTGTGACAACCATTTTCTACTATCCATCGTCTGCGTAAACCATCCCATAGAAATCCGACTACTTCCGTTGACGTACTTCATAACATACACACATGGTACGTCAACGGCATTTGAACAAGTGATATCACAACATATCTCTAAGACACAAAAGATGGAAATAAGTTGCAAATAGCTCTCACTAGAGCAGAGATAGCAAATACAATCATCCAGAGGACACATGTCCCAACAATTCATCATTACATCACAGCGGAAGCATCCAAAGTGTCTGAGTACAGACAAGATCCAAATAGGCCTAAGAGGCCGGAAACGAAAAGACGGAGCCCATCCACGATGTCTCGGATCCTGCCCGGGTCCGCTATCTACTCGTCAGCAGCCTCGTCATACTCCACGTAGTAGCCACCATGGGGATCCTCGGAAATGTAGTCTGCGGAAACCACAGCCCCAAAGGGGTCAGTACATAAACGTACTGGCAAGCAAGACTCACAAGATACCATAGTGTACCCGGCAACACCAAGTACAGATGCTTTGGGTTCAACGGAAGAATAGGTGATACAAAAGTGCGGCAGCAGGCTGCTCTAACCAACTACAGAAACACGCTACAACTTCCGGCTAAAAGAAGGGGATAAGATAGCGTATCGTAACCAACTATAACTAATCTCAAACAAACCCATCCTGGATCTCGCCCCTTATCCAAAGAATCAATCCGAGGATAACTCACACAGTTGGATTAATGATGGTTCAAGTTATTGTGTCGATAAGACTATTACTAGTCAAGTTATCATTAGTTAGGTGTAAGTTGTTCTGAGTACTTGTTAGCCAGTACTTTCACCAAGTCATCCATAACCGCGGACAACACGGCTTCTCGAGAAGATTTAACCCTGCAGGGATGCACCAATTTGGCCGTACACGTAACAATAACCCGCCAGATGGAATGCCTTCCACCAAGCGGGGCACTCAACACAACTCAACTCTTCTTCGCATCAAGCCCAAAGAACCCCGTGCAATTGAGCGCACGGCTAATCAAGCCCCACGAAGAAAAGGGGACCCTCATAGCACTCTAAGAACGTGTCTCCCTAAATGCCGACTACAAAAGTTTCCACCCTGGCCTCGGGTTCGTACCTGCATATGCGTGCGGCAAATGGAAAACCCGAACTAAATGAGGCGATTTGGACGAGATGCGAATCGAATCAAATTGAGAGGGGCGCCTATACACGCTTCCCACATGCGGATAGTGCGCTCATCATGGATCAGTAGACAAGACCCTTTTCCTAATTAGGGTCGACACTAGCAGGCCTCAAAACCATACCCGGCCTCCTGCCGGTGCCTTATCATCACATTAGCATTACCTCAAACATTAACATGCTGTTGTTTAACATCGAGCCCCAGAACATAATAAGTATGGTAATAGAAATAACGGACAGCAGACTCGAGCATATACAACCCTAAGCATGCTAGTAAGACACAGGCAACAAGCAACAGGGTTATAGGTGTGGAGGTGAGGCTATATCAGGTATACAGGATAACATGTGATAGGATCGAACACAAGCAACGATTCATAAGGCTAGCAGAATAGACAACGGAAAGTATCGATATCCAGTGTGGAAAGGACACATTGGTTCATGTGAGTGAATACTTGCCTGCAAACTCAGTAGCCTGGTACTGGGCTAACTCCTCAGAAGTGTCGTAAACCTCGTCTGTCTCAACGTCGTCGTCTATTCGAGAAGAAGCAAACAAACAACGCAGAGAGACAAACAATCAATAACATGGCATAATGCACAATCATGGGATGATGCATGGCAATTTAATTGATGTATCAAAATAAGCTAGTTGACATGATAACATAATTAAATGGACCCATATGCAATTTGGATTGCATATGGAAAGCCCATGAATTTAAGGTTGGTTTAGATGATCTACAACTAAACAACATGTGAAAGTGGATTAGCATGATGCATGGATGAGGAAAACAGAAAGAAAACAACAATAGCTTCAATTTGAAATGAAGTTTACCAAATTTGAAATTTTATTTATTTAGTTATGAAAAATTGGCTCCTTAAAGGAGTTACACAAGTATTTGTTGTTTTCACCAATTTTAATTGTTCAAAATAAATAACAAAATTCATATTTGGAAAGAACACAAAATTTTAGGTGGAAAACATGTTTCATTTGTTGAAAAAGGAATTAAAATGAATTAATTATGAATTAAACAAGTTTAAACAAGATTTAATTGAATTTAATTCAAGTATGAAATTATTTGAATTTTTATTTGTTCAAAACATTAAATAAAATTCATATTTGGAAAGTTTATACTTTTCTGGTTAGAAAACATATTTTATATGTTCAAAAAGAATTTAATTTGACCAAGTTATGAATTTAGCAAATTTAAATGATTTAAACAAGGTTTAAATTATTTAACCAAATTTAATTATTCAAAACATGAAACTAAGTTTATAATTGAAAAGGTGGTTCAATTTTGCATGGAAAACATATTTCATATGTGCCATTTGAATTAAGTTTGAATTAGTTATGAATTTAATCAAATTTGTAATGAGTTGTTTGAATTTGAATTTTGAAACAATTTGAAATGTTCAAAACAGAAAACAAAGGTTTTAAACATGTAGAGAATTGAATTTGGTATAGAATACATATTTTATTTATTTTATTCGAAGTTGAAATTCAAAAGATATTTGCATTTTGAAACCAGGGACTATTCTGTAAATAATATGGACTTAAATTAAAAGAAAATGGGGAAGAAACGTTTTCCACCCCGCAGCAACCCAGCCTGGGCCGCTGACAGCGGGCCCTATGCCACGTAGGCACCGCATGGCAGCACGCGTCACTGACAGGGGCCCCCACCTATCAGCGCGCGAGGGCGAAAGAGGGGTGGATTTTAATCGCGCGGGCGGGGGCTCGATCCCGCGACCGCGGATGCGCGAGCAGTGCGCAGTGCCACTGCAGTACTGAATCGTTCTTGTAAGTAAAGGGGGGCTCGGGGAGGATAAGGTTCAGATGCGGCTACTGAAACTGAAACTGTAAGTTTCAGTTATCTGAAACTGTACCGCACGGAGGCAGTCGCCGGCGGCGAACTCGCGAGCTGCTGTGCTCGCCGTGGAAGCGTGCGTGTCCGTGGCGTTCATGCGCGTGCAGAGAGAGAGAGGAGGGTGGAGGGCGTGGTGCTCACCCCCGTTGACGATGAAGCAGAGGCTCGGGGTGGAGGACAGTGGACGGCGGCGACGGAGAGGTGGACGGCGGCGACCAACCCGTGCTTCCCAGCCACCGCGGAGCAGTCGAGGTGGCTGGTGGCAGTACGGGGGCCCGATTCCCGTACTCAACCAGCTCGAAGGAACCCATGTCGACAGCGATCGTCGGCGTTCAGCTGCGGTGGCGGTGGGTGGTTTCAGAACAGAGATGGGAGGAGCAGGGCCGAGAGGAGGGGAAAACGGCGGCGCTGCGAGGGAGAGAGGTGGAGGAAGGTTAGGGCAGAGGGAGAGGGCCGCGGTGGAGCTATAAGGGGGAGGGGAACGCGCGGTGGCCGTCTGCTCCACCGTACTGTCGACGTGGGCGAGCTGGATGCGCGCCGTACAGGTAAGGGACGAGGGGGAGGGGTACCAGGCCGTGCTGGTGGGCTGGGCTCAGCCCACTAGCCTGCCTCTCCCCCTCTCTGTTATATTTTTTTTCGTTTTTTTCTGTTTTACTGATTCCTTTTTTTTTGCAGAAATAGAAAAGGAAGAAAAACATAGTTTTATGGTTTGCTAAAATTTAGGAAAAATGTGTTTAGTTTATTTATTGTAACAGCACCCATTTGCCAACTTTTGTTTTCCAAAAATTTTAATTTATGTTGTTGTTTGTATTTTATTTGAATTTGAGTGAAATTGATATAACTAAATTATTGAAACTTAAGCAATTCAAAGTTTTTAATTTCAAGTTAATTTGAAACAAATGATTGGAGTGTTTTGTAATTTTCATAAATTTCAAAATGGTTGCTCTTTGGAAATTTAATTGAATTTTGAATGAAATTGAATTAAGTGAATTATTAAAAAGAACAAGTTAATAGTTTGAGCTTTCTATTTTAATGGAAACAAATAGCTGTTTTTATTTGAATATTTTTATTTGAAAATTGTAACATAACAAGTATGAAACAAAGATTGAATTTTTGGTTTGAAATTCATATGGAAAACAAGGTAAAACAAAAGAAAACAACTGGAAAACAAATGCCAAACAAATGCAATGATGATGAGGTCATGATGCAAAACATAAATTAACAAAAAGCAAACATTCTAATGGATGTTTTCATACTTGGGATGTTACAAAACGCCCCCCCCCCTTGAAGGAATCGCGCCCCGAGATTCCTACTGAGAAGAGAAAAGGTCTGGATACTTCTTGCGAAGATCCTCTTCGGTCTCCCACGTTGCCTCTTTATCGGAATGATGGGACCACTGCACTTTCAAGAACTTGGTGCTCTTATTGCGAGTTTTGCGCTCGGTCTCATCGAGGATATGAATAGGGTGCTCCTCATAAGAGAGATCTTCTTGCAGTTCAATGGAATCATGATCAACTGCACGATCTGGATCTTTGAAGCACCTCTTGAGCTGTGACACGTGAAACACATCGTGCACCTTGGATAGTTTCTCTGGAAGTTCAAGACGATAGGCATTTTCTGCACGCCTTGAGAGAATGTTGAAAGGACCAATGTATCTTGGTGCAAGCTTTCCTTTGACACCAAAACGATGAGTGCCTCTGAGGGGAGTTACACGGAGATATGCTTTGTCACCAGGTGCATAGACCATATCCATGTGCTTGCTGTCATAGTAGCTTTTCTGACGAGACTGAGCAATCTTGAGATTGTCACGAATGATGCGAACTTTCTCTTCGGCTTCCTTAACAATGTCAGGGCCTAAGAGTGAACGTTCACCAGCTCCAGACCAATTGATTGGACTCCTGCATCTGCGGCCATAGAGAGCCTCAAATGGTGCCATGCCTAGGCTTGCCCGGAAGCTGTTGTTGTAGGAGAATTCAGCATATGGAAGACATTCCTCCCATTTCATGCCAAAGGAGAGACCACATGCTCTGAGCATATCCTCGAGAATCTGATTGACTCTTTCGACTTGCCCTTGAGACTGAGGATGGTAGGCTGTGCTCAACAGAAGTTTGGTGCCCAATGCTTCTTGAAAGCTTTTCCAGAAATGAGAAGTGAATATGCTTCCACGGTCTGAGCTTATTTCCAATGGAACACCATGAAGAGGAACAATCTTTGCTGTGTAGAGCTCTGCTAACTGGCTAGCTGAGATTGTTTCTTTGACAGGAAAGAAGTGAGCTATATTAGTGAGTCGATCAATGACAACGAAGATTGCATCGTTGCCCTTCTTGGACTTTGGAAAACCAGTGACGAAGTCCATTTCGATCATGTCCCACTTCCACTCAGGGATTTTCAGAGGTTGGAGAAGACCGGCTGTTTTCTGATGGACTGCCTTAACACGTTGACAAACGTCGCATTCAGAAACGTATTGAGCAATTTCACGTTTCATGCCAGGCCACCAATACAGTGTCTTGAGATCCTGGTACATCTTTGTACTTCCAGGGTGTATGGAGAGAGGAGTTTCATGAGCCTCCTTCAGAATGACATCTTTGAGACTTTGAACTTGAGGAACTGCAATGCGTCCTTCAAAGAACACAGTTCCCTTGTCATCAATTGAGAAGGACTTAAATTTCTCCTTGCCTTCTTTGATGTGTTCTACCATCTTCTTGATTTCAGCATCGCGAAGTTGTTCAGAACGAATCTTGTCCTCGAGAGTTGGACTGGCTGTCAAGTTTGCAAGATAGCCTTGAGGCACAAGACCAAGGTTGAGCTTCTGGAATTCTTCATGAAGAGGAGGTTGGCTTTCCATGATCATGAGATTATTGCAATATGAATTGCGATTGAGAGCATCGGCCATAACATTAGCCTTGCCTGGAGTGTAAGAAATGGTAAGATCAAAGTCCTTAATCTTTTCAATCCATCTCCTTTGCCTGAGGTTTAGATCTGGTTGAGTGAAGATGTATTTCAGACTCTTATGATCGGAAAAGATTTCAGTGCGATTACCCAACAAGTATTGTCTCCATTTCTTGAGGGCAAACACAACTGCTGCAAGTTCAAGGTCATGAGTTGGATAATTGAGCTCATGTGCGTTCAACTGACGTGAAGCATAAGCCACAACTTGACGTTCTTGCATAAGAACTGCACCTAGACCTTGGAGAGAAGCATCACAGAATATTTGGAAAGGTTTGGAAGGATCTGGGCCAACCAGAACTGGTGTAGAAGTGAGTTTAGTCTTCAGGAGATTGAAACTTTCATCACATTGTGGAGACCAAACGAACTTCTTGTCCTTCTTTGTGAGATCAGTGAGGGTTTGGCAATCTTGGAGAAGTTTTGGACGAAACGACGGCAATAGCTAGCCAAGCCAAGAAAACTTCTTACTTGCTTCACCGTCTTTGGAGGTTTCCAATCAACAATTGCTTTAACCTTCTCTGGATCAATGGCTATGCCCTTGGCAGAGATGACATGACCAAGGTAAGCAACTTCTGAAATCCAGAACTCACATTTGGAGAACTTGGCATAAAGACGATGCTCGCGAAGCTTCATGAGGGTTAGACGAAGATGTTCTTCGTGCTCTTCCTCGGATTTTGAGTAGACAAGAATGTCATCGAGATATACCACAACGAACTTGTCGAGGTATTCGTGGAAAACAGAATTCATAAGTCGAGAGAAAGTCGCCGGTGCATTGGTGAGACCAAAGGACATGACGGTGAATTCATATAGACCGTAGCGAGTGGTGAAGGCTATCTTTGGAATATCCTCTTTTCTAATCTTTATTTGATGGTAACCCATTCTCAAGTCCAACTTGGAGAATATTGAGGCTCCAGCAAGTTGATCAAAAAGATCATCGATACGAGGAATTGGATACTTGTTTTTGATGGTTTTCTCGTTAAGAGGACGATAGTCAACAACGAGTCTCTTTGTGTGATCCTTCTTTGCAACGAACAGAGTTGGGCAACCCCAAGCCGAGGAACTAGGTTGAATGTAACCTTTTTCCATGTACATATCGATTTGCTCCTTTAACAGTTTCAGTTCAGGAGGAGCTATCTTGTATGGATGCTTAGAGATTGGAGGAGTACCTGGTTCAAGTTCGATCACGAACTCAACAGCTCTGTCCGGAGGCATCCCTGGCAACTCTTCTGGAAATACGTCAGGGAATTCGCAAACCACCGGAACATTTTCAAGTGAAGGTAGAGGTTTTGCATCGAGGTTGCACAGCTGAATGGAACTTGATTCATTTGGAGAATAGACTATCTGGCCAGAGGGGTGGAACAGAGTTATTGACTTTTGAGCACAGTCAATCCTTGCTTTATTAGCTTTCAGCCAATCCATACCAAGAATGACATCAATGTCAGAACTTCCCAGCAACATGAGAGAGGCAAGGAAAATGTGGCCTCCAATTAGGATTTGATTGTCCTTACTTATCTTGGAGGTCAACATTTGAGATCCCGGGGAGTGAACAGTGATTTGATTGCTTAGTGGAACCACCATTAGGTTGTTTGTTGTGGCAAAGGTTTTTGACACAAAAGAATGCGATGCTCCGGTATCAAACAACACTTTAGCTGGAAAAGAGTTTACGGGTAATATACCGAGAACGACGTCAGGAGCTTCCTCAGCTTTGTCGATCTTGACATGATTCACCCTTGCGGTCCTCCCGACAGGCCTGTTGTTGGTGTTGAAGGCTTTAGGCGGGGGAGCGCGCACCATTGCCTGGTTTGTATTGGGACGAGGTGGTGGTGGAGGTAGCTGCCTCTGCGTGCACTTGTCAGCGTAGTGCCCCGTCTGCTTGCACTTGTAGCAAGTGACGACACGAGGAGGCCCTGGCCTTGGCTGCCCCATCGAAGCCCTCTGATCATGCATCTGAGCAGGGTTGGGTGGGCGGGGAGCGAAGCCTGGAGAAGCTTGGGCGTATGGAGCCCGAGTGACAGCACCATTTGGCACCCAGATGCGGCGCTTCTGCGGAGGGGTGGTCATGTTGGAGGAGGAACCACCCTCACGCGAGTGCTTGCGAGACACCTCGAACGCCTTGCGCCCATTTTCTTCATTGAGCGCGGTGTTAACGAGCTCCTCGAAGTTGTTGGCCTTGATATTGGTGAGGGCGTACTTGAGTTCCGGGTTAAAACCTCTGCGGAACCTTGCCATCTTCTTAGCCTCAGTGGACACCTCATCACCAGCGTAACGAGCGAGGCGATTGAACTCACTCTGATAGCCAATGACGTCCAACTTGCCCTGCTTGAGTGAGCAAAACTCTTCACGCATCCTTTCCATGAGACCATCTGGAATGTGGTGCTTCAGGAATGCTTCCTTGAAACAGTTCCACGTGATTGGAAAGCCAGCTCTCATGGCCTGGTAGTTTTCCCACCAAGTAGCTGCCTGACCCTTCAGCAGATAGGAGGCATACTTGACCTTGTCTTCCTCAGCAACGTCAGCAATCTCCAGAGCCTTAGCTATCTCACGGATCCAGTCATCAGCGTCCAGAGGCTCGCGTGTGGCCATGAAAGCTCTCGGACCCAGACTGAGGAACTCCTTGATGCTGACTCGTGGATCCGTCTGGTTGTTGTGCTGATTAGTCTGAAACTGGGCCATCTGTGCCATGACTTGGGTCATCTGAGTCAACAGCTCCGTGATTGGCGGTGGCTCAGGCGGGTTGTTCCTTGTTGGCGGCATCCTGAATGGAAATGTGTTTTAGCACAACAATAGAAAAGGATAGACTTGGAAACCGAAAGAGAGATTATTCCGACACATGAATAGATAACCAACAGGTACATCATCACATGTTCAAATACATCAGAATATCCAACACACCACAAATGGTTCGAATGCCAAAGGATAACTAAACATAGCTAAGAATGGATACATCGGTACTCCCATGCTCATCACGCAGGACGGCGACTAGGAGTACGGTGAGAGGTACGGTGAGGAGCACGCCCACGAAAGTAGGTGGAACGACGATCCACGTAGATCTGACGTGGTCTGAGAGCGACTCTAGGTGTGGTGAAGTACATAGCGTCGACTCCCTGTGCTCCAAAGCGTGGAATCCCAGTGTAACCAGCACCAAGGTTAAGGAGTGGACCTCTGATCGGCTCGTAACCTCCAGCATCTGGCAGACGACGACCAACTGGCTGATCGAAACGTGCAAAGCGCTCGTCTCCAACAAAGTCTGTGGTGTAAGTCGCCAGACGAGTCAAAACAAGGTAGAGCTGCTCTCTGACTGAAACCAACTCCTGAGATAGTGTGCTGGCAACTGCGTCACTGTGCCTCACAAACTGAGCGGTGGTGTGCAGCCTGGAGTTATCATGCTCGTAGACATCCAAGTTGTCGTAGAGAGTGAAGTGAGTTCCCGCTGAAGTGATGTAACCACGGGGGATGTGGCGATAGATAGAATCGTCAAATCCCCAGTAGTCAGCACGAAGGATGGTGAGACTCACATAAGCTGCCTGCTGCACAGCCATATCCACTGTGGAACCTACTGCCTCGTAGCGGTGGACTACGCTCATGCCATCATCTGACAGAATGTAGACGATAGGATGGTAGTAGGTCTGGTCAAACTCTCGCTGCTGCTCGTAGACCTGGTACTCTGGTGCCCAACGGAACCCCAGAAAAGTGACCATGTCTCTCAGCATCTCCGGATAACCGGCATTGCTCTCGCAACGAGTCATACGAACCACCTGCGGGTAGGACCTGAGATCCATCTGCAGATGATCGGGGAAGTTTTGATTAGACGCCGGTAGAAGAACTGAAGTGGAAAGCAACAACAAGGTTTCAACGGACGAAAAGGATGTTGAAAAGAACAGGATATTGAAGCAACATCGGGAAATACGAGACCAAACACTCCTGAGGTACTACGGAAAACCCATCCAGGCTTCTAAAGGATCAATATCTACTGCTTAAGGAATAGAGGATCTGCTTCCGGGGCTTACACGCCTCCGTTCTCAATCGTGAGTAGGCAACATGATAAATCATGTCACAACCACCTCCATTCCTATGGTCTAGTAGATATAACTATCCTAGAGAAACCAGGATACGTGAAATCCTAACTTGAAAGTTTAGATGAGAAGGGAAAACAACGTTGCACTTCCTTACCAGAAAAGGGGAGGGTGGGTGGGGAAAGAAATAAAAGAACAGAATTCCTACTCTCACGTTTCATTTTTCCTATATAGCTACAAAATAGTTTCTAGACTCAACTGCGACCAGTAAAAGGGATCCTACACGCAGACAGGCTCTGATACCATTTGTCGCACCCGGACTTCTAGAGGATACTCACAGTCCGCTAAACAGTAGAAAAATGGCTTACGGGGCATACCGGCACCCGCATCTCAATATGAGCAGGCAAACACGTAAACGTGTGACAACCATTTTCTACTATCCATCGTCTGCGTAAACCATCCCATAGAAATCCGACTACTTCCGTTGACGTACTTCATAACATACACACATGGTACGTCAACGGCATTTGAACAAGTGATATCACAACATATCTTTAAGACACAAAAGATGGAAATAAGTTGCAAATAGCTCTCACTAGAGCAGAGATAGCAAATACAATCATCCAGAGGACACATGTCCCAACAATTCATCATTACATCACAGCGGAAGCATCCAAAGTGTCTAAATACAGACAAGATCCAAATAGGCCTAAGAGGCCGGAAACGAAAAGACGGAGCCCATCCACGATGTCTCGGATCCTGCCCGGGTCCGCTATCTACTCGTCAGCAGCCTCGTCATACTCCACGTAGTAGCCGCCATGGGGATCCTCGGAAACGTAGTCTGCGGAAACCACAGCCCCAAAGGGGTCAGTACATAAACGTACTGGCAAGCAAGACTCACAAGATACCATAGTGTACCCGGCAACACCAAGTACAGATGCTTTGGGTTCAACGGAAGAATAGGTGATACAAAAGTGCGGCAGCAGGCTGCTCTAACCAACTACAGAAACACGCTACAACTTCCGGCTAAAAGAAGGGGATAAGATAGCGTATCGTAACCAACTATAACTAATCTCAAACAAACCCATCCTGGATCTCGCCCCTTATCCAAAGAAGCAATCCGAGGATAACTCACACAGTTGGATTAATGATGGTTCAAGTTATTGTGTCGATAAGACTATTACTAGTCAAGTTATCATTAGTTAGGTGTAAGTTGTTCTGAGTACTTGTTAGCCAGTACTTTCACCAAGTCATCCATAACCGCGGACAACACGGCTTCTCGAGAAGATTTAACCCTGCAGGGATGCACCAATTTGGCCGTACACGTAACAATAACCCGCCAGATGGAATGCCTTCCACCAAGCGGGGCACTCAACACAACTCAACTCTTCTTCGCATCAAGCCCAAAGAACCCCGTGCAATTGAGCGCACGGCTAATCAAGCCCCACGAAGAAAAGGGGACCCTCATAGCACTCTAAGAACGTGTCTCCCTAAATGCCGACTACAAAAGTTTCCACCCTGGCCTCGGGTTCGTACCTGCATATGCGTGCGGCAAATGGAAAACCCGAACTAAATGAGGCGATTTGGACGAGATGCGAATCGAATCAAATTGAGGGGGGCGCCCATACACGCTTCCCACATGCGGATAGTGCGCTCATCATGGATCAGTAGACAAGACCCTTTTCCTAATTAGGGTCGACACTAGCAGGCCTCAAAACCATACCCGGCCTCCTGCCGGTGCCTTATCATCACATTAGCATTACCTCAAACATTAACAGGCTGTTGTTTAACATCGAGCCCCAGAACATAATAAGTATGGTAATAGAAATAACGGACAGCAGACTCGAGCATATACAACCCTAAGCATGCTAGTAAGACACAGGCAACAAGCAACAGGGTTATAGGTGTGGAGGTGAGGCTATATCAGGTATACAGGATAACATGTGATAGGATCGAACACAAGCAACGATTCATAAGGCTAGCAGAATAGACAACGGAAAGTATCGATATCCAGTGTGGAAAGGACACATTGGTTCATGTGAGTGAATACTTGCCTGCAAACTCAGTAGCCTGGTACTGGGCTAACTCCTCAGAAGTAGTGTCGTAAACCTCGTCTGTCTCAACGTCGTCGTCTATTCGAGAAGAAGCAAACAAACAACGTAGAGAGACAAACAATCAATAACATGGCATAATGCACAATCATGGTATGATGCATGGCAATTTAATTGATGCATCAAAATAAGCTAATTGACATGATAACATAATTAAATGGACCCATATGCAATTTGGATTGCATATGGAAAGCCCATGAATTTAAGGTTGGTTTAGATGATCTACAACTAAACAACATGTGAAAGTGGATTAGCATGATGCATGGATGAGGAAAACATAAAGAAAACAACAGTAGCTTCAATTTGAAATGAAGTTTACCAAATTTGAAATTTTATTTATTTAGTTATGAAAAATTGGCTCCTTAAAGGAGTTACACAAGTATTTGTTGTTTTCACCAATTTTAATTGTTCAAAATAAATAACAAAATTCATATTTGGAAAGAACACAAAATTTTAGGTGGAAAACATGTTTCATTTGTCGAAAAAGGAATTAAAATGAATTAATTATGAATTAAACAAGTTTAAACAAGATTTAATTCAATTTAATTCAAGTATGAAATTATTTGAATTTTTATTTGTTCAAAACATTAAATAAAATTCATATTTGGAAAGTTTATACTTTTCTGGTTAGAAAACATATTTTATATGTTCAAAAAGAATTTAATTTGACCAAGTTATGAATTTAGCAAATTTAAATGATTTAAACAAGGTTTAAATTATTTAACCAAATTTAATTATTCAAAACATGAAACTAAGTTTATAATTGAAAAGGTGGTTCAATTTTGCATGGAAAACATATTTCATATGTGCCATTTGAATTAAGTTTGAATTAGTTATGAATTTAATCAAATTTGTAATGAGTTGTTTGAATTTGAATTTTGAAACAATTTGAAATGTTCAAAACAGAAAACAAAGGTTTTAAACATGTAGAGAATTGAATTTGGTATAGAATACATATTTTATTTATTTTATATGAAGTTGAAATTCAAAAGATATTTGCATTTTGAAACCAGTGACTATTCTGTAAATAATATGGACTTAAATTAAAAGAAAATGGGGCAGAAACGTTTTCCACCCCGCAGCAACCCAGCCTGGGCCGCTGACAGCGGGCCCTAGGCCACGTAGGCACCGCGTGGCAGCACGCATCGCTGACAGGGGCCCCCACCTGTCAGCGCGCGAGGGCGAAAAAGGGGTGGATTTTAATCGCGCGGGCGGGGGCTCGATCCCGCGACCGCGGATGCGCGAGCAGTGCGTAGTGCCACTGCAGTACTGAATCGTTCTTGTCAATAAAGGGGGGCTCGGGGAGGATATGGTTCAGATGCGGCTACTGAAACTGAAACTGTAAGTTTCAGTTATCTGAAACTGTACCGCACGGAGGCAGTCGCCGGCGGCGAACTCGCGAGCTGCTGTGCTCGCCGTGGAAGCGTGCGTGTCCGTGGCGTTCGTGCGCGTGCAGAGAGAGAGAGGAGGGTGGAGGGCGTGGTGCTCACCCCCGTTGACGATGAAGCAGAGGCTCGGGGTGGAGGACAGTGGACGGCAGCGACGGAGAGGTGGACGGCGGCGACCAACCCGTGCTTCCCAGCCACCGCGGAGCAGTCGAGGTGGATGGTGGCAGTACGGGGGCCCGATTCCCGTACTCAACCAGCTCAAAGGAACCCCATATCGACGACGATCGTCGGCGTTCAGCTGCGGTGGCGGTGGGTGGTTTCAGAACAGAGATGGGAGGAGTAGGGCCGAGAGGAGGGGAAAACGGCGGCGCTGCGAGGGAGAGAGGTGGAGGAAGGTTAGGGCAGAGGGAGAGGGCCGCGGTGGAGCTATAAGGGGGAGGGGAACGCGCGGTGGCCGTCTGCTCCGCCGTACTGTCGACGTGGGCGAGTTGGATGCGCGCCGTACAGGTAAGGGACGAGGGGGAGGGGTACCAGGCCGTGCTGGTGGGCTGGGCTCAGCCCACTAGCCTGCCTCTCCCCCTCTCTGTTATATTTTTTTTTCGTTTTTTCTGTTTTACTGATTCCTTTTTTTTTGCAGAAATAGAAAAGGAAGAAAAACATAGTTTTAGGGTTTGCTAAAATTTAGGAAAAAAATTGTTTAGTTTATTTATTGTAACAGCACCCATTTGCCAACTTTTGTTTTCCAAATTTTTTAATTTATGTTGTTGTTTGTATTTTATTTGAATTTGAGTGAAATTGATATAACTAAATTATTGAAACTTAAGCAATTCAAAGTTTTTAATTTCAAGTTAATTTGAAACAAATGATTGGAGTGTTTTGTAATTTTCATAAATTTCAAAATGGTTGCTGTTTGGAAATTTAATTGAATTTTGAATGAAATTGAATTAAGTGAATTATTCAAAAGAACAAGTTAATAGTTTGAGCTTTCTATTTTAATGGAAACAAATAGCTGTTTTTATTTGAATATTTTTATTTGAAAATTGTAACATAACAAGTATGAAACAAAGATTGAATTTTTGGTTTGAAATTCATATGGAAAACAAGGTAAAACAAAAGAAAACAACTGGAAAACAAATGCCAAACAAATGCAATGATGATGAGGTCATGATGCAAAACATAAATTAACAAAAAGCAAACATTCTAATGGATGTTTTCATACTTGGGATGTTACAAAACACAACATGTTGCATTACATAAAGATGATCTCGATCATGTAGGGCAGCTCACGAGATCTAGACATGAGGTACAAAGTGGAGAAGACAACCATCTAGCTACTGATATGGAACCATAGTCGAGGGATGAACTACTCACGCATCACTTTGGAGGAGGGCATGGTAATGTATACCCCTCCGGTGATGAATTCTCCTCCCGGCAGGGTGCCAGGGAGAGCTCCAGAACCCTCCTGATCTCGGGATGACGATGCGGCCTGATGTCTACGCACGCTTCTATTCTTGTAGACAATGTTGGGCCTCCAAGTGCAGAGGTTTGTAGAACAACAACAAGTTTCCATTAAGTGGATTACCCAAGGTTTATCGAACTCAGGGAAGTAGAGGTCAAAGATATCCCTCTCAAGCAACCCTGCAATCAAGATACAAGAAGTCTCTTGTGTCCCCAACACACCCAATATACTTGTCAGGTATATAGGTGCACTAGTTCGGCGAAGAGAGAGTAAAATGCAAGTAATATGGATGATAGTAAGTGATAATAGCAATCTGAAATAAAAATGGAAGCAAGCAAACAAGTAGCAGAACAGGCGGAAAACGGTGTTTCAATGCTTGGAAATAAGGCCTAGGGATCCTACTTTCACTAGTGGACACTATCAACAATGCTCACATAATTGAATGCATAAATATCATTTCTTCACTGTGCTACTCCGAACCACTCTCCTGTCGAATAATGAACACTAATCATTGCGTAGGGGCTTTAACAGCACTCCTCAAGTCTATATTCCCTCTCTAGGGCACCCCAATGTCACTACGAGCGCCAAAGATCAGTAAACAAATGCCAACAACTTCATAGGTTCACCTTCCAACACAAGATATAAATATCATGCTAAACCACACGGTGCACACACTGTCACCTTTACCCCGTGATCAAAGTGTTTACAGAGATAACAAAACCACTTGAGTAGCATAACATATGAAAATCAATACACTTATTCAACTAGATTACAAAGCTCATGATCACATAAAGATCACATCATGGGAGAGAGAGATGAACCACATAGCTATCGGTAGAACCCTCAACCCCGGGGGAGAACTACTACCTCCTCATCATAGGAGACAACAACGACGATGGAGACGGCGGTGGAGTCGAAGGAGATGGCTTCCGGGGGCACTTCCCCGTACCGGCAGGGTGCGAGAACAGAGATTTGTCCCCCGAAACTTGTCGGTGGCGACGGTGGAGCTGCGGATGTATTTTGCGGAGAAGGTCGATTGTTTTAGGGTTTATGCCTCGGGGGTATATATGGGCGAAAGGGCGATGTCGGGAGGTGGCCAGGGGGCCCACACCCCTAGGTGGCGCCACTCTATGGTGTGGCCACCCTGTGGCCCCCTCCGGGGCTCTTCGGGACTTCTGGAAGCTTCCAGGACTTTTAGGACTTCTGGCTTTCGAATTTTCCAACTCCGAGAATATTTCCAGAATAGCTTTTCTGAAACTAAAAACAGCAGAAAACAGGGAACTGGCTTTGTGCCATCTTGTTAATAGGCTAGTCCCGGAAAACATAAGAAAACATAGAAAAATGTATGGAAAACATGTAGCAATTGGCATAATATCAACATGGAACATCATAAATTATAGATACGTTTGAGACATATCACGGGCTCGGGTGTTTCTCAGGACGAAGTGGTATATTTTTAGGGTTGACGTATCGGGAGGGAGGGGGAAGGTATAAAGAGGCGAAAGGGAGACTGTAGTGGACGCCCGAGGGGCCCACACCACCCCCAGGCGCGGCCAGGGGGCGCGCCGCCCTATGGTGTGCCCCCTTCGGGCCTCTTCGAGACTATGTGGAACCTTTGGGAATTCTAGGACTTCCGGGCTTCGAATTTTCCAATTCCGAGAATATTTCGAGAACAACTTTTATGAAACTAAAAACAGAAGAAAACAGGGAGCTGGCTCTGTGGCATCGTGTCAATAGGTTAGTCCGGAAAATCGATAAAAATGACATAAAGTGTATAGCAAACATGTAGGAAACAACATGAAAACAACATGGAACATCAGAAATTAAGGATACATTTATGACGTATCATGCGGCCCCCAGGCACCCCCTCGGTCTCCCATTTCGACTACATATCCCTCGTAGACCTAAAACGGGTGGGGGGGGTCATCATATTCCATAGAAACACAACAGAGCACCACCGCCACCTCGAAACTCAATTTGGGGACCAGAAGTTCATGTTCTGACGCCCTGTCGGGACGGGGATTCGGAGGAGATCAGCGCCATCGACACCGCCACCTCTTCTCCATCAACCATCCATGATTCCCTCGTCCATGTGTGAGTAAACACCAGTGTAGGCTGAGAGGGATGGAAGGGATTGGATGAGATTGATCGTGTAATAATGTCATATTCTTAGGGAATAGTGCCTAGTATCCATTGTTAGTGTTTTCTACCGTTGTTGCAACTTGTTACGCTTAATTCTTGTCACTAGGGACCGAGTGCCATGATCTCATATCTGAACATGTAATTGTTTCATGAGTATAATTATGTTTCTTGATCATATATGCAAGTTGTTTACACATGTCATTGTCCGGAACCCGAGGCCCCAAAGTGAAAGAAATTGGGACAACCGGAGGGGGTGGCTGTGATGTGAGGATCACATGTGTTCACAGAGTGTTAATGCTTTGCTCTGGTGCTTTATTAAAAGGAGCACATTAATTACTAGTAGTTTTCCTAGATCCCCCTTTTCCACGGGCTGGTAGGACAAAAGATGTTGTGCAAGTTTCTCATTGTGAGCACGTATGACTATATTGGAACACATGCCTATGGTTTCCCTAGAAGTTGGATGGATAATTACTATTATCTGCAATGCCCATGTTTAGATTTTTACATGACCTATGTTATCCATGCAACTCCCGTTCATCCATTCCCTCTATGCCTATGGTACTTTTCATCCTCATGTTTTTCGCGATTGCTATTGTTGTTACTATTTTATTCCTGCTGTTATTTTACTATTGTTGCTGCTATAAAACGGTTACCACTGATAAATTGTTGCGAGCAAGTCTACTTTCAGTTGCACCTGAATTGACAACTCAGTTGTTAAGGATTATAAATATTCTTTGGCTTCCCTTGCATCGAATCAATAAATTTGGGTTTTACTTCCGTCGAAGACTGTTGTGATCCCCTATACTTGTGGGTCATCAAGACTATTTTCTGGCGCCGTTGTCGGGGAGCATAGCTTTATTTATTTGCTCACTTGATTGTGATATTGTTCACTGCAAGCCTTTCATCATGGGCAAGACTCGTGATGGAAAAGTTCCTATATTACCATCCACTACAAGGAGAGGTACAACTTTGAACACCTCTGTTGCTCTTGACTCACCGTCTGTTATCAGTAAGCTTCTTACTCCACCACATGCTACACGTACTATTACTTCTGCTGAGTCTGAAAATGTTTCTGATACTTTTGATGATGCTTCTACTATGCTTGATGATACTGGTTCTCTAGGTCCTTTCCTAGATGCTACAATTGCTAAATCTAAACAAATTGAAAATGCTTAAATTCTTGTTGAAAATATTGGTACACCTGTTAGTTCACCTGAGTTTATTGATGATCTTGATGAAACCTATATTGAACTTAATGATGAATTTATTGAAGAATCTCGGGCTACTACTGGTGCAAGTTCTCTTAAGAGTCTTCTTGCAAGACATGCTGTGAAATATAAATCTTCTCTTGATGCTAAGTTTGTCAGATCTCCCATACACATTAGAGACAAGGATTGTGATTTCTCTTTAGATTTATCTTACATGTCTATTGTTGAGAAGGAACCTTTTTGTGGAACTGAAAGTAAAAGTGCTATGGAACACATGAATGAGCTTTCATCTTTGAGTAGTTTATTTTCTGATGATACTAAATTGCGTACTTATTTTTTTACCAAGATTTTCCCTTTCTCATTGAAAGATGAAGCTAAAACTTGATTTAACAATCTGTCACCTAGATCTATTACTACTCCTATGGATTTGGTTAATGCTTTCTTTCAAAAATATTTTTCTGCTAGTGCCCAACATGCTGCTGTGCAGGACATCTTTAACTTTGAGCAAATTGAAGGAGAAAAATTGCCTGAATCTTGGACAAGGTTTTGTTCTTTGATAAGAGCTATCCCTAGATATCCATTACCTAAAAATGAGCTCCTACATATATTTTATAATGGACTAAGTGTTGAATCTAGGACATACCTGGATAGTTGTGCTGGTTGTGTTCTCAGGAAAAGAACTCCAAAAGGAGCTGAGGAATTAATGGCTAAAATAGCCAAAAATAATGATGATTGGAATATACCTGAGCCTACACCTACACCAGAGCCAACACCAATACCAACACCCAATAAGATAGGGATGATTGAATTAAATGATGAAGTGATGAAGGAAGCCAAGAAATCTTTTAAAGAGAGGGGTATTAAATCTGAAGACGTGAATAATTTACCTCCTATAGAAGAATTATGTAATCATATTCCTCATCCATCAACTGTTGAGGTACACTCTCTCTAATACTTTGATAAAAGAGATATTCCCTACTCCAAACCACCTGATCAATGCTTAGATGAATTTGATAATTATGTTGTTAAGCAAGACAACTTTAATATGAGAGTGCAAAACCATCTTATGGAAAACTCTAGAGCTATTGATAATTTGCATGGTATTATTGAGAGAACCTCTATGATGTTAAAATGCTTGTTAAATATTTTCATATGGTTCAAACTCAAATTGATCAACTCACTAAAGTGCAAAAAGATATGCTAGCTAATGCTTCTAGAGATAAACATGTTTGTGAAATAATTACTAGAAGTGGTGTTTCTACTCAAGACCCCTTGTATCCTGAAGAACATCCTGAAAGAATTGAACAATATTCTCAGCAACCTAAAAACAATATTTCTCCTTCTAAGAAAAAGAAGAAGAGACATAAAACTGTTGTAGAATCTCCTGAACCTGCTAAAGATCATAATGGCATATATATTTTTGATGCTGAAACTGAAAGTGGTAATGATAAAAGTGATGCTTCTGACAAAGAAGGAACTGTAGCTGAACCTGAAAAGCAAACTAAAACTGCAAAGTATACTAAGGAGTATTTCATTGCTAATAAACATGGTAATGGAAGAGAGCCTTGGGTACAAAAATCAATGCCTTTTCCTATTAAGAAACACAAATCAAAGGAAGAAGAACATCATACCAAGTTTTGTGAGTGGATGAAACCTCTGTTTTTGCAAATTCCTTTGGTTGATGCTATTAAACTACCTCCTTATTCTAAATATATGAAAGATATTGTCTCTAAAAAAATGAAAATTCCTAATGAGGGAATTTCCACTATGCTTCCTAATTACTCTTTCAATGGCAAGGTTCCGAAAAACCTTGGAGATCCTGGTATTCCTACTATCCCTTGTTCTATTAAAAATAATTATGTTAGAACTGCTTTATTTGACTTGGGAGCGGGAGTTAGTGTTATGCCTTTCTCTCTTTATAAGAGACTCTCTCTTGAAAAATATATACATACTGATATATCTTTGCAAATGGCTGATAAATCTACTTCTATTCCTGTTGGTATATGTGAGAATGTTCATGTTCAAGTTGCCACTAGTTGTTTGATATTAACTGACTTTGTTGTGTTGGAAATGCCTGAAGATGATAATATGTCTATTATTCTTGGGAGAACTTTTCTTAACATTGCAGGGGTTGTTATTGGTTGCAACCAAGGAAAAGTAACTTTTAATGTTAATGATAAAGAGCATACTATTTATTTTCCCAAGAAGATTGATAGAAGATATGGTTTAAATTCAATTGAAAATATTGAGACCATCAAGATTGGAGAATTTTATTGTCCCATTCCAGTACTGCCAAAGGAATATGATATTATTATGATTGGGACTATGTCTATAAAGGTTGAGGTAACATAATTATTTAGCGATTAGCAAAGTTTTGCTTCATATAAAAATTATCCTGGTAACGAGACTTGATCACCCTTATTAACAAAATGGTTTTTAATGAAGAGGGCAATGTTTTCACTATGTTTTCACCTTGTTATCACCTTGCTAATTTAGTATAATCATGTTTTCCATCATCCATAGTCATGTTTTTATCATGTTTTCCTCTTGATTACTGTGGTTATGCATGTTTTCACCATCCATAATTTTGTTTTCACCCCTTCCACCTTTGTTTTCCTTGGTTATTTTCCCATTGGAGTGTCATAGAACCTATGTAGTTCTGGTTTTGGTTTTTTTTTCACCTTTTCACTTTTATTTTTCTGGGTTTTTATTAATTATTAAATTCTGGAAATACCTCAAAACTAAAGTTTCTCGAAAAAATCCAGAAAAATTATAATAAATTTTTACATAAAAAATGAGTCAGAGAGCCACCTAGGAGACCCTAGGGGGACCCACCAGTCAGGCACACCATAGGGGGGCGCAGCCTGTCCCTTGTGGCGCCAGCGCATGGTGTGGCCCCCCTGGCCCTCCACTAACTCTCTCCCCTGCCAAATATTCCTCTCTCACCCCACAAACTCAAAACATTTCCTGGAACCCGAGTTCTTTCTGTTCTTCCTCGAGATTTTTCGATCTCTTTGCTCAACCCATCATCTGTTCTAAAGTTTGGTGCATTTGCTCTCCGGTATGTGACTCCTCCGATTATCAAGTAGAATTTTGTTTGGTGGAGTATTTCTTGAGTATTTAGGTACTGTAGGTGACAGCTTATGTGAGTTTGCATGCTTGATTTGAGTAGAAATAGTACAGTTTTGATGCATGTTTAGCTCTCCTATAAGTCTCTATGGTAGTTTCCACCTTATAGTTGCTTGAAATCAATTTTTGTGATGATTGTTGAAAAATTTCAGAGATGGACAACCATAACTTTGGAGAAATATTTAGGAGTGACGCTCCTAGAAGAACAAGGCCCTCATGTTCATCCACCTTAGTGAGGCCATCTTATAACAAAGACCTTATTGCACCGAACATCGATGATGCAGGAAGTGATGGAATTGCTAATCCTTCTAACTTCCCATGTGTTACATTTTTAAGAAGTACAGGTCTATTGGATGACTTCTTGATGCTTGTTGAAAGAGTTGGTTTGACCAGCTACATGGAGGATGAAAGTCTTCAGTATGCAACTCTCACAAAAACTTTTGTCGAGAGCTTTAAATTTCAAAACACACAGTTTGGTCCCACTGTTGCTTTTAAGTTATATGGTAGTCCTTTTTCTTTGCCCTTGGAGACTTTTTGTAACATTATAGGTATCAACGCTTCCGGGACAGCGTGCAAGATTCTGGAGAGACCCGCTGATCTCATGGCGCTCTACCGAGAAATCACCAATGATGATGGCCGCTCACCCCAACGTGGGAAGATAAGAAACATCCAACTTCCTGCCCTTAGATATTTCACTTATTATCTTGATACTAGTATCCTTGGTAGGGAGAATACTAGCAACATTTATAGCTATGACCTTGCTTTTATTGATGTTGCGCTTAACCGTAGAAAGAAGTATAACCTTTGTTCTCTCATTGCTCGCCGCCTTGCTGCTAAGGGGCCCATTTATGGGGTCATTATTGCTACACGTATATAGCAACTGCTCTAGATTTTTCTGTTGCTCCTGATGATGAATTAATTGCTCCTTATAGACTCAACCTTGTTGCGATGAAGGATCATCATTTTATCACTACTAACTCTAGTGCTGATCATTTAGTATATAAAGTTTTATTTATTGACGGAGATGAGTGGGAAGTTGTTTTGCCGCAACTTGTTTTGTTCAAAGTTGACATGGCACCATGGTCACGCTCCAAGGGGGAGATAGAGGAGCATCTGAGCTTGACGGAGTTCCACAGGCAGCAGGCGAGGCGAGACGCGCCTTCCGAGGACTACACCACGCAGTACACCGGCGCGTCCTCGAGCACATATCAGGAGGAGGGCTCCTCCTCAACATACTTCGGTGGCGCCACCTCATGGTCCCCTTGGGTATGATCTCCACTTAGGCCAAAAGCCTAAGCTTGGAGGAGGTATACCGACATCACACTCATATTTATATCATGTTCAATCGGTTCTTTGTATATCCATGTTTTCGTTTCTTTCGTTTTCTTTCGCTTCTTTTATTTCTCTTTGTTTTTGTTGTTTTGTTCTTGCTTTCCAAAACACAAAAAGACCAAAAATATTTCCATTGTTTCTATTTATTTGCTTCTTTAGTTTCTTTTGCTGGTTTGCTTTGCCTTTTCGTTTCGGTTTATTATACAAAAATCCAAAAATATTTTGCTTTGTTGCTGGTTTCTTTTTGTTTTTGTCTTAAATTCGAAAACCCAAAAATATTTGTTGTTCTTTTTTGATTTTGTAAAGTTGCAGAGTTCACCGGACTTCCGTGTCTCCATTGGAGCTTGATTATCATTCTATATTATTTGATCCACACAAGTGAAGAGTAGTAATGACGATTTACGACAATTCAAGTTGTGGTGAGAGGCTGGTATGAACTCTATTTGTTTTATTTTTGTACATATACTCGTCCATGTGAACATGCTTAGTTCGTTCATGTAAGGTGTATGTTATTTAATTGATGCTTAGTGGTTCGTGCTCTCACGTCTTTAGTTCCAACTTATTAATATAAGATAGCATGTCGTATGAATGTTTGCTTGCATTGTTTTATTCATAGAAGGGTATGACATTGTGGTATCTCTCTCTGATTGTTTTGCTTGAATCGACTTGGCACATGCTCACGCATGCATATGACTGAAAACAAAAAGTCAAATTAAGACTCGACGATTTATTTTGCCTCAAAGTATTTGTATCACTTTTATGCCCCTGTTAATTTTGTTTTGTCGCAAGCATGATTAGGATAGTTGTTGCTCTCTTGATTGTCGCTCCCCGTCTATTGCTAGCCTTCACCTGTACTGAGTATGAGCTCTACTCGTGCATCCAACTCCCAAAAACCAAAGTTTTGCCAAATGTGTCCACATACCTACCTATATATGTGGTATTTAACCGCCACTCCAAGTAAATTTCTCGTGTGCTACCTTTAAAACATTTGAAAAATTATTCATGTTTTGTGCTCCTGTTTTAGCTCATGAGGACGTAAATAGATGATCTTTATCTCACTTGTTGATTGGATTTCACACCCTTGACTAGTGGCTTCATCCTCTTATCCAATTGATACAAGAGCCGGCAGCGGGGTGACCAGCCCCAAATTAATACAACAAATTCTCTTCACTATTTTTACCCCTGATTTATTAGTCAAAGCATAATTGTGTAAACAAAAGAGAAAGATGGATGACCTTCTACCCAGATGCGTCCTTCTATGGGAGCCTCTTTTGTGAAGCCTAGTTGGCTTGTGACGTACTGTATTGTCTGTTTACCACTCGTTGACATAAGCATACACCTTTTTTAAAAATGTTTTCAATGCCTCTGTTTAATAAAATAAAAAGCTCTAGCACATGAGTTAATCTCTGCTTCCCTCTGCGAAGGGACTTTCTTCTATTTTTATGTTGAGTCTTCATCTTCTCACTTTATGCACCTTCTTGAGAGCATGGTTGTCATTCTTAGTGTAATGTGCTTGTCCCAAAACACGGTGGATTGTGGTATAACTTTGATGCTTGTATCTTTGATATCTTTAATTCTAGTCTTCATTTGAACTTCAGAGGTGCCCTAGCATTAATGTTTTGCTCCTTTATTAAGGGAAAGCGAGTACACTTTATCATACCCTATTATGAGCATTGCAACCCTGCAGATTGATATACTTCATGTTTATTTATTATTAGTTGATACAGATCAACGTGATCCAAGAGGGGTTTTGGCCCAATCTTTCACGGCGATCGAAGAACAACAACGTTGGACAGATAAAGAATCAATCCCACGCACGCAATTGTAGACAGATCAACAAGATCATCAAGCAAAACCAGTATAAACTCGCAAACGGCGACCCATCATGGGAGGAGCCTCTCGATAACTTTAATCTCAAATTCTTGTATACCCTAAAACCCTAGGCGCCACTCCTTTATATAGGAGGCCACAAAGGGGTCAGTTGGATAGGCCCAAACCGAACACACAACTGACTCAAACCTAACACACGCGATACAAACCGTCCTATTAGAAGGCTCGGTCAAATAATAAAGCACGCATGCTTCTAATAAAACGTGTACATACTTAGACAAATGTCATCTAATCACTGGTCATCATGTATGCAACACGCTTCACCTAACGCCGCCGACACTAACAATGTTTGGCCTCACGCCATGGACCAAACTGCAACATCAACGGTGGTGTTCTGAAATTGGGTTTCACCACATCTAGCGAAGGGATTGCAAAACTGAAAGCTCCAACTGTCAACATATATGGTGGTGGTGGCGCAATGATAGGAGTAGGTATCCTCCCCTCATCATCCCCCCAACTTGAAGAGAAACCGTCCTCGGTTTCAGCTTGACACTTGGAACCTTCGGCTTCATAGCAACGACGTCCACCTTGATGTCTTTGTCAAGCATTGGTTGCAGAACATGACGCTTCCCTTTATGCCACAAGGAATATACATTGGAACGCCCCTCATGTGTGGAACGCCGATCAAACTGCCATGGTCGGCCTAGCAGCACGTGACATGCATCCATAGGCAACACATCACATACCACCTTGTCCTCATATGTACCTACAGAAAATTTCAGACGCACCTTATGTGTGACCTTCAGCTTCCCTGAATTATATAACCACTCAACACAATGTGGCTGCGGGTGTTTCCATGTAGGTAATGAAAGAGAATCCACCAAACTCTTGCTAACAATATTGGTGTAACTACCAGCATCAATAATCAGTCTGCAAGCGGAATCCTTGACTGTGCATTGGGTCTGAAAAATATCCCAGCGTTGCCCTTGTCCTTCTATGCGATCTTCGGGTACACGTTGCACCATCAAATTTTTACACTTTACAGCGAGTTTATACCCATCCACGGTCACTTCTTCAGTTTCCTCAACCTCCTCACCAGACGACCCCGCTGATTTCTCCTCATCAGTAGCAGAAACATAGCCATCTTGTGTAAGCATCACCCTTTTTGCATTAGGGCAATCACGCCTCATGTGTCCTCGACCGCCACAAGTAAAACACTCAATGTGTGCGGTGGACTGCGTACTTGCTGCAGCTTTGGACACTCCAGATTTTGGCGCCTCAAGAGAAATATTATTGGAGCGTGTAGAAGGTGCCGGCTTAGCGCTAGAACCAGCAGCCTCGCTATTGGAATGGCGCCATGTATGTGTAGGGGTTGTAGCTTGACGTCGTTTGAGTTGTTGCTCCGCCCGCTCAGCTTGGTGCACAAGATCCTGAAGATTATAGTAGACGACCATCTCCACACGATCTTGCACCTCAATATTCAGACCATTAAAGAGCCGAGACATTGTGGCCTCCGGGTCTTTCGTTGTTCCTGTACGTATCATCAACAACTCCATCTCCTTATAATACTCATCCACAGATTTTATACCTTGACTTAGCTGCTGCAATTTATTGTACATCTCACGCTTATAATGCTCAGGAACAAAACGACGTCGCATGAGTTTTTTCATACCTCTCCATGATGTCGGCCGGTTGAGCATACGCAAAATTTGGCTCCACCAAATTAATACATAACCGGAGAACTCAATAGCTGCAAGTTGAAGTTTTTTCTCCTCGGTGTAATGGTGAGCTGCAAAAATATGATTCACGCGCATCTCCCACTCCAAATAATCCTCGGTACTGCCCGCGCCGGAGAAAGACGGTATGGAAATTTTAACGCGTCCAATACCATCGTCCAGGGGAACACGTGCAGCCTGACCAACACGAACAGCAGCCGCAGTACGAGCATCAAACATGCGTTGTTGGGGTCCGTAACCAGCATCTTCCTCTAAATAAGCATCGACGCCTCCATGTGCTCGTGCCATGGGATGGCGAAAAATACCATCAGCCTGTCGATCTCGCTGTGTGAGCGCATCCTGTAATATAGCAGCGGGAGGGGGCTCCACTCGCGCACGGGGAATAAGGTTATCCGCAAATGCATCAAGACGAGTATTGAGTACTGCAAATTTGCTATTTAGTCTCTCCTCCAAATCATCCGTACAATCTTTGATATACACGCAAGTTTTGTCAAATCCATCGCGGACATTTGGAGCAAGATCATCGGCATAAACAGGAAGAGCAATCTCCTTCTGCTTAGGTTCGGCAGCAGCGGCGGCAACAGAATTTTCACCGATCACTGAGTTCACCATCACGGACGAAAAACACGGCGCGGTAGACATCCTCAATAGCAACTCGTACGCCAGAAAAAAAACTGCAGGAGGGCACACGTACGAGACAGACGAGAATCAGCAGTACCAGCAGATGTAATAAGCAATATGTCAGCAACCTCGCGATGGAAATCGCTGATGGGTATCCACAGCAGAAAACACAAAACTGCTTCTTGATTCCCCTATGCGGCACAAGGATTTAGGCATCTCGTGAGTTTTATTAGGACTAAGCTTCACGTCACCAATCAATAGGAATTGGAGTATGACTCCTTAATCGCACCACTTTTCAGCAGGTACTAGTACAACACGTCCTCCAAGAAAATTTCCACGTACTACCAAGCAAGGAAAGCTGTGTCGATCCGGTCACCTAGGGAAACAGAAAATTCCTTGGACGATTCCTTATTACGAGTAGCGATCGATCATCGTCCAGCGTGAACAGACCACGACTGATCTTCACGTACTAAGAAAAAGAAACAGCGATAAACACCGGTATCGGCGAATAGCCTCCGGCAGCAAATAGTAGATCAAACTCAACAGATAAACAGCGAGAAATCACCGTGAGAAACCCGACGAATCTGATACCAAGATGATACAGATCAACATGATCCGAGAGGGGTTTTGGCCCAATCTTTCATGGCGATCGAATAACAACAATGTTGGACAGATAAAGAATCAATCCCACGCACGCAATTGTAGACAGATCAACAAGATCAGCAAGCAAAACCAGTATAAACTCGCAAACGGCGACCCATCATGGGAGGAGCCTCTCGATAACTTTAATCTCAAATTCTTGTCTAACCTAAAACCCTAGGCGCCACTCCTTTATATAGGAGGCCACAAAGGGGTCAGTTGGATAGGCTCAAACTGAACACACAACTGACTCAAACCTAACACACACGATACAAACCGTCCTATTAGAAGGCTCGGTCAAATAATAAAGCACGCATGCTTCTAATAAAACGTGTGCATACTTAGACAAATGTCATCTAATCACTGGTCATCATGTATGCAACACGCTTCACCTAACGCAGCCGACACTAACAATGTTTGGCCTCACGCCGTGGACCAAACTGCAACATCAACGGTGGTATTCTGAAATTGGGTTTCACCACATCTAGCGAAGGGATTGCAAAACTGAAAGCTCCAACTGTCAACATATATGGCAGTGGTGGCGCAATGATAGGAGTAGGTATCCTCCCCTCATCATTAGTTTTTTGGCATCTCTTCATGGTTTGCATAATTGCTAGGTGACTTTTATATTTCATACATCTTATTATGAATTGCCTCAGCACTTGATCATATAGTGAGTATATTTACATCATATGAAACAAATGTGTTCGTAAAAGTTTTTTATCGCACTCAGTTGTCACTGAATTGCTTGAGGACAAGCAATAAGATAAGCTTGGGGGGAGTTGACACGTCCAAAACGTATCTCCTTTTCCGAACACTTTTCTTATTGTTTTCCTCTAAACTTGTGAGTTTTGGCTACCACTAACACGGACTAACGTTGTTTTTAGCAGAATTACCTTGGTGTCTTGTTTTTGTGCAGAAAAAACAACTTTCAGGAAAATGCCCAGAAAAGACCCCGAAGACCTTAAAACACCCGAAGACCCCTGGAGCCAGAAGGAGTCCCGGAGAGGGGCGAGGAGGGGGGCAAACCACCCCTGGGCACGCCCCCTTGGTCGTGCCGCCTGGTGGTGTGGGGCCCCCAGGCACCCCCTCAGGCTCCCCCTTCGACTACATATCTCCCATAGACATAAAACGCGCACGGGGAGGGGGGGTTGTCATATTCCACAGAAACACAATAGAGTGCCGCCACAACCTCGAAACTCAATTCGGGGATCGGAAGATCCTATTCTGGCGCCCTGCCGAGACGGGGATTTGGAGGAGATCATCTCCATCGACACCGCCACCTCTTCTCCATCAACCATCCATGATTCCCCTGTCCATGTGTGAGTAAACACCGCTGTAGGCTAAAAGGGATGGAAGGGATTGGATGAGATCGATCATGTAATAATGCCATATTGTTAGGGCATAGTGCCTAGTATCCATTGTTAGTGTTTTCTACCATTGTTGCAACTTGTTATGCTTAATGCTTGTCACTAGGGCCCGAGTGCCATGCTGTCAGATCTGAACATGTTATTGTTTCATGAGTATAATTATGTTTCTTGATCATATCTACAAGTTGTTTAGACATGTCATTGTCCATAACCCGAGGCCCCAAAGTGATAGAAATTGGGACAACCGGAGGGGATGGCTGTGATGTGAGGATCACATGTGTTCACGGAGTGTTAATGCTTTGTTCCGGTGCTTCATTAAAAGGAGAACCTTAATTACCAATAGTTTCCCTAGAGGCCCCGCTGCCACGGGCTGGTAGGACAAAAGATGTTGTGCAAGTTTCTCATTGCGAGCACGTATGAGTATATTGGAACACATGCCTATGGTTTGCCTAGAAGTTGGATGCTTTATTACTATTATCCGCAATGCCCATGTTTAGATTATTATATGGCCTATGTTATTCATGCAATGCCCGTTCATCCATTCCCTCTATGCCTACGGTACTTTTCATCCTGCTATTTTCCGCGATTGCTACTGCTGTTACTCTTTTATTCCTGTTGTTATTTTACTACTGTTGTTGCTGTAAAACTATTACCACTGATAAATTGTTGCGAGCAAGTCTACTTTCAGGTGCAGCTGAATTGACAACTCAGTTGTTAAGGCTTATAAATATTCTTTGGCTACCCTTGTGTCGAATCAATAAATTTGGGTTTTACTTCCCTCGAAGACTGTTGCGATCCCCTATACTTGTGGGTCATCAACGTTCACATGAAACCACTAGAAGAATAGCACCACAACTTAAATACCGAACCACGAGGTATTACTTCAAGATAACTTCACCACTAACATCATGACTTCTCCCATGTCCTCACGAACTAAACGAACTACTCACGAGACATCATATGGATCATAATCAGAGGTGATATAATAGATAATAACAATCTGGTCATAAAGTGCAAACACCAATAAATCTCACAGGCATCAACTACTAACAAGTAATCCACACCGGGAGTGAGATCTAGTGGTAAACAACGATAAAGACCCCTAATTGTTACAGAGTAAAATACATCGGTGGTCACTGAACTCGTCGAAGGTGCACGCCGTGGTCACTATACAACATTGTACGCTCAGTACGGTCATCGAAGACGTGCCGCGCGCTCGTGGACGGTCACCGCCACGCGTACAGCAGCGTATTGGTATACGTGGCCCACCTGTCAGAGGCACACGGGGAGAAACCGACCGCACCGCTAGGCATTATTGCAAAACGGCTCCTGAATTGATTAGAATTCAGACTTTCATCTTGCCTCCACTCACGTTGTGGTCGAGGTGGGTGATCAGACAGGGGACAGGGAGAGGAAGAGACGCGACGATTTTCATCTTCCGCAGCAGCGAGGCAGTGGTGGTGGAAGTGGCGGCGGTTTTCATCTTCCACATCGCGCTGTATGGCTGGAGAGGCGTTGCGGGGTGCTGGCTCCGGCGGGAGAAGAGGGGCGGTGATGTCTCCGCGGCGCCGTCGTGAAGGCTCTGCTCCGCCCGAGTATGGTAAGTGGCCGATTTCGCCTCAATCTCGCCCAAAATTGAAGCTTTTTTTATTTGGTTTATGGATTGTTCATGATTCATGCCTAGTAGCTACCCTAGTCCCCGTTTGCAGGTCGTTTAGGGTTCCGTCTGATACATGGGTTTGGGTTGGGTTTTGGTAGGGTTTTACATGCATGATTTGGTATGGGGTTTAGGTATTGTGTTAATTTAGATGGTCTAATGCTTGGTGTTGGTTGGATGTAGGAAAAGGAGACTAATTTTAGGAGGAATTTGATGCATTATGTGTGCTTATTCTTGTTTCAGGTCGTCGTAGCACTTATTTCTCTGTAGAAATCAATCATGGTGGTTTTTTCGTTGGGAGTGGAACAAACAAGAGCTATATAGATGGTTCAGTGATCTGGTATGACAATGTTGACACAGTGACTTGGTCCCCTGTTATGATTGAAAGCATTGTGGAGTCAATTGGGTATGAGATGCAAGGCAGAATAAATGTGTACTACTGCATTCCAATTCTGTCACTTAGCAGGAATGGGTTGAGGCAACTGGTAACAGAAGAACAGACACAAAATGTGCTCACTTGGGTTGAGCTTGGGCACCATTACATCAGCCTGTACTTGGAACATGATGATCCAATTGGAGGTATGAGGTATGATGATGTGGTAGAGACCCCCATTGCAGATCTTCCATCTGTTTTGAACCCTGGCAAGTTTACAAGAACCCAAACAGAGGATGGAGGTCAAGTTGAGGATGCAGCTGTCCCCGAGCCCATGAAAGTGGTTTATCCAGATGAACCACTACAGGTGGTCTATTCTGAAGATGATCCCTACGCAATAAGGCAGGAATCAAGGAGTTCTAGAAAGCATAGTGATAGTGAAGAAGCAGCAGATACTGATAGTTCCCAAGATGACAGTGACTTTTGCTTGTCTGATTTAGAGTATGATGTAAGTGAGGGTGATGATGACGTGAACCATGTTTTTATTTTGTATCCAGTGAACCTGTTGCTTGTAGTATGTGCTTGAGAACCAAAGACAAGTATGCTTTTGGACTTGTAGTATGTTTCCTGATGCATTTGGTCAGTTGTTGGTAATGCCTACAATATGCATGTGGATCTGATGCTTCCAATTTAACTTATTTTTCTGCTTACAATTTCCTGATGCATTACTGTGTTTCCAGTAATGTTTCTTGTACTCATATACAAATTCACTAAACAAACATACATATACTCACTGAAAAAACATAGATATCCTTAACTGACAAATTTAGATAAGCTCACTGATATAAATTCATCACACAGAACATACAAGTGGTTTTTATTTAGTACACAACTAGGACAAACACTGCATCATCACACCATTACAAAGAAGTGGTTCTAATTCAACCAACACACACACCTACCAGCAACCATCATCATCTACTTCCTCACAGCCAGCACAACAAACAACAATGCCACACAGACAAGACCATCTTCAGGAAAATCACAACTTCTTTGAGCTTATCTTCAATTGAGTTAACCATGCTCATCAACTTCTCATCTTTCCCAGGATCAGTGGCTTTCATCTTAGCCTTTCGCAGTACCAGCTCCTCTGTCCTGAACTGTGCCCATCCTATAGCTTTAATGCCACCATCTCCTCTCAGATATCCATTGTCTACCAGCCATAACACATATTCTAACTCCCAGTGCCAGAAATTGCAGCCATGCTGTCAATAAACAGAGGATGTTCAGTTAAAACAATGCCACTGAATAACAATGCCACTCAACCAAATTATTAACTTCTGAACTAATACTGAAATTCATCAACAATTAACACTACTCACTGCAAGCACATACTCAATCATAAGAACCAGTCTAACAATAATCAACACTGCTCAGTCTAGTCAGAACTGATCTAAGAAACCCAAAAATTTAACTGAAACCAACGAAATCATGTAAAGCAGCCAAGCAAATCCATTGGACAACATTGGACTTCGAAATACTTACCCCATGCCTTTGACATCTGAAGAAAATCCACCCATCGTGCTTATCTGTGTTCAGGACCTTGCGATGCACCAGTCGCCCGCACGTCTCGCACTTGATGAGCGGAATGTAGGGCCCAGGCTTGCTGAGAGCAGACCTGCTCGAGCTTGAGGCCGACATGACGCAGGAAAGTCCTAGGGTTCGTCACGCTCTGCCCTAGGGTTCATCGATTGCATGGAGGGGATTGGGGAATTTCTTCCCCCTTCCTATCGGCCGACTCGATTCATTTTAAGACGATGACAGTTTTCTATTAAAAAGCATAACAGCTATCCTAAATTACAGCGCCCTCCTTAGCAGCGGACGGGGTTTCGCCATGTACTCTAAAAGGTGGGTCCGCAGGTGGCCACGTCACATAAATCGATCATGTACGCTGTTGTACGCGAGGCGGTGACCGTCGACGAGCGCGCAACACGTCTTCGGTGACCGTATGGAGCGTACAATGCTGTACAGTGACCACGGCGTGCACGTACGGTATCTACAGTGACCACCGATGTATTTTACTCGGAGGATGAAGATGGACGGTGACGGTGATGGTGCTGGTGATGAGGATGATGATGATAATGATCTCAATGATGCCCGGAGTGATGACAGTGACGATGGCGACGATTTCCCCTCGCCGGGAAGTAATTTCCCCGGCAGATTTCTCCCTGCTGGAGAGCTTTTCTCTCTCTGTTGTTTTTTGCCCCGAGGCGGCGGCGGATTAATCTTCGATGATGTGTTGGGGCTTAGGGTTCCCTGGGGGTCAAGTACACGAAAGGGGGCACCCGGGAGTGGGACAGGGGGCAGACCACCCCCAGGCGCGACCAGAGGGGGCGCCGCCTGGTGGTGTGGGCCCTAGGTGGCCCCCCTTCGGGTGCCCTTCTGGCTCACTTCCTCCTTAGAACTTCTAAGAATCCTCTGATATCCCACTCTTATTCTAATCTTCTGAAATTGGGTATCTTGACGGTGCTTTTTCCATCAGATTTCTGGTTCCGGTGTTTATTCTCCAAAAATTATGAAACATGCAAAATAAGATAAAATAACATAAGTGATGCATCATAACATGAAATATATCGATGAATAACAGAAAATAACAATATAAAATAGTGATGCAAAATGGAAGTATCAACGTCCAGGGTCCCGATGTTGATTATTGATTGGGAAATATGTTTTCAATCATGTCTACTACTTATCGAACCTGTAGGGGTCACACACTTCAGGCGTCAAAATCTGTTGGTTGCATTGGATTGGACTGGAGGAGAGTAAGGTATCATTCTGGTAATTCCGACGTGATAGAATAAATATCCTAGAGGACATGAGATGTTTAGAGATGTTGGAAATATGTTTCTAACATCAATAGGTAATGGTTGATGTCATTATGATATCACAGAAACAAGTATGGTGTCAATTGGATTCGTTTCGGGCAAGTTACCATAAGAGAGATCTAATGCCGGTGTAGGCAGAATGTTATACAAGATATAACGGAGGACATGAGATGTCTCGGGGTGTTAGAAATGTGTTTCTAAGATCGTTAGATAATATCAGTGATTTTGTCTATAGGGGTAATGGAGTTCCGGAAAAGTTCCGGGGTGTTAGAAATGTGTTCCTTATATGGAAGCAGTGCTGGAGGGGGCCAGATTCCCCTATGTACAAAACCTAATTTTAGGGAATGCCGGTTGGGGCCCATGGTCTCAAAAAGTTCACGAGGTTTCCATAAGTATTTTTCGTGAATTTATTGGATAAATAAATGAGTGGGAAAAAAAGGGAGGTGGGATTGGACTCCACAAGGGTGTAGTGTTCCCACATTTGAAATAATGTAAGAACATCTCTGTTATTGTGCTAGTCCCTGGATCAATTGCTAGCACCACAGTACAAGATGAAATATCATGCAAATGCGTGAAACGTCCAAAATATATCTACTTTCCCGAACAATTTTGTTGTTGTTTTCTTCTAAACTTGTGAGTTTTGAATACAACTAACATGGACTAACACTTTTTTCAGAAGAATTACCCTGGTGTCTCGTTTTTGTGCAGAAAATCAACTTTCAGGACAATGCCCGGAAAAGATGCCAAAGTTCTTATTTTACCCAAAGACCCCCGGAGCCAGAAGACGAGACGGAGAGGGGCCAGGAGGGGCCCACATCACCAAGTGGTGTCTCCCTAGGTCGCGCCACCACATGGTGTGGCTGCCTCGGGCACCGCCTGGCCTCCCCTTTCGACTACATATACCTCTTGACCTAAAAGCAGAGGGGGTTCGTCATATTCCAGAGAAAAATACCAGAGTGCCTCCGCCACCTCGAAACCCAATTCGAGGATGAGAAGTTCCTGTTCCGGCACCCTACTGGGACGGGGATTTGGAGGAGATCATCGACATCATCATCTCCACCACTTCTCCATCAACCATCCATGATTCCCCCATCCATGTGTGAGTAATCCCCGCTGTAGGATGAGAGGGATGGTAGGGATTGGATGATATCGTTCATGTAAAAATGCCAGATTGTTAGGGCATGGTACCTAGTATCCGTTGTTAGTGCTATCTATCGTTGTTGCAACTTGTTATGATTAATGCTTGTCACTAGGGCCCGAGTGCCATGATCTCAGATTTAAACATGTTATTGTTTCATGAGGATAATTATGTTTTTGATCATACCTGCAAGTTGTATACACATATCGTTGTCCGGAACCTGAGACCCCAAAGTGACAGAAATTGGGATAACCGGAGGGGATGGCTGTGATGTGAGGATCACGTGTGTTCACGAAGTGTTAATGCTTTCTCTGGTCCTTTATTAAAAGGAGCATCTTAATTACCAGTATTTTCCCTTGAGGCCCCGCTGCAAACGGGTTGGTAGGACAAAAGATGTTGTGCAAGTTTCTCATTGCGAGCACGTACAAGTAAATATGGAACACATGCCAATGGTTTGCCTAGTATTGGATGCTTTCTTATTATTTATCTTCAATTGTATGTGTTTTGATTATTATATGAACTATCTTATCCATGCAACGTCCATTCATCTGTCCTTATGCCTACGGTATTTTAATCCTGGTGCCTACTATGATTACTGCTGATGTCCTTATTTTATTCTTGCTGTTATTTTATTACTGCTTCTGCTATAAAACTGTTACCTCTGATAAACTGTTGCGAGCAAGTCTACTTCTAGGTGCAGCTGAACTGATAACTCATCTGTTAAGGCTTATAAATATTCTTTGGCTACCCTTGTGTCGAATCAGTAAATTTGATTTTTACTACCCTCGAAGACTGTTGCGATCCCCTATACTTGTGGGTCATCAAGACTATTTTCTGGCGCCGTTGCCGGGGAGGATAGGTTTATTTGTAAGCTCACTTGAACGTGATATTGTTCGCCGCAAGTTATTCATCATGGGTAAAACTCGTGATGGGAAAGTTCCTATATTACCATCCACTACAGGGAGAGGTACAACTCTGAACACCTCTGTTGCTCTTGATTCACCATATGTGATGAGTAAACTTCTTACACCACCACATACACATGCTACACATACTGCTACTTCTGCTGAGTCTGAAAATACTTCTGATAATTTTGACGATGCTTCTACTGTGCTTGATGATACTGGTTCACTAGGTCCTTTCGTAGATGCTACAATGTCTAGATCTAAATAAATTGAAAACACTGAAATTCCTAATGAAAATATTGGTACACCTGTTAGTTCACCTGAGTCGAGATAATCCTAGTGATGACCTTGAGGAAACTTACATTGAACTTGATGATGACTTTATTGAAGAATGTCATGCTAGTACTAGTGCTAGTGCTATTAAGAGTCTTTTTGCAAGACGTGCTGCTAAATATAAATCGTCTCCTAATGCTAAGTTTGCTACATTTCCCATAAACATTAAAGATAAGTATTATGACTTCTCTCTATATTTATCTTATATATCTATTGTTGACGAAGAACCTTTTTATGGAACTGAAAATGAAAGTGATGTAGGACATATGAATGATCTCTCATCTTTGAGTAGTTTATTCACTGATGATATTAAGAAACACAATTACCTTGTTGCTAAAATATTACTTTTCTCATTGAAAGATGAAGCTAAAACTTGGTTTAATAATTTGTCACCTGGATCTATTGATAGTCCTATTGGTTTGGTTAGTGCTTTCTTTTAGAAATATTTTCCTACTAGTGCTCAACATGCTGCTTTGCAGAGAATCTTTAACTTTAAGCAAATTGAAGGAGAGAAAATGTCTGAATCTTGGGAAAGATTTTGTTCTTTAATTAGAGCAAGGCCTGGACATCAATTAGCTAAAAATAAACTCCTAGATATATTTTATAATGGACTAACTATTGAATCTAGGACATACCTACATAGTTGTGCTGGTTGTGTTTTTAGGAAAAGAACTCGTGAAGAAGCTGAGGTAAAATAAACAAAAATCATGATGACTGGACTATACCTGAACCCAGGGTCGGGCCGGCAAAATATGGGGCCCTGTGCGAAACTATAAAACGAGGCCCTATCCCACACACAAAAATTAACTAACAAAAAATTCTAATATATATATATATATATATATGTATGACATAATATTTTAAATAAAATTGCATATATTGAGAATCATACCTATTGTACCGTCTGTTGCATAATATTTATTTAAACAACATCATTTTTTAGTGTTCTTTGAAAGAACTCTTCAATGATATCTTCATAAACAATCTTGTGCAACACTTCGCTCTCAAGTGCTATTGTGGCCAAATCATTGAGGTTTTGTTGTGTCATTGTAGTACGCATGTAGGATTTCAATAGATTCAATTTAACAAAAAATCCACACAACAAACAGATCATTGGCATCAATATCAGATTTTTTTCATTGGCATCGGTATCATAATTTTTACCTTTTTAAGGGCAACCACAAGATAATCACAAGAAGATTTCAAACCATTATTATCCACTGACCACAATGTTCAAATCTTCTTGTGAGTGAGGAAACTGCTTCATCAACAAGAGGTATAAAATAGCTGATTCTAAACGATTCTAAACCGGTGCATAGTACCTTTTTGAGAGTTAATAAATTCCTATTCTTCCTTCTTCTTTCTCTTATGCTTCTGGAACCAGATGGTTGTCTTCCCATGATAACTCTCTGTATCGTTGAAACACAGAACGCCCGTCAATATGGAATCACATATCAATTTGAGTTACACAAATTGATAATCTGTTTTAATGTTGCTAGTGCTAATCATAGAAACTGCCTAACTCAGAATTGGAGAATATAAACTCACCAGACGATTAGTAGAAGAGAGAAGATGAATTTGTCGCCGGTGGCTGCAAGGAGACGATCGCAGATTAATTTTTGCGTGATTCCTCCTCTTATGTTAGATCTGGACTCCGGAGTCACGCAGACGGCAAGGAATCACGAGTGATGTTTTTGGATCCGTCGCCCATCGCTGTTCAGTTTCCTTCATGAGTGTACGTTGAACCCTGGCTCGTACATAGGCATCCTGTCCATCACTAGCGATCAAAGCCCATCACAAGAGCCCACGATCGGAGCAACAACAGTGTATGCGGCTCAGTACCATGCCGATGAGGACGAACGAGCAGTACAACCTCATAAGACTATTTCCTTCAGATTTTTGAACTGGAAAGCCTATACTACTACACAGGCCTATATGAAATTTTTGGGCCCCTCAAATTTATGGGCCCTGTGCGGCCGCACAGCCTGCACTCCCATGGGCCCGGCCCTGCCTGAACCTACCCCAACACCAACACCAACACCAACACCAACACCAACACCGAGCAAGAGGGGAATGATTGCATTAAATGATGAAGTAATGAGGGAAGCCAAGACATCTCTTGAAGAGAAGGGTATTAAATATAAAGATGTGAAGAATCTATCACCTATAGAAGAATTATGTAAGCCAATTCCTCACCCATCCATAGTTGAGGTATGCTACATCCATTTTGCATCAATATTTTATATCATAATTTACTGTTATTCAATGATATATTTCATATTTAGAGATGATACTCATGTTATTTCATCTATTTTGCATGTTTATAATTATTGAAGAATAATTCAGCGGGACAAGAAAGCTGCTGGAAAAAGCACCATCAAGATACCCTATTTCTGGAGATTAGAAGAAGAAGAAAAACATCGGAGAGTTCTTAAGCTGCCAGATGACGGAGCTAGCCAAGAGGAGAGCACGTGGTGTGGCCACCCTGGCCCACCACTGGCAGCCCCCCTCTCGCGTACTTCATCCCCAGGGAACCCGAAGAACCATCGAGGAAATATTCTGATATCCCACAAGTATAGGGGATCGTGTGTATCCTTTTTTATAAGTAAGAGTGTTGAAACCAACGAGGAGCTAAAGGTAGGATACGTATTCTCTCAAGTTCTATCAACCACTGATACAACTCTACCCACACTAAACATTTACTTTACCTAGGAAATAATACTTGAGAAACAATACGGGTAAACAAGATAGTTTTGTAGGATAATAAATACATGAACGTAAAGTTAGTTGCTGCGGCAATAAAGTACACTAAATGACTATAAACTAATAGTAACACGAGTGTGGAAAAGTGGTGGAATGTGTGATGGATTTGTCCATGATCAAATAGTCAAATACAAGGTTGATATTCCTCTTTTATATGGGAGAGGCAAAGCTAACAATCTCCCACTATCCAATGATTGCAAGTACGTATGATTGGAACTCTAGCAAACATCTGTAACTAGTAGAAGATACATTAAGGTAAAAATACCCAACCATAGCATTATGATCAAAAGGTCCTCTTTAACCCATATGCTTTAATCACTAGATTGGGGCTCATGTTTCTGTCACTCAAGCAGCCCTCCCTCTAGCTTTCTCCACATACTACAAACCTTATGATGTGATCCATGCGCGCATAAACATATGATGGCACCATAGGACTGTAACAAATTCAATATATAGCTCAAACCATCCATAAAGATTCAACAATCAATCATATGACAAAAGTGATCTGCACAAACATGACATAGATGCAATAGATCATCTGCAAATAATTTATAACGTCAAACACCATGTTTACATAGGACGGTACAGAGGTGTGTGGGAGGATGAACCACTGTATACAAGGAGCAATTGGCGATGGAGATGGCGGTGAAGATGGTGGAGAGGACAGCGCGGGGTGCAGGGCAGCGCCAGCGGTGGCGCAGGGACTCGGGAGCGCTGCCCCTTAGCCCTCTTCCTTGATGGTCTTGGGAGCCCTCCCCCATGGAGATGAGATCCATGGGGAGGCTAAAACGTGGCAATGGTTGCTGGAAATTCGTGGTATGGGCTGTCTCCTACGACCTAGGTTTCCTCCCTTTATATAGTCTCACGGATTTCCGCCATTCCATCTAGGGCTGCGGTAAATCGGGCGTATCTTGGCCGTCCGGACACAGAATCAGACGAATTTTAAGTCTAGAACATTCTTCGCAAAATTCCCCACAATTTTGTCTTTTGTGAAATTTCCGTTTGACGCCGTCTTCGACCCGTAACGCGGCTATCTTTAAAAAGATTTTTCAGACAGATTTCAGTAAAGTCCCAATTCTACTCCAACAAGGTTTCCTCTTCTATTTTTGATAATTCCTACACATCAAAGTGTAAAACAATAGCATTGTGCACTTTTGCAACTATTAGTAGGTTAGTCCAAATAAATCATAAACTTAATATAAAAGCAATTATCAAAAGCATAAAAGTAGCATGAAACCATCAAAAATTATAGATACGTTTTGGACGTATCAACATCCCCAAGCTTAGTTCCTACTCGTCCTCGAGTAGGTAAAACGATAAAAACAAAATAATTTTTGAGGTGACATGCTACCAACATAATCTTGATCATCATATTTGTAAATGAATTTGTAAGCTGAGATCATAGCACTCTAAACATAGGCATGATAGATATAATTCTAACAATGAAACTTAGCAACCATGATGCAACATGGAAAGTAACACAAATAAAAGATCATGAGTAATAACGCACTTGAAATTTATACTTTTGTTTCGAGCATAAAGAAAACATATCAAAGTGATATTTTGTTTGTCCTTAAAAGTGGGGCAAAACAAAAATTCCAGGACACCTTCAAAGTTCAAGTGGATGACTAGAACAAATAATTTGAGAGCAAGTAATAACACATCATGAATCAATCAATAATAATCATTGGGATTGATGCACATTAAACTCATAATGGCAACTATGCTCTCTTAATTGTGCATAAAGTTAGAAGATGGAGACTCAACATAAAAGTAAAAGAAAGGACCTTCGCAGAGGGAAGAAGGGATTAACTCATGTGCTAGAGCTTTTTATTTTATTAAACAGAGGTATTGAAAACATTTTTTTAGAGAGGTGTATGCTTATGTCAACGAATGGTAATAGAGTTCTTGTCATCTTCCATACTAAACAAGTTGAGAGCGGTTCCGAATTATTTATTTTGGGCACTTATAGCATGCACTTTATATAGTATGACACTCCTCTCCACCTTGCTTTCGCAAACCATGGCTAACCGAATCCTCGGGTGCCTGCCAACAATCTCATACCATGGTGGAGTGCCTATTTATTTGTTTAGATTTTTTATGTTATAATGGTCTAACCAGCTCTTTGCAAAATAAATGACGAGCAGATGAAGCATGCAAGTCGGGGTACTTAATTAGTATGGAAGACAACAAACCCAACTACTACTTCCTCGTGAGCTAAAACAGGGGCACAAAACAGGAATAATTTTGGAAGTTTTAAAGGTAGCACATGAGAAATTTATTTGGAGTGGCGGTTAAATACCACATGTAGGTAGGTATGGTGGACAAAATTGGAACTTTGGTTTTGGGGAGTTGGATGCACGAGTAGAGCTCATACTCACTATAGGTGGAAGATAGCAAAAGTGTAACAGGCCTAGGCTGCTACAGAAAGCTACTACAAAATTTGGGTAAAATTTTCACTTTTCCCTTTCTTCATGCATTATGGCATCCATATTAAATTGCTATAAATTAATCAAGCAAGCTGAAAAGCCTTAAGAGAAAACAAATCCACTCACAAAGAAAGCCATTTCTTGATCTTCCATACTTGTCAAGGAAGTTCCAAGAATTAAATCGATAGTTTGGCAGCTATAATAAGAATGCCAATTATTTTAGAAAAGGAGAGGCACGCAAATTTGTTTTCATTCAAATTTATTTCATATTATTTTAAAACCAAAGTTCATTACTGAATTTCTAAGGTTAATGTAAAACAAATGTTGAAAACAAATTATAGAGGTGGCAGCACCACTCATAAAAATATTCAACATATTGTTCAAAATTCCATCCCTGCAATTTGTCTACTAAATTGAATTTGCTCAAAGGGCAAAACAAAACTATTTTGTGAGCTTCCAAATTGTTGAGGAAGTTCCAAGATTGATTTATGGAAGTTGTGAAAACTTTGAAAAAATTCCAAAAGTTAATAAAAGGAAAAGACATTCAAAATTTCTCACTCCATCTTGAATTCATATCTTTTTAAAACTTAACTAACCTCAAAACTGAAGTGGTGGGGTATGTTAACTTGTTATTACAAACCTCCACCTATATTTTGGCAAGGTTTGGTTGGAGAAAAATAAATGCCTTATTATTTGAAAAATGCAAAAAATGCCAGAAGCTAAAAACTCAAACACGTTACTTCTGGAAACTTTCTCCAATTAATCTCAAAACTCAACCAATGCTTCCTTATGTTAAATAAGGGTCACACAAAAGAGGGAACCAAAAATTGAATTGATTAAAGCCCTGAAAACATAAATTTTCTTCACAGTAGTAAATCAAAAGTGAAACAAGTTTGTTCTACAAACTTTATTCAATTGCTCTGCAAAATTTATCACAAGCCCTTGATGCTAAATAAGGAATTCATGCAAATTCCCATGAATTTTGGAAGTGGTTAACTATTTTTAGTAAATCATTTCCTTTTCTGGTAGAAATGAAATTAATTCAAGTTTGTTCTACAAACCTTTTCAAAATGATCTCAAAATTTTGTTCTACAAATCATTTCCTTTCCTGGTAGCAAATAAGGATGTTCTCAAGGCCCCCCTCCCAGCGCTAATGTTCTCTCCCTCACTCCCTCCTCGAGCCCCGAGCTCCCTCCTCTCCTTTGTCTCTCCCTCCGCCGAAACCCTACCTGGAGAGGACCACCGCATCCCGCCATTCCGGCAACCGCTGAGCCTAGCCGAATGGGGCAAAAAAACTACCTCGCCGTGCCGCGTCTCCCCGCGGAAGGAATCAACCCGGAAGGCCCATAATCGACGCCGCCGTGCCGTTTCTTCTCCGACCCCGGCGCGCCTCCGTTGAGCTCGTCTCCGTCGTCCTCGACCTCCTCCGTCCATGCTGGTTGGTCTCACACATCAAGGGTGAGCATGCGAACCTCCCGGACATCTCCGTCCCCCTCCTCTCCCTCTAGGGCGTCGTCGATGTTTCGGTCGTCCGCAACCGCCGCAACAGCTCGTCGCCGGCGTCGTTTCCGGTGGCGTCCAGCGTGTAGCCCTCGTCGAGTAGGATAGGTGGGTGCAGGGCCCGATCTCCGGCGAACCTTATTCCGGCGGCGCCGTCCGCTTCCCCGCCACCGGTCACCGCCGCGACGTCACGTCGATGTCGCGCGCGCGCTCGCTGACCAATTCAAACTGGGAGCGTGGGCCAGCGTGCCACATGGACGCCTACGTGGACACGGGGCGCAACTGTCTGTGACCGTGGCTAGAGCCACCACGCGTACAAAAACGTTTCGAGGTTATTTCTTTAAAATTTTCAAAACAGAAAACAGGACTAAATGATTTCTTGTAAAATCCTTATAAATTCGAAAAAGATCCAAATTGAGAAATTGAAATTTCTATAGATTCAGAAACTTGAGCACATTCTGTTAATATCAAAAGTTCAAAACTTTTCTGTTAAATTTCTGCACTAAATAATTAAATATAGAAATTGATATTAAAATTGGAAACTTTGGAAATTCGTAACTTTGGCTCTATAATTCCAAATTGACCAAACTTGGGCTCTAAAATTTTGTCTTAACATAATCTACACAATGGTATTTTATTTAGGCAGTGTTGGATAAAATTTGATCAAGAAAACATCTGTTTTCTATTCTGGTCAGAAAAGAAAAGGAAAAATAAAATGACATAACTAATTAAATAATCATCCAAAAAATATGGTTAATATCTTAAAATGATCAGTGGAACAATTGTCACATGTTTTCAACCATTGCCATCCAAATGGATAACTTTTATTCCTCTGTTTAAATTTCTTTCTAAAAACGGCAGAATTGACATGCTTTGAATAATAACTATTAAGTGATGTTTTCTTCACCCAAAAATTATGGAAGGTATACCAAAATGTTAATCACACCTAATACTAATAGAGAACATAATTTTCATGCATGTTGACAAATTATTGAGGTACTGGTCTTGTTAGTAAAAATTAGTATGCCACTAAGATAAATATGAGTGTTGCCAAATAATGCACAATTATTTGGTAACAAACATTTAACATGAAGATCATGTCCATGATCTTTTAGTTGCATTAAAATATCATGTCATCATGAGTGTTCATTGCACATGTTGTAATCTTTCTTTATGTTGTTTCCCTTCCGAGGTTGTTTGTGCTTTGGTAGATCGAGGAGTTGAAGTGCAACCAAACTTCTTCGACGATTCCTACCTCTGTCAATTCAACAAGGCAAGCGTAAATCCCCTTCTTGAGCATCTTATGAATCCTATGTTTTCCCTCAATTATTTTTCCACCATAATATTGCATTCAATTCAAATGTTTTGGCTATAGTCTCCTAGTAGTTGCATTTTGTTCCGGACACCAATACCCGTTTCCCTTCCTATTATCCATAGATTGTGATGTGGCCCGAGATACTGCTATATGCTATTTAACTTCTTAGCCATGCTTAGTTGAGTACTTTGGTTCCGGTGATGGATCGTGGTCGGAAGATATTATGTCATGTACGGATGTGTTGGAGACCGGTTGTATCCAATTAAAATGCTAACAGGCATGGATGAGTTGCCATCGGTGAATGGTGGTGTTTTTCCTTACCCATGCCTCTAGGAGAGAGTTCTCTTCGACTTGAACCAAGACCGAGTGTGCTTCCATCGGTGGGATATATGGGTAAATCCCTAACGACCGACTAACTTGTGAGGGTCTAGCCAAGGGTCCTCTAGTTGGAGCTTTCCATTTGCTTGTGCGTGAAAGATGGAAAAGATGATGATGATGATGAGGATGGTGTGCGTGTTAGGGTGGCCGAGGTCCCGGGTGTCGGAGGCACCGAACCGAGAACGGAGTACACCGATGATCCTTGGAGGATTCATGTGAGCTAAAGGTTGTAACCGCGCCCACTCTGCCAGCCTCCCAGGAAGAGGATGTGATCAGGCCTGATCAGGCAAGGAGCCGGACGGTACTAGTGGTTAAAATAGTACACCCCTACAGGGTAAATCTTTTCGAAAAGTCGTGTCCACGGTTATGGACATCCTTGGGAACATCAGTTAAGATCATAGAGAACTTAAATAATAAAACTTGAGGCGGCGGATGTGATGCTGGGCTGACGGATGCCTTCTTCAGAAGCTGAAGAAGAAGAGTTATAATTTCTATCTCATTTCAAAACCTTCCTATAGATGTTGCCCAGTCGCGTCTTTTTAAACAAAAAAACTGGCTTTCTACAAAACAACTACCAAATAGCCTTGCTAAACCCTCATTCGAGCTAGTAGCTCTGGTAACCTTGCGAGTACCTCCTGTACCCACCGTTGCTTTGTTAAATCTTTTCTCTGTTACAGTTGAAGACTTCTCCGAAGTCAAAGGTGGTTTCTTCGTGGACGTCGACAAGTAGTCTGGGTTTTCCAGGTGGCAGCCTGAGGTGGTTAGGAGCAAGTTGGCGCTGACTTGTTTATATGTAGGCCTCTTAGGCCATATTTTGGTTCTTTTTGTTTAGAACAACTATACATGCTTCCGCTTGTTGAAATATTGGGTCTGTGACCTCTGATTGTATTATGCTATATTTTCTCTGTTAAGATTTGAAATATATATGATTTGTGTCATAGAGACTGTGATGTGCCAGATTGTTCCGAGTCTTGATATCTTTATTATGCAACTTGGTTGGGACCAATGTTATGTCATGATTGAGGGGTTGTGGGCCAATCATCCATGATCAAGCCACGCCTGCTGATGTGATTCAGCCTGAGAGAGGTAACCCCAGTAACCTTCAGTCGGGTATCGTAACCGGTGAAACCTAGCACTTTGCATAGTTCCGAGGTTGGGGCGCTACAAGTTGGTATCAGAGCATGACTGCCTGTAGGAAATCATTCCACTTGTAGATGTTGAGTCTAGTGTCTGTGAAAACTATTTCCAACCTACAAATGAGTTATGAAAACCCTCTTAGGATTCTTTAACTCCTTATCTGGTATATCTCTATCTCTAAGTCAACTTACCTAAACTTGATTTAAAGTTTTGTTCTCATCTGTTATTTCAAATATTTAGGTTCACGAGGTTGGTTTCTCCCTTTAGTATACTACAAGTTGGTTGGTATCTTTCATCATGACCCGGAAAAATTTATGTGTTCAGAAACACATTCCATGTTCATTGCTTGGATGTTTCACATCTAAGTAGTTACTCCTTTCTCTCACTCCAAAACCTTCGGTTCAAGACCTTTCCGTTGATTGAGTTTAATGTTGCACCATTTGGATTTCTGTACCAGCCACTAAATGCGGTGACCATCAAGGACAAATATCGAAGGTCCTGGATTGTAGGGGAATTATAGCATGTTGAATCATGTTGGTTCTCACCGGGTGATCTTCACTTAGTTTATTATTCTTAGTACATGAAGCTAATCTTTAATCCAAGACCATTCCTTTGACTATTGAGTTAATATTGAACCATTCGGAAGAATGTTAACGTATGTCCCTAGATCTAAGGGTTCTCTTGAGAATGTTTCATCCTTAAGTTGGTTTCTGACCCTCGTCTGCGAGTGGGCAGCCCAACTATGTTGTGCATTGGTTCCTAACCATGAATGTTGCTCGGGCGGTCCGTCAAGTCATTCCTTTGGGATGCGAGGAGAAGCAAACTCCAGTATCTTGTCCGTCTTGAGGACTGATGACCCACAAGTATAGGGGATCACAACGGTCTTCGAGGGAAGTAAAACCCAAATTTATTGATTCGACACAAGGGGAGCCAAAGAATATTTGTGAGCCTTAACAAGTGAGTTGTCAATTCACCTGCACCTGAAAGTACTTTTTTTCGCAGTGGTTTATCAGTGGTAACAGTTTTATAGTAGCATGAGTAGTGAAATAATAGCAGCATTGGAATGAAAACAGCAGCAGCAGTGTTTGAAGTAAACATCAGTATTAAATACTGTAGGCATAGGTATGGATGAACGGGTGTTGCATGGATAAGAAAGTTCTAATAATGATCATGTCAGGAGCATTGAAGATAAATAAGATAAAACATCCAAGCACTAAGTAACCATAGGCATGTGTTCGTAAATAGTCGTACATGCTCGCAATGAGAACTTGCACAACATCTTTTGTCCTACTAGCCCGTTTTCATCGGGGCCTCAAGGGAACTACTGGTAATTAAAGTGCTCCTTTTAATAAAGCACCGGAGCAAAGCATTAACACTCCGTGAACACATGTGATCCTCACATCGCAGCCATCCCCTCGGGTTGTCCCAATTTCTGTCACTTCGGGCCTCGGGTTCCGGAACAATATGTGTAAACAACTTGCAGGTATGATCAAGAAACAATAATTATCATCATGATTCAATAACATGTTAAGATCTGAGATCATGGCACTCGGGCCCAAAGTGGCAAGCATTAAGCATAACAAGTTGCAACAATGTCAATAGCACTAATAGAGGATACTAGGCACTATGACATAACAATCACGGCATTATTACATGAACGATCTCATCCAATCCCTACCATCCCCTTCAGCCTATAGCGGGGAATTACTCACATATGGATGGGGAAACATGGATGGTCGATGGAGAGGCGTCGGTGATGACGATGGCGATGATCTCCTCCACTTCCTGTCCCGGCACTGTGCCAGAACAGGAACTTCTGATCCCCGAATCGAGGTTCGAGACGGCGGCAGCGCTTTGTTGTGTTTCTGTAGAATATGACGAACCCCCTCGGGTTTTAGGGTTGGAGGCTACTTTTAGTCGAAAGGGGAGTCCGAGGGGGGGCTCCGGGGGGCCCACACCCTATGCTGGCGCGGACAGGGGGACCCGTGCCAAGGGGGTGTGGCCACCCTATGGCTCCTCTCCTGGCCCCCTTCTGGCTCCCGGGGTCTTCCGGGGTGAAAACATCAATGGGCTCTTTTCTGGGCATTTTCCCGAAAGTTGATTTTTCTGCACAAAAACAAGACACCAAGGTAAATCTGCTGAAAACAACGTTAGTCTGTGTTAGTTGTATCCAAAACACACAAGTTTAGAGGAAAACAATAAGAAAAATGTTCGGAAAAGGAGATACGTTGTCGACGTATCAACTCCCCCAAGCTTAGTTTATTGCTTGTCGTCAAGCAATTCAGTGACAACTAAGTGCGATAAAAGACTTTTATTGACACTTAATAGCTATGCAAACCATGAAGATATAACAACATATTAATAATAAACAACATGAAGCATAACTATTTGCAAGATTGAAATATTCATAATAGGATCTCATAAAGTGGTATCTCGCTTGCCCTTAAGTGTGGGGCAAAACATAAATGCCAGGGCACCTCTGAAGTTCAAGGGAAGACTAGAAGTAAAGATATCAAAGATAGAAGTATCAAAACTATACCACAATCAACCGTGCTTTGGGACAAACACATTACACAAAGAATGATAATTATTCTCACAAGAAAGTGCTCAAAGAATAAGGCGGAGACGCAACATAAAAGTAAAATAAAGGCCCTTTGCGGAGGGAAGCATGGATAACTCATGTGCTAGAGATTTTTATTTTATTAAACAGAGGTATTGAAAACATTTTGAGAGAGGTGTGTGCTTATGTCAACGAATGGTAAACATACAATACAGTACATCACAAGCCAACTGGATTCACAAGAGCGGCTCCCATGTATAGGACACATCTGGGTAGAAGGTCATCCCTCTTTCTCTTTTTCTTACACAATTATGCTTTGACTGATAAATCAGGGGCAAAAAGAGTGAAGAGAATTTGTGTGTATTAATTTGGGCTGGGCACCCCGCTGCCAGCCCTTCTATCATTTGGATAAGCGGATGAAGACACTAGTCCAGGGTGTGAAATCCAATCAACAAGTGAGATGAAGATTATCTATTTACGTCCTCATGAGCTAAAACAGTGGCACAAAACAGGAATGTTTTTAGCAGGTTTTAAAGGTAGCACATGAGCAATTTACTTGGAGTGGCGGTTAAATACCACATATAGGTAGGTATGGTGGACACATTTGGCAAACTTTGGTTTTTGGGAGTTGGATGCACGAGTAGAGATCATACTCAGTACAGGTGAAGGCTAGCAAATAGACAGGGGGCAACAATCAAGAGAGCAACAACTATCATAATCATGTTTGCGACAAAGTAAAATTAACTGAGGCATAAAATTGATACTAGAACTCTAAGGCAAAATAAATCATCGAGGCTTATTGACTTTTTGTTTTCAGTCTTAGCATGCGCCAGCATGTGCCAGTTCGATTCAAATGAAACAGTCAGAGGAGGCTACCACAATATCATGCCCTTCTATGAATATAACAATGCGAGCAAATATTTATATGACAGGTCATTTACCATTAATAAATTGGAACAAAACATGAGAGAGCACGAACTATTAAGCATCCATTAAGTCACATATATCTTATACGGACAAACTAAGCATGCTCACATAGATGGATATATGTACAAAAATGAAAACAAATAGAATTCATACCAGCCTCTCACCACAACTTGAATTGTCGTAGATCGTCATTATTGCTCTTCACTTGTGGCTCGAATAATATATAATGAAAACCAAGCTCCAATAGAGTCACAGACGACTGTTGAACTCTGCAACGAACTTTACAAAACCAAAGAAGAACAACAAATATTTTTGGGTTTTTCAATTTAAAGCAAGAACAGAAAGAGAACAAGCAAACAAAGCAAAATACTTTTGGGTTTTCGAAATGAAACAAGAACAAAAGAAAGCAAACAAACAAACCAAACAAAATATTTTTGGGTTTTTGAATATTAAACTTCAACTAAAAGATAAAGCAAACCAAATAAAGAAACTAAAGAGGCAAACAAAGAGAAACAACAGAAATCTTTTTGGTCTTTCTGTGTTTTGGAAAGCGAAAACAAAACAATAAAAACAAACGGAATGAAAGAAACGAAAACAAGCGACAGAAACAAAGAGAAACGAAAACAAACGAAAGAAACAAAGAGAAACGAAAAACAAACGAAAGAAATGATAAAGATGGATATACAAAAAACCGACCGAACATGATATATAAATGAGTGTGATGTGGGTATACCTCCCCCCAAGCTTAGGCTTTTGGCCTAAGTGGAGATCAATCACCAAGGGGCCCAAGAGGTGTCGCCCCCGTAATACGCCGAGGAGGAAGCCTCCTCCTGATATGTGCTCGAGGATGCGCCGGTGTACTGTGTGTTGTGGTCCTCGGGAGGCGCGTCTCGCCTCTCCTGCTGCCGGTAAAACTCCATGGTGCTTAGATGATCATCTACCTGCTCCTTGGAGAGCGACCATGGTGACCTATCAAACTTAAACAAGGCAGGCTGCGGCAAAGTAACTTTCCGCTCTTCTCCATCCATATATAAAACTCTATATATTAAACGTTCATTAGTAGAGTTAGAAGTGACAAACTGATGGGATTTCATAGCAGCAAGGTTAAGCCTATGTGGAGCAATTATTTCATCATTAGGATCACTGGAAACATGCAAAGCAGCTGCGACACGTGTAGCAATAATGGCACCAAAAATATGCCCACCAGCAGCAAGGCGGCATGCAACAAGTGCACCAAGGTTATAATTTGTGCTACGGTTCAGTGCAGCATCAATGAAAGCAAGGTGATAACTAGAAACATTGCTAGTGTTCTCCTTACAAGAATACTAGTACCAATATAGTAAGTAAAGTATCTAAGAGCAGGAAGTTGAATGTTCCTTTTCTTCCGACGATGGGATGAGTGACCGTCATTGTTGGTGATCTCTCAGTAGATCCCCTGGAGGTCTGCTAGTCTATCTTGAATCCTGCTTGCCGTCCCGGTGGCGTTGATACCTATCATAGCACAAAATTCCACCAAGGACAAAGACACGGGACTACTATATAACTTGAATGCAACAGTTGGACCATATTGAGTGTTCCGAAATTTAAAGCTCTTAACAAAAGCTTTTGTGAGCATGGAATACTGAGGGCTTTCATCCTCCATAAATTTTGCGAGACCAACTCTCTCAATAAGCATAATAAAATCATCTAAAAGACCTGCACTTCTTAAAAATGTATGACAAGGAAAGCAAGATGGGTGAATGACACCGTCATCTTCTGCATCATCAATAGTTGACGCAATAACGTCTTCATTATATGATGGCCTCGCTGAACTAGACGAGCGTGATGGCCTTGTCCTTCTAGGAGCATCACTCCTAAATATCTCACCAAAGTTGTAACTATCCATCTCTGAATTTTTTCAACAATCATCATAAAAATTAATTTCAAGCAACTATAAGGTGGAAACTACCATAGGGACTTATATGAGAGCTAAACATACATCAAAACTATATTATTTCTACTCAAATCAAGCATGCAAACTCACATAAGCTGTCACCTACAGTACCAAAATACTCAATAAATACTTCACTAAACAAAATTCTACTTGGATCATCGGAGGAGTCACATACCGGAGATAAACACACCAAAAATCAGCACAAATGATGGGCTGAAGAAGGAGATAAAAAATCCAGAGGAAGAACAGCAAGAACACGGGTTCCAGGAAATGTTTTCGGCTTTGGGGGTGAGAGAGAAGAGTTTGGCAGTGGGGAGAGTAAGTGGAGGGCCAGGTGGGCCCCACACCATGTGCTGGCGCCACCCTGGGGTGTGCCTGCCTGGTTGGTCCCCCTGGGGTCTCCTTGGTGGCTTTCTTCCTCATTTTTTACGTAAAAATTTATTATAATTTTTCTGGAATTTTTCGAGAAACTTTATTTTTTTAGGTATTTCCAGAATTTTAATAATTAATAATAACCGGGAAAATGAAAGTGAAAACGTGGAAAACAAACCCAAAACTACAGAGGTTCTATGACACTTTAATGAAAGCATATCCAAAGAAAACAAAGGTGGTAGTGGTGAAAACAAAAGTATGGGTGGTGAAAACATGCATAACCTCAGTAATCAGAGTGAAAACATCAGGAAAACATGCATAGGGGTGGTGGAAAACATGATTGCACTCAAGTAATAATGTGATAACAGAAGTAAACATGGTTAAAACAATACGGGGAAGGTGAAAACATAGTGAAAACATTGCCCATTTCATTTAAAATCATTTTGTTAACACGAGTGATCAAGACTTGCTACCAAAATAATTTTATATGAAAAAAACTTTGTTTCTCACTAAATAATTATGTTACCTCAACCTTGATAGGCATAGTCCCAATCATAATAATTTCATATTCTTTTGGTGGCTTTGGAATAGGACAATAAAATTCTCCAAGCTTGATGGTCTCAACATTTTCAATGGAATTTAGACCATTTTTTCTATCAATCTTCTTGGGAAAATAAACAATGTGCTCTTTATCATTAACATTAAAAGTAACTTTTCCTTGATTGCAATCAATAACATCCCCTGCAGTATTAAGAAAAGTTCTTCCAAGAATAATAGACATATTATCATCTTTAGGCATTTCCAACACAACAAAGTCAGTTAATATCAGACAGTGATTAGCAACTTGAACAGGAACATCCTCACATATACCCACACGAATAGCAGTAGACTTATCAGGCATTTGCAAAGATATACCAGTTGGTATCAATTTTTTCTAGGAGGAGTATTTTATAGAGAGTAAAAGGCATGACACTAACTCCAGCTCCCAAATCACACAAAGCAGTTCTAACATGATTAATTTTTATAGAACAGGGAATAGTAGGTATACCAGGGTCTCCAAGCTTCTGAGGAACCTTGCCATTAAAAGAGTAATTAGCAAGCATAGTGGAGATTTCCTCATTAGGAATCTTCCTTTTGTTAGAGACAATATCTTTCATATATTTTACATAAGGAGGCAATTTAATAGCATCAGTTAAAGGAATTTGCAAGAACAAAGGTTTCATCCATTCACAAAACTTGTTATAGTGTTCTTGTTCTTTAGATTTGTGTTTCTTACCAGGGAAAGGAATTGATTTTTTTTGTACCCAAGGTTCTCTCTCATTACCATGTTTATTAGCAATGAAATCTCCCTTAGTATACGTTGCAGTTTTAGTTTGCTTTTCAGGTTCAACTACAGGTTCTTCTTTATCATAAGCATCATTCTTTTCATTACCACTTTTAGTTTCAGCATCAGAGATAGATATACTATTAGGATCTTTAGCAAGTTCAGAGGATTCTACAACAGTTTTATGTTTCTTCTTCTTTTTCTTCTTAGTATGAATAACATCATTATTAGTTTGCTGAGAATCTTGTTCAATTCTGTTAGGATGTCCCTCAGGATATAAAGGGTCTTGTGTAGCAATACCACTTCTAGTTCTTATTTCATAGGCATGTTTTTCTTTAGAAGCATTAACTAGCAAATCTTTTTGCACTTTAGCAAGTTGATCAATTTGAGTTTGAACCATTTGAAAATGTTTAACAAGCATTTTAACATCATTAGAGGTTCTATCTATAATACCATGCAAATCATTAATAGCTTTAGAGTTTTCCATCTAAGCATTGAAATTATCTTGCTTAATGACATAATTATCAAATTCATCTAAGCATTGATCAGGAGGTTTTCTATAGGGAATATCTCTACTATCAAAATATTGGAGAGAGTGTACCTCAATAGATTGTGAGTGAGGGATTGTCTTACATAATTCTTCTATACGTGGAAGATTCGTCACATCTTTAGATTTAATACCCCTCTCTTTAAGAGATTTCTTGGCTTCTCTCATCACTTCATCATTTAATTCAATCATTCCCCTCTTCTTGGGTGCTGGTGTTGGCGTAGGTACTGGAGTAGGAGTTGGCTCAGGCGCAATCATAGTCCAATCATCATGATTTTGGCTTATTTTAGCCATTAATTCCTCAGCTTCTTCTGGAGTTCTTTGCCTGAAAACAAAACCAGCACAACTATCTAGGTATGTCCTAGAATCAACAGTTAGTCCATTATAGAATATATCAAGAAGTTTATTATCTTCTTTCTTATGCCCAGGTGTTGCTCTGACTAAAGAACTGAACCTTGCCCAAGAAACAGGCAATTTCTCTTCTTCCAATTTGTAGCATCCTCACATTTAATAATGTAAGAACTACTGTGCTAAGTGCTAGTCCCTGGATCAATGCTAGCACCACAGAACAAAATGTAAAGTATCATTGCAGAAGTATCCAAAATTATTACAAAGGATCCAGAATAGCCAAGTATAGCTTTATTACAAAGTGCATAGTCTTGAAAGACTAGCAAAACTCAGAGTTCTAAACAGCAGAAATAAGATAGCAATGAGCCTCCATCTTCAATCATGCGCCACGGGCATTACATGTTGGGTGTAGACTCGAATCCAAACACTTGATCAAACTTCATCCTCAGAATTTCCTGCACGTTGGAATATGCAGCCCCCGAAGGAGATTCAGTACAAACAATGTACTGGCAAATGACACTATGGTGGATATAAAATGGCAAGTCTAAACTACATGCATATCTGGCTTGGTGGAGTTTAGGCTATTTGCAGAAAGCAAGTTTTTCCCTAACACTTTTGAAAAAGAGTTTTCTTTCAAAGATTGGCACCATGGAACACACCCATGAGCACCACTACTAATGTTTCTTTAGACAAATTTTACTTCTTCAAAACGGTGTTGAGATTCTTCCGTCCATCCTTGTCCAGCTGCTCGAAGTCGTCCATTACCGGGAACACGGCTATGATCATAGTTTCTAACTCTGCAGAGGTTGTGCACTTTCACCCTTTGTCTTCAATTAGCCCAAACATCTTATACACCCGGAGTGCATCATGGAAAGGAGAGAATTGAGACGATATCTTTCAGAAGCAAGAATTCAACCCAACCAGCAAGATCCGTTCCACCTATAATTCTGCTACATCTTCATGTCAAGCATGGGCTGAACTCTTACAACTTAGTTGATCAAGACAGAGCCCATATGTCAAAGGGCAGCACGGGAAGCTACTAAACTTAGAGGGACTTAGGAATCTCTTTGTTCCTGGGTGGCAATCCACAAGTGAACACCCCTCGGGGCGACACTCAATTCTCATCAACCAAACAACCAAATACACCCAGGTGGTTCATTGAAATTTATACTTACAATTTTTCCACAACAATAAGTGAAACAAATTTCTAGCAAGGCTAAGCATCTACTAAGTATAAGTCTACAAAGTAACAAGTCTAAAGGATTTCTACACACTACTTGGGATTTTGCATAGCATAATAATAACTTAGTAAAATTTCCTATCATGCATACTACTCAAAAACACTAGTAATGCATAGTAAAATATGGGGATTTGATGGTGTGTCACTTGCGTTGGCAATAGGATGAACAATCACAGCAAGAAGAGTAGACTTGCTCCTCTTCACAATCTAACACAAGCAAAACAAGCCACACATAAACATACAACAAAAACATAACATAGAAAACAAAATAACAATACAAAAACATGTATGCATGTCATGCAATGATCAAATTAGTGCACCAAATTCACAACTAGCAAGAATTACTAATAATTATTTTCTCTGATATTAATAACATGGTTATGATGCATGCAAAACAAATTAATTATCAAATTGTAACTATTAGTATTACTAGGGTTCTATTATAGGCAATTAGCAACATTAATAAAGTTTCTGTTACAAAGTTGTACAAATAATTTTTCCAACACATCTAATGGATATAGGACATCAAAAACAAAACCATAGCAATTGATTTCACCTAAAAAGGATTTGTAGATTAAAAGTTATGCCCAAATTAGTGATGAATAGAGATCTACAAATAACATATGAGTGCACGATTCAATTTTGAAATTTGAATATCCTAGATTAATCTACACATTGTGCTGATTTCAAAAATCCCAAGATCATCGAATTTGGATAAACAGAACTCAAGATATGATTTTTTTGAAGTTTTGAAACAAATCTATTTTATTTCTGTTTTAATTAGAAAAGGGCTCGATCCGGGGGGGAGGGCAATGGCGCGCTGTGATTGGTCGAGGCCGTTTCGGCTGGATTGTGTGCGTGGATCGTTGGATCTAAAAGGGTTCGGGCGGCCAGGATTCAAAGTACCACTTCGCTGGCTCCTTCAAATCTAAACCGTTGATGCAGATCGGACGGTCAGAGAGGGCGCGGGCGGAACTCACCGGAGCTGGGCGGGCGGACGTCGACGGTGAACTCGGGTGTGGACGACACGGACGCTCCCGTACGTCTCCGGTGATGGCAAACACGGCGCGAGGTTCTCCTCCTCGCGGTGAACCTCCGCGTATCCTCGGTGGTGTCTCCCATGGCTCGGAACGGCGAACGCGCGGGCTTCCCGTGAGCTTTTCCAATGGCGTCGGCGGCGGCGAAGAATTTCGAGGTGGCGAGCTAGGGTTTCGAGGGAAGGATGGGGCGTGGACGTCGAGAGGAGGAGGGGCTTCGTATAAAAGGAGGTAGAAACGTGGGGGAGGGGTAGGGTAGCGGGGAGAGGCGGTGGGCGGATCTCGTGTCCCTCTCGGACACGACGGCGGCGACGACGTTCTGTCGAACACCTCCTGGGCGCGGAGTCCACGTTTGGGTAGAAGACGACGGGGCGGGCCCCAGCTGTAAGCGAGAGAGAGAGCGGGACGGGCTGCGATCCTGGTTCGGTTACCGGGCCGGCCCATCTGCTGGGCACTGTGCGCGCGGAAAATAAGAAGGGGAGGGGGAAATGGGCCTAGGCTGGCAAAGGGAAAAGGGAGGGGCGGGGCTGACGCTGCGTTCTCTGCTTTTTTTTCCTTTTCTTTTTCTCTTTTCTGTTTCTAAATAATCTGATTCAAAAAAATCAAAAAAAAAACCCACCAAATCGAATCAGAAAAATACAGAAAAATATGTTTTGGAAAGACTATGAAAAATAGAACATTTTGGTACTATTATTTCCCAAAACTAAATTACTTTATTTTAGAAAAATATTTAAATCCAAAAGTGGTTTAATAGTTAATATCACCTAAAATTTTGTGTTTAGCCAATTAAAAGCAAATCCTTATGCACAAAAATACAGGAATGCTAAGATGCTCATGAATGCATGAAGGTTTTAATTTTTTCAAAATTTTCAAAATCCTGGGATGTTACAGACTACCCCCCTTAAAAGGAATCTCGTCCCGAGATTCGAGAAGGCTAGCAATTAGGTTGGAAAAGTTATGAGCTGGGCTATCCCCCTTAAAAAGGATATCCTTGAGATTGTTCTTCCACCAGGCAATTGGGGTAATGGAATATGTGATGGAATAAAATGAGTTAGGGGTTACCATTCACAAAATCCATGTTGATATGATTCACATGCCCCTTCTTGAATGGGTTGGGCTTGGCAGCTTCTGCAGTCTTCTGCTCTGGGAAATCAGTTGCATAACGTCCCTTGTTTCTGCACTTGAAACACATCACTTGACTAAGATCCCTCTTCTTCTCATGATTGTGGTTGTGGTGTCCATTGCCATGTGAGTGACCATTGCTGTTACCATTGGTTTCCTTGAGTCCTTCAACTTGATCATGACCACTATGAGTGTGTCCATTTCCACCATTGTGATGGTTCTCATTTTTGTGGAGATTGTGTCCTCCATTGGATGTGTGCCTCTTATATGAGGGTTCAGAGTGGTATTTTTCACCATTACTATACATCCTCTTCCTATTTTCCTCCTTTTTCATGTTGTTGTCCAAAGTAATGGCTTGATCCAATAGAGTTTGATAATTTGGGGCATATGATACACACAAGGGTATCTTCAGTTCTCCTTTAAGTCCATTGAGAAATTTTTCCTTCCTCTTGGCATCAGTGTCAATGTCCTCTGGTGCATACCTTGATAAAGAATGGAAATCATCCATATACTCCTTTAGGGTTCTACCTCCTTGCTTCAGACTACGAAACTCCTCCTTCTTGAGGTTCATTATCCCAGATGAGATATGTGCATTGCGTAATCCCTCCTTGAAATCATCCCAAGTCATGCCTTCTAGTGGATGAGTCACTTGGTAAGTTTCCCACCACATTGCAGTAGGTCCTCCTAACAGATGTGCGGTGAATCTCACCTTCTCCGCATCTGTGAACTCACAAGTTACTAAGTCCTTGTTGATTGAACGAAGCCAGTCGTCTGACTCAATAGGATCAGTAGCATATGAGAACTTGTTAGGCCTAAGTCTCAGAAATCTAGTAAGTCTGTCCACTGGGGGTGGTGGTGGAGGATTGTTGTTGTTGTTGCTGTTGTTCATCGCTGCTACAAACTGAGTCATCATCTGTAGAAGTTGGGCTTGGGAAGTGAGCATCTGCTGTAGGGCATCATTATTGTTGTCCTCATTGTTGTTGTTGGGATCGCGACGAGGAGGCATCTGTGGGTTTTCAGCATAGATGAGTAAAAGATAGATAGAGTTATGAGGAGAAAATTTTCCTACCCATGCACAATACAACAAGAAAAACAATCAATGGAAAATAACAACTTAAAATAGTTTATCTCTTAACCAAATTTCGAAATTTGGACTTAATTTTTTTGACAAACTTAAGCAAAACAACCTAGTTGCACACCAAAACACTCTAGTATTGTTGTATCACAAGTTGATAGGTCAATACTCAAACAAAAACTCTAGCTAACGCATTCTTCCATGGTGGTCAACACTGGGATGGATCATAACTCTTCACGATGATCTCTATGTTCTTGTACATCTTCAACTCCTTTTCAAGGGCGTTGATATCTTCTTCAGCTTCCTGGAGATCTTTCTGAGTGTGATAAAGTCTCCACGTAAGTCTTTCTCCAAGTTCTGTGATAGCCTCCCATGCAGCGCATCTAGCTGACTCGAAGAAAGATGTGTATTGTTGTGGGTTGGTGAAGATGTAGTCCCCTTTTGTCTTGTGGTCATAATCCTTGCTTCTGTATAGGTGAAGTTGCACCCACCAATACTCCCGGCCATCTTCAATAAAGGGAAAACCTTTGTAGAGTGATGCTCCTCCAAATCCTAGTTTTTTCATTAGGTTCTTCAATGCCTTTGGGAATTCAGTCTCACAATCTAGAGTCATGGTCATCGATGGGCCCTTCTTGAGTGATTCAAAGAGGTTGGTCATCTATCAAGGAGATAAGATATTAGAAGATTGAATAGTAGGTAGAAATACTAGAAGAAGAGTTGTTCTAGCTATATTAGAGTAGAATAGATGTTAAATCCTAGAGTTCTTGAATTCCTTGGTGGTGGTGAAGTTGCAGCTCTTGATCTTTGAGTTGGTAGTCCTTGGCGATTGTGAAGTTGAAGTTCCATCATCATTGAGTTTTGATGTGTAGGAGAAAACATGTCATAAAAGCATAAGGTAAGGAGGTACTAGATACGAGATGAGTAAGAGTACTTTGAAAATATTGTGTCATTTCCATGGTGATCATCACATCATTAACAACTTATTGAAATTTGGATATTCACTATAGTGAGAGATACTGACACCCGCTAGACAATCAGGGAACCGGTCTCATGTACGTGGACATGTAATGTTGGTCCGGGCCGCTTCATCTCACTATGCCGCTAGGATCCAAAAATACTCAAAGGAGTTAATAAAGTTGATCAAAAGGTTTTTCCAATCCTAAGGGCTCGAATCTACAGGCAACACTTTGCTCTGATACCATTTTGTAGCGTCCTCGCATTTAATAATGTAAGAACTACTGTGTTAAGTGCTAGTCCCTGGATCAATGCTAGCACCACAGAACAAAATGTAAATTATCATTGCAGAAGTATCCAAAATTATTACAAAGGATCCAGAATAGCCAAGTATAGCTTTATTACAAAGTGCATAGTATTGAAAGACTAGCAAAACTCAGAGTTCTAAACAGCAGGAATAAGATAGCAATGAGCCTCCATCTTCAGTCACGCGCCACATGCATTACATGTTGGGTGTAGGCTCGAATCCAAACACTTGATCAAACTTCATCCTCAGAATTTCCTGCACGTTGGAATATGCAGCCCCCGAAGGAGATTCAGTACAAACAATGTACTGGCAAATGACACTATGGTGGATATAAAATGGCAAGTCTAAACTACATGCATATCTGGCTTGGTGGAGTTTAGGCTATTTGCAGAAAGCAAGTTTTTCCCTAACACTTTTGAAAAAGAGTTTTCTTTCAAAGATTGGCACCATGGAACACACCCATGAGCACCACTACTAATGTTTCCTTAGACAAATTTTACTTCTTCAAAACGGTGTTGAGATTCTTCCGTCCATCCTTGTCCAGCTGCTCGAAGTCGTCCATTACCTGGAACACGGCTATGATCATAGTTTCTAACTCTGCAGAGGTTGTGCACTTTCACCCTTTGTCTTCAATTTTCCCAAACATCCTATACACCCGGAGTGCATCATGGAAAGGAGAGAATTGAGACGAGATCTTTCAGAAGCAAGAATTCAACCCAACCAGCAAGACCTGTTCCACCTATAATTCTGCTACATCTTCATGTCAAGCATGGGCTGAACTCTCACAACTTAGTTGATCAAGACAGAGCCCATATGTCAAAGGGCTGCACGGGAAGCTACTAAACTTAGAGGGACTTAGGAATCTCTTTGTTCCTGGGTGGCAATCCACAAGTGAACACCCCTCGGGGCGACACTCAACTCTCATCAACCAAACAACCAAATCCACCCAGGTGGTTCATTGAAATTTATACTTAGAATTTTTCCACAACAATAAGTAAAACAAATTTGTAGCAAGGCTAAGCATCTACTAAGTATAAGTCTCCAAAGTAACAAGTCTAAAGGATTTCTACACACTACTTGGGATTTTGCATAGCATAATAATAACTTAGTAAAATTTCCTATCATGCATACTACTCAAAAACACTAGTAATGCATAGTAAAATATGGGGATTTGATGGTGTGTCACTTGCCTTGGCAATAGGATGAACAATCACAACAAGAATAACAGCAACAAGAGTAGACTTGCTCCTCTTCACAATCTAACACAAGCAAAACAAGCCACACATAAACATACAACAAAAACATAACATAGAAAACAAAATAACAATACAAAAACATGTATGCATGTCATTCAATGATCAAATTAATGCACCAAATTCACAACTAGCAAGAATTACTAATAATTATGTTCTCTGATATAAATAGCATGGTTATGATGCATGCAAAACAAATTAATTATCAAATTGTAACTATTAGTATTACTAGGGTTCTATTATAGGCAATTAGCAACATTAATAAAGTTTCTGTTACAAAGTTGTACAAATAATTTTTTCAACGCATCTAATGGATAGAGGACATCAAAACAAAACCATAGCAATTGATTTCACCTAAAAAGGATTTGTAGATTAAAAGTTATGCCCAAATTAGTGATTAATAGAGATCTACAAATAACATGTGAGTGCACGATTCAATTTTGAAATTTGAATAGCCTAGATTAATCTACACATTGTTGTGATTTCAAAAAGCCCAAGATCATCAAATTTGGATAAACAGAACTCAAGATATGATTTTTTTGAAGTTTTGAAACAAATCTGTTTTATTTCTGTTTTAATTAGAAAAGGGCTCGATCCGGGGGGAGGGCAATGGCGCGCTGTGATTGGTCGATGCCGTTTCGGCCGGATCATGCGTGTGTATCGTTGGATCTAAAAGGGTTCGAGCGGCCAGGATTCAAAGTACCGCTTCGCTGGCTCCTTCTAATCTAAACCGTTGATGCGGATCGGACGGTCACAGAGGGCGCCAGCGGAACTCACCGGAGCTGGGCGGGCGGACGTCAACGGCGAACTCGGGTGTGGACGGCACGGACGCTCCCGTACGTCTCCGGCGATGGCGAACACGGCGCGAGGTTCTCCTCCTCGCGGTGAACCTCCTCGTATCCTCGGTGGCGTCTCCCGTGGCTCGGAACGGCGAACGCGCGGGCTTCCCGTGAGCTTTTCCAATGGCGTCGGCGGCGGCGAAGAATTTCGAGGTGGCGAGCTAGGGTTTCGAGGGAAGGACGGGGCGTGGACGTCGATAGGAGGAGGGGCTTCGTATAAAAGGAGGTAGAAACGTGGGGGAGGGGGTAGGGTAGCGGGGAGAGGCGGTGGGCGGATCTCGTGTCCCTCTCGGACACGATGGCGTAGACAGCGTTCTGTCGAACACCTCCTGGGCGCAGACTCCGCGTTTGGGTAGAAGACGACGGGGCGGGCCCCAGCTGTAAGCGAGAGAGAGCGGGATAGGCTGCGATCCTGGTTCGGTTACCGGGCCGGCCCAATTGTTGGGCATTGTGCGCGCGCGGAAAATAAGAAGGGGAGGGGGAAATGGGCCTGGGCTGGCAGAGGGAAAAGGGAGGGGCGGGGCTGGCGCTGCGTTCTCTTCTCTTTTTTTCCTTTTCTTTTTCTCTTTTCTGTTTTTAAATAATCTGATTCAAAAAAATAAAATAAAAACCCACCAAATCAAATCAGAAAAATACAGAAAATATGTTTTGGAAAGATTATGAAAAATAGAATATTTTGGTACTATTATTTCCCAAAACTAAATTACTTTATTTAGAAAAAGATTTAAATCCAAAAGTGGTTTAATAGTTAATATCACCTAAAATTTTGTGTTTAGCCAATTAAAAGCAAATCCTTATGCACAAAAATACAGGAATGCTAAGATGCTCATGAATGCATGAAGGTTTTAATTTTTTAAATTTTTTCAAAATCCTGGGATGTTACACAATTACATGAAATTGAATATATTTTGTAAAGCGGCATGTTGAGCACTAGCAGGAAAATATTTCCGAAAGAAAACATTAACCAAACCAATAGGACTATCAATAGATCAAGGTGACGAATTGTTAAACCAAGTTTTAGCTTCATCTTTTAATGAGAAAGGGAATATTTTAGAAACAAAGTAGCTACGTTTCTTAATATCATCGGAGAACAAACTACTCAAAGAGGAGAGCTCATTCATATGTCTCATAGCACTTTCATTTTCAGTTCCACAAAAAGGTTATTTCTCAACAATAGATATATAAGATAAATCAAGAGAGAAATCATAATCCTTATCCCTAATATTAATGGGAGAACTGGCAAACTTAGCATCAGGAGATAATTTATATCTAACATCACAACTTTCCATAAGACGTATAGCGACATCTTTATCCTTCATAGCATGTATTTCATCAATAAGATCATCACTCAGTTCAATATAGGCATCATCTAAATCATCACTAGGATTTTCTAATAACTCAGGTGACAAAGCAGGAGTAACAAGATTTTTTTCAGGAGTTTCAGTGTTTGCAATATTTTTAGCTTTAGCAATAGTAGAATCTAAGAAAGGACCGAGAGAACCACTCTCATCAAGCATAGTAGAAGCATCATCAAAAGTATCAGAAGCATTTTCAGATTCAGCAGAAGTAGCATGTGTGGCATGTGGTGGTGTAAGCAGCTTACTCATAACAGACGGTGAATCAAGAGCAACAGAGGTGTTCAGAGTTGTACTTCTCCTTGTAGTGGATGGTAATATAGGAACTCTTCCATCACGAGACTTACCCATGATGAACGATTGGCAGTAGATAATAATACTCTCCGGTGAGCTCGCAAATAAAGCTATGCTCCCCGGCAACAACGCCAGAAAATAGTCTTAATGACCCACAAGTATATGGGATCGCAACAGTCTTCGAGGGAAGTAAAACCCAAATTTACTGATTCGACACAAGGGGAGGCAAAGAATATTTGTGATCCTTAACAAGTGAGTTTTCAATTCACCTGCACCTGAAAGTACTTTTGTTCACAGTGGTTTATCAGTAGTAACAGTTTTATAGTAGGAGCAGTAGTGAAATAATAGCAGCAGTGGAATCAAAATAGCAACAACAATGTTTGAAGTAAACAGCGGTATTAAATATTGTAGGCATAGGGATGGATGAACGGGCGTTGCATGGATAAGAAAGTTCTAATAATGATAATGTGAGGGGCATTGCAGATAAATAAGATAAAGCATCCAAGCACTATGTAACCATAGGCATGTGTTCCGTAAATAGTCGTACGTGCTCGCAATGAGAACTTGCACAACATCTTTTGTCCTACCAGCCCGTTTTCAGCGGGGCCTCAAGGGAACTACTGGTAATTAAGGTTATCCTTTTAATAAAGCACCGGAGCAAAGCATGAACACTCCGTGAACACATGTGATCCTCACATCGCATCCATCCCCTCCGGTTGTCCCGATTTCTGTCACTTCGGGGCCTCGGGTTCCAAGCAACAATATATGTAAACAACTTGAAGGTATGATCAAGAAACAATAATTATCATCATGATTCAATAACATGTTCAGATTTGAGATCATGGCACTTGGTCCCAAAGTGGCAAGCATTAAGCATAACAAGTTGCAACAATGTCAATAGCACTAATAGAGGATACTAGGCACTATGCCCTACAATCACGACATTATTACATGAACGATCTCATCCAATCCCTACCATCCCCTTCAGCCTACAACGAGGAATTACTCACACATGGATGGGGGAAACATGGATGGTCGATGGAGAGGCGTCGGTGATGATGATGGCAATGATCTACTCCACTTCCCGTCCCGGCAGGGTGCCAGAACAGGAACTTCTGATCCCCTAATCGTTCGGGACGGCGGCGGCGCTCTGTTGTGTTTCTGTGGAATATGACGAACCCCCTCAGGTTTTAGGGTTGGAGGCTACTTGTAGTCGAAAGGGGAGTCCGAGGGGGGCTCCGGGGGGCCCACACCCTATGAAGGCGCGGCCAGGGGGACCCGCGCCAGGGGGTGTGGCCACCCTATGGCTCCTCTCCTGGCCCCCTTCTGGATCCCAGGGTCTTCCGGGGTGAAAACATCAATGGGCTCTTTTCTGGGCATTTTCTCGAAAGTTGAATTTTCTGCACAAAAACAAGACACCAAGGTAATTCTGCTGAAAACATCGTTAGTCCGTGTTAGTTGTATCCAAAACACACAAGTTTAGAGGAAAACAATAAGAAAAGTGCTCGGAAAAGGAGATACGTTTTCGACGTATCAAGGACCAGGTCATAGTGTTGTAACTCCACAGATTAAGAGGCCTCATTAGCTTCTGCTCTGGGAGCGACAAATTTAGAGAGCAATAATGGCCATAATCATGCATAGCGACAAAAGCATTATTAATCAAAGCATAAATGGTATTACAAGTCAAAAACTAAATGATCATAGAGGCTATAAGTGACTGTTTTGTAGTCATAAACATGGTGTAAGCATGCGCCAAGTCAACCAAATAAAGCATTCGAATGAGAATACCACAATATTATGCTTCAATGTGATAAAAACAACTCATGATTCTTTCAATGGTATATTAAGCACTCTCATCTATTTGAGACAAGTCATGCTACAATAATAACTACTAAGCATAGAATTAAAATGCTATCCAACATGACATGATAAATTCTAGCCACAGTCCAAACAAGCTTCTAATTGCACCGTTATAAGCATGAAATATTTTATTGCTTTCCAACACCATCACTTATTTTAAAAGAACTCTCCAAATTATATATCAATGAAATAAGAGAGTACACTACTCTACAAGAACTAACATCTCTGAATAAGAGATGCATGAAAATAAGAGCTAAAAAGAGGAGGAGTTACAACAGGTAGACGAAAAACGAAAAATACGAGTATGATAGGAATACGAGTATTCATATGAAAAAGCGGAGCGTGTCTCTCTCCCACACAAGAATTCTAGGTTCCAACTAATTTTATTGCAGCAAGGAAAACAAAAAGAAAACAAAAAAAAATAAATAGACGCTCCAAGTAAAGTGCATATGATGTGACCGAATAAAAATATAGTTTCACTAGAAGTGACCTGATTAGTTGCTGATGAAGAAGGGGATACCTTGAGCATCCCCAAGCTTAGACGCTTGAGTCTTCTTGGAATTTTCTAGGATGAACCACGGGGGCATCTTAAGCTTTGTCTTTTCACTCTTCTTGATCACATTATATCACCCTCTTCTCTTGACCCTTGAAAACTTCCTTCACACCAAACTCAAAGTAATTCTCATTAGAGGGTTAGTGCACAATAAAAAAAACTCACATGTTCTCCTTGGAAACAAGCATTATTAATACTTTTTAAACATTAGCTACAACCACTGATTTTTTGTGGAGCAAAGAAATCCAATCAACATAGTAAAAGAGAGAATGCAAGTAAAAAGACAGAATCTGTCAAAACCAGAACAATCTGAAAAGACAATTTTTTGGGACACTTACGTTGCTCATATCGAAAAACGCAGAACTAGAAAAAGTTTCATAAATAGCTGAGGATTAAGTGCAAAAATATTCAGGTCATTTTCATCTTTCTGTGATTTTATACGAATTTAACAGTGGACAACAGAAATCAATTTCCTGCGCAGAAATCCAAATCTAACCTCAACTTTTCACTAGAGACTTTACTTGGCACAACAAATACGAGAAAGTAAAGATACAAAGGAGTTAGTACAAAAGTAATCAACACCTTGACTCAAAGAAAACATTGCAAAAATAAAAAAAAACATGGGTTATCTCCGAAGAAGTGTTTTTCTTTAACACCTTTAAGCTAGGCCCGATAATATTCCCAAAGTGCTGCTATTAAACCAAATCAAATTTTGTTTTTGAATTACAGAAAGATTGCTTAAGTGACGAACTTAAAAATGAAAGGTAAGACCCAAAAATAATCAAATGAAAATGCAAAGAGGCAACTCTTACAACAAAAGTAAGAATATGTCTCTAAAACAACAGTTGGAAAACGTATTTATTAGGTGCACTTAAACATGTCATAAATTTTTGCCAATTTTTGTGCATGCGGAGGGTTATATGACACATTACTAGTTTAATTCTGATGACTTTTTGAGTTTCCAGTAAAATATGAAAAATCATACAGTCAGCAGCAAATGCTGAAAACAGAAAAAGCCCTTAAATATGCATCAACTAAAACTAAATGCGTAAAACTTGGTACTTTATTTTTTTAGAAACTAAAATAACAGAGGATAAACAAGAACTAAACTTCATAGTAACATCAAATAAACCCAAAAATAAATTAAAGCAAATTAAAATACATGTTAAGACAATACATATCATGTGAAAGGGGTAATATAGATCATGAACGAGACAACCTCATTTTTGTTGATGGATAGGGGGATGACTCAGGCATCCCCAAGCTTAGATGATTGTATCTTCTTAAATATGTTCTTGGGATGCACCTAAACATATCCAAGCTTGATCTCTTGCACAATATTTACAGAGGTATATACACAATATTTACAATATATACATGTTTTATCTGAAAAGCTTCCATGGAAAGATTTTTTTGGGTTTCATAGGCATGAGCACAAGTGGTCAAGGTCGACCCCCACTTAACCATTACTCAATTTTCCGATCACTTTTCTTTTTGAAAACATTTTTAGATAACAAGTACAACTAAAAAAAATTATAATTCGCATTCCCTATCCAAACTAAGATAGAAAACAACTTACAACTGAAAGTAAAAACTACTTAGAGACAAAGCAAACAAGTGCACACAAGAATATTCACCCACGCTATTGCTCCCCGACAACGGCGCCAGAAAAGGTCTTGATATCCCACAAGTATAGGGGATCGTGTGTGATGCACGTGTAACACACGTTCATTGGGAGACCCCAAGAGGAAGGTATGAAGAGCACAGTAGCAAGTTTCCCTTAGAAAGAAACCAACGTTGAATCGACTAGTAGGAAAAACAAATCACTTCCGAAGGTTGATGTAGCTGATGTGGCAGGGCGCACTACCGGTTCAGAAGCAACGTGGAAACTACACAACACAACCAAATCACTTTACCCCAACGAAGCAGTGAAGTTGTCAATCTCATCCATTTTGTTGAAAACAAAGAGGTTAACCATATGGTGTGGAAAACAATACTTGTTTGCAGTAGATGAAAAGGGAACAGTGATGGCAGTAGGAAAACAGTAGGAACAGTATGAAAATAGAGATTGATGTGGTTGTATTATCAGTGTAAATGAAATGGACCAGGGTCCATAGTTCAATAGTGTTGTCTCTCCAGAACAGATAGATAGCATGTTGGGTAAACAAATTACAGCTGGTCAATTGACAGATATAAAGGCTGCATCGTAGTGCATATGCACGACATGATGATTACTATGTGATGCATGCGGGCATTACAACAAGGTACATAGACCGTTATCAAACTGCATCTATGACTAATAATCCACCCTCAGAATGTCATCCGAGAAAATCTTGGGTATTAAGTTGTAAGCAGCCGATAATCGCATTAAGCAAAGTGTGTAATGTAAATAATGTAAACATCGCTGTTTTCTCCCTAATGGATACAACACATCCCCCACCCATTAATGTTTCTGTCACTCGAGCTTGAGTTGTCGGATATATGCCGATTAGGTGTATGTCCGGCATTGGCTCAAAAGCCGGATTACCAGGGTGGACCATAAGTAATGGATCATAGTCCATTGGGAGGCCCAGTAAGCTGATGCGTAGGAAGCCGGATTCTAGAAGAACCCGGACCACGACCCAAAGTGGTGCGGCTTGGAGGAGAAGACGGATTCCTTACTTTCCAAGTTAGATAATTTCCATAGTTTTCTAGGTTTCCTTTCTGTAAGCCCTAATCCAGCTATCTATATAAAGCCAGACGAGAGCAACGAACAATTAGCTAGAAGCCAACTCGCCGAGAAGTTGATCCTCGCCGAGTCAGCGAAACCATACTCACCTTGTACTTTGTATACTTCAGTCTTTAGCCCTGATTTAGTGAGTGCAGGAGTAGGAATGCCGCCTAGTTGCGTCATACCGAACCTGGGTAAACTTGGTGTTCTCGTTTGTCGTACTACCACGTCCCCCCCCCCCCGCGGTTCTACCAGTAGGCTCATGGCACCCCCGTCTATGAACTCTACTAGGATGTCTCGACAATTGGCGCCCACCGTGGGGCCATCGATGTCAGGAGGTACGTTTCGATCGGGAATACTCGGCGGAATCGGCAGTACCATAACTGTCGGAATCTTGAAATTCGACGGTGATGTGGGGCGCTTCCTCGACAACCGATCGTACATGCCTGCGCGGAATCACCTGGTAAGTGCCTTCGTTTTACCGATTGGATCTTCAAATATTTTTATCGGATTAACAGCAGAGGCAATGGGATTCTTTGGTGGAAGCAAATTTATCCCACCCGCACTATACCCAATTGAGGAAAACTATGATACCGGGTTCTACTCAACTCGCCAAAATAGTGTCGAAATTGCCGCCTCTTTGGAGATGCCTGCAATCAGATCTCACTTTACTGGCATGGTGCAGTCCGAGGTCGCGGACAATACGGAAGAAACTAATCCCGTGGAAGAAGCAGAAAAGCATCATCCCACAGAACAAGTGGAAGATCCGACACCCGTCAGTGAAACGATAAACTCAGAAGCCAACTCTGTACTAGCTGCTATTGAAGCAAGATTGGAGTCAGAACCCGGATTTGAAGACATAGATTCTGAAGATGAAGATGAAGACGCTTTCGAGAGAAAAGTTAAATCTATGCAGGGCAGCTTCCATGAAGTCCTTATGGCAAAGCCGACTAAAAACCCGAATGCCAAAGATGATGAAGATCCCAAAACACCTCCGCCAGATGAGGAAAGAGAGGAAGGTGAATCTAGTCCAACTTACCCCGATGTCAAAGAATTGACAGAGGAAGAACTGGCAAGAAACCTCCTTCTACCAAAAATAAAAAGAAGACTGCCAAGAAACTCCAGTATAAACTCCAGAAGAAAAAGTTGGCAGATATTGCCAACCAAAACCTGGAAATAGGAGGAAGCAGCGGAGTCAAACCTGCGGAGAAAAAAAAGAGAAATCCATGTTCCACAAATGTCGGAACAGGACGAAATTGATCTAATTCAAACCCCAGTGGGAGGGGACGAACCCCCGGAAGTGCTGGAAGCCAGGAGACAAGCTCTACGGTGGTAGCGGGGGACATAAATCTCTATTCCGATACCCTGCCGGGATGGGGAAGTGCCCCCGAAGCCATCTCCATCGACTCCACCGCCATCTTCATCACCGTTGCTGTCTCCTATGATGAGGAGGGAGTAGTTCTCCCCCAGGGCTGAGGGATCTACCGGTAGCTATGTGTTTCATCTCTCTCTCCCATGGTGTGATCTTTATGTGATCATGAGCTTTGTAATCTAGTTGAATAAGTAGATGTTACTCTTCATCTCTTATGCTACTCAAGTGGTTTTGTTATGAGATCTCCATAAACAATTTGATCACGGTGTAAAGGTGACAGTGTGTGCACCGTGTGGTTTAGCATGGTATTTATATGTTGCGTTGGATGACCCTATGAAATTGTGTCGTTTGTTTAATACTAATTTGGGATGCTCATAGTGACAGCGTGGGGTGCCCTAGAGAGGGAATACAGACTTGAGGAGTGTTGTTATAGCCCTACGCATGGATTGGTGTTCGTTATCCGACCGGAGAGTGGTTCAGAGTAGCATAGTGAAGAGATGATATTTATGCATTCAATTATGTTATCATTTTTGAGAGTGTCCACTTGTGAAAGTAGGATCCCTTGGACTTTTTTCTAAACATTGAAACACCGTTTTCAATCAGTTCTTCTACATGTTTGCTTGCTGCCATTTTTATTTCAGATTGCTATTATCACTTATAATCATCCATATTATTTGTATTTCACTGTCTATTTACCGAACTAGTGCACCTATACAACTGACAATTGTATTAGGTGTGTTGTATCGTAATTGCAGGGTGGCTTGAGAGGGATACCTTTGACCTCTACTTCACTGAGTTCGATAAACCTTGGGCGATCCACCCAAGGGAAACTTGTTGTTGTTCTACAAACCTCTGCACTTGGAGGCCCAACACTGTCTACAAGAATAGAAGCGTGCGTAGACATCAAGCTCTTTTCTGGCGCTATTTCCTGGGAGGTAAGGTAAAAGGTACTCACATCCTCGGATGTGTCAAAGTTATTTCCTTTAGATTCTGCAATTATATCTTTTTGTTTCTTGTTTTCATTTTCACTAGTCAGGCTTATTTTTTACTTGTTCCTTGTTTTTATTTTTACTAGTTAGGCTTAATAGAAAACAACAAAAATATGAGAGAGCTTTATAATCTTTATCTTGAGTTAGGACATGAAGTGTTTTAAGAGAAAATTAAAAAACCTATGGATTTTTGTTTGCATAATAGTGATAGCAATGTTATTAGCATTAATTATTTGGATACCATTATTTCTAATGCTATGGAAAATTCTAAGCTTGGGGAAGCTGGTTTTGATGAATATGATATTTCTAGTCCCCCAAGTTTTGAGGAGGAAATTTTCTTTGATGATACTTTGCCTCCAATATATGATGATTACAATGATGAATATGTTATTTTCATTCCACCTACTATTGAAGAGAAAGTTAATTATGATTATAATATGCCTCCAATATTTGTGATTATGGTGATGAGAATAATAATGATAGTTATTTTGTTGAATTTTCTCCCACTATTATTAATGAGAATGACTATGCTTATGTGGAGAGTAATAATTCTTTTATTCATGTGGCTCATGATAAGGATGTTTTATGTGATAGTTATATTGTTAATTTTATTCATGATGCTACTGAAAGTTATTATGAGAGAGGGAAACATGGTTTTATGTATCTCAATAATATTAAGTTTCCCCTCTTTATGTTGAAATTTTTGAAGTTGCACTTGTTTTTCTTTCCTATACTAGCCATTTTGTGCTTTATTGACATGTTCTTCTACAAGATTATTTTTAATAGGAACTGGGTTAGACTTAAATTTGTTTTACATTTGATTCTTGATGCTCTCTTTTGCTTCAATTCATATTTCTCATGTGAGCATCTTCTCAAATTATCATGCCTAGCTAAAAGGCTTTAAAGAAAAGCACTTCTTGGGAGATAACCCATGGTTTCATTTTTTCTTTGTTTTCTTCGAGTCAAGGAGTTGTATACTTATGTAGCAACTCCTTTGTATCTTTATTTTCATGTATTAGTTGTGCCAAGTAAAGTTTCTAGCGAAAGTTGGAGTTGGTTTTGAATTTCTACGCAGAAAACAGATTTCTGTTGTCCACCGTAAAAATTTGTATAAATCAAAGAAAGGTAAAAATGACCTGAAACTTGTTGTGCTTATTCCTCAGCTAATTCCGAAACTTTTTTGTGGTTTATGTTTTTTTATCTGAGCAAGTTAAGTGCCGCGAAAAAATTCGTATTTACAAATTGTTCTGGTTTTGGTAGATTCTGCCATTTTTCTTGCATTTGCTCTTTTATAATGTCAAGTGGATTTCTTTGCTTCACAAAACATCAGTGGCTGTAGCTAATGTTCAAAAGTATTAATATCACTCATGCCCATACAGAACCCATGGATTTTTGATTGTTGCACTAACCTTCGAACGAGAATTACTTTTTTAGTGTGGTGTGAAGGAAGTTTTCAAGGGTCAAGAGAAGAGAGTGATATAATGTGATCAAGAAGAGTGCAAGGTCAAAGCTTGGGGATGCCCCCGTGGTTCATCCCAGCAATTTCTAAGAAGACTCAAGCGTCTAAGCTTGGGATGCCCAAGGCATCCCCTTCTTCATCAACAATTTATCAGGTCACTTCTAGTGAAACTATATTTTTATTCGGTCACATCGTATGAATTTTTACTTGGAGCGTCTGTTTGTTTTCTTTTGTTTTCCTTTGTTTTCCTTGCTGCAATAAACTTAGTTGGAACCTATCATTCTTTGTGTGGGAGATAGAAACGTTCCTCTTTTTCATATGAATACTCGTTATGCTTGTATTCTTAGTTTTTCTTCTAGCTGCTGCAAATCCTTTTAGCTCATGTTTTTCATGCATGTCTTTTTCAGAGCTATTAGTTCTAGTAGAGTTATGTTAGTAATCTCTTGTTTCATTGCTATATCTCTTGGATAGTTTTTTTTGTTTGGTGTTTGATGGAAATAGAATATGCTACATGTGGTAGATGGTATAACAAAAAAGCTTGCATATTCTTGTAAATCACTAAACTGTTTCACTTGATTATTTGCTGCTGTTTTGAGATATTATTATGCTTAATGGTAAACTTGCTGGTTTAGTAAAGAAAAAATAATTAATGGTTGGTATAAAAGCTTGAAACTATGCCACACTCAAATAACCAGTTGATGGGATAATGTATATGACTTCCTTTGCTGATAGCAATCGCAATGGATTTTTGTTACGCGCTACGGTCGGGGTAGCTAACAGTGACTTGTCACTGACACGGACCCTCTTGGAGTGATTTTCATTATGCCTTGTAAGATCATAATTTTAGTTGGAATCTTTTAACTTGTGAGTTCTATGTTGCGGTTTTTTTGACACTTCCACTATCCATATTTGCTAGCCTCTTCGGTACTGTGCATTGCTCATTCTCACATTGATAGTTGGTGCAAACTTTGCCAGTGCATCCAAACCCAGTGGGAGAACTTTGATCTTCTACACATAAGCCACAAATTATCTTCCTCAAAACAGCCACCATACCTACCTACCATGGCATTTCCATAGTCATTCCGAGATATATTGCCATACAACATCCATCATCATTATGTTACTTGTCATGCTTCATTGTTATTTTGCATACTACTACACTGGCAGGAGCATTTAGTTTCACATACATCAGAGATATTTCAGTTTGAGTTATGAGTACTAAAAGTGTGATGATTCATTGTAAAATACAGTGTTGCCCCTACCAGTGAGGTTATATACTAAAAAATAAAAATAAAGGGAGAAAGCCCAAAAAAAAAAGAGGGCAAAAGAGAGATAATAAATAGAGAGGGAGCAGAACTACTATCATTTATTCCACATTTGTGCTTGGTTAGCATCATTACTTCAGTTTGGAGAGAGTTTTCATATTATGACTTGCATAACTATGTGGAGAACTTACATTATAGAAATTGGCTTGTATATTCTAATGATGAGCCTCCTCAAAAGAGCTCTAGGTCTTCGTGAGCAAGCAAGTTGGATGCACCCCCACTACTTCCATTGGAGAGCTTTCATACACTTATAGCTCTATGTGCATCCGTTGTGTGGCAATCAATACTCCTTGCCTAACTTCGATTATAAGACTTCCTCTTGTCTAATGATCACTTTAAGTTGTGTGAGAATTTATTCTATTGACCATCAATACCCCCCATAATGTTATTTTAGCCATAACATCCTGGTGCCAAGGACCAATACAGAACACTTGCTTGTTTTGAGTGCACAAATATTTTAGTGATTTTTCTACGTGCATATTGTTATCACTTGACTTGATCCTAATAGGAGTTGATGTGAGAGTTTGATGCCTTGGATGATTATATTTTTGTTCTTGAAGCATAAATCATCTTTAATAATCCATTGCACGGTTGATTTTCTTTTAGTATTGATTCATTGAAAAGTTTTACTTTGTTCTTCCTAATGGTTTATACATTATTATATTTGATATCAATTATAAACCACAACCTTTATTCATTTGGTCCTAGCTTACGTGCTTTACATTACTATGATGATCAAGTTTATGTTAGTAGCATGTCACCTCATAAATTATTTGTTTTTTATCGTTTACATACTCGAGGATGAGTAGGAACTAAGCTTCGGGATGTTGATACGTCATAAATGTATCCATAATTTCTGATGTTCCATGTTGTTTCCATACTATATGCTACATGTTTCTTATACACTTTATGCCATTTTTATGGATTTTCTAGGACTAACCTATTGACAAGAAGCCACAGAGCCAGTTCTTGTTTTCTGATGTTTTTTAGTTTCAAAAAAGTTGTTCTGGAAATATTTTCGGAATTGGACGATTCGAAGCCCAGAAGTCTTGAAATTCCTGGAGGGTCAAGGAAGTCCAAAGGAGACCCGGAGGGGGCCATAGGGTGGCCACACCATAGGGCGGCGCAGGTCTCCCCTGGCCGCGCCACCAGGTGGTGTGGCCCCCTGGCGACCCACCGACATTGCCCTTTCGCCTATTTATTTCCCCCGAGGCATAGACCCTAAGCATATCAGCCTTTTTCCATGAAAATTTCCGTAGCTCCTCCACCGCCGCCGACAAGTTTTGGGGGACAGAAATCTCTGTTCTGGTACCTTGTCGGGATGGGAAAGTGCCCCCGGAGCCATCTCCATCGACTCCACCGCCATCTTCATCATCGTTGTTGTCTCCTATGATGAGGAGGGAGTAGTTCTCCCCCGGGGCTGAGGGCTCTACCGGTAGCTATGTGTTTCATCTCTCTCTCCCATGGTGTGATCTTTATGTGATCATGAGGTTTGTAATCTAGTTGAATAGGTAGATGTTACTCTTCATATGTTATGCTACTCAAGTGGTTTTGTTATGAAATCTCCGTAAACACTTTGATCATGGTGTAAAGGTGACAGTGTGTGCACCATGTGGTTTAGCATGATATTTATATCTTGTGTTGGATGACCCTATGAAATTGTGGCATTTTTTTAGTACTAATTTTGGGTGCTCATAGTGACAGCGTGGGGTGCCCTAGAGAGGGAATACAGACTTGAGGAGTGTTGTTACAACCCTACGCATGGATTGGTGTTCATTATCCCACCAGAGAGTGGTTCGGAGTAGCATAGTGAAGAGATGATATTTATGCATTCAATTATGTTATCATTGTTAAGAGTGTCCACTAGTGAAAGTATGATACCTAGGCCTTGATTTTAAGAATTGAAACACCGTTTCCAATCAGTTCTGCTACATGTTTGCTTTCTGCCATTTTTATTTCAGATTGCTATTATCACTTCTAATCATCCATATTATTTGTATTTCACTATCTCTTCGCCAAACTAGTGCACCTATACAACTGACAATTGTATTAGGTGTGTTGGGGACACAAGAGACTTCTTGTATCATAATTGCAGGGTTTCTTGGGAGGGGTACCTTTGACCTCTACCTCCCTGAGTTCGATAAAGCTTGGGTGATCCACTTAAGGGAAACTTGTTGCTCTTCTACAAACCTTTGCACTTGGAGGCCCAACACTGTCTACAAGAATAGAAGCGTGCGTAGACATCAGCCACCATATCAGACTTTGAAACCGGGGCCGCATAATACCTCATTGTGTTTGATAAACCGTAATACTGATGGAACAGCCGGTTCCTAATGCTAGGAGGTTGGATACGCCAGTTTACCCAAGTCCGGGTTAGGTCTAAACCAGTTAACCCATGGACTATCAAAGAGGTTACACGTTTGAGAAGGGGCTTCATCTTAACTCGATCAGCCGTCTTAGCATAGGAGTTTATTATGCTTGTATAGACAAGACGTTCAGAACGATAACCCGGCAAAACCGGTTCGTCAGCAGGAGAAGTGTTTTTGCAATAAAAGAATGTTTTTTGCCAGAGTTTGGGATGGCTAGCTAATGGGATACCCGGATAAGATATGTATTTCCGCCTCTGGAAAGAAACACCACCGTAGTGGATCAGGTCACCCCCAGCAACTTCCGGGTGTTTGTTACAGTAGAAATATTCTAGGAAAAGATCTAGATTAGGTTCTACTTGGAGATAATTCTCACAAAGGACAATGAAATTGCTAATGTTGAGGATTGTAACACCCGGGGTTTTTCTTCCATTAGATTTTGTTTGTTTTCCTTATTCACATCATACCATCATGCATCACCATTCATTCAAAACTTGCAAACAAATTAAAACTCCTCAAGACTTATTTTCTAAATCTCCTGCAATTCATTTGATGCCTCAATATATTTTTATTAATGCCCAAACAATTTCTAGAGCTGAAAACAATGACACAAAAAAAAATGTTTGGCTGGGTGGCAGCCAATCGGCCAGGCCCTAGTGGCCCAACCGGAGGCCACCAACCGAACCTAGCAAACCCTAAGCCACCCGTACCCCAACCACCGAACACAACGCACACACGACCACACCGACACAGACCTGCACGGAAACCCACACGCACGCACGCAAACCGAACAGAAGGGGATCGTTCGATCCCCAACTGCCGAGCGCCTCCCTTCTCCTCGCTCGATCCCCTCCTATCGAGCGCCGCCAGGGCGAGCGCCCATCGCTCCCTCCCCTCCCCCTCGCTAGCTCGTCTCCTCCCTCCCGAGCACAGCTCCTCCTCTCGATCCCCATCCCCTCTGTTCCTATCTCTCTCTCGCACGGACATACACACGGGCACACCTCTCTCTGCCGTTCGCGTCCCTTTCACGCCTCTGCGATGTGGCCGCCGCCAGGCTCTGCTCCGGCCGGTGCTGGCCGCCTTTAGCGCCACCGTGCGCTGCCGCTTCACCAGCTCGACTTACTCCACCGGATTCCCCCTTGATTCCTTCCCTGGAGGCTCCAATCGATCCCCTGATTTGGTTCCCCACGCAGAAAGCCTAGCTCGATCGCTGGTTCGACCACCTCCGCCAGCACGCCATGGCCGCCACACCTTCGGTCGCCCCGCCATCTGCCGTCACCAACCCTTTCTCGAGCCTCTGGCCGCCTATCTCGACTCCTTCGGCACCGGCTCTCGCCTCCCTTGTGTGGTTGTGATGATGGTGGTCTGGGGTGATGTGGACGGGTGTGGTGGTGGTCTGGTGCTGCGGTGTGGCTCGGCGCAGGTCGATGCACCGTTGCTTGGGTGCTCCTTGTGCCGCCGCCGCTGCGGTGATGCCTCTACTGCCCCATCTTCGATGCCGGCGGGAAGATGTTGTGGCTGCACTGCTGTTGTGCCGTCTCTGGCGCCGTCGGGACGGCTTCCCCGACGCAACCACGGCGTCCTCGACCCGCTGCCTCACGACGGTGGTGTACGGGTGGTCTGGTGGTGTTTCCGTCGCTGACGGGATGGCGGTGATGCCGTCACCGTAACCACGGCGGCGCACTGCTACTCGACTGCTTCCTCGATGCCCATCATGTGTTCGACGCAAGTCCTGCAAGAGGCATGGCATTCCCCTCCGTCGTCTATTCCATGCTCGTTGTTGGTTCCGTTGTGTTCCGTGTCTGTGACCTCGACAAGATTCCCGACGACAAGTTACCATCGAAGATGGGTTGAACGCCGAGTTCTTCCCCGACCCGTACCTCATCGACAAGATCTTCTACGACAAGTACCGCTACATCGAGCTACATTGAACCGTGAACGACCACTATCTCCACCGTGTCCGTTTTGCGTTGGCCGCCTTCGTGCGTGTCCGGGAGATGATGTCGTGAACCCCGAAGACCGGAGAATCGCCCAGTTCGCCATCGACCACAAAGATCGGAACCACCAAGATCTTCTATACGGACGCGGCGAGTACCTCGACCTCGACCACGTCTACTTCCTCTTCGGACCTCGATGAAAAGATCGACAACGACCACCGATGACGTGAACGACTACCTCGGCTACGGAACGAGAACGACTACTTCCACTACTTCCTCGACGTCGACTACTTCCTCCACGTTCCGAAGTTTCCGGCGTTGACCCCGGCGATCCTCTTTCCAACGTGCGAACCCAAACCCCAACCCTATACCCTATATGCCTATTTTCTAAATGTCATCTATATCGTGCATATTAAATCATTCATGTGTTGCATTGCATCTTGTGGGTGCGGGCAATAATAATATCACCTAATAATTAAATATGGAATGAGTTGGGATAATTAAATATTGTCCCGGTTCCATTTAAATTGTGTAGCTCATCTATATTCTTGCCCCCCATGTTAAACAACATTTAATCTTGATGGGTAGATAAATAACTCGAACCCCCTAAATTAAATGTTGGGCTTCCGGCTCAATTTAAATTGATTTAATTGCATAAATCATAACTAATTCATTTTAACTCCAAATTTGAAAAGTAAAATATGTTTTCCAATCAAAATTCTCTAAGCTTTCCAAATATCAACTTTGTTTTCTATTTTGAATAAATTACATTGCTGAAAACAATTGTTTCTTAATTAATGCATTTAAAATTGTCAATTTAATAACTTGCTCATCTAAAATCCAAATTCAGCAAATGAAATATGTATTCCATCTAAAATTGTGTGTTCTTTCCAAATATAAATTTTGTTATCTGTTTTGAACAATTAAAATTGGTGAAAACAACAAATGCTTGTGTAAATCATTTAAGAAGCCAAATTTCATAACTTAATAAATAAAATTCTAAACTTGGTAAACACCTTTTCAAATTGAAGCTATTGTTGTTTTCTTATTGTTTTCCTCATCCATGCATCATTCTAATCAACTTTCACATGATGGTTATTTGTAGATCATTTAATTCAACATTAATTCATGGGATTTTCCATATGCAATCCAAATTGCATATGGGCCCATTTAAATATGTTTACCATGTCAACTAGTTTATCTTTGATGCATCCTTAAACTTGTCATGCATCCATATCTTGATCATGCTGGATCTTTTGCCGTAGTAGTAATTGTTGCATCCGGTGTTTGTCCTAGTTCGTTGCTTCTTCGCGGATAGGACGTTGAGATGATGTGAGCAACGACAAGTTCTGCGGATGTACCTCTACTTGCTGGATTCCAGGAAAGTATACTCACTTGCTGCCAAATGGCTGCCTTTCATCACTTGTTACCGATTCTTTCCGTTGTTCTTATTCTAGCCTTTTGATTCGATGCTTGTGTCTCGATCCTATCATATGTTTACCTTGCAGCCATGATATAGCCTTCCTTCCACTTCCTATTAACTGTTGTTTGTTTACCCTGTTGGCCCTCGTGTCGTAGTTGCATGCTTAGTGTTGTTTGCGCTCAAGTCTTGTTGTCCGTCTTATCACCTGTTTAGTTTGATAGTTGGGTTTCAATTCAATCAATAACATGTTAATGTTTTGGGTAATAATAATTTGATGATAAGGCACCGGCAGGAGGCACGGCGTGGTTTTGAGGCCTGCTAGTGTCGAACTTAAATTAGGAAAAGGGTCTTGTCTACTGATCCATGATGAGCGCACTAACCGCATGTGGGAAGCGAGTATGGGCGCCCCCCGCAATTCTGATTCGATTCGCATCTCGTCCAAATCGCCACACTTAGTTCGGGCTTTCCATTTGATGCATGCATATGCAGGTGCGAGCCCTTGGCGCCAGGGTGGAACTTTTGTAGTCGGCATTTAGGGCGGCGTGGTCTTAGAGTGCTATGAGGGTCCCCCTTTTCTTCGTGGGGGCTCGATTAGCCGCGCACGCACAGCATGTGGTTCTTTGGGCTTGATGCAAAGAAGAGTTGGGTTGTGTTGAGTACCTCGCTTGGTGGGTTGATCCCCCGTCTGGCGGGTTATTCTTACGTGTACGGCCAAATTGGTGCACCCCTGCAGGGTTAAATCTTCTCGAGAAGCCGTGTTGTCCGCGGTTATGGATGACTTGGTGAAAGTGCTGGCTAACAAGTACTCAGACAACTTACACCTAACAATGATAACTTGACTAGTAATATAGACTACCTCCACTATCCAAATGAATGCCACCCTAATCAACAGTGTGAGTTTCCTTGGGTTGCTTCCTTAGTAGGGGGTGACACTGGATGGGTATTGTTTGGTGAGTAGTTGTAGTTGGTTCTGATACGCTATCTTATCCCTCTCTTTTAGCCGGATGTTGTAGCGAGTCTCTGTAGTTAGCTGGTGCAGCCCGCTGCCGCTTCTTTGCAATAATCCTTTCCTTTCCGTTGAACCCAAAGTATTTGTATCTTGTGATGATTGGTTACGCTGGTATCTTGTGAGTATGGGGTATCCACTTGCAGTACTTAACCGTACTGACCCACGAATCCTTTTTCGTGGCTGCATATTCCATATTGCAGTCAACAGGTTTGAAGTCTGACGATGTTAGCTTGGGAATCCCTCCGGCTTGGCCTGGGCAGGGATTGGACGCCATCGGTTATCTTCAGGACTCCTAGTCCAATTTGTATCTTGTCCGTAGTCGGACGCTATGTTGTTTCTTCCGCTGTTATTTGGATCTTTGTATTGTATCAGTTGTATCCTTGACTCGTTTGAGTCGTCTTGTATATACCTCCTCTGTTGTTGTTGTGGATTATTCGTGAACTGTTGTAATATTATCACAAGTGGCAACCTGGAATCGGTTATTATGTGGATTTTGGCGGAAATGCTGAAATTTGCATAGTGCCCGATCTCGGGGCGTCACAAATGGTATCAGAGCATGGTTTCCGATTCCCTATGTTGTTTCGATATGAATGGTTATCGAAGCAACGGGTCCGCAAAGCCTGTAGGATAACCTAGCTAACGGTCGTTGTTTTTAGAGTGTCAAAACTTGCAGAGAATGTGAGCTTCAAAGACTAATACCTCGCCTGGCCCAGGCTCGGGCCGGATGTCGTTTCTAGGAGCATGCCAGGATATGTTGCTTGGAAGTAAGCCGGAATCTTCCATCTCTTGGAGCTGACCCTGAGTCATTTCATACTTGCACCAGTTGACTTGCATCACGCCTCTGTTGGATATGGTCGCAGGACCCATGGCAGAACCGGAAGCGCCGCTGATTTTCTTCTTTTTGCTCGTTCCTGCAGCCCTAGTGGCCAAGCTTTTCTCCTTCACCATGGCTTGACAAACAGCGGCAAAGCTCTGGCCGCGGCAGCGCAAGCACGAGAAAATGAGCTCCCGATCTTTTTCGGAGTAAGAAGATGAAGTGGGAAGAGCAGGGGGCGAATGACTGCAGTGGAACTCTTCGGGGATATTTATAGATGGGAGCCCTAACCCTAGGGTTAGGTGGTAATTTTACATAAAGGACCCCCATGATTAATCTTTTTCTGGAAATTCGAAAGAGATTGGATCTACAAAAATGGAAGGATAATTTGAAGATTCTTTGGAAAAATGCATTTAATGCGCAGAGAAAAATCTGGGATAAACTGAAATATTTTCGGTTCCTGAGACCCCGGAGAAAAATTCGCAGGGATATTTTCTGGTTTAAAAACAGAAGGATATGATCCTGGAGATAAAGAGTAAGGAAGATAATCCCCGTAAAATCCGAGTCAGATATTTCAGGTGGTTATTCTTTGGACTAACAAATTTGCGTCTAAGATTTTCAGGAAAGCCCTAGAACGCCTCCGCCGAGGAAGAGAGAGAAGAAGGAGAAACCTCTCAAAAATTCCCCGGCGTCAAAGAATTGACAGAGGAAGAACCCTGTAAGAAACCTCCCTCTTCCAAGAAGAAACACAAAGCTGCGAAAAAACTCCAGTATAAGCTCCGGAAGAAGAAATCGGCTGATCTAGCCAATGAAAGCCCGGAAGTAGGAGATGCAAGCGAAGTGAACAGGAATTACTCCAAACACCAGTGGGACCACACGAGCCCCCTGAGGTGCTGGAAGCCCGGAGGCAAGCTCTCCAAAGGCAGTAGCAACATCTATTTCGAACTCGAGAACACCTCAAAAAAACCCAGGCTGACATCAAGCTCATGCGGGAAGAAATCGAGGAATACGAGAGAAAGAATAGATCTGGCATTAAACCTACGCGGTTACCCGGAATCGCAAAACCGGAAGTACTGCCGCCAAAAGAAAGGTTCCACAACCCATCTTGGCAAAAGCAAGTAAATGGCAAAGATGCCAGAGGTGAGCCAATATACAAAACCACGGCAGAAAATGCGGAAGCAGCGTTTGCCATCCTCAACAACTATATGTACTCCAATGGTGAAAAACTTAAAGGGGTGTATGCTTTCCTAGGAAAAGCGTTGCAACAACAACTACGAGCGCAAGAGAGACCAGGGAAGTTGCATGGCGACTCCGCCCTATGCAAGACAGCTACATGCGCTGCTGGAGCACTTTCGAAAGAGAAGAAATCAGATCCGAGAAAGGACAGGAAGAAACCCGACAATAAGGATAAGCGTCCAGAACCAGATCCCATCTCCCGAAAGATGGAATTAATCCCCGTGATCGGGAAGAGAAAAACCGGAAGGACGGAAAATCAATGCCGCCTCCGAGATGCCCTGCAGAAAATCCTGGAAGACAGGATATACCTCACAGGCGTGAGAGATCCCGGACGCCCCCCCAGGAATAAGGAAAGATACAGGAGTAGAACTCCACCTTATCCCAAAGGGCACGATAACAGAGTAAATAGAGATAATCCCGGAAAAGCGCGTCCGCGCCACAATGGAAAAGAAAGGAGTAGATCCCCTTCTGTCCATTCAGCCGGCACATACTCCGTACACATGAACAGAGCGGAAAGAGATGATTTATACTTTGGACCCAAGTGTTTCACTGATAGGATCTGAAGAATAACTCTGCATTCTGGCTTTTCCAAAGTTGGTCCAACATACCAAAAATACACCGGTAGCACAAACCCGGATACCTGGCTCTCAGACTATTACACAGCCGTTCAGATCAACAATGGGACAGACCTGGAGGCAGTAAAATTCCTCCCCCTAATGTTACTGGATGGAGCCAGAGATTGGATCAATGGATTACCATCAAGAACTGTCGACAGCTGGGATGATATGGCTAGAGTATTTACTCAGCATTTCCGGGGAACCTACAAGCGCCCAAACAGCATCAACCAGCTAAACCGCTGCACCCAGTTTGAGGATGAACCATACGTGGATTTCATCTCAAGGTGGACGACAATGAAGAATAGTTGTTCTGGAGTAACTGACATTCAAGCAATGCATGCTTTCGTCAATGGCTTAAAACCCGGACTCGTACCGTTCATGATCGGTTCCAAAAAGCACAAAGATCTCGGATCTATACTTACAACCGCTAATGAGCATGCAGCGGCCGAAGACGACATCATAGCGAGAGGCGGCAATATCGATACTTTGATCCAAGCCAAAAAGACCCCTCGCACCGAGAAAAAAGCAACTCCCGAAGTAACGCAAAAGTCCAAAGAAGTTAACATAGCCTTTGGAAGAGAAAATGGGAGCAAGTGGAAAGGAAGAATCACAGAGCCGATAAATTACACCAGAGAAGTGTGGGAAAAAATAAAGTCGGAAAATTGTGTCCACCACTCGCAATTTGGGAAACCCACCCATACTAACGCACGATGCCGGCTGAACAAGCATATGAAAGGCAGTGCAGGATTCGGAAACAAAGGGAAAAACTCCAAGAGGAAATTCTCCAAGCAAAAGCCAGAAGCTGAAAAAGAAGAGAGTGAAACGGACACTGACGAAAAAATCCAGGAACAACAGCGAAAAGGCGAACCTAAGTTTCCGAGAGTTGACGGAGAATGCAACCTAACTTTCCTGGCAACCCCCTCAGCAAAGGTGGCGAAGAGAACACTTCGAGAAATAAACGCGGCTGTCCCTGCAACCCCGAAATTCTTGAAGTACTCAAATACACCAATTACCTAGGATCAGTCTGATCATCCCGGAAATATCCTAGAACCCGGCACACAAGCTCTAATTGTAAGTCCTATTTTCAAAACACTAGGCTAAAAAGAGTGCTGATGGATGGAGGATCCAGCATTAACATAATGTACCTGGATACACTGAAGCATCTGCGGATCTCCGAGACCCAGCTCAATCACAGCAATATACGTTTTCACGGCACCGTCCATGGCAGACAAGCACGATCCCTAGGAGAAATTTCCCTAGATGTAACCTTCGGAGAGAAAGATCACTTCCGTCAGGAAAAAGTATCCTTCGAGGTTGTGCCGTTCGAAATCGTGTATCACGCAATACTCGGACGTCCAGCTTTCGCCAAATTTATGGCAAGATCATGTTATATTTTTAACAAGCTGAAGATGCCAGGGCCAAAAGGAGGAGTAATCACGATAAGTGGAGACTTCAAATTGGCAAACGAGCTGGAGAAAGAAAACGCCCTTTACGCAGAAAAAGTGATAGCAAAGGAAGAACTGAAGGAGCTGGCTAAAGAAGTATCGCCGACAGAAATGCCGGCAGGAAAAGAGAGCCGAAAGCCGGCAGATAGCTTCAAAGCTTCCGAGAACACAAGACAGGTAATCCTATATCCTAAAGATCCGACAAAGTTTGTCGTAATAGGAACTGGGATGACCGACAAATAGGAAAGCAAGCTCATCAAGTTCCTCCGTGAGAACTGGGACATTTTTGCATGGTGTCCAGCCGACATGCCAGGCATACCCAGGGAACTTGCTGAGCATCAACTTAAGGTGATTCCAGGATCCAAACCCGTCAAACAAGGTCTCCGTAGATTTGATGGAAGAAGACGGAAGGCTATCGACAAGGAGATTATACGGCTTTTGGCAGCAGATTTTATCCGGGAAGTTATACATACTGAATGGTCTGCAAACCCAGTATTAGTCCCAAAGAAAGACAACACCTAATGGGGGGATGATAACCCGGTAGGCAAACGTCAAGGTGTAACTCGGCCCAAAGGGAGCTGCGCAAGACCCGGCTTAAGGAGTTTCTAGAAGGCCCAAGAGCGTAGGCCTCGTAACCCGGATTGTGGGTTTTGATAAGGAAACTTAGGGTTTGTAAGCGGTGCCCCGGTAGGACTCCGAGTATGCCTTGGATAGGAGGCCATGGGGGCCGGATATTATATAAGCCGACCCCTAGGGTTAGATTAGACACGTACGAGTTTTACTAGCTATTCGAGTATGCCCTGTAATACCAGAGTTGAGATAATAAATCTAGATCGGAGACTCGGCGACTTGATTGCCGGCTACCAGATCGTTTGCCACCATGATTTCCCTTGAGCAAAACCCTCTCCCAAACGCCAGAGTCGAATTGCCCCATGATAAGTTACCCGCCGTGATTATCCCATGACAGTTGGCGCCCACCAGGGCCTGCATCCAAAGGTGTTTACATCACGGGAGAAGCTCTGGAGAACATGAAGAACCTCGTCGTCGGCGAGATCTACACCAACCCGGAAGGAAAGAAGATGGTGGACGATTTTGGCTGGGGGCCAGAGTCGGATCTGCTCGAATCCGGATTTGTCGTCACAATCGGCCGGGTCAACGTCTTCGTCGGCATGGTACGTACGTCCGGTTCAATCCCTGATGATTTTGGATGTGATTCTGTGTCAGGAGAAGCAACCTGCGTTCAGTCGGATGGAGAAGAATCGGTCGGAACGGTGGATCCGATAGAAGAGCCCACTACGAAGAGGGAACAGCCGGAGGAGCCGGCATGGACCCCGCGTGGCCGGGTCATGAGAGAAGATGATACCGAGTCTATCCTGCACTTGCTGGAGGACCGATACGAGGAGGATAGCTGCGATGAGGAGGAGTACGAGTCTTCACAAGGCATCGCGCGCCAGGTCGCGGTCTACACGTCCCCTGCAACCAATCTCAATCAGGGGGACGTGACTACGGCCGCGGTCGGAGCGGCGCGAGCGCTGGCCCAGCAGCAAAATCCGGCTGACGGAAATCCGGTCCTGACCCGGGTTGACGGAGAGTCGGCTTCAGTCACTAGCCGAGCAGTGGATAGCGAGTTGCAGGCGAACATGTTTGGGTTCATGGCGAACAGGACGCCAGGGGCGGGTCCTTCAAACCCACAACACCCGGCTCTGTTCAGTAACAATCTAATCTTGGATCCCACGGTGCTAGCCACCGTGATAACCCCGGAAAACGTCGCGGCACGCGCCAGGGATCTGGATGTAGCACGCCGCGCATTGGAGCAGCAAAGGAGAGATGTGGAAGCAGAGAAGCAAGGAGTAGCCACGCGCCAACGTGAGCTGGAAGCATTGGAGAACCGGCTCCGGGTTGAGATGACTAGGATGCATCAGAGATACCAAACTAGACTACCGGCAACGGGTGGAGTTCGAAACCCGGCCACGCTATTCGTCACACCCCAAGATCAACCAATTCCGGCTGTGAATCAGGAGACTGTACATCAGCCCGCGACTGGTGGGGGACAGCCGGCAAATGTACAATCCGGGTTACCCACGTTGCAGACAGGGGTTGCTGCTGGCAATACAGCGCCACCACCACCACCATCACGATTTCCTACGCCACCAGGTCACTTCAACAACCCCATGGATAATGTATATGCAACAACGTTGGCATTGGATCGAATCCCCGTAAGAGAGTCACCCCATGCGGAGGAGACCCGGCGGGCGATAGATTTATTGCGCACGGCAGTGGCTCAGCAAGTCAATTACCCGGATAATAGGAGCGGAATGCATGGAACGCCGTATATAAGCCGGCATAATGGAAACACCGGTAATATCCAAACAAGCTCAGCTCGGCGGAGGGCAGAGCAGCAGCAAATGCCACCTCCTCCCCGTAGACCAGCAACACCTGCAGTATCAGCCGCGCAAGCTATCGTGGACAGTTCTAGAGCCAGGCGCGCAGCAGCTGGGTCTGCGGTACGAGGGCCGGTAGCGGTTGCACCACCCGCCGCACCCATCGCCGGGTCGCATGTTTCCCGGGTAAGGCCAGTACCGGCGGTTTTAGCCAGACCCAAGTGTTTATCGGGCGCCATCAGAGCCGAGCCCTACACGGATAAATTCAAGAAACCGGGTAAAGTGGTAAACTATGAGCCGACTATGGATCCAGAAACCTGGTTGAGCAGTTATGAGATGGCCATGTCGATTCGCAACGCGTCTGAAAATCTTCAAGCCAAGTTCATGTACTTAATGATGTCAGAGGGAGCAGCGAAGTTATGGTTCAACAATTTACCGGAAAAATCTATCAATTCGTGGGGTGAGATGAAAGTTGCGTTTGTCAAGCACTTCCATGGGACGTGCAGGAAGTTATTCACAATCGATGATCTAGAACCATGCGTCCAGAAGAAGGGAGAGTCGGCGCAGAGTTGGATGCGCCGGGTTATGGAGATACTTCACTCATCCACGGATATTCAGCCAAAGGATGCGTTACAAGCTATGGCAAAGACATGCAAGTATATACCTGTCGTGGGATAATCACGGCAGATGTTACCGGGGGTAACTGATCTAGGGGCAAGTCGACACAGGTATTTGGGAGAGGGTTTAGCTCGAAGGAAGACATGGCGAAAAGCAATCTAAGAGCCGGAAAGCAACTCGCCGGATCTCGATATGATTATACTGGATACTCGATAACGGGTGTTACAGTTATGACTTGAATCTCTCTTAGGCGAAGCCCAGGGGTTGGTTTATATAGTACTCATATCCCCCTTGACTTGCCTTACAAAGCGCTTCTCGAGTCCTATTCGAACTCTTCATACGAACCCTAACTTTCTTTACCATAACCCGCAATCCGGGTTACGATCCTTACAAGTCCTGGGCCTTCTAGAAGCTTCTTTGTCCTTAGCCGGATTTGATCCATCCGTCGTTTGGGCCGGATCTCACCTGGGAGTCGGCATACCGGGTTTACTATCCCCTCATCAGTAGTCCCCAGAATAGCCTGGGCTTCCAAGATTTACTCTTCGAAGCGCCGGCTATTCCCTACAGAAATATAAGACACAAACATATGAAAATCAGGACGCGGCGCGCTGATGAATAGCCGTGACTGGTACCAAGGAAGCCAAGCAAAAGCCCGGCTCTCCCTCAAGGGTTCTCCTTTAATCTTCCAGACTCGAGCTTTAGTAAGGAACTCCATGACTTCGCACCTTCTTCGATAATTATGCTAATACCAGGAAAGAGATTCCCCCCTTCTCTTTTCCTCGGGACCATATCTAAGTGCACATAAAGCACGTCTTCAAATTTCAAAATGTCCAACTATTACTCCGCAAACCCCCCGGGTTTCGCCCGTTAGGATAAGCTTTTCACCCGGTTTATTATAAATAAGCCCCCAGGAGGCAAACTCAACCCTTAACGGCTCACTTTCCCCCATTTCTCTTCTCCCCAAGCTCAAGCTCGCAGAGCGCCACCACGGGAACCCCACGCATCTCGCCGGAGCCCATCCGCCTTCGTTTGCGCTCCGCCGCCGCGCGAGCCGCACCAGCTCCCGAATCCACCGTCAAGCCTCCGATTCGCCGGCCAACGACCACGAAAGGACACGAATCTTGCGCCATCTGTCTCCGCAAGGCCTTACTCCAATCTCCTTCAGTAAGTCCCTTACATCCTCCAACTTACCCCCGCAATTTCTTAGTTCTTCCTCTAATTAGATCTGAATCGAGCGGTCCGCAATTTCTCGGGCTGCGCCGGATTAACTCACTGATACTTACCATAAACATTCCTATGGATAGGATTCATAGCTCATATTACTCCCCTAACTCCAGTAATCGTTAATCTGGTCACAATTTTAGAAATAGGATTCCCAATCTAAGCTCGGGCCATCTGAAATTTCCGCCCTTGTTCTCCTTCCTCAGAAAATCTTACTTCTCCGACTCATTCGCAGATGGTAAGCATATAAGCATCCCCCTAACTCCTCCAAACACTTGCTTTTACGGAAAGCTCCATGTATTTTGTAAGGTCACTTGATACCCGGATAAATCATTCTTGACCCAGCGAGGCAATAGCCGGGTTATGTTCAAATTGCGGGTAATTGCTTGCCTGCTAACTTCCAAGTTTTTATTCCTTACGTCTTTTCCTTCGATGTTTTACCAGGTCAATCCCATGGCACCCAAGAGGCAGGGGAAGCAGCCGAATAAGGCTAAATCCACAAGCTCCATATCGGCCAATTGGGGGAAGTCCTCCGTCACCAAGGCCAAGCTGGAGGAGTTGGTCGAGCTTGGAACCCTACCTCCACAGGAGTCTATCCACTGGCGAGTGCCAGGCAATGAAACCCGGCCTTCTCCAGCGATGAATGAGGTAATATGCTTCGTTGAACATGTGACCCGGGGCTTTAGGCCTCCGGGTCACCCCTTCTTCCGTGACGTCCTAGACCATTACAACCTCCGTATCTTCGATATAGGTCCAAACTCCATTTTGAACATCTCCCATTTTATTGTTCTTTCCGAATCTTACTTGTGCACACCGCCAAGTCTAGCCCTCTTCGTCGAACTTTTTCAGTGCAAGCCGTGTCGCGAAAGCGGCGACGGCGCACTTCTCACTTGCGGCGGGGTCTCTATCCAGCGCCGCAAGAACTCCCTGATGCCTCCTATTTCTCTCAATTCCCACGTAAAGCACTGGCAGCTTTCGTACTTCTACTGCCAGGATACCTCTCCACCCGGCGAAAAGAAGTTGCCGGGTTACTCGGAGGGTCAACTTGATATCTCCGAGAAATTCAACGCCTTCGCGTCTGAACCGGACAGGGAGGCGATCTTGCCTTTATTAGCTAGGATCTCCATCTTGTCCGCCCGAGGCCTCATCGGGCTAAACCTGGTGAAGACCTGGGTTAGCTTCCGCATTCAGCCAAACTCCATTCGTGAGAAGCTGATGTGCGAATACTCGGGTCAAACCACGGACCCAATCCGATTCTCTACCCGCACCCTTGCTCCGGGTGACATTAACAAAACAATTAAGGGTTTCCTGACAGGGAAGCTCGAAGTAATCCGGAGCATAGCCGGATTAGAACCTTTTACCCTCGAGAATCCAACCCCTGGAGTAAGTTTTCTGCCTTTTGATTTTAACTTCTAACACTTACTTTTATTCGCTTCTCTTGACTCGATATTAATCACTATCCTGGCATCTTCTCCTCAGGCCGATGATGACTTTTGGACGGTCGACTCCACTCCTAATTCCGAAGACGGGGAGGAGGAAGACGATGTCGTTGACTCGAATGAAGGTACCTACTTGATTCCTTTGCACACGTTATATCCTGCCTTTTCTTCTTCTTTATGCTGTAACTCGGACATTTCTCAGAGCGAGAGGACCAAAGCGAAGAAGAAGAAACGGACAGCAGGGGCGGGTCCACCAGCGAGGAGGAAGAGCCGGAGCCAGCCACCAGAACCGGAACAAAGAGGAAATCCCAGAGGATAGCCCTCCAGGTTTTTACTTCATCCCCTTACACTTTGGTTTTTTGCTCCCATAACGTCACTCCGGGGCTAACCCCATCTTCACCCCTTTTGATCATAACTGAAGGAGCCACCCATGACTAGGCGCCGAGTAACCCGGAATCATCCGGGCAACGAGACCCCTAACCCGGTTGCTTCACCGCCCCCGGTTCAACACCCTGGTATTTGTTGTAAACAAAACTTCTTTCCAGTCATTCCTTTGTAACGTAATCCCAGACCTCTCTTGCCATTTCTCAGTCTCTTCCGGGTCTAGTGACGGCTTCCCCTCGGACTTCCCAGTAAACACCGGGTAAACGCCTTTTCCGGATATTATACCGAACTTTCATCCCCTTTCTTTCCATAACCAAAGATTAATTACGCCTTTGCACCTTCTTCAGAGCCACGGTTATTAGTAGCGACCAGGAGGACACCGAAGCTAAAGTCCGGGTCGAGGGCGAGTCGGCTGATGATGCCTTCACTACGGCTGGCGACGAGCAAATGTCGCCACCGGAGCCAGCTAGGCATGACGCCGAGTATCCAATCGCTTCGCACACGAGCGAGAAGGAGAAGGGGGCAGCTTCAAGCGCGGGAGGGGGACCAGACTCCGACATTCGGATGACCCGGGTGCCACCTCCTGTTACAAGAAATGCTCCTTTTCCCACTTTCCAGGTACCCGAGCCATCTAACTCGGATAACGCTGACTTTAACCAGCTGATGAGCGCTCTTCTTGCCATGAAAGCTTCAGAAGGGACTGTCTTAGAACGTATGGCTGCAGCACATCAGGTAATTTTTACTTGATACTCCTTATTATACACCCAGTCCCCAAGTCCCGAGTATAATTTTTTTTTTTTTTAATTATCCTCGGTACTTCGCATAGTACTTGCCGGCAATCATTTCCTCAGATAAAATACTCTCGCGATATCCGGCTTACAGCTTCACCCGGCCTTTGCAGGCAGAGATTACTCAGTCAGATGAAGCGTTACTTAAGGCTGAGCAGCTCTTGCTGGCTGAAGTTAAGCGTAGGGAGGCCCTTGAAGCGGAGATAAAGACTTTGAAAAAAGATGTCTCCTCATACAAGAAGAAGTACCATGCTGCCCAGTCCTCGCTGAATAACCTGTCGGCTCAGCTTACGGACACTTACCGTATCTTGCTAAGTAAGTTTGCTATTTGCGATTAATTTGCGTACCTCTATCTTGCCGCTGTAATAACCAACATGACTGATATGCTTTCACATGTTTGGATTGCAGGTGCTAACCTTGCTGCTCCGGAGGAGAATGCCATTACTCAAGTAAAAACTCTGAAAACTGTGCTCCGGACGTTTTTTGCCGGCACGAAACTTTTGCTGGATGCTATCAAGTGGCCTTCTGAGGTATACCCGGGCGAGGAGACCCTTATACAGGCCTTTTCCACAGCACCTGGATGGATTGAAATACTGAAGCGTTCGTCCTGCCGAATTGGGGTGACCCGGGCTTTAACGCTGGCGAAGGCTTATTTTCCAAAGCTTGACCCGGCAAAGATAGTATCCGGGTTCCCAGAATTTAAAGCTGACGGGTCCAAATTCAAGCCCCAGGATTTCAAAGCTATACAATCTGCGGTACGTCCTTCAGCCACAGCTTTGGCCGACAAGATGGATCTAAACACAATTATGAGCTCGTATGATTCTGAGGGCAAGGTTATCCTGGTGGAGGCGCCTCCCCCTATTGATATGTTGGACAAATGGTCGACTGATCTGGCTAGGAGGAAGGAAGAGGCTGCAAAGAGGGAAGCAGAACTGGGCGTAAAGCCGTCTACCTCTACCCCAGCCGTGCCTCCGCCTGTTCGTCCAGAAGTGAAGAGCCCGGGTAAAGCTGCTGGTAAGGCCAAGGAGCAAGTCCGAGATTCAGACCCGGAGGACCACTCTTAGGACGCCGAGTAGGACGCTACCCAACGCTTTTGTGTTTCTCGAGACTGATATGATTTTTGGTGGTGCGCTTGTGCACCATTGACGCTGATATTATGACTGTATGCTTATTAATCTTATGATAACTCTTTGCCTCCCCTGGCTTTTGATAATCTCGATCCTTGTGTTACTTATAAGCTTATTCTCGATACTTCGAACTCTTGTTTTCAGTTTCCTTTTGAGACTCGGCTAACCGAGTATCGTAGGTTTTGATAGAGGAACCTTTCTTTAAGTCCCCAATACTCGGAAATTAAGGTTTTCAGGCTTGGGTAGTTAAAACAGTTTGTTTCTGTTTCGAAGTCCCCAGTCCCCATGACCCAAAGTACGAGCTATAGGGGCGTGGCCTTTCTCAGATGACATACTGCTGTTTACCAAGCTGAATACCAATATCTGTTTACATAAATACTGAAGTCATGCTTAATATTTGTTGAGTTTCCGGCTTTTTTAGCCTTATACTCTGCATGGACTTGTGGTTTAGATGACCCTTTTGATTATCTTGTACTATAAGCCGGCTTTCGCGTGGATACCATGTCGTTGCGTCTATACGAAAAACAAGATCAAGCAAGCCACACTGGGCTGCATAATTTGATTGTGATCGTACGCGAACAGATCATGCCACTTTAGTGCGAGTCACATCGAGCTTAAGTAAGAATAACCAAGAAATTTGGCTCCTTTGTCCAGTTATAGGATTGCAGCTGTACCCGTTTTTTCGAGTAATCAGCCCCCATAACTCATAGGCATCATGGCCGGGTCTCCGGGTCTTGTGATTACTTATTGAAGCAGATCACCCCCCGGAGACCTATATTCATGTAATGTATTTCGATGATACTGATGTATTGATAGTAACAATGTTACTTACTTGTAACTGAAGCAAAGACCATGATAAGACTCGAAACCATCTTCTTTTATTGATAAAAATTTCTTTTTTGATTCAGCAGGCCGCCTCATTAAAAACCTTCCAGTCCCCTTAGGTACCCTGGATAGGAAAAGAGTGCGTATGAAACCTGCCGCCCATTACACTGCTTTAGTTATTCTCGAGAATCGGCCTCGCGTTGATACGGCCGATGCACATTCTCCACTTGCTATGCCCTTTCGTAATGAGTACCGGATTTGCTAGCCAGTCCGGGTATATCTTCCTTGGAACGTGATCAGCTGCGGACGGTGGTACGCCTTCTTCTTCCCTGCTGAGAGTTTTGAAAGTATTGCTCCTGATGAAGCCTACCATCTTAGGGTTTTGTTCTGCCCTAACCTTTGCTTTGTCCCCCTCAGGGGTTGGCTTTTTTGACGTTGTCCTCTCTTCTAGGTCTACCTGAGAACGGTAATGTTTGAGCTCTTCCTTCCTGCAGGCTTGCTCGGCCATTGCCGCGTCTCCCTCATCGCACTCAGCTGCTATATCCCGGTTTCCGTGTATTGTAATGGTCTTCTTGGGACCCGGGATTTTCAGTTGTAGGTACACATAACACGGTCTTGCCATGAACTTGGCATAAGCCGGCCTTCCAAACAATGCATGATAAGGACTGCGCAACTTTACTACCTCAAAGGTAAGCCACTCGACTCGATAATTATCCTTTGACTCTCCAAAAGCTACTTCCAGTGCCACCTTTCCTTCAGGGCATGCTGAGTGACCCGGCACTATCCCGTGAAAAACTGTTGTACTCTTTTGCAGCTGCGATTCCTTTAAGCCCATTCGCAGAAAAGTTTCCCAGTACAGGATATTGATACTACTTCCTCCATCCATCAGGACTTTTTTCAGCTCGTAGCCGTTGACCTGTGGTGCCACTACCAAAGCTAAGACTCCCGGGTGATCAACTCTATCCGGGTGATCCTTCCTGCTCCATGTTACCTCTTGTTCTGACCACCTCAAATACCTTGGAACAGCGGAAGAGACCGAATTAACTGCTTGTTTCAGTATCTTCTTATCCTTGTTAGAGCCTCCTGTAGTGTGCACATGATATTGACCCAGCTGTTTGGGGTTAGCTTGAAAACCTCCTGCTCCATTTTGATTGTTACCTTGATTTCCAGCTGGCGGATTGCCGGCTGGGGGCGGCCCATTACCCAAGTTTCCACCTAGACCCGGACCTCCTCCCCGGCCCGCACCTCGCATAGCTCTGTTCACTTCTTCGTTCTTCCACCTTTGTAAGTCGGCACATTGCTCTAGTGAATGATTGGCCGGCTTGCCATTCCTGCTATGCTTCGGGCACGCCATCCTAAATATGTCCCAACTGTTGCTTGGTCTTGGAGGTCCTTGGTAGTGTCCCCCATTGTGATTCCCAGTATTAAAATTCCCTTCGGATCTAGGTCTTGAAGACCCGGCCTCCGTGTTGGCTACAAACTCGGAATTCCCGTCGAACGGGCGCTTGTTTTGGCTACTTCCATTATTGTTTGGCGCCGACCCATTGCCGGTTTTCCCGCTGCTACTTGCGTTTGCTTTTGCTTTCTTGTCGTCAACTTCCTCCTCTGTGGTATCCGTTGCAGCGTGTTTGTTGCACGCATCCATTAACTCTCCCATTGTAACCTCCGCTGCATTCCTACTAGATTTCATGCGAGTTAGCTTTTGTACTAAAGGAACGTACTTACATGTTTTTGCCATAGCTTGTAGCGCGTCCTTAGGCTGGATATCCGTAGACGAGTGGAGTATCTCCATAACCCGGCGTACCCAGCTGCGTGCCGATTCTCCTTTCTTCTGAACGCATCTTTCTAAATCATCAATAGTAAATAACTTCCTACAGGTCCCATGGAAGTGCTTGATAAATGCGGTTTTTAGCTCCTCCCACGACTTGATCGACTTTTCCGGTAAATTGGTGAACCATAACTTTGCTGCTCCCTCTGACATCATTAAGTACATGAACTTGGCTTGGAGATTCTCGGATGCGTTGCGAATTGACATTGCCATCTCGTAGCTGCTTAACCATGTTTCCGGATCCATCGTTGGCTCGTAATTCACTACTTTCCCCGGTTCTTTGAACTTTTCCGGGTAAGGTTCCGCTCTGATATCATCCGAGAGACACTTGGGTCCCGCAAGGGTGGTTGGGGCTGGTCTCGCCCGGGAAATGCGTGACCCGGCCGGGGGTGCCACGGGGTGAGGAGCCACCGGTGGATCGTGTGCTGCAGACCCGGCCCCGGCTCTTCTGGCCCTGGAGCTGTCCACTACTGCCTGTGCTGCTGATACTGCCGGTACTGTCTGGACGCGCGGCGGGGGTGGCATCTGCTGTTGCTCTTCCCTTCGTCGTGCCGCGCTTGTTTGGACGTTGCCCTGTTGTTGACTCACGTATGGCGTCCCATGCATCCCACTTCTGTGATCTGGATAATTGACTTGCTGTGCTACCGCGGTGTGCAGCAGATCTATCGCTCGCCGGGTTTCTTCTGCGTGCGGCGAGTCTCTTACAGGAATCTGGTTTAATGCGAGTGTTGCTGCATACACGTTGTCCATGGGGTTGTTGTAGTGACCTGCTGGGGTACGGAATCGCGATGGTGGAGGCGGCATGGTGTTGCCGGCTGTCGCCCCCGCCCGAGGCAAGGGTAATCCGGCTGGCGCGTTTACCGGCTGCACTCCCGTTGCTGGTTGCGGTATGGTCCCTTGGTTCGCCGGTGGGATTGGCTGATCTTGAGGCGTGAACACCAGGGCAGTCGGGTTGATAACCCCTCCTGTTGCCGGTAACATAGTTCGGTGCCTTTGGTGAATCCTCGTCGTCTCCTCCCGAAGCCGGGTCTCTAGGTCATCCAGTTCCTGCTGCCGCGCTGCCATCCCCTGCCTTTCTGCTTCTACCTGCCTTCTTTGCTGCTCCAATGCACGACGAGCCACGTCCAGATCTCTTACACGCTCTGCTGCGTTTTCTGGGGTGATAACTGTAGCTAGGACTGTGGGATCCAAGATCAAATTATTATTAAACAGAGCTGGGTGACGAGGATTCGAGGGGCCCGCCCCCGGTGTCCGGTTTGCTTGGAACCCGAACATATTTGCGTGTCGCTCCTCCTCCGCTGGGCGACTGGTGACTGATGCCGATTCTCCATCGACCTGGGCCAAGATCGGGCCAGCCGTACCTTGTTGCTGAGCCAGCACCTGCGCCGCCCCGACTGGCGCCGCGGCTGCGTTTCCTTGATTGGTATTGATTGCGGGGGCCGCATAAACTGCAACCCGGCGCATAATACTTGGCGTAGATCCGTACCGTTCTTCCTCTTCGCTATTTTCCTTCTCGTATCGGTCCTCCGATAAATCCCGTATAGACTCGGTGCCTTCCTCCCTCTCTGTCGGACCCGTTGTTCCGATCGATTCTTCTTTTTCCGATTGAACACGCGTGTCCTCCCCTGACACAGAATCAGACTCAAGATTATCACGGCTCGAATTGGAAGCACATACCATACCGATGAAGACGTTGATGCGGCCGACTGTCACGACGGATCCGGTTTCGAGGTGATCCGACTCTGGCCCCCAGCCGGAATCGTCTACCATCTTCTCTCCTTGGTTGTTGACGTAGATTTCTCCGACGACGAGGTTCCTCATGTTCTTCCGAGCTTCTCCCGTGATGTAAACACCTTTGGACGCAGGCCCCACGGTGGGCGCCAACTGTCGTGGGATAATCACGGCAGATGTTACCGGGGGTAACTGATCTAGGGGCAAGTCGACACAGGTATTTGGGAGAGGGTTTAGCTCGAAGGAAGACATGGCGAAAAGCAATCTAAGAGCCGGAAAGCAACTCGCCGGATCTCGATATGATTATACTGGATACTCGATAACGGGTGTTACAGTTATGACTTGAATCTCTCTTAGGCGAAGCCCAGGGGTTGGTTTATATAGTACTCATATCCCCCTTGACTTGCCTTACAAAGCGCTTCTCGAGTCCTATTCGAACTCTTCATACGAACCCTAACTTTCTTTACCATAACCCGCAATCCGGGTTACGATCCTTACAAGTCCTGGGCCTTCTAGAAGCTTCTTTGTCCTTAGCCGGATTTGATCCATCCGTCGTTTGGGCCGGATCTCACCTGGGAGTCGGCATACCGGGTTTACTATCCCCTCATCAATACCTTTAGTGCAAAAGCTAACACGCATGAAATCTAGTCGGAATGCTTCAGAGGTTACTATGGGAGAGTTGATGGACGCGTGCAACAAGCACGCCGCCACGGATACCACAGAAGAGGACGTTGATGACAAGAAAACCAAAGCCAACGCAAACAACAGCGGAAGACCCGGCAATGGATCTGCGCCGGGTAACAATGGAGGAAATAACGGAACGACCAGAACAAGCGTCCGTACGAGGGAAATTCCGAGTTTGTCGCCAACACAGAAGCCGGGTTTGCAAGACCCAGGGCAGAAGGAAATTTCAACGGAGGAAACTTTAATGGAGGAAACTACCAAGGATCGCCAAGGCCGGCTAACCATATAGAGGCCTTCAGGATGCCCTGTCCGCGCCACAGCAGGAACGGCAGGCCGGAAAATCATTCACTGGAACAATGCGTAGATTTACAAAGATGGAAGAACGAGGAAATACAGAAAGCAATGCGAGGCGCAGGCCGGGGAGCAGGACCGGGTCCGGGTGGTAACCCGGGCAACGGCCCACCCCCGGCAGGCAACCCAGGAGGTGGTAATCCGGGTAACAATCAGGGAGGAGCTGGAGGTTTCCAGGCCAACCCCAAGCAATTGGGCCAGTACCACGTTCACACCACGGGAACTTCTAACAAGGATAGAAAGATACTGAAAAAGGCAGTAAACTCGGTTTCCTCGGCTGTCCCGAGATACCTGAGGTGGTCAGACCAAGAGGTAACATGGAGCAGAAGAGATCACCCGGAAAGGATAGAACACCCGGGAGTCTTAGCATTGGTGGTTGCGCCACAGGTTAATGGTTATGAGCTGAAAAAAGTCTTAATGGACGGCGGAAGCAGCATTAACATCTTATATTGGGAAACTTTCTTACGCATGGGTCTCAAAAAGTCTCAGCTACAGAAAAGTTCAACAGTTTTTCACGGGATTGTGCCGGGTCACTCGGCGTGCCCTGAGGGAAAGATTACCTTGGAGGTTGCTTTTGGAGAATCAAAGGATAATTTTCGGGTGGAGTGGCTCACGTTTGAGGTGGTAAAGTTGCGCAGCCCTTATCACGTGCTATTTGGAAGGCCGGCTTACGCCAAGTTCATGGCCAGGCCGTGTTACGTATACCTACAGCTAAAAATCCCGGGTCCCAAGCAGACCATCACCATACATGGGAGCCGGGATATAGCGGCTGAGTGTGACGAAGGAGACGCGGCAATGGCGGAACAAGCTTGTAGAAAGGAGGAGCTCAAATACTATCGGTCTCAAGTAGACCCGGATGACAGGACAGCGTTAAAAAGGCCAAATACGGAGGATGAGAGAGCAAAATTCAAGGCAGCACGGGATACCAAGATGGTGGCCTTTGTCGAAGGTGATCCCTCCAAGCAATTTGCTATAGGATTTAACCTGGACAATGAGCAGGAAGAAGCACTCGTGGAGTTTATTCGCTCAAATCAAGATGTTTTTGCTTGGATGCCTAGCGATATGCCGGGTATCCCTACCGAGTTAGCGGAGCACAGTTTGCATGTTGATCCCAAGTCTAGGACCGTGAAGCAAGGCCTGAGGAAAATGAATAAGGAAAGAAGAAAAGCTATAGGAGAAGAAATTGTCCGGCTATTGGCAGCTGGCTTCATCATGGAAGTATTTCACCCGGATTGGTTGGCAAACCCGGTCTAGTACTGAAAAAGAGTAACGAGTGGAGGATGTGCATAGATTACACGAGTCTCAACAAGCACTGCCCAAAGGACCCGTTTGCCCTTCCAAGGATTGATCGGACCATAGATGCAGTGGCTGGGCGTGACCTATTATGTTTCCTGGATGCATATTCCGGGTATCATCAGATCAAGCTCAAGAAGGAAGATTGGGAGAAAACATCGTTCATAACCCCCTTTGGGGCTTTCTGTTACAAAACCATGACTTTTGGGCTAAAAAATGCTGGCAAAACTTACCAGAGATGCATACAGAAGTGCTTTGAGGACCAGATTGGGCGCAATGTTCATGCCTATGTGGATGATGTGGTGATCAAGACCAGGAAAGCGGAAACGTTCATTGATGATCTAAAGGAAACATTCAAGAATTTGAGAAGATACCAGATGAAACTTAACCCTACAAAGTGCGTGTTTGGAGTTCCAGCAGGAAAGTTACTCGGGTACATTGTCTCCGAGAGAGGAATCGAGGCAAACCCGGACAAAATCAAAGCTATCCAGAGTCTGAAAAAGCCGGAAAACCTAAAGCATGTTCAGAAGCTTACAGGGTGCGTAGCAGCGCTGAGCCGGTTTATATCCAGACTCGGAGAGAAGGCAATATCACTGTACCGGCTCTTGAGGAAATCTGATAATTTTGTTTGGGACCAAGAGGCGGATGAGGCGTTCGAGGCACTAAAGAAGCAGTTATCTGATGCGCCAGTTTTAGCAGCCCCGGGTCCCAAAGAGCCCATGCTACTATATATTGCGGCCGGGCCCCGGGCGGTTAGTGCAGTGGTTGTCGTTGAGCGCAAAGAGGATGGGAAGGATCACCCGGTTCAAAGGCCGGTTTATTACGTCAGCGAGGTGTTATCAGAGGCAAAGCAGCGCTACCCACATTGGGAGAAGTTAGTTTTCGGGGTCTTCATGGCCAGCCGGAAATTGAAACCCTATTTTCAGGAACACCCCATAACAGTGGTTAGCTCTATACCAATGTCAGATATCATCAGAAACTCGGATGCAACAGGTAGAATAGCCAAGTGGGCCATCGAGATGGGAGATTATCACATTAACTACGAGCCCAGGTCAGCAATCAAGTCTCAAGCTTTAGTTGATTTCATTAATGATAGGACTCACACTAGCATGCCCACAATGACACCAAGTTCCGAGTCTTGGGTAATGCACTTTGATGGTTCCAAGAAATACGAGGGATCAGGAGCTGGAGTGGTACTTACATCACCTAAAGGAGATAAACTGAGCTACGTGTTGCAAATCCACTTTGATTGCTCCAACAACGTGGCCGAGTATGAGGCATTATTGCACGGATTAAGGATAGCCAAGGAGATGAACATCAGGCGAATACGACGCTATGGAGATTCGGACCTTGTGGTGCAGCAGGTCTCAGGAACCTGGGATAGGAAAGATGCAACTATGGCAGCATACCGCAGGGAGGTGGACAGGGTCGCCGGGTGTTTTTCCGGGTATGAGGTGGAGCATATTGATAGGCGGAAGAACGAGGCAGCAGATGCACTCGCAAGACTCGGCTCGCGCAGAGAGACGGTTCCACCCAATGTTTTCCTGGACGAGCTATGGCGGCCATCAGTCAAGACCGAGTCTGAGGAAGAGGTGGCTAACCAAGACCCGGATTTGGAGCTCGTGGCCACAATACGTGTTGTCCCCGAGTGGACAGAGCCGTTTCTGGCTTACCTATCACGGGGCGAGTTACCACAACAGGAATTTTTAGCAAGGCAAATTATGAGACGAGCAAAGGGCTATTCTATCATCAATGGCGAGTTATATAAAAGGAGTGCAGCAGGAGTATTTTTGCGCTGCGTAGCACCAGAAGAGGGCCGGCAGATTCTTAAAGAGATCCATGAAGGAGACTGTGGGCATCATGCATCCACAAGATCCCTTGTAGCCAAAGCATACCGGCATGGTTTCTTCTGGCTCACAGCTTTAGCAGACGCGGAACACTTGGTGGCAAGGTGCGATGGATGTCAAAGGTACGCTCGCCAAATTCATGTGCCGGCTATGGAGTTGCAAACAATCCCGTTAACCTGGCCGTGTGCTGTTTGGGGCATGGACATGGTGGGCCCCTTCCACATATCACCCTGCAAAAAGACCCATCTCTTGGTGGCTATTGACAAATTTACCAAGTGGGTGGAAGTTATGCCAGTTACCAATTGCGAAGCAATCACAGCAGTCAAGTTCTTAAAAAGAATCATCTACAGGTTTGGGTATCCTCACGGCATAATAACAGATAATGGAACTAACATGTCTCTTGGTGAGATGGAGAAATTCTGTGGGAACAACGGAATCCGGCTTGACATAGCTTCAGTAGCCCATCCGCAAGCTAATGGACAAGTGGAAAGGGCAAATCAGGAGCTACTTCGTGGATTAAAACCACAGCTCCGAGTCCCGTGCATCAGAGCCGCTGGCGCATGGGTTGAGGAGTTACCATCAGTGGTTTGGGGGATTAACACCACACCTAACAGATTGTGACGCCCCGAGATCGGGCACTATGCAGATTTCAGCATTTCTGCCAAATCCGCATAATAACCGATTCCAGGTTGCCACTTGTGATAACATTACAACAGTTCACGAATAATCCACAACAACAACAGAAGAGATATATACAAGAGGACTCAAACGAGTCAAGGATACAACTCATACAATACAAAGATCCAAATAACATCGGAAGAAACAACATATCGTCCGACTACGGACAAGATACAAATTGGACTAAGAGTCCTGAAGATAACCAAGAGCGTCCAATCCCTGCCCAGGCCAAGCCGGAGGGATTCCCAAGCTAACGTCGTCAGACTTCAAACCTGTTGACTGCAATGTTGAATATGCAGCCACGAAAAAGGATTCGTGGGTCAGTACGGTTAAGTACTGGCAAGTGGATAAACCGTACTCACAAGATACCGGCGTAGCCAGTCATCACAAGATACAAATACTCTGGGTTCAACGGAAAGGAAAGGATTATTGCAAATAAGCGGTAGCGGGCTGCACTAACCAACTACAGAGACTCACTACAACATCCGGCTAAAAGAGGGGGGATAAGATAGCGTATCGGAACCAACTACAACTACTCACCCAAACAATACCCATCCAATGTCACCCCCTACTAAGGAAGCAACCCAAGGATAACTCACACTGTTGGATTAATGATGTTCAACTTATTGTGTCAATAAGACTATTACTAGTCAAGTTATCATTAGTTAGGTGTAAGTTGTTCTGAGTACTTGTTAGCCAGTACTTTCACCAAGTCAACCATAACCGCGGAAAACACGGCTTCTCGAGAAGATTTAACCCTGCAGGGATGCACCAATTTGGCCGTACACGTAAGAATAACCCGCCAGACGGGGGGATCAACCCACCAAGCGAGGTACTCAACACAACCCAACTCTTCTTCGCATCAAGCCCAAAGAACCACATGTTGTGCGTGCGCGGCTAATCGAGCCCCACGAAGAAAAGGGGACCCTCATAGCACTCTAAGACCACGCCGCCCTAAATGCCGACTACAGAAGTTCCACCCTGGCGCCAAGGGTTCGCACCTGCACATGCATGCATCAAATGGAAAGCCCGAACTAAGTGTGGCGATTTGGACGAGATGCGAATCGAATCAAGTTGAGGGGGGCGCCCATACTCGCTTCCCACATGCGGTTAGTGCGCTCATCATGGATCAGTAGACAAGACCCTTTTCCTAATTAGGGTCGACACTAGCAGGCCTCAAAACCACGCCGGGCCTCCTGCCGGTGCCTTATCAGCAAATTATTATTACCTCAAAACATTAACAGGTTGTTGATTGAATTGAAACCCAACTATCAAACTAAACAGGTGATATGAAAGTAACAACAAGACTTGAGCGCAAACAACACTAAGCATGCAACTACGACACGAGGGCCAACAGGGTAAACAAACAACGGTTAATAGGAAGTGGAAGGAAAAGGCTATATCATGGTTGCAAGGTAAACATATAATAGGATCGAGACACAAGCATCGTATCAACAGGCTAGAATAAGAACAACGGAAAGAATCGGTAACAAGTGATGAAAGGCAGCCATTTGGCAGCAAGTGAGTATACTTGCCTGAGATCCAGCAAGTAGAGGTACATCCACAGAACTTGTCGTTGCTCACAGCATCTCAACGTCCTATCCGGGAAGAAGCAACGAACCTCGAACAAACACCGGATGCAACAATTACTTCTACGGCAAAAGATCCAGCATGATCCTATTTTATATGCATGACATGCGAGGATGCAACACGAGGAAACAACTTAGGCAATTTAATCGGAACCGGAGTCCGGACAAATAGTTATGGTTCAAATTGTTTAGCTACCCATCATATTAAATGTTGATTAACAGCTTTAAACGAGGAAGGGGTGATCTATTCAATATTAAATGGAATAGGGCATGATTTGAATTTAATACCCCAACACATTCCATATTTAATTATTAGGTGATAATACTATACCCCGAACCCACAAGATGCAATGCAACATGATGATATGATATTTATAAAATAGATTGCATGTTGTAGAAAATGGGGCGTATAGGTATAGGGGATTTAGGGTTTGGGTTCGCACGTGTGGAGAGGATCTTCGGGTTCGGCGCCGGTGTCTTCGGGGTGTAGGGGAAGTAGAAGAAAAGGAGGAAGTAGAGGACGTAGCCGACATAGAGGAAGGAGTAGAAGTAGTCGTAGCAGGGGAAGTAGTCGACATCGAGGACGTAGTCGTTCCAGGGTCATCGTCGTGGAGGTAGTCGTTCACGCCGTGGAGGAAGTAGTCGTTCTCGAATCACGCGGTCATCGTCGTCGAAGTAGTCGTAGGAGTCGTGGGCGATCCGCAACATCGTTATCTTCGAGGTTGGTGGCGGACATGTCGGTCCCAATCTTCACGGCACGCACGAAGGCGATGTAGTCGTTCACGGTTCGTCGAGGGAGTAGTCGTGGTCGAGGTGCTTGTCGCATCGGATAGGAAGCTTGGAGGTTCCGGTGCTCGGACTTGGTGACGAGGTACGGTTCGGGGTCGATCTTGGCGGCGTCACGGTCATCCACGACACGGGCGCGAAGGCCTCGGCCACGACAAACAGAGCACGGGCATAAACGGGTAACCACCAAGGCGACATGCCTCTTGCAGGATTTTTAACGAACACCCTGCGAGCGGTGCCCTGGACGCGGGAACGGAGGTGGAGGAGCTCGTGTCGATGGGGCTCGCCGGCCCTTGGCGGAGCAGAGTCGTCGGGGGCGCGGCTCCTGCCAGCGGAGGAAAAGGAGGCCGACGCGGTCGCAGCTGGAGGACGGCATCATGGAGGCGGGATACGGGATCGGCGAGTTCGAGGACGGCGGCCACCGAGGCGGCAACCAGTGGATGAGGACGACCTCGAACTGGCGGGGCAGCGGCAGCGGCGTCCCTGCGAGTTGGGAGGCGGCGCCGGTGGCAGGGCGAGCTCAGAGGAGGGCGGCCGGCAGCGGGCGGCGGCCATGTACAACAGGGAGGCGCGGCTTGGGGGGGTGGCGGCCAGCCGGGGCAGGGGAGAGGCGAGGTGGAGGGATCACGGGCCGGCGGCGGCCATGGCGGGGAGAGGGGAGCTCGGGGTCGCGGCCGTCCGCGCAGGAGAAGGGGAGCAGCAGCAGCGGTCGGCCGGAACGGAGGAGATGGCGGCGGAGCATGGACTAGAGGGAGGCCAGAAGGGGGGCGGCGGATCGAGCGGCAGGAGGACGATGGGGTCGAGGGATCGCGCGAGGAGCGAGCAAGGGGCAGGGAGGCGGCGCTGGGCAGTTGGGGACGAAGGGATCGAGCGAGGAGACGCAGCCTCGCTGGGATCGATCGATCCCCCTTTTTTTTTCTTCCGTGCGTGTGGCTTCTGTGTCGCGTGCGTGCGTGTGTTTCCTGGTGTGTGGCGTGCGTTTTGTGCGTGGGTTAGGTGTGGTGTTGTGTGCGTGTGTTGGTGTTCTGTGTGGGTTAGGGTTAGGGATTGGTAGGTGGGCTGGCTGGCCCATCACCCAAACGTTTTTTTTTCTTTCATTTTATTACTTTCAAAAAAGAAAAGAAAGGGTTTAGGGATAAGAGAGCTCACACCAAAATTGATTATTGAACTTTTGAGATTAACATTTTATTAAGAAGTTATATGTATTCAAAAGGGATGCAATGCCACGCATGATGACATGATGCGAAAAAGAAACAAACAAGTTCTAATTGGGGAAAATCCCCGGGCGTTACAGACGACACCACTAACAAGGGATTGCGCCCTCGCAATCCGCTCCAAGCCGGTAAGAAAGAAGAGATGGTTATACTATCGAGTAGTCGTGCTCCATGTCGATCTTCTCGACACCACTAACAAGAGAATCTTGCTCGGGTTGATGACGATGTTCTTCCACCAGGAATCTTCCGATGATCAAACCTATTAGGTTAAAGGCTTAGAAAACGTCCGCCCATGTGGGATCTTAAAACTTTGAAAGATTGAGAGGGAGAGAGACTCCAAAACAAATAAGATGGGAGGGGAAATAGAATAGAGATAAGAAGAAAACAAGAATCCTATTGAGATGTTTCCAAAATAGTTTAGCAGAAAATAGTTTTTGACACTCTAGAAACACGACCGTTAGCGAGGTTATCCTACAGGCTTTGCGGACCCGTTGCTTCGATAACCATTCGTATCAAAACAATATCGGGAATCGGAAACCTGGCTCTGATACCATTTGTGACGCCCCGAGATCGGGCACTATGCAGATTTCAGCATTTCCGCCAAATCCGCATAATAACCGATTCCAGGTTGCCACTTGTGATAACATTACAACAGTTCACGAATAATCCACAACAACAACAGAAGAGATATATACAAGAGGACTCAAACAAGTCAAGGATACAACTGATACAATACAAAGATCCAAATAACAGCGGAAGAAACAACATATCGTCCGACTACGGACAAGATACAAATTGGACTAAGAGTCCTGAAGATAACCGAGAGCGTCCAATCCCTGCCCAGGCCAAGCCGGAGGGATTCCCAAGCTAACGTCGTCAGACTTCAAACCTGTTGACTGCAATGTTGAATATGCAGCCACGAAAAAGGATTCGTGGGTCAGTACGGTTAAGTACTGGCAAGTGGATAACCCATACTCACAAGATACCGGCGTAGCCAGTCATCACAAGATACAAATACTCTGGGTTCAACGGAAAGGAAAGGATTATTGCAAATAAGCGGCAGCGGGCTGCACTAACCAACTACAGAGACTCACTACAACATCCGGCTAAAAGAGGGGGGATAAGATAGCGTATCGGAACCAACTACAACTACTCACCCAAACAATACCCATCCAATGTCACCCCCTACTAAGGAAGCAACCCAAGGATAACTCACACTGTTTGATTAATGATGTTCAACTTATTGTGTCAATAAGACTATTACTAGTCAAGTTATCATTAGTTAGGTGTAAGTTGTTCTGAGTACTTGTTAGCCAGTACTTTCACCAAGTCAACCATAACCGCGGAAAACACGGCTTCTCGAGAAGATTTAACCCTGCAGGGATGCACCAATTTGGCCGTACACGTAAGAATAACCCGCCAGACGGGGGATCAACCCACCAAGCGAGGTACTCAACACAACCCAACTCTTCTTCGCATCAAGCCCAAAGAACCACATGCTGTGCGTGCGCGGCTAATCGAGCCCCACGAAGAAAAGGGGACCCTCATAGCACTCTAAGACCACGCCGCCCTAAATGCCGACTACAGAAGTTCCACCCTGGCGCCAAGGGTTCGCACCTGCACATGCATGCATCAAATGGAAAGCCTGAACTAAGTGTGGCGATTTGGACGAGATGCGAATCGAATCAAGTTGAGGGGGGCGCCCATACTCGCTTCCCACATGCGGTTAGTGCGCTCATCATGGATCAGTAGACAAGACCCTTTTCCTAATTAGGGTCGACACTAGCAGGCCTCAAAACCACGCCGGGCCTCCTGCCGGTGCCTTATCAGCAAATTATTATTACCTCAAAACATTAACAGGTTGTTGATTGAATTGAAACCCAACTATCAAACTAAACAGGTGATATGAAAGTAACAACAAGACTTGAGCGCAAACAACACTAAGCATGCAACTACGACACGAGGGCCAACAGGGTAAACAAACAACGGTTAATAGGAAGTGGAAGGAAAAGGCTATATCATGGCTGCAAGGTAAACATATAATAGGATCGAGACACAAGCATCGTATCAACAGGCTAGAATAAGAACAATGGAAAGAATCGGTAACAAGTGATGAAAGGAAGCCATTTGGCAGCAAGTGAGTATACTTGCCTGAGATCCAGCAAGTAGAGGTACATCCACAGAACTTGTCGTTGCTCACAGCATCTCAACGTCCTATCCGGGAAGAAGCAACGAACCTCGAACAAACACCGGATGCAACAATTACTTCTACGGCAAAAGATCCAGCATGATCCTATTTTATATGCATGACATGCGAGGATGCAACACGAGGAAACAACTTAGGCAATTTAATCGGAACCGGAGTCCGGACAAATAGTTATGGTTCAAATTGTTTAGCTACCCATCATATTAAATGTTGATTAACAGCTTTAAACGAGGAAGGGGTGATCTATTCAATATTAAATGGAATAGGGCATGATTTGAATTTAATACCCCAACACATTCCATATTTAATTATTAGGTGATAATACTATACCCCGAACCCACAAGATGCAATGCAACATGATGATATGATATTTATAAAATAGATTGCATGTTGTAGAAAATGGGGCGTATAGGTATAGGGGATTTAGGGTTTGGGTTCGCACGTGTGGAGAGGATCTTCGGGTTCGGCGCCGGTGTCTTCGGGGTGTAGGGGAAGTTGAAGAAAAGGAGGAAGTAGAGGACGTAGCCGACATAGAGGAAGGAGTGGAAGTAGTCGTAGCAGGGGAAGTAGTCGACATCGAGGACATAGTCGTTCCAGGGTCATCGTCGTGGAGGTAGTCGTTCACGCCGTAGAGGAAGTAGTCGTTCTCGAATCACGCGGTCATCGTCGTCGAAGTAGTCGTAGGAGTCGTGGGCGATCCGCAACATCGTTATCTTCGAGGTTGGTGGCGGACATGTCGGTCCCAATCTTCACGGCACGCACGAAGGCGGCCAACGCAAAGCGAACACGGCGAAGGCGATGTAGTCGTTCACGGTTCGTCGAGGGAGTAGTCGTGGTCGAGGTGCTTGTCGCATCGGATAGGAAGCTTGGCGGTTCCGGTGCTCGGACTTGGCGACGAGGAGGATTTTTTACGAACACCCTGCGAGCGGTGCCCTGGACGCGGGAACGGAGGTGGAGGAGCTCGTGTCGACGGGGCTCGCCGGCCCTTGGCGGAGCAGAGTCGTCGGGGGCGCGACTCCTGCCAGCGGAGGAAAAGGAGGCCGACGCGGTCGCAGCTGGAGGACGGCATCATGGAGGCGGGAGACGGGATCGGCGAGTTCGAGGACGGCGGCCACCGAGGCGGCAACCAGTGGATGAGGACGACCTCGAACTGGCGGGGCAGCGGCAGCGGCGTCCCTGCGAGTTGGGAGGCGGCGCCGGTGGCGGGGAGAGCTCGGAGGAGGGCAGCCGGCAGCGGGCGGCGGCCATGTACAACGGGGAGGCGCGGCTTGGGGGGGTGGCGGCCAGCCGGGGCAGGGGAGAGGCGAGGTGGAGGGAGCACGGGCCGGCGGCGGCCATGGCGGGGAGAGGGGAGCTCGGGGTCGCGGCCGTCCGCGCAGGAGAAGGGGAGCAGCAGCAGCGGTCGGCCGGAACGGAGGAGATGGCGGCGGAGCACGGACTGGAGGGAGGCCAGAAGGGGGGCGGCGGATCGAGCGGGAGGAGGACGATGGGGTCGAGGGATCGCGCGAGGAGCGAGCGAGAGGCAGGGAGGCGGCGCTGGGCAGTTGGGGACGAAGGGATCGAGCGAGGAGACGCAGCCTCGCTGGGATTCATCGATCCCCCTTTTTTTTTTCCGTGCGTGTGGCTTCTGTGTCGCGTGCGTGCGTGTGTTTCCTGGTGTGTGGCGTGCGTTGTGTGCGTGGGTGAGGTGTGGTGTTGTGTGCGTGTGTTGGTGTTCTGTGTGGGTTAGGGTTAGGGATTGGTAGGTGGGCTGGCTGGCCCATCACCCAAACGTTTTTTTTTTCTTTCATTTTATTACTTTCAAAAAAGAAAAGAAAGGGTTTAGGGATAAGAGAGCTCACACCAAAATTGATTATTGAACTTTTGAGATTAACATTTTATTAAGAAGTTATATGTATTCAAAAGGGATGCAATGCCACGCATGATGACATGATGCGAAAAAGAAACAAACAAGTTCTAATTGGGGAAAAATCCCCGGGCGTTACACAGATCTACTCAGATGACACCGTTCTTTATGGTTTATGGTGCAGAAGCAGTACTGCCGAGTGATATCATTCATGATTCGCCTCGAGTGTCGGCTTACGTCGAGGTGGAGAACGAGAAGACCCGGCAGGACGCCGTGGATATGCTAGAAGAACACAGGGAACAAGCTTTGGAGAGATCAGCCATATATCAGCAGGATCTGAGGAGATATCATAGCCGGCGGGTTAAAACTCGGTTCTTCCAGGAAGGGGACCTGGTTCTGCGCCTGGTACAGTCAAAGGAAGGAAAACACAATTTATCCCCACCATGGGAAGGACCGTTTATCATAAGCCGGAATCTGCACAATGGATCGTATTACTTGGTAGATGCAAGGGAAGAGTCGGCTACTGTCAATGACACCGCTCATACAACTTCATCTATGCAAGAAAGAGAAAGACCATGGAACGTCGCTCAGCTGCGTCCCTACTACACCTAGAATAGACTAGATTCACCTAAAAGAACAATTGTTTTTAAAGGCCCATTGGCCGAATGAAGTGTTTGAGACGGTAGCGGATAAAAGTTTACTCGGCCTCCTGGGTCGAGTCGTCAACCTTGTCCTTGGCAGCCGGGTCTTGGTCTTTGACTTGCTCTTCAACGGTCTTTGCGGCAGCAGCATCCGGGTCAGCAGCACCGGCGCGCGCGGGAGGAGGAACAACCGGCGTAGAGCTTGTAGGCACAATATCGGCCTCAGCCTTCTTCTTCGCGGCCTCTTCCCTCATTTGAGCAGCTTCCGCCTTCCACCGTGCTAACATGTCATAAGGCTTCGGAAGATCCGACTGAATTGGCTTATCTTCAGCGTCGTATGGTGGAACAATCAGGCTGACATCCAGACTATCGGCAATCAGACTAGCCGAGTGACGAACCTCTTTTTGGATGGCTTTGTAGTTCTTGGCTGAAAACTTGGAGCCATCATTGTTGAATTCTGGAAACCGGCCAACGAGCTTTGCCGTCTCAAGCTTGGGAAAGTACGCTTTAGCCAAAGCAAGCCCCCGAGTTACTCCAACCCGGCACGACGAGTGTTTCCAGTGCTCGGTCCACTCGGGGATGGTGGAGCATGCATCAAGCAGTGTGCTCAAACCACCACGTCCAGTACCCGGCCACTTCAAATCTTGCAGAACCCATTTGGTGCCGGCACAGAGTTGCCGGATTGTGCTCTTTATGGTCTTCAGCTTCGCTATGTCATCTTCATCCGGAATCTCATCATCCGGCCCTATAGAAAAACAGAAAGGTGCAAATAAGGAATTCCGAGTGTTTATCAGAATGAAAATCCGGGTTACGATTAGTGAGTCGGGAATCATTACCAATCAAAGCACGGTGAGTATCGGCAATCTGGGCAGATAGCTTGGTCAGTTCATTCTCCGCAGCATGGGATCTCTTTCTATACTTTCTCGCAAGTTTCCCCAGTTTCTTGGCATCAGCTTCAACTGATTCACGCAGCTTCGTCTCCACCTCGAGGAGATTGGTGGTTTTAGCCAACACTTCCTCAGAGTGGGTTACGTACGCCTGCGTGGGAACACAAGGAAGTGTTAGTCGGACAAAAAAGAACTATCAGTCGAATATGCTATGAAAGTTCCAAGTAAATTATGCATAAGTTCACTCGGAACTTGGGGACTAGACAAATATACGGGCAGTATTAGTTGAATTTACCTCGTGCTTGGCTATCAAGGCTTCTAGAATGCCTTCTTCGTTAGCTCTCAGGGTATGCAGAGCGTCAAGCATCTCGGCGAAGCTCATATCATCAGGTTTCGTACCGGAAGAGCCGGGGGCCGGGTTACTTGGAGGTGGAGTCCTTTCCTGCCTCGGGGGGGATACCCGGGTTGCCTGGGTGTCAGGATGGGGATCACCCATCCTCGCGCCCACAACCTCGACGTCGTCATCCCCGGGTCCATCTGATGAATTGGGAGACTCGGCCTCCTGCCTGGCCGGGTCTGTCAGCGGGTCTCTTCCTTGGTCTTCTTCTTCAGCGCCGCCAGTCGCGGCGTTCACATTATCAACCGGATCCTCAGTTTCCCGGTTATCCAGATCCATGTTGTCCGGGTCACTGACTGTAACCTGGACACTAAGGAAAGTAAAAGAAATGGTTAGTACTAATGAGTAAAAGTTATCGAAAGAGCTAGTATATCGGATAGCAAGAAATGTAACTTACCCAGTATTCACCACGAAGTCCGGTGGAAGCTCGTTGCTAGACCCGGACGAGGCTGATAAAGATTGAGAGAGTGAGACTCGGAGTTGTCCTGCTAGGGGGTGATTGGGAGAAGGATATCTTTGAGGTGAATCGAAAGGATGAGATTGGGAAGTACCGGCACGGCGAACTGGGGACGTAGGGATACCCGGGTTGAGGGGATCCTCACCCGGGGAGTTCCGGGTCACCCTACGCTTGACCTTAGGGGGCTCCTTCAATGGTGAGTCGGACAATTGTTGATTAAGCTCGCGCATGTTAGCAAATGAATACGGTTTGGAGGACATGGAGGAGTATGGAACCTTGAATACGACCCCTCGGGGTTTCCTCTTGGCCCCAACCTCGGCTTCCGGTTCTGCCTCGCTTTCGTCGCTCTCGCTCTCCTCCGGGTCTTCCTTATCTTCTCTGTCCTCCTTATCCTCCATTCCTGAGAAGCATAGTACACAGTCGGAAAAAGAGAAAGTATGGAAAGGCAAGTTAGCAGAAATTAAGATGGGTGAAACCCAGATGGTACCTTCTTCTGAATCAGCCGACTCCTCGTCCTCTTCCGGGTTTTCGGAGGTAGGGGGTCTCGATGTTCCAGAAGGCGCTACCTGCCTGAGATAAAGGTATAAAGATGAAAGTTAGTAGTTGCATCGGGAAAAAGTACAAGAACAAAAGAACCAAGGTCGTATCTTACCGCTGGAGCCAGGTGGTCGCGGGTATATGGCTCTAAGCCGGCTATGGTCTGGATCACTTCTGCTTTTTCAGTCAAGAAACTTTTGATTATCTTGTTTGTATCAGCAGCCGGATAGTTCCTCAAGGAGTAGCGGAGGGAATCCGTGACGTGCCCAGAATACTCGGACATCAGCTTGGGCCGGATGGAGTTGGGTTGGATTCGGAAATTCACCCAAGTTTTAACTAAATTAAGCCCAAGGAGACCCTGGGCGGAAAGGACAACGAGTTTGGCTAAGAGGGGTTGGATGGACTCCCTATCCGACTCAGAAGCAAAAGCGTTGAAAGTGTCAGATAGATCGAGGAGGCCCTCGGAGAAACCCGGCAACTTCTTTTCGCCGGGTGGGGAAGTGTCCCAGCAATAGAAGAAGGACTTCTGCCAGTGCTTGACATGGGAGTTGAGGCTCAGAGTCGGCATCGGCGAATTCTTCCGCCTCTGGATTGACACTCCGCCGCAAGCCAGGAGGGCCCCGTCACCGCTTTCGCGGCACGGTTTGCATTGGAATAACTCAAGGAACAGAGCAAGGTTTGGGGGGACGCATAGGTAAGATTCGCAGAGAACGATAAAGTGGGTGATGTTTAACATAGAGTTGGGCCCTATGTCAAAGACTCGGAGGCCATAGTGGCTAAGAAGTTCATGGAAAAAGGAGTGACCCGGGGGACGAAATCCCCGGATCACGTGCTCAACAAAACAGATTACCTCATTAGGACCAGGGGTGGGCCGGGTCTCGTCTCCCGGGACTTGCCAGTGGATATCCTCCTGGGAAGGAAGGACGCCCAACTCAGCGAGCTCGTCCAACTTGGCCTTGGTCATGGTGGACTTAGCCCAGTTGGCGGATATGGATTGTGTCGGCCTCGCTTTCGCCGGCTGTTTTCCCTTGGTCTTGGGTGCCATGTGCGTAGTCTACAAAACAGGAGATGAAATGTGCAGAGTATAAGTAATTAAGACCCGGAAAATGATTGATTGTCCGGTTAACCAAAAAGCGACTAAGAGATCCGGAAACTATGGATTATCCGGGTATAAAGGAGCAATTACGGGGATCTTTGGCAGATGGATCTAGACCTAGAGATTTACAGAGAAATTGGTGACCATGACTAATGGAGGTATACTATTGACCTAATTTACACAATGGTTGGGAAGGAACGGAACATGGATTACTCAATCGTTGCGGAGCAAGAAAGCCATCTATGAAACGTAACTAAGATCCAATCTAATTCGAGTAAAGTTTAAGGATGAGATTCATGGAGGAAGGAAACTCACCGGAGAGGCTTGGAGGAGAGCGCGGCGGAGGCAAATGGTGCAGTTGCGGTGGCCCTCTGGATCCTCCGGTGCGCAGCTCGGCGGCGCGGTGGCGGTGGTTGACGGCGGCGCGACGCGGGCGGAAGAAGAGCGCAGGCGGCGGCGGCTCGCTTCTGGCTGCTCCCCCGCGGGCTCCGTGGCGGCGTGGCGTTGAGTTTGAGAAAGGAGCGCCAATGGAGCTTGGAGGTGAAGGAGGCAAAGAGACGGAGAAATGAAACGTTGGATCTAGGTTTTCCCCTAAGGCGCATATTTATAGGTGCGGGCGGGAAAACCTAGACTAGGGAGCGGGAGCCAAAAATTTCGGGAGGGGGGATACCTGCCCGGATTTTTTGGGATAAGAGGTTAAGTGCTTGTGCGGAATATCCTAAAAAGATCGGAGCGAATCGTTTCGTGATATTCGGATTAATTGACGAACAAAGTGAGCCGGGTCTCCTGTGTTTTTCCTCGGAGTGTTGACCCGGGAAAATGACGTTGGACTCGAAGAAAGCCGGGTTGTTATATGGACCACCTGAGGAGTTAGGCCTAGCTGTTTATCAAAGCAACCTAACCCGGCCTTTTATGAACTTGTATGTTTGTTATTTTTGCAGGGAATAGCATGCGCTTCAAGGAGGATCCCGTGAAACCCAAGCTATTCTGGGGACTACTGATGGGGGGATGATAACCCGGTAGGCAAACGTCAAGGTGTAACTCGGCCCAAAGGGAGCTGCGAAAGACCCGGCTTAAGGAGTTTCTAGAAGGCCCAAGAGCGTAGGCCTCGTAACCCGGATTGTGGGTTTCGATAAGGAAACTTAGGGTTTGTAAGCGGTGCCCAGGTAGGACTCCGAGTATGCCTTGGATAGGAGGCCATGGGGGGCGGATATTATATAAGCCGACCCCTAGGGTTAGATTAGACACGTACGAGTTTTACTAGCTATTCGAGTATCCCCTGTAATACCAGAGTTGAGATAATAAATCTAGATCGAAGACTCGGCGACTTGATTGTCGGCTACCAGATCGTTTGCCACCATGATTTCCCCTGAGCAAAACCCTCTCCCAAACGCCAGAGTCGAATTGCCCCATGATAAGTTACCCCCGGTAATGTGTGCCGTGATTATGCCACGACAGCACCGCCCTTAGGATGTGTATAGATTATACTGGCTTGAACAAATTGTGTCCAAAAGATAGATTTGCGTTACCGCGAATCGATCAAATAATAGACGCCACTGCTGGCTCTGAGCTTTTATGATTTTTGGATGCATATTCCGGGTATCATCAAATACGCATGAAGGAAGAAGATCAAATCAAAACTTCCTTCATAACCCCATATGGGACGTACTATTACATAACCATGTCGTTTGGCTTGAAGAACGCATGTGCAACCTACCAGGGTTGCATGCAACGATGTTTGCATAGTCAGATTGGCAAAAACGTCCATGTTTATGTGGACGACATTGCTGTTGTTTCCAAGGAAAAAGACCCACTCCTTAAAGATTTGCGAGAAACCTTCGAAAATTTGCGCACTTATAAGATGAAGTTGGATCCATTAAAGTGCGTATTCGGGGTTCCCTCAGGAAAACTTCTGGGTTTCATCGTTTCTCATAGAGGAATAGAAGTAAACCCGGAAAAGATCAAAGCAATCTTAAACATCTCCAAGCCCACGTGCGTAAAAGATGTACAAAGATTGACGGGGTCTGCAGCAGCCGTTAGCAGGTTCATTAGCCGGCTAGGGGACAAAGCTCTGCCACTATACAAATTGTTGAAGAAATCCGACAAGTTTGAGTGGACAGAAGAAGCAGATGCAGCATTAACCTAGTTGAAAGAAACTTTGATGAAAGCTCCGATTTTGGCGTCCCCAAAAGACGAAGAACCTATGTTATTGTACCTCACGGCTACAAACCGGTTTATTAGCGCAGTAATAGTTGTGGAAAGGAAGAAAGACGAACAAAGCATACCAGATCAGCATCCGGTATACCATGTAAGTGAAGTTTTTTCCGAATCCAAACAAAGGTACCCACACTATTAAAAACTGGCATATGGCGTGTTTTTCGCATCTCGGAAACTTCGTCATTACTTCCAAGGACATTCCATAACGGTGGTATGTAAAGAACCACTAGGGGATATAATAAACAATGCGGAAGCGACTGGCCGAGTAGCCAAATGGGGCATCGAGCTAGCAGCATTCGACATTAAGTACCAACCCAGGACGGCAATAAAATCCCAGGTGTTGGCAGATTTTGTCGCTGATTGGATAGAAGCAATGGAAAAAAACACCAATGCCAAAGTCAGAATACTGGATCATGCACTTTGACGGATCCAAGATGAAGGAGGGGGTGTAGTCCTAAAATCTCCTAAAGGAGACACAATGGAGTATGTATTACAAATACACTTCAATGCCAGTAATAATGTGGCAGAATACGAGGCTCTACTTCATGGCTTGCATATTGCAAAGGAAATAGGTGTTAAACGCATCTTATGCTATGGAGACTCAAATTTGGTGCAACACCAGCTCAACCAAACTTGGGACGCCAAAAGTCTCATCATGGCCGAATATCGGAGAACGGTGGACGAGTTTGCAATTTGCTTCCTAAGATTTGAAGTACTTCACATCAAAAGGGAAGAAAACTGGAACGCGGACGCATTAGCCCACATGGGATCAGAAAGGGTGAAAACCCTACCACCAGGTGTGTTTGTCCAGCACTTGTACGAACCATCGATAAAAGGTGGAGATGTCGACTATCCTCTGGTTTCCGAGTCAATTGAAGTCATGCTCGTTAACCCGGAATGGACAATTCCATATTTAAACTTCTTAGTTGATCAGAAGTACTCGGATGGAGCAGACGAAGTCTTGCAAAGACAGATACAGCGTCGATGCAAAGGATACACGGTAATCAATGGTTGCCTATATAAACGCAGTACTGTCAGATTTTTTTTGCGATGTATTTTGCCAGAAGAAGGACGAGAAATCCTGCAATAAATCCATGCCAGAGATTGCGGACATCATGCTCAATCAAAAGCATAGTCAAAAAAGCATTCCGCGCAGGGTTTTTTCTGGCTAACAGCCAAGACAGATGCCGAGCACATAGTGAACACATGTGCTGGATGTCAGTATTACGCCAAGCAGACAAATATGCCAGCCCAAGCACTCAAAACTATCCCTATTACATGGTCGTTCGCGGTCTGGGGGCTAGATATGATGGGACCATTCAAAACTGCAAGAGGCGGACTTACACATCTACTCGTTGCAGTGGATAAATATACCAAGTGGGTGGAGGGTAAGCCCATCAAAAAACTTGACGGTGTAACCGCTAGAAATTTCCTTATTGACATAGTCATGAGATATGGCGTTCCACACAGCATAATAACTGACAATGAGACAAATTTCTCTATTGGAGAGTTGGCAAAATATTGCCGACAAACGGGAATTCGCCTAGATCTCGTATCTGTGGCACACCCGCAATCCAATGGACAGGTTGAAAGAATGAATAGTTCAATCCTGCAAGGAATACGCCCAAGACTCGAATCTCCTCTTCATAGAGCAGCTGGAGCATGGGTGGAAGAGTTACCCTCCGTGCTTTGGAGCATTCGAACGACGCCAAATAGGTCAACAGGGCAAACCCCATTTTTCCTAGTTTATGGTGCGGAAGCAATTCTCCCAATGGACATGATCCATGACAGCCCGAGAGTGCAGGATTTCGATGAATCAGATGCCGAAAGCGCACGGCAGGATGCCGTCGATCTCTTAGAAGAAGAACGAGAGCTTGTGCTTCAAAGATCCGCCATCTATCAGCAAGGTTTACGACGTTATCATAGTCGGAAAATCAGACATCGTTCTTTTAAAAAAGGTGACCTAGTGCTAAGATTGGTGCAGCAAAGGAATCACAAATTGGCCCCAGTATGGGAAGGACCATTCGTCATCAGCAAAGCTATGAAAAATGGATCATACTATCTTGGAGACATTCGAGATACGGAAGACGATCCCGAGAAGCCGAATCGCAAAAGAAAGAGAAAGATAGATGATGAACTAGGAGAGACAAAGAGGCCCTGGAGTATCCAGCAGTTACGTCCCTTCCATACTTAGTTCAATTTCTATGTAAACATCTTTGAGATCATGAAAAAAAGTTGTCGGAATCCATACTTCTATGTTTCTACATGTTTACTATAGTATCAAGCATATCTTCCGCCTTATCTATTTCCCAATGATCTTTCAAAATACTCAATGTTAACCCGAATTGTGCCTGCGTGCTCGGCGTTTAAAAAACTGAACGATTTTCAGCCCAAAAAGGCTTAAGGAAACCCAGATTGTGCCTGCGTGCCTGAGTTTCACTCAATAATTCCTTAACTATTCTCTAAATATTATCTGATTGTTTTTGTGCTGGGTCACTTGAGCTAGTAAGCAAAAATGCCTTTAGCATGATCCATGTTTCCGAGTTTTAGATTTATCGGTCATACCCAGTCACTCGGCATGAAGATTAAAATGCTATCGAGCCATTTCAAGCACTAAGGACAGTTAAAGCATACAAAACCAGAGAATTTAGAAGATAAAGGAATGATAACCCAAAAAAACTTGCAAAGTAGTTATATAACATTAAACTACAAAAGGCGGAGTACTTGTTCATTCAAAAGAACAGAAGCATTACAATAATGTTTACAACATAAGTTAGGTAATGCTCCTATTTTCTATCTACCCAGGACCCGGACTTCTCCTTCAAGCATCCGAGTCATCTTCGCTGGAGGATTCTTCTGGAGTTTCCGGAATTGCCTCCTCCGGGTAGGAGATCGCGATGTTGACCATGGAAGCAATCTTGGTTGCGTGACCTTTGATCTCGTCAAAGATATTGGTCAACTGGGCTTCCGTATACCCTTGAGGGATGCCGGACGCCACGCGCCAAGATTTGGCAGTGGGGTAATGCATACGCATGAGACCTAAAGCCATGCGCGCACCACCCTGTACCGCGGAGCGCAAGGTGGATTCCTTGGAATCCGCCACCCCCAAGAAGCCTCCGGAAGTTTCTCAACTTCTGAGAATTCCCCAGTCCTTGCAGGAAGGAATTTGTTGATCAGCTCCATACCCGCAGCCTTGAGCGCGGTGAAGACCTTCCCGAAGGCTCGGATTTTTTCAATCCGAGTAAGAGCTGGGTCGTCCCCTGTTTTCAGACAAATAACCAAAGGGTTATGAAGAAAGCAGGGAAAGATTGTAAAACGTGGAAAATCCGGTAAAAGTAGAAACTTACCGAGGATCTTATCCATCTCGGAGCCTTCCTCCAGGCGAAGATTCAAAGCGTTCTCCAGGTCCCGAATAGTTGCTTTGTCCTTCTCAGCTTGGTTGGAGGCATTGGATTGAGCAATGCCTACAGCCAGCTGGCTGGCCTCCAGTTCTTTCTGAACCCTCATAAGGTCCTTATGAAGGTCGAGGTTCTCCCGGCGGAGGTTCTCGGCATTGCCGGCATCTTCAGCAATTTTCTTGGCTTTCGCCAAAGCAGCTGAAAATCAAGTAAGAATACCGAGTTAGAAAAACTCGGAAAAGTACTTAGAGAAAACGCATAAAAATAAAATCACGGGAAATAAAATACCTGTTGTTTCCTCTAGCTGATGCTGATACGATGCCAGCTCTGCTTCCTTAACTTCAAGAATAGAAAGAAGGCTTCTAACCTCCTTGTTCTTGACGGTAAGTTTGCCAAAAACTTCCAGGTTTATGCTTTCATCGGTTTGCTGAAACACGGAAATGAAACAAAATGCTTAAGTTAACAGCAAGCATAATAAGGATGAAAGCATTAAGTTAAAAGCATGCATTTGACTTATTGCTTGGGGGCTAGAGATATTACCTGGCTCATCCGTTGTAAGCCCGACAAAGTTTCGGTGAACTCTTTTGCAAAATCTGCAAACAAAGTCCCGGCAGCGCTAAGGCCCTCGTTGATATTCTTGAAATATTTATCGAAGGTGGGAATGGGTTCTTCCTCAGTTGCCCGAGAAGAACATCCCACTTCCAGGACCGCCCTTTCCCTCGTGTCCGCTTCCGGCACAATAGGCGGGCTGGCATGCAGGGTTTCAGCGTTGGGGGCGGCAGCATGCTCTTGTGTAACTACTACTGGGGTATCTGGAGCAGTAGCACGAGAAGGGTGTGGACCTCTGTTAGCCACAGATTTAACCCTTTTTAGATTCTTAGGCTTCAGAGTTGTGGGGGCAAACTAAAAAAGAAAAATGCCGGAAAGTTAAACTTTCGAGAATACAGAAAACACTCCGATAAATCGAAAAAACCCAGATGAACAAACCTGGAAGTAGCGATGGGAACACCGTCAAGATCAATAATGTAACAGCCCTACTTTGTAATAAAGGTGCGTTGTGTGTTGTGTACATGGCATACATGCATGGAAAACATTGCTAAAAATTTGCATTTGAAAATAACAAGTGAAATGACAAAAATCACTTAAACAAGCAACCCACAAAGTTGTTCTAACAAGTTTTTCAAAATGAACAAACTAAGGTATGGTTTTGTTGGAAATTTGAAGAGCTTTTCAAAAATTATTTTTGTGTAATTTTTGTTGTTCAAAAAGTCCCTCAAAACTAGCTTTCGAGTACTGTTTTTAAAAAGAAAAGGACCAACTTGTAGTTTCTTTTTCTCTCAGTGGGTTTTTGTAAATGTTGCTTTGTCTTCTTCGTTGAGACACAGGAAGAAGCTGCGTGGCCGTCGTGGAAGTCGCCGGGCCACGTCCTGCTCCCTTTTCCGCGCGGACGAGGACGCAAGGAGACGTCCCCATCTCGCTATTCTCTCCCTCCTCTTACTCGGCCTCGAGCCTCCCCTCTCCCTCTCTCTCTGCCGCACGGCCGAACCCTAGCTCGTCGAAGAAACCTCACCGCCGTCGCTGGAGACCACCTCGGGGCAAACCGAGAGCACCACGGAGGTCGCAGTGCTCCTCTCTACCTCCTCGCCGCTGGAATCGAGCCGAGGCGGCCTCAATCGCCGCCGTCGTCCTCTTCTCCCTCACGGCCGGTGGAGCGCCGCCGCCGCGATTCGCCGCCACTATTGCTCCTCCGGCCTCCCCGATAGCTTCCTCGAGCTCACGGTGAGCCTCTCCACGCCCCAACACCCTCCTAGCCCATCCCCGCGGCCGGAATCGTCCTTTTCGCCGGAGCCCGACGCCTCGGCCGCTGTCGCGTGCTTGGCGGCTCGCCGCCGGTGGCCTAATCGAGGCGGTGCCACCTCCTATACGTGCGCCTCGCCGAGGCGGTTCCGAGGAGCCTGGCCTCGCTTGCTGGGGCACGGTGGTTCGCCGCCGGCGACCACTTTTGCCTCCGGCCGACCACCTGCTGACGTCAACGTGACGTCAGCGCGACCTTAGCCTGGCCATGTGTCCACTGTTTTAGTTTTAATTAAAATGGAAATTCAAATTGACACGTGGGCCCCACTTTTTATAATTACAGAAATTGATTTAACATGAAATAATTAATATCTCCACATTGGTAACTCAGAAAAATATGATAAATACATGATTGTGTTCAGAAAAATATTTCCAACTCAAATATGTCACTTTGATATATGTTTGACAACCTTTATTTTTGGGTATTATTTAAATGCAATTAAATCATCTAAAATAAAGAAAATAAGATTTTAATCAATAAAATCAGAAAAATACAAGTTATATACAAAAATGCTCAAAATGATAAATGCAAAACACTTATGATGTTTTTAAACCTATTTGAGCTATTAAAATTGCACTCACTTTTAGAATTGCCCGAATTGCCCTCCGGGGTCTATTTCGGGACTGTTTTCCGATAAAATGCTTAACCATCATATGAACCGTAGCAAACCCTTTAACTTGTTTAGGTCTTTCATTCAAGTGCATTAACTTTGTCATGCATACATACTGCGCATTGCATCGATGCCATGTGTTGATTGTTTCTTTTCCGGTTTCTGCTTCTTATCGGTAGAACGCTGCCCTAAGAGAAGATCAACAACTACAGTGGCGAATACTTGATCTTAACCGAAAAGTCAAGCACTTATCCAGAAGATCTATCTATTTGGTTTTCTTTTAAGCAAGGCAAGCATAACCTCTTATCTGCTCATATATGTTTTCCAATGACTTTTGGTTCTCGTACTTGCATTCGATTCCAAAGTATTTGGTGTCTGTAGGTAGTGTTCTCCTATACTTTGCATAGCCAAAATACCATGATCCACTGCTCCTAGCCGCCTAGATTTGATTGTGCGCATCGCCAGAGCCTTATATATGCTATGCTTAGCTTTGTATACTTGCTTAGCTCTGCTCCATCCGGTTGATGAATCAGAGTTGCGGATCAATCTAGTAAGGCAGGATAACGTGGAAAGATGAGCTATGTGTGTTTAACCTGACTAAGGCTTGGATAGGAGGCCACTTGGGAAGTGGTTGTTCGTCCTATACTTGCCACCCCTAGGACTAAGGTTTCGAGCGGAAGCCAAGACTGAGCGTGCAACCACACGCGGGGTCTAAGTAACCGCGCTCGACTAACTAACTTGTTTGGCCACATCCATGGGTCACGTAGTTTGAGAGTTCCATTCGGCAACGCAAATAAAAGCTTTCAAACGTTTTGGAAAAATGCTCCGCCTAGGGCGTGACCGGGGCCAAGTGATGGACGTACACGGATCTTGACCCCGCCTCACAGAGACAGGTGCCGTCAGGAGGATGGCCAACTCCCTGTTGACGGGGTGGCCCTGTCTTGGGTTGACTCATGGATATGGCTGGGCAAGGTAAAGGTCGTGGCCAACCACCCTCTGCCGCGCTCCCTTGGGAAGAGCGTTACCACGTGGCGTTAAGAGTCGGTTGGTACGTGTGGGTAAAGTGTACATCCCTGCAGGGCAATCTTTTCGAAAAGCCGTGTCCACGGTTATGGACGACTTGGTGAAGGCAAAGACCATAGACAACTTGAACATGACGTAAAACATGTTGACAATGAATGAAGGGTGCCTCCTCGGAGATGCCGAGAGGGGTGATCCTTGTAGCAAGTGAGATGCTGGGAAATGAAGTTGGTGGTTTCAAAAGATGATGATCTACAAGAGTTGAGTCCTTTCTCATCTGTTTTGAAAACCCTCTACAAGACGTGCTATTCTTCCTCGATTTGGAAAACAAACATTGCTTTACGCAAATCAGCCTTCATAAAACCCTTTATGAAACTAGCAGATATATAATAGGTTAACTAAGTCTTGTTGAGTACCTCCAGTACTCAGGTTTGCTTAAATTTGGTTCAGGTGAAGGTCTCACATCGGTGGTGTTTCAGCGTGGACATCGACGAGTAGTTTTGGGGTTCCCAGGTAGCAGCCTGGAATCTATGGGCTGGGACGTCGCTTTATGTTGCGGCCTCTTAGGCCTTTTTGGTTCTTGTTGATTAGCAACATAATTTGCCTTCCGTTGTCTGATGTAATGTTGGGTCATGTGACCTCTGGTTGTAAAGCTATACTCTAGTAATACATGCTTAATACAATTTCTATGTCTAGAGTGTTGCTTTGATCGGTTGTTGGTTTCGAGCTCATTGTTATACAGTTTTGGCTATGCCTGCATAGTTGTCGCAGTCGAGGGGTTGTGGAGCCGATGATCCATGTCCGAGCCCGCCTGCCGATGTGATTCGGCCTGGGGCGAGGTAACCCCAGTAACCCTCGATTGTTGTTGCACTTTCTGGACACATAGCAGCTCTGTATAACTTTGGTCCCGTTCCTTCAGTTTCATCCGACTCGTGGACGCTTGGGTATACATATCTGGTTATGACTAGCATGGACACAAGGAGTAGTAGACCGGGGATCCGGACTACGTGCCGATGAATCCGGTCTGCCTGCCGTTGTTTGTTGCGGCCGGGGCTGGTAACCCTGAAGCCCTTGTGAGTCCATTGCTAGGAGCGCATGACAGTTTGTATATCTCTGGGTCCGGGGTCTGACAGGTCATGGTATCAGAGCAGGACTGCCTGTAGGAAACCCTTTGCTATTGGTCGATGTTGAGTCTAGTGTTTGTGAAAACTATTTTGAACTTGCAAATGAATTGTGAAAACCTTCTTAGGAACTCTTTTTACTCCTTACCTGGTGTCACTTCAACTCTGAGTCATCTTATCTCATTTGATTTGAAAAGGTGTTCCTCTCTTCTGTTACCTTCAAAACTAGGATCAAAACCGTTGGGTGTTTTCTTTCCGGTACTTCGTGTCAGGTTGCTAACCTCTCAAGTTTTGACTAACTCAAGTCATCCGAGCTATCAATTCCATATCCGGGGTTGCATCTCTGTGTGATTCCCCGGTTGTTCGTTTATGTGATATGGCTTGTTTCCTCCACATAATGTCCTATATCTTGCCTCCGTTGAACTATCATGTACCATTCCGTTTTTTTCTCCTTTCATGAATGTGTTATTCATGGTTCCTTTCCTTTTTACTCAGGATGTCCGGTGGTACTCGTAGACGTCGTGGACGTAATCCTCCTGAGGCAGAAGTTCCGCCTTCTCCCACAATGGCGCAGGTTCTGCAGAATATCGAGACCAACCGCCTGAGAAGTGAACATCTTCTTGAACGTGTGGCGCAGAATACTGAACGTCGCGCTGAAGGTGTTACACTTGGGAGTTTTCTCAAAGCTCAGCCTCCTACCTTTGCTGATTCCAAGGAGCCTCTGGATGCTGATGACTGGCTCCGTACAATCGAGCGCAAGTTTGTTGCTTTCCATGTCCAAGATAATGACCGTGTGAACTTCGCCACCTACAAGCTAGAAGGTTCTGCTGGTGCTTGGTGGGAAGGTTTCTTGGCGTTGCAGGCGCCAGGACATGAGGTCACCTGGGCAGAGTTCTGTGTTGCGTTCCGTGATGCTTATATTCCAAAGGCAATCATGGACTTTAAAAGGAAGGAATTCCTCGATCTCACTCAGGGCAACATGAATGTTGAACCTTACGGGCGTGAATTCATCCGTTTGGCTCGCTATGCTCCTCGTGATGTCAGAAATGATGAGGACAAGCAGGAACTGTTTCGGAAGGGTCTGAACCCAACCCTCCGTTATGAGTTGCTTCCTTTCAAATTCCAGAGTTTCCAGGAGTTGTACAATCAGGCTATTACCCTTGAATATGGCAGAAAGGAGATGGAGATTGTTGTAAAACGGGATGCTGATAATTCTTGTGCAACTTCCTCTGGCTCCAAGAAGCGCCGTGTGTTCATACCATACAGTGCTATTCCTAGAGCCCCGTTTGCACCCAGTTATGAGGGACACGTTCCTCATCCGCCTCCATCAGTTGCTAAACCACCTGATCTTATGTGTTTCAAGTGTGGTCAGCCGGGTCATCTTTCTCGAGAGTGTCTTCAGAAGAAAATTGGTCGTGGAGTTCCTCCGCCCAAGAAAAATGTGAAGAACACTGGTACAATACATGCTTGTTTAACACATGTTACACTTGAGAAGGCTCAAGATGATCCAAGCATTCTCTGGAGTACAATTCGAGTTAATTCCATTCTGGCTACAGCGTTGTTTGACTCTGGAGCATCCCATACCTTCATGTCAGAGAAGTTCGCTGAAATGCATGGGATACCTTTCCAAAACATGTCCAAGTCTTTGGTGGTCCAGTCCCCAGGGCTTAATTGGCGAACCACGATGGTTACCCCAGAGCTCATGATCGATATTGGGTATCGGTGGTTCCCTACCACCTTCTATGCCTTAAAGTCAACTGACATTGATGTCATTCTAGGCATGGATTGGCTCAAAAAGTTTGGAGCTGTAATTGACTGCGCTGACAAGTCCATCGTTTTGACAGATCCTTCTGGTGCTAGTGTGAAATGTTGGACGTGTGCAGATCTAGCTCCATCAGCGTGTCATCAACTTTCACCCGAATCACAACTATACTCTATGCAAGCTGACTACCCTCCTGAAATTCATGAGTTGCCAGTAGTCAGCGAGTTTCCTGATGTGTTCCCTGAAGAGTTACCTGGCATGCCACCTGATCGAAGTGTGGAATTTGTCATCGAGCTGGTCCCTGGCACCGCTCCTATGTCCAAAAGACCTTATCGTATGGCCCCAGAAGAGTTGGCTGAATTGAAGCGACAAATAGAGGAGTTAGAAGAAAAAGGTTTCATCCAACCTAGTACATCTTCTTGGGGTTGTCCGACCATCTTTGTTAAGAAGCGGGATACAAATGTTCCGCGTCTCGTTGTTGATTATCGGCCGCTGAATGCAGTGACCATCAAAAACAAGTATCCTCTTCCAAGAATCAACGACCTGTTTGATCAGTTAGCTGGTGCAACTGTCTTCTCTAAGATGGACCTACGGTCAGGATACCATCAAATAAAGATCAGAAAAGAGGACATTCCTAAAACGGCTTTCACCACTCGTTATGGTCTTTATGAGTACACCGTTATGTCCTTTGGTCTTACCAATGCTCCAGCTACATTTATGAGGCTTATGAACTCGGTATTCATGGAGTATCTCGACAAGTTCGTCGTGGTCTACATCGATGATATCTTGGTCTATTCCAAAACCGAAGATGAACATGCCGAACACTTGCGTTTGGTGTTATCCAAACTCCGTGAGCACAAGTTGTATGCCAAGTTCTCTAAATGTGAGTTCTGGTTGAAAGAGCTCATCTATCTCGGACACGTGGTGTCTGCCGAAGGTGTTGTCGTGATTCCAGACAAGGTCCAAACCATTCTGGATTGGGAAGCACCTAAATCAGTCAAGGATGTTCGGAGTTTTCTCGGGATGGCAGGTTATTACCGTCGATTCATCGAGAACTTCTCCAAAATTGCCAAACCTATGACTGAACTTCTGAAGAAGGGCAAGAAGTTTGAGTGGTCAGAAAAGGCAGAAGAGAGTTTCCAAACTCTAAAAACTAAACTGACTACCGCTCCTGTGCTTGCTCTTCCTGATACGAGCAAGGACTTCGTTATCTTCTGTGATGCCTCGCAACAAGGACTCGGTTGTGTGTTAATGCAAGAGGGTCATGTGGTGGCCTATGGTTCTCGTCAATTGAAACCACATGAGCACAACTACCCAACTCATGACCTCGAGCTAGCAGCCGTGGTCCATGCTCTCAAGCAGTGGCGTCATTACCTTCTTGGTAACCGTTGCGAGCTATACTCAGATCATCAAAGTCTGAAATATCTGTTCACCCAACCGGATCTGAATCTCAGACAGAGAAGATGGTTGGAAGTAATCAAGGACTTTGATTTGGGTCTCAACTATCAACCCGGCAAAGCCAACGTCGTGGCTGACGCGCTAAGTCGGAAGTCCTACTGTAACAACTTGATGATACAACAAGCTCAACCTTCTCTTCATGAGGAGTTTTCCAAGCTCAACCTTGAAATTGTTCCCTCTGGGTATCTAGCTAACCTGGAAATAAAACCTTCTCTTGAGGATCAAATCAAAGAGGCCCAGAAGCGTAATGTGGGCATTGCCAAGATCAAGAAGAACATTGCTAGCGGAGTTGCTAAGTGTTTCTCGGTTGATGATCAAGGCATCGTCTATTTCAACAACCGTCTGGTTGTGCCAAAGAAGCGAAGTCTGAGAAATCTAATACTTCAAGAGGCTCATGATACACCTCTTTCCATCCACCCTGGTAGTACGAAGATGTATCAGGACCTACGTCCAAAGTTCTGGTGGACCCGGATGAAGCGAGAAATCGCTCAGTATGTTGCTGAATGCGACGTCTGTCGTCGTGTGAAGTCTGAACATCAAAGACCAGCCGGTGTTCTTCAACCTCTACCGATTCCTGAATGGAAATGGGATGAAATTGGTATGGACTTCATTACTGGTCTTCCCAAAACCAAAAAGGGTCACAATGCTATTTGGGTAGTGGTTGATCGACTGTCTAAGGTTGCTCACTTCCTTCCTATTCGAGACGGTATCAACACTAGTCAGTTGGCAGAGCTGTACATATCTCGAATAGTCAGTCTTCACGGAGTTCCAAAAAGGATTATCTCGGATCGTGGGAGTATATTCATCTCCAGATTCTGGGGTTGTCTTCAAGAGTCTATGGGAACTCGTCTCTCTTTCAGCACCGCTTATCATCCACAAACCGGTGGTCAAACCGAAAGAGTGAATCAAATCCTTGAGGACATGCTTCGAGCTTGTGTTATCTCCTTCGGTAAGGATTGGGAAAAGTTCCTTCCCTTTGCTGAGTTCACCTATAACAACAGTTATCAATCCAGTCTGGGCAAGGCTCCTTTCGAAGTTCTGTATGGCCGTAAATGCCGAACTCCGCTGAATTGGTCTGAAACCGGTGAAAGATCATTCTTCCGACCGGATACAATCAAGGAAGCAGAAGAAACTGTTCGCATCATTCGTGAACGTTTGAAAACAGCTCAATCTCGTCAGAAGAGTTATTATGATCGTCGTCATCAAGACGTTCGTTACGAAATCGGCGAGAAAGCTTATCTTCGAGTCACACCTTTGAAAGGTGGAAAACGTTTCGGAATCAAAGGCAAACTGGCTCCTCGTTACATTGGTCCATTCCCCATCATCGGGAAACGAGGTCAAGTTTCATATCAGCTACAGTTGCCTCCAGGATTTCCAGATGTTCATGATGTATTCCATGTCTCCCAACTCAAACGTTGCTTCAAAGATCCTGTCCGTGGTGTGGACCACGAGACTATCAAGCTCAAGGAAGATCTCTCTTACAAAGAGGTCTCTGTCTGTATTCTTGATGAGGCCGAACAAAGAACTCGCAGTCAAACCATCAAGTTCCTCAAAGTTCAATGGTCACATCATTCCGAGAACGAAGCAACCTGGGAACGAGAGGATCGTTTGCGATCTAAGTACCCCGACTTCTTTTCTAAAACCTAGGAATCTCGGGATGAGATTCTTGTAAGGGGGGTAGACCTGTAACATCCCTACTTTGTAATAAAGTTGCGTTGTGTGTTGTGTACATGGCATACATGCATGCAAAACATTGCTAAAAATTTGCATTTGAAAATAACAAGTGAAATGACAAAAATCACTTAAACAAGCAACACACAAAGTTGTTCTAACAAGTTTTCAAAATGAACAAACTAAGGTATGGTTTTGTTGGAAATTTGAAGAGCTTTTCAAAACTTATTTTTGTGTAATTTTTGTTGTTCAAAAAGTCCCTCAAAACTAGCTTTCGAGTACTGTTTTTAAAAAGAAAAGGACCAACTTGTAGTTTCTTTTTCTCTCAGGGTTTTTTGTAAATGTTGCTTTGTCTTCTTCGTTGAGACACAGGAAGCAGTTGCGTGGCCGCCGTGGAAGTCGCCGGGCCACGTCCTGCTCCCTTTTTCGCGCGGACGAGGACGCAGGGAGACGTCCCCATCTCGCTCTTCTCTCCCTCCTCTCACTCGGCCTCGAGCCTCCCCTCTCCCTCTCTCTCTGCCGCACGGCCGAACCCTAGCTCGTCGAAGAAACCTCACCGCCGTCGCTGGAGACCACCTCGGGGCAAACCGAGAGCACCACGGAGGTCGCCGTGCTCCCCTCTACCTCCTCGCCGCTGGAATCGAGCCGAGGCGGCCTCAATCGCCGTCACCGTCCTCTTCTCCCTCACGGCCGGTGGAGCGCTGCCGCCGTGATTCGCCGCCACTATTGCTCCTCCGGCCTCCCCGATAGCTTCCTCGAGCTCACGGTGAGCCTCTCCACGCCCCAGCACCCTCCTAGCCCCTCCCTGCGGCCGGAATCGTCCTTTTCGCCAGAGCCCGACGCCTCCCCCGCCGTCGCGTGCTTGGCGGCTCGCCGCCGGTGGCCTAATCGGGGCGGCGCCACCTCCTATACGTGCGCCTCGCCGAGGCGGTTCCGAGGAGCCTGGCCTCGCTTGCTGGGGCACGGTGGTTCGCCGCCGGCGACCACTTTTGCCTCTGGCCGGCCACCTGCTGACGTCAACGTGACGTCAGCGCGACCTCAGCCTGGCCACGTGTCCACTGTTTTAGTTTTAATTAAAATGGAAATTCAAACTGACACGTGGGCCCCACTTTTTATAATTACAGAAATTGATTTAACATGAAATAATTAATATCTCCACATTGGTAACTCAGAAAAATATGATAAATACATGGTTGTGTTCAGAAAAATATTTCCAACTCAAATATGTCACTTTGATATATGTTTGACAAACTTTATTTTTTGGCATTATTTAAATGCAATTAAATCATCTAGAATAAAGAAAATAAGATTTTAATCAATAAAATCAGAAAAATACAAGTTATATACCAAAATGCTCAAAATGATAAATGCAATCCACTTATGATGTTTTTAAACCTATTTGAGCTATTAAAATTGCACTCACTTTTAGAATTGCCTGAATTGCCCTCCGGGGTCTATTTCGGGACTGTTTTCCGATAAAATGCTTAACCATCATATGAACCGTAGCAAACCCCTGAACTTGTTTAGGTCTTTCATTCAAGTGCATTAAATTTGCCATGCATACATATTGCGCATTGCATCGATGTCATGTGTTGATTGTTTCTTTTCCGGTTTCTGCTTCTTATCGGTAGAACGCTGCCCGAAGAGAAGATCAACAACTACAGTGGCGAATACTTGATCTTAACCGAAAATTCAAGCACTTATCCAGAAGATCTATCTATTTGGTTTTGTTTTAAGCAAGGCAAGCATAACGTATTATCTGGTCATATATGTTTTCCAATGACTTTTGGTTCTCGTATTTGCATTCGATTCCAAAGTATTTGGTGTCTGTAGGTAGTGTTCTCCTATACTTTGCATAGCCAAAATACCATGATCCACTGCTCCTATCCGCCTAGATTTGATTGTGCGCATCGCCAGAGCCTTTAATATGCTATGCTTAGCTTTGTATACTTGCTTAGCTCTGCTCCATCCGGTTGATGAATCAGAGTTGCGGATCAATCTTGTAAGGCAGGATAACGTGGAAAGATGACCTATGTGTGTTTAACCTGACTAAGGCTTGGATAGGAGGCCACTTGGGAAGTGGTTGTTCGTCCTATACTTGCCACCCCTAGTACTAAGGTTTCGAGCAGAAACCAAGACTCAGCGTGCAACCACACACGGGGTCTAAGTAACCGCGCTCGACTAACTAACTTGTTTGGCCACATCTATGGGTCACGTAGTTTGATAGTTCCATTCGGCAACGCAAATAAAAGCTTTCAAACATTTTGGGAAAAAATGCTCCGCCTAGGGCGTGACCGGGGCCAAGTGATGGACGTACACGGATCTTGGCCCCGCCTCACAGAGACAGGTGCCGTCAGGAGGATGGCCAACTCCCTGTTGACGGGGTGGCCCTGTCTTGGGTTGACTCATGGATATGGCTGGGCAAGGTAAAGGTCGTGGCCAACCACCCTCTGCCGCGCTTCCTTGGGAAGAGAGTTACCGCGTGGCGTTAAGAGTCGGTTGGTACATGTGGGTAAAGTGTACATCCCTGCAGGGCAATCTTTTCGAAAAGCCGTGTCCACGGTTATGGACGACTTGGTGAAGGCAAAGACCATAGACAACTTGAACATGCCGTAAAACATGTTGACAATGAATGAAGGGTGCCTCCTCGGAGATGCCGAGAGGGGTGATCCTTGTAGCAAGTGAGATGATGGGAAATGCAGTTGGTGGTTTCAAAAGATGATGATCTACAAGAGTTGAGTCCTTTGTCATCTGGTTTGAAAACCCTCTACAAGACGTGCTATTCTTCCTCGATTTGGAAAACAAACATTGCTTTATGCAAATCAGCCTTAATAAAACCCTTTATGAAACTAGCAGATATATAATAGGTTAACTAAGTCTTGTTCAGTACCTTCAGTACTCAGGTTTGCTTAAATTTGGTTCAGGTGATGATCTCACATCGGTGGTGTTTCAGCGTGGACATCGACGAGTAGTTTTGGGGTTCCTAGGTAGCAGCCTCGAATCTATGGGCTGGGACGTCGCTTTATGTTGCGGCCTCTTAGGCCTTTTTGGTTCTTGTTGATTAGCAACATAATTTGCCTTCCGTTGTCTGATGTAATGTTGGGTCATGTGACCTCTGGTTGTAAAGCTATACTCTAGTATTACTGTTTAATAAAGTTTCATGTCTAGAGTGCTGCTTTGATCGGTTGTTGGTTTCGAGCTCATTGTTATACAGTTTTGGCTATGCCTGCATAGTTGTCGCAGTCGAGGGCTTGTGGAGCCGATGATCCATGTCCGAGCCCGCCTGTCGATGTGATCGGCCTGGGGCGAGGTAACCCCTGTAACCCTCGATTGTTGTTGCACTTTCTGGACACATAGCAGCTATGTATAACTTTGGTCCCGTTCCTTCAGTTTCATCCGACTCGTGGACGCTTGGGTATGCATAATTGGTTATGACTAGCATGGATACAAGGAGTAGTAGACCGGGGATCCGGACTACACGCCGATGAATCCGGTCTGCCTGCCGTTGTTTGTTGCGGCCGGGGTTGGTAACCCTGAAGCCCTTGTGAGTCCATGTCTAGGAGCACATAACAGTATGTATATCTCTGGGTCCGGGGTCTGACAAATAATTTTCTGCGAGGAGGAAATCTTCTTGCGCTTGCGTCCGCCAGCAAAGTTGGCGTGCAACGTATCCAGCTCGGCGTCAGAAGCATGATCTGACTCGGGAAGTTCAAAGATCTGTCAAAGAGGCAAAGGCCGGGTTAAAAAAAAATCCGAGATAGATAGAAAGAATACAAACTCAAGGGGCAAAAAGTGTACCTTGGGGGCCGGGTTAGACGCTGTATACATTGGCCGGCTTTCTTCATATTGATCGCGCGAGGCAACCAATAGGTTTACGCGCTTTCGCAAGTCTTCTGCCGACAAAGATTTGCTCGTCGTCCTCATAGCGTCAGCTTCTCCCGTGTAATTACACAGAAGGCGAGGGCTGTGATCAGCCAAAGGCTGAATTTGCCTATTTAACCAGCATAGAACTGTGTCCATGCCGGTTAGAAGTGGATCGGAGGCGACGAGTTTTGCGACGCGTCGCTTGATCTTGAGAAGATCTGGTGGTAGAGATTGCACTGCTTCTGATGGAGGTATAATAACCCGGTAGGCCAACTCCAAGGCGTAATCCGGCCCCAAAGGACTCTGTGCAGGATTCGGCTAAGGATAAAGAAACTTCCGGAAGGCCCAAGTTTGTAGGCCTAGTAACCCGGAGTGTGGGTTACGGTAAAGGAAGGTTAGGGTTTGTATGCCGTGTCCGGGTAGGATCAGGGTGAGTCTTGGAGAACAAGCCGGGGGGTACGGGTGCTTTATAAACCGACCCCTAGGTCTAGTTGAGAGATCTAAGAGCCCTAGCAATACCGCTTGATATCAAGCATCCCGTGTAACCCGAGAGTTGAGTTATTATATTAAGATCGGAGACTCGGCGACTTTGATTGCCGGCTACCAGATCGATTACCATCATGTTTTCCTCTGAGCTAAACCCTATCCCAAACGCCTGTGTCGTCTTGCCCCAAGATCAGTTACCCCCGGTAACGTCTGCCGTGATTATCCCACGACAGTTGGCGCCCACCGTGGGGCCTGCGTCCAAAGGTGTTTACATCACGGGAGAAGCTCGGAAGAACATGGAGAACCTTGTCGTCGGCGAGATCTACATCGACCATAAAGGAGAAAAGACGGTGGATGATTCCCGCTGGGGGCCAGAATCGGATCACCTCGAATCCGGATCCGTCGTGACGATCGGCCGGATCAGCGTCTTCATTGGTATGGTATGTACTTCCGGTTCGATCCCTGACAATTTTGGATCTGATTCTGTGTCAGGGGAAGCCACTTCTATCCGATCAGATGATGAAGAATCGATTGGAACGACATATCCGACGGAAGAACCCATCGCGAAGTGGGAACAGCCGGAGGAGCCGGCATGGACCCCGCGCGACCGGGTCGAGAGAGAGGATGATACCGAGTCTATCCTGGATCTGCTGGAGAACCGGTATGAGGAGAATAACGGCGAAGAAGAATAGCATGAATTTACACCAAGTATCGTACGCCGAGTTGCGGTCTATACGGCTCCCGCGGCCAATCTCAACCAAGAGAACGCAACCGCGGCAGCAGTCGGGGCGGCTCAGGCATTGGCCCAGCAGCAGGGCGCGGCTAACGGAGACCCGGTTCTGGCCCGGGTTGATGGAGAATCGGCATCAGTGACCAGCCGTGCAGCAGACGAGGAGTTGCACGCAAATACGTTCGGATTCCTGGGAAACCGGACACCAGGGGCGGGTCCTTCGAACCCGCGTCACCCGGCCTTATTCGATAATAATCTGATCCTAGACCCCACGGTTCTTGCTACGGTTATCACTCCAGAAAACGCAGCGGAACGTGTCAGGGATCTGGATGTGGCTCGTCGTGCGTTGAAACAGCAAAGAAGGCAAGTAGAGGCAGAAAGGCAAGGGATGGCCACGCGGCAACGTGAGCTGGATGCGCTGGAAACTCGGCTCCGAGAGGAAACATCTAGAGTACATCAAAGGCATCAAACCAGGTTACCAGCAACGGGCGGGGTTATTAATCCGGCTGCCTTATTTATCACACCTCAGGATCAGCCGATACCAGTGGTGAACCAGGGGACCGCACCCCAACCGGCAACAGCGGGGGCACATCCGGCAAATGAGCGGGCCGGGTTACCCCTACCACAGACTAGAGTCACAACCGGCAACGATCTACCACCACCGCCACCATCACGATTTCGCACACCAGCAGGTCACTACAATAATCCCATGGACAATGTGTATGCGGCGACACTCGCATTAAATCAAATCCCCGTGGGAGAGTCACCCCATGCAGAGAAGACCCGGCAAGCAATCGATCTGTTGCACACTGCGGTGGCGCAGCAAGCCAATTATCCGGATCATAGAAGTGGGATGCACGGGACGCCATACGTCAGTCAACAACAAGGGAATATCCAAACAAGTTCAGCACGGCGGAGGGAAGAGCAGCAGCAAATGCCGCCTCCTCCCCGCGTTCAGGCAGCATCAGCAGCACAGGCTGTTGTGGACAGTTCCAGGGCTCGGAGGGCCGCGGCCGGGTCTGCAGCGCATGGACTACCCGCAGCGCCGCGCCCAGCCGCGCCCCCCGCTGTATCACACGTTTCTCGAGCAAGGCCGGCCTCGACCGTTCTTGCGGGACCCAAGTGTCTCTCGGACAATATCAGAGCTGAACCTTACCCGGAAAAATTCAAAGAGCCAGGAAAAGTAGTGAATTATGAGCCAACTATGGATCCAGAAACATGGCTAAGCAGTTATGAGATGGCAATGTCGATTCGCAACGCATCCGAGAATCTCCAAGCCAAGTTCATGTACTTGATGATGTCAGAAGGAGCAGCAAAGTTGTGGTTCACCAATTTGCCGGAAGGATCGATCAAGTCCTGGGAGGAATTGAAGACCGCGTTTGTCAAGCACTTTCATGGGACGTGCAGAAAATTGTTAACTATTGATGATCTAGAGCGATGCGTCCAGAAGAAGGGAGAGTCGGCACGCAATTGGGTGCGCCGGGTTATGGAGATACTTCACTCGTCCACAGATATTCAGCCCAAGGATGCACTACAAGCTATGGCAAAAACATGCAAGCATATACCTTTAGTGCAAAAGTTAACTCGCATGAAATCAAGTCGAAATGCGTCGGAGGTTACAATGGGAGAATTGATGGATGCGTGCAACAAACACGCTGCGAAAAGAAGGTAAAAGCAAACACAAGTAATAGCGGAAGAACCGGCAATGGATCAGCACCGGGTAATAACGGAAATAGCCAGAACAAGCGCCCGTTTGAAGGAGGCTCCGAGTTTGTCGCCAACACAGAGGCCGGGTCTTCGAGACCCAGAGCAGAAGGAAATTTCAACGGAGGTAATCACAATGGAGGAAACTATCAAGGACCACCGAGGCCGAGTAACAATTGGGACATATTCAGAATGGCATGCCCGAAGCACAGCAGGAACGGCAGGCCAGCTAACCACTCCTTGGAGCAGTGCGCCGACTTACAAAGATGGAAAAATGAGGAAGTGAACAGAGCTATGCGAGGTGCAGGACGGGGAGGAGGACCGGGTCCAGGGGGAAACCCGGGCAACGGCCCACCCCCAGCCGGTAACCTGGCGGCTGGAAATCAAGGTAATAACCAAGGAGGGGCAGGAGGTTTCCAGGCTAACCCCAAACAATTGGGTCAATATCATGTACATACCACAGGAGGTTCTAACAAGGACAAAAAGATACTGAAGCAAGCGGTCAACTCAGTTTCGTCGGCTGTCCCGAGATACCTGAGATGGTCAGAACAGGATGTAACATGGAGCAGAAGGGATCACCCAGAAAGAGTAGAACACCCGGGAGTCTTGGCATTAGTAGTCGCACCACAGGTCAATAGGTATGAGCTGAAAAAGGTTTTGATGGATGGTGGAAGTAGCATCAATATACTGTATTGGGAAACCTTCCTACGCATGGGCCTCAAGGAGTCCCAGCTACAAAAAAGCTCAACAATTTTTCATGGGATAGTGCCGGGTCATTCAGCGTGCCCCGAGGGAAAAATCGCGTTGGAGGTAGCTTTTGGGGAGTCAAAGGATAACTATCGAGTTGAGTGGCTCACCTTTGAGGTAGTCAAATTGCGCAGTCCTTATCACGCGTTATTCGGAAGGCTGGCTTATGCCAAATTCATGGCTAGGCCGTGTTACGTGTACCTACAGCTAAAAATCCCGGGTCCCAAGAAGACCATTACCATACATGGAAATCGAGACATAGCAGCTGAATGCGATGAAGGAGACGCAGCAATGGCCGAGCAAGCCTGTAGAAAAGAAGAACTCAAGCACTATCGGTCTCAAGCAGACCCGGAGGACAGAACCACATCAAAAAGGCCGAGTACTGAAGGCGAAAGAGCAAAGTCCAAGGTAGCACAAGATACTAAAATGGTAGCTTTTATCAAGGATGACTCCCCCAAACAATCCGCTATAAGAGAAGAAACGGCACGGCCGCTTACAACCAGCCACGTTATGGAAACACCTCACCCGGGTTGGCTAGTAAACCCGGTACTCATCATGAAAAAGTCAAACATGTGGAGAATGTGTATCGGTCACGTCAGCCCGGGACCGGTGCCCAAGAAGAACTAAACAATGTAACGGGTAGAAGGTTTCAGACGCGCTCTTTTCCTACCCAGGGTACCTAAGGGGACTGGAAGGTTTTTAATGAGGCGGCCTGCTGATCCAAACTTTCTCGCATCAATAAAGAGATGGTTATCAAGTCCTATCTTGTTACAGCCTTTGCTCCGATTACAAGTAAGTAGTATCCATGTGACATCAATACATCAGTATCATCAAGAATGTTGGGTATATATAGGTCTCGGGGGCTGGTTGCGCAAGTAGCGCAGCCACAAACCCAAAGACCCGGCCTTGATGCCTATAAGTTATAAGGGCCGATTATTCGCAAACGAGTACGGCTGCAATCTTATAACTGGACAAAGGAGCCAAATTTTCTTGACTTTTCTTACTTAAGCTCGATGTGACTCGCACTAAAGTGGCATGATTTGCTCGCTTACGATTACAATCAGCCATGAAGCCCAATGGGACTTGTCTGACCCTGTTTTCGTATAGATGTAACAACATGGTATCCACGCGAAAGCCGGCTTACAGTACAAGATAGTCAAAAGGGTCATCTAAACCACAAGTTATGCAGAGTACAAGGCTAATAGCTGGAAACTCAACGTTTATCAAGCATAACTTCATTATCTATATGAAACAATTCCGGGTTTCGGCTTAGCGACAACAAGTTTGTTCTCTTCGGAAAAACCACACACCACAGACTCGGAGATTCGGGCCTTGGGGACTGTGGGTTTCGAAACAGAATCAAGCTGTTTCATCGCTAAGCTCGAAAGACCCCAACGTCCGAGTCGTGGGGACTTGGGGACTTAAAGAAAAGTCCACCTGTCAAAACCCACGGTACTCGGAAATAAAGAAGGAAATAAAAAGAAAGTCGGATATCAAGAGTAAGTCCAAAAATAGGCAAGTATCAAGTTCATCAAAAAGGCCTAGAAAGGCACGAGGTGTATCACAGAATTAAAGTGCATTACAAGTTGCGACACTAGTATCAAGGGTGCACAGGCGCACCGTCAAAAGAATACTTGTTTTGAGTAAAAACATCAAATGATTGAAGTATTTTTATGGTGTTTTGCTCATTCGGCTCCCTGCGTAGAGTCCACATCGTTGCCCTTACCTTCCGGGTCTTGCTCCTGGACTTGCTTTATTCCAGAATCGTCACCCGGATTCCTTGCGGCAGGACGGACTGGTGGAGGAACAGCTGGTGTAGAGGTGGCTGGCCCTGATAACTCGGCCTCGCTCTTTGCAGTTGCTTCCCTCTTCCTAGCCGAATCAGCAGCCCATTTCTCCAAAATATCAAAAGGCGGGGGTGCTTCCTCTGTAACAATTTTGCCTTCAGCGTCGTATGAACTCATAATCGTGTTCAGATCCATACTATCGGCCAACGTGGTGGCCGAATGACGCACTGCAGACTGTACGGCCTTGAAGTCCTTGGGTGTAAACTTGGAGCCATCCGCTTTAAATTCTGGAAACCCGGATATCATCTTTGCCGGGTCAAGCTTTGGAAAGTAAGCCTTAGCCAGGGTAAAGGCCTGGGTCATACCAATCCGGCATGACGAGCGTTTCCATATTTCAATCCAGCCGGGCACGGTGGAGCAGGCTTTGATGAGATTTTCTTCACCTGGGTATACTTCAGTAGGCCACTTCACGGCGTCCAATATAAATTTCGTGCCGGCGAAGAACGTCCGGAGCACAGTCTTTAAAGTTTTAGCCTTTGCAAGGGCATCCTCCTCTGGGGCTGCAAGGTTGGCACCTGCAGTTGAAGCAAAGGAAGGGCGTATCAGTGATCCCGAGTATCATACAATAAAGTAAAGGCACGAAGACAGTCGGCAGCAAAAACTTACTAAGCAAGATCTGATAGGTATCGGTGACCTGGTCCGATAGTTTCTTCAGTGCGGTTTGAGCAGTATTGCACTTCTTCTGGTATTTAGAAACATCCTTCTTCAAGTTTTCCACGTCATCCTCGAGGGCTTCTCTCCGCTTTACCTCGGCAAGAAGAAGTTGTTCGGTCTTGAGCAAAATTTCATCAGACCGGGTAATCTGCGCCTGTAAGTAGCAAGGAGCACAAGTATCAGTCGGATATTATGGCAAGCTGAGTATTGCGTAAAGTACCAAGCACAACTTAAGCAAGTCATGCTCGGAACTTGGGGACTAGGCATGCACTACGAGATATCAAGTATTATTACCTGGTGCTCTGCGGCCATGCGCTCCAGAATATTGCTCTCTGAAGACTTCATAGTGAGGAGAGTGTCCATCAGTTGATCAAAAGTGCCATTACCCGTATCAGAGGACCCGGGGCCTTGGAAATTCCGAGAAGGAGTCTTCTTCTTAGTGGGAGGCGGCACCCGGGTCATTCGAATGTCGGAATCCGATGCTCCCTCTCCTGCACCCAAGGTTGCAGCTCTTTTCTTCTTGCTTATGTGGGAGGCGATCGGATACTCGGCTTCTTGTGTGCCCGGGTTTATTGGTGACGCTTGTTCTTCGCCGCTAGACTCGGCTGTTGTTTTATCAGCTAGGTTTCCCTTACCCGGGTTATCGGTTGCCATATCCTCTTGGTCACTGATAACGATAGTGGCCCTATGGATAGTGAGAGTGAGCAATCAGTGTGCAATCAGGAAAGGGTGATGAAGATGCGATAGAACGTCAGAAAAGGAACTTTACCCGGGATTCACCGCAAAGTCTGAAGGAAATTCGTTGCCAGACCCGGGCGAATCTGAAAAATATCAAGTGAGATTTCGTGAGAGAATGGTTCGGAAAGATTGTTTCCTCTGACAAAGGATAAGGTAAGTACCGGTGCGCCGAGCCGGAGACGACGGAGTACCCGGGTTAAGAGCGTCATCACCCGGGTAATTCCGAGTCGCTCTGCCCTTGGTCATAGGCGACTCCTTCAAATACGGCCAGTGGAGTAATGCCAGGTTAGCTCATGTATATCACCAAAGGGGATACGAATCGAATACAAGGAGGCGATATGATACCTTGAAGACGACCCCTCGGGGTTTTCTCTTAGATCCGACTTTAATTGTCGGCTCCACTTCGTCTTCATCACTGGCGGATTCCACTTTGCCGTCAGTTTCTTCTTCCTCGTCATCCTCCTCTTGTTCTGGATATCATCAAAAATAGTTAGAAAATGAAGGAGTTGCGACGAACTTAAAGGAACCAAATAAAATCCGGAGAGCACCTTCGTCCGAGTTAACGGCCTCTTCTTGCTCCTCTGGACTCTCGGAGCTAGGAGAAGTGTTGATTTTCCAAAAATCATCATCAGCCTGAAATAAAAGTATTAGTACAAAGGTTATCAACTGTGTCAAGTGGAAAAAGCAAGGGCAAAGACGTCGAAATTGGATCTTCACCTTGGGGGCTGGGTTCTCGAGTGTGAAGGGCTCTAATCCGGTTATGTTCCGGATTACCTCGAGTTTTTCTGTCAGAAAACCCTTGATAGTTTTATGGGTGTCACCAGCCGCGAAGCTGTTGTCAGAGTACCGGAGCGGGTCTGTGGTTTGCCCCGAATACTCGCACAATAACTTTGTGCGGATGGAGTTGGGTTGAATCCGGAAATCGACCCAAGTTTTTACCAGGTTGAGCCCGATGAGACCTTGGGCCGTGAGAGTGGTGATTTTGGCTAGCAGAGGTTGAATTGCCTCCCTGTCCGAGTCAGGGGCAAAGGCACTAAATTTCTCAGAGATGTCAAGAAGGCCCTCTGAGTAACCCGGCAGTTTCTTTTGGCCGGGTGGGGAAGTGTCTTGGCAGTAAAAGTACGAGAGCTGCCAGTGCTTGACGTGAGAGTTAAGGGTAAGGGGTGGCATCAGAGAATTCTTGCGGCGCTGGATAGAAACCCCGCCGCAAGCGAGAAGTGCTTCGTCACCGCTTTCGCGGCACGGTTTGCACTGGAAAAGCTCAACGAAAAGAGACAGACTTGGCGGAGTGCACAAGTATGACTCGGAAAGGACGATAAAGTGGGAGATATTTAACACAAAATTAGGACCTATGTCAAATACACGAAGGCCATAGTGGCTCAGGACGTCGCGGAAGAAGGGGTGACCCGGAGGACGAAAGCCCCGAGTCACGTGCTATACAAAGCATATTACCTCATCCTTTGCCGGTGTAGGCCGGGTCTCCTTACCCGGCACCCTCCACTGGATATCCTGTTGAGGGGGAAGAATTCCTAGCTCGACCAGTTCTTCTAACTTGGCCTTGGTGACCGTAGATCGCGCCCAGTTGGCGGATATGGAGTTGGTGGTCTTGGCCTTGGTCGGTGTTTTTCCCTGCTTCTTGGGAGCCATGCGGTTGACCTGCAAAGCACGAGGTAGAAGGATACAAGGAATAAGACACGGAAACTATGAGCAGGCCGAGTATCGGTGGATGATATCGAGACATGGAAATTGCATACTATCCGGGTGTCACTCTGCAGAGTGAGGTTCGAATTATCCGGGTATCGAGCATCGTAATAAAAGTTATGGGGGTCTATGCATTGAAAGAGCTTTTGAGGATGATGAATGGTTGCACCGGCACTTATTGCGAATAAAAAGAACCGGAAAGGGGAGGATTTTCCGGGTGACAGAGATAAGGGCGGAAACTCTGAGTGGCCCGAGCTGAGATTGGAGATTCCGTTTTTAGATTTGCGGTAAAATTAACAAATGTGGGCGGTAGGAAAACGCAATAAAGTCCATATCCCACGTATTGGGTGAGCTAGAATGAATACAAGCGATCTAATTCGGCATGACCGGGAAAGTGACCGGCGGGTTGACCTAGATCTAAGTTGAAGAAAATCAAGAAATTGCGGAGGCTAATTAACGGGTATGGGAATCTTACTGGAGGAGATTGAAGTGAAGCTCGACGGAGGCAAATCGCGCAAGATTGATGCCCCTTTGCGATTCCCGACGGGCCGGTTGGGGGTTTGGCGGCGGATCTTGGCGGCGGTGCAGAGTGAGCTGTGGTGGAGCGCAGTCGCCGGCCAATAAGCTCCGGAGATGCGCGTGGGATTTCCGTGGCGGCGCTCTGTGAGATTGAGCACGGAGAAAGAAAGGAAGAGGAATGGGGGGAAGTGAGCCGTTGGGGTTAGGGTTACCCCTACGGGCATATTTATAACGGTTCATGTGGATAAGTTTGGTTCCGCGAGCGGGAACCGGGGATTGCGGAGTAACGGCCATTTGTTTGAATTTTGCGAAATATGCTTTAAGTGTTGAACGTGATATCTGGGCAGAAATAAGAAGGAGATATTCTTCATAATATCAAGGTCAATTATCATGTAAAGTGCAGAATCTTGGCACTTTTATCAGGGTTTAGACCCGGAAAGCTAAGCCGGGTATTTGGAAAAGAGCCGGGTTACCATATGGCCATCGTGGAGTTGGGCCTAGCTACTTATCAAAGCATTTTAACCCGGCCTCCATACATTTGTGAGATTGGTATTTTTGCAGGGAATAGCCAGCAGTTCAAGGAACAATCCGTGAAGCCCAAGCTATTCTGGGGACTACTGATGGAGGGATAATAACCCGGTAGGCCAACTCCAAGGCGTAATCCGGCCCCAAAGGACTCTGTGCAGGATTCGGCTAAGGATAAAGAAACTTCCGGAAGGCCCAAGTTTGTAGGCCTAGTAACCCGGAGTGTGGGTTACGGTAAAGGAAGGTTAGGGTTTGTATGCCGTGTCCGGGTAGGATCAGGGTGAGTCTTGGAGAACAAGCCGGGGGGTACGGGTGCTTTATAAACCGACCCCTAGGTCTAGTTGAGAGATCTAAGAGCCCTAGCAATACCGCTTGATATCAAGCATCCCGTGTAACCCGAGAGTTGAGTTATTATATTAAGATCGGAGACTCGGCGACTTTGATTGCCGGCTACCAGATCGATTACCATCATGTTTTCCTCTGAGCTAAACCCTCTCCCAAACGCCTGTGTCGTCTTGCCCCAAAATCAGTTACCCCCGGTAACGTCTGCCGTGATTATCCCACGACAGCTTCTGTTCCCCAGTTTTCTTGGGGAGTGGCAGCGGTATTGGCGAAAGGTGGAACCCCGGTGGTTTTTCCGGGAAAGGGATCATCGGGATGGTAGAAGAAGGAACCCGTCCAGAATTTGACGGATTCCGAGGTTTTAATCTTGGGGAACCAATCCTCCCTGAATCAACGCAGGGTGAAGGATATGGTCCCGCAAGTCGGGAGTGCGCCCTCTGTAGGGTTTCGCTTAACCCCAAAACAATACTGCCAGAAGTCTAACCTAGGAGCTAAACCTAGATACCCTTCAAAAAGAGCTTGAAATCCGGCTGAGTAGAGGATGGAGTTTGGAGGCAGGTTATGGGGTTAAATGTGGTAATGGTCCAAGATTTGAAGAAAAAAGGCGGATGGCGGGAAACCCATACCTCTCGCGATGTGGGAGGTAAGGAGAACGCGTTCCCCGTCTTTAGGCATTAGCTCGGACTCGTCTTCCGGGCTCCGCCATTTGCCCTTCACCAACAGCCCCTCCTTCTCCATTGTCGGAAGGAGGGAAGGAGGGATACTGCTCTGGCTCCAGTTGCCGACAGTTTCTCCTTCATCTTCCGCCCCGGCGCCGGCGGACGCCGCGACGGACGCGGCCGCGAGTTCCTCTCCGACGAGGATTATCTTTTCCTCCGCTGTCTCGGGCGCGAGTGCCGGAGATGGCACGGAGGAGGACCCGGCCAGGTTGGTAGCGGCGAGAGGAGGTTCCTCGCTAGCTTGACTGCCGGCAGTCTTTTCCGGCTCGTCGCCGGTGGCGCGGAGAGGCGAATCCACCATGGGATCCATGGTGTTGATGATTTCGTCTATCTCCACCGCGACGGAGCGGGCCGGGGAAGAGCTTGGAGATGCCATCTTTTGGCGGCGCGAAGAAAGATACGTGCGCTCTGGCGAGGTTACGGACGGTGCTGGTTCGTGCATGAGTTGGAAACTTGCTCTGCTCACAGTGCTTGGTCGCTGATTGAGGCGTTGAGAACTGGGAGCGGAAGGTTTGCCGGAGAGGATGGAGACGGCTACTTATAGCCGGAAACCCGTCGCGATACGTGCTAACGGTTCTTTTGACCGTTGGATGATCAACGCGTGTTACTCGCCGGAAATTCCGGGAAATGAAACGACGGGTGATTATTGCTATCTCCTCGTTTCCCGCGAGAATCAGTCAGAGATACGTTTTAGGGTTTCCCGCTCGAAACCCAAACGTCCCTGGTGTCAGCAAGATTAAAGCGCTGACTTAGGAAGTTCCTTCTCCACGAAGGTTCGTGGAAGAAAAGCCGGACTTTCCGAAATCCGAGTTTTGCGTTATGGCATTATTTTGATAAAAAGAAGAATCAAGACTGAGAGCCAATATTTCTCGGAAAGAATGCACATTTGACGAAAGACGACAAATCAGAGTCTTAATCCTTCTTGGGGGCTACTATCGGATATATACCGATTAGGGGTATATCAGATGGTGGTCTAAAGTGTCGGATTACCAGGGTGGCCTAAGTGGTAATGGGTTGCGGTCCATTGGGCGGCTCAGTAAGCTGATGCACGTAATCTGGATTCTAGAAGAACCCGGATCACGGCCCACGTGATCCGGCTTGGAGTAGAAGGCGGATTCCTTACTTTCCAAGTTAGCACGTACCGTAGTCTTCTAGGTTTCTTTCTCTGTATGCCCTAACCCGGCTATTATATAAAGCCGGACGGGAGATAAGATAGATAGACAAGAAGCTATTGGCTAATTCGATGAGAGGTGGATCCTTGTCGAATAGCTAAACCTAACCTCACATTGTACTCTGTATTTTCCAGGCTTTAGTCCTGAATAGTGAGATTGCAGGAGTAGGAACGCCGCATTATTGCGTCGTGCCGAACCTGGGTAAAACCCTGTGTAATTGTTCATCATACGATCACGTCCCCCCACTTCTCTATCGGTAGTTCATGGCACCCCCGTCTATGAAATCTACTACGATGTCTCGACAGTTGGCGCCCACCGTGGGGCCAGCGACGTCAGGCGTTATGTTCCGATCGGGGATACTTGGCGGAATCGCCAGTACCATAACTGCCGGAAGCTTGGAATTCGACAACGACATAGGGCGCTTCCTCGACAACGGATCGTACATGCCAACGCGGAATCATCTGGTAAGTGCCTGCGTTCTACTGATTGGATCTGCAAACATCTTTATCGGATTAACTGCAGAAGCAATGGGATTCTGTGGTGGGAGAAAATTTATCCCACCCGCCCTATAGCCAGTCGAAGACGACTATGACGCCGGATTTTGCTGAGATCATCGATATACTGCTGAATCGCACTTTATCGGCATGGTGCAGTCCGAGATCGCCAAAAACACAGAGGAAAGCAACCCCGTGCAAGAGGCAGAAGACAATAATCCCACAACAGAGGTGGAAGATCCGACATCCGTCAACATGACGACGCACTCGGAATCTGACCCTATGCTAGCCGCCATCGAGGCGAGATTAGAGTCGGAACCCGGATCGGATCACTTCGATACCGAAGACGAAGATGATGAAGATTTTGAGAGAAAGGTCAAATCCTTCCAAGAGGGATTCCACGAAGTACTGATGACAAAACCGGCTGAAAACACGGATGCCGACACTCAGGAAAGCCCTAGAACGCCTCCGCCATAGGAAGAGAGTGAAGAAGGACAAACCTCTCCAAAATTCCCCGACGTTAAAGAATTGACAGAGGAAGAACCCTGTAAGAAACATCCCTCTTCCAAGAAGAAACACAAAGCTGCTAAAAACTCCAGTATAAGCTCCGGAAGAAGAAATCAACTGATCCAGCCAATGAAAGCCCGGAAGTAGGAGATGGAAGCAAAGTGAAACCTGCGGAGAAGAAAACGAAGGAAATCCCTGTTCCGCCAATGACAGAACATGACGAACAGGAATTACTCCAAACACCAGTGGGACCACACGAGCCCCCTGAGGTGCTGGAAGCCCGGAGGCAAGCTCTCCAAAGGCAGTAGCAACATCTATTTCGAACTCGAGAACACCTCCAAAAAACCCATGCTGACATCAAGCTCATGCGGGAAGAAATCGAGGAATACGAGAGAAAGAATAGATCTGGCATTAAACCTACGCGGTTACCCGGAATCGCAAAACCGGAAGTACTGCCGCCAAAAGAAAGGTTCCACAACCCATCTTGGCAAAAGAAGGTAAATGGCAAAGATGCCAGAGGTGAGCCAATATACAAAACCGCAGCAGAAAACGCGGAAGTAGCGTTTGCCATCCTCAACAATGATATGTACTCCAATGGTGAAAAACTTCAAGGGGTTTATGCTTTCCTAGGAAAAGCGTTGCAACCACAAATGCGACCGCAAGAGCGATCAGGGAAGTTGCATGACGACTCCTCCCTATGCAAGAGAGCTACATGCGCTACTCGAGCACCTGGACCGGAAGAACCTGGAGATTCAAACAATTTGAAAGAGAAGAAATCAGATCCGAGAAAGGACATGAATGTAACACCTGGGGTGTTTTCCCTAATTTAGAAAATTGGTTGTTTTCTTTTTTTTTGGCATTGCATCATATGCATTGCACTTTGTTTTCAAACAATTTAAAATTCCAACATGTGCCAATGTTTTCAAAACAAACCACCACCAATAACAATTCATCTGTTTTCCACAAACTTGAACTTTCAAAATAATTAACTTGGTCAATTTCTAAATATTCATTTAATGTGAGTTTGAAGCAAACTCATTTTTAAATTCAAACAAGATGTAAATATTTGAAATTATCAAAAACTAAACTTTGTGCAAGTGGGCATTTTACATGCTGGATGCAAGGAAATCTTTCTCACAAATTTTGGAGAGCAAAAGCCCTTTCTTTTCTAACTAATCCTATCTCTACAAGAAAAATAAAGGAAACAAAAATAATAAAAACTGAGCTAGGGGAGGCAGGCCAGCCCAAAAAGGGCCAGCCCACCTACCACCCTGCACTTTCCTCTCCACCCCAAGCCCAGCCCACCAAGCACTTTCTTCTTTGTACGGACATAACAGAACCACGAGGAGGTCGCTTTCTCCATGGCCCCCACCTCCACCTGCTCCCCCTCCCCTATACCTACCCCCTCCTTTCCCAAACCCTAGCCCCAACCTCTTCCCTCTCCTCTTCCTCCCAGCCGCCACCCTCCTTCTTCCTCCTCTGCTCCCTCAACTCTCTGTGATTTTCTGAACCTGAAAACAACCACCATGGCCGGGAGTTTGAGGCCATGGCGCCGCCGCTACGCTCGTCCTCCGGCCAAGGTCTCCGCGGGAATGGAATCGGGGATGTGCCGGCCTCGTTTTTGGTGAAGGCCCCGGGGGCGGAGGCGAGCTACAGTGCCGACACCGTCGAGTTCTTCCGCCGCCCATCTACTGCCGTCTGATTCCGTCCGTGCATGAAGCGGCTCTGCTTCCTCATCGTCGACACATCCCCGGCCACCATCGTCCTCCTCCAGCCCCGCGGTGAGAGCACTGCCCTCGGGAACCTCCTCCCTCCCTTCTCCCCTTGCTCTGGAAGGCCGCCGTCGAGCGCCATCGCACAGGATCGCCGCCGGTTGCGTGCAGCGAAAAACCTGCAAATTCCCGCGCAGCAACTCCTTTTACGGGCCGAGCTTCCCCTTCCATCACCAACCGAATCAGTAGCCCAGTGGCTAGCACCCCGTCCGCACTCCTGGAACCCCGAGTTCGAATCCCCCCCAGGCAGAAAGCCACCCCCTTTTTACTCCTTTTCTTTTATTTTCTCGAATTCCAGAAACACAGATCTGATTCATTAATTGTAAAATCAATAACAAATTGAATATTGCTCCAAATTCAATGATTCAAGTTTCTGTGGATTCATAATTTTGTGCTCTTCCTGTTAATGTCAAAGTTTCAACATGTTTCTGTAATAATTTTTGCACTAAATAATTAAATACCTAAATGGCTATTAAAAGTTGAAACTTTGGAATTTCATAACTTGAGTTCTGTTCATCCAATTTGAGCAAACTTGGGCTCTAAAAATTTGTCTTAACAAACTCTACACATTGGTATTTTATTTGGTCACAATTGAATTACCTTTGAACATGTTTCCCTCTATTTACTAACAAGGGCAGAATAAGAATGGTTATGGAAAATTGCATAATAAATTCAATAATAACCCAAAAATTATGTTTAATAGCTCAAAATGTTCAGTGAAACATTTGCTACATGTTTTCAACCTTTTCAATACAATTTTTTTTACTGTTTTTCCTAATTAAAAGTGGTGCAATAATTCAATGCTTTAATTAAACCTTTTAAATTGCAAAATTCATAACTTGGGCAATTCAAATCCAATTCCAACATGTAAAATATGTTTTCCATCCCATTTTTTCATGAACTTTGCAAATATCAACTTTGTTTTCTGTTTTGAATAATTTAAATTGCTGAAAACAATTGTTTCTTAATTAATGCATTTAAAAATTGTCAAATTAATAACTTGCCCATCTAAAATCCATATTCAACAAATGAAATATGTATTCCATCTAAAATTTTGTGTTCTTTCCAAATATGAATTTTGTTATCTGTTTTGAACATTTAAAATTGGTGAAAACAACAAATGTTTGTTTAAATCATTTAAGAAGCCAAATTTCATAACTTAATAAATAAAATTCCAAACTTGGTAAACAACATTTCAAATTGAAGCTATTGTTGTTTTCTTATTGTTTTCATCATCCATGCATCATTCTAATCAACTTCCACATGATGGTTATTTGTAGATCATTTAATTCAACATTGATTCATGGGCTTTTCCATATGCAATCCAAATTGCATATGGGCCCATTTAAATATGTTTACCATGTCAACTAGTTTATCTTTGATGCACCCTTAAACTTGTCATGCATCCATATCATGATCATGCTGGATCTTTTGCCGTAGTAGTAATTGTTGCATCCGGTGTTTGTCCTAGTTCGTTGCTTCTTCGCGGATAGGACGTTGAGATGATGTGAGCAACGACAAGTTCTTCGGATGTACCTCTACTTGCTGGATTCCAGGCAAGTATACTCACTTGCTGCCAAATGGCTGCCTTTCATCACTTGTTACCGATTCTTGCCGTTGTTCTTATGCTAGCCTTATGATTTGATGCTTGTGTCTTGATCCTATCATATGTTTACCTTGCAGCCATGATATAGCCTTCCTTCCACCTCCTATTAACTGTTGTTTGTTTACCTTGTCGGCCCTCGTGTCGTAGTTGCATGCTTAGTGCTGTTTGTGCTCGAGTCTTGTTGTCCGTCTTATCACCTGTTTAGTTTGATAGTCGGGTTTGAATTCAATCAACAACATGTTAATGTTTTGGGTAATAATAATTTGATGATAAGGCACCGGCAGGAGGCCCGGTGTGGTTTTGAGGCCTGCTAGTGTCGACCCTAATTAGGAAAAGGGTCTTGTCCATTGATCCATGATGAGCGCGCTAACCGCATGTGGGAAGCGAGTATGGGCGCCCCCCGCAATTCTGATTCGATTCGCATCTCGTCCAAATCGCCACACTTAGTTCGGGCTTTCCATTTGATGCATGCATATGCAGGTGCGAGCCCTTGGCGCCAGGGTGGAACTTTTGTAGTCGGCATTTAGGGCGGCGTGGTCTTAGAGTGCTATGAGGGTCCCCCTTTTCTTCGTGCGGGCTCGATTAGCCGCGCACGCACAGCACGTGGTTCTTTGGGCTTGATGCGAAGAAGAGTTGGGTTGTGTTGAGTACCTCGCTTGGTGGGTTGATCCCCGTCTGGCGGGTTATTCTTACGTGTACGGCCAAATTGGTGCATCCCTGCAGGGTTAAATCTTCTCGAGAAGCCGTGTTGTCCGCGGTTATGGATGACTTGGTGAAAGTGCTGGCTAACAAGTACTCAGACAACTTACACTTAACGATGATAACTTGACTAGTAATATAGATTACCTCCACCATAAAAATGAATGTCACCCTAATCAACAGTGTGAGTTTCCTTGGGTTGCTTCCTTAGTAGGGGGTAACATTGGATGGGTATCGTTTGGTGAGTAGTTATAGTTGGTTTTGTCGCGCTATCTTATCCCTTTCTTTTAGCCGGATGTTGTAGCGAGTCTCTGTAGTTAGTTAGTGCAGCCCGCTGCCGCTTCTTTGCAATAATCCTTTCCTTTCCGTTGAACCCAAAGTATTTGTATCTTGTGATGATTGGTTACGCTGGTATCTTGTGAGTATGGGTTATCCACTTGCCAGTACTTAACCGTACTGACCCACGAATCCTTTTCGTGGCTGCATATTCCACATTGCAGTCAACAGGTTTGAAGTCTGACGACGTTAGCTTGGGAATCCCTCCGGTTTGGCCTGGGCAGGGATTGGACGCCATCGGTTATTTTCAGGACTTTTAGTCCAATTTGTATCTTGTCCGTAGTCGGACACTATGTTGTTTCTTCCGCTGTTATTTGGATCTTTGTATTGTATCAGTTGTATCCTTGACTCGTTTGAGTCGTCTTGTATATACCTCCCCTGTTGTTGTTGTGGATTATTCGTGAACTGTTGTAATGTTATCACAAGTGGCAACCTGAAATCGGTTATTATGTGGATTTTGGCGGAAATGCTGAAATCTGCATAGTGCCCGATCTCGGGGCGTCACAAGGAAGAAACCCGACAATAAGGATGAAGCGTCCAGAACCGGATCCCATCTCCCGAAAGATGGAATTAATCCCCGTGATCGGGAAGAGAAACCCGGAAGGACGGAAAATCAATGCCGCCTCCGAGATGCCCTGCAGAAAATCCTGGAAGACAGGATATACCTCACAGGCGTGAGAGATCCCGGACGCCCCCCAGGAATAAGGAAAGATACAGGAGTAGAACTCCACCTTATCCCAAAGGGTACAATCACGGAGTAAATAGAGATAATCCCGGAAAAGCGCGTCCGCGCTACAGTGGAAAAGAAAGGAGTAGATCCCCTTCTGTCCATTCAGCCGACAGATACTCCGTACACATGGACAGAGTGGAAAGAGATGATTTATACTTTGGACCCAAGTGTTTCACTGATAGGATCCGAAGAATAACTCTGCATTCTAGCTTTGCCAAAGTTGGTCCAACATACCAAAAATACACCGGTAGCACAAACCCGGATACCTGACTCTCAGACTATTACACAGCCGTTCAGATCAACAATGGGACAGACCTGGAGGCGGTAAAATTCCTCCCCCTAATGTTACTGGATGGAGCCAGAGATTGGATCAATGGATTACCATCAAGAGCTGTCGACAGCTGGGATGATATGGCTAGAGTATTTACTTAGCATTTACGGGGAACCTACAAGCGCCCAAAAAGCATCAACCAGCTAAACCGCTGCACCCAGTTTGAGGATGAACCATACGTGGATTTCATCTCAAGGTGGACGGCAATGAAGAATAGTTGTTCTGGAGTAACTGACGTTCAAGCAATGCATGCTTTCGTCAATGGCTTAAAACCCGGACTCGTACCGTTCATGATCGGTTCCAAAAAGCACAAAGATCTCAAATCTATGCTTACAACCACTAATGAGCATGCAGCGGCCGAAGACGACATCAGAGCGAGAGGCGACAATATCGATACTTTGATCCAAGCCAAAAAGACCCCTCGCACCGAGAAAAAAGCAACTCCCGAAGTAACGCAAAAGCCCAAAGAAGTTAACATAGCCTTTGGAAGAGAAAATGGGAGCAATTGGAAAGGAAAAAGCACAGAGCCGATAAATTACACCAAAGAAGAGTGGGAAAAACTAAAGTCGGAAAACTGTGTCCACCACTCGCAATTTGGGAAACCCACCCAAACTAACGCACGATGCCGGCTGAACAAGCATATGAAAGGCAGTGCAGGATTCAGAAACAAAGGGAAAAACTCCAAGAGGAAATTCTCCAAGCAAAAGCCAGAAGCTGAAAAAGAAGACAGTGAAACGGACACTGAAAAAAAAATCCAGGAACAACAGCGAAAAGGCGAACCTAAGTTTCCGAGAGTTGACGGAGAATGCAACCTAACTTTCCTGGCAACCCCCTCAGCAAAGATGGTGAAGAGAACACTTCGAGAAATAAACGCGGCTGTCCCTACAACCCTGTCGTGGGATAATCACGGCAGACGTTACCGGGGGTAACTGATCTTGGGGCAAGACGACACAGGCGTTTGGGAGAGGGTTTAGCTCAGAGGAAAACATGATGATGAACTTTGATCTGGTAGCCGGCAATCAAGTCGCCGAGTCTCCGATCTCAAGATAACAACTCAAATTGCGTGTTACACTAGATACTCGATATTAGGCGAGATTGCTAGAACTCTTGGATCTCTTTAAACTAGACTTAGGGGTCGGTTTATAAAGCACCGTACCCTCCTGACTTGCCTTCCAAGGCGCACCCCGAATCCTACCCGGACACCGCTTACAAACCCTAGCTTTCCTTACCGCAACCCACAATCCGGGTTACGAGGCCTACAAACTTTGGGCCTTCCAGAAGTTTCGTTATCCTTAGCCGGATCCTGCACCGTGTCCCTTGGGCCGGGTTACACCTTGGAGTTGGCCTACCGGGTTATTATCCCTCCATCAGTAGTCCCCAGAATAGCTTGGGCTTCACGGATCCTTCCTTGAAGCACTGGCTATTCCCTGCAAAAATATCAAACGCACAAGTGTATGGAGGCCGGGTTAAAGTGCTTTGATATATAGCTAGGCCTAACTCCATGGTGGCCATATAGTAACCCGGCTTTTCTCCAAACGCTTTGCTTAACTTTCCGGGTCTAAGCCTTGATAACAATGCCAAAACTCTATACTTTACTCGATAATTGATCCCGATACCGCGGAGAGGATCCCCTTCTCTTTTTCGTCCGGATATCTTGCTCGGCATGTGAAGCATATCGCGTAAAATCCGCGCGGATAGCCATTACCCCAAATCTTCCGGATTCCGCCCGTTGGGATAGGTGTATCCGCCCACACCTTATAAATAGAGCCCAGAGGGTAGCTTGAACTTCCACACATCACTCCAATCTTTCATTGGCTCCCTCACTCCCTGCGCCCCGCAACACCTCGAGAATCCCGAGCACGCCGCCGTAACAAGGCCGCCGCCAGCTACATTCAACCCTGAATCGCTCCGCGCCGCCGCCAAACTCCGCCACCGCGCCTTCGTTCCGCTCATCAAGAGCTGCAAGGGGGGATCTAGATCACGACACCGGCCGCCGCCAGGCCACATTCCAATTCCTTCCAGTAAGTATTCGTCAATCTAGCCCCGCGATTTTTTTTCGATTCAATCTAGATTGGATCTGGGTCAATCCGCAGACCGTGTTTCCCGTCACACCAAATTAGATGATTTAAATGCTCGCCAACCCCTTCAACAACCTGTTGGATGATCACACACCACCCTCCTATCGTTACTAATCACCAATTTCCCCGTAGACTCGTTCGCAAGTTTTCCAATCTAGATCCATTTCATCCAAATTTCCGCGCATATCATTAACACCCGGAAAATCCTCCTTTTCCGGCTATTTTGCTTGCAGTAGACACATGGGCAACCATCCGTCTTCCCCAAACTCATTTCAATACGTAAGTGACCAATAATTTCCATAGTTGTACTTGATACCCGGATAATTCACAACCTTCACTCCGTGGCACAGTACCCGGATAGTTCTTAGTCTTCACACCTTCTTGATACCCCAAGTATATACCCGGATATCCCAATATTTTCGAGTCTCATTCCCTGTATCTTTTTTCCTGGTATTTCACAGGTTGATCCCATGGCTCCTAAGAGACAAGGAAAGCAGCCGGCTCAGGCGAAGACAACCCAGACCATATCCGCCAACTGGGGGAGATCCACAGCTATAAAGGCCCAGCTAGAAGGGCTGGCCGAGTTGGGAGTCCTCCCTTCCCAGAAGGACATCCACTGGAGGGCGCCGGGTGACGAGACCCAGCCCACACCCGCTGACAACGAGGTAATCTGCTTCGTAGAACACATGACCCGGGGATTCCGTCCTCCAGGTCACTCTTTCTTTCGGGAAGTCCTTAACCATTACGGCCTCCGGGTGTTCGATATAGGGCCTAACTCTATATTGAACATAACCCACTTTATCGTCCTTTGCGAGTCCTATTTGTGCATTCCGCCAAATTTGACTCTTTTCCTAGAACTTTTCCAATGCAAACCGTGCCGCGAAAGCGGTGACGGTGCACTCTTGACTTGCGGCGGGGTTTCCATCCAGCGCCGCAAGAATTCCCCTATGCCGACCCTTAACTTAAACTCTCACGTTAAGCATTGGCAACTCTCCTTTTTCTACTGCCGAGACACCTCCCTACCCGGCGAGAGAAGATTGCCGGGTTACTCGGAGGGTCTCCTAGATATCTCCGAGTCTTTCAATGCCTTTGCCCCTGAGTCGGACAGGGAGGCCATCCAGCATTTGCTAGCTAGGCTAGCTGTTCTCTCGGCCCAAGGCCTTCTTGGGCTCAACTTGGTGAAGACGTGGGTCGATTTCCGGATCCAGCCCAACTCTACCCGTACCAAGTTGATGTGCGAGTATTCGGGGCACGCCACAGACGCGCTCCGATACTCCACCAGGAACTTTGCAACCGGTGATACCAACAAAACCATCAAGAGTTTCTTGACGGAAAAATTGGAGGTGATAAAGAACATTACCGGGTTACCTCCATTCACTCGGGAAAACCCGGCTCCAGCGGTAAGATCCAATTCTCATAACCTTTTTCCACACTTTGACCTGATGCAACTTCCAATTCTTACTTTCATCTTTCTGATTTTAGGCCGATGATCCCTTCTGGAGAGTTGAAACCTCCCCCCCCTCTCCAGAGACCCGGAAGAAGAGGACGAGCCGGCTGATGATGATGAAGGTACTTATCCGAATCTCATGTTATCTTTTACTTGCATTATTTTCCTACCATTTACCTTTTTCCCACGGATACATACTCGATTTTCAGGGCGGGAAGACGAAGAAGAAAAGGAAGAGGAAGACCCGGAGGCCACTGAATCCGATCAGGAGGTCACAGTCGGGGCCAAGAGGAAGGCCAGAGGAGTGGTTGCAAAGGTTCCTTTTTCCTTTATGTCTTCTGAGCCTTCCTCCTTCGATACCATGCGTAAACTTAATCAACAATTGTCACACTCATCATTCTTGAAGGATCCTCTCCCGGCTAAGCGCAGGGTGACCCGGAGTTCCCCGGGCGAGGATCCCCTTAACCCGGGTATCTCCACTTCACCTGCTCACCGGGCCAGCACTCCTCCACCTCAGCCCTCCAAATCTCCTCAGCGCCACCCATCTCCTAGCCACCCACTCGCTGGGAAATTCCGGGTGCCGCTATCGGTGCCTTTGGCGACCTCGTCCGCCTCCAGCGGCGAACTCCCGCCGGATTACGCTGTGAACACCGGGTAAGTCTCCATCGCTCGATATCCTTTTATACCTGATAACTACCAACCTACATCGCTAACCACTTTTCCCTCTTTCCTATTAGCGCCCAAGCTACCACTAGTGACCCGGAAATCACAGAAGCAGAAAAGCAGGGGACGGAGGGGCCGACTATTAACACAGATGCTGCAGTTGATGATGAGGCTGAAGACGGCCAAGAACAAGACCCCTTCAATGACCCGGCTCAACAGGAAACCGTGTCTCCCAAATCCTCTGAAGAAGTGGACGAAGATATTGAGATCTTGGAGACGAAGACGGGCTCTCCTAACCCGGATACTCAGACGGTCCGGGTTTCGACCCCAAGGACCGGGAAAGTTCCCCAGCCGGAAGACCAATCTGCCGGCCCTTCTAGAGTTCGCCCTGAGGATATGACGTTCGCCCAAATGCTTGATGCCCTCTACACCTTAAAGGCCGATGAAGAGAATATTCTAGATGCTTTGATAACAAAGCACAAGGTAAGTCCGAGTGACACCACTTGTATCCTTGTATAGTCCCCAAGTTCCAACTGAATTACTGGCTTAATTTGCTTGAAACTTCATAATAGATCCGACTGACCCTTCCTTGTGTTTCCACCTAGGATTTCGTTGCGCAATCTGAGAAGAAGCTGGCGAAGGCTGCCAAACGCATTGTGAAGGAGACAGCTCTTCGCGAAGCAGCTGAAGCTGAAGCTCGTAGGAGTGGAAAAATCACAAGGAAGTATAGGAAAAGGGCTCACTTGGCTGAGGACAAGCTAACGACACTTTCTGTGCAGATTGCCGATACCTACCGCGCAGCAACTGGTATGATCTGTGAACTTAGCAATTAAGACCCGGATTTTCCTTTGGATGAATAGCCGGATCTCCTTGTTCATTACTTTTCTTACTTTCAGCAGGTCCGGATGATTCGATCCCGGAAGAGGATGATACTGCCAAGCTGAAGCTCATTAAAGATACTGTCCGGCAGCTCAGTGCCGGAGTTGGATGGATTCTCGATGAACTACGACTGCCGGGTGTTGGACCTGGTAACATGAAAAAGTTGCTGGAAGTCTGCTCCACCATTCCTGAGTGGATTTGGCATTGGAAGCGCTCATCCTGTCGGTTTGGGGTAACCCGGGGTCTTGCGCTGGCTAAAGCTTATTTCCCTAAGCTAGAGCCGGCCAAGCTGATGGGCGGGTTTCCAGAATTCAATCAAGACGGGTCCAAGTTCTCACCAAAGGATTTCAAAGCCATTCAGAAAGAAGTTCGTCACCCGGCCAGTGTGATCGCCGACAGTTTGGAGATCGATTCTATTCTTCCTGCATATGATGCTAGTGACAAGGTTATTAAGGCAGATCGCCCCAAGCCATACGATATGCTTGCCCGATGGAAGGAAGAAGCTGCCAAGATTAGGGAGGAAGCTGCAAGGAAGAAAGCTGAAGCCGACTCTGCGCCCGCTACCTCTACACCCATCGTCCCTCCACCTGCGCGAGCCGGCATTGCTGCTGACCCGGGTGCTGCTGCTACCACAAGTGATGGCAAAGGCAAGGCGAAGATGGACGCCGCGGCTTAGAGTGCCGAGTAATACCTGCCACTTCTCATGCGTCAGTCGGCTTGATGTGCTGTTTAAACAATTATTTTTGAATGGTGCGCATGTGCACCTTTGATACTCTTTATCGAAACTTTATAATGCATTCTAAGTTCCTGATACACCTTGTGCCTCTTCTGGCTTTTATGTTTATCTACTTTTGAACCCATGTGATCTTGATATCCGACTTTCTTTATTCTCGATATCCAACTTTCTTTATTCTCGATATCCGACTTTCTGTATTGTTCCTTTTGTGAGACTCAGTTTCCGGGTTTCATGGGTATTGACAAGCGGGATTGCTTCTAAGTCCCCAAGTCCCCAAGACTCGGATGTTTGGATTTTTTGAACCTTAACAACTAAGCAATTTTTCCCTCTCTTAAGATCCGGAGTTTCCAGGACCCGGATTTCCGAGTCTAGGATACGTGATCTTTCAAGGAGAACGAATTGCTTGCTGCTAAGTCCACAAAAAACCCCGAGTTGTTTCACACAGGATCTGAAGTTATGCTTAATAATCGTTGAGTTTCCGGTTATTAGCCTTGTACTCTGCATAACTTGTGGTTTAGATGACCCTTTTGACTATCTTGTACTGTAAGCCGGCTTTCGCGTGGATACCATGTTGTTACATCTATACGAAGACAGGGTCAGGAAAGTCCCACTGGGCGTCATGGCTGACTGTAATCGTAAGCGAACAAATCATGCCACTTTATTGCGAGTCACATCGAGCTTAAGTAAGAATAGTCAAGAAAATTTGGCTCCTTCGTCCGGTTATAAGATTGCAGCCGTACTCGTTTGCAAGTAATCGGCCCTTATAACTCATAGGCATCATGGCCGGGTCTTTGAGTTTGCAACTGTGCTATTCAAGCAGCCAGCCCCCAAGACCTAAATATATGCATCATACTGAAAGTACAGAACATGATAATAATCACCTCTTTTCTTGATAATCACCTCTTTACTTGATATGAAAAAATTAGGCCAGCAGGCCGCCTCATTAAAAACCCGTCCAGTCCCCAAGGGTACCCTGGATAGGAAAAGAGTGCGTCTGAAAACCTGCTGCCTGTTACATCGTTCAATTCCACATGCCAACATAATTTTTGCTAAGTATAATATGGACGTAGCTAAGCCACGTTCCATGGTCTGTCTCTTTCTTGCATAGATGAAGTGGTATGAGCGGTGTCATTAACTGTGGTCGACTCTTCCCTTGCATCTATCAAGTAATATGACCCATTATGCAAATTCCGGCTTACGATAAACGGTCCTTCCCATGGTGGTGATAACTTGTGCTTTCCTTCGTTCGACTGTACCAGGCGTAGAACCAGGTCTCCTTCCTGGAAGACCCGGGTTTTCACGCGTCGGCTATGATATCTTCGTAAATCCTGCTGATATATGGCTGATCTTTCCAGAGCTTGTTCCCTTTGTTCTTCTAACATATCCACGGCGTCTTGCCGGGTCTTTTCGTTCTCCACTTTGACGTATGCTGATACTCGTGGGGAATCATGAATAATATCACTCGGTAGCACTGCCTCCGCGCCATAGACCATGAAGAAGGGCGTCATCTGAGTAGATCTGTTAGGTGTAGTATTGATACCCCAAACCACGGCAGGAAGCTCTTCGACCCACGCACCAGCAGCCCTAACACAGGGAACTCGCAGTCGTGGTTTTAGTCCGCGAAGCAATTCTTGATTTGCCCTCTCCACTTGTCCATTGGCCTGTGGATGAGCCACTGATGCTACATCAAGCCGGATTCCATTGTTTCCACAGAACTTTTCCATCTCACCAAGGGACATGTTGGTTCCGTTGTCGGTAATTATGCTGTGAGGATACCCGAACCGGTAGATTATTCTTTTCAGGAACTTGACTGCTGTAGCTGCTTCACAGTTGGTAACTGGCATGACCTCTACCCACTTGGTAAACTTATCAATAGCCACTAAAAGGTGTGTCTTTTTGCAAGGTGACATATGAAAGGGGCCAACCATGTCCAAACCCCAGACAGCGAACGGCCAAGTTAACGGGATGGTCCGTAATTCCATAGCCGGCACGTGGGTTTGGCGAGCGTACCTTTGACATCCGTCACACCTTGCTACTAATCATTCCGCATCTGCTAGAGCCGTGAGCCAGAAAAATCTATGTCGATAAGCTTTGGCCACAAGGGATCTTGTAGACGCATGATGCCCGCAATCACCTTCATGGATTTCCCTGAGAATCTGTCGGCCTTCTTCTGGTGCTACGCAGCGCAAAAAGACTCCCGTGGCACTTCTCTTGTATAACTCCCCATTGATGATAGAATACCCCTTCGCTCGCCGCAAAATTTGCCTTGCTAACACCTCCTGTTGTGGTAACTCGCCTCGCGATAGGTAGGCCAAAAACGGTTCTGTCCACTCGGGAATAGCGCGTATAGTGGCCACGAGCTCCATATCCGGGTCTTTACTTGCCAGTTCCTCCTCAGACTCGGTTTTAACTGATGGTCGCCATAATTCGTCCAGGAAAACGTTAGGTGGAACCGGCTCTCTGCGCGAGCCGAGTCTAGCGAGGGTGTCTGCTGCCTCATTCTTTCTCCTGTCTATATGCTCTACCTCATACCCGGAAAAACATCCTGCAACCCTATCAACCTCCCTGCGGTATGCTGCCATAGTTGCGTCCTTTCTATCCCAAGTTCCTGATACCTGTTGTACCACCAGGTCCGAATCTCCAAAGCATCGTATCCTCTTAATATTCATCTCCTTGGCTACCTTTAAGCCGTGCAATAGGGCCTCATACTCGGCCACGTTGTTGGAACAGTCAAAGTGAATCTGTAGTACATAACTCAATTTGTCTCCTTTGGGTGATGTTAGCACCACTCCAGCGCCTGACCACTCGTATTGCTTTGACCCATCGAAGTGCATGATCCATGACTCGGAATTTGGAACTATGGTGGCGATGCCTGTGTGTGTCCAATCATTAACAAAATCGATCAAAGCCTGAGATTTGATTGCTGACCTGGGCTCGTAGCTGATGTGATAATCCCCCATCTCTATCTCCCATTTGGCTATTCTTCCGGTTGCATCCGAGTTTCTGATGATATCCGACATTGGTATTGAGCTAACTACTGTTATAGGGTGTTCCTGGAAGTACGGCTTCAGTTTCCGGCTGGCCATGAAGACCCCGAAAACCAGCTTTTGCCAATGCGGATAACGCTGCTTTGCCTCTGATAATACTTCACTGACATAATAAACCGGCCTCTGGACTGGATGACCTTTCCCATCCTCTTTACGCTCCACAACCACTACTGCACTGACGGCTCGGGGGCCTGCTGCCACGTATAGCAACATAGGCTCTTTAGGACCCGGGGCCGCTAGTACTGGTGCTTCAGATAACTGCTTTTTTAGTGCCTCGAACGCCTCATCCGCCTCCTGATCCCATACGAATTTGTCGGACTTCCTCAAGAGCCGGTACAATGGTATTGCCTTTTCTCCGAGTCTGGAGATAAATCGGCTCAAGGCTGCTATGCAGCCCGTGAGTTTTTGAACGTGCTTCAAATTTTCCGGCTTTTTCAGATTTTGGATAGCTTTGATTTTATCCGGGTTTGCTTCAATTCCTCTCTCGGAGACGATAAAGCCGAGTAATTTCCCGGCTGGAACTCCAAACACGCACTTTGTCGGGTTAAGCTTCATCTGGTACCTTCTTAAGTTCTTGAACGTTTCCTTTAGATCATCGATAAATGTTTCTGCCTTTCTGGTCTTGACAACCACATCATCCACATAAGCATGGACATTGCGTCCAATTTGATCCTCGAAGCATTTCTGAATACACCGTTGATAAGTTGCGCCAGCGTTCTTCAATCCAAACGTCATGGTTTTGTAACAAAAGGCCCCAAAAGGGGTTATAAATGATGTTTTCTCCCAATCCTCCCTCTTGAGCTTAATTTGATGGTACCCGGAATATGCGTCTAGAAAGCATAGCAGGTCACTCCCAGCTACTGCATCTATGATCTGGTCTATCCTTGGTAGTGCGAACGGATCCTTTGGGAATGCTTGTTGAGACTCGTGAAATCGATGCACATCCTCCATTCGTTGGTCTTTTTCATCACTAGAACCGGATTTGCTAACCAATTCGGGTGAAATACTTCCATGATAAAGCCAGCTGTCAGTAGCCGAGCAATTTCTTCACCTATAGCTTTCCTTCTTTCCTCATTCATCTTCCTCAAGCTCTGCTTTACAGGCCTGGACTTGGGATCTACGTGCAAACTGTGCTCTGCCAATTCTGTAGGGATACCCGGCATGTCGCTAGGTGTCCAGGCGAATACGTCCGCATTTGAACGAATGAACTCCACAAGTGCCTTCTCCTGCTCTCTTCCCAAGTTAGACCCTATAGTGAATTGCTTAGTGGAATCACCTTCAACAAAATATACCTTCTTGGTGTCCTGTGCTGCCTTGAATTTTGCTCTTTCGTCCTCGGTATTCGGTCTTTTCAGTGTTGTTCTATCATCCGGATCTACTTGAGACCGGTAATACTTGAGTTCCTCTTTTCTGCAAGCTTGTTCGGCCATCACTGAATCTCCTTTGTCGCACTCGGCCGCTATATCCCGGCTTCCATGTATGGTGATGGTCTGCTTAGGACCCGGAATCTTTAGCTGCAAATACACATAACACGGCCTAGCCATGAATTTAGCATAAGCCGGTCTTCCAAACAGTGCGTGATAAGGACTGCGCAATTTGACCACCTCGAACGTGAGCCACTCAACTCGATAATTATCCGTTGATTCTCCGAAAGCAACCTCCAATGTGATCTTTCCCTCGGGGCACGCTGAGTGACCCGGCACAATCCCATGAAAACCGTTGAACTTTTCTGTAGCTGGGACTCTTTGAGACTCATGCGTAAGAAGGTTTCCCAATATAAGATATTAATGCTACTTCCACCGTCCATTAGGACCCTTTTCAACTCGTAACCATTGACCTGCGGTGCAACTACCAATGCCAAGACTCCTGGGCGCTCTATTCTTTCCGGGTGATCTCTTCTGCTCCACGTTACCTCTTGTTCCGCCCATCTCAGGTATCCCGGAACGGCCGAGGAAACCGAGTTTACCGCTTGCTTTAATGTTTCTTTGTCCCTGCTAGGAGTTCTTGTAGTATGCACATGATATTGTCCTTTTAAATTAGACGTACGTACCATACCGATGAAGATGTTGATCTGGCCGATCCTCACAGTAGATCCGGATTCGAGGTGGTCCGACTCTGGCCCCCAGCCGGAATCGTCCACCATCTTATCTCCTTTGCGGTCGACGTAGATCTCGCCGACGACGAAAATCTCCATGTTCTTCCGAGCTTCTCCTGTGATGTAAACACCTTTGGACGCAGGCCCCACGGTGGGCGCCAACTGTCGTGGGATAATCACGGCAGACGTTACCGGGGGTAACTGATCTTGGGGCAAGACGACACAGGCGTTTGGGAGAGGGTTTAGCTCAGAGGAAAACATGATGATAAACTTTGATCTGGTAGCCGGCAATCAAGTCGCCGAGTCTCCGATCTCAAGATAACAACTCAAATTGCGTGTTACACTAGATACTCGATATTAGGCGAGATTGCTAGAACTCTTGGATCTCTTTAAACTAGACTTAGGGGTCGGTTTATAAAGCACCGTAGCCTCCTGACTTGCCTTCCAAGGCGCACCCTGAATCCTACCCGGACACCGCTTACAACCCCTAGCTTTCCTTACCGCAACCCACAATCCGGGTTACGAGGCCTACAAACTTTGGGCCTTCCAGAAGTTTCGTTATCCTTAGCCGGATCCTGCACCGTGTCCCTTGGGCCGGGTTACACCTTGGAGTTGGCCTACCAGGTTATTATCCCTCCATCAAACCCCGAAATTCTTGAAGTACTCAAATACACCAATTACCTGGGATTAGTCTGATCATCCCGGAAATATCCTAGAACCCGGCACACAGGCTCTAATTGTAAGTCCTATTGTTCAAAACACTAGGCTAAAACGAGTGCTGATGGATGGAGGATCCAGCATTAACATAATGTACCTGGATACACTGGAGCATCTACGGATCTCCGAGACCCAGCTCAATCACAGCAATATACGTTTTCACGGCACCGTCCCAGGCAGACAAGCACGATCCCTAGGAGAAATTTCTCTAGATGTAACCTTCGGAGAGAAAGATCACTTCCGTCAGGAAAAAGTATCCTTCGAGGTTGTGTCGTTCGAAAGCGTGTATCACGCAATACTCGGACGTCCAGCTTTCGCCAAATTTATGGCAAGATCATGTTATATTTATGACAAGCTGAAGATGCCAGGGCCAAAAGGAGGAGTAATCACGATAAGTGGAGACTTCAAATTGGCAAACGATCTGGAGAAAGAAAACGCCCTTTACGCAGAAAAAGTGATAGCAAAGGAAGAACTGAAGGAGCTGGCTAAAGAAGTATCGCCGACAGAAATGCCGGCAGGAAAAGAGAGCCGGAAGCCGGCAGATAGCTTCAAAGCTTCCGAGAACACAAGACAGGTAATCCTAGATCCTAAAGATCCGACAAAGTTTGTCGTAATAGGAACTGGGATGACCGACAAATAGGAAAGCGAGCTCATCAAGTTCCTCCGTGTGAACTGGGACATTTTTGCATGGTGTCCAGCCGACATGCCAGGCGTACCCAGGGAACTTGCTGAGCATCAACTTAAGGTGATTCCAGGATCCAAACCCGTCAAACAAGGTCTCCGTCGATTTGATGGAAGAAGACGGAAGGCTATCGGCAAGGAGATTATCCGGCTTTTGGCAGCAGATTTTATCCGGGAAGTTATACATACTGAATGGTCTGCAAACCCAGTATTAGTTCCAAAGAAGGACAGAACCGCCCTTAGGATGTGTATAGATTATACTGGCTTGAACAAATTGTGTCCAAAAGATAGATTTGCGTTACCGCGAATCGATCATATAATAGACGCCACTGCTGGCTCTGAGCTTTTATGCTTTTTGGATGCATATTCCGGGTATCATCAAATACGCATGAAGGAAGAAGATCAAATCAAAACTTCCTTCATAACCCCATATGGGACGTACTATTACATAACCATGCCGTTTGGCCTAAAGAACGCAGGTGTAACCTACCAGCGTTGCATGCAACGATGTTTGCATAGTCAGATTGGCAAAAACGTCCATGTTTACATGGACGGCATTGCTGTTGTTTCCAAGGAAAAAGACACACTCCTTGAAGATTTGCGAGAAACCTTCAAAAATCCGCGCACTTATAAGATGAAGTTGGATCCATTAAAGTGCGTATTCGGGGTTCCCTCAGGAAAACTTCTGGGTTTCATCGTTTCTCATAGAGGAATAGAAGTAAACCCGGAAAAGATCAAAGCAATCTTAAACATCTCCAAGCCCACGTGCGTAAAATATGTACAAAGATTGACGGGTTCTGCAGCAGCCGTTAGCATGTTCATTAACCGGCTAGGGGACAAAGCTCTGCCACTATACAAATTGTTGAAGAAATCCGACAAGTTTGAGTGGACAGAAGAAGCAGATGCAGCATTAACCCAGTTGAAAGAAACTTTGATGAAAGCTCCGATTTTGGCGTCCCCAAAAGACGAAGAACCTATGTTATTGTACCTCACGGCTACAAACCGGTTTATTAGCGCAGTAATAGTTGTGGAAAGGAAGAAAGACGAACAAAGCATACCAGATCAGCATCCGGTATACCATGTAAGTGAAGTTTTTTCCGAATCCAAACAAAGGTACCCACACTATCAAAAACTGGCATATGGCGTGTTTTTCGCATCTCGGAAACTTCGTCATTACTTCCAAGGACATTCCATAATGGTGGTATGTAAAGCACCACTAGGGGATATAATAAACAATGCAGAAGCGACTGGCCGAGTAGCCAAATGGGGCATCGAGCTAGCAGCATTCGATATTAAGTACCAACTCTGGACGGCAATAAAATCCCAGGTGTTGGCAGATTTTGTCGCCGATTGGACAAAAGCAATGGAAAAAACACCAATGCCGAAGTCAGAATACTGGATCATGCACTTTGACGGATCCAAGATGAAGGAAGGCGCTGGAGCTGGTGTAGTCCTAAAATCACCTAAAGGAGACACAATGGAGTATGTATTACAAATACACTTCAATGCCACTAATAATGTGGCAAAATACGAGGCTCTGCTTCATGGCTTTCATATTGCAAAGGAAATAGGTGTTAAACGCATCTTATGCTATGGCGACTCAGATTTGGTGCAGCACCAGCTCAACCAAACTTGGGACGCCAAAAGTCTCATCATGGCCGAATATCGGAGAACGATGGACGAGTTTGCAATTTGCTTCCTAAGATTTGAAGTACTTCACATCAAAATGGATGAAAACTGGAATGCGGACGCATTAGCCCACATGGGATCAGAAAGGGTGAAAACCCTACCACATGTGTTTGTCCAGCACTTGTACGAACCATCGATAAAAGGTGGAGATGTCGACTATCCTCTGGTTTCCGAGTCAATTAAAGTCATGCTCATTAACCCGGAATGGACAATTCCATATTTAAACTTCTTAGTTGATCAGAAGTACCCGGATGAAGCAGACGAAGTCTTGCAAAGACAGATACAGCGTCGATGCAAAGGATACACGGTAATCAATGGTTGCCTATATAAACGCAGTACTGTCGGAATTTTTCTGCGATGTATTTCGCCAGAAGAAGGACGAGAAATCCTGCAATAAATCCATGCCGGAGATTGCGGACATCATGCTCAATCAAAAGCATAGTCAAAAAAGCATTCCGCGCAGGGTTTTTCTGGCTAACAGGCAAGACAGATGCCGAGCACATAGTGAACACATGTGTTGCATGTCAGTATTACGCCAAGCAGACAAATATGCCAGCCCAAGCACTCAAAACTATCCCTATTACATGGTCGTTCGTGGTCTGTGGGCTAGATATGATGGGACCATTCAAAACTGCAAGAGGCGGACTTACACATCTACTCGTTGCAGTGGATAAATATACCAAGTGGGTGGAGGTTAAGCCCATGAAAAAACTTGACGGTGTAACCGCCAGAATTTTCATTATTGACATAGTCATGAGATATGGCGTTCCACACAGCATAATAACTGACAACGGGACAAATTTCTCTATTGGAGAGTTGGCGAAATATTGCCGACAAACGGGAATTCACCTAGATCTCGCATCTGTGGCACACCCGCAATCCAATGGACAGGTTGAAAGAATGAATAGTTCAATCCTGCAAGGAATACGCCCAAGACTCGAATCTCCTCTTCATAGAGCAGCTGGAGCATGGGTGGAAGAGTTACCCTCCGTGCTTTGGAGCATTCGAACGACGCCAAATAGGTCAACAGGGCAAACCCCGTTTTTCCTAGTTTATGGTGCGGAAGCAATTCTCCCAACGGACATGATCCATGGCAGCCCGAGAGTGCAGGATTTCGATGAATCAGATGTCCAAAGCGCACGGCAGGATGCCGTCGATCTCTTAGAAGAAGAACGAGAGCTTGTGCTTCAAAGATCCGCCATCTATCAGCAGGGTTTACGACGTTATCATAGTCGGAAAATCAGACATCGTTCTTTTAAAGAAGGTGACCTAGTGCTAAGATTGGTGTAGTAAAGGAAGCACAAATTGGCCCCAGTATGGGAAGGACCATTCGTCATCAGCAAAGCTATGAAAAATGGATCATACTATCTTGGAGACATTCGAGATACAGAAGACGATCCCGAGAAGCCGAATCGCAAAAGAAAGAGAAAGATAGATGATGAACTAGGAGAGACAAAGAGGCCCTGGAGTATCCAGCAGTTACGTCCCTTCTATACTTAGTTCAATTTCTATGTAAACATCTTTGAGATCATGAAATAAAGTTGTCGGAATCCATACTTCTATGTTTCTACATGTTTACTATAGTATCAAGCATATCTTCCGCCATATCTATTTCCCAATGATCTTTCAAAATACTCAGTGTTAACCCGAATTGTGCCTGCGTGCTCGGCGTTAAAAAACTGAACGATTTTCAGCCCAAAAAGGCTTAAGGAAACCCAGATTGTGCCTGCGTGCCTGATTTTAACTATTCTCTAAATATTATCTGATTGTTTTTGTGCTGGGTCACTGGAGCTAGTAAGCAAAAATGCCTTTAGCATGATCCATGTTTCCGAGTTTTAGATTTATCGGTCATATCTAGTCACTCGGCATGAAGATTAAAACGCTATCGAGCCATTTCAAGCACTAAGGACAGTTAAAGCATACAAAACCAGAGAATTTAGAAGATATAGGAATTATAACCCGAAAAAACTTGCAAAGTAGTTATATAACATTAAACTGCAAAAGTCGGAGTACTTGTTCATTCAAAAGAACAGAAGCATTACAATAATGTTTACAACATAAGTTAGTTAATGCTCCTATTTTCTATCTACCCAGGACCCGGACTTCTCCTTCAAGCATCCGAGTCATCTTCGCTGGAGGATTCTTCTGGAGTGTCCGGAATTGCCTCCTCCGGGTAGGAGATCGCAATGTTGACCATGGAAGCAATCTTGGTTGCGTGACCTTTGATCTCGTCAAAGATATTGGTCCACTGGGCTTCCGTATACCATTGAGGGATGTTGGACGCCACGCGCCAAGATTTGGCAGTGGGGTAATGCATACGCATGAGACCTAAAGCCATGCGCGCACCACCCCGTGCCGCGGAGCGCAAGGTGGATTCCTTGGAATCCGCCACCCCCAAGATAGCCTCCGGAAGTTTCTCAACTTCTGAGAATTCCCCAGTCCTTGCGGAAAGGAATTTGTTGATCAGCTCCATACCCGCAGCATTGAGCGCGGTGAAGACCTTCCCGAAGGCTCGGATTTTTTCAATCCGAGTAAGAGCTGGGTCATCCCCTGTTTTCAGACAAATAACCAAAGGTTATGAAGAAAGCAGGGAAAGATTGTAAAACATGGAAAATCCGGTAAAAGTAGAAACTTACCGAGGATCTTATCCATCTCGGAGCCTTCCTCCAGGCGAAGATTCAAAGCGTTCTCCATGTCCCGGATAGTTGCTTTGTCCTTCTCAGCTTGGTTGGAGGCATTGGATTGAGCAATGCCTACAACCAGCTGGCTGGCCTCCAGTTCTTTCTGAACCCTCATAAGGTCCTTATGAAGGTCCAGGTTCTCCCGGCGGAGGTTCTCGTCATTGCCGGCATCTTCAGCAATTTTCTTGGCTTTCGCCAAAGCAGCTGAAAAGCAAGTAAGAATACCGAGTTAGAAAAACTCGTAAAAGTACTTAGAGAAAACGCATAAAAATAAAATCACGGGAAATAAAATACCTGTTGTTTCCTCTAGCTGATGCTGAGACGATGCCAGATCCGCTTCCTTAACTTCAAGAATAGAAAGAAGGCTTCTAACCTCCTTGTTCTTGACGGTAAGTTTGCCAAAAACTTCCAGGTTTATGCTTTCATCGGTTTGCTGAAACACGGAAATGAAACAAAATGCTTAAGTTAACAGCAAGCATAATAAGGATGAAAGCATTAAGTTAAAAGCATGCATTTGACTTATTGCTTGGGGGCTAGAGATATTACCTGGCTCATCCGTTGTAAGCCCGACAAAGTTTCAGTGAACTCTTTTGCAAAATCTGCAAACAAAGTCCCGGCAGCGCTAAGGCCCTCGTTGATATTCTTGAAATATTTATCGAAGGTGGGAATGGGTTCTTTCTCAGTTGCCCAAGAAGAACCTCCCACTTCCAGGACCGCCCTTTCCCTCGTGACCGTTTCCGGCACAATAGGCTGGCTGGCCTGCAGGGTTTCGGCGTTGGGGGCGGCAGCATGCTCTTTTGTAACTACTACTGGGGTATCTGGAGCAGTAGAAGGAGAAGGGTGTGGACCTCTGTTAGCCACAGATTTAACCCTTTTTAGCTTCTTAGGCTTCGGAGTTGTGGGGGCAAGCTAAAAAAGAATAATGCCGGAAAGTTAAACTTTCGAGAATATAGAAAACACTCCGATAAATCGAAAAAACCCAGATGAACAAACCTGGAAGTAGCGACGGGAACACCGTCAAGATCAATAATTTCCTGCGAGGAGGAAATCTTCTTGCGCTTGCGTCCACCAGCAAAGTTGGCGCGCAACGTATCCAGCTCGGCGTCAGAAGCAAGATCTGACTCGGGAAGTTCAAAGATCTGTCAAAGAGGCAAAGGCCGGGTTAAAACAAATCCGACATAAATAGAAAGAATACAAACTCAAGGGGCGAAAAGTGTACCTTGGGGGCCGGGTTAGACGCTGTATACATTGGCCGTCTTTCTTCATATTGATCGCGCGAGGCAACCAATAGGTTTACGCGCTTTCGCAAGTCTTTTGCCGACAAAGAATTGCTCGTTGTGCTCATAGCGTCAGCTTCTCCCGTGTAATTACACAGAAGGCGAGGGCCGTGATCAGCCAAAGGCTGAATTTGCCTATTTAACCAGCATAGAACTGTGTCCATGCCGGTTAGAGGTGGATCGGAGGCGACGAGTTTTGCGATGCGTCGCTTGATCTTGAGAAGATCTGGTGGCAGAGATTGCACTGCTTCTGTTCCCGAGTTTTCTTGGGGAGTGGCAGCGGTATTAGCGAAAGGTGGAACCCCGGTGGTTTTTCCGGGAAAGGGAACGTCGGGATGTTAGAAGAAGGAACCCGTCCAGAATTTGACGGATTCCGAGGTTTTAATCTTGGGGAACCAATCCTCCCTGAATCTATGCAAGGTGAAGGATATGGTCCCGCAAGTCGGGAGTGCGCCCTCTGTAGGGTTTCGCTTAACCCCAAAACAATACTGCCAGAAGTCTAACCTAGGAGCTAAACCTAGATACCCTTCGAAAAGAGCTTGAAATCCGGCTGAGTAGAGGATGGAGTTTGGAGGCAGGTTATGGGGTTGAATGTGGTAATGGTCCAAGATTTGAAGAAAAAAGGCGGATGACGGGAAACCCATACCTCTCGCGATGTGGGAGGTAAGGAGAACGCGTTCCCCGTCTTTAGGCATTGGCTCGGACTCGTCTTCCAGGCTCCGCCATTTTCCCTTCACCAACAGCCCCTCCTTCTCCATTGTCGGAAGGAGGTAAGGAGGGATACTGCTCTGGCCACAGTTGCCGACAGTTTCTCCTTCATCTTCCGCCGCGGCGCCGGCGGACGCCGCGGCGGACGCGGCCGCGAGTTCCTCTCCGATGAGGATTATCTTTTCCTCCGCTGTCTTGGGCGCGAGTGGCGGAGATGGTGCGGAGGAGGACCCGGCCAGGTTGGTAGCGGCGAGAGGAGGTTCCTCACTAGCTTGACCGCCGGCAGTCTTTTCCGGCTCGTCGCCGGTGGCGCGGAGAGGCAAATCCACCATGGGATCCATGGTGTTGATGATTTCGTCTATCTCCGCCGCGACGGAGCGGGCAGGGGAAGAGCTTGGAGATGCCATCTTTTGGAGGCGCGAAGAAAGATCCGTGCGCTCCAGCGAGGTTACGGACGGCGCTGGTTCGTGCATGCGTTGGAAACTTGCTCTGCTCACAGTGCTTGGTCGCTGATTGAGACGTTGAGAACTGGGAGCGGAAGGTTTGCCGGAGAGGATGGAGACGGCTACTTATAGCCAGAAACCCGTCGCGATACGTGCTAACGGATCTTTTGACCGTTGGATGATCAACGCGTGTTACTCGCCGGAAATTCCGGGAAATGAAACGACGGGTGATTATTGCTATCTCCTCGTTTCCCACGAGAATCTGTCAGAGATACGTTTTAGGGTTTCCCGCTCGAAACCCAAACGTCCCTGGCGTCAGCAAGATTAAAACGCTGACATAGGAAGTTCCTTCTCCACGAAGGTTCGTGGAAGAAAAGCCGGACTTTCCGAAATCCGAGTTTTGCGTTATGGCATTATTTTGATAAAAAGAAGAATCAAGACCGAGAGCCAATATTTCTCGGAAAGAATGCACATTTGACGAAAGACGGCGAATCGGAGTCTTAATCCTTCTTGGGGGCTACTGTCGGATATATACCGTTTAGGGGTATATCAGATGGTGGTCTAAAGTGTCGGATTACCATGGTGGCCTAAGTGGTAATGGGTTGCGGTCCATTGGGCGGCCCAGTAAGCTGATGCACGAAAGCTGGATTCTAGAAGAACCCGGATCACGGCCCACGTGATCCGGCTTGGAGTAGAAGGCGGATTCCTTACTTTCCAAGTTAGCACGTACCATAGTCTTCTAGGTTTCTTTCTCTGTATGCCCTAACCCGGCTATTATATAAAGCCGGACGGGAGATAAGATAGATAGACAAGAAGCTATTGGCTAATTCGACGAGAGGTGGATCCTTGTCGAATAGCTAAACCTAACCTCACATTGTACTCTGTATTTTCCAGGCTTTAGTCCTGAATAGTGAGATTGCAGGAGTAGGAACGCCGCATTATTGCGTCGTGCCGAACCTGGGTAAAACCCTGTGTCATTGTTCATCATACGATCACGTCCCCCCACTTCTCTATAGGTAGTTCATGGCACCCCCGTCTATGAAATCTACTACGATGTCTCGACAGTTGGCGCCCACCGTGGGGCCAGCGACGTCAGGCGTTATGTTCCGATCGGGGATACTTGGCGGAATCAGCAGTACCATAACTGTCGGAAGCTTGGAATTCGACAACGACGTAGGGCGCTTCCTCGACAACGGATCGTACATGCCAGAGCGGAATCATCTGGTAAGTGCCTGCGTTCTACCGATTGGATCTGCAAACATCTTTATCGGATTAACTGCAGAAGCAATGGGATTCTGTGGTGGGAGAAAATTTATCCCACCCGCCCTATACCCAGTCGAAGATGACTATGACACCGGATTTTGCTCAGATCATCGATATACTGCTGAATCGCACTTTATCGGCATGGTGCAGTCCGAGCTCGCCGAAAACACGGAGGAAAGCAATCCCGTGCAAGAGGCAGAAGACAACAATCCCACAACAGAGGTGGAAGATCCGACATCCGTCAACATGACGACGCACTCGGAAGCTGACTCTGTGCTAGCCGCCATCGAGGCGAGATTAGAGTCGGAACCCGGATCGGATCACTTCGATACCAAAGACGAAGATGAAGACGCTTTCGAGAGAAAGGTCAAATCCTTCCGAGAGGGATTCCACGAAGTACCGATGACAAAACCGGCTGAAAACACGGATGCCGACACTCAGGAAAGCCCTAGAACGCCTCCGCCAGAGGAAGAGAGAGAAGAAGGACAAACCTCTCCAAAATTCCTCGACGTTAAAGAATTGACAAAGGAAGAACCATGTAAGAAACATCCCTCTTCCAAGAAGAAACACAAAGCTACTAAAAAACTCCAGTATAAGCTCCGGAAGAAGAAATTGGCTGATCCAGCCAATGAAAGCCCGGAAGTAAGAGATGCAAGCAAAGTGAAACCTGCGGAGAAGAAAACGAAGGAAATCCCTGTTCCGCCAATGACAGAACAGGACGAACAGGAATTACTCCAAACACCAGTGGGACCACACGAGCCCCCTGAGGTGCTGGAAGCCCGGAGGCAAGCTCTCCAAAGGCAGTAGAAACATCTATTTCAAACTCGAGAACACCTCCAAAAAACCCAGGCTGACATCAAGCTCATGCGGGAAGAAATCGAGGAATACGAGAGAAAGAATAGATCTGGCATTAATCCTACGCGGTTACCCGGAATCGCAAAACCGGAAGTACTGCCGCCAAAAGAAAGGTTCCACAACCCATCTTGGCAAAAGAAGGTAAATGGCAAAGATGCCAGAGGTGAGCCAATATACAAAACCGTAGCAGAAAACGCGGAAGCGGCGTTTGCCATCCTTAACAACGATATGTACTCCAATGGTGAAAAACTTCAAGGGGTGTATGCTTTCCTAGGAAAAGCGTTGCAACCACAACGGCGGGCGCAAGAGCGATCAGGGAAGTTGCATGACGACTCCGCCCTATGCAAGAGAGCTACATGCCCTGCTGGAGCACCTGGACCGGAAGAACCTGGAGATTCAAACAATTCGAAAGAGAAGAAATCAGATCCGAGAAAGGACAGGAAGAAACCCAACAATAAGGATGAAGCGTCCAGAACCGGATCCCATCTCCCGAAAGATGGAATTAATCCCCGTGATCGGGAAGAGAAAAACCGGAAGGACGGAAAATCAATGCCGCCTCCGAGAGGCCCTGCAAAAAATCCTGGAAGACAGGATATACCTCACAGGCGTGAGAGATCCCGGACGCCCCCCAGTAATAAGGAAAGATACAGGAGTAGAACTCCACCTTATCCCAAAGGGCACGATCACGGAGTAAATAGAGATAATCCCGGAAAAGCGCGTCCGCGCCACAATGGAAAAGAAAAGGAGTAGATCCCCTTCTGTCCATTCAGCCGACAGATACTCCGTACACATGGACAGAGTGGAAAGAGATGATTTATACTTTGGACCCAAGTGTTTCACTGATAGGATCCGAAGAATAACTCTGCATTCTGGCTTTGCCAAAGTTGGTCCAACATACCAAAAATACACCGGTAGCACAAACCCGGATACCTGGCTCTCAGACTATTACACAGCCGTTCAGATCAACAATGGGACAGACCTGGAGGCGGTAAAATTCCTCCCCCTAATGTTACTGGATGGAGCCAGAGATTGGATCAATGGATTACCATCAAGAGCTGTCGACAGTTGGGATGATATGGCTAGAGTATTTACTCAGCATTTCCGGGGAACCTACAAGCGCCCAAATAGCATCAACCAGCTAAACCGCTGCACCCAGTTTGAGGATTAACCATACGTGGATTTTATCTCAAGGTGGACGGCAATGAAGAATACTTGTTCTGGAGTAACTTACATTCAAGCAATGCATGCTTTCGTCAATGGTTTAAAACCCGGATCGTACCGTTCATGATCGGTTCCAAAAAGCACAAAGATCTCGGATCTATGCTTACAACCGCTAATGAGCATGCAGCGGCCGAAGACGACATCAGAGCGAGAGGCGGCAATATGGATACTTTGATCCAAGCCAAAAAGACCCCGCGCACAGAGAAAAAAGCAACTCCCGAAGTAACGCAAAAGCCCAAAGAAGTTAATATAACCTTTGGAAGAGAAAATGGGAGCAAGTGGAAAGGAAGAAGCACAGAGCCGATAAATTACACCAAAGAAGAGTGGGAAAAAATAAACTCGGAAAACTGTGTCCACCACTCACAATTTGGGAAACCCACCCATACTAACGCACAATGCCGGCTGAACAAGCATATGAAAGGCAGTGCAGGATTCGGAAACAAAGGGAAAAACTCCAAGAGGAAATTCTCCAAGCAAAATCCAGAAGCTGAAAAAGAAGACAGTGAAACGGACACTGACAAAAATATCCAGGAACAGCAGCGAAAAGGCGAACCTAAGTTTCCGAGAGTTGACGGAGAATGCAACATAACTTTCCTGGCAACCCCCTCAGCAACGGTGGCGAAGAGAACACTTCGAGAAATAAACGCGGTTGTCCCTGCAACCCCGAAATTCTTGAAGTACTCAAATACACCAATTACCTGGGATCAGTCTGATCATCCCGGAAATATCCCAGAACCCGACACACAAGCTCTAATTGTAAGTCCTATTGTTCAAAACACTAGGCTAAAAAGAGTGCTGATGGATGGAGGATCCAGCATTAACATAATGTACCTGGATACACTGAAGCATCTGCGGATCTCCGAGACCCAGCTCAATCACAGCAATATACGTTTTCACGGCATCGTCCCTGGTAGACAAGCACGATCCCTAGGAGAAATTTCCCTAGATGTAACCTTCGGAGAGAAAGATCACTTCCGTCAGGAAAAAGTATCCTTCGAGGTTGTGCCGTTCGAAAGCGTGTATCACGCAATACTCGGACTTCCAGCTTTCGCCAAATTTATGGCAAGATCATGTTATATTTATAACAAGCTGAAGATGTCAGGGCCAAAAGGAGGAGTAATCACGATAAGTGGAGACTTCAAATTGGCAAACGAGCTGGAGAAAGAAAACTCCCTTTACGCAGAAAAAGTGATAGCAAAGGAAGAACTGAAGGAGCTGGTTAAAGAAGTATCGCCGACAGAAATGCCGGAAGGAAAAGAGAGCCGGAAGCCGGCAGATAGCTTCAAAGCTTTCGAGAACACAAGACAGCTAATCCTAGATCCTAAAGATCCGACAAAGTTTGTCGTAATAGGAACTGGGATGACCGACAAATAGGAAAGCGAGCTCATCAAGTTCCTCCGTGAGAACTAGGACATTTTTGCATGGTGTCCAGCCGATATGCCAGGCGTACCCAGGGAACTTGCTGAGCATAAACTTAAGGTGATTCCAAGATCCAAACCCGTCAAACAAGGTCTCCGTCGATTTGATGGAAGAAGACGGAAGGCTATCGGCAAGGAGATTATCCGGCTTTTGGCAGCAGATTTTATCCGGGAAGTTATACATACTGAATGGTCTGCAAACCCAGTATTAGTCCCGAAGAAAGACAGCCCGCCCTTAGGATGTATATAGATTATACTGGCTTGAACAAATTGTGTCCAAAAGATAGATTTGCGTTACCGCGAATCGATCAAATAATAGACGCCACTGCTGGCTCTGAGCTTTTATGCTTTTTGGATGCATATTCCTGGTATCATCAAATACGCATGAAGGAAGAAGATCAAATCAAAACCTCCTTCATAACCCCATATGGATGTACTATTACATAACCATGTCGTTTGGCCTGAAGAACGCATGTGCAACCTACCAGCGTTGCATGCAACAATGTTTGCATAGTCAGATTGGCAAAAACGTCCATGTTTACGTGGACGACATTGCTGTCGTTTCCAAGGAAAAAGACACACTCCTTGAAGATTTGCGAGAAACCTTCGAAAATTTGCGCACTTATAAGATGAAGTTGAATCCATTAAAGTGCGTATTCGGGGTTCCCTCGGGAAAACTTCTGGGTTTCATCGTTTCTCATAGAGGAATAGAAGTAAACCCGGAAAAGATCAAAGCGTGCGTAAAAGATGTACAAAGATTGACGGATTCTGCAGGAGCCATTAGCAGGTTCATTAGCCGGCTAGGGGACAAAGCTCTGCCACTATACAAATTGTTGAAGAAATCCGACAAGTTTGAGTGGACAGAAGAAGCAGATGCAACATTAATCCAGTTGAAAGAAACTCTGATGAAAGCTCCGATTTTGGCGTCCCCAAAAGACGAAGAACCTATGTTATTGTACCTCACGGCTACAAGCCGGGTTATTAGCGCAGTAATAGTTGTGGAAAGGAAGAAAGACGAACAAAGCATACCAGATCAGCATCCGGTATACCATGTAAGTGAAGTTTTTTCCGAATCCAAACAAAGGTACCCACACTATCAAAAACTGGCATATGGCATGTTTTTCGCATCTCAGAAACTTCGTCATTACTTCCAAGGACATTCCATAACGGTGGTATGTAAAGCACCACTAGGGGATATAATAAACAATGCGGAAGCGACCGGCCGAGTAGCCAAATGGGGCATCGAGCTAGCAGCATTCGACATTAAGTACCAACCCAGGACGGCAATAAAACCCCAGGTGTTGGCAGATTTTGTTGCCGATTGGACAGAAGCAATGAAAAAAACACCAATGCCGAAGTCAGAATACTGGATCATGCACTTTGACGAATCCAAGATGAAGGAAGGCGTTGGAGATGGTGTAGTCCTAAAATCTCCTAAAGGATACACAATGGAGTATGTACTATAAATACACTTCAATGCCAGTAATAATGTGGCAGCATACGAGGCTCTGCTTCATGGCTTGCATATTGCAAAGGAAATAGGTTTTAAACGCATCTTATGCTATGGCGACTCAGATTTGGTGTAGCACCAGCTCAACCAAACTTGGAATGCCAAAAGTCCCATCATGGCCGAATATCGGAGAACGGTGGACGAGTTTGCAATTTGCTTCGTAGGATTTGAAGTACTTCACATTAAAAGGGAAGAAAACTGGAACGCAGACACATTAGCCCGCATGGGATCTGAAAGGGTGAAAACCCTACCACCAGGTGTGTTTGTCCAGCACTTGTACGAACCATCGATAAAAGGTGGAGATGTCGACTATCCTCTGGTTTCCGAGTCAATTGAAGTCATGCTCGTTAACCCGGAATGGACAATTCCATATTTAAACTTCTTAGTTGATCAGTAGTACCTTGATGGAGCAGAAGAAGTCTTGCAAAGACAGATACAGCGTCGATGCAAAGGATACACGGTAATCAATGGTTGCCTATATAAACGCAGTACTGTCGAAATTTTTCTGCGATGTATTTCGCCAGAAGAAGGAAGAGAAATCCTGCAATAAATCCATGCCGGAGATTGCGGACATCATGCTCAATCAAAAAACATAGTCAAAAAAGCATTCCGCGCAGGGTTTTCTGGCTAACAGCCAAGACAGATGCCGAGCACATAGTGAACACATGCGCTGGATGTCAGTATTACGCCTAGCAGACAAATATGCCAGCCCAAGCACTCAAAACTATCCCTATTACATGGTCGTTCGCGGTCTGGGGGCTAGATATGATGGGACCATTCAAAACTGCAAGAGGCGGACTTACACATCTACTCGTTGCAGTGGATAAATATACCAAGTGGGTGGAGGCTAATCCCATCAAAACACTTGACGGTGTAACCGCCAGAAATTTCATTATTGACATAGTCATGAGATATGGCATTCCACACAGCATTATAACTGACAACGGGACAAATTTCTCTATTGGAGAGTTGGCAAAATATTGCCGACAAACAGGAATTCGCCTAGATCTCGCATCTGTGGCACACCCGCAATCCAATGGATAGGTTGAAAGAATGAATAGTTCAATCCTTCAAGGAATACGCCCAAGACTCGAATCTCCTCTTCATAGAGCAGCTGGAGCATGGGTGGAAGAGTTACCCTCCGTGCTTTGGAGCATTCGAACGACGCCAAATAGGTCAACATGGCAACCCCCGTTTTTCCTAGTTTATGGTGCGGAAGCAATTCTCCCAACGGACATGATCCATGACAGCCCAAGAGTGCAGGATTTCGATGAATCAGATGCCGAAAGCGCACGGCAGGATGCCGTCGAAATCTTAGAAGAAGAACGAGATCTTGTGCTTCAAAGATCCGCCATCTATCGGCAAGGTTTACGACGTTATCATAGTCGGAAAATCAGGCATCGTTCTTTTAAAGAAGGTGACCTAGTGCTAAGATTGGTGCAGCAAAGAAAGCACAAATTGGCCCCAGTATGGGAAGGACCATTCGTCATCAGCAAAGCTATGAAAAATGGATCATACTATCTTCTAGACATTCGAGATACGGAAGACGATCCCGAGAAGCCAAATCGCAGAAGAAAGAGAAAGATTGATGATGAACTAGGAGAGACAAAGAGGCCCTGGAGTATCTAGCAGTTACATCCCTTCTATACTTAGTTTAATTTCTATGTAAACATCTTTGAGATTATGAAATAAAGTTGTCAGAATCCATACTTCTATGTTTCTACATGTTTACTATAGTATCAAGCATATCTTCCGCCTTATCTATTTCCCAATGATCTTTCAAAATACTCAATGTTAACCCGAATTGTGTTGGGAATATGCCCTAGAGGCAATCATGTATGATGTAATTCCCACTGTATTCATAAAGTTATTAAGTTGTCCTTGTTTTTAACATCTGATATATGTCATTGAATATGTGATTCGATTGTGGAACTATATATTCATGTTGTTCATACTAGATTGTCCTTGGTCATTTAGGTTGTGCTGGACACACACCCTAGACTAATGTGAGTGTTGGCTGATGACATGGTTCCACTTGTCATGGGCATGGTGATGCCATTCCAACGTTCACGGACTTGGCTAAAGAGTTTAGCAAGTCGGACTGACCCACATTGAGATGCAACGATCAAGTCGTCATTTGCACATCTCAATCAATGTAATCCTTAGACCTGAGGTTGTCGCACAATCCGAGTTGTGGATCACCGACTTAGGTTCTGTAAAACGTTGTTCTGTGACAAGGCAACTATAAAGGCAGAGTTCGGGTCGAATGAGAAGCAAGTTGCGTGATGTGGATAATCAAGATGGTATTTTGCCCCTCCGAATGGAGAGATATTCTCTGGGCCCTCTCGAGTGATATGATTCGGGAAGCATGGCCATGCGCGACTCAGTTAAGTGTTAACTCTGTCGGTTGACTAAGAGTTAGTCAGATGAATCACATGTCACAGATCGAGAAGAGAGTTGAGCTATTTAAGGGATGACGATAAATCGCCTATAGCTCGACAAGGTATATCGTGAGGCAAAAGGGACTAAGATGAATATCACATTGAAAGGTATGTCGTCATGACTCAATGGTACTTGGGAGTCGGCACGTTCTGCTAGGAGCCGCTACCGATTGATCGATTGGGAGTTGGACTCCAATCGTGTCCAAGTCGCCATGAGCCTGCAGGGTTGCACACTTAAGAGCGGGAGCAAGTATTGATCGGGTTGGACCCGAACCGAAAATGGACTGGTTTTGTGAGTCGGACTCACAGAGGGAATGGGCCACAAGTGTTGTGAAGCCCATTACCATACGCTATATAAAGAGGGGCGCAGGTTGCCCAGCGGGCACGTTAGTCCACTCTCCCATGCGTTGCGAACCCTAGCCCCACTCAGTCCAGCCGCCGCACCGGACCTAGCAGTCCGCCGTCGGAGCTCCTCCTCGTACGTGTGGATACCGGCAGAGGTGCTGTACGTTCAGCACTTCGACATTCGAGGGATTGGATCGGCCGGACCGGATCGTGGGACTGCACTGCCCCGACGCGCTGCCTCGATAATCCGCACCTGCGCGTCTAGTGGTAATACTCGTGGCCTTCTACCTCGGCTAGATCTTGGAAGCATCGCGTAGGAAAAGTTTTTGTTTATCTCTACGCGTTCCAACAAATTGTGCCTGTGTGCTCGGCGTTAAAAAACTGAACGATTTTCAGCCTAAAAAGGCTTAAGGAAACCCAAATTGTGCCTGCGTGCCTGAGTTTCACTCAAAAATTCCTTAACTATTCTCTAAATACTATCTGATTGTTTTTGTGCTGGGTCACTGGAGCTAGTAAGCAAAAATGCCTTTAGCATGATCCATGTTTCCGAGTTTTAGATTGATCGGTCATACCCAGTCACTCGGCATGAAGATTAAAACGCTATCGAGCCATTTCAAGCACTAAGGACAGTTAAAGCATACAAAACCAGAGAATTTAGAAGATAAAGGAATGATAACCCGAAAAAACTTGCAAAGTAGTTATATAACATTAAACTGCAAAAGGCGGAGTACTTGTTCATTCAAAAGAACAGAAGCATTACAATAATGTTTACAACATAAGTTAGGTAATGCTCCTATTTTCTATCTACCCAGGACCCGGACTTCTCCTTCCAGCATCCGAGTCATCTTCACTGGAGGATTCTTCTGGAGTGTCCGGAATTGCCTCCACCGGGTAGGAGATCGCGATGTTGACCATGGAAGCAATCTTAGTTGCGTGACCTTTGATCTCGTCAAAGATATTGGTCCGCTGGGCTTCCGTATACCCTTGAGGGACGCCGGACGCCACGCGCCAAGATTTGGTAGTGGGGTAATGCGTACGCATGATACCTAAAGCCATGCGCGCACCACCCCGTGCCGTGGAGCGCAAGGTGGATTCCTTAGACCTCGCCACCTCCAAGATAGCCTCCGGAAGTTTCTCAACTTCTGAGAATTCCCCAGTCCTTGCGGGAAGGAATTTGTTGATCAGCTCCATACCGCAGCCTTGAGCGCGGTGAAGACCTTCCCGAAGGCTCGGAATTTTTCAATCCGAGTAAGAGCTGGGTCATCCCCTGTTTTCAGACAAATAACCAAAGGGTTATGAAGAAAGCAGAGAAAGATTGTAAAACATGGAAAATCCGGTAAAAGTAGAAACTTACCGAGGATCTTATCCATCTCGGAGCCTTCCTCCAGGCGAAGATTCAAAGCGTTCTCCAGGTCCCGAATAGTTGCTTTGTCCTTCTCAGCTTGGTTGGAGGCATTGGATTGAGCAATGCCTACAGCCAGCTGGCTGGCCTCCAGTTCTTTCTGAACCCTCATAAGGTCCTTATGAAGGTCCAGGTTCTCCCGGCGGAGGTTATCGGCATTGCCGGCATCTTCAGCAATTTTCTTGGCTTTCGCCAAAGCAGCTGAAAAGCAAGTAAGAATATCGAGTTAGAAAAACTCGGAAAAGTACTTAGAGAAAAGGCATAAAAATAAAATCACGGGAAATAAAATACCTGTTGTTTCCTCTAGCTGATGCTGAGACGATGCCAGCTCCGCTTCCTTAACTTCAAGAATAGAAAGAAGGCTTCTAGCCCCCTTGTTCTTGATGGTAATTTTGCCAAAAACTTTCATGTTTATGCTTTCAGCGGTTTGCTGAAACACGGAAATGAAAAAAAATGCTTAAGTCAACAACAAGCATAATAAGGATGAAAGCATTAAGTTAAAAGCATGCATTTGACTTATTGCTTGGGGGCTAGAGATATTACCTGGATCATCCGCTGTAAGCCCTACAAAGTTTCGGTGAACTCTTTTGCAAAATCTGCAAACAAAGTCCCGGCAGCGCTAAGGCCCTCGTTGATATTCTTGAAATCTTTATCGAAGGTGGGAATGGGTTCTTCCTCAGTTGCCCGAGAAGAACCTCCCACTTCCAGGACCGCCCTTTCCCTCGTGTCCGTTTCCGGCACAATATGCTGGCTGGCCTGCAGGGTTTCAGCGTTGGGGGGCGGCAGCATGCTCTTCTGTAACTACTACTGGGGTATCTGGAGCAGTAGCAGGAGAAGGGTGTGGACCTCTGTTAGCCACAGATTTAACCCTTTTTAGCTTCTTAGGCTTCAGAGTTGTGGGGGCCAAGCTAAAAAGGAAGAATGCCGGAAAGTTAAACTTTCGAGAATACAGAAAACACTCCGATAAATTGAAAAAACCCAGATGAACAAACCTGGAAGTAGCGACGGAAACACCGTCAAGATCAATAATTTCCTGCGAGGAGGAAATCTTCTTGCGCTTGCGTCCGCCAGCAAAGTTGGCGCGCAACGTATCTAGCTCGGCGTCAGAAGCAAGATTTGACTTGGGAAGTTCAAAGATCTGTCAAAGAGGCAAAGGCCGGGTTAAAACAAAATCCGAGATAAATAGAAAGAATACAAACTCAAGGGGCGAAAAGTGTACCTTGGGGCAGGGTTAGACGTTGTATACATTGGCCGGCTTTCTTCATATTGATCGCGCGAGGCAACCAATTGGTTTACGCGCTTTTGCAAGTCTTTTGCCGACAAAGATTTGCTCGTCGTCTTGATAGCGTCAGCTTCTCCCATGTAATTACACAGAAGGCGAGGGCCGTGATCAGCCAAAGGATGAATTCGCCTATTTAACCAGCATAGAACTGTGTCCATGCCGGTTAGAGGTGGATCGGAGGCGACGAGTTTTGCGATGCGTCGCTTGATCTTGAGAAGATCTGGTGGCAGAGATTGCACTGTTTATGTTCCCCAGTTTTCTTGGGGAGTGGCAGCGGTATTGGCGAAAGGTGGAACCCCGGTGGTTTTTCCGGGAAAGGGAACGTCGAGATGGTAGAAGAAGGAACCCGTTCAGAATTTGACGGATTCTGAGGTTTTAATCTTGGGGAACCAATCCTCCCTGAATCTACGCAGTGTGAAGGATACGGTCCCGCAAGTCGGGAGTGCGCCCTCTGTAGGGTTTCGCTTAACCCCAAAACAATACTGCCAGAAGTCTAACCTAGGAGCTAAACCTAGATACCCTTCGAAAAGAGCTTGAAATCCGGCTAAGTAGAGGATGGAGTTTGGAGGCAGGTTATGGGGTTGAATGTGGTAATGGTCCAAGATTTGAAGAAAAAAGGCGGATGGCGGGAAACCCATACCTCTCACGATGTGGGAGGTAAGGAGAACGCGTTCCCCGTCTTTAGGCATTGGCTCGGTCTCGTATTCCGGGCTCCGCCATTTGCCCTTCACCAACAGCCCCTCCTTCTCCATTATCGGAAGGAGGGGAGGAGGGATACTGCTCTGGCTCCAGTTGCCGGCAGTTTCTCCTTCGTCTTCCGCCCCGGCGCCGGCGGACGCGGCCGCGAGTTCCTCTCCGACGAGGATTATCTTTTCCTCCGCTGTCTCTGGCGCGAGTGGCGGAGATGGTGCGGAGGAGGACCCGGCCAGGTTGGTAGCGGCGAGAGGAGGTTCCTCGCTAGCTTGACCGCCGGCAGCCTTTTCCGGCTCGTCGCCGGTGGCGCGGAGAGGCGAATCCACCATGGGATCCATGGTGTTGATGATTTCGTCTATCTCCGCCGCGACGGAGCGGGCCAGGGAAGAGCTTGGAGATGCCATCTTTTGGCGGCGTGAAGAAAGATCCGTGCGCTCCGGCGAGGTTACGGACGGCGCTGGTTCGGGCGTGCGTTGGAAACTTGCTCTGCTCACAATGCTTGGTCGCTGAGTGAGGCGTTGAGAACTGGGAGCGGAAGGTTTGCCGGAGAGGATGGAGACGACTACTTATAGCCGGAAACCCGTCGCGATACGTGCTAACGACTCTTTTGACCGTTGGATGATCAACGCGTGTCACTCGCCGGAAATTCCGGGAAATGAAACTACGGGTGATTATCGCTATCTCCTTGTTTCCCGCGAGAATCTGTCAGAGATACGTTTCAGGGTTTCCCGCTCGAAACCCAAACGTCCCTGGCGTCAGCAAGATTAAAGCGCTGACATAGGAAGTTCCTTCTCCACGAAGGTTCGTGGAAGAAAAGCCGGACTTTCCGAAATCCGAGTTTTGCGTTATGGCATTATTTTGATAAAAAGAAGAATCAAGATAGAGAGCCAATATTTCTCGGAAAGAATGCACATTTGACGAAAGACGGCGAATCAGAGTCTTAATCCTTCTTGGGGGCTACTGTCGGATATATACCGATTAGGGGTATATCAGATGGTGGTCTAAAGTGCCGGATTACCAGGGTGGCCTAAGTGGTAATGGGTTGCGGTCCATTGGGCGGCCCAGTAAGTTGATGCACGGAAGCTGGATTCTAGACGAACCCGGATCACGGCCCACGTGATCCGGCTTGGAGTAGAAGGAGGATTCCTTACTTTCCAAGTTAGCACGTACCGTAGTCTTCTAGGTTTCTTTCTCCGTATGCCCTAACCCGGATATTATATAAAGCCGGACGGGAGATAAGATAGATAGACTAGAAGCTATTGGCTAATTCGACGAGAGGTGGATCCTTGTCGAATAGCTAAACCTAACCTCACATTGTACTCTGTATTTTCCAGGCTTTAGTCCTGAATAGTGAGATTGCAGGAGTAGGAACGCCGCATTATTGCGTCGTGCCGAACCTGGGTAAAACCCTGTGTCATTGTTCATCATACGATCACGTCCCCCCACTTCTCTATCGGTAGTTCATGGCACCCCCGTCTATGAAATCTACTACGATGTCTCGACATTAAGTGTTCGCGTTAACCTGGGGGCTAATGTTGGGGGAATAGGTAAGGGGATACCTTAACTTCCACCCATATAAACCGGAATGGGATCCTGCCAGTTCATATAATGTATTACGTTTTATGACTCGGCAAAGCGGGCCACGAGGTAGCATGCGAACAAATGAAGACCCGGATATGCCCAAGCATAACCCGGAGACAGAAGCAGGCCCGGCCTAGAACCCGGGAAAAAGGTGTGGAGGCCCAAGACCGGCAAAGCGGCCCAAGGCCGGATGGGAGCGTCTGGTTTATGGAATAAGCCGGATGGAGCATCACAAACACCGGACCACGCTGGGACTCCGACGACGGGTATAACCCGGATCACCTTGTAATCCGGGGGACTCGTCCACTCTATAAGGAGAGGTCCTGAGACGTAGACATACATGTTCTAAGTGGATAGCAATAGTTCTCGAGACATCAGAAGCCGGAATCGCTCCTTGTGATCGAGACCTTGATTTCCCAATAGTAAGAAGGCAGGAATAGGTTTTACCCTCAATAGAGGGGCCGACGTAAACTCGTGTCTCTCATTTCCAACTTAACCCTTTTGAGACTTCGCTCAGTAGCAATGGCCTCACAATCTATTTTTCAGAAGAGGACACTTGCCGTGAAAACCCCACGACACACAATATGATTGATCACAAGGACATCAGCGATATGGATGAGAAAAGAGGACGATATCGGTAATGAGTACTACATGTGTTATGATCAAAGAGTTTTATCAGACGAGATCACGTAGTATCGACTCGCGATATCATTGGGATCGTGAAGTTAACGGAATAAGTGCAATGAGTAACTTATAAGGTTCACTCGTTCTTCGTGAACACACATGATCCATCATGGGCGTTCATGGTCCCGCTGTTGGTTATGGTTCGGTAAGTTCCCAAAAATGTATGTGTGTTATTGAGCCTTTATGGGTCACACACTTCAACCGTGGCAACCTTTAATTCAGAGAACTAATATGTTGTTATTGGTTTTACGAAAGTTCAATGTCGATACAATGTCACAGAAACAATTCCAATGTCAATCAGAGTGGTTTTGGGAAAGTTACTACAAGGGAGAAATTATGCCGGTGTATGGCAGAATTTATATGAGAGATAACGGAGCACATGATATGTCCCAAGATGTTATAAGTATGTTTCTAACATCAGTAGACAAAATCGATGATTTTATCTATTGGGTTCATAGCGTTTCAGAAGAGTTTCAGGCAAAACTCGAGAAGGAGGTGCTAGAGGGGGGGGGGGGGCAGCAAAACCCCTCATGGCCGCACCCTAATTTTAGGGGCTATCAGGTGGAACTCATGGCACCACATATTTGTACTTGACACCCCGGTATTTTTCCTAAATTTAATTGGAGAGAAAAAGGATAAAACAAAAAAGGAAAAAGGAGCGAGGGAGGTGGGATTGGACTCCACTTGTTTCAATTCATGTTGGGCTCGGAGGAGGGGTGTGACCACCTCCTTGGTGCGGCCAAGACCCCTCCTAGCTCAACTAGGACCCCCTATAAACATTGGAAACCCCTCCCTCCAACTATAAAAAAGGACCCTAAGTTTATGAGAGAAATCATAATTTTGAGCAATTCTCTCTCTCTAGTAGAATTAGAGGGTCTAATTAGACCTTCTAATTAGAGCCCCTCTAATTGAATTGGAGCCTCTTCTAATTGGTTTAGAGTTCTACTCTCCCAATTAGACCTGGATCTAATTAGCTATTCTCTCATGTGTTGAGAACTTCCAGATTCATATAGCTCTAATCACAGTTGATTAGAAGGCTATCTAGTCGATGTTGAGTCCTGGATGGCGGAGCACTGACAGGCTGACACTAGCGTACGCGTGCACACCATAAGAAGTATTACAGTGTGATCCTTGATGAGGGAATCTTAGCAACATCCTTGCAACTAGGCCTAGTTGTGAGGATCTACGATTTTTCAGATCTCTTCTACATCGATTCCGCTGCCTAGTGAGTCGTGATCCTGATCCTTTTATGCATGGGCATGCCTCGTTATCTGCATAGTGATCTTGGCGGACTACGTAGGTTATTTTTTAAATTTTGTAGTATAGACAAGCAGGTCAGACAAATGTGTCTTCGTAGGGTATGCTCATAATACCGTAGGGTACACCTTCTACAATGGTACCGAGGGCAAAACTTTGGTTGCCAGAAATGTTGTATTTCTTCATAAAGATTATCTATCAAACGAGACCAGTGGGAGAACTATTAGTCTTGAGGAGATTCTTGAATCTACCAAATAGGTTGTAAGAGACAATGCACCGAATGCAACTCCTGTCATTGCCCAAACAACAACTGAAAGGGAAGTATCTTCTACTCTTCCAGAGGTTGAGAAAACACCAATTAGAACTATTAATCAAGCTCCAATGGTACCCACACCTAGAAGAGGAACACAAACTCGAGAACCACCTGAGTGGTTTGAAACTGAATCCTTTCTTGTAGAAAAGGATGCTCTACTTCCGGGGGATGGTGAGCCTGCAAACTATGAAGAAGGGATGAGTGATACAAATTCCAACGAATGGCTCGGAGCGATGAACTCGAAAATGAAATCCATGTATGTCAATCAAGTCTAGAAATCGGTCAACCCCCCGAGGGCGTGAGACCAATTGAATGCAAGTGGATATTCAAGAGAAAGACATATGCGAGCAGTAACGTTACCGTCCACAAAGCACGCCTTGTCGCAGAGGGTTTTTGACAAATTCAAGGTGTTGACTATAAGGAGACTTTCTCTCCTGTAGGAATGCTTAAGTCTATCAGGATATTACTAGCAATAGCTGCTTACTATGATTATGAGATATGTCATATGGATGTCAAAATGACTTTCCTTAATGGAAATTTAACAGAGGATGTGTACATGGTACAACTCGAGGGTTTTGTCAATCCGAAGAAGGCTAGTAAGGTATGAAATCCGAAGAGATCAATTTAGGGTCTTAAGCAAGCATCTAGGAGTTGGAATTTGCGATTTGATAAGGTAGTCAAAGGGTTTGGCTTCACTCAGAATTTTGAAGAGACTTGTGTATATAAGAAACAAAGTAAGAGCTCTATTGCATTCCTTTTACTCTATGTCGATGACATTTTGTTAATAGGAAATGATAAATTATTTCTTTGAGAAGTCAAAGAATCATTGGAAAAGATCTTTGCAATGAAAGACTTAGGCGAGGAAGCTTATATATTAGGCATCAAGATCTACCGTGATAGACCGAGACGTATGATAGGGCTAAGTCAAGGAACATACATAGAAAAGGTGTTGAAGAGGTTCAACATGGAAATTTCTGGAAAAGGTTACATTCCTATGTCACTTGGTACAGTTTTGAGCAAGAAGCACTATTCTTAAATAGCTGCTGAGCGGAAACAAATAGAGGATAAACCTTATGCTTCAGAAATAGGTTCCATGATGTATGTTATGACCTGTACAAGACCAGATGTGTCCGATGCCTTGAGTGTTACCAATAGATATCAATCTACACATGGTAAAGTCCATTGGGAAGCAGTTAAAATATCATAAAGTATCTCAGGAGAACTAAGAACATGTTCTTTGTCTATGGAGGTGATGAAAATCTTAGAATAATAGGTTACACTAAGCCGGCGTTTCATTCTGATCCATACGATTCCAAAGCACAATCAGGTTATGTGTTCATTATTAATGGCGGTGCGGTCAACTCGAGGAGCTTCAAGCAAGGCACTATGGCAGAATCTACAATGGAGGCTGAATATGTGGCGGCATCAAAAGCTGCAAAGGATGGCTATTGGATAAAGAAGTTCATCACTAAACTAGGAGTGGTTCCTTCTACAATGGACCCAATTGAGCTCTATTATGACACCAGCAGTGTAGTGGACCTCGCAAAGGATCCAAGATCTCACAACAAAGCCAAGAACATAAACCGCAAATATCATCCAGAGATCATGTGTCAAAAGGGTACACGAAGATTTGCAAAATTCACACGGATCTAAATGTCTCAGATCCAATGACAAAGGCTCTACCACGCCCCACCGATCTGGTACCGGGTTAAAGGAAGACTTAATGTAATGACTAGATTATTCTTTCTAGTGAAAGTGGGAGATTGTTGGATGTATGTCCTAGATACAATAATATACATCTATTTCATGATTAAAGTATTATGTTTTTATGCTATAACTGCTATGGTCACTAAATTATCTAAAGCTTTAAGCGCGGAGCCGAGGGCGGATGCTCAGCGCATCAACCGACCGTCTTAGTCTGACCGATGGGTCCTCTCATGCGCAATCACATTTGTTACTCAAGATTATGCCTCTCCTTCAGCTGCCAAAGGGCCGCGAGCATACTACCCCTGTCGTGCAGTGACTCTGTACTCTGACTCGCTGAGTATAATGACAAATCAAAGCAGGCGACACGCACCCACAAAATCCCCAACTGCACACTCCCGCTGCCGGGATCTCTCTCTCCCCTACCGTCTCCCCTCAGATCCACCTCGCCGACACCGCCGGTCCCCGCCGCCAATGTCGCCATGTCGCACAAGTACGGGTACACGATCCAGCTCAACGCATCGTCGGTGCAGTCGGACATGGACGAGATCGAGAGCTTCATGTACGGCGCGCCCTTCGCCACCACATCCTCACCGCGCGGCCGCCCTACCGTCGAGGTACCCCCATACCCATTTCATTGTCCCCTCCTCGGGCCTCCTCCAAGACGCCCCTCCTGAACTCCTTCGTCTCCATCTGTCTCAGGCGCCGCCCGCCGCTCCGCCCACGTCCGTCTTCGTCGCCATTGTGTCCTATGGCTCTGGCCCGCCGCGCAACATGCTCAACGAGCCCATCTAGGATACCGTCAAGCGCGACCTCGCCCGCATCATCGGCAACCTAAGATCGCCGTCTTCCCCAACCCCAACTTCGAGGACCCAGGCAAGGCCCTCAGGGACTAGGATCTCTGGGGCCCTTCTTTTCCATCGTCTTCCTCGGCCTCACCTTGTCCTGGTCTTCCTCTATTAAGAAGGTTCCTTCTCCTTCAGCACCTTGTATGCTTAATGGTCGTTTGATCTCTGGAGAAATTCCTTCAGCATCTTGCGCCATGAAGGATTGATTGGCCTCACTTAATATGAATGCTCAAGATGTCTGAAGATTGATTCAAGTTATAGATTAGTTTTCTCGCAAAAAAGGTAATAACTTTGTTTTATGTAAAACCGATGGCGCCTTTTTATTTTTCTGCTTATCTGCTATTGTTATACAGCAAAATCGGTTAATTTTTCAGTCTTCTCATTATTCATTTCAGTAAACATTGTTAGCCCGTGCCTTAATTGATTATCTGTTGGAAACTTGGTTAAATGAGTTGGCAGAGTCATGTGGCCAATGGTCCGCTGATATTTCCATGTCTCTTCTCTTAGTTTTATATATGGTGCCTCATGTCAGTTAGTATGTGCTTGGTATGTCGACAATGAATATTTCCATTTTCTTGGTTCGTTGCTAAGCATTGTAGAATGTTTATCTTTTTTTTCCAGAGATAGTATGTTTCTATCCTTTTGATACACAGTGATTCATATCCAAGTTAGTATGTATTGCTTCTTATTAAAAGATTGACATGAATCACCATAGATATTTCCATTCTGATCATGCCAATCAGTTGTGATAAGCACGTAGTCACTGAGCATGGTCTTGATGCAACTATCGATTTTTAGCTGACAGGAAAGAACATGGTTGCGGTAGGGAATATACTTGGCCTAAAAAAATTCCTGGCTGTGTTTTCTTTTCAGTTCACGTGGAGTTTAGAAATTATCTTGTTGAATAACCTTTAGAACAATAGACACTCATCTAGATGTATTGCTAAAGGTTAACACAATCAGAGAAAGAAAGAGTAGCATGCCTTATGTGCTCTTATGATTAAAAATCGTTAAACCATGTAACTGATTAAAGATGAAAAAATAGTTCATTCGGAATTGCCAAGTTCTTTTGGGAACATAATTCACATCAAATAATTGTGGTGACTAAGGAATAATGCTTTTTCTCCTAAGTGATTGCAGATCCATTCTAGGCCATATATAGTTACCATAAGTCGGAGCTAAAATCTCTATGCAAGGCACAATACATGCACACACATATCTTCAGCCTAGACTTTCTGCCAGCTGAGGCATGGCCAAACCAATCGCATTTCTCCAAATAAAAATGTGGATACATGGAATGTGCTAAATCTATGAGTTGTGCTTCTCATCCAATAAAAAATAGACTGTTTTCATACATCTTGCATCTAACTGAGCTTGTGCACTGTAATTCATATATTCCATTAGATAACCTGAATAGTATGAACTTTTGTTCTGAATTCTAAATCATGCAATTTTTCTGCTATTGTTTCTACAATAAAATGGGATCTCGTGTTCCATGCTGCTGCAAGGTAGCAGCATTAGTCATCTAATATCATCTTATTCAACACAAAAGTTTCAGTCGATGAGATGTCGCAGAGACAACGATTTCTTGTAGGAACTGTTCAAAGGAGATTAACTAGACATCATTGAATCAAGTTGACAAAATTCTAGTGATAGTTATAATTAGGTAGCTAAGAAGTTCTCATGATAATGCAGAGGAAAAAAAATCCTTTTTGATTTGATGTATGTTGGGTTAACATGCACTTAAGTAGTATTGTCTAGCTAAGAAGAGCATCATTACTTTGTTTACACATGATGCCAATAACTATGTACATGCGTGATGAAGATGTCGATCGTTTAATAACTGTTGATGTATATGGCCTAGATTATATTTAACAAGATCCAATACAAGGTATGTATCATTGTTTTTGGCACTATGATTATCCTGCCGTTGGTTCATGTAATAATTGTGAACTGTTTCTCTTAAACACTAGAAAAAAGGTTTCTCGCGATGCCATTTTATGCTGGTATACTCTCCATTGCATGAAGGAGGTAACAAATGCCTCTGAGCTAGGAAGCACTGCCAATATACTGAGATGTGGTTTACAACAGGAGAATTTAATGTTGATGTTTGTGTTTTGCTACAGGATAAGCATTGATGGTTTCATAATTAATATCCATAAGATCGGTTTCTATCACTAGACAGTATTCACATCATGTTTAGATTATGTTTTTCAAACGATTAGGCGATTTTAGTATAATCATTACTAATGTTGCATTGAATCCCTCTTTGGGTGAATGTCAGAAATTTTATCTTTCCCAACTAAGATATAAATATTTTATGGTGCTAATATTGACTTTTTTGGGTTTTGGATCTCGGAAGGAGAAATGATGGGGCTCATATATGTTTCTAAAGTAAAAGGAATCCATGTATGTTTGGAGAAAATTGTTTCAGGAAGATATTAGAGTGCAGTTTGTGCATCTCCGTTTGTATTTAGTAACACATAGGGAGTCTTCATGCTAAAGTAGGTCTGAATACACTTATGTTGTGAGAAAGAAATCCTGAACACCTCTAAAGTGCGCCATAACATGATTACCTTATGCATTGATTTTGAGTATCATCCCCCCCCCCCCAACTTCACAACGACAACTGGGCATCGATGGTTCTTTCTTATATTCTGATGGTAGTGGACGCCGGGTGCAGTATTTCAATGAGGTAATTGTTTGTGGTGGCAGGTCTTTCGGTTATGAACTTTAAATGAGGCGTCAACTTGACGAAGGGGCTTCAAAGTATTTCGCATATTGGTGATTCTGAAATTACTATATGGTGATCTTCTTAATTCAAGCAAGATGAGGGGGTGGATACTGGACCAAAAATTTGTAATTTCGCGAGAGATATTTGAGCCAATATGTATCCGTTGTGCCATAATTGGAAGAAACTTTAAAAGTGCATTGCAATCATTTCTTAATTATTCTAATGCTTTGCCTTTAACCTCTTGAGATGTGAAATTGAAACTATGTAGAAATCATTTCTTCTATATTGCTACTGTCACGCTAGCCTCTATTCTTCTAATCGCCCTAGCAGACCGTATTATTATTAAGCAAAAAATCCACACAATTAGTCTACCTTACGAGCCAGATATCGACGGAATTGTACCTTACCTGCCACGCAGTGCAACACCACCTTGCAGGCGGCGAGGCGAAGCTCGCTTATTCGTCTAGTATGAGATTCAGAGGAAACCCCACATGCACGTGTAGAAGCATAAGCACACCTTTATGGCCCTTTGTCATGTCTCATAGACAAACTTGTTAATATTGGATGATCACATTTTCCTGGTCATGGACATATGTTTTGTCAATATTAACAGGAGCATATTGTTGTTTCAACATTATGGTTGGATAGACCCAAGTAGTTGAGATACTGCGAGATTTTTTTTAGCATTGTTATAAATAGTATCGTCAAAAGATGGTTATTTTGTTTGCTTCCTTTGACCATGAGAATATACAATGATGTTCACCGGAAAGTTCACATTGGTGTAGTAAAGTATCACACGTAAAATGGGTGATAAAAAGGCTATTACTAGGTTTTCTCGAAGTGTTCATTTCATTGTGATAGTTCAAGACCGGGAATTACTCATCTACACAATAGAGAGATACATCCAAGATACACTCGGTGTAATAATATAAGTCAATAAGTTTGCGCACATAAATGCATGGTCATACTATGACACAGTGACGAGTAAAAGGAATCGTACCAGATATCGAGGATAATATTATATGGTGATTAAAGATTTTAAGCATGGTCATATCATTCATCTCGTCTCGAGGTATTGATTGGTATTGTGAAGTAATGGGAACTCACTTAATAACCAACAAGTTCATTAGTTTTCTTTGTATAACTCATAGAAATTAATATGGACGTCCACGGTCCCAATGTTGATTATTGAGTGGGAAATTGGTTTCCCGATCATGTCTACTTGTTATCGAACATGTAGGGTCACACACTTAAGGAGTCAAACCCATTTGTTCACATTGGATGGTCCGGAGAAAGAGTGGGGATCCTGATGGTTTCGGCAAGCTAGAATTAATATCTAGAGAGATTGCGAGGGATATGATGTACCGGGAATGTTAGGAATATGTTTCTGACACCATCAGATAGGGTCAATGATTTTATCTATACGGGTCAACGGGTTTCGGAAGAGTGTAGGGCAAAAACCGAGAATGGGGAGGGAGTGTTAGAGGGGGGAAGGAACCCCCCCATGGCCGCACCCTTTATGGGGTGACTGACAGGTGGGACCAAGGTCCATGTCCCAGCTGCACCACCTCCCAGTGCCCTTTCCTAGTTGGTTTCAAAGAGAGAAGGAAAAGAAAAGGAGAAAGGGAAAAGGATCCCCCCAAAGGAAGGACTCCTCGTTGGACTAGGAGTCCAATCCGAGTTGGGGGAGGAGCCCTAGTGCGGCCACCTCCTTGGTGGGTGCGGACTGGGGGAGGGATTCCCCCCAAGGAAAGTCTCCCTCTCCTCCAACTATAAAAGTACCCCAAGGCATCGAGAGAAATCACTTCCATTGGGCTCATGCCTCTATCTAGTTGATTAGAGGTTCTAACTAGAGCCTCTAATTATAGTTCCTCTAATTTAATTAGAGATTCTTCTAATTGGGTCTTAAGGTGTCCTCTTCCAATTAGATCTAGCTCTAATGTATCTCTTTTTCCCATGTGTTGGGATCTCTCCACTTCAATTTTTAACCTGTAGCGATTAGCCATGGCCGACGAAGCGTTCCAGAACTTTGACGTACGTACGTGTGTGAGCATTCAGAGGGGTAACACATGTGATCCTCACTCTGCTGGATCCAGAAGGCACGATACGGGGAGACGGCAATGGTTCCACTAATGGGTTTAGCCATGGAACTCTTCAACATGCATCACCGACATCGTCATCGACACTCGTTCCGCGCTTCGTGTCAGTAACGAACAGATCTATCCTCGCCCGTACCTTCCTGTGTGCTACGTAGGACGAATTTTTTAAAATTCTGCTACGTAACCCAATATGTGTTTTTTTTTGAAATGTTATGAATGTGTGATGAGATATGTATGTTTGTTTCTTTTAAGGCCTTGTTTGGCAGAGGTGTTTTGAGCAGGTTTTTGGTGTATTATCTCAACCCAATACGAATACACACGAAACCACGTGTGAGCTATTTGGTCAGCCGGTCTTGGGCGGGCTCAGCCCAGCAATCACACGCGACATATGTCTCCTGTCCCCCTCGCGTTTTGGGCGGCTGGCGACGCACTCCATCCACAACAGTGCCCTAATCTCCCCTCACGGTGACGCAGACTATGTCGGTGGCTGCGCCAGACTGCAAGCAAGCATTCTGCAACTCCGCTGTCGCCCCATCTTCTCTGTCGAATCCTAGAATTTTGATTCCTCTCTCTCCCTATTTAGATCCTAAAGTTATTGATGCATTGGGTGAGATCTCGTCCTTTCCCAACCTTGATTGCTCTGAATCTCCAAAGTTGTGAAGTTTGACCACATCACACCTCTTCATATCATGTGATATATTTGTCTTATATTTTTTTACCTCAATGTATTTCCAACTCCTTGATTTACGGTCTGTATATAGCCAAGATTGTAATCCAAAATAAGGCATGCCAAACAGATTAGCCAATGGGGAGTATTGACGAGGAAGGAAGTTGTAGTGTAACGGTGTGTTTTGGGTGTGAAGAGTGTTTTCACCCAATCCTCCTGGGAAAATACTCTCAAATACTCGTTGACTCACTCTTGCCAAACGAGGCCTAATGGGAAAATATCCTATAAGAGCATCTCTAACAGATGACCAAAAACATAGTGCGCTAAAAATGGTTTACAACGTCACTTTAGCGGTTTAGCGCGCCGCGGCTGACATCCATTTTTCAGATGCACAAACAATGACGTATGCTCCAGATTTAACCAGGCGCATAAGCCATAGTCCTAAAATTGCAGCGCAGGACAACGGTTTTTGGCGCCTGCGGTAATTTTTTAACGTGCGCACTGTTTTGGAGTGACCGCTGAAGCGCCGAAAAAAACCTCTTGCACGCTAAAACACCACACATGCACGTTTTAACGCGTCTGTTGGAAATGCTCTAAATAAGCAATCCAGATCCTTAAAAATCCGACCATATTTAGGATATCCTAAAGGGAAGACCTTTTGTAGTGCCGCAGTCAAGTGGCTAACGACAGCGACGAGGAGGATGATAGCACGTAACAATGGTGTCCTTTTAGAGTGTTGCTTAAAAACGCCAATGCTCAGTTGACTCTTGGCACTACTATTGGGCCAGTTGGCTTGCTGGAGATGAAAGTGGCTTGGGATTTTTGTGTAGACATAGCTTCGGCACCTCACATCACATATATGTTCCTCCAACGTTTACATCGTTTAAAAAAAAAATCTTAGCACAAACTAAGACGTGAAGGACTGAATGAATGATAGCCAACAAATATGAAGGCTACACTCAATTGAACCACTGGACTGGGTTGGGTCATTTGAGTTCAGGACATCATATAAAAACAATCGGAAAATTGTCATTTGTGATGATAATGCCATTTTTTAAGCTGTCTGTCTTTTTCAGTCAGTTATGTGACTATGTCGCCCGGCACAGGCGGACATGCCTCTTGATTTCTCTCTCTCGTGTTTTGTATTCCGATCTTGTGCTTAATGCAGACCTTTTTTTTTTCGTTATACAGGCTTACTCGCTACTAAGTAAACAAAGCAAAACAATACTAGACGAACAGCGCGCTTCGCCGCGCCACCTAAATGACGTATGGCACTGCGTGGCCAGTGCGTTAAATTTTGCTTTGGTACAATGTTCAAAATTCTGGCGTTTGCATATGAGGCGGTAATTCATGGTCAGTCTTAGTCTGATGTGTCATTCACACAAACTGACATGTTATTGTGAGACACGAACTGTTGCACTGAATAAAGAAAGATAAAAGCAAGCATTCCGTAATCCGATGTACTACTCGATAAGTTAAAAAGAACGAATGGTGGCAAAATAGCTAACTTTTGAAGCACAATGTTGAGATGTGCTTCTAAATCGTTGGTTGCAGTTTTTTAAGTTGCGAGCACAAATAGAAAGTTTGTCGGAAGTGCAGTCTGACTTGCACAAAATAGCTTTGTTCATTTGATCCTTTGGATAAACCTGTTGTAGTCAGAGAGTTTATAGGCCAGAGAGTAAAATGATAGCGGATAGAATAAAAGTGTAGCGTTGTAATCGGCAAAGAATTTCTGTGATGTGCTGACGCAATGAACATTCTTTTGGAGGTAATATTGATCAGCAATCTCCAAAAAAATACAAAGATTGCATTACTGAGAAGTCAGAAGTACCTGAAGTTAATGAAAATAATACACATGAAATTAAATTCAGATAGAGATGCACACTTCAGCATGTATGCTAGTACATCTGAGATGCTTAGATTGTGGTATATTTGAGACCATAACAGCCTCAGGACTAAAGACCTCACCATGTTGTACCACATACTTGATTACACCCTAACCTTCTGTATAATCATAGAAGTATATTTCTCCTAGTTGTAGCGCACAAATACTTAAGATTCATCTCTTGTCTGAAACTGCATATGCGCAAGCAAACTGTTATAAGAAGAAATTTCAGGATTAGTGTGTATAGCTCCAAGTACAGATTACCTGACAAACACAACTCTATAATACTAAATCTAGCCCCTCTCATTTCTTCACAGAATAATTAATCTATGGTAGTAGTATGGCTCCTCAAATAAGAAATATTGGCATGGTCAATTGTTAGATGGGCTGAAAGAATAATGATGGCAAGTTGGCAACTACAACTTCAACGTCCTTGCTGGGATTTATAAATTAAGTCTAGGTCTTACTTTAATCTGTTTTCATGTGTTCACATTGTGTATGAAGTCACCCTTCCGAATCACACCTTCATATATTCTAGACACGCATGAAGAAGAAATTATTAGTTTAGAAGCAAAATAATATGTCTAGTACAGAGTAATAATGCATGATAATGCAACGTCAGTTCGTAGAAGATCCACAAACACCTTAGATATATCAACCGACCGAAACAACCTTCCTCACGCTTAAAGGCTAATGCTACCAGGTGGAGTTCCAGATACTAAGACCTAAAATCAAACCAGGTGGTAATTCAATATGAAAGCTTAAAATGTAGTTTCAATGTAAGAGCTTCATCAAAATACCAGGTAGGTATGTTGAACACTCTTTACTTGCAAAAAAAACTTAAGACTTTTATCTACTTTACAAAAAAAATTTCCATCTCTCCTTACATCTAAATTTGAGGATGATCAGTGGAAGACGTAAAGTGCCATAAAGTGCATAAAGGAGAAATAATTGTACCACAGTTACTCAATTAAATATATTGGGATTGTATTTTACCTTCTCTTCTGAATTGTTTTGGTCAAGGTCTGGTTCTCAACTTCCAGTGGGCAAGGTAGATAGTCAAGCACACCATTAAGAAGAGGTTGAACACCCTATAAAAAGAGTCACAAAAATCAAACATGTACGCGACGAAACACCAATAACAACACTGTTAGCATCCAAGATGTCAACTGCAGGTTCTTGAATGAAAGTACTAATCCAAGAGTGCTCATAAGAAATGTGGACGATCTTAACTGCACTTAAACGGTCAGTACAACCTGCAGACTAAATGTGATCGATTTGAATAGCCAAAATAAACCTTTATGTTCGCATTCAATTTGGCTCTCTGTTCGATAACCAGAGGTAATATTAATAAGAACATGCTCTAGTACGATGACAACCTGAACATCATTGGTCTCAAAACACCACCCCCTCTCACTGATAAACTCAACTGGGTACGATCACACCAAACAAAAGGACCTTACAACATAGCATAAACAGCTAACCATGTAGGCTAGACGAAATATCAAAACAACGACCATGCTCACCCTTCCAAAGGCTCTCCTAAGCATTTACAAATAACAGAGGAATAATGCATGTGTTAGTTTTTTCAGCCTTCTCTTATAGACCGTAAATTTTTAGATTTAGGTGCCAAATTGTTAGCCTGTACTTATACAGGCGAAAAACAGCTACATATTGAAGACTAAATTCCATTGGAAGTGATTTTGTATTTCCCTAAAATAATTCTTGCAAACTTTGTTGAGACATTTGAATGGTGATTTTTCAGTTAGTAAAAAAACAATTAACTGCTGAGTTCCATTTCTTCCCCGCCCCCTTTGTTTTGATACAGTAGACTGATCTTCCAGAAACCACGCAGCAGTGAAGAAAAAACATGGTAAGGACACGTTTGAAGCCCGCGAATGATATAAAATCAAATGTAATCAAAAGGCTCTTCTCAATCCAGCATATCCTACTTTGCAATCCACCATTGTATATATTTGTATCATCTTCAGGATGATTCAAGGCTGCAGAAGTACGACACTGCCACTAACCTATACAGCTGCTATCTTCGGTTCATGGGGCATCTCGTCCTTGGACCCTATAGTACCATCCAATGCTTCAGACGGACTTATGAAACTGCGAACTGTATTTATTTTCAAGAGTTGCCCAAATACTTAATATTTTCAAGAGTATAGATTGTACACTTAAAGATCACCTACAAAAGCACTTGTATATCGCGTAGGAGCTAAAAATATGCATCTTCTACATTTTCACTTGAAAGTAGATTTCCTTTTGCACTTTAACGAAAAAACTACAGCTGATTGTAAGTAGTTTTCTGGCTAAATCGTTGCCAACATATAGGGATTTTATTATGATATCACAAAATTGCGGTGTTTCTGTTTTTCCTCTCCATTCCTAACCTCTACTTGTATTTTCCATACAATATTTGGTTAGGCTCTCAACTATGCTAATACTGCGCGATTAATCGATTATAAGTACTCACCCATGTGACAATGTAATTAATTTATTCTGAACAACTGGGGATCTAGACTAATAAAAAAACCAGTGAAACACCATTAGACCCGTCAGAAAAACAACTAACCATAAAACTATTCCATATCCCCGTCAGTTACCAATTTTGGTTCGTGAAAGGGTTTTTGTATTACCAATGACCCCATTAATAATGTTCTCCTGTCCAGGGAGTCAAACTGATAAACTATTTTTCCATATGTCGGTAGGTGAGGTGAAGGGTGCTCGGCACGCGGGCACCTTGTATACGACCTAAAAGATCTACCGCACGAAACAAGCCCACACAATATGATGCCAAAAAAAACAGAAACGTAGCCAACACTGAATCATTGAGTTTTTCTAGCAAGGTGTAACAAACCACTTTCATTTCAGAAAACCCAAGCAGTCCATAGAACTAATAGGCATGCATAACATGTAAACGTAGGGCGTATACAGTGGACACAAACAGCATAATCTAATTGTTACCTACAAAACTCCCAAAGGAGCGGCCGCTTTAGAATACCAGAACCCTGATAATATTTTAGGAGGCTGACTCAAACCATAGCAACACAGAAAATCCCTCAGTCAAACGGGGGAGAAGCTAGTAAAAAGGGCAAAAAAGTTAAGCTACTCGCAGAAAAGATGTAGTCTCCTCCAAACACGCTGCCTCATACGATTTTCACATGACGCAAATAAGTAAAAAAAAAATTGCGTACATCAACAACATAGAGAAAACAAATTAACAGACAAGCGGCCTAAAACATGCATGGCATTCGTCAAATACGGAGCCGGCGAACCACACGACACCGACTATCATCGGGCCGCTGATGTGGCCGTTGCCGCAATTTATTCTCCGCAGATCGCAGGCCGTCGGCCTCGGCACACCCATCCCTACTTCTCCATAGCCAGTTGCAAATCAAACGGGGGATATCAACATCCAATACACTTGCCTCCGTGCCACAGCCCGCCTCGACATCACCGTTTCGAAGTGCATTGGAGGGCAGTTGACCTTGCCTTTGCCGCCAGCCTTGTGGGATTCAATAGGCAAGCCTAAGGGCTCGACATTGCAGGTCACAGTAGCGGAGCCGAGATGCAGGTGGGTCCGTTCGCGTCACTGAAGAAAGGCTGCTCAGAGTAACAAAACATCCAGTTTTACAGCTCTATTGTACGATTGGGATAGCTCTGGTCTGAGATTCAATGGCTGAGAAGGCTTTCACTGGGAGTGACCTGAATGGTCGGGTCAGAATACTTATGAGATATTTGGTGCATGAACTTTGCTTGACAAACCTTATAATTGAAATAATTGATTACTAAATTGTTCAGTTTAAAGTTCTACCAAGACAAAGTAAGGTCTCAATGAAGCTGAAATGCAAAAAAAAAAGGTAAAATAGAGAGTTGCAAGCTACAAAATTATAATTGCTATAGAAATAGAAGCTAATTGTATGTTGTCTTCCACCGCTAAAAGTAGTTATTTGTGATTTGTGTTCCCATTTTCACTTTGGCTTGAAACTTAAGAACTAATTTCATATCTACCATGTAAGTCAACAGTTACAATTCAGAAAATCGCAATGATAGACAAATCTCGAGGGGCATTGAATATTTGAACATTAATATTTGCAGTTCAGTTTAAAAAAAAATCATGTTTATTAATCTTTATAATACAAAAGCTTAGAGGCATTTGCGACCTCCTTCATGCAATGCAGAAAATACCAACAGAAAATGGCATATTGAGAAACTTTTTTCTCGTATTTGGAGGAGCAGTCTACAATTATTTACAGAAAATCAAGAAGTAATTTTTTACTTTGCATTAACATGAGAACTTCTTAGGTACGTAATTTTAATTATCACCACAAATTAGTCAACTTCACTGAATGATGTTTAGTTAATCTATCTTGAACAATTCGAAGAAAATTTTGCACGCGCAACATCTCGTTGGCTGAAACCGTTCTATTTTGAATAAGATTATATATTAGATGAATAGTTCTACTCCCTTACAGCAGCATGGAACACGAGATCCCATTTCATAGTCAAAACAATACACGCAAAATTGCATGATTTAGAATTCAGAACAAAATTTTAGAAGATTTAGGTTATCTAATGGAACACATGAAGTGCAGTGCACAAGCTCAGTTAGCTGAAACCGCTTCCAATCATACTATCGCCAACGGAAATTCAGATTTAGATAGAGAGAAGAACCTGATGCGGCTGCGCATGGAGAGTCGCAGCCAGGTGCGGGCGGGCATGGTCGAGCAGCAGAGCGACGCATCCGGCCGCAAATAGGGTGTCTGGAGCCGAGTCGGGCGGCACTGCGCCGGGCGCCGGCGTCGGGACAGAGCACTTCGCGCCTCCAGGCCGTATTTCCCACATGTTCCTCAACGTGGCGGATCTGTGCTGCCGCTAGAGGGTGATTCGTGGCGGCAGATCGCACAACACCCGCCTTTGTGGGGTGCGTGGGGAGGCGAAGTCGCGGAGAGAGGGCACCGGCATCGCGAGGGAAACGGCCCTGGTGCGGGGATCTGCAGAGGACAAGGGGAGAGAGAAGGCAGGTGGCTGCTGTGGAAGAGAAGATAGGCGGCCGTGCTGCCGGCCTCGTCCGGACGGGGATGCAGTGCGATCCATGGCCGTGGAGGGAAGGCCCGGTGTTGAGCAGGGGAAGGGGAGAGAGGCGGCCGGACCAGCGACTCTACAGGTACGCACGGCACGACCAGGACGACAGCTCAGGAGGCAGCTGTGTCGCACCCGGAAAAGCAAAACGGCCCACACGGCCAGCGACAGCAAGAGACACGAAGGGCCACACTCAGAGACACAAAACGCTGCACGAGCGCTGAGAGAGCTCGCAGCCCATGGAACATACAGCTAAAGATAATATACTACTTGCAGTCATTTTTGTTCATAGAAGTGTTTCACCCCAGGGCAGGTGCTGATAATCTGGTTCATGTGGGACATTAAGGATCGGGTGGTGGTGGAAACGGTAGGTGAGAAATTTGCCTAGTCCCTATTCCTCCCGACACGTATCATGCACTATCAGGTCGACGAGTCTGGCTTACGGAATCATGCTATGCAAAATATGAACGATTGGATTAGGTTGTGACACTTTTCCGTGGTTGGTGAAGATACCAGTCTAATATTCAAATTACCGAGATACCCTTGTGAGTTAGGTGGCCCTATGGCCGGCATGATATCTGATCGTGCATGTGCTAGGGTCACACCTCGAAGTCTCCCAGATAGAAGGCTGCTACCTCGAAGCACCCCAGATAGAAGGCTGCTAGGGTCACACTCCGAACCTGGGTACATCGTGCTTCCATGCTTGCGAACCAATCCCGCGCGAGCATTGTCGTCCCGCAGATTGTTCCGCTAACTAAACTACATGGTAGTCTCGATGGTGCTGTCGTGCACTATACCACGACAAGCGTTAAACGCCTCCAGAGCCACGCCGTCGAGGAGCCGCTTCTTCGCCCGCCGCTCATCTACGTGGGCGAACTTGGCTGCGGCGGCTGCGGTGAGTTAAGACACCATGTCGTTGATGTCGTGGCCTAGTCCAGCCTCTTGGCGCACTTCCTCCTCATCGGACCTCGGCAGCGGCGGACCTCCACGGTTATGCAAGTCGCTCATTCCGGCCTCAGCTGCACCTCGCTGGTTGTTAAGGGTCCTCATGGCGATGGGGAGGGGCTCGGGGACGGCGGGGATCCGCGCGAATGGCTGGTCGGCGCCACGCTCGAGTACGCGGCAACATAGGAAAAGAAATAAGGGTTTTGCGTGGGAAAAGAAATAAGGGTTGTGCCCCTCAAATCTGCTCCCACCCCTTAGGGCGTGCTTGGTAGCCCGTATGGCCTTTTTCGTCCCATACATGCCCACTCTGACTATGCTCTCTAAGTAAAGTGGGGTTTTATTGCTATGTTTGGTAGCCCACGTGGGGTAAGCTGTGCTGCGTTGAGAGTGTTTGGTTGCATGTACGTGTTGAGCCAGGCCAGACAGAAAAGGAAACGCGGTCGGGTCCCTAGACAGAACAAAAAACGCGACCAGGTCCCTAGAAAGAAGAAAAAAACGCGATCAGGTCCTGGCGCCATTGCCAACCTCCGTCCCTGCCGGAAGTCGTCGAGCTCGGCGACGGAGGAGGACCGACACACCTCAGCACCAGCGTGTGGCGCAGACGGGGCCCTCTCCTCCCGCTCCTGAGCTGCCAGCGCTGGAGCACGACGAGGAAGGCCTCGTGCGCGGCGCGGACGGTCACAGAGCTTGGTCTGCAGGCGGGAACTTTGGAGGCCGTGGTGGTGCTCGTCTCTGGAGATGCGTTCCTCCGTAGACGTAAGGCGGCGGGTCCTGCACCGGCGGGGTGCGATGCTGGCCTCAGGGGCAGCGTGTGACGGCGGGGCGGGGCCTTGTTGGGTTGGCCGACGGGAGCGAGCAGACGAGAGCGACGGGAGAGAGACATGCGGGGGAGGGGGGGAGGGAAATGAGAGGCTAGGCGGGACGGGGCGACGCACGACTCGGGTAGGCCCAGCCGTGGGTTTTTTGGTATGAGCTCGACCCGGCTGAGTTGAGAAGCTCGATTTAGCTTCTCTCCTCGACAGGGCTGAGAGGCGTTTTCGGGCGAGGTGGGCATGGGCGTCGAGGTACGACACGGGCTACCAAACAGAAAAAATCGGGATGAGAGAAGATTATCCGAGGACAACCGGTCTACCAAACACCCCCTTAATGGCTAGAGCTGGGGTTTTACGGTCCACCTTAAAAAAAAATAGGGGCTGACCCTTTTCACGCTAACTGTTCAGGCCGAAAAAATGGTTCAAACTCTTATAGTTACCGGAATTATAAGGGTTTAGGGATCAGCGAGAGATGTTGTGTTCGCCAAACCTACTCGCAACAACGATTTCGGAACTCTTCAAACACCGGCAAGCCAACAACTCCTTTGGCCAGGGAAGTCCCAACAAATCCCAACGCCCGCACGCACCCTCCAAAGTCCAAAACACCCCAGCCCCACACGCAGCCTGATCCGATCGTATCGCCCACAAACATCAAATTAAATGTTTTTTCAAAATAATATCCATACTGCAGATGGGGCCCCGTGTCTCCTTCGATCCGGTCTTTAAATGCGCTGGCAAAGTTGCTCACTCCGTTCTCTCTCCTCCTCGTGCCGCCGCCCTCCCCACCTGCCCCGCCCAGCTCCGTTCCCGATCTCCGAAGCAAGCATCGCAGCCGCGGCCGCCATGGCGTTCGAGAAGATCAAGGTTGCCAACCCCATCGTCGAGATGGACGGTCAGACCCTGCTCCCCCTCCGCTCCCCCTACCCGGCAGATCTATCTCTCGCCCGCGGCGCCGTTCGCTTACCGATATTGTATAAACGATACCTGTGCTGAATTTTGTATTCTGGCCAGGGGTCTTGCAGAGAGATCTGTGAGATCTAGCCATCGTTCTGCTCCTCTTTAATCTCTTACTGTTGGCTTAGTGTCTCCGATCTATCTGCCTATTCGGATTGCCACTTCGAGTTTGCGGAAACTCGGGAGGCGATTCCCTGTGGTGTCAGAGATCGGATTTAGATATGTATAGGTGACGAGATAACTGCACACTCGTCCCAACGTGAGTGCGATCATTATGATCTATATGGGCACAGGGGAAGTGCAGAGTTGGACGTGAAATAGTTCCGACGGACGTAGTATAATTACCGGATCTCGTTTCTGAAATTAAAAGCTGTAATAATCTCTAAGTATTTATTGTTCTTTGTTCGTGCTTTGGGTCCAGTCGTAGCCATTGCCACATGTCTGCATCATATGTCTGCGTTGCATGTTTTACAGAGTAGCTCATCTTCAAAATTAACTTTCGGTGTTAGCAACGAGTTTGGAAAAAAGAAGTACTTCCGACGGACGTATAATTACCGGATCTCCTTTTCTGAAATCTACTTTCAAAAACTGTATTCTCAAGTATTTATCGATCAGTTGTTTCACGCTTTGGGTCCAGTTGTAGCCAGTGCTACATGTCTGCATCGTATGTTGCATATAGTAGCTCATCTTTAAAACGAAAAGAATGGGCATCTTTCGGTGTTAGCAATATGTTTGGAAGAAAAGGATATATTTTTAGTATTTTTTATCCTAAATAACCAGTTAATTTGTTTGTCCACTGCCGTGCTGATATCTTGTTATTTACCTACAGGCGATGAGATGACCAGAGTATTCTGGCAGTCTATCAAAGAGAAGGTAATCAATATGCCATAGCTCCATCTGTTCTGATAATTCTGTTTTGCTTGGTCCACTTGTGCTCCATATACTAATTGTCTAAGCATTCCGTTTGTTTCAGCTTATCTTCCCATTTTTGGACTTGGACATCAAGTACTATGACCTGGGAGTTCTGCACCGCGATGCAACCGATGACAAGGTCACCGTGGAGGCTGCAGAAGCTACTCTCAAGTAAGAAGTTTTGAATTGTAATTGAAGTTCGGTGCTGATATTATGCTTCAGTTCTCTGCCGATACTATGCTTGTGTTTTCTTTTTAGCCGGAAAATATTACTAGAGTTGCATTGAATAATACGCTTGATTTTTGTCCACACAATTTCCCGTGATTTATGGAGACTGTACTTTGTTTTGTCCTGATTTTTATCATTAATTTCCTTATTGTGGATTTTCTTAGGAATTCTAAATATGATAGATGGTCTCGATTTTTGTTGGATATGATTGACAATGAGAGAGATTTCTTTTCTTGGATATTGTTAATTAGTTATGTTATATGCATCTCCTCAAAATTAGATACCTTTTCAGAAGTCGTTGGGCATTCACTTCATCACTGTCTTTTTACTATGTTGTTCTATATTGCTTGATCTAATCCAATGTTTTTTAGGTACAATGTGGCTATTAAGTGTGCAACTATTACTCCAGGTACATTTCACTCTTAAGTTTATGCAGCCCAAGTGTATGTTCTTCTATTGTTGAAACACTAACACTATTTGACGATATTTCTAATATCTGGGCTACTTTGACACCATGACAGATGAAGACCGGGTTAAGGAGTTTAACCTAAAACAAATGTGGAGGAGCCCAAATGGCACAATTAGGAACATTATAAACGGTAAGCTGCCACTGTATTTCAATATTTTTGACATGATTAGGTTTTGACATTTCTCGTCATGCATTGTTACCTTCAGGCACTGTGTTCAGAGAGCCAATTATATGCAAGAATGTTCCAAAGCTCGTTCCAGGTAACGAGGAGTTAAGCTACACATTTTTTTCAGGGTAACTCACTACACATTTTGAGATACAAAGTTTTCCTGCTAAACTGAACTTTGATGTAATCAGGATGGACTAAGCCCATTTGCATTGGAAGGCATGCCTTCGGTGATCAATACAGAGCAACTGATGCAGTTGTTAAGGGACCTGGCAAACTCAGACTAGTTTTCGGTAGGGTTGCATAATCACTCCTTATAAAATGAAGTCTGAAAGAATAAAGTATTTCAGTAGATGAATGTATCGTTTCTTCAGAGAACTTATGTTGGCAAACATTTGATACTCTTTTCTTTTTTCCTTGTTCTACTGGCAGAGGGGAAAGACGAGACGGTTGACCTGGAGGTTTTTAACTTCACCGGTGCTGGAGGAGTTGCCTTGTCTATGTACAACACAGATGAGGTACTGCTATCTTTGAGCTGGTTTCCTGTAATTGCAAACATATTTGCATTTTGATGTATATCCCTGATATTTAATTAATTACTGTTAACAGTCAATTCAAGGTTTCGCTGAGGCTTCTATGGCAATTGCTTATGAGAAGAAATGGCCTTTGTACCTAAGCACAAAAAACACAATCCTTAAGAAATATGATGGCAGGTAGTTTATCGGTGCACTTAAACTGTTGTTTAATACTTGTCTGAAACGATTAGACAGGGTGTAATATTCTTTATTCTGTAGGTTCAAGGACATATTCCAGGCGGTCTATGAAGCTGGCTGGAAATCCAAATATGAGGCTGCCGGAATATGGTAGGTTTATACTTATCTTGCTTCGATCTCTCTTGGAAACTGTTGTCACAGTGTGTAATGAGGTGGGTTTTAACAGGTATGAACATCGTCTCATTGATGACATGGTTGCCTATGCACTTAAGAGCGAAGGCGGCTATGTCTGGGCTTGCAAGAACTACGACGGAGATGTGCAGAGTGATTTCTTAGCTCAAGGTCACAATACACTAACTTCTGAATTTTATCTTCTGCCCCTTGCTCAATGTAATCAATGCTCTGTAAATAACTCTTGTCAATTTTACGTGCAGGTTTTGGCTCTTTGGGCTTGATGACATCAGTATTGGTATGTATTTTCTCAGTTACTAATGATGTTCTTGACTATGTTGTCTCCAGTATGAAAACGTCTTTACTTTGCTCATATCTACGTCAATATTTTTAGATGTGCCCTGATGGTAAAACCATCGAAGCTGAAGCTGCCCATGGCACAGTTACCCGTCATTTCCGTGTTCACCAGAAAGGTGGTGAAACCAGCACAAACAGCATTGCTTCAATCTTTGCTTGGACAAGAGGACTTGCACACAGGTGCAGCTTTTACTTTTTTTCATATTTATTCGTCCATATTGTAGTAGCGCATTACAGCATCACCCTTTTTTTTCGTGTGTGACTAAAATAGTAATTAAGACAAGTGTATCTGTGCTTGTGTTAATTTTTACTCAACTTGGACTTCGCTTCCGGGCTGATTGACTAATGTTAACTCATATGTCCACACTGCAGGGCAAAGCTAGATGACAATGCTAGGCTTCTTGATTTCACACAGAAACTTGAGGATGCATGTGTCGGAACTGTGGAGTCAGGGAAGATGACCAAGGATCTAGCGCTTCTTGTTCACGGGTCTTCAAAGTATGTTGTGCTGCTCAGCTTTCCCGCTATTGTAAATTTTTCTGTGCATCTATTTTCATTATCTTATTATATGCTCCTTTCCTTTGAATTGCAGGGTTACAAGAGGCGACTACCTGAACACTGAAGAGTTCATCGACGCAGTTGCTGCGGAGCTCCAATCAAGACTGGCAGCCAACTGAGCTTTCAAGAAAACCTCCACAACATCAGTGCGTCAACAGTCATTACCCAACGATTCAAGTCATTTTGGTTATGTTGCCATTATCTGTCACCCTTTCTTCCTGAACAGAATGAGCTTTTACTGAACCATCGCAAATTATTATTGTCAAAATGCAAAGCGATTCATTAGATACTGATGTTATGTAAGCGGAGCTATAAATAAAGGACGTAACTTCTAATGATTGGGGTATTTTTAACTCACAGCTTTGGATACGTTTGGATCATTGGATGCATATGCTTGCAGGTTGTTCTTTTGATTTACATAATACAGTATTTTTCTTTTTTGGGGAAGAGCACAAAAACCTGTTGAAATTCGAAAGCATGTTTTAATCTCGGTCAGTACACATTTTAAACGGAAAGCCTACACAGAGGACTTCGCAAAACAGAGTATTAAAAAGCTCAGGAAACAACCACATGGAAGCGAAGCCCATTGAGCCGAAGACCCGTGAAGCCTCATCGCAGTAGCTTTTCTTTATGGGAACGTATCTTGTGCGACCAAGTAATTGGTACACACCTGACTTCGGTTGGCCAACTAAAATGTTTGAAAAATTCCGGAAAAAAGTTTGGGAAAACGCTACACCTTATCTCCTCTCTAGTCAACTGTCTGGCCATGTTTCTTTCTTCTCCGCTCGTTTCTCACCCCCAAACCGAATCCGCATCGAAACGACTCCTAAGCCACCCGCCGCCGGTGTCCAATCCACGTGCCGCCGTCATCCCCTCTCGCATGGGGCGCCGCCGCCCTTGCTCCTACTCCGAAGCGGCCGCGCGGAGGCCGCCGCGCTCATCGGCGCCGACAGCACGGGAAGCCACGACAAGGTGCCATCGACGACCACGGTGGTGTTTCCATGGGCGACGGACGGAGGCGCCCCAGCTCGTCCTTCGAAGCGGCCGCGCGGAGGCCGCCGTGCTCCTCAGCGCCGACAGCACGGGAAGCCACGGGCGGAGGTGTCGTCGACGACCATCCTCTACACAGCCATGTCCGCCGCGCCAATCCTTCGCCACGCCATCGCCGGCGTGTTCGGCAACAGCGGCCGCCCCACCCACACCCACCTACTCTGTGTCCGGGGAGGCGAAGGAGGAAGAAAATCCATGGCGGGGTGCGGCTGAAAAGACGGTGGTGCTCCTCATGGGTGCTCCCTGCGAGGACCGGCGATGCTCCCGTCGGACCACCGTGGTGCTCCCATGGGCTGGCTACGATGCTACTGAAGACAGGCGGCAGTGCTCAGCGCGCGAAATTTTTGCTACAAAGTCTTTTTTTTTTGCTATTTTTGTGCAAACTTTTTGCTATGAAAACTCCGGCGATATCTTCGGCGAGGTTAACATTTTGCTAACATACAACATTTGTTTTGCTCTAATAATAATTATTATTTGCTGTCTTAGTACAAATTATTTGCTATGAGATTGTCCGACGAGTTCTCCGGCGAAAGTCTCCGGGGCGATGTCTCTAACGAATTTGATTTTTGCTACAGTTGGACGATTTTTTGCTATAGTAACTCCGGCGAGGTCTGGCTTTTCCTTTTTCTTTTCTGTGATGAAACGTTTTTGTGCTACATGGAGCAAAAGCGGGCTTCTTTTTTTTTGCTACACAGAGCAAATGTGGGATTTAGACAAAAAACTGACACGTGTCAGCACAGAGACCCGGAGATGGAAAAGTTTGATCCCCGGGGGACGCCCAACACTGTCCAAAAGTTTGCGCATAGCTAAGGGCATCTACAATGGTAGAGAAGGCAAAATATATAGTTGTACAATACGTTATCTCTTATTGTCATCCCTAGCAATTAATTAAAATTAATTATTTTTTTGGTAGGAAATTGTGTGTCTAAGTGAAGACATATAGTACAATGGAGAAAATAGACTTCTCTTATTTTCTCTTCTCTTATTTTCTAAGAGATCATCCCTTAACTAAGGGAAGATAAGCTGACGTCACCCTATTGTACATGCCTAATACTCATATTTAACATTTCACAAAATTTGGACTCCGAATTTATAACATAGATCAAGAATCAAAATAGATAAATATGACAGTAAATAGTGCAAAATTGCAAGCGTGGCTTAGAATTTGGCCCACTGTCTCTACTGATAATAAATTTGTCATGTTACTCCGTTAATGCCGTGTTTTAAATTTAGACTTGAAATTTTGCGACGATGTATATTTATGTTGTGTCAATGGCCATTTTTTTAAAACCTTTTAGGTGGTCAACCCGGTGTCGGCAAGAGCGTGGCCTCTATGGCTTGTCGGGTAGGAAACTTCCCTTCAATGTAACATGCCATACCAGCCTGCCGCCAAGACGTCGTTGTCAGAGATGAGGCATGCCGATCGATTCCTACACAAACCTCCCTTACTTTGAAGCGACAACAAAGGACACATCACTAATCGGAGGTGACACAAGTTGACAACACTTCCATGGAGTAGTTGCCGCCACCACCTCGATGCCCATTCACGAACACAAATCTCGCCGAAACCCATGTCCGGCGAGAAGACAAAGCGCCGCTTCTTGGTCCCAATGGGCTGCAACGTCTTGACCATCCCTCTTCGCTGAGTCGGTGTTGGTTGGGGAGGAGGAGCGCCACATGGGTATAAGAGAGAAATATGTCGCCCTTCCTTCCCCGTGACACCGCCGATGAGGTTCCCCGTCCTCTGTTGCATCCCACAACTGCTCGTTGAAAGAGCATGATTGCCCATATGTGATTTTGGTTATTAAAGTAAATCTCTATGAACTAATCTTTGGATGCCATGAATATAATGATATGCATTGAGTCTTTGGCATCAAGATCATTGTTCCATATAGATCTATTTTATAAATCAAGAAGAAGAGTATGCGATGACCAAGGTGTTTTCAAAAGATTGGCCATGAGAGAGTTGAACATATTTCAAGTATGTATAGAGGAAGAAGATTGTATAAGTATTCATGATTTATCTTCAAGATGTCATCATAATGAAGAGAGAAGAAAATATACAAAACTTAGCACCGAGACACACTGAATCCGTTTTCTGACAACAAAACAAAAATTTGCACTTTCCTTCAAACAGAGGCATTTCTCGACACAAAAACAAAAACAAAAACAAAAACAAAAAGAGAAGGAGAGCTTGTTACAAAGGTGACAACTTTCAAGAATAAAAAAAAACCAAACTGAAAGCAAAAAAATAAATGGTTTGCCTCCCATAAGCGTTTTTGAAAGAGCATGGTGCCTCTATGTGTGGTTTTGGTAATTAATGACAATCCTTATGGACTAATGTTGCATTGAGATACTCTTATATGTTTGTCCATTGGCATCACTTGAACTCCATGTATTGGATTCAACGTTGGATGCCATAAATATCATTGCCTATAATTAATATATTTGATATGATTAAGAAGAAGAACTGTCATGATAATGTTATGCATATTGCAATTATGTCTTGAGGAAGGAGGTTGCATGAATATTCATGTTTACCTTCAAGACATCATCATCACGAAGAAAGAGAACATACATGATTGATCAAGTCAAAGTGAAAAGAACGGATTCAAGATTGATCAACACTCAAAGCTAGCTCTTGTCGATATAGCCTTGAGAACTAACACATGATATATGTGTGTGGAGTTTCTATGTGAGGTCAGGTATCTTCCCATGTGCATGCATCAAAATAAACATTTCATAAAGCCAATGGAGGATGAAGTCGAGTGAGGATCTTTATCAAGATAATGGTCAATTGAAGATGTAGCTAAGAGAAGTTTTCCCATATTGACTTATGGGGGAGCAATCTACAAGTCTTCACCAAGCGATGCGTAATCAAGAAATACGGTCATGACAAAGTTACGAAGCGTAATCGTGCCTTCAATCGAGGACCAGGGACCTCAAGAAACTTCACAAGGCCAACCTCGGTGCCATCGAGGAGCTCAAGTACTTGGGCACCACGGAGAGTTGGGGTCACAAATGTCTTCCAAAAAAGAAAATTGGACCATGTGAGATTTTGATAGGGAGGGCTTTCGAGAGCAGAGGAAAGTTGCGTGGAAGAAGCAGAGCTCGCCATCAGATCCGTCCGGGAGCAGAATTTCCGATCAACTGATCGTGACCTGCTTGAGGAGTCCGAGTTTGAGAGTTTTCGATCTGAGAGATCGTAGAGAGAGGCTTCAATTTCCAAACAAAGATCGTGACCTCCAATCGTTGAAGAAGCCGATCGTGGATTTTTCCCGCTGTGATGTTTCGCTGTTTCGGCAATGAGCTATCGAGGCATATTGGGCTTCGATACCATGAAAAAGTTACGAAGCGGAACCGTGCCTTCAATGGAGGCCCGAGGTGCATGTTTATACTTGGTAGGAATCGCCCCTACGTGGCTTACATGAGTACCTATTGGACTCGGTCATACAATACCGTATAAGACTCTAATTCCGAACCTATGGAGTCCGTTACATGTTCAACGGGTTCTACTTGAGATGATCAAGATCTTCATCATATAGCTCAAGTGGAATGCGCAAGGAAAAGTTATGAACTTGATACGGTTTCTATTTTACCAGTATCATGATGTTAGTTGGGAGACTAGGTTATAGGATAGACAACTGTTTTATCAAGAGGGGCTTTCCAATGAGTTGGTTGATCGTATCGTCCGTAGAGAGATCGAAAGTTTGCATCTTTGGCATCATATTTCTTGGTTCTTATTTTGCCTTTATCTTTGTGAGGTTTTTGTGCTTGTCGTGTTCTTCATGACAAGCACAAGTTCATAAAGAATGATCTTGTATGAAAAACTTATTGGATTTTTGATGTCGAAGGTTTTGCCGGTTTCTCTCTTATAGAGAGGTCCAACATTTCCCCATTTGGTTTTACCTTTAATTGTTGTACTATAATGTTTCTCCACATGATCTTATAGTGTCGTTTTTACGATTCCAACGAGCCAAAGATCGTCAAAAACGAAGTTCAGATGCTCAAGTTATGGCCGTTTCGTATCTGTGTTTTTGCAGTTTTCAGGGAGGTGGAAATTCCGGCCCCCGGATATTTGGCCGGAAATTTCCGGGAAAATTTCCAGCCACACATCAAAGAGCCGACACTCGCGCATCCAGGGAGTCTTGGGTCGTCCGTAAATTTCTGCCCCCCCCCCTCCGGGGGGGGGGGGTCCGAGGTAAGTACCAGAATTTCCGGCCGGACGGCTGTAAGAGACATATTTCGTGGGAAGCTATAAATAACCTTTATCTTCCCCAAGAGGAGGTAGCCCAGCCCGTTTTCTCTCTTCTCCATTGTTGACCTTCCAAACGTTGGGTTTCTCTCGATCTCTCCAATGATTCTTGCCCCTTTATCGGGAAAGAGAGAGGAGATATAGATCTACTATTCCATAAATCAATCGCTCCTCTTAGTGAGGGGAATTCATTGGATCTAGATCTTGAAACTAGTTGTTTTCCTTTTTCTTCCTCCCATCTTCCTCCATAGCATTAGTTGCTTTGATGTGGATTTGAGAGACAATGACTTAACCACTTTGTGTGGTTTTGCCATTGCATTAGGTGCATCGGTTTGAGTTCCCCGCGGGATTCGTGAAAGAGAAGTTTGTGTTGTGAGCTTGTTACTCTTGGGTGCTTGGGGAGATTGTTCATCTTGGGTGCATTGAGAACCCTAGACAGTTAGAGCTTGTAGCACTTTGTTGCAAGAAGTTTCGTTAAGAGCCTCAATTGAGCTCTAGAGATAGTCTCAACCTTGTGTAAGGTTTGGTCACCGCCTTCAATACGACCTCATAGTGGAAACAAGCATCTCCTCACCGAGAAGATCAAGGAGAGTAGGAGAGCACAACCGTGCGCTGGAGTGCCTTGGAGGCTCCACACCCCTCCAATGAAGACGTACTCCCTTGGGAAGTAACTTCGGAATCACATCATGTCTCCTTGTGCTTTGGTTATTTCTATACCCTATCTCAGTACTTATGCATTTACCTTTATGATAGTCATCATGATTGAAGTTATCTATCTTTATATCACCTAGTTGTATATCTTGCCTATCATAAGTTTTTTGTGCATATAGGTAAACCTATCTTGTTTAGGTGTTGTTCTTGATAAATTAAACGCTAGTTTTATACCGCATTTATTCAAGCCTAAATCGTATTTATTTTAAAGCGCCTATTTTCACCCCCCGCGCTATAGGCGGCATCCTTGTACTTTCAATTGGTATCAGAGTAAGGTCTCTTATTGTTAGGCTTCACCACCTTGAGAGTTAAGATGTCACTTAGTGATTTGCACGATCCCACTTTTATATTCGATGGCACAAATTATGTTGTTTGGAAAATTCGCATGCTTAATATTTTTTGGATCATGCACCCACATATGGAGCGAATTGTAGAGATGGATTTGTTCTCCTCCAAAGGACCTTAAAATCCATCTTAAGAGGAAGGGAAAATTTATCCCTCAATGCTCATGCTTCTAACGCGTTTTTCAAATGTGTGAGGCGTGTAGTTATCAAGTCAATCATGTCTCTTCGAAATGCTCATGATTTATGGAAAAAGCTTCAGATAAATATGGCGTGTCCAATATTATTGAGGATGGTCGTTATCCCTCCACCCCCGGTCGTGGTGTGCTTTCAACTTCATCTACTTCACCAATATGTGGTAAGCCACAAACTAACGAGATGGTGAGTAGTGATAGGTTTTGCAATAATGATAGTAAGATTATTATTGACGATACCTCATCTCGATCTTATTGTCATACCTCATCCATGGACTTAAAAACAACTAGCACAATTTTTTTACATTCTTGTGTTTATAGTCCTTGCATATCTTGTCGATATTTCTTGTCTAAATCTCATGATGATATGCTTGCTTTATCTTGTTACCATGATAAAAATGCATGTGTTCCTTCTAGTCCTTGTGTTTCTAACAATGTAGAGGAAACCCAACTCTCTATTAAACAAGATGTGGACTTGAGTGGTGCCTCTAGTATTGGTCCATCACCATCTACCATCTTGTGCCTTATGACTAAGGATTCAAAGGTATATTCTACTTAGAACCCCAATATATCTCATGATGGTAGTAGTAACAATGATGTTGATAAGAAGGATGATGATGGGTCCAAGAAGTTAGGTTTATGGTTAGAAGCCTTGAAGGCGAGACCAAGGAAAATGTGAATGCTCTCCTAAAGCAACTTGATGAGGCCAACTCTCTTGTAGATGAAAAGAAGGAGATCATCATGACTTTGGAAAGTCATAATTATGGTCATTATAGCAATGAAAAATAGCTTTAAAAGGCTTTTGAGAAGGAGTGCTCTCTTAGATCTTCTCTTGAAGAGAAAATATCTAGTCTAGAATAAACTAATGCTATTTGCATATCTAAGGTTAGAAAGGATAATGAATGATCTGTTGCTCTTGCTAATGACATCAAAGCTAAAAATGATGATTCTTGTGCTACTAACTCAGTTTTTGTGGAGCATCATATTAAAGGAGAATCTTGAGCTACGGGCTCAACTTGAGTTGCTAACTAGTAATTATGGGAAATTGGAAGAAACTCATGAAAAGCTCTCAAGCTCTCATGAGGATCTTCTAGTCTCCCATAAGAGGCTAAATCTAGCTCATGATGCTCTTTCTACTAAGGCAACATCTTTTGAGCTTCATGTGGACAATGGAACAACTTCTACTCTAAATGCTATATTGCCTTATGCTAGTCTAGTAATCCATCCTCTCATAATATTTCTACATCTTCTCATGAATTTCTTTCCTTTCCTCGTTGCTCCAATAATGATGCATCTAATTCCTCTAGATCTTGTGTTGATACTAACCATGTAGAAATAAATTAAAGAGCTCAAGACCCAAGTCACTTATTTTAAGAAAGACTTGGATAAGTGTCATGAAGGGAAGTCCACACTTGATGACATGTTGAGAGTGAAAAAATCCACCAATGATAGGAGAGGAATTGGATTCATTTCCAATCACAAGAACAAGTTCAAGATCGACAAGAAGGGCCACGAACAAGGGAATAATTTGGCCAATATTGTTTGCTTCAAGTGAAAGGTTGAAGGGCATCATGTTAGATCTTTCCATTTGAAGATGAAGAATCTTAGTGAGAAGCAACAAGGGAAGCGACCACAAGTTCAACCTCCATCTCAACTTCAAGTTGAAGAAAGTCTTGTCCCCAAAAGGACTCAAGATAATGCTTCTCAAGTTGAGGAAGCCAACTAAGAAGAGTGGTAAGAGTCAATGTTGCTATTTATGTCGTGAAAAGGGTCACCTTGCTTTTTCATGCAATAATGTTACCTTATCCAACCCTATCATAATTGATGATGTGTGTTCCATTTGTAAGGATAAGGTGGGGAATATGTTTTCTAACTATGTTGATACTCAAAGTGGTGTCAAGAAAAGAACCATATGGGTTGTCAGGCTTATTGTGATTAACCTCTTAGGACCCAACTTTTGGGGACCAACAAGCTCAAACTTCTCCTTCTTGCAGTAAGATGGATTTAAAATTATATATACGTTGAAAGTTGCTCGACCATTTGTATGTGTTGGTTTTTATACGTTGCTTGTGTTTTGTACATGATGTGCTTACTACTTACTTATCTTGAGTAATCTAGTATGGGTATGTTGATTTGCACACCATGTATGTGTGAGTTTGTGTCGAGCCTTATTGCATCTTGTTTGTATCTTATTTGGCTCTTTTGAGTGATTAAGAGACTATCCCAATTTTGGGGAGTGATGTCTACTACACGGTTATATTCTTATAGACTATGTTGGACCTCCAAGCACATAAGTTTGTAGGACAACAGCAAATTTCCCTCAAGTGAGTAATCCATTGTTTATCGAAATTAGGGAGGTATAGGTTGAGTATATCCCTTTCAATCAACCCTGCAATTAAGATACAAGAATTCTCTTGTGTCCCCAACCCACCTAATACAATTGTCAGTTGTATAGGTGCAGTAGTTCGGAGAATAGATGATAAAATACGGTTAATATAGATGGTAAAACACGGTATTGTAAATATGTAATAAAAATGGCTGCAAGGAAACAAGTAGAAAAAATGAAAGTAAACGATGAAGCAATGGTTAGAAACAAGGCCCATGGATTATAATTTCACTAGTGGTAACTCTCAGAAATATTAACATAACTAAACACATGATATTTCCTCTAACAACGTGCATGATAGACGCCACTCAAAAATCGTTCCTAGTGGATCAAATAGGATGAGAATCGCGTAGGGATACAAAAGCACGTCTTAAAGTTCACGTTCCCGTCAATGAACACCCCAACCCTATAACTTTGAGCATCCGAACATAGTACTAACAAACACCACAACCCATAATTCAATCCAAAAAATAAGAACAAGTTCATGATAAATATCCCTCTAATCCATGATCCATAGAGTCACACACGACACCCGTACTGACACCGAGGCACCGTGGGACAACAGTGACTCCGGACGATTATACTAGATAAAATAATTTAGCACATCACATCCATTACATAATAAAGGGAAACATCATAAATTCAACTATAATAACATAGCTCACGATCACAATCAAGATCACTTCATGGGAGAGAGAGATAACCACATAGCTACTAGCATGAGCTCTCAGCCCCTCGGAGGGACTACTCATGCATCTTCGCGGGAGGCAGCAACGTCGATGATTATGGCTCCGAAGGCACTTCCTATCCTGGCAGAGTGCCAAAACAGAGAATTTTGTCCCCCCCAAATTAGGGTTTTGGATGGCGGTGGAGCTCAGACGCGTTTCTGGAAAAAAAAATCCTTCGGGGGTCTTCCGTATTAGGTCAAAAGGGAATTTATGGACAAAGAGGCGACGCGAGGCGGTGGTCGAGGCCACGAGGTGCCCCCAGGTGCGAGTGGGGGGTAGGCCATGCCTGGTATCCCCTTGTTGCTATGGGGCCCATCTCCAGGTGCCTTTCATGCTCCCGCAGTCATTCGGTGAATACAAAATCCTCAAAAATTTCCACGTCATTCCTCGTTGCTATGGATTCACAAACGCGTGCACCGGCTGGGGCCCGTAGAACCTAGTTTGGTCCCAAACGGGGCCAGATCTGGGCCACACAACATCGGCCATGGCCATGTCCAAAGATCACCCATCCCCGTCACGAGTGCTATCCCTACCTCCGCTGCCAAAGATCCACGCCTCCACGTCCGTCACCCTCTGTTGAGAAGGGATGGTATGGCCTTGATGGTTGAATGTAGGGAGAGACCATTTTCGCACCGCCCGAGTCGTCAGCCGCCATAGAGATCGTGTGAGGCTGCCGCCGCTGCAACCAGCACACCGCCCCGACACAAAGCTGCCGCGCCACCACCGGAGCAGTCGTGGCGCCGCGCCCTTCCAACAATCCGGCGCCCAAGCCAACACACTGGCCCATGCCAAGGCCCCACACGAGGGGAAGAAGAATCTCCGGCGCCACCCGCGCTCAGTCTTCGGCCAGAGACGCCCACTGGCGGCAAAGAGGAGGGATGGGAAGAGAGATGAGAGCTAGATGTCAAGGGTTAGGGTTCCCCGCCACCGCTCGCAGGAGCGACAAGGAGGTAAAGGGAAAGGGGTACTCCCTTGGATAATTAGGTAACATAGGCATGACCTTTTGATCCATATATTTCATTTGGCAACAATGGTAGCATGGTAATTAGTACCCTTTAACCTAGCCAAGTTCACATTAAAGAGAGGAGATCACACTTGCCACAAAATATTCAGTATGATCGTAGCTACTTGTGATGTAGCCCAACCTATTTTACCAAGTACCCCCTACAACACCTAGTAGACCCATGATGAGAGCACACACAAAGGCTATGCATGAAAAGGCGACCTCTCTGCTATCTCTCTATGAATTTATTGACTTGGCGAATGGTGCGCTACCTCATGCAAACGCACTATGTGTTCTCGGCTACATCCCTCCAAGAGAGCTCCAAGAAGGTGCCAAAGAAGACCAAGACGATGGCCAAGAAGATCGCAAATAAGCTGCACAAGAGGAAGAAGAAAAAGACCTTCTAGGATCGCCTGGTGCCCCCATGACGCCGAAAGCCTGCCGGTGCATACCAGCGCAACTGCGGCCCCTCTTTGGTGAAAAAACTCTAGCCCGCCGGTCCGTTCGGCGACGAACACCCCAGATCGTTCTGTGCCTCCCATGCCACTAGATGGGTGCCAGTATATACCGGCACTAGCGTGGCCCTCCTTGGGTCCAACTCCCACGATCATGCCGGACATACCAGCAAAAGGCGCCAGACCGTCCGGCGCACAAGTCCCAAGTTCCCCTAGGCAAGAAGCTAGCGAAGTTCCTGCCGGTGGACGTACCGACGTCTAAAAAGCCGGGTCATCCGAGGCCCCTTCCTGCGTGCAAAAAAGGGCTTTGACCCATGTGTTTTCACCTTTTCACCTACCCCCACCTACCCCTCGCCCCTAGGCTATAAATAAGTGTCCCTTCCTTCAAATCTAGGGTAGAGATGATGAAATATAAACTTGTGAGCATTTTATCTTCTTCCTCGTGTGAGGCTAATTCTAGGTGACTAGAAACATATCGAGAACACTCCTATTACTCTTGTAATTTGGATTTTATCAAGGCTACTCGAGTATTGTCGTCCTTTTCCCTTGGGATTCAGTCGATGTTCTCCTAATCTTTCTCGACCGACCCTCGAGGATCTATTGGTGCGGTGGACCAGCGGCAAGTTTGAATTGGTTCCAATCAAGGTGAGTTAGAGTGGGTTGGCTACCGGAGGCGTCCGTGGGTTTAGTTGCTGGTATTAGAATCCTCTAGTCCGCACTAGTTATCCGGTTACCTTTGTTCTTGGTGTTTTACTTCTTCTCCTTTGGGTTTTCCATGAGATCGGGCCACTCCTCGTAGTTTACTCTACATCATTTGGTATCAGCAGCCGATCTGCCACGTATTTGACCCCTCAAGCCCCCTTTTCCACCAATTTTTTTTATCCCCATCCCGATTTAAAAAATTCCACAAAATAAAGAGCCAAACAGGATTTTGACCAACCTGTCGATTTGTTGCGTTTTTCGCGGTTTTGGTCCATGGATATGTTGCTTCAGACCCCCTACCACCTTTCTATTTGAACACGATAATTTTGCTTTTGGAACGAATAACACGCGAATAACACGAATAGATTTGTGCTCGCCGGACGATCCGGCGCAAGACCTGTGGTCCATCTGACGCCATCGGACGATCCGACCCGAACTGCCAGTACATCCAGCGCAGGGCATAGAAAGCAATACCCCCATTTGGTTCCAGTTTTTCTTTGGGCATCATTTTGCCGTGTTTCTCCTATTAGGGTGTTTGAGCTGCCTACACGAAGCCCTCAACAACGTCTACGACATCATCCAACATCGACAGCCACGGAGATTTGACTGACCGGCCTCGACCGCAAGTTCGAGTGTGACTAACTATAGCTTTAGTTTGCTTCCGCTTGATAACCCTTCTTACTTTCGCGACACTTATCCTACTGGACTAGCTCATACGATTGCAGAGCATTGCACTAGTGTCACCGAGAGTGCTTGTTTTTCCACTTGTGAGAGCTTAGAACGTGTAGCGTCGTCTAATATCTTGGAATTAGCATCTAAAAAAAACTAGGAAAAGGAAAAAAAAAATAGAGCGGTGCGAAGCTTTTCTCTTTGTAGGAATGCCTAGCTTTGCGACTAAGTTGAGAGTGACCGATGAACACTTGGTGCAAATATTGTTGCCTTACTTGCAAGCAATCGAGTTAGCGTCCCTATAGAGTTAGTGTGGCATTCGATATTATTCTTTGTTGGGTCATTTCAGTGTCACTCGTTCTTTGGCCTCACTAACCATATTTTTCTCTTGCGTGAGTTTTTTCCTTTGTTTCCATGTGTGTGGTATCAGTTTCTTTTGCAATAGTCATTTTTTCCTTTATATCACCTTTAAGAAAAAAATTCTTTGGATTTTGTTGATTTTCTTCCACCTTTCTAACCCATTGAGATCCTTATAAAGCGTGTGAGTTGTCTCCTTTGGTTTTCTTGACACAACTCGAATTTGCCTTGTGACGAACCATTTCTCCCATTGGCAATCCACTTGCTTCAATACAACCATCGAGGTAAAGTTTGGTAAGTGAGACACATTTTCTCATATCATATTGGTATCACTTGTGTACCTTTTCAATGGACATGGATGGTATCTTCACAAGCGCAAACTCGGATGATGATGGAAACCCCTTCTACATCGACAATCACCACAATTCTGTCACCCATAACGAGCATGTGCAATTCCGCCAAATTGTGCGTGATGGCTTGGAACGCTATAAGCATCGCCTACAAGAACAAGATGCAAGGATAAATATCAAATGGAGAGAATCAATATCAACTTAGCAAATCTTGCTAACCGCCCTTGTTCATATTTATCTTCACATCAAACAAGGAGTTCATCATGATCAAGCCGCCAACATGAACATCTTCATGTGCCTCATCAAGCTCGCCATCATGATCGACACCAACATATGGAAGACTTTGGACTTCATCGCCAAGAATATGAGCCCCCACCTTCACCGCAATTACATCAAAGGAATTGGTATGATGATAGCTCACCACCTTCGTCACCTCCTCGGAATCGACAAGGACGTGATGAAACACTTCGACCTCATCCTCGGTGTCAAGATCTTGAGCACCATCCTCCACCACCTCCTCCAAGCTCTGTCAACGACTATGGTGCAAATGATTTCGTGGAAGGTGCAAGACCTCATAGGAGGCCACCAGGGCACCATCACTGCCAACGTCCTCAACAAGAACATGAACAACAAGCAAATGTGTGTCGCAACCATAATGCCCACAATTAGCAAGATCATCCTCATAATCACCACCATGAGGAAGACGATAGTGAGCGTCGTGAAGAAACACTACATCACCATTGAAGCTCCTCATTCTAGCCAACGGCAAGACCATGACGATGATGACCCATATGCTAAATCTCTACCAATCTATGATGAAGATCCCAATGGGCCCCAACATTGCCCGGATGCTTACCTCTCTTGGGCTCTCAACGTTGATAACATCTTCCGTATTCACAACTATAGTGATGAGAAAAACGTGGCTACGACTTATCTTGAATTTGAATGATATGCACTATTGTGGTGGGAACAAGTGCAAGATCAAAGGATAGCAAAACTCATGAAACCAATCAATACTTGGAATAAGATGAGAGAAGTCATGCACTCAAGATTTGTACCTCCCCACTACAAGCGACATATCTTCAATAAGCTACAAGATCTTAAACAAGGATTATGGAGATCTCTATGACAAGAGAAAATGTGATTGAATCTCAAGAACAAACAACGGACCGCTTTCTCAATGGCCTAAACTATCAACTCAAGAAGATTATTGAGTTTCATCCCTATGACACCATTGTTGGCCTTGTCCATCAAGCTCTCAAGGTCGAGCGCAAAATCAATGAAGACAATAGGTACTCAAAGCAAAAGGCCTTCTTCGCATACAAGCCTTCTTATTCGCCTCAAATGGCTCAAGCAACCTGAAGCAATGCAAAAGGAAACTCAAGATCTCCCAATGCATCAAACAAAGCTTGCTAACCATTCAAGAAACAAGTGACTCCAACACCCAATGGAAATGCGACTCAAATCAAGTCAAGCTCAATAACTTGCCTCAAGTGTGGTGGAAATGTACACAAGTCTTTTGAATGCTCCAATAAAATGATCATGATTGTCAATCAAGATGGTGAACATGACTCCATGAGTGAAGGCGAATATTTTGCCTGTCACAAAGTTGCTCTAAACTCTTTGGATGAAGAAAACAATGAAGAAGAAGAGAACGTCTATTGTGATGTGGACAAAAACCCATCCCTTGTGGTTACAAGAGTTCTCACTACATCCCCTCGTGAAGATCAAGATAAAAGATGCAACCTATTTCAAACAAAATACGGTATACACAGCAAGTCTATCAAAGTTATCATCGATGGAGGAAGTTTCCATAACCTCGCTAGCAAAGAGCTTTGTCAGAAGTTACAATTCCCATACAAGAAACATCCTCATCTATACCATGTGCAATGTCTTAGTGACCCCGACACATACACGATACAACATATGTTCCATTTCTCCTTCAAGATTGGTCCATACAAAGACACCGTCGAATGTGAATTGGTGCCAATGACCGTGTGTCACCTTCTACTAGGAGGATCTTGGCAATTTGATAAAGGTATAATACATGATGGACTCACTAACCACTATAGCTTCAAGGGGAACAACAAGACATTCGTGCTCCGTCCTATGGCCCCAAGCCAAGTGATTGCCGCCAATGCAAAGAAGCTTTCTCTCACCCAACAAGAGAGAAAATTCTAGTGAGTTGAGTGGTGATAGAGAGATCCACCAAAAAGAGAGTGAGTGCCACAAGACAAACATGAGAGAAAAAATAATGAGTGCTTCCAAAGGTCTAGCCTTACCTTCCACTAAACGTGAGATGCGAGAGTTATGAGACAACTCATCCATACTTCATTTTGGCCTTCTGTGCAAAGGCGAAGTCTTTGCGACTAACTCCATAACAATTTTTCCTCCGTCTTTGTTACCTATCTTGCCGAATTTTGAGAACCTATTTACCGGAGAACTACCACCGGGCCTACCTTCTCTTCGAGGCATTGAGCACAGTATCGACCTCATACCGGGTGCCCCTCTTCTAAACGAAGCTCCTTACCACACAAACCCCGAAGAACCAAGGAAATCGAGCGGCAAATACAAGAACTCCACGACAAAGGTTTTGTTCATGAGTCTCTTAGTCCTTGTGTTGTCCCGGTTATACTTGTGCCTAAACAAGATGATACTCTTCGCATGTTCATGGACTGTAGACCCATCAATGCTATCACCTTTAGGTATCGACATCCCATTCTAAACTAGATGCCATTATAGATGAACTAAATGGTGCTACTTTCTTTTCAAAAATGTATCTTAAAAGTGTCTAACATCAAATTTGCATTGGTATTAGTGATGAATGGAAAACTGCTTTTAAAACTAAACTTGATCTCTATGAATGGCTTGTCATGCCTTTTAGACTCTCAAGTGCACTGTCAAGATTATGAGGCTTATGAATGAAGTTTTGTGTGTCTTTTTTTGGCAATTTTTTCGTTGTTTACTTTTACGACATCCTTATCTATGAAAAATGTTTGGAGAACCACTTTGAACATATCTCACAAGTCTTGTTGGCTCTTCGCAAAGCAAAACTTTTTGCCAATCTTACCAAATGCAATTTTTGTACCGACAAGGTTGTATTTTTAGGTTTTCTGGTTTCTTCAAATGAAATTGAAGTTGATAACATGAAAGTTGAGGCAATTAGAAATTTTCCTAACCCTACTTTCGTGGGTGAAATAAGGCGTTTCCATGGACTTGCCGGTTTCTATCACCATTTTACGAAGGATTTTAACCATTGCTTGCCCTTTAAATGAGCGTACAAAGAATAATGTACCATTTGTTTGGGGAAATTCTCAACAAAAAGCATTTGATAGTCTCAAAAAGCGCTTAACCGAAGCACTCTTGGTTGTTTTACCGGCTTTTGAAAAACATTTGAGATTGTATGTGATGCTAGTGGATCTGGTGAAAGTGTATGGTTCCCCCATGTATGGTTTTGGTAATTAATGACAATCCTTATAGAATAATGTTTGCATTGAGATATTCTTATAGGTTTGTCCATTGTCACCACTTGAAATCCATGTGTTGGATTCAAGGTTGGATGCTATCAAGATCATCACTTAATGAATATATATATATATATATGATCAATAGAAGAATTATCATGCTACTATTGACCATATAACAAGCATGTCTTGAAGAAGGAGATTGTATGAACATTCATGTTTACCTTCAACTCATCATCATCATGAATAAAGAGAAGATACTTGGTTGATCAAGTAAGTGTGCAAAGCTTGCCACCCATATGGATATTATGGTCGAGTGAAGATAGTCATTTGAGAATCTCTCTAATATTAGCTTATGGGGGAGCAATTTACAAGTCTTCAAGAAGCGAAGCGCAATCAAGAAAGGTGGTCCAACTTGAGGTGATTAAGATCGTCATCATCTAGCTCAATTGGATTGCGCAAGGCAAAGGTATGACTTAGATAGGGTTTCTATTTTACCGGTATCATTATGCTAGTTGGGAGACCGTATTATAGGATAGATAACCGTACTATCAAGAGGGCCTCTTGAATGCATATCTTGATCGTATCTATCGTAGAGAGAATAAACCTTTGCATACTTGGAATCATACTTCTTGGTTCTTATTTGTATTTTCTCCATGTGATGTTTTAGAGCTTGTCATGTTCTTCATGTCAAGCTCAAGTTCATCAAAAATGGATTTCGTATGAGAAACTTATCGCATTTTTGTTGTTGGAGGTTTCTACCGGTTCTCCTTTATTGATAGGTCAAACCTTTCATAATTTGGTTTTATATTCCCATTTTGGACTATGATGTTTCTCTGCATATTCTTGTAGTTCTCGTCCTTGCGATGTCAACGATCCTAAGAACATCGAAAATGGAGTCCGGATGCAAAAATTACGACCGTTTTCATACCGGGTGTTCTACAGTTTTTCCAGCACCGGAAGTTCCGGTGGTGGTTCCGCCGGAAACCCTTTCGGGATGCCCGTGGCGGAACCTCCGGTGAAACCACCGGAGCTACCGCTTCCTGGGGCAGTTTTCTAACCCTTTTGGTGTTCTAACTCATCCGGGGGCGGTAGTACCGGTGGTTTCACCGGAGGTACCGCTCGCGCGCGATTTTGCCCCCAACGGTTGGATATTTGGGTGACCTATTTAAGGGGCCTTCTTCCCTAATGGTTCCCTAACCTTTTGGGCAAGTTTGAACTCCATTGTTGACCTCCAAAAGTTTGCTATCTCTCAATCCCTCCAATTATTATTGCTTCTACTTGAGGGAAAAGATAGAGGAGATCTAGATCTACCACTTCACCAATCAATCCCTCCTCTTTGTGAGGGAAACCTATTGGATCTAGATCTAGGGATTCATTTGTTGCTTTCCTTGTTCTTCCTCCTTCCTCCCTCCATAGCATTAGTTTCTTTGGTGGGATTTGGGAGAGAAGTTCTTGACCACTTTGTGTGTTCTTGCCATCACATTAGGTGCATCGGTTTGAGTTCACCATGAGATTCGTGAAAGAGAAGTTCGTGAGCTCGTTACTCTTGGGTGCTTGGTCACTGGAGAGATTGTTCCTCTTGGGTGTATTGAGCACCCTAGAAGGTTAGTTCTTCGGGCTTCCACCTTGTTGCAAGAAGATTCGTTGAGATCCTCCAATTGAATTGTGGAGATAGCCTCAATCCCGTGTAAGGTTTGGTCAACGCCTTCAAGTCGACTTCATAGTGGAAACGAGCATCTCCCTCACCGGAGAAGCTCAAGGAGAATAAGGTGTGCACATCCGTGCTATTGAGGACTGCCTAGGTGGCTCCCCACCTCTCCAACGAAGACGTACTTCCCTTGGGAAGGAACTTCGGTAATCACATCGGCGTCTCCTTGTGCTTCGGTTATTTCCATACTCTAGCTCGTTACTTATGCATTTACCTTTGTGATAGTCATCGTGCTTGAATTCATCTATCTTGCTATCACATAGTTGTATATCTTGCTTAGCATAAGTTGTTGGTGCACATAGGTAAACCTAACTTGTATAAGTTTTGTGCTTGATAAATTAAACGCTAGTTTTATTCCGCATTTACTCAAGCCAAAATCGTAATTATTTTAAAGCGCCTATTCACCCCCTCTAGACGACATCCATGTACTTTCAACTGTTATTGGTGGCCTTCTTATACAAAATGGACGTCCCGTAGCTTATCATAGTGAGAAAAATTAGATGGTGTTAGACTAAGCTATCCCATTTATGACTTTTTATTTTTTGCTTTGGTTAGAGTTTTAGAAGTTCGACAACACTAACTTTGGCTGAAAGAATTTGTAATTCATTCCGATCATGAATCATTGAAATATTTGAAGAGTCAAGATAATTTAAATACAAGACATGCTAAGTGGGTAGAATTTATAGAATTTTTCCCTTATATCATAAATTACAAAAAGGGAAAATAAAATTTTGTTGCAGATGCATTGTCCCACAAGGAATGTTTTTTTACACGTCTTGAGATAAATGTGATTGGTCTAGATGAGATAAAAGACTTGTACTCTTCCGGTGGTTTGTTTTTTCCTATATTTGAAAAGTGTTTGCCAAATAGAGGATTTGAAAATTTCTACTTGCATAAAGGTTTCTTGTTTAAGGTTAACAAACTATGCATTCCAAATTCCTCTCTTCGCTTGTTGTTATTAAAAGAATCACATGAAGGAGGCGTCATGGGACACTTTGGAAGAGACAATACCTATGCAATTCTTGACACAAACTACTATTGGCCTAAGATGAGTCACTACGTGGAACGGCTTGTCAAGCGATGTCCAACATGACTTCGAGCTAAGATGAACAAGAACAAGAAGCCCATGGTGTTCAAAGAGGGAGACCTTGTTTGGTTCCATCTTCGCAAAGACAGCTTTCCACAAGAGTGCAATTCCAAGCTCAAGCCAAGAGGTGACGGTCCCTTCAAAATTCTCAAGCACATCAACAACAATGCATACAAACTCGACATGCCACAATCAAAGTACCTTGTGCACAACTCCTTCAACGTGAGAGACCTATCTCCCTTCCATGGAAGTTCAAGTGATGACAATGATCACGAGTCGAGGACCACTCTTTCGCAAGAGGGGGATGGGGAGATGATGCAGTCCAACCTATTCCACCAAGTCTCCCTACAACACCTAGTGGACCCACGACGAGAGCACGCGCAAAGGCTATGCACGAAAATGTGACCTCAATCCTATCTCTCTATGAATTCGATGACTTGGTGAATGATGCACTACCTCATGAAAACATACTATGTGTACTCAGCTACACCCTGCCAAGAGAGATCCAAGAAGGTGCCAAGGATGACCAAGACGATGGCCAAGAAGATCACAAAGAAGTTGCGCAAGAAGAAGCAAAGGAGAAGAAAGAGACATCCCGGGTCGCCGGATCGTCCGGTGACAACCTTTCGGATCCTCCGACACGCCCCAGGACGCCGGAAGGATGCCGGTGCATACTAGGGCAACTGTGGCCCCTCTCGGGTGGAAACCTCCAGCCCGTCGGTCCGGCAACGAACACGCTGGATCGTCCGGCGCCTCCAGGCCACCGATGGGTGCCGGTGCATACCGGCACGAGTGCGACCCTCCTCGGGTCCAACTGCCACGAGCATGACGGACGTACCGGCAAAAGGCGCCAGACCGTCCGGCGCCCAAGTCCCTAGCGCCCCTAGGCAAGAAGCAAGTGAAGTTCCAGCCGCCGGACGTAGCGGCGTCTAAAACGTCGGTTCGTCCGACGCCCCTGCATGCTCACAGAAAAGGGCTTTGACCCTGTTTTTCCACCTTTTCACCTACTCCCACCTACCCCTTCGCACCTAGGCTAAAAATAAACGTTTTCTCCTTCAGATCTGCAGGTGTTGGCTACTGGAGGTGGCCGTGGCCTTTGTTGCAGGTGTTCGAATCCTCTAGTTCGCACTAGTTATCTGCTTACCTCTGTTCTTGGTGTTTTGCTTCTTCCCCTTTGGGTCTTCCATGAGATCGGGCCACTCGCCATAGTTTACTTTACATGAACTTGTTTTTAAATCCAGTTATGAATTAAGCTGATTCTTAAGCCCTCGAGAAAACCAGGAATAGGCAAGTTAAATCCTCAGTTGTATTTGACACTTGGCTATACAGAAAGAAATGCCAGAAACATGATAATATGATGCGGAGGGTTACTCCTAGATTGGCCCGATCTTCACGAATCGACGGAGAACACGAAGAACACGAAGAACTCGATGAACACACGAGGGGGGAAACGAGGGGAGAAACGAGGGCAACGCAAACAAACACAAGGATAACTAGTAAGAACCGAAGAACCCCAAATCTTCCGTCAACTAACCCCGAGGGCCGCCTACGGAACGATCGATTCAACTGAGCTCACCTTGATTGAAACCGCTTTACACCCGTAGCCGGTCCACTACGCCAATAGAACCTCAAGATAATCGAGAGGAAGATTGGTCAAGTACTTGATAGAAACCCAAAGGGAGAGATCAAGTAGTTGGATGTGCCTTGATACAATCCTCGACGATGTCGGAGGGATGGTTCCTCAAAGAGGGATACAAGAGAGCTGAGCTCCAAATGTTCTAAATTCAACTCTAACCCTAGATCTGAGAATGGGGGTGACTATATATAGTCTAGTGCCAAAGGGGGTAGGTGGGAGGATAAGAAACAAGGCCCAAGGCCCGCAAGTGTCACGCAGTCCGCACAGTAGCGGAGGCTCCGGTGGTTTCCACCGGAGGTTCCGGTGGATGGAGCGGAGGCTCCGGTGGGGTCCGGTGGTGGCTCCGTGGTCACCCACCCGAAGGGGTTCCGCGCGCAGGTAGCACCGGAGGCTCCGGTGGCGAGTCGTGGAGCGGAGGCTCCGGTGGGAATACTGGAGGTTCCGCCCGGGTTCCGGTGGTGGCTCCGGTGGTAGCTCCGCCACTTTCCACCCGAAGGGCTTTTGGGCGGAGGCCACACCGGAGGTTCCGGTGGTGAGCGGGGAGCGGAGGCTCTGGTGGGAACACCGGAGGTTCCGCTGCCTGGAGCTTCCCGCCTTCGTCTCCTTGTGCTGGTCTTGTTCGTTCGCGTTCCGCGTCTTCTTGGGCACCCGTGGTGGGCTTGAACCTGAGCACACACAGTGTTGCGCCATGAGGTAGCGCACCATCCACCAAGTTACCGGAAGTGTGAGTCGAGAGGAGCGAATTCACCTTATCTTGGATGGCCTTTGCGCGTGATCTTGTCATCGGTGCACTTGGTGTAGTTGGGTGGGCTACATCATCTCCCCCCCCTTGAAAAAGAGTCGACCTCGACTCGGCGTCGTCTTCATCACTTTGGTATCCATGGAAGGGAGAGAGGTCCTTGACATTGAAAGAGTTGTGGACGAGGTACTTGGATTGCGGTAAGTCGAGCTTGTAGGCGTTGTTGTTGATCCGCTTGATGACCTTGAAGGGACCGTCACCTCTTGGCTTGAGCTTGGAATTGCGCTCTTCGGGGAACCGGTCCTTGCGCAAGTGTAGCCACACGAGGTCACCTTCTTGGAACACCATGGGTTTCTTGTTCTTGTTCATGATAGAGGCTCGGTGCTCGGAATGCTTCGCAAGCGTAGCCCTTGTGGAGTCGTGTAGCTTTTTGATGTAGTCGGTGCGCTTGTCGATGTCCATGTTTGCTCGCTCGCGTAGAGGCAAAGGGAGTATGTCGAGGGCGGTGTTGGGGTTGAAGCCGTAGACGATCTCGAAGGGACTCTTCTTGGTAGCTTGATGGAGAGCACGGTTGTAGGCGAACTCGGCGTGTGGGATGCATTCCTCCCAATTCTTCAAGTTGGGCTTGATCAATGCTCGAAGTAGTGAAGAGAGTGTGCGGTTGACGACCTCGGTTTGTCCATCCGTTTGTGGGTGATAGGCTGTGGAGAATAGTAGCTTGACGCCGAGCTTGGCCATCAATGTCTTCCAAAAGTAGGAGGTGAACTTGACGTCGCGGTCCGAGACAATTGAAGTGGGTACACCATGTAAATGCACAATTTCCCTGAAAAACAAAGTAGCAACATGTGAAGCATCGTCGGTTCGGTTACAAGGAATGAAATGTGCCATCTTAGAGAAACGATCCACAACTACAAAGATTGAATCCATGTTGGTTTTAGTTCGTGGAAGGCCTAACACAAAGTCCATGCTAATATCACTCCAAGGTGCATGTGGGATAGGTAATGGCATGTAAAGACCATGAGGGTTGGAAGTGGACTTAGCTCGGAGGCATGTGGAACATCTCTTGACGTGTCTCTCAACATGATGCTTCATCTTGGGCCAATAGTAGTTGGTGGAGAGCATGGCATAGGTCTTGTCGCGTCCAAAGTGTCCCATGAGGCCTCCTTCATGTGATTCCTTCAATAACAACAAACGAAGAGAAGACTCGGGGATACACAATTTGTTAGCCTTAAACAAGAAACCTTGGTGAAGATAGTAATCATCGAAACCTCGGTTAGGCAAGCACTTCTCAAATATAGGACCAAAGAAAGCATCGGAAGCATATAAGTCTTTGATTTCATCCAAACCAATCACATTGATGTCAAGACGTGTAAGAAGGCATTCTTTCCTAGACAAGGCATCGGCTACCACATTCTCTTTACCTTTCTTGTACTTAATGACATAAGGAAAAGATTCAATGAATTCAACCCACTTAGCATGCCTTTTGTTCAAATTGGTTTGGCTTTTCAAGTATTTCAATGATTCGTGATCGGAATGAATGACAAATTCTTTTGGCCAAAGGTAGTGTTGCCAAACTTCTAGCACTCTAACCAAAGCAAAGAGTTCCTTATCATAGATGGGGTAATTGAGTTTAGCACCATCAAGTTTTTCACTATGGTAAGCAACGGGGCGTCCATTTTGCATGAGAACGCCACCAATTCCTATACCACTAGCATCACATTCAATCTCAAAAGTTTTCTCGAAATCCAGTAAGACAAGCAAAGGAGCTTCGGTTAGGCATTTCTTAAGTGTGTCGAAAGCTTTTTGTTGCGCATTGCCCCAAACAAAAGGTACATTCTTTTTGGTAAGTTCATTCAAAGGGCAAGCAATAGTTGAAAAATCTTTGACAAAGCGGCGATAGAAACCGGCAAGGCCATGAAAGCGCCTTATCTCACCCACGGAAGTAGGGTTGGGCCAATTCCTAATTGCCTCAATCTTCTTGTTATCTACTTCAATACCATTGGACGAGATCACAAAACCCAAGAAAACAAGCTTGTTGGTGCAAAAATTGCATTTGGAAAGATTGGCGAAAAGTTTTGCATTGCGAAGAGCCAACAATACTTGTGAAACATGATCAAGGTGATCTTCCAAAGATTTGCTATAAATGAGAATATCGTCGAAGTAAACAACAACAAATTTGCCAATGAAAGGACGTAGAACTTCATTCATGAGACGCATGAAGGTAGATGGGGCATTCGAAAGACCAAAGGGCATAACAAGCCATTCATACAAACCAAGTTTTGTTTTGAAAGCCGTTTTCCATTCATCACCTATACTCATACGAATTTGATGGTAACCACTTTTAAGATCAATTTTTGAAAAGATAGTAGCACCACTCAATTCATCAAGCATGTCATCGAGCCTAGGAATAGGATGTCGATATCTAACGGTGATAGCATTGATAGGGCGACAATCCATACACATGCGGGAAGTAGAATCTTGCTTTGGAACAAGGATAACCGGCACGGCACAAGGGCTAAGGGATTCGCGAATAAAACCTTTTTCGAGTAGCTCTTGGATTTGGCGCTCAATCTCCTTAGTCTCCTCGGGATTGGTGCGGTAAGGAGCGCGGTTTGGAAGGGGCGCGCCCGGAATGAGGTCAATACGGTGCTCGATTCCTCGAAGGGGAGGAAGGCCCGGAGGGAGCTCATCGGGAAAGACGTCTTCAAATTCCTGCAACAAAGGCAACAAAGAGGGAGGTAGATTTGTCATGTCGTTAGTTTCAAGTGCTTCCCCTTTGCACAATAGGACAAAGTGAAGTATGGTTGGGTCCTCTCTTAGCGCTCGCATCTCTCTTTTGGTGGCAAGTAAGGCCAAGCCTTTGGCATCACTCGTAATTTTTCCACTCATATTTGGCTTGTGGCTCTCACTCACTTTTTGGTGGATCACTCTCTCACCACTCATCTCACGAGATTTGAGCTCTTCTTGTCGACGTGCAAGAGTCTTGGCGTTGTCGGCGATCACTTGGCTAGGAGACATGGGACGAAGAACAAATGTCTTGTTGTTCCACTTGAAGCTATAGTGATTGGTACGCCCATCATGGATAGCACTCTTGTCGTATTGCCAAGGTCGGCCAAGAAGAAGATGACACACGGTCATAGGAACAACGTCACAATCTACCGTGTCTTCATAAGGACCAATCTTGAAAGTCACGGAGACCATGTGTTGAATCTTGAAGGTGCCGGAGTCACTAAGCCATTGGACATGGTATGGGTGAGGGTGTTGCTTGTAAGGCAATTTGAGTTTGTCGCAAAGTTCTTTGCTAGCTAAGTTGTGACAACTTCCACCGTCGATGATGACCTTGATTGACTTGCCATCAATACCGGCTCTTGTTTGAAAGAGATTGCACCGTTGATCTTGCTCATCTTGAGGAGAAGAAGTGAGGACTCTTGTGACCACTAGTGATGGGTTCTTGTCCTCATCACAATACACACTTTCTTCATCATCGTTGGAGACGTCCAAAGGGTTGAGAGCAACTTGATGCAAGGCATAGTATTCGCCTTCGCTCATAGAATCACGTTCACCATCTTGGTTGACAATCATGATCATCTTGTTGGAACATTCAAAGGACTTGTGTCCACTACCACCACACTTGAAGCAAGTAATAGTGCTTGACTTGACTTGAGGAGCACTTGAGGATGAGGTTGGAGGAGCTTGCTTCTTGAATGGTTGGGAAGACTTGTTGGGAGCACTAGAGGCTCGCGTGTTGCTCTTGGTGGTAGTTGGAGGAGGAGCTTGTGTCATTGTAGTTGAGGATGATGGTCTTGAGTTGAAGAAAGCCTTTTGCTTGCTATATTTGAGATCTTCCGCAATTTGACGTTCCGCCTTAAGAGCTTGGTGGACAAGGGCCACAATGTTGTCATACGGTTGATACTCGACGATCTTCCTTATAGGATAGTTGAGGCCATTGAGGAAGCGGGCCATTGTTTGCTCTGAGATTCTATCACATGAGCGCGGATCAAAGATGTCTCCATTTCCTTGTAGTACTCATCAACGGACTTCACACCTTGACGAAGTTCTTGAAGCTTCTTGAAGAGGTCACGCTTGTAGTGAGGAGGAACGAATCGAGCATGCATGAATTGCTTCATCTCATTCCAAGTGGCAATAGGAGCAACGCGATTGCGGACTCGTTCGGCTTGTAGACGATCCCACCATAAGAGTGCATAGCCTTCGAATTCCAAAGATGCTAGAGCAACCATTTTCTTGTCGGTGAAGTTGTGAATGCCGAAGATCTTGTCAACCTTGAGAGCCCAAGCAAGATAGTCTTCGGGATCATTCTCACCATTGAACTTGGGGACATTGAAACGAAGAGCACTCATGTTGTTGTCCTCTTGCGGACGATGGAGGCGCGCATGTTGGCGCTCATGGGGGTCTTCATCATACATGGGAGGTGAATCATCATAGGGGTCATCCTCATTGTCTTGGCGGTGGCGATCATGATGGGGAGGATGACGCCGGTGGTCATTAGGTGGTGGTGGTTGGTGGTGACGGAGCCTAGCTTCACGGCGTTCACTATCATCATGGCCATTGTGATGTTGTTGAGGACGTTCTTGTTCTTGGAGAGGTTGTTGAGGATGATCATGTTCTTGGCGGTCATTGTTGTTGGGACGCGCATGGCGCCTTGGTGGCCTTCGATGTTGACGAGCATCTTCCACGAAATCGTTGTGGCCATAGTCTTGAGCGTGGCCTTGTGGAGGTGGAGGATGATTGTGTTGTCGAAGGTCCGGGCGTTGCGGTTGTTGAAGAGGGTCACCACGGCCTTGGCGATGTCGAGGTGGTGGTGATGGCGAGCTATCCTCATACCGATTGCGTCGCGGAGGTTGTTGATGTTGTGGAGGGGGTGGTGGTGCTTGTTGAGGTTGTCCACCCTCCTCCACGTTGTGGCGATCATGGCGATCATGGCGACGAGGTTGGTGAGGATCTTGATTGCGGTGGCTTGAGCGACGAGACCTTGAGGACGATGATGAATGACGGCGATTGGCAAGATTAGCCAAGTTGATGTTGATGCGCGTCATTTGATCATTCAATCGAGCCTCTTGCTCTTGTAGTCGACGCTCATAGCGTTGCAACCCGTCCTTGACGAGTTCGCGGAGTTGAAAGTGGTCATTGTGGGTGACGAAGTTGGCGTAATCATTGTCGTTGTAGAATGGGTTGCCTTCGTCTTCCGAGCTCGGACTTGTGAATACTCCTTCCCTAGCCATCTCAAAAACACACACAAGGGTGATATTGAAGAAATGGACGCCTCACTTACCCAACGTTACCTTTCTTGGTCGTATTGAGGCTAGTGGACGAGCCTAGGTGTAGGGCGGTATGTCAAGAGCGAATCCAAAAGATCGAAAGAAACCGCAAACGGCAACACACACACTTTATATGGAAGGCAAATAGGTTAGGAAAGTGGCGAGGAAAAATCGACCAAAACCGAAGAAAAGTTTGTTGTCAATCGTGGAGAAAATTCAAAGAAAAGTTAGCACAAAAACCAAACCTATAGGATGGAAATATGGTGGAACACACACACGCAAGGGAAAAATGGGGTTAGTGCGACCAATGGACGAGCGAAGAACGAAATGGCCCTAACGTAGACTAATGCTCAATGCCACACTAACACAAGGAGGACGCTAGCTCAAACCGCAAAGTTGAAAAGGCAACAAGATTCGCACCGTGGCAATCGGTCACTCTTTCTCTTTTGCGACGCAATGCTACACGTTCCTACAATGGAAAGCAATTGGCACCGATCCTTTTGCTTCTTTTTCTATTTTCTCTTTTTCTCTTTTTTTTTTTGATTTTCTCTTTTTGATGGATTCCAAAGTGCCAATGCCTACTCGGTAGCTAATCTCTCACAAGCGCTAACTTCGCACTCTCGATGCCACAAATGCGATGCCAAGCGGTGTAAAAAGAACTAGTCCGATAGGTAAGTAACACAATGGGATGGGGTGGTGCAAGCGGAAGCAAGTTATACCTCTCTTATTTGATGATCACGGACTTGCGGCCGTGGGGGAGTCGATGTCGTGGCGATCCGATGATGTGGAAGCGTAGGTGATGTCGTGGGCGTCGCGTAGCAACTCGTTGCACTCAATTTGGATCACAAACGACAAAGAAAAACAAGTTCCAAAATCTGCCGGAGAATCGAAGAGCTGAAATTTTCTGAGTTTTTGGCTCAAATTCGAAATTCCCACAAAATCAAGAAAATTTTTGGGCGAAATTGGAAAAATTGGCTGAATGGAAAGGTGTGGAAAGGTGTTTGGCAACTAATCTCTGAAGAAAAACCACGAAAAACTCAACGAGTCAACAGATCGGTCAAATTCCCTTTTGGCTATTTTTTGAGGATTTTCGAAATTCTTGGTGGAAAAAGAAAAATTGGTGGATGGGGAGGGGTATGGGTGTCGGATTCGTGTCAATCTAGCTCTGGATACCAGATGATGCGGAGGGTTACTCCTAGATTGGCCCGATCTTCACGAATCGACGGAGAACACGAAGAACACGAAGAACTCGATGAACACACGAGGGGGAAACGAGGGGGAAATCGAGGGCAACGCAAACAAACACAAGGATAACTAGTAAGAACCGAAGAACCCCAAATCTTCCGTCAACTAACCCCGAGGGCCGCCTACGGAACGATCGATTCAACTGAGCTCACCTTGATTGAAACCGCTTTACACCCGTAGCCGGTCCACTACGCCAATAGAACCTCAAGATAATCGAGAGGAAGATTGGTCAAGTACTTGATAGAAACCCAAAGGGAGAGATCAAGTAGTTGGATGTGCCTTGATACAATCCTCGACGATGTCGGAGGGATGGTTCCTCAAAGAGGGATACAAGAGAGCTGAGCTCCAAATGTTCTAAATTCAACTCTAACCCTAGATCTGAGAATGGGGGTGACTATATATAGTCTAGTGCCAAAGGGGGTAGGTGGGAGGATAAGAAACAAGGCCCAAGGCCCGCAAGTGTCACGCAGTCCGCACAGTAGCGGAGGCTCCGGTGGTTTCCACCGGAGGTTCCGGTGGATGGAGCGGAGGCTCCGGTGGGGTCCGGTGGTGGCTCCGTGGTCACCCACCCGAAGGGGTTCCGCGCGCAGGTAGCACCGGAGGCTCCGGTGGCGAGTCGTGGAGCGGAGGCTCCGGTGGGAATACCGGAGGTTCCGCCCGGGTTCCGGTGGTGGCTCCGGTGGTGGCTCCGGTGGTAGCTCCGCCACTTTCCACCCGAAGGGCTTTTGGGCGGAGGCCACACCGGAGGTTCCGGTGGTGAGCGGGGAGCGGAGGCTCCGGTGGGAACACCGGAGGTTCCGCTGCCTGGAGCTTCCCGCCTTCGTCTCCTTGTGCTGGTCTTGTTCGTTCGCGTTCCGCGTCTTCTTGGGCACCCGTGGTGGGCTTGAACCTGAGCACACACAGTGTTGCGCCATGAGGTAGCGCACCATCCACCAAGTTACCGGAAGTGTGAGTCGAGAGGAGCGAATTCACCTTATCTTGGATGGCCTTTGCGCGTGATCTTGTCATCGGTGCACTTGGTGTAGTTGGGTGGGCTACATCATAATAGCAACCAACCGAGCTGATCCTCGAATGGGGATTCTCTTGGAGCTTCGTTTTTTTTTGAACAAGGGGGTGGCACCGAGGTGCCAAATTTCATTTCTCAAAGACATTGTACATAAGTGATTACAGTGCCCTGCGATCTCATTGCAATGATCACCGAGATGACAGGACAAGAGAGGCTGTCATGAGCATTGTTCCTGCAAGAACTAGAAAGCTCTGATCCAGGAGATCGGAGAGCTTTTTTAGCGCTTCGTGAGCTAAACCATTGAAATCCCTGGAGACATGATGAATGGAGGAAACAAGCTAGGACATTGAATTATTGTACTCCGCAATTTGGTATCTGATACTCCAGGGAATAGAGGACGTAGCTGCAGCTCCAGGTTGAATCGCCTTGACCAGGACAAGATTGTCCGAGAAGACCTGCAACGGCGATATGCGCAAAGCAGCAACAAGACGAGCAGCAATGGCAAGACTCTCAGCTTCAGCCTGAAGAGGCGAAGAGACATCGTCAACATGGGCCTGCAGAAAAATGTCGGAACCCAAACGGTCTTGCTTCCAGCAGATGTAAATTCCAACCCCCGCACGAGGAGGGTTGTTCTTGCACTTTCCTCCAGGCTGCATCGGAAAACAAGAAAGAGTAACCAGCAATATAGGGAGCAGAAGGCTGCTTCGGCAAGATCGCGCTAAGCTGAGCAGAAAGAGGCAGTGAAGCAAAGTCAGCCAGCATGCCTTTCGTAACCAAAGAGATCTGATAGGGAGAACCATCTTTCCTGCAAAACAAAGCATCATTCCTGGCCTTCCAAAGGCACCAAAGAAAAGTCATAATATTAGTTAAACTCACAAAGGGATGGGGCAAGTTTAACAGAGGCCTGATCATATGACCTAAAGAAGGCAGATTATGAGTGATAATGTCTGCTCTGATAAACCAAGGAGAGAGGAACCAGGCTGCTCTAGCAAATGGGCAAGTGAAAAACAAGTGTCTGTCGTCCTCCGGCTGCTCACATCTACAACAAAATCCATCAATATGCTTGGACCTTCTTGCCATCCTTGTAGCTCCAGGCAAAGCTTTGCGAAGAAGCCTCCAAGAAAAGGTTTTGACCCTAGGGATCATATCCTTGCTCTTCCAGACCTGCTGGAGCAGCGTCAGAGTGACCTCATCCAAATCATTAACAAGAGGGGGAGCCGAATCCTGCAAACATCTGAGAGCAACAAGATAAGCTGACCTCGAAGAACACTTACCGTTTGAAGCTGGTCTCCAACACAAGATGTCGTCCTCGTCAGACTGAATGACAACATTATTCTTAATGATACTAGCAGTACGCTCTGAAAAAAGAGAGTCAATCAACTGAGTATTCCAAGCCCTCGTACCAGGGAGCCAAAGCTGATTAACCACTACATGATAGGAGTAAGGATGATCTTGAAGCAGAAGGTCGTCATATATGTGCGTCCATGCTTCACACCAAGGAGTACTCCAAATAGAGATGTTACCAGTAGTGAGCTGATAAAAAGAATTGGATTGCAGCAAAGGCATTACCTTGAGGACCGAGTCCCAAAAAGCTGACTTGGGCACATTCCTTCTTGGCCTCCAGAAGGACGAATCATGAAAATATTTCGCTTTTAACACTTGATGAATATGACTTTGCGGCTGTTCTGCAATTCTCCAAGCCGAGGCCAAGATAAGACTGTGATTGACTGCTCTGAGATTTCTAATTCCAAGGCCTCCATCCATCTTTGGGACAATAATCTTCTTCCAAGCCGTTAAGCAGATTGGCTTCTTGGAGTGATCTGTAGAAATTCCTTGACACAAGAAAGTTCTCATGATACTAGTAATTTTTGCAATGAACTTCTTAGAGAAAATAATGTTAGACATGTAATAAACAGGAATGGAGGTAAAGACAGAATTAATTAACTCAAGTCTTGTAGCATGAGAGAGAGAATTAGCCTTATAAGTGGTAAGCTTATTCTTGAATTGTTGAATGACAAAACTGTAAGCTTCCGATCTGTTTTAGGAGGAAGAACAAGAGGGTGACCCAGGTGAATAAAAGCATCATCCATAATCTGAACATGAAAAACATACCTGATTTGGTGTGCCACTTGATCCGAAACCGCCTTGCTGAATAAAATACCTGATTTGCTCCAGTTAGGAAGCTGCCCTGAAGACTGACAAAAAGAGAGTAAGATATCCTTAATTTTGACAGCTTCTTCCAGCTATGCCTGTCCACCTATGAGATGATCATCTGCAAAAAGTAAAGAATGAATGGGGGGACAGGTTGGTCCCAACCTGATACCTGTCAGCTGCAAAGAAAGCAACGCCTCCTGCAAAGAAATAGATAATTCATTTATATCCAAGACAAAGAGGGTAGGTGATAAAGGGAAACCTTGTCTTATGCCTCTGGAAGCGACAAAAGTGTCAGTAGGCTGACTGTTAAGAACAACAGCAAAAGAGGGCGAAGAGATGCATGCACGCACAAGATTTATGAAATGACCATGAAGCCCTTTACGTGAGAGAGAGGCCAAAATAAAGTTCCACTCCAGTCTATCAAAGGCTTTAGCAAGATCAATTTTAAGAAGAAAAGCAGGCTGATCCCATGAAGAAAGCTGAAAGGAGTGTGTGATCTCTTGAGCAATGATGATGTTATCACTAATTCTGCGACCCTTAATGAAAGCTTGCTGGGAGGGCAAAACAAAACTAGGGAGATGAGGTTGAAGCCTGTTCGCAATGCATTTGGAAATAAGCTTGTAAATAACATTGCAAGGGCTAATAGGACAGTAATTAGCCGGAACAAGAGGAACAAGCTTTTTGGGAATAAGAGCTATGTGAGTGTCATTAAGATGAGCTGGCAGCTTAGCTGTGAGGATTTTTTTTTACCAGACTGACCACATCCTCAGCAATCTAGTACCATGTAGCAAGATAGAACTCGACGTTGAAGCCATCAGGCCCCGGAGAGGCATTCTTCTTCATATCCTTGAGAGTAGCTAGCAACTCATCTTTGTCCGGAACAGAGTAGGTTGGATCATCCGAAGGTAGAGACCTGTGATCATAGCAAGAAGAAGAGGATGCCACAGAGGAGGAATTAAAAATATTCCTAAAATAAGAAGTAAAGGTGGCAGGAATCTTATCTGGCATATGCTAGACCACATCTTGCTCATCTTTGTCAGACATGATAGTATTCCGTTTTCGTCTCTTTGCAACGGCTCTATGGAAAAAAGTGGTGTTCTTGTCTCCATCCTTGATCCAGTGCTTCTTCGCTCTCTGTCTGTAGAAATCATTAAGATTCGAGGTTAAGACCTCATACCTGGCAATGAGGATCGCTGCTTGGTTATGGTTCTGGAGATGCAACGACTTGCTTTGAATATCATTGATCTTCTGATGAACCTCCTGCAGTTCTTCCTAAATAGGCTTCTTCTTTCTGCACCAAACTTTTAAGCTTGAGGCAAGGTGAGAAGTTATGTTATGAAACATTTTATTGGAAGTAGAAACCCAACAAGACTTAGCATAATTTGAAAAACCTTCTTCTTTTAACCACCGGTTCTCAAACTTGAAAGGTTTTTTGAACTTCTGTAACTTACCTTCAGTAGAGCACAAAACAGGAGCGTGGTCACTAAAGCAGTGAAGTAAAGGAAGATTATACACATTAGTGACAGGAAAGGTGAGACACCAATCATGATTAGCTAAAAATGATCAAGTCTCTAAAAGAGCGGCTTTGAAGAGAAACGACGATTAGTCCAAGTATAAGCTGGACCACTGAAACCAAGATCAAACAGGCCACACGATTTAATACGATCACGAAAAGCATACAAATGAGAACGATTAGTAATAGGGGAGCTCTTATCAGAGTCATACAATACATCATTCAAGTCACCCATACAAAGCAGAGGCAAGTTGCCAATGGAAAGGGCAAAATCTGCAACTTGCTCCCAAATGACAGCGGAGTGCTGATGATAAGGGTCACCATACATACAGACAAGGCCAAACTTAACATTGGAGGACCTAATAGTAGCAACAGCTAAGATAAGGTGGAAAGATGAACTATGTACAACCATATCCGCATCATCATCCCACATAAGCCAGAGACCGCCCGCTACCTTCCGAGAGGGAACTACAAAAACTTGAGCCATGTCAAAACGAGAAGCAATTTGCACATTAGAAAACTTAGAAGTCTTAGTATCAGACAAAAAAAAACTACTTGGGCACGCGTCGAAACGATCATCCTGGCAAGATGAAGCATCTTAGGGCTACCAAGGGTCTTGCCAATCCCTTGGCAGTTCCATCCGAGAGTCCTCATCGCTCCCCTGGCGCCTTAACGGGCGGCGCCCAAGCCCTGTTGTCGTTGTCCAAGCTTTGCACAGTATCCATCGCATCACCTGCAAAAAGATCTGCAGACGGACTCTCGGCTCGATCATTCCTGTCGAAGAAGGCCCCAGCAGGAGCAGAATCACCATAGCCAGCCAAATAGAGCTCGCCAGCCACTAGAGGAGGCGAGAAAGCCCCATGACGAGAGTCCACCGACAGAGGCGAAGCGGGGTTCCTCTTGGAGCTTCGTAACTTGCACTATGAAGGAACAAATGAAGCACCTTGTTGACAACATGCAAAGAGTGAGGTGCCACGACCACATAAACAATCCCCGGTGTATAAAATGGACATTCCAGGCGCAGCAGCAAAGCATCTGCACCATCACCGGTAGTTCTCATCACAAGAACAACTCACATTGCAGCTACTAGATCTTAGGATAGACCCAAGAAGCAGGTTTTTTCAAATTCCAGACCACAGTCTAGCTAGATCGCGGTTGACACGAAAGCATGACCGTTTTGCTACCAGTGTCATTGTTTGATGTTCTTCAACGAGTTTTAAGGAAACAAAGAAGAATGCAACTGCATCCAGTAGCAAGCCTCGGTGTGTTGCGATCGCCGGATAATAACAGTCACAGACCAGTGGTTTTGGCGGGCACGCCGACCCCTATCCTAAGCGCCAGCTGACCCGAGTTGATGCTTATCCCTGCGAAAGTGCAAGGCCCCACGGCTCAGCGAATCGTACTGCCGGTAGAAGCGTCCGGTGCCTCGGCTGGCTGAGCTGGGCGCGGCAGCGAGACACGAGTCCAGTCCCGACGCCTCCCGCGCAGAACCGACGACGCACGTGGCACGTAGACACCACGTCGCCATGCCACGCGCCAATGCCACGGCAGTCCGGCTCATGGCAGCTCCGCTATTTATACGCCGGCACGCTCCCCAGCAGAAGTGAACGACGTCCTTTACTAGAGCAAACCGAGAGGAAAGAACAAGTCGAAGCCAGTGGAGTGAGAGCATCGTGCGTGTGTGTTTGTAGGCAGGATGTCGGGGGCACAGGGCGCGCACCCGGTCGGGCAGACGACGCCGACGACGTACGAGTCGGTGGGCGGCGGCGAGAACCGCACGCGCACGGACCTGCGGTCGCGGGAGGACCAGGGCAACATCCAGATCGAGAAGGTGCAGGACAAGGTGGAGGACGCCGCGTCGCGCAAGGTCGACGACACCACCTTCGCTGCCAGGAAGGAGCCGGGCCAAGGCGGTGACTCCGGGGCCACCGGCACCGGCGCCTGATCTCTGTACCTTGGCCTGTTCTAGGGCTCCATGGGCATGGTGTGTGTGTGTGAGGGCGTCGCGTTTGTATGAGTTTGTGCGGAGGCTGGCAATAATGTACTAGACTACTTTCGAGCTTTGCGTAATAAGATCACGCCATCACGTCCGTCTCCAGGAATTCGTGCAAGCTCTAACACAAAATTCTCTGCCATCTTATGGAACTGCATGAAAAATAGCGTCAGGAGATTTACAAGGATCGATTCAATTTCACCTAGTAGAGAGGCTAAGGGCATCTCGATTCCTTGAGCCCCAGGACGAAAAACACGGCCTTTTTTCGCGGCGCGAAAGAAACGGCGCTATTCTGGAAACTGGGGGGCGCGTTTCCTAGCCGGCGATTCGGCCCAATTTGGACAGATAGAGACAAATAATTGAATTTTTGCCACCAAATAAATAGAGTTTTACCACATAAATAAAATAGTTCATAAATTACACTAGGCATGTCATTGTCCTCAACATTGCCATTCCCCTTTCGCGTCCATAAATGCTGCACCAGGTTATCCTGCAGAGCTTGGTGTGTTGCAGCGTGTCGAATCTCCCGTCGCTTGGTGAGGAAGTCTGTCCATGATGCCGGCACAGGTGATCAACATCTGCAAGAGGTCCTGCCGGTAGTATGGTGTGCTTGCCTCACTGTCAGGCATCGGGTCTTCCCGCTCACTCTCAATGATCATGTTGTGCAAGATCACACAACACTGCATCACCTTCCACATGTTGGACTTCAACCAAGTCATAGCTGGGTACCGGACAACAGCGAATCGAGATTGCAGCGTACCAAATGCCCGTTCAACATCCTTTCTGCAAGCCTCCTGACACTTGGAAAACCAAGCTTTTGCGCTTCCTGGGATAGGGTTGGAGATGCTCTTCACAAATGTTGCCCACTTCGGGTAGATGCCATCTGCAAGATAGTACCCCTTTGTATACTGGTGTCCATTGATCTCATAGTTCACAGGGGGCATGGCATTCGACAAGCTCGGCAAAGACATTCGAGCACTGCAAGACATTGATGTCGTTGTGACTTCCAGGCATACCAAAGAATGAATGCCAAATCCATAGATCGTACGAAGCCACGGCCTCGAGAACCACCAAGCACTCTCCTTCCTTTCCCTTGTACATCCCCTGCCAGTCAAATGGGCAGTTCTTCCATGCCCAATGCATACAGTCGATGCTGCCAAGCATCTCAGGAAACCCTCTTTGCTTCATTCTCTGCAAGGAGACGAGCAGTGTCTTGCGCATTGGGTGATCGCAGGTATATTGGGCCAAAAACTACAACCACTGCCCGGCAGAACTTGTTCAAGCACTCGAGGGCCGTGGACTCGCTCATGCGCATGTAGTCATCTTGTGCATCCGCGGGAGCACCGTATGCAAGCAACCTCATGGCCATCGTGCACTTCTGGATAGAGGTAAAGCCTACCGTGCCGGTGCAGTCCTTCTTCAACTTGAAGTAGGTGTCGAACTCCCGGATGGCATGCATGATCTTGAGGAATAGCGTGCGTTTCATCCTGAAACGACGCCGGAACACCTTCTCGTCGTTGGTGGGATCCTCGGCGAAGTAGTCGGAGTAGAGGATGCAGTAGCCCTCGTACCGCTGCCTCGGCCTACTCTTGCGGCGACCGGGCTTCGATCTAGTGCGGCGCGACGCGGCGTCCTGGGCCAGCAATCCGGCCAGGCAGCTCAGGACGAGCAGGTGTTCCTCATCGTCGATGGCGGCCTGGTCTTCCTCGTCGAAGAGCTCGGCGAGCATCTCCTCGGCGTCGGAGTCCATGCCTCGGGCAGAACGTCGAACACCTTGCGGGTGGTGGACGCGGTTCACCGGGCGCAACCCCCTCCGCGGCGGAGACGCGAGCAAACGGCGGCGACGATGTGGCGGAGAGGCCTACGGTGGTTTTGCCTCGCCGCTGGTGCGTGATGGCGGCCGGCGGCGGCAACGTGGGGTGTGATCGGCGGGGTGGCGACGGCGAGGCGAGAGAGAGGAAAAGACGAGCGGGGAGGGGGGGTGGGGAAAGTGGGTCAAATAGCCCTCCCTCGTCGACAGCGCTGGCCCACGCGCGCTTTTCCTTCCGCCGCCCCCCCAGGCCGAACCCAACGGGCTGGGTTCCGCCTGGGTGCGACGGCGCTAAATTCCGCCGAAACGGCGCTTTTTCGGGTCCTGTGGGACGACTGGTAAAAAAACGACGCTTTTCGAGCAAAACGGCGTTATTTTGCGTCCTGGGGGGCGCTGGGGGACGACTGGAGATGCCCCAAGGCGTGGAGGACGATAGCGCCTGTTGGGGGGGCTGGGTGTGTATGAAGTGTTTAGGTGGGCAATTGGGTATGTGAGGACTGCTTTTTATACATCCTCAAGTCAAATTTCCACCACAAATACAATATGCTCATCATAGAACAAACAAGCGACGGACACAAGGGTGCCGGTTTTGTTTCCCAACAGTTGTGACTGGATTACAAAGAAATCCTCTACTAGTAGCACCATGATGAAAAATTGAGCAACCTTCAAATGTTTGCTCTTTTTTTTCCAAGTTTCCCTTCAACGTTGTGAGTTGCCTTCGCTCTTCAAACTCTGGGAACTCGTGCAAGTTCTGCATAATAACATCACGTCCGTCTCCAGGAATTCGTGCAAGTTCTAACACAAAATACTCTGCTAGCTTTTTTCTGAAAAAAAAATACTCTGCTATCTTATGGAACTGCATGAAAAATAGCGTCAGGAGATTTACAAGGATCGAGATTCAATTTCACCTATTCCTCAAAGTCCGATTTCCACCACAAATACAATATCCTTACAGAACAAACAAGCGATGGACACAAATGGTGCCGGTTTTGTTTCCCAACGGTTGTGACTGGATTACAATGAAATCCTCTACCAGTAGCACCCATGATGAAAAATTCAGCAACCTTCTCTCTTTTTTCCCGAGTTTCCCTTCAACGTTGTGAGTTGCCTTCGTTCTTCAAGCTCTGCGGGAATAAAGCTCGAATCAGCGAAAGATGCACACATATGAAACGTTTATTCTTCAAAAACAGAAGTTGGGTATTTGCACATACCAGTCTTCTAAAAGATCCGCCGTGTACCAACTTCTTCAGCTTCTCCGCGTCGGATTTTGCACGGTCCAAAGCCTGCAGCAATAAATAAGCAGGTCAACCAAGGTATCCTTTTTATTTATGGGATATTCCATGGCTAACCATTAAGCATTAACTTGTTTCATGAACACGATCCCTCTGTGGCACACTATCCTACTCTCCCTGAAACACATCCATTCCACTCTCAAAAGAGCGCTCAAATTCAACTCATTCTCAGTGATTTTCCAAATTTATGTCCGTTGCTATTTTCACTGGCTGCTTCATTCTAGCAAGCTTAGGTGAACTACTATTGAATATCCAATTCCCTTCCGCAGTCAACCATGAGATGATATATTATAAACAACCGTCTTAAATTACACTGAAAAGCAGGTTAGCATTATGTTTACAGTCGTATAATTACACTAAACCTGTATCTGCTACTATAATTACTCAGGCCAAAAGGCACCGAATAATTGAAGTTTGAATAAACTCAACAACCTTATCGGATAACTGAAGGAAGTATTTCAGAATGTGCATGAAATGTTTTGTCTCAGCAATAATGTTTATATTTACCTGGATCAGAGACTCAACTCTACGCCTCATCCTGGTATGCATGAATCCTTCGGAACACTGATAGAAGTAAATAGCAGGAAATGAGTGCTTGCAAGGTTACTATTATAGAGCACCAATTATGGTGTATCTCAGTATTGCAAGTTCATAAGAGACTAAAAGGTACTCCCTCCGTATCGAAATGTAAGATGTTTTAGCATTTTCTAAAAAAGACGCATCTAGACATGTTTTAGTGTATAGATTCATGTGAATCTACACACTAAAACGTGTCTAGATTCATGTGATAGAATAAATAGCAGAAAGTGAGTGCTTGTGAGGTTACTATTATAGAGCACTAATTATGGCGTATCTCAGTATTGCAAGTTCATAAGAGACTAAAAGTAAGGTATATGTAAAGCAGCAGAAAAGTGCTTCAGAAAGCTAACGCCATGCTGGAGGGCAGCTCAACATAACTGTGCTCAGTTGGTTCCAAGGCTAGCTTTCTGTATTAGTAGTTCCAGCTGGCTCACCCATACTAGCTTAAATCACATAAGACAGTCAATCTTGGACTCTTGGTCAAGAACAAAATTTATAAAGAAGAAATAAGTGTTGTGTTTTCTTTCTAAGGTCATCACCTACTGGAAAATAACTTTCCCTGCATTTCCTATTCTAGGGCATATTTGGATTCCTTAAAACAAGACTTTGCCAACAATCACTCCTCTAATATGTTATCCTTGATAGAAAATTACATTCCCAGTACTTTGGAATAAGAATCTAATGGCATCATATTACAAAATTACTTACTAATGGACTAATAGTTATAAAAAGAAATGGAGGGACTACAGACGAGTGGCTGATAATAGGCTACAAAAATGACATTCAGCATGCACAACCAAATTTTCAATGTCGGAATCCAAACCCACCAAATGATGGGAAATCTACAAATTGGAGATTACTGACAGATTCAAAGCTATTCCAGGTATCCACTAAGTTGATTAAAGCAAAACCAGATCATAAGACAAGGATCTCACCTTTACATGGTAGCTTACATAAGCATGAAAGGTTAACAAACTCCAAACTGTTTTGTCTAGCTTTTTGCCCTCAACATGTCGAGGGGAAACAACTGTCATAAAGAAAGGCCATGAGCCGCGTATCGTTTTTTGCGGGCACACAAATAGAGATCTTGAAAGAACATGAACTATGGTGGGAAATACACATTACCAAAAGTAACAAAACCGGCATTTGCATTTAGTGCATCAGCATTCATGCCTCTTAACTCAAGAGGAGGTGCTGGAGACCACATACAGGAAGGAGCGTTATTAAGTGCAGCAGTCCGCCTTGCTTCCACAAACTCCTACACATAGCCATCAGAATTTATTTTTTCTTTTAGTCCGTAGAATGCTCCCAGCAGATTGTGGCTTACCGAACAACTTTACATGAGATATGTGTACAAAAGGTGAATTTCACTTGAGCTTCACACACAAATTTGATACACTGAACATATTCATTAATCATAAAATAACTGCAGTGCTGAAAGCCTAAATATCAGCCTACTATAGGTGAACAGAAAAGGTCAAACTTAAGGTGAATCTGAAGCTGAAAATGCTACAAGGAAGTGTCCACAATACCTGCAGAAACGAAGTTGCTAACACAATATCGATGGAATCCTGGAACCTCATTGGATACACAATCGTGACTTTGTCTGCCTGGGGAAAAAAAGTAATTGCATCAAAGTGTATATGCAGAAGATAATCAATACTACATAAAATAAAGAAATATTTCTAAAATAATGAATATGTTTGCCAACGTGTTCACCTAGATTAACATACCTAACAAAGCACCTAGGTGTTACTTGCCAAGGAAACAATGATGTTTCAAAGTAATATATCTAGATCTAGGATGGCTACTCTCATAGTCATACCTGGGGAGCAAGGAAGAATGATTCATTAGGGCGGTGAACAAGGGCAACCAGCTTATCCACGTTAGGAGCCACTGTCTTGGAAGATAGATGCTTCAGCAGAAGCTTAAGCGGTGCACCCAACACAACCTCTCTTACAGATGCGATTTGCGTCAAGAGAGCATTTCGCTGCTCTGGAACAGAAGGTGACAACTAGTTAGATGAAGAATTCAAACGGGAGCATGTATTAACTGGACAATAAGTCAGCAGAATGTCATAATTCGGGCAAGCTTGACCAAAACCAAAAACATGCACATTATACTTTGACCAGCTCCCTTGTTCAGAAGAACAAGCATGCAATAATCAGCGCAATTGGCCAATTAAGAACCTAAAAACTTGAGATCAATACTTACCAAAATGCACTGCATAAATCAACAATAAAGAATGACTAAATAGACTTGGCATCACTATAAAAAGTTACACCACAATTTCGAAGATGCAAATGTTGAAGGCTAAATGATAGAATCGATATGTAGAAAGTAACACTGAGCTCCTACAAACAAGAACCATGGGAAACTTACAGACCCATATTAACTAATGCGAGTTTACAAACTACATCTATGTTTGCCAAAGTTTTGGGCAACCAAGTGTATCGTACACTACATATCTGACATTTTCAGAACATTATTATCCCCAGGGCATCTACATTCAAAAAGATGAGGCTGTTTCCAACCATCAATCACACCAATGTATTATTTTCGTAAAGGATAACACCTAATATAGATATCACCAGCTAATTGATCATCTAATACAACAAGACAATGATAACCTTGCAAAGGGAACTCTAGAACCTTCATCTGACGGAAGCTACGTTCAACCAAGTGTATCATACAGTACATATCTCACATCTTTCGGAACATTATTATCCCCAGGGCATCTACATTCAAAAGATGAAGCTGTTTCCAACCATCAAACACTCCAAGTGTATTATTTTGGCAAAGGATAACATCTAAGGTATATACCACCAGCTAATTGATCATGTAGCACAACAAGACAATGATAACCTTGGAAAGGGAACTCTAGAACCTTCATCTGACGGAAGCTTTGTTAAGTTTATCTTCATTGTGAGATCAAACCCATCCTTTGGAGGATCAAGAATTTGAACCACTGTCCCATAAGCCGCTTTTATAGCATCGATAGCACCAAGGGGAAGTCCGTCGTACAGAATAGCCTCAGGAGGTGCGAGGGGTAATGCCACCGATAGCACCATTACCTTTGGATTCCTCATAGAAAACTGTAACAAAAGTCCGACGTCCATCAGTATATAAAGCATAACCATATTCTCTAACTTTAAACTTGAGCGCACATAAGAAAAAGTATCATAAAATGACGCAAAGTTCTTTTAAAAAACACAAGACTGGTTGCAAACAACAGCAATTATTCCAATGTTGAGCAAACTTCACTTCACTTTCAGCTTAAAATTGTAGCTCTCGAAGATCAGCAAGTTAGGGTTCATATAATAAGAAATTAGATAGCAAACAAACCCTCACTAATATGCCAACATTTCAGCAGTAACGCCACGAACATTATGTTATTATATCTACGGAGTATTAATGTTCTGTAACAATTTAAAAGAAAAGAAGGCCTCAACACTTAAGACAGCACACCAAAATGGAGGTAATAACCTGCATATGATACCGCACATCGTCGAATTCCACAGTATGGCAATCGATGTCCACGCCCTTGTCGCCACTGCACCGCGAATACCCGCATGAACTACATACGATATCTCATAAAGAAAAATCGGTTGTGGAGAGACGTACCTGAGGACGCGATCTTTTAGGATCTGGAGCAGGAACCTGGACGGGGACTGGAGCAGTATCATCCTCCCCTATCCTCGATTTCCCGCGAACCAGCCCTGCGCCGCGCTGCTCGCTCCCACCGATTCCCTTACCGAATCTGATCGAAATAGGAGGTGATAGAACCGTGCTACGGTGGTGCCGCCGCGCCTGAGCTCCGGGGTTGCGGCGCTGCGCAAGCCCGCCAGACAGATCTGCCCTTCTGGGGGATCTCCGGCCGCCGGGGATGCGATTCCAAATGGGAGACAAACGGGGGTGAAGGGAGGAGAAGAGAGTGGAAAAGGAGTATTGTAAATCTGAGAGCTGAGGGGCTTCTATGCAAAACTGTCGAAGGCTTCAGGTGGGACCGTGGGAGTTCATCACAAACCGACCCTCCATTAATGATCCGACGGTTTATTACCGATCTTTTTAAATTAATCATTTTCATTAATTCCTCCAAATTGCAGTGGCCTGCCTGGCCAAGCCGACTCGGCGCTTCTCCGGCTCTCCGCACTCGAATGGTTGGCGGCGGCGGACGCAGCAGGCGGCACGGGCGTGCGCCGGCGTCCCTGCCCTTGAGCGCCGCGGCGAACCGCGCCGAGCACTCTCTCTCTTGCTGGTTAGTGAAGTACTCGGTCTCTTCTCTCGCGCTCTCTCCCCAGCTAAACTGACTCAATCCGTTCGATCTAATCCAAGTTTTGCTTAGCTTCTTCCTCTATCGCCGCTCTCAAGTCCTAATACAGCTTCGTTCGCCAAAAAAATTTCCTTATACAGCTTAATCGAGTCTAGGCTTATGATTAAGCTTTCCAATTTTATTCCGCTCGCTGTATATTTCACTCTTGTCCTTTTTGGATAAAATAAAACTATTCATTCTGTATTAATTTAGAAAGTGCCTGTAATGTTCACTTATTGTGATTATTTATGCGAACATTAGGTATTGTGACTGCAAAATCTATGCCTTCAACGACATGATATTCAATTTGGGATGGAAACATGCTAGGTATGCCTCCTTTTAGCCCTTCAGAGGTTTTTCTACTGTAATTTTCTTCTTGCGTGCAAATTTTACATAGCACCATCCTATCTATCTGATAATACATAATAGTGTAGCATCTGTACCAAGTCTTTGTATCTGTTTGCCACATCTCTTATGTATACTATAGGTCTGTACAAAGGGCCCATACTATCCACACATGTGTAGATCAACAAATCTTAGTATAAACCAATACCATTTGGATGTCTATGCACCATACCAATATGCAGATCTGGCATGCTAAAAGTCGATACCAAAGTTAGCACCTGATAGCAATGCTTATTTCTTTTTCTTCTGAGAACTTAAGTATATACTCATGTGCGTCCTTTTTTATTTACTGTGATTTTTTTTTTCTGACTTCCTTGTTATATTGACTATGAAGAGCTTAGACATTGAATGTCCTTGAACTCATGCAGAGTTCATTCCTTTCGGCAGATACACCAGAGCATGGTTTTCTGTAGGAGTTTATTTCTCCCTCGTTGCTTTAGTTGGTATATCTTTGGTAAGTTAAATTTCATCATGGAAAATAATGACATATAGTTGTTCCTAGTTTTACGTTAGGCATTTTGTATACTAATACCAAAGTTCGATAATGCACTCCCTTGTCATGTACTATCATGATATCACCATTTGTTACTCCTTAAATTATTTGATATTTAACTTGACAATGTATAATACTAGCTGATTATGTGACCTATACCACATATCCAGGAAAAATAGTCATAGTTTGTATTCATCTGTATGTGACTTTGGTACATGGTGGAAACAGACAGGGAACTGAGGGCTTTAACAGTTCCTTGAATATTTAACGTTTACTTATAAGGCTACTGAGTTCACATTAGTGTGTGCATAGATTCAAAATTGGTGCCTCCGATAATCCACATCCTATTCAGCAAAGCATAGAGAAAATGCTTGTTTTTCCGGCTCGCCAAAAGGGAGTTGCTTTCTGGTTTTTCTACCTTCATGGCTTGCTTTCTTCAAACACAGATTTCATTGAAGCTCTAGCAGTCTTTACAAGTATTTATTTGCCTATTAATAAATCCATTGACTGCTGGTAATCTGTATCTTTGAGTTCATTAATTCCTGAGCTTGCTTTGGAAGGTACTTCCTCTGTCCCCTTTTATAGGATGTTTTGGCAAGCTTAATTGGCTTGACAAAACGCCTTATAAAAAGGGACATAGGGGTTAGCTAGCATTATACTTTTCTACATAATTTTGGATAGTTATATTGTTCTGTTGCATTTCAGTGGCTATTGTGGGATTCAATTGCTGCATTTCATGTTAGTGGGGGATCCATTAGTGCCTGGTTACAAAATCTACTGGTGAGTAGACATGCTTCTTTCTTTCATTTTTTTCACATCAACCACTTAGCATGCATTTTATTTATTGTAGGCTTCCAGCTTCAGCATATCGATAATGGACACCCCAATCATCATAGCATCAACAATCTTATCAATTGCTTTTCATGAATTTGGACATGCTATTGCAGCTGCAAGGTCTATATCTCATCTGCTCGTGCACCTTTTTTTGTGAGATATGCTGCCTCTACCTACATGTACAGACAAAATGCATTCTGTATTTTGATACTCTAAACATCTGAGTGTTGTCCGGAAGGTCATTTTTGCTCCCGAGCTCCATTGTGCCCTCCGTTTTAAAAATTCAAAAAATATATTTAGAAGTTTCAAAAAAATTAAAATAATTCTGGAGGTAGTCCATGATGTAGCCTACACACGTACAAAATTACAAAGCGAAATTCTTTGTATTATGGGCTACATAAAAATGACAAAATCACAAAGAGTTTGGAGATTTGAAACAATATATTATAGATCTGTACATTTATTATTTTCGTATAGGTCAAAATACTTGGTATTTCAAATTGGAATTTGGCACGCTTGTAGAATACATCATTGAGAACATCCAGGATTTTTATCACATATTTTTTAAACTTTAAAATATGATTTTTGAATTTTTAAAACTACAGGGAGCACTGGAGCTCGGGAGCAAGAAATCTCCACCGGTTGTTGTCTTGTTACCTTACTTCCATCTACTGATATAATATTTTGTCACACTGCTGATATGTACATTGCTCAATATGCAACAGTGAGGGCGTACAGATGGAATATGTTGCAATATTCATAGCTGTACTTTTTCCTGGGGCGTTAGTTGCTCTGAACTATGAGCTTCTTGAGAATCTATCCCTTTTTTCAATGCTTCGGATTTATTGTGCGGGAATTTGGCATAATTTTATGGTAAGTTATGCTATGCTCTTGTAGAGATCCATGATGCTTAGATAAAAAGAAACTCACATTTTTGCATTATCTGTATTATGCCATGCTCCTGTAGAGATCCACGATGCTTAGATAAAACACATAATTTGTATTCTTGCAGTATAGACTAACAATGACATCAATCAAGAAATAGGAAAAATTATCTGTATGTAGATTGGCATAAGATGCCATTGGATGCTTCATTTTAGAAGAGATGGCCCATATATCTTTTCATAAGTCTCGTAATGATGTATCTGTTATGATTTCATGTTTAATAGTTATGTGCAGCATGTGTGCTGATGGCATTATTACTTCCTTTGGTTTTCTATCCTCTCTACGTGAGTGGTGATGGCCTTACTGTAAGTCTGTTTCCTCACACTTCTCATTATTTTGATCCCAGCAATCTTGTGATTCTAAATGGTTGTCATAACAGGTCATGGGAGTCCCACAAATATCTCCTCTGTCAGGGTATTTGTCTGTTCATGATGTTATCCTCTCTGTGGATGGTCTGAACATAAGAACAGCTAACGATTGGATGAAAATGCTGGATGAAGGCAGCATAGAAAAAACTGGTAGTCGTGAGTTTCTTGGAGGTTCTCAGAGCTATGGTGCCACTAGTTCTGGGAAGGGTTATTGTGTCCCCAACTCATGGTTGGATGCAAGCAAGAATCTCTGGCAGATAAATGACAAGCTATCTTGCCCAGATGAACTGATAGTCTTTGGGAAATTTACCTGTAATGGCTCCACAGCCTTTTCTGAGACTGGCAGAAGTAGTGACAAGAAAGAAACCGAGGATAAGTATTGCTTGATTGCAAAAGATGTAGTTAAACTTAAAAAATGTGGAAATGGATGGCGGGGTACTAATGATGATGAAAGTAACTGTACCTGTTTGGAGGTAAGGTTCCTGATTCTTTTTGTGATTTATTACTACAATGTGGCAGTGAATTATGAGTTTTCATTGATAATCTTGAGTTATTTCTTTCTTATAATAGCATTTATCCTTTTGTATGATTTACCTATTGTGCTTGATTAAGTGTTTTTTATTAATGTTGGCAGGATGGGTACTGCTTGGTACCTGTTTTGCCCCCTGGATTTTCATGGATAGAGATCTCCTATACCAGACCATATTCTTTGGAGTGTTTAAAGAAAGAAGGAAATTTATCATCACCACATGCTACAAATAATGACAATGGTCCTAGTCCTTGTGGGGGAACTTTTGTTTATGTGGGGGATCTGTCATCGGCAGCACGTTCTGTTAAGTTATGCCCCTACAGGCCCCGATGGGCACTCTTCCTTTTTATTGCAGATGTTCCCTGTATCTTGGAAAATTTCTTAAGTTGTTTGCTTCATGTGTCTGCGGCATTGGCTGCAGTCAACTGCTTACCAGTAAGTCTTTCATTTACTGAAGTTTTCTTTGGCTGATCGATAAGCAGGATCACTTTAGATTTCTTTTTACATTGTCATGACAGCAAAGAAACTTTTCATGGAATTGAGGAAATTCGTGTGGGTTCGAAGCTTAAACTTGGCAACATATTTCCTTTTCTTTTTGTGATCACTGATGATTATACTAATTCACTACTCTTTTCTTATACTCCCTTTGTTTCTCTATAATGTCCAGAACTCACCATGCGTACCCGCCAAGTATTTACTAGATATACGGAAAAATTATTGTCGACCATGTACACCTTACTTCAAGACTTATTAGCTACTACAACCATGTAATCCTTTTCAATGCATGAAGTAGGGGCAGGGAATGAAAACATTGAAATAACTACACCCTTGATTCCCTAAATGGATGGCCATTTTGAAACAAAGAGGAATTTTCGGTGCTCTGGCTTTGTAGTTACCTAACTTGCATTTGAACTGAAACTTGCTCGCGTACTGTGTCTCAAGAGTTAAGAGGTCTCTTCTGGTACCTAACCATGTAAATGCCGAACAGGTATTCTTCCTAGATGGGGATGCAATTTTGGAGACTACCTTACGCTACGTTGCTTTGTTTACCCGAAGACAGCAACGGATTATTATTAAGGTCTGCCGCCTACTGTGGACAAGCCTATCCATCATTATGTTCTCAAGGTTCTTATATTCCATGAAACTATATTATGGCTAATGTATCTCGATATTACGAAGAGTTACAAAAATTGCTAACATTGCACCAGTCAGCTCTATGAGATATCACACAATTGGCATGCAAGATGCCTCCTTATGAAACAATGTATGTCTAAGATTGTTGCAAGTTAATGCAGTATGGCCCCTTTCATGTAGAACTACAGTACATTCCATGTTTAAACTTACCAACGAGGCTTTGTATGTTTGCAGGAGCTCAATTCAGTATCAGTAATTGTCACTCTTATTAGACTATAGGATAAAATCTGAATCTGGAACTATGAAGTTCATTGAAAAGTAAATAAAGTGCAACTTCATTAGCATTCACCAGTACCGTCATATTCTTTAAATCAGATAGAAAAAATTCCACTAGGTGAATCTGGTTTCCATTCATTCAGTCCATCGAAGATACAAAACAGTCTTAGCCAAATAAAAGGGATACAACACACTAGACCCTATTACAGCACCTTAGCTTCAACATAACCGGAGGACGTTCCTCGTAAAAATATCGGAACCACGTGTCGCCGGACCTTCGAAAGCTAACCTTGTAGCCAAACACTTCTGCTCATAGCTCCAGATCCTCAATGGAGTTGCTCCAAGTGAGAGAGGAGCTTTCCCTGGAGCTGAAAAAATCTGGAGCGGAGCCATGCTAAACACCCCATTTGCCTCCTGATTCGAGCAGTGCCAAATCCAAAAACCAAATACAACCCTGGAAAAAAGAGAGGGTACAAGCAAAGCAGCAGAAACGTATACTGTCCGATGTTGCGGCTGGTGTCTGCTCAGTTAGATGTGGATACCGTTGCCGTTCGCGTAGTATCCAGTCACCAAGCTGTTCAGCGGCTTCTTCTTCCCGACCGTATATGGTTTTTTGACCAGGGGAGCCGCAATGCCATTGGTGGTACATCTGGGTGCCGAGTTCAGACTGACGATGCCGCAGCTGCGCTGGAGTAGCGGGTTTAGCTGTCCGGACGCTGCTGCTATTAAACCTGTGATCAAACATGCATTATGGCCAAGATTGAAAATGATAACAAAAAAACATTTGCCATGTTCATTCCTTCAATATAATTATACCCTTGATTACTAGAGGTTCATTAGAAATCTAATGTATGCACCTAAAAAAATTGACATACAATCCATGAAGGTAACGTGATAAGAATGGCATGAACATAAGCAGCAGCACATTTGTGTGAGGTAGAGTTGTGTTACCTAAGAAAAGTGGAGATGGCTTTCCTGGTCTTGACTTGAATTCAGGATGGAATTGTGCACCAATGAAGAACTCATGGTTGGGTATCTCAATAATCTGCATCGAGTAGATCAGTTATAGACAATGGGAAATGCTGGAATTTAAGTTATAGTTGAGACCAAAGCAAATTTCTTCCAAATATACCTCCATCCGTCTTCCACTTTCATCCTTGCCAACAAACGAAAGCCCAGCTTTCTCAAGCTCCGGAACCATTTCAGGGTTCACCTGAACAAAACCAATAGAATCTCCACCTTTATGCAAAAGAACAAGGAAAGTGCAGAATGATCTGTGCCATCAGATAATTTCATGTGGCTTACCTCATATCTGTGTCGATGTCTCTCGTCGACAGAGCTAGTGTTGCCATACCTAAGATTACGAGGATAAGACAATAAACATCAGGTGCACAAGTATGCATAAGCCAACCCAGGATAGTAGTGTTCTCTTACAGCTTTGAAGATTTACAATTATTGGCTAGGAAATATGTTCTCCTTGATCCAAGTCGCATCGTCGCTCCCATTTGAGTTTTAGAGCCCTGCGAAAGTGTTGTCCAGAGTATATGGATCAAAGCTGATACTTAACCGAGAAGAACAGCCAAAACAGTAGACAAATAGGATAATCTACCTCTGGCATGAAAATGACACAAGGCGATGGTGTAGCTGGGTCAAACTCGGTGCTATTTGCGCCGCTTAATTTCATGACAGAGCGGGCAAACTCGATGACTGCAACTTGCATACCCAAGCAAATGCCAAGATAAGGAACATTATTTTCCCGTGCATATTTTGCAGCGAGAATTTTTCCCTGGACTCCTCTGTCTCCAAAGCCTCCAGGAACGAGTACACCTCCCGCACCCTGATGTAGAAATTTCTTCAAATGACTGAACACAAGTATGAATTGCATCATAGCAGCAGTCAAGAATGTAAAAAGTGCTAACCTTCAGTAGTTTCCATGCTTTGTGATGGGCTTCAGGGGTCTACACAAAGCAAGCACCTACCAAGCATCAGTTGTAGGTTCATGGAGGAAAACAAAATTGTTGTAAGTCCATAGTCAGCGAGACCGACCTCTTTGGCTGCAGAATCTTCAAGGTCACAGGAACAAACCCATTCCACTAGAAGCTTTCTTTCCATAGCAACTGATGCATGCAGAAGAGCCTGGAACAAGGTCAAATAAGATAAGTCAATAATCCAATTATGAGGTAGCATTATGATCGACATATCCTATTTTTATTTTTAGCTTTGTATGTTACTATTTCTTAATCTACTCTGCACATCAATAATCAAGTTATCAACAAGCAAATTCTACTAAGAGTCCTGTTGGTCGTGAGAGTAAAGACAAGTGCATTCATGTAATAACTTCACCTTCAGAACAGACAGATAAGAATCTGACAGGCTGTTATATTTTCCAACCATGGCAATCTTAACCTGACAGTAAATGTGCAATGATCAGCTATGAATTTTTTTTCACATAAATATATACAAAAAAGTAGTAATACACTAGGCCCTGCAAACAACATAAGAGAGAGAGTTTAAAAAACATAAAAGATTGTACCGGAGTCTTCAGTTTGTCAAACTTGTTTGCTCTGTCAGTCCATTCAGCCAGCTTAGGTTCTCGAGGTACTTTGCCAATACTGCATACATGGGTGGAACAAACACATTGAAATGTCAGCTTTGTTCCATGAAACTATCATGTGATAAATAAACTTAAATAAAGGTATGAAACGAATCACGTACAGCTGAAGATCTAAAACTTTTAGAATAGCTTCATGCGCCTTCTGGTCCTGTACAAAGAAATCCAGTGTAGATGATTAAACAGGGGAGCATTCCAAGTTGCGATAATCACGTTCATAAGACTCAAGTTCAGAATGCATGCATTTGAACAATAGAAGCGCGTCATACCCTTAGCAACAAAGGGATGTGCCAAATGTTTGTAACGTCGTGGAGATTCACAATGTTTGAGATCTGCAGCATACAAGTCACTGTTAACACTACGCTAGCAAGAGTCAAAACCCCAAAAGAAGCCTTGATTTGGCTGAAAGTTTATCATACTGGAACGTGGCAGAATTGTGAGAGCTTGGCGGTCACATGCTCTTCGAGTGGCTGTCAGAAGAACAGAGATGACCATTGATTAGTTAACAATTTTCAGCACCAAGATAATGGACCATAGAGTGCTATAAAGGGACGGAAGAATGGCGGTTAGATGGTGTACCTGAGTACTGCGGCATGCTAAAATGTCAGGTGCCAACCCAAGTCCCCTAAGACCACGAACGCTATGTTGGGTAGGCTTAGTTTTCTGTATAAATGAAAGGTATATCATGATTTGCAAATAGACAAGCTCAAACAAGCGAAGAATTATACTGGTTATAGAATATTTTGTTGGTTTATGCTCTTCTGTACGATAACAAAATGCCACTTCGTTTAAGCCGAATTGCATCGCCGCAAAAACTATTACAAGTACAATTATAGTTTCATAGTTCTTGCCAATTCAGTAAAATGTTTTTTTTTACAGTAGCTGTATCTTTTCCAGATTTTACCTATTTATTTTGTCATAGAGTACAACATGACATGAACCCAAATAAAACATGAAGAACTGTAACAACTTGTCACATTTTATCTTAGCTCTTTATTCAAATGAGTAAAACATACCTGTTCACCGACTACATTTAGGACTGGAACAAGACTAACATGGACCAGACAGAAATTTCCAAGTCCTACAACTCGGAATAAGGAAAGGATGTGTCAGTTGAAGCTAAATGGATTGTAAGAGAGCCAGCCCCATGAAAAGAAAAGACATTCAGGTAAGAGCTGATCTTTACTGACCTACACGGTATGAAAATTGACCTAATGCTTCAATAAAAGGCATTGATTCAATATCCCCTGCATCAAGAATATCACTGTCGTTATGCCTCGAGAAAAAAAAATAGACTAAACTGCATCCCTTGAAGTAAGTGCTACTACAACTTGTGCTACAGATGAAACTAATTTGCTTACCTATGGTACCACCGAGTTCTATTACACAAACATCAGGAGACCCTTCTTTACCATCGACCGGCTTTATCGCCACTCGTTCGATCCAATCTTGTATTTCATCTGTAATATGTGGCACAACCTGAAAAGGAAGATAAATCCACATTCAGTGATCTTTGTTATTTTATAAAATTTCACATGAAAGCTCCACCTCCACACTACATACTGACGACAAACCTGGACGGTTTTCCCCAAGTAGTCTCCTCTCCTTTCTTTGTCAATGACAGCCTGATGTGAGCATTACGACGAAAAATGCTATTAAATTTCAGAAGATAGAACGAGACGCTACAATTGATATCATAATATATATAATCCAAAAGAGTTTGAATACAAAAGACCAACTGGAGATCACGTGAAAGTGAAAATTGTACTACAAAGGATAAGTTTCTTATCTTTCTAAGATAACGGCTAATAACTGGAACTGTCATACTGGTGTAGGTTTCAACTGTGGTTTGGAACCTAGTTACCTAGTCTACTTTGCAACCTGTGGGAGACTGAGGCGGTCAACAGAATAAAGATTCTTTAATTCACTAATTGACAGCAGCAGCCTGCAGAGTCATGGACTCTACAATTAAGCCGCCATGTGACAGGTTGAATCTTACCAGTAGCCCCCGACAAGGGTGGCAGACTGGAGGCCCAGATGATTCTGCACATGCATGATTGTACGTACCGCAGTAGATCTTACGATGAAACATAAAGCAACTCAATAAAGATTTGTGGGTTCCATGTATATATATTCGGTGAATCAAATGCTCGAATATAACTTGCAGATATCCTGAAAGTTGCCGGTTTGTTAACGCAAAAGTTAAGGAAAACCTTTTCTCCCTTTCTTCAAAAAGGAACGTATGTATAAACCCAACTTTTGACTTGATAGCACAATCTTCCAGACATGTTTTAATTGCACATGGATTAGGACTGAGGAGTGGAGTTACCTGATAGATCTTTCCTGTGGTTATATTGTGGTCACGGGTCAATTTGATATCCAGAAAACGCTCATAGTTTCCGAGGTCCAGGTCCACCTTGATCGAAAAAGAAATAGGAGGAGAGTCCAATCAGCCAGAAAAGAAAATCCACATAATTCCTTGTTAATTAAATAAATAAAACTAGGCGAGAAGATAAATCCATGAAAATAAATGTTGTCAGTTGTTGGTGTAGCAATTTTCCGGCAAGGTAGACACAGAAAATGGGGAATGTCGGAGCAGCTCGTAGCAAGAGTTACCTCTCCCCCATCGTCCAGAACATAGACCTCGCCATGCTCGAAGGGAGACATGGTGCCAGCATCAGTGTTGAGGTATGGATCTGCAGATGAGCAGTCACAACAGATGAATAACGAAACTAACAAAAATTAAGAACTACCAGTAATGGTCACCTAACAAATATTAAGTTGGTGAATCCGTTCACCAACTTGTATTATAGAAACCTTGCAACTAAAAATCTTGAAACGAACTAACTAACGGCCGGGTGCACACGCATCACTCATTTGTTTTCTCTCTCTCACACTCACCGATGAGTCATCCGGGTTGAAAAGAAACAAGGACTATCCTCAGGAGAAGAGAAAAAAAAAAGTACGGTAAAATTAGTCAGGGAAATTTAATGCGTGAGATGGCAAAGTTGGCCGCGAGAGAAGAGAGGATTTCGTGTGTTTGAAGGAACTAGGATTGTGACACCACCAACTTAATAAGATCAAGGTATCCGCTCCATAAAGGCGGCGATGAGTCACCGGAAAACAAAAGGCAGAACTAACTTTTATTTACTTTTTACCAGAAGAAGCTGTAGGAAAACACCGGAAGAAGATGAGCTGGAATCGCCAAAAGCACTGGGAGCATGTAATGCGGAGCTACCGAATGCAAGCTGTGACTGACTTGATACTGTCATTCACAGAGGAAGGAAGCTGAATGGCTCATTTGACTGACGGTGTGTCGGTGTGTCCAGTTCGGATGAACTGAAAACCGCGGAGGCTCATAAGAGAAGCAGACAGCAAGTGACAGGTCTACAGCATGACGCCGGACAGAGAAGCGCGTTGGCAGAAGCGGCTGCCACGCGCGCCCCGAGCAGGCTCCCGAAATACTCGGGGAATGCCGCCGCTTCCTTATCCCAAAATGACACGCTTGTTCCGCAAAGTCCAGCGACAAAAGCAAAGGTGTTGTTTTGTTTCTGGCCCTCGGGGCAGGAAGGAAGGATCACGCGAAGCCGGGGTTAAAAATCCACCGGAAACTCCGTCACTTTTTGGCGACTACGTTCGCGGCGGTTATCTCTGTGCTGTGGATGGATGGCCAAAATTAGGCCCCCCGGCACGGGTGGTGGTGGTGGAGCGAGGGGGAGGAGGGAAGGGAAGGAATGGCTACCGATCTTGATGGTGGTCACACGGAGGCCGCAGGCCTTGAGCACGGCGCCGATGCTGCTGGCCGTCACGCCCTTGCCCAGGCCGCTCACCACCCCTCCGCTCACCACCACGTACTTCATGGCCGCCCCCACGTCAGCTCGATTCTTGGCTCTCTCACTCACAGGGAGGGGAGGGGAGGAGGCAGCGGGCAGAGAGCTGGAGAGTCCTGGGCTAGTGCGGGAGGCTGAATCCTGGAATGGGAGTAGGGGGAGGTGGGGGTTAAATAAGGCTTCCTGGGAGGGTGAACGAGGGAACACATTTCTCAACTGAAAACTCCCTCCCAAACCATCCCTCACTCCCCCTCTCCTCTCTTTTTTTTCCTCTTTGTCTCCAAAACATAAACTAATGAAAACACGAAAGATTTGGATATGTAGAAATGGCCTGGATGGTAGGGCTCTCACTGGATTTGATCGTGTTATTCTACTGCACACGGATTGGATTGGATTGGATCTCTGCTGCAAGAGGCGGGTGCAACGACTAAGAGAGTGACAGTTGGTAGTTGTGAAATTTCTAATAGGATTGCTCATTCGTGTGTGACGTTCACGTCCATGCGCTTAACTATTTGTCGAGACATCGACGTGCCGGGAAAGTAAGAAAACCATCCTGTGGGATTATGAATCCGGCCGCTAACGGTAATATACATACAAACCATTCAAAACACATGTTTTTGGAAAGGAAGGTAGACTCTTGGTCGTTGAATCGATCGATATGGTGTAGAAATTAATGATATTTGCCGGGGGTGTTATCCAGGTCTACATGGCGTCTACGTGGATAAAATTCAAGCCAAGTCAACAGAAACCTACAAGTTAAAGAATGACATAAGAATAAAAGACAAAGCTAAAGAATAACATAAGCATTGTCGGACTTACAGCCTTACCTATATATACTTGCTCCTAACCCCTTTGGGGTGAGGCTTTAGGTAAGTTTTTTTTTTTTTGAGAGCAGGCTTTAGGTAAGTTGAGAGAGTTGAAGGCTTCGAGCACACTAACCCTTTGCACCCTTCTCATACCCACTACACTCCAATATTTATGTGAGATCTTTGATACTTCGAGTAATTCCTTTTATATTCTTTGCAATGGATCAAGATCTAAGCAAATCGTTTTATTGCTAATGTCGGAGGTGTGTGCCTCCTTGACGGCTAACTGTCACTTGGAAGCCTTCAAATTTGTGAAGGAGACAAAAATTTATGAACGCCGGAGATTGCTTACTCTATGTGAAGACCTACCCCTAGTGGTTCAGCATGGAATCGATTTTCTAGCCGAATGGGAGAATTGAGAGCACTGTTGCCTGAGGAATTTGTGTCAAATCCTCCTCCAACGAAGATGTAGGATTCCAACAATTCAAACCTAGGGTCTAGCTACATCCTTGATTTGTGATATTTTTCAATTTAGCTCATAGTGGCGGCAATAATATCGATGGATCCGGATATCCGGCCTACTAGGCACGGGTGTGCAATACATTTTTTGCCCATGAATTTCGTGGGGCGGATACCTCCAAACTCACCGGTTGGACGTGGACAAAGATTTTGCTCATTGGATATCCACTAGATACTTGTTGACGGTTGGGACCCCGGCTCAGACTTTGTAAATAATCCTAATCACACTTCTCCAAAATCCAAGGGCCCAGAAATCACCTAATTATATGTTATGTAAGAATAAGATAATTATATTTTTCTTGGTTGTGGATGTTATTTGAAATGTTTTCATTTCCGTTTGTGCATTGTTGACAGTTAATGTTGTTGTTTTTATGTGTTTTGATTGCTCCAAGGATATCCATCGGATATGGATACAGAGGACATTTTCTGCACATGGATAGCCCTGCAGGTGGGCAGTGGATGGGCATGGATTTGGTGGAGCTCTGCCAGTCCAAACCTGTCCCATTGCCTATTAGCTCATATACTTTGTGCAATTTACTTTCCACAAGTTTATGTTCCTAAAATTGCATGTTTAGGGTGTCCATAGGGCACCAAGTATCCGCCCAAGTCTCTGTTCTCTCTTTTCTTTTCTTTTTGCGTGAATAAAGAAAACAAATAGCAGCAATCCTCGACCCTACGGGTGCCGATGGGTGGCGGTGGCGATTGAAGGCGGCAAGCATGATAGGCTCCGGGTCGGCGATGGCACACTGCCCTCATAGGCGTTTCTCTAACATAGTTGGAGTTGCTCTTCACAATTGAATTTGTCCTTCTTGTAGCAGCGTAGTGTTAGCAGCGCAGTGTTAGGGTGTGCGAGCAGCGCGGTGTCAGGGTTAGAAGTGTAGTATCTCAAGTCAACTAGTCGTTTCTACATCAATTATTTTGTTTTCGGGATTTATTTAATTGCAAGTAATGACCCTTCAAAATACAAAGGCAGTATTAAGACGTATTTCCTTCGCAAAAGGAAATCATCAACAGATATTTTACTGCAACAAATAGCAGGTTCTTCCGTATGAACACATACAGAGAGAGACCATGTTTACAGGTACTAGATGCTACCTAGACTGAAACATGCCGACTAAAGGTCATGATCATTACTGTCCAAACAAGTCATAATCTGTGGGGTTTGGCTGCACTTGTTTTTTCCTTTTTCTTTTTTCTCTACTCAAAACTTCCTTACTTCGCTCCCTTTCCACCCTCACTTTTACAGCTCAAAATTGCTTCAAATCTGCTACTCCTACGCTGACGTCTTAGGAGTTTTTCACTGGTCTTCAAGAAAGGACGTTCACAATGGAGCAAAAAGAAAAAAAAAATCTTTCTTGGACACCTCAGACCCGCTAAACATGATTGTAACCCTTTTGGGAGCAGGAGCTCGTCTGCTCGAGAAAAGTTCTTCTATGCATGTTTTTCACTTACAAGCATAATTTTATTCGATCCAGAGCTTGGGTCGCTGCAGAGTCTCCCACACTAAACATTCAAGAGGATACTTTTTTGTCTTCCCAATTATTATTATTATTTTAAAGAACATATCGTAACACGACAAATAAGATCAAGTTCGCAAGAGAGAGAAACTGACGAGCTGCAACATGGATACTTCAAGATCATTATATAATCATGCTAAAAATCTTAATATATTCATGGTACAAATCCTACAAATGTCAAATACAACTTATTTCTTATCTTGAAACTGGCACATACCCCGTGCAATTTCGTGGTAAATACCTTTTATTATATTTTATGTATAACAAAAATATCATATTGGCGTCTGGATGGGGCATACAAATTTCACGATGCAGCGGTGGAGGAGGCAAACCCGCCTATGACAAGGCAAAGATAAGAGGGAACGACAACTATGGGAGGTAGAGAAGTTGTGATGGGAGAAAGATGAAGAGGTGACAGAGGAGTAGAAATATCGCAGAAGCGGATAGAAGGACACGTCAAAAATGAAAAAGGGATTGTTACTTGGTTTCTGGCCTGGTCTAAGGCGCCAACCGACGCCGCTGTATCACCTATCCTTAGTTTCTGGCATGGTCTAGGGCCGAGTACCATGTCACAGAGCAGGCCAGATAGTCCGATGAGCAGCAACAACTCATGGATATTCTGGTCATTTATGTGGTCGACGCAGAAGCCACGAAGCAGGCAAGGACTTACACGAGGATATGACCTAGCTGTCGTTGGTGGACCAGGAGGGTGATAGTAAGGGCTAGGGAAAGGCCCCAATGGAGGTGGAGGGCGAGGGTAAGGGCAAGGATCCGATCGAGCTTGTCAATGACGACGATGCCGCCGCCATGGATTTTGAACAGTTGCGCATCGAGTGAAAAACATATGTACTTGTTGGACTTAGTTATGTTAGAGAAAGTGAGTGTTAGCTGACTTTATTTATAATTACACAGAGAACTGGTTTTAAGTTGAGAAAAACTCGAACTTTTTTTATGTTGCCACTATAGTCTTGCGAAAATAAATTGGATTGGCCGAAAATTATAGATGAAACCTATAAACATAGTACATCACGATTCTACGCGTTAACACAAAAGATCGGCGTTAACATAAATTGCTAGCGTTCAGTATGGTGTTGATCGGCTGGATCGGGGGAAGGATGTCATCGATCTAGAGCGAATACACCGAGCTGCATTATAACAGTACGTTCAACACGCACATTTTTCGATAGTACCTAGGTCTTATCTCTCCCTGTTAGCATCTTGTAGATCAGATCTTGGTTGTTCGTTGCATCTCATAGTTTTTTATTTATTTTCTATGTTATGAATCTCATCGGTGGTATCAAAGCAAAAAGGAAAATCTATGTGTAGTTGCTATGTACGAGTAGAACACATGGTGATGTGGGCGTGTGATATTCTTGTTGCTACTCTCTTGTGTATTTTCTTGTTTCGTCGCATGGTAGGATGTCGGGACGTGGAACAATTTTACAGTCTTCGGACTGAGACCGGTTCTGCACCTCACATGCGACATGTATTGCTTACACATCTAACGTGTTTTAGTTGCTCCTATCATAGTAACCTCTAATTTACACGGTGGGTTTGTATAAGTTAATAAGAAACTTTTACACCGGTAGGTAAGAACGACTCTTCTTTGTCAGCCCTAGAAGCCACGTAAAACATGCAAAACATTAAGTTAAAAGCGTCTAAATTGTTTTTGCATGACTTGTGATGTGGTATGGCCAAAATTTTGATTATGGTTGATATATATATCGGTGTACATCGCAGAATTTAAATTGTGTGTCCAACGTAACCGCCAAAATATGCTATGAAGATAACTGAGGCATGCCTATGCATGTGATGATCTAGTACTTACGAATCACCGGCAGCGGAAGAACGGTGTGGTGTATCGTATCACGTAGCTTGCTCATCTAGTTGCACAACTGGTCAACCTTTTGAGTCATTTTGTTTGGCCATATATTAAAGAAACAAACGAAAAATTGGTAGTCACCTATTTAACCCCCCTCCTCTAGTGACCATACTTGTACCCTCATGCATAGATATGATTGAGCTATTAACTATTTTTGTCTGTGGTGATGTGCAAAATACTACACCTTAGGTCTTTCGTAATGGGATGTCTTAGCGAGGTATCATAGCCAAAAAATTTATGTGGCACCCTTTTTAAAGAAGAAAGAGATTGTAGTTATATTTTATATAACATACAACTCTTGCACGAGATCATAAGGAAAAAAAAGATTGCTAACCTAATCACAAGCAAGTATTAAGGAAAAATCATTAACCGCAACTTAGTTTAGATATAATCTATAAGAAACGGTGCATTTTAGGGTGATTGTTTTTTATATTGTACTCCTACATAGGATAACGTGCTAAGATACAAAACATTATGAAAGGCCTAACCCTACTCTCTCTTCATTAACTATCATGTTCAATAAACGTGAATGTATTAACCAATCAAGTATTAATTTCCCACATTTTAACTCTTGTTCGCCTTGCCATGCACACTATCATTAGTCATGTAAATTTCTAAAAACAATCTTTTAATAGTTTAAATATGAAGCTTTAAATAGATGTAAAGGAAAATATCATGATGTAGTTAATACTTTGCTCTATCACTCTATAAATTTTGGATACAAAATACTATGTATTCTAGCCTCTACAAAAATAACAAATATGTAGATCTAGACTTGATCAGTTCAAAAAAATGTCTCCAAATTTTGTTTGGTTTCTCTTTTTTTACTGAGGTCAAAGTACAAGGTTTTTCACGGTAAAATTTTGCACGATAGTATTGTACTTATTTGACTACATGCAGGAAGTTTCTTTGTATATATAGAAACATTTTTTAAAAGAAAGGGTTATCTTCAAATGCTCCATTATGGCTAGGAAATATCAAATTAGAAAAATTAAAAAAAAACTCAAACAGATGTAGCCAATAATTTTCTTTACCACTTTTTAAATTTTTTGGATACAAAAAACTATATATTCCAACATCGAAAAAAATGACAAACATGTAGATCTAGGACTTGATCTGGTTAACTTTTTTTCTTCAAATTTTGTTCGATTTTTCTTTTTTGCTGAGCTCAAAATACGAGGTTTTTTCATGTTAATTTTTTCACAATAGTAGTGTGCTTAGTTGACTACATGCAGGAGTTTTCTTTAAATATTTTGAATCCTTTTGCAACGGCTACCTTTATCCCGTGCCCCATTACGACTAGGCAATATAAAAGTTCAAAAAAATCAATTAATTTTCTAAAAAATATAGTCACTATTTTTCTCTACTATTGTTTAAATTTTAGAGGTGAAGTACTATATATTCCGGCCTCAGCAAAAATGAAAAATATGTACATCTTGAACTTGATCGGTTCAACTATCTTTCTCCAACATTTATTTGATTTGACTCTTTTGCTGAGCTAAAGTTATGAGGTTTTTCATGTTAAAATTTTGCATGATAGTAGTATGCATAGTTGACTATATGCTGGAATTTTATTTGAAACTTTTTTAACTTTTTTACAAAACGGGCTACCTTTATTCGCTCCATTACGACTAGGCAACATCAAATTCTAAAAAAAAGCCAAATAAAATATAATTACATAGTCAATAATTTTCTCTACCACTATTTATATTTTGGATATGAAATACTATATATATTACAGCCTCAGCAAAAATGAAAAACATGTAGATCTATGGTGCTCTACGTAAAAAGGATAAAGTTCTTTAAAAAGAAAACATTTTTAAATATCATTTTGGGCACTGATTTTGTCTTTTTGTCTAGAGCACCACAAATGTTATTTTTGCATGAATGTATAAAGAAATTTATAAGTTTGTACCAATTTTTTTATTTTGTTAAGTGTTTTTTTCCGAATTTTGCACTCTAAATGGAGTAGATGACCTCGGGTGATAGTATGAATTTCTGCTTATAGCATGCTTATAGTTTCTCTCTCCTCTTATTCTTCCTTTTCTTCCATTTAATATTTTTGTCTAGAGCACCGAGGATGACTTTTTGACGAGTTGTCACTTTTTTTTTCTTGTCGCTCTTCCACATAGTCAAAGGTGTTCTATAAGAAGATTTGTAGGGGGGAATTCACTTTGCCACCCGGTGCATATACACCTCGAATTTTAAAATCATATTTCGAAAAGCAAAAAAAATTGAAATAAAATTCCATGGATACTTGTGCATATTCTATGGGGCCACAAAGTGGTTTTGCTAAAAGATGATGTTTTTTGTGACAGGTGTAAAAAGAAAAAAAATGTCGCGTGAAAAGACTGATTTTAGCACCATATTTTTTTCTTTTTTACAAAAGGAACAAAGAATGCCGGTTACTCGTGAAATGACTTTGTGAAGTCTAACAATTTTTGAACAACTTTTTTTATTTCAAAATATGTTTAAAATGCATTTAAATAAAGGATGCATATGCACCGGAAGCCAAAACACCACTCCTATTTGTAGCCTACTATTTTACTTGCTCTAATATGTAATATCAATCTATTTCTTAATAGAATATAGTGTCAACAGTTTTCTTATAATACCATGTTAAGGTACGAGCATTATTGAAACCATCAACGAAGGAAACATGTAACAAGGAGTTAAAGGCATCAATGAATATGAAATGGAGTAAAACTACTACACAGTAGTACAAATTTTTCCAAACAATCTGGTAGCGTGCAAGAATCCGACGGGGGCGGCCGCCCGTGCTGTGGACTTTGGACCAAACCCTGACCAGGCTCGAGTCATCGATCCCCGCCCATCAATTCCCCAACGTGCTTGGGTTCTCCAGCCTAACTTGAACCTAGAAATTAATGGCGAATACTGGTAGCTACTTGTCTACTAGCTGACTCCTCACGTACAAAGATCCACGTGTACATGGACCCTACAATTCGGATTTACAATATTATCTACTCCCTCTATTCCACAAAAGTGTAGAACTAGGATTTGTATAATCCAAATATTTTCGAATTTGACCAATTATATATAAAATACTACAGTAATATATATGATATGAAATTGGTATATTTTGAAACTTTACAAATCTATGGATACCAATATAGTGTCATAAATACTAGCACATTTTCCTATGAAGTTAGTCAAATTTTACTAAGTTTGACTTAGCATAAAACCAACATGTGCGCTTATTCGCGGACGGATGGTGTATGATTTTACGGTGATAGAGATTGGGTTGGGACCTCCGGCCAATGCTTAGATTGATGCATACAACAATAAAATATTTATTGTTGAATACAACATTAATGTCGGATAGATCGGCTAGAAATCAACATGTCCCACATGGCATTTCATATAGTACAATTTATGGCTAGAATACTTATTATACTGCCACGCCAGATTATACTATTACGGTATCTACCTATGGAGTGGACCTTTACTTATGAGATGATTTATTCTTATGCAACTTTTTGTTTTGTCTTTGATATATTTACGGATGCACACAATTACTCCTTTATAGATGCCAGAATGGACAAGACGACGATAGTGGAAATAGTGTGCATTAGATGGAGTGAATCTTAGACACGTATAAGCACTTTGTCTTGTTTGGCACTTAGTCCAGTCTTCTCGAACAGCTACACACGAAACCGATGTCCAGGGCTGATACCAGATTTTTTTACAAATATGACCCCTGCTGAATTTTATTGTCAAAATTGACCACCTCCGAATTGTATTGTCAAAAATAGCCTGACGGGAAGTGGAGAAAGCGACATGTGTCCTTCCGCCAATTGAGTTGGCGGAAAGTCGGTGTGGCGGCAACTCATGTCCTGATGCGTCCGTTATCACCATCGACAGCACTTTCCACCGACTGAACTGGCGGGAGGTGACTTCCCGCCATCTGAGCTGGCGGATGGTCCACATGTCGCTTTTCTGCCCTCCCGGCAGGCTATTTTTTACAATAACATTCATAAAGGGTAAATTTTGACATTGTGATTCGGCAGGGATACCACGCTCCAGACGGAGATCTCTTGTCGTGGGGAACATTTTGCCCGCCAGCCTCCTCTAGCAGGGGATTGAAGGGATGGACGTGGCGGTGCGGCTAGGGTTTGGAGACGCGAGCGCCTCGCATCCCAAACTTTGGCTTGTGGTAGCTAGGTATGTTAGGGGAAAGCTGGGATTATCCCGAATTATCTGTGCTTAATGAATTCTTAAAATTAATATAGTACGGAAGCTTCTTTGTGTGACGTGTGCAACGACTTAATTTGCACTAACGAATGGATGAACGTAAATCCCGGCGTTGAATTCAAAGATTCGAATATATATCGACAGGGGAAAGTGCGGGTTTGATCACTCTCTCTTTTTAACAAAAAAGAATACTCCTTTTAGTCTAAGCACTATAAGTACGTACGATTCTTTCTTCCCATGAAAGAAAAGGATTCGAGATAAGATGCGCTAGCTGCGGGCTAAACTACTCAATCAGTATTGTGGTGCAACTGAACGTAAACAAAAGGGCTTAATAATCTTTTCGGCCAATGTAGAGCGCTGACGCGTAAAAAAAAGTGAGTGTGAACCGTCTACAGTTTTGGTCTTGGATTCCAAAGAAAAAAGTGAAGCTATCTTCTAGTCGGTCTATCTCCAATCTGTATGTATAGTGGATGGGTCGCAGAAGGTTGGATATGATGCAAGAAAACAGTATATGAACAATAGGGGTATCAAATTATCCGATATGCCGGCAGCACGTATCACTACTTTATATAGTCCTTATTAGGAGAAAAGACGCACTGTCTAGTTGGATTCGTCGTGGCATGGGCATATTGCGTCAGCCGGTGGGTTCGTGCATGATCCTAAGATAGAGCTAGCTACAACGTCCACTTCGCTGTCTATCTAGGATGTGCGTACGTCTTTTCTTTTTGCCGTACCGAGATTCGTTTACGTTCGTTGCAAGTCTCCTGCTCATCGGTTCTGCTTAACTGCCAGTCCTGTTGCTCCTTCGGAATATTCAGACACGCGTGGCCAAGTGCTTTGCTGAGAGGGATCGATCATCGTAGCGTATGCCCAAATTAAGGTGGTCGATCTTGTTGGTATCCGCCGGCCGCATGCTTGGTCGTCGCCACGGCGATCATTTTTTTTTTTTTTTTTTTTTTTTTTTGATAAAGGGCTTTATTACTCAAAAATTCAAGCATTACACCCGGCCTCTGTATCATGAGATGCACACAGCCGCAATCCGAAACTGGAAATAAACAAAAGTGACAATGCTACAAAATCCTCTGTAGACTGTCAAAGCTATGGAGCCTCAATCCGTAGATCAAGCGGCCATCCATGTGGGATAAAAATATCCCTCGCCACCTGCTCCAGTCGTGCACATGCCTCCATAAAAAGGCCTCGTAACTCCCCTCGCTGTAATGTGGACCACGAACGGAGAATACCTGTGCTCCTGAATAGAACCTGCATACGAGAAAAAAATTTATCATTGAAAATCTTGTCATTTCTACATAGCCAGAGCGACCAAATAACGGCAAGCGCTCCTACCCTAATAATAGTCTTAAATCGTCTATCCACTCCATTTAACCAGTTGCCGAATATATTTGCAACGGAAGTGGGTTGATATAGATTTGAAGCCATTTGGATAGCGGACCATATAGAACGCGCAAATGAGCAATCAAAGAATAAGTGTTTAATTGTCTCATCGTGAGAACAAGAAACACACTTAGAGCTTCCATGCCAATTACGTTTGACAAGATTATCCTTTGTGAGTATGACCCCCTTACGAAGGTACCACGCGAAGATCTTAATCTTCAGCGGCACTTTCATACGCCATACATTTTTGAATATATCGACTGGCATGTCCGACTGGATCATAGCTCTGTACATGGAGTCTACCGAGAACTGTCCATTCTTAGTGATCTTCCATCGAAATTCATCAGCGCCTGGTGTAAGAGTAACCGTAGTTAATCTATCATCCAGGTTTTGCCAAGACACGAGTCTAGGCCCGAATAAATCTCGCCTGAACGTAACATTAGGAGGTGATGTTTGCATGACCGTAGCCAGCGTCACCTCCTTATGTCGCGCAATGGTGTACAAGGCCGGATACTGTTCTCTGAGTGTGGTATTGCCCAACCACTTGTCCTCCCAGAACCGTATCTATGATCCATCCTTAATCTTAAATACCCCATAGCGAAAAAACTTATTTTTGTTCGCCATGAGTCCAGCCCAAAAGTGTGAATCACCTGGTCGCCACGTGACCTGTGATATTGCTTTCGAGCCGATGTATTTACGTTTCAGGATGGTCTGCCAAACGCCATCTTCGGTTAGTAGTTTAAAAATCCATTTACCAAGTAGGGCTGAATTCTTGACTTGAAGATCATGAATACCAAGCCCCCCTCGATCTCGTGGACGACAAACTACATCCCATCTGGCCACGGCGATCGATGGAGTTCTTTGGCTCCTTGCTGTCATTAGAACGTACGCTGGCTGCCGCCCGCGGCGCCTCATTGGTCGCTTACGGGGTACAAGACGACGTATGCACGTCAATTCGACAAGATTTGGATCATTGGCACATTGTATTTATTTTGCTATAAAGTAATTATGCAGAATCAGTTTCATCCGTGTTCAACCTGTTAATATATGTAGCTACTCCGGCTATCGATCTTAGACAGAAGCCTAGGAAAGTTCACTCGAACATGGTGTCGGAGAACACATTCGTATGCCACGTGTTGCTATGTGATCGAGTTCCTACCCTCTAGTCGGGAAGTCCGTCTGGCTGATAGTACATTTCTATTCCGTGGAGCGTCCATTTTAGTCAATGATAGTGTCACTGCGTCAGTTAATGAACTGAGTGGCCGTAGCTATAAGGTTTGGGTGGGAGATTTAGTAGCTAGGAGTGCATGCCACATCTGAATTCTAAAAGAAGTTAGTCGACCAAATCACGATAGAAAAAGGTTAGCTGAATTCTTGGAAAAGGTTGTGGCCGGGAAAAAGTCCAATTTAAACCTTTAACTTGTGTTGGTCCGGCGGAATGAACCCCAAAGTCGAAATCCCTGCCGTTCGTACCCTAAACTATACAATCCCGGTCTAAATTGAACCTTGCACCTGTTTTTTAGAGAAAAAAATAAATGTTAAATTTTCTGGCCCACATGTCAGATTCAGGCCTAGTTTGGCAACAAAGTTTTTCTAAAACCGAAGTATTCAAATAATAAAGTATTTATCTGCCTGGCAAACAAATACTTCAGTTTTGGAAAAAGAGGTCCAGACCTCTTTTTTACATACTTCAAAATTAGTACAGTTTCTTGCAATACTGAAGTATATAAAAACTCATTATTCGTTGGTGCCAAACAGGTTGAAGTATTTGATACTTTAGTATTTTTGGAAACTGAAGTATTCTCAAAATACTTCAAAAAAACTGAACTCCCAAACGGAGCCTCATCCTCTTTCCCTCAATTTTTTTCTCTTACAATCTTTACTGAATCAGATACGAGATGCCGCACCTAGAAGTATGCCGCGCGAACGGACAGGCGGGACGGGGCCACTACCGCATGTCAAGGCTCGTCGCACAAACCACCGACATTCTGTTGATGTCAAGAAAGGCCGCGGCGCCAGACGGAGCTGACCTGCACGTGTTGGTGCACGCCGGAAACAGCGAGTTCCAAACGGACTTGTCCATCGGCACGACGGCGCTGCCCTACACGGCCATCATCAACACCGGAAGCGACCTCGTGTGAAGACTCCTCGGGTCCTTCCACGTACGCCGCCGATCGGGGCTCGAAGGTCTCCATATTTCCCGTAGCCGGTAGGGGGGTGGCTCGCGTGGGGTGGAGGCAAGCTCCCAGCAGCCAATGGCGAGTCAGTCGTCAACACCCATCTCTCTCTGCTTGCTTGTTTTCAGATAGGAAGAGAGATGGATTGGATAGGGGATAAATATGACACGTGAGACCCCCAAATCAGTGAGACATTGTGTATTCCCGTCCGGGTTACTATTTTTCCCGGTGCGCCAAACATGCCTAAGGTTTAATTTAGACCGGGATCGCATAGTTTAGGGTGCAATCGACCGGGATTTCGAGGTGAGGGTTTGTTCCGCCAGAACTCTACGAGTTTAGGGTTTGAAATAGACTTTTTCCTTGTGGCCGGCCATTGACACGAAGGTGTGGATTTTGTCTAATTATGCCGTACCGTTGCACTCCTGGGATAGTCGACCCGATTTGGCCCGTTGGCTCTTACCGATGGCGAGGTGTTTTTTTTTGTTTGTACAAGTGGTGGCACCAAGGTGCCGTTGCTGCATTCATAACACGTGGCTGATACAAGAAGTTTCCAGGTCCTTTGCATTCACAACCCTATAGACCAGAGAATTCGAAAAAAGGACCTGGAATTTTACAGAACAGACCCTGGGGTAAAAATTAAAAAGCAATCGCATCCAGAGCTTTCTCTGCCACCGAGTCGCCGGAGTCCTCGAGGCGCTGATCGCCGAGGACGGAGCCCAGGAAGCTCGATCTCTCGCTTCCGGCGAGCGACAGCAGACGTCGGCAGCCTCCAAGGACGCGGGGACGGACCACTTGCGCCCAAGTCGACGTCGAGCACCGACGCCTGGTCGGAATTGCCTCCGAACAGGAGGTTGAACACAGGCCACCCTCAAGGCCTTGATACGCCGAAGCCAAGCAGGCTCCGCGTGATTCGCTCGTCGTTGCAGCGGTGGTTTGCTCCAGTCAACCAAGATCGAAGAACCGGAGGCGCTTCTCTTCCCCCCCTCGCCTCCACGGCCGGCCAGAGGAAGAGACCACCCGTCGTCTTCAAACTTCATCGCCCAGAACGAAGAACTCTCCAGATCCAGAGAGTCCCCTTCAGCCTTATGAGAGAAAGAGGTCGCCGCCTCGTCCTCCACCTCCTGCTCCCTCCACGAGAGCGATAGGATGGCGAAGAAGAAAAGCGGCACCAAGCAGGCGCTGGCCGGAAGCACCTGGAAGGAGGACCTCAGCGGCATGTCGCCGAAGAACACGCTAGCTAGCAAGCAACTAAACCTAAGATCTAGACCTAGACTACTGCTATACAAACGGGGCCGGCACCCTACATCATCTCCAGACCAACTAGCTCGAGCGCTAGCGGCTGGGATGGCCGGAGCTCGTCGGCGACGGGAGTCGACTCTCAAGGTCACTGTAGCTGTGGGGGTGGGGAAAAGAACAACCAATGGTCCGCGATTTACCGATGGCGAGGTGGTGGCTCCTGCGCGGTGATGACGCTGGCGTTGCTCAGTAGGTGTTGGTCTAGCTGGTTGCCGGTGCTGCGGGTTAACCCCGCCTTGGTCCGGCTGCGTGGGGTGAGAAGTCTTGATTGCTCCAAGACGAATGTCCGATGGCGCGGCGTCCTGGTCCTCCCTTTTGAGGAGAGGGGTCGTCGTGGAGCTCCCCGTTCTTCTTACCCTCGGTTCACATCTTCGGATGAAGATCTAGATCCTACGGTGCAGGGCTGGATGACAGTGTCGATCCATGTCGCATCCCCTCCTGAGGCGTCGTCTTGAAGATGATGATTCTTGCATTCTTTCCCATGGGCTGGACTCACACGACATCGTGGTTGGGAGCGGTCAATTGATGATGTGGAGGTTCCTTGTGGTGTCAGACTTGGCAACGACGATGGTGGTGAGCTACGGTGTAGTCCCAGCAAGATCCAGTGCTCCGGCGTGTCTAAAAGTCTTCATGCTGATCTCTCCAGGCTATGAAGTCAAACCTGATATGTTTCTCAATCTTCTATATTTGAGCAACGTATGATGACCTGAAGAAGGCGGTCTGGTGGCGAACGCCTTCTTCGACGTAGGTCTTGTGCATCTCTTCTTCGAAGCTCTTCATCGGGATTGTAGTTTTTTGCTTCTGCGCGAAGAGTCATCTGTTTGGCAAAGGCCCGCATAGGCTTGTCGACACACCTTTGGCGATCCCCTCCTTGGTGGTCTCCAGAGTCGCTTCAGAGTGGTGACGCTGACACCTGATGTAACACCTGGGGTGTTACCTGTTTGTTTTGCTTGCATCATATGCATCACCTTGCATTGCACCATGTTTGCATCACAACTCACATTCCAAAACAATTTAAACTTTCACACCTTGTTTCAACAATTTCCAATTCCAAATTCCAACCAAACCCTACTTGAGAATCACCTAACAAATTAATATCACACTAATAATTTAAGTTGTTGAAAGTAATTTTTTAAGCTACCTTTGTTGTTGTTGTGTTGCAAATTAATAAAATTTAATTATCAACTAAACACCCAAAATTTATTTGGAAAATTCAACTAACAATTTTATTTCAATTAAAATTTCAACTTTGTGAAAGTAAGGCTAACATTGCTTTCTTTTTCCTGTTTTGGAAAAGTAATAAAATTATTTAATGAAACAAACCACCCCAAAATCCCCAAATCCTTTCTATCTTCCCCTTTCATTCCTTTGCAAAAAAAAATCAATCAAAAGAAAAAAAATAGCAGAGAGGAGAGGGAACCAGCCCAGTTCCTTTTTCCCCAGCCCACCAAGCTTAGCCCAGTACCCCTTCGATATGTTTTCTTCCTCCTGTCACTGTCATGGCTGTACGACAGAACCAGAACCACTTGATCCTCTTCCCCCCCTCTGGATGGCCTGCCGTACTGGCATCCCCCTGCTTAAGTACCCCTACCCTCCTCTGCTCAGCTGCAAACCCTAGACCCCCTCCTTCCCATCGCCGCCATTCTCCTCTCTGTCCTCTGATCCCTGCTCCTCTGTCGTTCCCCTGTTCTGAACCGAAAAACAACACCTCACCACCACCGTAGAACACCACCGCCCCTTCCCAGCTCTGATCACCTCGAGGGTTTCTTCTTGCGGGAATGGAACCCGCTCCCATCCACCTCCAACTTCTCTGAAGACTCGGAGGCGGGAGGCGGCCCGTGCCGGCCGCGCCGACGCCGGCCAAGGCTCGCCGTCACCTGCACCTCGGCAGCGACAGCGCCTCGCAGCAGAAACCGGTGAGCCCCGATCGCCTCCTCTTTCCCCTGTTCGCCTCCACACCGATGCACTGCACGCACACCGCCTCCACCTCGCACATCTCCGCGAACCACCGCGAGCAGCGCCCGCCTCTCTGTCCGCTTCGCTGCAGCCGCACCTGCGATCGAATTCAGTTAGAATTCAGTTTTGCGCGTAGACTGAAGATTATACCCCCCACCTGCCCTGTTCTGTCAAGAACCACAGAGAGCCGCAGTGGCTAGCGCACCGTGCGCGGAAGCGCTGCGACCCGGGATCGAATCCCACTTTCCGCACAAGGCCTCTTCCTTTTTCGCCATTTACCGCGCGCGCACGGGCCCACTGGTCATAGGCCGTGGTTGCCGCGTGGATCTCACACGCGCCCGTGTGGCTGCCAGCCTGGCCCTGGCCCACGCGTCATAGGGCCTGGGTAGATCTGCGAGGTGCACTTCTTTTTTCTGTCCTCTGTTTTCGCGCACCAGCCCCTGGCAGCACTTTTCCCTCACAAACAGGTCCCTGGTCTTTTGCAAATAACCCCTAGAATTTCAAATGCTCACAACTTTCAAACCCCAAATCCAAATAATGCAAATTTTATATGTTTTCCAATCCAAATTTCCTGAACTTTTCAAATATCACATTTGTTTGCTGTTTTGAACTTTCAAAATGCAATTCAAATTTGAATTCAAATAACCCAATTGTAATTTGCAATAATTCATAAATAATTCATTGTTATTCCAAATAATGCAAATAAAATATGTTTTCCATACCATTTCATCTCACCTTTTCAAATATAATTTTTGTTTTCTGTTTTGAATAATTAAAATTGCCTAAACCATTTAAATCTTGTTTAATTCAATTAGAACTTGTTTAATATTGTTTAATTCATAATTAAATAATCCAAAGTTCAATTTCAAAATGTGAAACATGTAATCCAACTAAAATTTGATAACCTTTTCAAATGTCAACTTTGTTATTTGTTTTGCACCCTTTAACTTGATGATAACAACCACTACTTGTTCAACCTCATTAAGTACCAATAATTTCCAAACTTGATAACTGTTTTCTAAACTTGTTAACCATCCTTCCATTTGCCTCTAACCTTGTTACATTCTTGTTTTCATCATGCATGCATCATTCTAACTCACTTACACATGATGCTTAGTGTTAGAACAATTAATTCAACTATAAGGCATGGGTTTGCCATATGCAATCTTTGCATCTGGAATCCATTTAAACTTGTGTATCTTATCCACTAGTTTACTTTGGTGCATCTATTAAACATGACATACATCTATATCTTGATCATGCTGGATCTTTTGCCGTAGTAGTAATTGTTGCATCCGGTGTTTGTTCGAGGTTCGTTGCTTATTCCCGGATAGGACGTTGAGATGATGTGAGCAACGACAAGTTCTGCTACCTTGCGGGATCTCAGGCAAGTATACTCACTTGCTGCCATATGGCTGCCTTTCATCACTTGTTACCGATTCTTTCCGTTGATTCTTTTCTGCTATCCTTAGTAGTAGTTGTTTCTGTTACGAACCTATCACATGAATCCTTTAACCTTGATATTGCCTCACTACCATTCCTATAACCATTGCTTGTAGCCTGTGTCTTACTATCTTGCTTAGGGTTGTTTTGCTCGAGTCTGTTACCCGTTACTTTCTGTTATTACTCTAGTATGTTCTGGGGGCTCGATGTTAATCAATCCATCCTGTTAATGCTACTATTAATAATAACTTGATGATAAGGCACCGGCAGGAGGCCCAGGGTGGTTTTGAGGCCTGCTAGTGTCGACCCTAATAGGAAAAGGGTCTTGTCTACTGATCCATGATGAGCGCACTACCCGCATTTGGGGAGTATGGGCTCCCCCTCAGTTTGACCCGATTCGCATCTCGTCCAAATCGCTTCATTTAGTTCGGGTTTTCCATTTGCTGCATGCATGATCTTGCGAGCCCTTGGTACCCGGGTGGAACTTTCGTAGTCGGCATATATGGGGACACGGTCTTAGAGTGCTATGAGGGTCCATTTTCTTCTGGGCCCGAGTAGCCGTGCGCCCAAGGTGCTTTGGGCTTGATGCGAAGAAGGGTTGGATTGTGTTGAGTGCCCCGCTTGGTGGAGTGGCCGCTCCATCTGGCGGGATATTCATGAGTGTACGGCTAAATTGGTGCAACCCTGCAGGGATAATCTTCTCGAGAAGCCGTGTTTTCCGCGGTTATGGATTACTTGGTGAAAGTACTGGCTAACAAGTACTCAGGACAACTTTAACATAATGATTAACCATGTTACACCCCATGATTAACAACTTGACTAGTAATAGGTTTCTTCACACAATAACTTGATTCACCTTAATACAACTGTGTGAGTTATCCTCGGATTGCTTCTTTGGCTAAAGGGGCGAGGTCCAGGATGGGTTTGTTTGGATTTACTTTCAGTTGGTTACAATCCTCGATCTTATCCCCCTTTCTGTTAGTTGGAAGTTGTAGTATTCTCTCTGTAGTTGGTTAGTGCAGCCTGTTGTCGCTTATTTGCAATAACCCCTTCCTTTCCGTTGATCCTAAAGTATTTGTATCTTGTGATGACTGGCTACGCCGGTAACTTGTGAGTATGGGTTTTATCCCCCTTGCCAGTACTTAACCGTACTGACCCACGAATCTCTTCGTGGCTGCAAATTCCAAATTGCAGTCAACAGGTTTGAAGTCTGACGACGTTAGCTTGGGAATCCCTCCGGCTTGGCCTGGGCAGGGATTGGACGCCTTCGGTTATCTTCAGGACTCTTAGTCCAATTTGGATCTTGTCCGTAGACGGACGTTTGTTTCTTCCGCTGTTATTTGGATCTTTGTGTTGTATCAGTTGTAACCCCGGCTCGTGTGAGTCATCCTGTATCTATCCGTTTCTGTTGTAATTGTGGATTATTCGTGAACTGTTGTAATGTTATCATAAATGACAACCTGGAATCGGTTATTATGCGGATTTGGCGGGAATGCTGAAATCTGCATAGTGCCCGATCTCGGGGCGTCACAAATGGTATCAGAGCCTTGGTTCCGATTCCCGATATTGTTTCGATACGAATGGTTATCGAAGCAACGGGTCCGCAAAGCCTGTAGGTTAACCTCGCTAACGGTCGTTGTTTCTAGAGTGTCAAAAACTATTCCTGCTAAACTATTTTGGAAAAACATCTCAATAGGTTTCTTGTTTTCTCCTTAACCATATTCTATTTCCCCTCCCATCTTATTTGTTTTGGAGTCTACTCTCGTACTCAATCCTTCAAAGTGTTAGGATCCTACGTGGGTGGACGTTTTCTGAGCCTTTAACCTAATAGGTTCGATCATCGGAAGATTCCTGGTGGAAGAACGTCGTCGTCACTTCGAGCTAGAATCTCTTGTTAGTGGTGTCGAGAAGCCCTTGTTAGTGGTGTCGAGGAGATCAACCGGAAGCACGAAGAATCGATAGTCGAACTTCTTTCCCCTCCCGGGTTAGCAGGTGGATTGCGAGGGCGCAATCCCTTGTTAGTGGTGTCGTCTGTAACACCTGGGGTGTTACCTGTTTGTTTTGCTTGCATCATATGCATCACCTTGCATTGCACCATGTTTGCATCACAACTCACATTCCAAAACAATTTAAACTTTCACACCTTGTTTCAACAATTTCCAATTCCAAATTCCAACCAAACCCTACTTGAGAATCACCTAACAAATTAATATCACACTAATAATTTAAGTTGTTGAAAGTAATTTTTTAAGCTACCTTTGTTGTTGTTGTGTTGCAAATTAATAAAATTTAATTATCAACTAAACACCCAAAATTTATTTGGAAAATTCAACTAACAATTTTATTTCAATTAAAATTTCAACTTTGTGAAAGTAAGGCTAACATTGCTTTCTTTTTCCTGTTTTGGAAAAGTAATAAAATTATTTAATGAAACAAACCACCCCAAAATCCCCAAATCCTTTCTATCTTCCCCTTTCATTCCTTTGCAAAAAAAAAAATCAATCAAAAGAAAAAAATAGCAGAGAGGAGAGGGAACCAGCCCAGTTCCTTTTTCCCCAGCCCACCAAGCTTAGCCCAGTACCCCTTCGATATGTTTTCTTCCTCCTGTCACTGTCATGGATGTACGACAGAACCAGAACCACTTGATCCTCTTCCCCCCCTCTGGATGGCCTGCCGTACTGGCATCCCCCTGCTTAAGTACCCCTACCCTCCTCTGCTCAGCTGCAAACCCTAGACCCCCTCCTTCCCATCGCCGCCATTCTCCTCTCTGTCCTCTGATCCCTGCTCCTCTGTCGTTCCCCTGTTCTGAACCGAAAAACAACACCTCACCACCACCGTAGAACACCACCGCCCCTTCCCAGCTCTGATCACCTCGAGGGTTTCTTCTTGCGGGAATGGAACCCGCTCCCATCCACCTCCAACTTCTCTGAAGACTCGGAGGCGGGAGGCGGCCCGTGCCGGCCGCGCCGACGCCGGCCAAGGCTCGCCGTCACCTGCACCTCGGCAGCGACAGCGCCTCGCAGCAGAAACCGGTGAGCCCCGATCGCCTCCTCTTTCCCCTGTTCGCCTCCACACCGATGCACTGCACGCACACCGCCTCCACCTCGCACATCTCCGCGAACCACCGCGAGCAGCGCCCGCCTCTCTGTCCGCTTCGCTGCAGCCGCACCTGCGATCGAATTCAGTTAGAATTCAGTTTTGCGCGTAGACTGAAGATTATACCCCCCACCTGCCCTGTTCTGTCAAGAACCACAGAGAGCCGCAGTGGCTAGCGCACCGTGCGCGGAAGCGCTGCGACCCGGGATCGAATCCCACTTTCCGCACAAGGCCTCTTCCTTTTTCGCCATTTACCGCGCGCGCACGGGCCCACTGGTCATAGACCGTGGTTGCCGCGTGGATCTCACACGCGCCCGTGTGGCTGCCAGCCTGGCCCTGGCCCACGCGTCATAGGGCCTGGGTAGATCTGCGAGGTGCACTTCTTTTTTCTGTCCTCTGTTTTCGCGCACCAGCCCCTGGCAGCACTTTTCCCTCACAAACAGGTCCCTGGTCTTTTGCAAATAACCCCTAGAATTTCAAATGCTCACAACTTTCAAACCCCAAATCCAAATAATGCAAATTTTATATGTTTTCCAATCCAAATTTCCTGAACTTTTCAAATATCACATTTGTTTGCTGTTTTGAACTTTCAAAATGCAATTCAAATTTGAATTCAAATAACCCAATTGTAATTTGCAATAATTCATAAATAATTCATTGTTATTCCAAATAATGCAAATAAAATATGTTTTCCATACCATTTCATCTCACCTTTTCAAATATAATTTTTGTTTTCTGTTTTGAATAATTAAAATTGCCTAAACCATTTAAATCTTGTTTAATTCAATTAGAACTTGTTTAATATTGTTTAATTCATAATTAAATAATCCAAAGTTCAATTTCAAAATGTGAAACATGTAATCCAACTAAAATTTGATAACCTTTTCAAATGTCAACTTTGTTATTTGTTTTGCACCCTTTAACTTGATGATAACAACCACTACTTGTTCAACCTCATTAAGTACCAATAATTTCCAAACTTGATAACTGTTTTCTAAACTTGTTAACCATCCTTCCATTTGCCTCTAACCTTGTTACATTCTTGTTTTCATCATGCATGCATCATTCTAACTCACTTACACATGATGCTTAGTGTTAGAACAATTAATTCAACTATAAGGCATGGGTTTGCCATATGCAATCTTTGCATCTGGAATCCATTTAAACTTGTGTATCTTATCCACTAGTTTACTTTGGTGCATCTATTAAACATGACATACATCTATATCTTGATCATGCTGGATCTTTTGCCGTAGTAGTAATTGTTGCATCCGGTGTTTGTTCGAGGTTCGTTGCTTCTTCCCGGATAGGACGTTGAGATGATGTGAGCAACGACAAGTTCTGCTACCTTGCGGGATCTCAGGCAAGTATACTCACTTGCTGCCATATGGCTGCCTTTCATCACTTGTTACCGATTCTTTCCGTTGATTCTTTTCTGCTATCCTTAGTAGTAGTTGTTTCTGTTACGAACCTATCACATGAATCCTTTAACCTTGATATTGCCTCACTACCATTCCTATAACCATTGCTTGTAGCCTGTGTCTTACTATCTTGCTTAGGGTTGTTTTGCTCGAGTCTGTTACCCGTTACTTTCTGTTATTACTCTAGTATGTTCTGGGGGCTCGATGTTAATCAATCCATCCTGTTAATGCTACTATTAATAATAACTTGATGATAAGGCACCGGCAGGAGGCCCAGGGTGGTTTTGAGGCCTGCTAGTGTCGACCCTAATAGGAAAAGGGTCTTGTCTACTGATCCATGATGAGCGCACTACCCGCATTTGGGGAGTATGGGCTCCCCCTCAGTTTGACCCGATTCGCATCTCGTCCAAATCGCTTCATTTAGTTCGGGTTTTCCATTTGCTGCATGCATGATCTTGCGAGCCCTTGGTACCCGGGTGGAACTTTCGTAGTCGGCATATAGGGGGACACGGTCTTAGAGTGCTATGAGGGTCCATTTTCTTCTGGGCCCGAGTAGCCGTGCGCCCAAGGTGCTTTGGGCTTGATGCGAAGAAGGGTTGGATTGTGTTGAGTGCCCCGCTTGGTGGAGTGGCCGCTCCATCTGGCGGGATATTCATGAGTGTACGGCTAAATTGGTGCAACCCTGCAGGGATAATCTTCTCGAGAAGCCGTGTGTTTTCCGCGGTTATGGATTACTTGGTGAAAGTACTGGCTAACAAGTACTCAGGACAACTTTAACATAATGATTAACCATGTTACACCCATGATTAACAACTTGACTAGTAATAGGTTTCTTCACACAATAACTTGATTCACCTTAATACAACTGTGTGAGTTATCCTCGGATTGCTTCTTTGGCTAAAGGGGCGAGGTCCAGGATGGGTTTGTTTGGATTTACTTTCAGTTGGTTACAATCCTCGATCTTATCCCCCTTTCTGTTAGTTGGAAGTTGTAGTATTCTCTCTGTAGTTGGTTAGTGCAGCCTGTTGTCGCTTATTTGCAATAACCCCTTCCTTTCCGTTGATCCTAAAGTATTTGTATCTTGTGATGACTGGCTACGCCGGTAACTTGTGAGTATGGGTTTTATCCCCCTTGCCAGTACTTAACCGTACTGACCCACGAATCTCTTCGTGGCTGCAAATTCCAAATTGCAGTCAACAGGTTTGAAGTCTGACGACGTTAGCTTGGGAATCCCTCCGGCTTGGCCTGGGCAGGGATTGGACGCCTTCGGTTATCTTCAGGACTCTTAGTCCAATTTGGATCTTGTCCGTAGACGGACGTTTGTTTCTTCCGCTGTTATTTGGATCTTTGTGTTGTATCAGTTGTAACCCCGGCTCGTGTGAGTCATCCTGTATCTATCCGTTTCTGTTGTAATTGTGGATTATTCGTGAACTGTTGTAATGTTATCATAAATGACAACCTGGAATCGGTTATTATGTGGATTTGGCGGGAATGCTGAAATCTGCATAGTGCCCGATCTCGGGGCGTCACACCTGAGGGCACCCTGGACAAAGACTCGCTTTGGTGGTGTGTGTGTGTGCACCTTGTGCGGGTAGACAGGGTGGTAACGCTTTCCTTCACGGAGGTTATATTTTATGACACCCCGGCCACTGGGCTAGGCCTGTGACCCCGGGAATAACGTCCCGGTCAGTCACCTATCCTCAAATTTCTCTGGGCCAATCACGCTTAACCTCAGAGTTCTTCCGAAATATGAGTATTCTATCAATCCTATTAAGCCCTAGGCTAGGATGTCACATCTTTCCCCCTTAGAAGACCGCCCCCTCGTTGGTAACCCCTAGTTCAGGAACTTCCCCTCTTGTTTGCCCCAAAGCGATTTGAGGATAGGTGGCCGACCCGGAAGTTGTTCCCAGGTGCGTCTGAGTGAGGAAAAGGTGCATATAAAAGACTAGTGTGTGTTTGTGGGGCGAGGCTAGAGATTCTAGAGAGCTGACAGGGGTAACAGACCCGATCAAGGAGTGTCCGGGATGTTACATTTGGTATCAGAGCCGCCCCTCACGGTTACACGGGCGTGTGTGGGTCACTGAGCAGGCATGTGGGAAATTTTCCCGCACTGGGCACACATACAGGTGCCAAGAATTAAAATGCAACACCATGCCCCTGGAAGCTCTCTAGGACCCCTTGACTGGCCCCACGGAGTGTTGGGGAACGTGCTACTGGAATTAAAAAAAAATCTAGCGCATAACCAAGATCCAATGCGAGAGGGAGAGGCAACGGACATACACTCGCCTGTAAAACTAGCGGAAGGTTGTCGGTGACGAGGTCGGCGTGGAAGTAGACGTAGTCGATCCTCGCAATTAGACGTGTCTAATTGAGAGGGGATGTATTATCCTCACGAATGAGTACCGCAAGCGCGGCACCTCCACGGTATCCATGTGTAAATTATTATCATCACCGTGTTGTAGCGTGATCAAGCACATGAACGAAGCAGGGACATTATCGATGAAGATATGGGGCTCTCCATGATCACCCGCGAGAATGAGATCAAGTCGGGGCAGTAATTAGACAGATCTCCCGTAGCATAGACAAAGTATACGGAGCACCGGTGCAGCGGGGCGCCATCGGGGGGTGGTGGTGGCGGTGGTTCGTCTTCCAGAGGCTGGGGCACAAGTTATAGGGTGCCCTGGGTGGTGCACTCCACCTTATGTAGTGGGTCAAACCAACTTGGGGAGAGAGGGGTCCTAAAAGGAATCTCTGAAAATGCATGGTGCCCCCATGTGTGCTTTTGGTAATTAATGACAATCCTTATGGACTAATATTTTCATTAAGATATTCTTATAGGTTTGTCCATTGGCACCACATGAACTCAATGTGTTGGATTCAAGGTTGGATGATATCAAGATCATTGCTTATAATGAATATATATGATATGATCAAGAAAAAGAATTGTCATGCTATTATTTATCGCATTGCAAGTATGTCTTGAAGAAGGAGATTGTGTGAACATTCATGTTTACGTTCAATACATCATCATCATGAATAAGGAGAAGATACTAGGTTGATCAAGCTGAAGTGCAAGTTCAATATGAGCATCAAGAAGAGTTCATATGCTTGATGCTTGCCACCCATATGGATATTATTGTCAAATGAAGATGGACATGTGAGAAGCTCTCCCATATTATCTTATGGGGGAGCAATTTACAAGTCTTCACAAAGCGATGCGCAATCAAGAAAGGTGGTCCAACTTGAGGTGATTAAGATCGTCATCATCTAGCTCAATTGGAATGCGCAAGGAAAATATATGAACTTGATAGGTTTTCTATTTTAACGGTCTCATGATGTTAGTAGGGAGACCAGGTTATAGGATAGATAACTGTTCTACCAAGAGGGGCTCTCGAATGAGTTGCTTGATCGTATCGTTCGTAGAGAGATCAAACCTTTGCATCCTTGACATCATAGTTCTTGATTCTTATTTGGATTTTCTCCACTTGTGGTTTTAGAGTTTGTCTTGTTCTCCATGTCAAGCTCAAGTTCATCAAAAACAGATTTCGTATTGCAAACGTATTGCGTTTTTGTTATTGGAGGTTTTGTCAGTTCCTATCTTATAGAGAGGTCAGACTTTGCCCATTTGGTTTTATTTTCCCTTGTAATACTACGATGTTTCTCTTAATATTCTTGTAGTGCTCGTCGTTGCGATTTCAACGAGGCCAAGAACGTCGAAAACGGAGTTTGGATGCAAAAGGTATGACTGTTTTCATATCAGTATTTTGGCAGTTTTCAGCGGGGACGGAAATTCCAGGGCAAATATCCAGCCCAGACCATAGAGCGGGGACTCGCGCTCTAGGGGGGTATTGGGTCATCCGGAAATTTCTAGGCTTGAAATTTTTGGCCCGAGGGGCCGGAAATTTCCGGGTAAGTGCAAAAATTCCAGTGCGGACGGCTATAACAGCCATATTTCGTGGGAAATTATAAACAACCTTCCTCTTTCTCAGGAGGAGGTTGTCCACCCAATTTTTTCTCTCCTCCATTGTGGACCTTCAAAAGGTTGGATTTCTCTCAATCGCTCCAATGATTCTTGTTCCTTTTTAGAGAGAAAAGAGAGGATATCTAGATCTACTATTCCACCAATCTCCATATGAGGGAAAAGAGAGAGGGGATCTAGATCTACAACTCTACTAATCAATCCCTCCTCTTTGCAAGGGGAACCAATTAGATCTAGATCCAGGGATTCATTTGTTGTATTCCTTGTTCTTCCTCCTTCCTCCCTCCATAGCATTAGTTGCTTTGGTGTGATTTGGGAGAGAAGTTCTTGACCACTTTGTGTGTTCTTGCCATTGCTTTAGGTGCATCGGTTTGGGTTCTCCACGAGATTCGTGAAATAGAAGTTCGTGAGCTTGTTACTCTTGGGTGCTTGGTCACCGGAGATATTGTTCCTCTTGGGTGTATTGGGCACCCTATATGGTTAGTGCTTGGGGCTTCCACCTTGTTGCAAGAAGCTTTGTGGAGAGCCTCCAATTGAGTTGGGGAGATAGCCTCAACCATGTGTAAGGTTTGGTCAATGCCTTCAGGTCGACCTCATAGTTGAAACGAGAATCTCCCTCACAGGAGAAGCTCAAGGAGAATAAGGTGTCTACATCCACGCTATTGAGGAGCGCCTAGATGGCTCCCCACCTATCCAACGAAGACGTACTTCCCTTGGGAAGGAACTTCGGTAATCATATCGGTGTCTCATTCTGCTTCGTTATTTCTATACTCTAGCTCGTTACTTATACATTTACCTTTGTGATAGCCATCGTGTTTGAAGTCATCCATCTTGCTATTACTTTGTTGTATTCCTTTCTTATCATAAGTTGTTGGTGCACATAGGCAAACTATCTTCTATAGGTTTTGCGCTTGATAAATTAAATGCTAGTTTTATTTCGCATTTATTCAAGCCTAAACGGTAATAATTTTAAAGCGCCTATTCAACCCCCCCCTCTAGGAGGCATCCTTGTACTTTCAATCTCTCCTTCCCTAGTCGCACCATGGGTGTGGGATGGAGTCCTAGTAGGAATCGGCCATGCCTAAGCGCCATGGAGAAGTTGGAGTCCACCATGGACTCCTCCCCCCATTTGATTTAGTGAGGAAAATTGCGAGACCAACTAGGTCTCCTCTACTAGGTTGCATGTACGTGAAATTAAAATTTTCCCCATGAATTCTATGCAACGACCAAAATCTATCTATAGAGATACAAGTGAATAACAATTCGATGATCTAGCATGAGATCATTTACCAACACCGTTGAAGCGAAGAGGTGTTGATGATGATCTTGATAAAGCATGTGGAACATTTTCACGCACGGGCATGTGGGTGAGAATGTTGCCGACTCCACGTATCTAGCTCCACCATCCAATAGAGTGAGGATCTCACGTGTTACTGATGTTGTGTGTTGGGACACCCCAAGAGGAGGGTGTGATGAGCACTGCGGTAGAAAATTCCCCATAGTTAAGAACCAAGGTTATCAATCCAGTAGGAGGAAGAGGATCTCAAGAAGGTTGATGCCACTAGCGGTGGTGTTGGCACTTCACTTGTGTCAGCAACAACGTGGAACCTGCACACAACACAACCAAAATACTTTGTCCCAACAGTACAGTGAGGTTGTCAATCTCACCGGTCTTGCTACAAACAAAGATTAGACGTATAGTGTGGAAAATGATGTATGCTTGCAGTAAGTAAAGAAAGCAGGAAATTGTTGTGGTTTGTTTAACAGTGTGGAAAATGGACCGGGGTTCATAGGTTCACTAGTGGTGTCTCTCCATAAAAGATAGCATGCTGGGTGAACAAATTACAGCTGGGCAATTGACAAATAGAGGTTGCACCGTAGTGCATAATATAACATGATGATTACTATGATATTTAGTGCGGGCATTACAACAATCTACATATACTAAAATCCATTTGCATCTATGACTAATAATCCACCCTCAGGTTATCATCCGAACCCCCTTAGGTATTAAGTTGCAAGCAACAGATAACTGCATTAAACAAAGTGTGTAATGTAAGCAATGATTATGCACGCGGTCACTCTCACCGCTGTTTTCTCCCTAATGGCAACAACACATCCTCACCCTTCACGTTTCTATCACTCGAGCAAGGCGATGAGGAGGCATGAACCCACTATTGAGCATAAATACTCCCTCTTGGAGTCACTAGCAACTACTTGGCCAGAGCAACCACTAGCAACGGAAAGCATGCAAGATCACAAATAGCATATGCAAATAAAGACTATAATGAACTTTGCATAAGTACAATATTCATCGGATCCCAGAAAACACATCATATAGAATTACATAAGATCAATCTTGATCATGATAGGCAGCTCACGAGATCTAAACATGGAGGCATATGAGGAGAAGACAACCATCTAGATACAGCTACGAACCCGTAGTCCAAGGATGAACTACTCATGCATCACTTCGGAGGCAGGCATGATGATGTAGAAGCCTCCGGTGATGATATCCTCTCCGACAGGGTGCCGGAAACAGCTTCAGAACCTCCCTGATCTAGGGTTGACGGTGACGGCGGCTTCGGAACTTTTTGGGGATTTTTTTATCAAGTGTTTAGGTTTTTCCATCCGGGGGGATTAAATAGGCGAAAGGGTAAAGGCGGTGGATCTCCAGGGGCCCCACACCCATAGCTAGCGCGGCTAAGGGGGGGGTCGCGCCACCCTATGGTGTGGCCCCCATGGTGCCCGTCTTCGACTCTTCTTCGGTGTTCTGGATGCTTCCGGGGAAAATAGGCACTTCGGGCTTTGTGGGGTCCAATTCCTCGAATGTTTCCAAAACAACTTTTCAGAAACCAAAAACAGCAGAAAACAGGGAACTGGCACTTGGCATCTTGTTAATAGGTTAGTCCCGGAAAATGTATAAAAATGCTATAAATAAGGGAGAAAACAAGTAGCAATTGACATAATATGATCATGGAGCATCAGAAATTATAGATACGATGGAGACGTATCAAGCATCCCCAAGCTTAGTTCCTACTCGTCCTCGAGTAGGTAAATGATAAAACTATAATTTCTAAGGTGACATGCTACTAACATAAACTTGATCAATCTAATGTAAAAGCATATGCACGCTGAGATCATAGAACTTCAAAGACAAACATGATAAATAGAAATTTAATAATAAAGCATAGCAATTACTTTGCATCACGAAGAGTAACTCAAATAAAGGATCATGAATAATAATTCAAAGAAAGGTAGACGTTTGTTTCAGGTATAGAGAAAGCATGACAAAGTGATATTTTGCTAGTCCTTAAGAGTGGGGAAAAACATAAATGCCAGGACACCTTGAAAGTTCATGAGGAAGACTAGAACAAATAATTTAAGAACAAAATATATCACATAATGAAGTAATTATTGATGTTTATGGGACAAATTCACGTAGAATTCAGAATGGCAAAAATGCTCTCTCAACTGTGCATAAAGTTAGAAGATGGATACTCAACATAAAAGTAAAAGAAAGGCCCTTCGCAGAGGGAAGCAGGGATCACTCATGTGCTAGATCTTTTATTTTATTAAACAGAGATATTAAAAGTTTGACACTCCTCCCATCCATCTTTCACAAACCATGGCTAACCGAATTCTCGAGTGCCTGCCAACAATCATATACCGCGGAAGAGTGTCTATATTTTGGGAGATGTATGCTAATGTCAACGAATGGTAAACAGAAAACACAGTACATCACAAGCCAACTAGATTCACAAGAGGGGCTCCCATGGTGAAGGACGCAACTGGTGTAGAAGGTCATCCCTCTTTCTCTTTTGTTGACACAATTATGCTTTGACTGATAAATCAGGGGCAAAAATAGTGAAGAGAATTTGTTTGCATTAATTTGGGGCTGGGAACCCCGCTGCCAACTCTTCTATCATTTTTATAAGCGGATGAAGCCACTAGTCCAGGGTGTGAAATCGAATCAACAAATGAGATAAATATTCTCTATTGACGTCCTCATGAGCAAAAACAGGAACATAAAGCAGGAGTAGTTTCGAAGGTTTTAAAGGTAACACATGAGCAATTTACTTGGAGTGTTAGTTAAATACCACATGTAGGTAGTTATGGTGTACACAATGGGAAAAACTTTGGTTTAAGGGAGTTTGGATGCACGAGTAGAGCTCATTCTCAGTACAGGTCGAGGCTAGCAAAAGACTAGGAGCGACAAATCAAGAGAGCATAAGAGCCATAATCATGCATAGCGACATAAGCATCATTAATTAAAACATAAGCAGTATCACAAGTTCAAAAACTAAGTGGTCATGGAGGCTATTCGTGACTGGTTTCTAGTCATAAACATGGTGTGAGCATGCGCCAAGTCAACCAAATAAAACATTCAAAAGAGAATACCATATATTGATGCTTTACTATGACAAGAACAACTCATGAATCTTCCAAGACATATTAAACACTCTCAGCTATTTGAGGCTAATCATGCTACTCAATAACCACACGGCTTTAAAACTAAAATAACATTTAACATGGCATGAGAAAAAGTTATAGCCACAGTCTATACAAGCTTCTACTAGTACTGTTATAAATTCTACTTCAAGCAACAATTTTCTTCTCCCAACAAGCATCATACAAAACATGCTTTAACAAAAATACTATTTATGATACAGAAAGCAAACATGAGAGTACTCACACAACACTACTAAAACTAACAGATCTAATAAGAAATGCATGCAAAACAGGAGCTAAATAAATGCAGCAGCTAGACAGAGATTAAGAATACAATGTATTCTCATGAAAAAGCGGAGTGTGTCACTCTCCAATAAAAGAATGCTGGGGTCCAACCAAGATTATTGAAAAAGTAAAAAAAACTGAAAGCAAAAACAAAAACAAACTGAAAACAAAAATAAAAGACGCTCCAAGTAAAGCACATAAGATGCGACCGAATAAAAATATAGTTTCACTAGAAGTGACCTGATAATTTGTTGATGAAGAAGGGAATGCCTTGGGCATCCCCAAGCTTAGACGCTTGAGTCTTCTTGGAATTTGCTGGGATGTACCACCGGGGCATCCCCAAGCTTAGGATTTTCAGTCTTCTTGATCACATCATATCATCCTCTTCTCTTGACCCTTGAAAACTTCCTTCACACCAAACTTCTCACAATCTTCGTTAGCAACGTTAGTGCAATCGAAATAATAAATTCACATGGTTCAGTTTCAACACAAGTCTAACAATCAAAAACACATTAGCTACTGCCACAACTTCTTTTAAAACTCTTTTTCTCAAAAGAACACCAAAAGAAAGAGATTAAGATGCAAATGCAATAAATGGCAGAAATCTGTCAAAATAGAACAACAGGTAAAGATCGATTTTTTCAAAAATCTTCTGTTGCTCAAATCTAAAAGTGGTCAACTAAGAAAAGTTGCGTATATAACTCAGGATTAAGCACAAAAAAACCTCAGGTCATTTTGAATTTTCTGTGATTTTTTTACGGAATTAACAATGGACAGCAGAAATCTGTTTCCTGAGGAGAAATCCGAAATATAGCCTCAACTTTCCACTAGAGGCTTTACTTGGCTAAAAAAACACAAAATAAAAGATACAGAGGGGTCGCTAAGGAAATAGACAACACCCATTTGCAAAGCACACAAAGAAAACGAAAGAAAACGGGTTGAAAACAGCGAAATAAAACGGGTTGTCTCTCGGTAGCGCTTTTCTTTAACGCCTTTCAGCTAGCCATAAAAGGGCAACTTAAGTATTTTCGAGTGAAGAAGCAACAACATTATTACGAAGCTTGCGTTTACCTTTCTTACCCTTATTCTTTTTAGGTAAGTGATGGTCCAAGCATGATTTGGAAATGAAAGTCATGGTACCTTTTCCCATATCAATAGTTGCTCCTAAGAGCTTCAGCAGAGTTCTTCCAAGGGTAATTTGTCCTCCTTTTGCACATTCAATAACAAGATAATCAGTGGAGACGGTATTTCCTAGGAGTTTTGTAAACACTCCCTCAGCTGTCCCAATGGGAAATATAGTGGTGTTATTAATGAGAGGAATTTCTTCTCCTCCATAAGCTGGCCCCCAAAGGTTGAAAGATTCATAAATTTCCTTAGGCATAAGACAAGATTCAGACATGATATCACAACGAGCATGAATTGTTTCACCATTTATAACAACTTTAACCAAAGGAATCATATTTTAGGATTCAAAATTTATTGGGACATGATCAAGATGTTCACGAATTTGGCTATATCCCTCTTTTAAGATAGAAATATGTGACTCAAGAGTGTTTAATCTAGCATAAATATTTGTGAAGGATTTATCAGAAATACTGGGTATTCTGTAGATTGCAATTAATTTTCTAATAGCATTGAAAGCTTGATCTTTATCACAATTAAGGAAATCACCTCCTACCACAGTATCCGAAGCATATCTATAACAAAGAACAAGACCAAAGTAAAAGCTACGAAGAAACAAATTTAGAGACATTTTAGGTTCACTTTTGCAATAGGAATCAAAAGCTCTAGACAAAGCTTCTTTCAAATTCTCATCATTCCATTGTTTGAAAGTAAAGATTGTTTCTTCCGCTAACATAATGACAGGAACAAAACTAGACATAAAAGCAAGCAAATAAATAACAGCTATGAAGTAAACTTTTTTTTGTGTGTTTTTAATAAAGAGAAGCAAAACAAGAAAAAAATAAAAACAAGACAATAAACAAAATAAAGAGGTTGAGAGTGAGAGACTCCCCTTGCCAGAAGACTTCTTCCTCCCAGGCAACGGCGCCAGAAATTTTCTTGATGTTGTGTGTTGGGATACCCCAAGAGGAGGGTGTGATGAGCACAGCGGTAGGAAATTCCCCTTAGTTAAGAACCAAGGTTATCAATCCAGTAGGAGGAAGATGATCTCAGGAAGGTTGATGCCACTGACGGTGGTGCTGGCGCTTCACCAGTGTCAGCAACAACGTGGAACCTGCACACAACAGAACCAAAATATTTGCCCCAACAGTACAGTGAGGTTGTCAATCTCACCGTTCTTGCTAAAAATAAATATTAGACATATAGTATGGAAAATGATGTATGCTTGCAGTAAGTAGAGAAAACAAGAAATTGTTGTGGTTTGTTTAACAGTGTGGAAAATGGACCGGGGTTCATAGGTTCACTAGTGGTGTCTTTCCATAAAAGATAGCTGGGCAATTGACAAATAGAGGTTGCACCATAGTGCACAATATAACATGATGATTACTATGATATTTAGTGTGGGCATTACAACAATATACATAGACCTATATCCATCTGCATCTATGACTAATAATCCACCCTCAGGTTATCATCCGAACCCCCTTAGGTATTAAATTGCATGCAACAGATAACTGCATTGAAGAAAGTGTGTAATGTAAGCAATGATTATGCACGCGGGCACTCTCACCGCTGTTTTGTCCCTAATGGCAACAACACATCCTCCCCCTTCACGTTTCTGTCACTCGAGCAAGGCGATGAGGAGGCATGAACCCACTATCGAGCATAAATACTCCCTCTTGGAGTCACTAGCAACTACTTGGCTAGAGCAACCACTAGCAATGGAAAGCATGCAAGATCACAAATAGCATATGCAAATAAATACTATAATCAACTTGGCATAAGTTCAATATTCATCGGATCGCAGCAAACACAGCATATAGAATTACATAAGATCAATCTCGATCATGATAGGCATCTCACGAGATCTAAACATGGAGGCATATGAGGAGAAGACAACCGTCTAGCTATAGCTATGAACTCGTAGTCCAAGGATGAACTACTCACGCATCACTCCGGAGGTAGGCATGGTGATGTAGAAGCCTCCGGTGATGATCTCCTCTCCGATAGGATGCCGAAAACAGCTTCAGAACCCCCCTGATCTAGGGTTAACGGTGACGGCGGTTGCGGAACTTTTCGGGGATTTTTGATCACGTGTTTAGGGTTTTCCATCCGGGGGGTTAAATAGGCGAAAGGGCAAAGGCCGTGGAGATCCAGGGGCCCCACACACATAGCTAGCGCGGCCAAGGGGGGATGCGCCACCCTATGGTGTGGCCTCGCTAGTGCCCGTCTTCGACTCTTCTTCGGTGTTCTGGATGCTTCCGGGGAAAATAGGCACTTCGGGATTTGTGGGGTCCAATTATGAGAATGTTTCCATAACAACTTTTCTGAAACCAAAAACAGCAGAAAACAGGGAACTGGCACTTGGCATCTTGTTAATAGGTTAGTCCCGAAAAACGTATAAAAATGCTATAAATAAGGGAGAAAACAAGTAGTAATTGACATAATATGATCATGGAGCATCAGAAATTATAGATACGTTGGAGACGTATCAGTTACACTTATAAGAGCTCGCACACGTACGTCGGGTTCGGATCTGGAGAGCTTTGTTTTCCAGAGCTAGGACTCTACGGGTGTATAAGAAGGTGGAATTCTCAACACATACTTGTTGGGCTAGGCCTCTACGGGTGTATGAGAGAGAGAGTCCTGGGGTTACCACGACATATCGTATACTTGTTGGGCTAGGGTTTCATAGGGAGATGAACCGTGATGGACTAATCGACTTGACATGATACAGGGGGAAACCCCTACTTCCTACATGTCTTATTTGTTCTGGCGAGTTGGTCTCGGTTACAAAGATTGCTGGTAAGAATATAGTCTGGCGCAAAGATATCTCTGGTCCTTTCTCTCTCTATCTCTCCCTCTAGCTATGACTCCCTCCCAACCTTCACATAGGAGGTTGGGTCTCAGGAGTTCGTACAAGAGTAGGATTTTACTCTGGTCGGTTGTACTTCTTGACCCGTAAGGTAAGTTTTTCGAGTCGATTCTCCACCCGCGTCCTTCACTGGCCCTAGACCCGATGCTCTATGGGCCTTCTTCAAGGTCCCCGTAGTTGGGCTGTACCCAGTTTACTCATCGTGGGAACCCATTGGGCATCCCCACGATAGCCCCCCGAGTGTCTGGTTGAGTCGAAGACTCGACCAGGAACTTTAAATCATCACACCATGTGATACTTGATTGAGGCACCTTCAAAGAAGCGACACACATCCTAGAGATTTGTGGGGCCGGTATGTAGATTGATAAATAACGGATTTTTGTGAGAATCAATGGGTAGCTTAGCATGCTTGGCTCCCTCGACGGTTCGGGGCCAATTAATCTCACTAGGGAGAACACATAGCTAGTGATAAGTCATAAACGTATCCTTAATTTCTGATGTTCCATGTTGTTTTCATGTTATTTCGTACATGTTTTCCTTACAATTTATGTCATTTTTATCGATTTCCCGGGACTAACCTATTCACAAGATGCCACTGAGCCAGTTCATGTTTTCTGCTGTTTTAGTTTCAGAAAAGTTGCTCTGGAAATATTCTCGGAATTGGACGATTCAAAAGCCAGAAGTCTTAGAAGTCCCGGAGGGTCAAGGAAGACCCGGAGGGGGGCCCTGGAGCCCCCACGCCATGCCTGTGCGCGAGTGGACCCCTGGCTGCGCCTGGGGTGGTGTGGGCCCCTCGGGCGCCCACCGCCATCGCCCTTTCGCCTATATATGCATCCCGATGCATAAACCCTAAATCAATCGGCCTTTTCCACCAAAACCATCTGTAGCTCCGCTGCCGTCGACGACAAGTTTCGGGGGACAGAAATCTCTGTTCCGGCACCCTGCCGGTACGGGGAAGTGCCCCTGGAGACATCTCCATCGACTCCAGAGCCATCTCCATCACCGTTGTTGTGTCATATGATGACGAGGGAGTAGTTCTCCCTCGGGGTTGAGGGCTCTATCGGTAGCTATGTGTTTCATCTCTCTCTCCCATGGTGTGATCTTTATGTGATCATGAGCTTTGTAATATAGTTGAATAAGTAGATGTACTCTTCATCTATTATGCTACTCAAGTGGTTCTGTTATGATATCTCCGTAAACACTTTGATCATGGTGTAAAGGTGACAGTGTCTGCACCATGTGGTTTAGAATGATATTTATATCTTGTCTTGGATGACCCTATGAAATTGTGGTGTTTGTCTAGTACCTTCTAGGGCGCTCATAGTGACCACGTGGGGTTAACTAGACATGGGAATGCGACTTTGAGGAGTGTTGTTACAGCCCTACGCAATGAACTGGTGTTTGTTATTCAACCGGAGAGTGGTTCGGAGTAGCATAGTGAAGAGATGATATTTATGCATTCAATTATGTTATCATTGTTGAGAGTGCCCACTAGTGAAAGTATGATCCCTAGGCCTTGTTTCCAAGCATTGAAACACCATTTACAACCTGTTCTACTACATGTTTGCTTGCTGCCATTTTTATTTCAGATTGCTATTATCACTTATAAACATCCATATTACTTGTATTTTACTCTCTCTTCGCCGAACTAGTGCACCTGTACAACTGACAATTGTATTAGGTGTGTTGGGGACACAAGAGACTTCTTGTATCGTAATTGCGGGGTTGCTTGAGAGGGATACCTTTGCCCTCTTCCTCCCTGAGTTCGATAAACCTTGGGTAATCCACTTAAGGGAAACTTGCTGCTGTTCTACAGACCTCTGCACTTGAAGGCCCAACACTATCTACAAGAATAGAAGCAGGCGTAGACATCAAGCTCTATTCTGGCGCCGTTGCCCGGGAGGTAAGGTAAAAGGTAGTCACATCCTTTATGAGTGCTCGAAGTTATTTCCTTTAGATTCTGCAATTATATCTTTTTGTTTCTTGTTTTCACTAGTTACGCTTAATGGAAAACAACAAAAATATTAGAGAGTTTTATAATATTTATCTTGAATTAGGACATGAAGTGCTTGGAGAGAAAATTAAAAAACCTATGGAACTTTATTTGCATGCTAGTAGCAATGTTATTAGTATGAATTCTTTGAACACCATTATTGCTAATGCTATGGAAATATCTAAGCTTGGGGAAGCTAGTTTTGATGAATATGATATTTTGAGTCCCCCGAGTTTTGAGGACGAAATTTTCTTTGATGATATTTTGCCTCCAATATATGATTATTATAATGATTGTGGTATTCTAGTTCCAGCTACTATTGATGATAAATTTTATTGTGGTCATGATATGACTTCTATATATGATGTTTACAATAATGAATATGTTATTTTCAGTCCACCTACTATTGAGGAGAAAATTAATTATGATAACAATATGCCTCCTATATTTGATCATGGTGATGAGAATTATAATGATAACTATTTTGTTGAATTTGCTCCCACTTCTATTACTAAGAATAACAATGCTTATGTCGAGAGTATTAATTATTTTATGCATGTGGCTCATAATAAGAATGTTTTATGTGATAGTTATATTGTTAATTTCATTCATGATGCTACTGAAAGTTATTATGAGACAGGGAAACGTGGTTTCATGCATCTCAACAATATTAAGTTTCCCCTCTTTGTGTTGAAAATTTTGAAATTGCACTTATTTTGTCTTTCTATGCTAGCCACTTTGTGCTTTATCCTCAGCTAATTCCGCAACGTTTTTGTTCTTTAAGTTTTTTTATTTGAGCAGTGTAAGTGGCCCGAAAAAATTCGTCTTTACAGACTATTCTGGTTTTGGCAGATTCTGCCATTTTTCTTGCATTTGCTCTTTTACTATGTCAGGTGGATTTCTCTGCTTCACGAAACATCAGTGGTTGTAGCTAATGATTATAATTATCAATAGCACTTGTTTCCCTGCATAACCCATGAATTTTTTATTGTTTCACTAACCCTCTAATGTAAATTACTCTTTGAGTGTGGTGTGAAGGAAGTTTTCAAGGGTCAAGAGAAGAGGGTTATATAATGTGATCAAGAAGAGTGCAAGGTCAAAGCTTGGGGATGCCCCCGTGGTTCATCCCAGCAAATTCTAAGAAGACTCAAGAATATAATCTTGGGGATGCCCAAGGCATCCCCTTCTTCATCAACCATTTATCAGGCCACTTCTAGTGAAACTATATTTTTATTCGGTCACATCATATGAAATTTACTTGGAGCGTCTGTTATTTTTCATTCTGTTTTCTTTTGTTTTATTCTGTTTTCCTTGCTGCAATAATATTATTGGAACCTATAATCCTTGTTTGGTAGAGAGAAACACTCTGCTTTTTCATTTGAATACTCGTTATGCTCGTATTCTTAGTTTTTATTCTAGCTGCTGCAAAAATTCCTGTTTAGCTCCTGTTTTTATTGCATCTCTTATTCAGATCTGTTAGTTTTAGTAGTGTTATGTTAATACTCTCATGCTTTCTTGTTGTATAAATTAGAGATTTTTTGTTAAAACAAACTTTGTATGGTGCTTGTCGGGAAAAGAAACTTCTGCAATTGGTAGAATTATAAACGATGCAAATAGAAACTTGTATGGACTGTGGCCAGACTTTTTCATATCATGCTAGATGTTATTTTAATTCTAAAGCCTAGCGGTGATTTAGTAGCATGATTTGTCTCAAATAGATGAGAGTGTTTAATGTGTCATTGAAAGAATCATGAGTTGTTCTTGTCATATTGAAGCATAAATTTGTGGTGTTCTCTCCTTTGAATGTTTTATTTTGTTGACTTGGCACATGCTTACACCATGTTTATGACTACGAACCAGTCACTGATAGCCTCTATGATCATTTAGTTTTTGAACTTGTGGTACCACTTATGCTTTGATTAATGATGTTTATGTCGCTATGCATGATTATGGCCATTACTGCTCTCTTGATTTGTCGCTCCCCGTCTTTTGCAAGCCTCCACCTGTACGGAGTATGAGCTCTAATCGTGCATCCAACTCCCAAAAACCAATGTATGCCAATTGTGTCCACCATACCTACCTACATGTGGTATTTAACCGCCACTCCAAAGAAAATTTATCATGTGTTACCTTTAAAACTTTCAAAATTACTCCTGTTTTGTGTTCCTGTTTTAGCTCAAGAGGACATAAATAGAGAATCTTTATCTCACTTGTTGATTGGACTTTCACACCCTGGACTAGTGGCTTCATCCTCTTATACAATTGATAGAAGAGCTGGCAGCGGGGTGCCCAGCCCCAAAGCAACACAAACAAATTCTCTTCACTATTTTTGCCCCTGATTTATCAGTCAAAGAATAATTGTGTAAACAAAAGAGAAAGAGGGACGACCTTCTACACCAGTTGCGTCCTTCAAATGGGAGCCTCTCTTGTGAAGTCTAGTTGGCTTGTGACGTACTGTATTTTCTATTTACCATTCGTTGACATAAGCATACACCTTTCTAAAAAAAAGTGTTTTCAATACCTCTGTTTAATAAAATAAAAAGCTCTAGCACATGAGTTAATCCTTGCTTCCCTCTCCGAAGGGCCTTTCTTTTACTTTTATGTTGAGTCTCCATCTTCTAAACTTTATGCACAGCTGAGAGACCATAGTTGCCATTCTGAGTTTAATGTGTATTTGTTCCAGAAACATTATTAATTGATTCGTGATGTCTTATTGTTTGTTCTCAAATTAATTGTTCTAGTCATCCTCATAAACTTTGAAGGTGTCCTGGCATTTATGTTTTTTCCCACTCTTAAGGACTAGCGAAATATCACTTTTCCATGCTTTCTTTATACTTGAAACAAACGTATAAATTTTGATGCATTATTATTCATGATCTTTTATTTGTGTTACTTCTCATGATGCAAGGTGATTGCTATGCTTTATTGTTAAAATTTTATTTATCATGCTTGTGTCCAAGATTTATGATCTCAGCTTAAATATGCTTTTACATTATTGATGATCAAGTTTTTGTTGGTAGCATGTCACCTGGGAAATTTTGTGTTTTTATCGTTTACCTACTCGATGAAGAGTAGGAACTAAGCTTGGGGATTGTGATACGTCATAAACGTATCCTTAATTTCTGATGTTCTATGTTGTTTTCATGTTATTTCATACATGTTTTCCTTACACTTTATGTCATTTTTATCGATTTCCCAGGACTAACCTATTGACAAGATGCCACAGAGCCAGTTCCTGTTTTCTACTGTTTTTAGTTTCAGAAAAGTTGTTCTGGAAATATTATCGGAATTGGACGATTCAAAAGCCAGAAGTCTTAGAAGTCCCGGAGGGTTAAGGTAGTCTGAAGGAGACCCGGAGCCCCCAGCCCATGCCTGGGCGCAAGTGGACCCCTAGCCGCGCCTGGGGGTGGTGTGGGCCCCTCGGGCGCCCACTGTCGCACCCGGACTTCTAAAGGATACTCGTCGTTCCGTTGAACAGTAGTAGATTGGATTACGAGGCTTACCGGCACCCGCGTCCTCTTACGAGTAGGCCAACACACGTATGTGTGACAACCAACCCCTATCTGTTCAGCGTCGACGTAAACTATCCCATAGAAATCAGGATACTTCCATTGACGTACTTCAAAACATACACACATGGTACGTCAACGGCATTGGAACAAGTGATATCACAACAGATCTGTACGACACAAAAGATTGAAATAAGTTGCAAATAGCTCTCATTAGAGCAGAGATAGCAAATACAATCATCCATAGGACACATGTCCCAACAATTCATCATTACATCACATCGGAAGCATTCAAAAGGTCTGAGTACAGACAAGATCCAAATAGGCCTAAGAGTCCGGAAACGAACAGACGGAGCCCATCCACGAAGTCTCAGATCCTGCCCGGGTCCGCTATCTACTCGTCAGCAGTCTCGTCATACTCCACGTAGTAGCCACCATGGGGATCCTCGGAAACGTAGTCTACGGAAACCACAGCCCCAAAGGGGTCAGTACATAAACGTACTGGCAAGCAAGACTCACAGTTCACCAAAGTGTAGCCCGTCAACACCAAGAACAGATGCTTTGGGTTCAACAGAAGGAAGGGGATATAAAAGATGCTGCAACTGGCTGCTCTAACCAACTACAGAGTTACTACCACTTCTGGCTAACAGAAAGGAGATAAGATCGCGTATCGTAACCAACCTATCATCTAACTCCAAACAAACCTATCCTGGATCTCGCCCCTTATCCAAAGAAGCAATCCGAGGATAACTCACACAGTTGGATTAATGTTGGTTCAGATTGTTGTGTCAATAAGCCTATTACTAGTCAAGTTGTTAATCATTGGGTGTAAGGTTGTTAATCATTAGGTTTAAGTTGTCCTAAGTACTTGTTAGCCAGTACTTTCACCAAGTAGTCCATAACCGCGGAAAACACGGCTTCTCGAGAAGATTTATCCCTGCAGGGGTGCACCAATTTGGCCGTACACGTAAGAATAACCCGCCAGACGGGGGATCAACCCACCAAGCGAGGTACTCAACACAACTCAACTCTTCTCCGCATCAAGCCCAAAGCACCTTGGGCGCACGGCTAATCGAGCCCCGAAGAAAAGGGACCCTCATAGCACTCTAAGAACGTGTCCCCCTATATGCCGACTACAAAAGTTCCACCCTGCGCTGGGCTCGCAAAAACATGCATGCCGCAAATGGAAAACACGAACTAAATGAGGCAATTTGGACGAGATGCGAATCGAATCAAATTGAGGGGGGTGCCCATACTCGCTTCCCACATGCGGTTAGTGCGCTCATCATGGATCAGTAGACAATACCCTTTTCCTATTAGGGTCGACACTAGCAGGCCTCAAAACCACACAGGGCCTCCTGCCGGTGCCTTATCATCAAATTATTATTTAGTCATAACATTAACAGGTTGATTGATTAACATCGAGCCCCCAGAACATAATAGAAATAGTAACAGAAAGTAACGGGTAACAGACTCGAGCAAAACAACCCTAAGCATGCTAGTAAGACACGGGCAACAAGCAATGGTTATAGGTGTGGAGGTGAGGCAATATCAGGGTTAAAGGATACATGTGATAGGTTCGTAACAGAAACTATTCATAGGGCTAGCAGAATAGACAACAGAAAGAATCGGTAACCAATGTTGAAAGGAACACAGTGGTTCATGTGAGTGAATATTTGCCTGCAAACCCAGTAGCCTGGTACTGAGCTAAGTCCTTAGAAGGGGTGTCGTAAGGATCGTCGGTCTCAACGTCGTCGTATATCCGAGAAGAAGCAAACAAACAACGCAGAGAACAAACAATCAATATCATGGCATAGTGCACAAACATGGAATGATGCATGACAATTTAATTGATGCATAGAAATAAACTAGTTGACATGGTAACAGGTTTAAATGGACCCACATGCAATTTGGATTGCATATGGAAAGCCCATGAATTTAAGTTGAAACATTTGTTTTACAACTAACCAATAGGTGAAAGTGGATTAGCATGATGCATGGATGAGGAAAACAGCAAAATAACAACAATGGAACAATTTGAAAAGAAGTTTAACAAGTTTGGAATTTATTTATTAAGTTAAGAGATTTTGGTTTCTTAAAGGGGTCACACAAGCATTTGTTGATTTCATCAAGTTAAATTGTTCAAAATAGATAACAAAGTTCATATTTGAATAGAACACACAATTTTGGGTGGATTACATGTTTCACTTGTTGAAAAAGGATTTCAAATAAATTATTTAGGAATTAAACAAGTTTAAGCAAGAATTAAATGAATTTAATTCAAGTGTGAATTTATTTGAATTTTTATTTGTTCAAAACATTAAGTGAGATTCATATTTGAAAAGTTTATACTTTTATGGTTTGAAAACATATTTTATATGTCCCAAAAGAAATTAATTTGACCAAGTTATGAATTTAACAATATTAAATGATTTAAACAAGGTTTAAATCATTTAACCAATTTTAATTATTCAAAACATGAAAAAAAAAATATTTGAAAAGGTGGTTTAATTTTGCATGGAAAACATATTTCATTTGTTGAAATTGGATTTAAAATGAGCAAGTTATTATTTTGGCAATTTTAAATGCATTAAACAAGAAACAGTTGTTTTCAGCAATTTAAATTATTCAAAACAGCAAACAAAATTTATATTTGGAAAGTACATGAAAAGTTGATTGGAAAACATATTTAGTTTGTGGAATTTGGAATTTTTATGCTCAAGTTATGAATTTTGCAAGTTTAAGTGAATTAAGCAAGTTTTTAAATATTTCACCAATTTAAAATATTCAAAACAGTAAACAAATTTTATATTTGGATAGAGCATTTAATTTGGGACAGAAAACATATTTAAAAAGTTAAAATTGGAGTTAAGATGAATTAGTTATGCATTTTAGAAGTATAGGGTGCAAATCTGCCATTTTTAATAACTAGGGACTTGGAAAATATTTTTCAGGGACTAGAAAAATAACTGGCAAGGATCTAGGTGTGATTTCTGTGAAGTGCTGGCCCAAAAAAAATGAAAATAAAAGTGTGGTTTTTATTGTGGGAGGGGGGACTCGAACCCCCCACCTCCTGCTGGCGCGCAAGGGACAGGAACCAGTGGGCTGTGCTTTGTGTTTGTTGAAAGAAGGGACTGCGGGGGGGGGGGGGGGTATGAGGTTTAGGCTCGCGGTTAACTGAACTTTCTGCGTAACTGAACCTGCAGCTTGGTCGATAGAGACAGAGGCAGCGACGGCACGGTGCTCGCCGTGGTGTTCTGCGGCTGCGGCGTGGGGTGGGCGCACGGTGCGTGTGGGGGGTGGATGCGTGTGGGTTAGAGGGAGGAGAGGCGAGAGGAGGGACCGGAGGCGATGCTCACCTCGAGCGATCGGACAGGAGGAAGGCGGTGCAGGCTCGGGGCAGAGCAGGGAAGGCCGGCGGCGTGTCCTTGACGGCGACGGCGGCACAGCCCCTCCCGGCCCGTGCCGAGGGGGGAGGAGGAAGAGGGTGGCGCGGGGATTCCATTCCCGCGCCGACCCTGGCCGGAGGGCGACCACACCGGCGGCGATCGCCGGAAGAAACGGAGGGAAAATTTCGGTGGTGCAGGTTCAGTACAGGTACAAAGAAGGGGAAGGTTGCAGGGAGAGAGAGCAGAGGGGAGGAAGAAGATTGGAGGCGGGGAAGATAGAGGAGGAGGGAGCTAGGGTTGAGGGGAACCCTAGGGCACCGAGCTCCTGGAGTTATAGGAGGGAGGGGGAGAAGGATGGCCGTTCCCTGCTCCTCCTTGTCGAGGTGTGCACTCTGGATGTACAGCCGTACAGGGAGGAAGAAGACAATCGAGGGGGTACGGGCCAGGGGGCTGCGAGTTGGGCTGGGCCTGCTGGTGCTCTCTCTCTCTTGCCGTGCTTTTATTTATTTCTGTTCTTTTTTTTTTTGCTGAATTGGAAAATGGAAGAAATAGATGAGTGTTAGGGCTAGGAAAAATTTAGAAAAATTGTGGTTAGGTTAGTTTTTACAATATCAAGTAATTGCCAACCATGTTTTCCAAAAGTTTCAAATTTAAATTGCTGTTTGTAATTTAAATCATATTTGAAAGAATTTGCTTATTAAGTGTTTATTATTAAAACAAGATTTTTAATAGGGTGAACCCTATTGCTTAATTAGAACAAATGATCAAAGTTGTTTTGGTGATTTTCATAATTTGAAATTGGGTGCTGTTTGAAATTTGATTCCAATTCAAATGATTTTGAGATTAACTGATTATTGCAAACCAATTTTAAATGGGGTGATCATATAGTTTTAATTGGAAGCAAAGTGATTATAATTGTTGGGTAATTATCATTAATTCCAAAAGGTTGCTGTTTGAAACAAATGTATTTGAATTTGAGTAACATTTGAATTAAGTGATTGATTAAAAGCCACCATTTTAAATAGTTGAACCTTAGGGATTTAATGGAAACAATTGATTGAAGGGTTTTGTCATTTTCATAATTTTCAAAAGGGGTTGTTGTTTTGGAAATTAATTGAATTTGAAAAGGGTTTGGTATTAAATGAATTTTGATAGAAACAAAACAACAGTTTTGGAATCACACTTTTATGGAAACAATTGATTGTTTTGATTTGAAATATTCATTTGGGAATTGTAACATCACAAGGATGAAACAAAAGGTTTGAAATTCAAATAGAAAACAAAGGAAAACAAATGAAAACAGTTCGAAAACAAATGAAAACAGAGGAAAACAAAAGGAAAACAAGCAAAACAATTGCAATCAACATGATGTCATGATGCAAAACATAAAATAACAGAGAGCAAACATTCTAAAGGCTTATTTTTCATACTTGGGATGTTACAAAACGCCCCCCCTTGAAGGAATCGCGCCCCGAGATTCCTACTGAGAAAAGAAAAGGTTCGGAAACTTCTTGGGAAGATCCTCTTGAGCTGTGACACGTGAAACACATCGTGCACCTTGGTTAGTTTTTTCTGGAAGTTCAAGATGATAGGCATTCCTGGCAACTCTTCTCGAAAGACGTCAGGGAATTTGGAAACCACCGGAACATTTTTGAGTAGAGGTAGAGGTTTTGTATGGAGGGTGTGTAGCTGAATAGGACTTGATTCATTTGGAGAATAGATTATCTGGAATGTGGTGCTTCAGGAATGCTTCCTCGAAACAACCCTAGGTGATAGGAATGCCAGCTCTCATAGCCTGGTAGTTTTCCCACCACGAAGCTGCCTGACCCTTCAGTAGGTAGGAGGCATACTAAAATCAACAACAACAACCTTTCTGGCTAGATAGACTTGATATTTGGGAAGTTTTGATTAGACGCCGGTAGAAGAATTGAAGTGGAAAACAACAACAAGGTTTGAACGGACGAAAGGGATGTTGAGAAGAACAGGATATTGAAGCAACACCGGGAAAACGAGATCAAAACACTCCTGAGGTACTACGGAAAACCCATCCGGGCGTCTAAAGGATCAATATCTACTGCTTAAGGCATAGAGGATTTGCTTCCGGGGCTTACACGCCTCCGTTCTCAATCGTGAGTAGGCAACATGATAAATCATGTCACAACCACCTCCATTCCTATGGTCTAGTAGATATAACTATCCTAGAGAAACCAGGATTCGCTAAATCCTAACTTGAAAGTCTAGATGAGAAGGGAAAACAACGTTGCACTTCCTTACCAGAAAAGGGAGGGTGGGTGGGGAAAGAAGAAAAAGAACAGAATTCCTACTCTCACGTTTCATTTTTCCTATATAGATACAAAATAGTTTCTAGACTCAACTGCGACCAGTAAAAAAAAGGGATCCTACAGGCAGACAGGCTCTGATACCATTTGTCGCACCCGGACTTCTAAAGGATACTCGCCGTTCCGTTGAACAGTAGTAGATTGGATTACGGGGCTTACCGGCACCCGCGTCCTCTTACGAGTAGGCCAACACACGTATGTGTGACAACCAATCCCTATCTGTTCAGCGTCGACGTAAACTATCCCATAGAAATCAGGATACTTCCATTGACGTACTTCAAAACATACACACATGGTACGTCAACGGCATTGGAACAAGTGATATCACAACAGATCTCTACGACACAAAAGATTGAAATAAGTTGCAAATAGCTCTCATTAGAGCATAGATAGCAAATACAATCATCCAGAGGACACATGTCCCAACAATTCATCATTACATCACAGCGGAAGCATTCAAAAGGTCTGAGTACAGACAAGATCCAAATAGGCCTAAGAGGCCGGAAACGAACAGACGGAGCCCATCCACGAAGTCTCGGATCCTGCCCGGGTCCGCTATCTACTCGTCAGCAGTCTCGTCATACTCCACGTAGTAGCCACCATGGGGATCCTCGGAAACGTAGTCTGCGGAAACCACAGCCCCAAAGGGGTCAGTACATAAACGTACTGGCAAGCAAGACTCACAGTTCACCAAAGTGTAGCCCGTCAACACCAAGCATAGATGCTTTGGGTTCAACGGAAGGAAGGGGATATAAAAGATGCTGCAACTGGCTGCTCTAACCAACTACATAGTTACTACCACTTCCGGCTAACAGAAAGGAGATAAGACCGCGTATCGTAACCAACCTATCATCTAACTCCAAACAAACCCATCCTGGATCTCGCCCCTTATCCAAAGAAGCAATCCGAGGATAACTCACACAGTTGGATTAATGTTGGTTCAGATTGTTGTGTCAATAAGCCTATTACTAGTCAAGTTGTTAATCATTGGGTGTAAGGTTGTTAATCGTTAGGTTTAAGTTGTCCTGAGTACTTGTTAGCCAGTACTTTCACCAAGTAGTCCATAACCGCGGAAAACACGGCTTCTCGAGAAGATTTATCCCTGCAGGGGTGCACCAATTTGGCCGTACACGTAAGAATAACCCTCCAGACGGGGGATCAACCCACCAAGCGAGGTACTCAACACAACTCAACTCTTCTCCGCATCAAGCCCAAAGCACCTTGGCGCACGGCTAATCGAGCCCCGAAGAAAAGGGACCCTCATAGCACTCTAAGAACGTGTCCCCCTATATGCCGACTACAAAAGTTCCACCCTGCGCTGGGCTCGCAAAAACATGCATGCGGCAAATGGAAAACACGAACTAAATGAGGCGATTTGGACGAGATGCGAATCGAATCAAATTGAGGGGGGCGCCCATACTCGCTTCCCACATGCGGTTAGTGCGCTCATCATGGATCAGTAGACAAGACCCTTTTCCTATTAGGGTCGACACTAGCAGGCCTCAAAACCACACAGGGCCTCCTGCCGGTGCCTTATCATCAAATTATTATTTAGTCATAACATTAACAGGTTGATTGATTAACATCGAGCCCCCAGAACATAATAGAAATAGTAACAGAAGTAACGGGTAACAGACTCGAGCCAAACAACCCTAAGCATGCTAGTAAGACACGGGCAACAAGCAAAAGGTTATAGGTATGGAGGTGAGGCAATATCAGGGTTAAAGGATACATGTGATAGGTTCGTAACAGAAGCAACTATTCATAGGGCTAGCAGAATAGACAACGGAAAAGTATCGGTATCCAATGTTGAAAGGAACACGATGGTTCATGTGAGTGAATACTTGCCTGCAAACCCAGTAGCCTGGTACTGAGCTAACTCCTTAGAAGGGGTGTCGTAAGTATCGTCGGTCTCAACGTCGTCGTGTATCCGAGAAGAAGCAAACAAACAACGCAGAGAACAAACAATCAATAACATGGCATAATGCACAAACATGGGATGATGCATGACCATTTAGTTGATGCATAGAAATAAACTAGTTGACAAGATAACAACATGATTAAATGGACCCACATGCAATTGGATTGCATGTGAAAAGCCCATGAATTATGGTTGAATTAATTGTTGTACAACTAATCATCATGTGTAAGTGAATTAGCATGATGCATGGATGAATAAAACAACAAAATAACAACAATAGAACCAATTGGAAATAAGGTTTACCAAGTTTAGAAATTCATTTATTAAGTTTTGGAATTTTGGTTTCTTAAAGGTGCCACACAAGCATTTGTTGTTTTCACCACTTTAGATTGTTCAAAACAAATAACAAAATTCATATTTGATAAGAACACACAATTTTAGGTGGAATACATGTTTCACTTGTTGAAAAAGGATTTCAAATAAATTATTTAGGAATTAAACAAGTTTAAGCAAGAATTAAATGAATTTAATTCAAACATGAACTTATTTGAATTTTTATTTGTTCCAAACATTAAGTGAGATTCATATTTGAAAATTTTATACTTTTGTGGTTTGAAAACATATTTTATATGTCCCAAAAGAAATTAATTTGACCAAGTTATGAATTTAACAATATTAAATGACTTAAACAAGGTTTAAATCATTTAACCAATTTTAATTATTCAAAACATGAAACAAATTTTATATTTGAAAAGGTGGTTTAATTTTGCATGGAAAACATATTTCATTTGTTGAAATTGGATTTAAAATGAGCAAGTTATTATTTTGGCAATTTTAAATGCATTAAACAAGAAACAGTTGTTTTCAGCAATTTAATTTATTCAAAACAGCAAACAAAGTTGATATTTGGAAAGTTCATGAAAAGTTGATTGGAAAACATATTTAGTTTGTTGAATTTGGAATTTTTATGCCCAAGTTATGAATTTTGCAAGTTTAAGTGAATTAAGCAAGTTTTTAAATATTTCACCAATTTAAAATATTCAAAACAGTAAACAAAATTTATATTTGGTTAGAGCATTCAATTTGGCACAGAAAACATATTAAAAATGTTGGATTTGGAGTTAAGATGAATTAGTTATGCATTTTACAATATTAGGGTGCAATTCTGCCATTTTATTAGCTGCTAGGGACTAGAAAAATTTTTACAGGGACTAGAAAAAGAGTAGCAAGGACCTATTGGTGATTCCTGTGAAGTGCTGTACCAAAACAATGGAAAATAAAAGTGTGGTTTTTATTGTGGGAGGGGGGACTCGAACCCCCCACCTCCTGCTGGCGCGCAAGGGACAGGAACCAGTGGGATGTGCTTTGTGTTTGTTGATAGAAGGGACTGCGGGGGGTATGAGGTTTAGGCTCGCGGTTAACTGAACTTTCTGCGTAACTGAACCTGCAGCTTGGTCGATAGAGACAGAGGCAGCGACGGCACGGTGCTCGCCGTGGTGTTCTGCGGCTGCGACGTGGGGTGGGCGCACGGTGCGTGTGGGGGGTGGATGCGTGTGGGTTAGAGGGAGGAGAGGCGAGAGGAGGGATCGGAGGCGATGCTCACCTCGAGCGATCGGACATGAGGAAGGCGGTGCAGGCTCGGGGCGGAGCAGGGAAGGACGGCGGCGTGTCCTTGACGGCGGCGGCGGCACAGCCCCTCCCGGCCCGTGCCGAGGGGGGAGGGAGGAAGAGGATGGCGCGGGGATTCCATTCCCGCGCCGACCCTGGCCGGAGGGCGACCACACCGGCGGCGATCGCCGGAGGAAACGGAGGGAAAATTTCGGTGGTGCAGGTTCAGTACAGGTACAGAGAAGGGGAAGGTTGCAGGGAGAGAGAGCAGAGGGGAGGAAGAAGATTGGAGGCGGGGAAGATAGAGGAGGAGGGAGCTAGGGTTGAGGGGAACCCTAGGGCACCGAGCTCCTGGAGTTATAGGAGGGAGGGGGAGAAGGATGGCCGTTCCCTGCTCCTCCTTGTCGACGTGTGCACTCTGGATGTACTGCCGTACAGGGAGGAAGAACACAATCGAGGGGGTACGGGCCAGGGGGCTGCGAGTTGGGCTGGGCCTGCTGGTACTCTCTCTCTCTTGCTGTGCTTTTATTTATTTCTGTTCTATTTTTTTTTTTGCTGAATTGGAAAATGGAAGAAATAGATGAGTGTTAGGGCTAGGAAAAATTTAGAAAAATTGTGGTTAGGTTAGTTTTTACAATATCAAGTAATTGCCAACCATGTTTTCCAAAAGTTTCAAATTTAAATTGCTGTTTGTAATTTAAATCATATTTGAAAGAATTTGCTTATTAAGTGTTTATTATTAAAACAAGATTTTTAATAGGGTGAACCCTATTGCTTAATTAGAACAAATGATCAAAGTTGTTTTGGTGATTTTCATAATTTGAAATTGGGTGCTGTTTGAAATTTGATTCCAATTCAAATGATTTTGAGATTAACTGATTATTGCAAACCAATTTTAAATGGGGTGATCATATAGTTTTAATTGGAAGCAAAGTGATTATAATTGTTGGGTAATTATCATTAATTCCAAAAGGTTGTTGTTTGAAACAAATGTATTTGAATTTGAGTAACATTTGAATTAAGTGATTGATTAAAATCCACCATTTTAAATAGTTGAACCTTAGGGATTTAATGGAAACAATTGATTGAAGGGTTTTGTCATTTTCATAATTTTCAAAAGGGGTTGTTGTTTTGGAAATTAATTGAATTTTAAAAGGGTTTGGTATTAAATGAATTTTGATAGAAACAAAACAACAGTTTTGGAATCACACTTTTATGGAAACAATTGATTGTTTTGATTTGAAATATTCATTTGGGAATTGTAACATCACAAGGATGAAACAAAAGGTTTGAATTTTGGTTTGAAATTCAAATAGAAAACAAAGGAAAACAAATGAAAACAGTTGGAAAACAAATGAAAACAGAGGAAAACAAAAGGAAAACAAGCAAAACAATTGCAATCAACATGATGTCATGATGCAAAACATAAAATAACAGAGAGCAAACATTCTAAAGGCTTATTTTTCATACTTGGGATGTTACACCCACCGCCATCGCCCTTTCGCTTATATATGCCCCCCGATGCATAAACCCTGAATCAATCGGCCTTTTCCACCAAAAGCATCCGTAGCTCCACCGCCGCCGCCGAAAAGTTTCGGGGGACAGAAATCTCTTTTCTGGCACCCTGCCGGGATGGGGAACTGCCCCTGGAGCCATTTCCATCGACTCCACAGCCATATCCATCGCTATTTCTGTCTCTATGATGAGGATGGAGTAGTTCTCTCTCTCCCATGGTGTGATCTTTATGTGATCATGAGCTTTGTAATCTAGTTGAATAAGTAGATGTACTCTTCATACGTTATGCTACTCAAGTGGTTCTGTTATGAGATCTCCGTAAACACTTTGATCACGGTGTAAAGGTGAAAGTGTGTGCACCGTGTGGTTTAGCATCATATTTATATCTTGTGTTGGATGACCCTATGAAATTGTGGTGTTTGTCTAGTACCTTCTAGGGCGCTCATAGTGACAGCGCGGGGTTAACTAGACGTGGGAATGCGACTTTGAGGAGTGCTGTTACAGCCCTACGCAATGAATTGGTGTTTGTTATTCAACTGGAGAGTGGTTCGGAGTAGCATAGTGAAGAGATGATATTTATGCATTCAATTATGTTATCATTGTTGAGAGTGCCCACTAGTGAAAGTATGATCCCTAGGCTTTGTTTCCAAGCATTAAAACACCATTTACAACATGTTCTGCTACATGTTTGCTTGCTGCCATTTTTATTTTAGATTGTTATTATCACTTATAAACATCCATATTACTTGTATTTTACTCTCTCTTTTCCGAACTAGTGCACCTATACAACTGACAATTGTATTAGGTGTGTTGGGGACACAAGAGAATTCTTGTATCGTAATTGCAGGGTTGCTTGAGAGGGATACCTTTGACCTCTTCCTCCCTGAGTTCGATAAACTATGGGTAATCCACTTAAGGGAAACTTGCTGATGTTCTTGATGAGGACATCCCTATCTCTTCACCTATTATGACACATGATAAGGTGGTTGTCCAAGATAATGAAGTGAGGCTTGGTCCCATGACAAGATCAAGGACCAAACTATTAGAACATCAAGAGGAGCTGGAAAACATTAAAGAGAAGCTGGAAAACAAGATCACTATGGTGAAAACAAGCATGGAAGATGGTGAAAACAACAATACAAGTGTGGAAAACAACTACTAGCTTGTTATTCCACACTAGGAGATGGTGAAAACAAGAGGAGGGCGCCCACAATGGATATCAATGCGCCACATAGAGTCTTATTATTATTAGATATGGTTTATATACCATTATGGCCACACCCCTTAATGGTGGGTCGGTTTGTATCAAGTTTGAGTCGGTTTGGTTGAGTCCAAACTCAACTATTGAGTCTAGGTTGAGTCCTATTCGGTTTGGGCTTGTGTGTTTGCGCAAGGGGACTTGTGGCCGCACCCAAACCCATCTTAAATAGCTAGGTTGCGATTTGGGAGAGGTAGACTACGTTAAAACAAAAACCCTAGACCTCTAGATTGAAACAGCTTGTAAGCATTCATCTAGAAGTTTATACTGCAAAATTTTCATGTTACCTGTTGTTCCATTGGGAATAAGATGGTATAGGACCACTTTTAGTCGGTGGCTACTTGTGCAAGTGTGTGGAATTGAGAATATCCTTGGGGTTGCAAACTGTTGCATTGGCATCAGGGATCAGCCAGGAGAGTTTTCAGTGAGACACAAGTTATCATATCTGTGAGTTCATGGAGAAGATTGGGCCACCCCTTATCATCTTGGTATCAGATTTACAGGTTTACTCGGTGAGCTATCATCTCTCCCTTAGATTCGAGTGTTTTTATTCCTATCCAGAAAATTGCCCCACAAAAATAGTGTAGATCATTGCCATAGTCGTAGATTCATATTAGTTTCAATTTCTAGTTTTTGTTTTTGTGTTTGATTTGCGTTTCCTTTTCTGTTTTTAGTTGTCTAAATTTTCGGCTAGGGTTAGGGTTCTTATTCCCCTGGTCGAGTTCATACCGAAAAACCACAAAAATATTCGCTGCGGGTGTTGTTTTGTTGATCTCTTTCGAGTCCAACTCGGAATCCTACCACGGCACGATTTCCTGTTGTTTCTCTGCCGCCGCCCCGTGTTTCTGCCACGTACCGAGCCCAACTCGGAGTCGGAGTCCACGCGCGCCTCACAAAAACCGCGCGCGCACCGTTGCCGCGCTTACCAATCGCTCGCGCGCGCGCCCACACAATACAGCACCCCACGGCATTGATTCTCTGTTGCCGGTGCCGCGCGCTCCCACGCAACACAACACCCCACGGGAGTGATTCTCTGTTGCCGGTGACGCGCCCTTCACACACTCATGCACGCACACACACCACGGCACAGACGGCAGCGTTTCGCTGCCGCGAGTGTTTCTCCTGCCATGAACGCGTGAACGTTCTGCCGCGGCACCATTTTTGTGTGTTTTCGCTGCCGCCGCGGCACAAAACTGTGATATTTTCTGCCGTGAGTGTTTATATGTTGTTAGGTTAGTTTCTTTTTGTTTTCCTTTTTGTTTTCTTAGGAGTTCCATAACTTATCCTTTGTGAACCATAGCCACAACCTTTCTACATCATATTAATAGGAACTTACCCATCAGTATAGCTATTGTGTGCTCTTGACAGGCTGCTCATTTTCACATATACCATTATGTTTCACTTGATTATTGGTTCATATTGCTCCTAGTTGTTCTTACGTCCATTGAAAAAATATAAAAAAAATAGAAAAGGAGAAAAGGTATATAAAAAAAGAGAAAACAGAAAAATTGAAAAGAGGCCGAATTGATATCATTGCTTACTAGTGGAGCTTGCATTATACCATTGTGACACTTGGTTTTTCATATTTATCAATCTTGTGCATGTCCATTGTGAGCCTAGCTAGTGAATTTCTCGTGCACTGCAAAATCTCATCCATATATTTGCTTTGCCACTTTTGTCTCCATTTGGTGTGTGTTTCCTTGGGTTATTTTATATCATCACAAAACATCAAATATGACTTGTTACTTTGGTGATTGTTAGGTATCCATACCAAGCCCCACTAAATATCCTGTTTGCCTTGTGAGAGTTAAAACCCCGAGTATTCTCTTCTTCACATCAAAGTACACTAGTTGCCCTACTTGTTGGTAATTATTTCTATTCACTTTGGAACGGTAAGGTACTCAATTGTCTTGCTAGTTTTGAGTGAGTTGTGAGAGAACACCACATATAGATACTTGTTTTATGTTTTCACTAACCTACTAATGGATCCTTCTAGTGATGATCTTGTGTAGCAAAAGAAGGACCATGCAGGAGGAGTGAATTGGAGGGAGTATGAGGCATTGCGTGATGTGTTGACAAACCAAATGAAAGATGATCATAAACATCTAGAGAAATTTCTAACTGATGCTTGTGACTCCCTATATGAAGCAATGCAAGCCATGGAGAATAAAGTGGGGGAGACACATAAATTGGCCGAGGCCAATAATGAGCAAGTGACTACTATACAATATTATATTGCCACATTGACTACTCAACTTGCTTATATCCAAAATTTGATTGCACAAAGACCGCATGTTCATGATGATGATAATGCTAGTGTGCATAGTGATGCTAATAATGGAGGTGATGGAGTGGAAAACATTGGAGTCCGTGGAGTTAGAGAAGAGAGAGGCCGAGGGGGTTTACAAGGCCGAGCTAATTTTGTTCCAAGGCGTGTGCCCCTTAATGCACCCCCTCAAAATAATAGAGAGGAAGATGCTTTGGGTAAACCAAAATTCTCTATACCACCTTTCAGTTTTGATGCCATGGATGTTGAGGAATATTTGCTATGGGAGCTCAAGATTGAAAAATTGTGGCGTTTGCATGAGTACACTGAGGATGGGAAAATAAAATTGGCTATGCTCTTCATTGGTGGGATACTACTGTGAGAAAAAGACATGAAGATGGTGAATTACCCATTATCACTTGGGCTACTATGAAGAGAGTCACGAGGGACAGATTTGTACCACCCAAATATATAAGAAATCAGTTTGATCAATTGCAACAATTGAGACAGGGTTCTATGACTGTTGATGCTTATTATCAAGAGATGGAATTGATCATGCAAAGGGCACGTGTGAGAGAGCAATTGGAGAAAACTATGCAACGTTTCCTTTCAGGTTTGAACTACAAAATTAAAGGCATGGTTAGGCATCACCGATATCATGATATGCATGAGTTATTACACCATGCTAGAGAGGCCGAATCACATATCAATGAGGAGGCCAAAATTTCAGCAAGAACAAGGGGCAAATTTCCCTTGAGAACACGTTTTGTGGCTAGTGCAGCACCTCCAAAGCCAACAATTCGTGGTGTTTCTTCTTCCAATGCCGAGCCTAGTGTGTCCAATACAAAGAAAAAATCACAACCATCATCTAGTACCACGGGTTCTAGTGCATCTATAGCTAGAAACAGAGATATGTCATGTCATACATGTGGAGGAAAATGCCACTTTAAGAGGGATTGCCCTAATACTAAAATCATGATTGTTAATGAGCACAATGAGTATGGGACAGGTGATGATGATGATCCTAATGATGATGATGATGATGGTTATTTGATTGATACTCCATTGGATGCTTATGCTACTTCTATGCCATCTATTGTTTGCACACAGAAATCATTGAGTGTTATTCCAAGTCCTGAAACTCAGAGGTGCAATCTATTTCAAACCAAAGCTGTTATTGGTCCTAATATGGCTTGCAAAGTCATTATTGATGGAGGGAGTTGCGGGAATTTGGCTAGCAAAGATCTATGTGCAAAGCTAAATCTGAAATATTTACCACACCCTAGTCCTTATTATATACAGTGGTTGAGTAGCACTGGGGAGATAAAAGTGAATCATATGGTGTGTGTGGAATTTCAGATTGGTCCTTATAAGGATTCTATTGAGTTTGATGTGGTTCCTATGACTGTTTGCCACTTGTTACTGGGAATACCATGGAAATTCGACAGGACTGTGAAGCATGAAGGGAGAGCTAATACATATGAGTTGAATCATCATGGGAGAACTATTGTCTTGAGTCCTATGACACCACAACAAATTGTAAATGATTCTCATTCCAAAATAGAAGTGAATATTGAAAAACAGAGTGAAATGGATGAGGGAAAACAAAATTCACAAGTTGTGGGTAGTAGTAGTCAAAACAATTCGAGTGGTAAAATTAAAAATAAGAGAGAGAACCTATTATGCATGTTAGCCACTAAGGAGGATTTGAGGGAATTTAGAGAGGATCCTACCCTAGTCCCTATTGTGCTTATTCACAAGGGAGAGATATTGGTTTCTAATGACATGACCCCTATTTCTCTTGGTGTTTCTCATGTTTTGCAGGAATTTGATGATGTTTTTCCAGGAGAAATTCCCTCGGGGCTGCCACCATTGTGAGGGATTGAGCATCAAATTGATTTAATTCATGGATCATCTTTGCGAAATCGAACCCCTTATAGAACAAATCCCCAAGAAACAAAGGAGATACAGAAACACGTGCAAGATCTACTAGACAAAGGGTATATTCGAATCAGTCTTTCTCCTTCTGTTGTTCCTGTTATTTTAGTCCCTAAGAAAGACGGTACTTGGCGCATGTGTGTAGATTGTAGAGAAATTAACAACATCACTATTCGTTATCGTCATCCCATCCCACGTTTGGAAGACATGTTAGATGAATTAAGTGGTGCTACTGTTTTCTCTAAAATTGATTTGCATAGTGGTTACCATCAAATTAGGATGAAAGAGGGGATGAGTGGAAAACAACATTTAAAACAAAATTTGGTTTATATGAATGGTTAGTGATGCATTTTGGTTTAGCTTATGCACCTAGTACTTTCATGAGACTAATGAACCATGTTTTGAGAGAATTTATTAGTAGATTTGTGGTAGTTTATTTTGATGATATTCTCATATATAGCCACAATGAACATGAACATATTGATCATATTAGACAAGTCTTGCATGTGCTAAGAGAAAATAAATTGTATGGTAATCTTGAGAAGTGCATTTTTTTGCAAAGATAAGGTCATATTTCTGGGTTTTGTGGTGTCTAAGCATGGAATTGAGGTAGATACATCAAAAATAGATGCAATCCGAAACTGGCCTACCCCTACTAATGTGAGTCAAGTAAGAAGTTTCAATGGGCTAGCTGGGTTTTATAGAAGATTTGTGAATGATTTTAGTACTATTGTAGCACCATTGAATGATTTGACTAAAAAGGGAGTAGATTTCGAGTGGGGTGTAGCCCAAGATATTGCTTTTGATACACTGAAAAATAAATTGATTTCAGCACCATTGTTAATGCTTCCTAATTTTGATAAGCAATTTGAGATTGAATGTGATGCTAGTGGCATAGGTATTGGAGGAGTGTTAATGCAAGAGAAGAAACCTATTGCTTACTTTTCTGAAAAATTGCATGGTGCTCAATTGAATTATTTTGTATATGATAAAGAATTATATGCCCTTGTGAGAGTTTTAGAAGTGTGGAAACCTTATTTATGGCCTAAAGAATTAGTTATACATTCTGATCATGAATCTTTAAAATTCTTAAAGAGACAATCTAATTTGAATAAGAGACATGCTAAATGGGTTGAATTCATAGAATCTTTTCCATACATAATTAAACACAAGAATGGATTGGATAATGTAGTTGTTGATGCTTTATCAAGGAAAAATATGCTACTCTCCAAATTAGAGGTGAAGGTTTCGGGTTTGGAGGGAATTAGAGAGTTATCTGGTGAGGATAGTGAATTTTCCATGCCATTTGCTAAATGTATTAATGTTAAGGCGTGGGATAAATTTCACATACATGATGGGTTCCTATTTCGACCTAAAAAATCATGTATCCCCGAGTGTTCTTTGCGTTTGTTCTTATTGCAGGAATCTCATAGTGGAGGATAAATGGGACACTTTGGACGTGAGAAAACATTGCTTATGTTAGCAGATAATTTTTATTGGTCACATATGAGGAGTGATGTGTATAGGTTTGTGCAACGTTGCATCACTTGCAACAAAGCTAAATCAAAATTGAAGCCTCATGGTTTATATACTCCTCTTCCTGCACCTACTACACCTTGGGAAGATATTAGTATCGATTTTGTGTTCGGATTGCCAAGGACAAAAAGAGGACATGATTCTATATTTGTGGTAGTGGACAGATTTTCTAAGATTTCACATTTTATTGCATGCCACAAGAGCAACGATGCGTCGCATATTGCTAATCTGTTTTTCAGGGACATAGTAAGATTACATGGAGTACCAAGGACTATTTTTTCTGATCGTGATGTGAAGTTTATGAGCTATCTCTGGAAGACACTATGGGGGAAATTGGGAACAAAGCTGCTGTTTTCAACTACTTTTCACCCCCAAACTGATGGACAAACGGAGGTGGTTAATCGCACATTATCTACGTTGCTGCGAGCCATGATCAAGACAAATCTGCGGGAGTGGGAAGAGTGCTTGCCTCATGTCGAGTTTGCCTACAACAGGGTAGTGCACTCCACTACTCAGTTATGCCCGTTTGAGGTGGTGTATGGTTTCAAACCAATAACACCACTTGATTTGGTGCCAATTCCTACACAAGAGAGAGTTAACATGGAGGCATCAAAGAGAGCTGATTTTGTGAGAAAAATACACGAGGAAACAAAAGAAGCAATTGAGAAGAAAGGACAACATGTGGCTTAAAGAGTGAAGAAGAAGAGGAAGGAGGTGATATTTCGGCCAGGTGATAAGGTGTGGGTTCATTTGTGTAAGGACCGATTTCCCACATTGCGGAAATCAAAGTTGATGCCTAGAGGTGTTGGACCATATAGAATGATTTCGAGGATCAATGACAATGCATACAAGATAGACCTCCCAATTGATGAGTTTGGTGATAGTAATTCTTTTAATGTGGCTGATTTGACACCATACTATGGAGATGATCTTGCTGCGTCGAGGTCGACGCCTTTTCAAGGGGGGAGGATGATGAGTACATCCCTAGCTCTTCACCTATTATCACACATGATAAGGTGGCTGTCCAAGATAATGAAGTGAGGCTTGGTCCCATGACAAGATCAAGGACCAAACTATTAGAACAACAGGTGAATTCACTCCTACTTGAGTATAATGTTTATAATTGTGAGGACTTTATACTACCTAAATCTATGCATCTATGTATGATCAGGTTTATTGATAACACAAACATACTTGGAGGAGAACATCAAGAGGAGATGGAAAATATTGAAGAGAAGCTGGAAAACAAGATCACTATGGTGAAAACAAGCATGGAAGATGGTGAAAACAACAATACAAGTGTGGAAAACAACTACTAGCTTGTTATTCCACACTAGGAGATGGTGAAAACAAGAGGATGGCGCCCACAATGGATATCAATGCGCCAGATAGAGTCCTATTATTATTAGATATGGTTTGTATACCATTATGGCCGCACCCCTTAATGGTGGTCCGGTTTGTATCAAGTTTAAGTCGGTTTGGTTGAGTCCAAACTCAACAGTTGAGTCTAGGTTGAGTCCTATTCGGGTTGGCCTTGTGTGCTTGCACAAGGTGACTTGTGGCCGCACCCAAACCCCTCTTAAATAGCTAGGCTGCGAGTTGGGAGAGGTAGACTACGTTAAAACAAAAACCCTAGACCTCTAGAATTGAAAAAGCTTGTAAGCATTCATGTGGAACTTTATACTGCAAACTTTTCGTGTTACCTGCTGTTCCATTGGGAATAAGGAAGTATAGGACCACTTGTAGTTGGTGTCTACTTGTGCAAGTGTGTGGAGTTGAGAATATCCTTGGGATTGCAAACTGTTGCATTGGCATCAAGTATCAGCCAAGAGAGTTTTCAGTGAGACACAAGTTATCATATCTGTGAGTTCATCGAAAAGATTGGTCCACCCCTTATCAGTTCTACAAACCTCTGCACTTGGAGGCCCAACACTGTCTACAAGAATAGAAGCGTGCGTAGACATCACTAGCCATCTCAAACTCAGGTCCTTGGGCGCTAGTTCGGAAATAGCTGGCATAGGCCAGTTCAAGCCGCGGAGGCCTTACCAAGTTGAACTCCAGTTTAAGTATATGTTACCCAACGCTTTTGTCGGGATTTTCATCATGTCGTAGGCACGGAAATAACCAGGCAGTGCAGCAGTCCTGCGACTCCCAAGCCACCTTCATGTCATGATCACGGAATCCACATATATAACGTAGCTGATGCGATATGAGAATGTGCAGTTTGATGGATCTGAGTTTCGGGTACTGGACGCCAAGGAATGTTTTGTCATATAATTCAGAAAACAAACTAAAAACTGAAGAATCCCTACCGTGTCAAAATTTTATAAGAAAACAGTTATGTCCAAGATGAGTTCTAGCTCAATTACAAGGTATCAATCCATTGTTGCATACCCTCCTTTAGACTAGGTTTGGCTCTATGCATAACCAATGAGAATGATTCTCTAAAAAAATTATACAAACATCCAGATTGATACCGTGTTCATCAAAAATGAAATTATTCCTATGGTTCCAAATGCTCCAACATTCAATGAGGAGTACTTCATTGAAGCAAATTAGCTTAGCTCTATTATTTCCATCAATCAGACGATCCATAATGTTGTTCTCATTATTGCATATCAACTTGAGTTTTTTCCAAAGTGATTTGTTGAACTAGCAATTGAACAATATATGATCTCTAGTTTCCAAGTCACGTGCATGGCACAAAACACAAGATTTCGATTCAATGGAGAAATTTCTTCTCGTCAATAGGTATCTTGTGTTTAGTCTATCGAGCAGAAGGAGCCAGAAAAAGAATTTATGCTTTGGCAATGCCCTTGATTTCTAGATCCATTGAAAAGGAGCAGGAACAGGTTCATTAGGCATTAGGCTCTCATATGCTTTGTTGCAGGAATATTTCCTAGACCATGGTAGAGTCGATTGATCTTTATTTGAATCAGCAAGATCAATATTATTAATGTATATTTTTAAATCATTTCTCTCATGATCAGCAATCATGGACATAGGTGTATGAAACTGATCATAGAAGTCACCATCAGCTGAGGTTCTCAGTATTAGTAGACTTATATCCCGATCTTTGAAGAAAGTGAATAAATGTGTGAATTCATCTTTAGCTAGGATATCATTCCAATCATCAATCCATGCTCTAATTGTTCTACCATCCTAGGAATAACAGATATGGTATACATAAAATCATTCCACAAAGACAAATAGTCCTTCCTCCAAAATGATCCACATGGGTTCTTTTCATGAGGTGGTTTATCATCATTGTAGTGGGCTTGCTAAATGAGCTTGACCCAAGGAATAATCTCTTGATTCATGAACTTGTATAAGTTTTTCATCAGCAGTGCTGTGTTTTGCACTCTGAGATTTTTGACTCCCAAACCTCCAGCTGCTTTGGGTAAATAGACTTTCTCCAATTTAACCAGACATTTACCTTTCTTATCAATATGTTTGCCTTTCCATAAGAAATTTTACCAGAGGTTTCCATATGATCGAGAAAACCAAGAGGTAATTTCGTAGAACACGTAGCAAAATTTGGCATGGCTAAAATAATGGACTTGGGATAAACAAGTCTGCCATGATATGAAACTGTAGATGATATACCAGTGAGCCTTATGTCAATTCTTTTCAAGATGCCAATTAAATTCTCCATTTTAAGTTTTGTAGTACCCATTGGAAGCCCCGAATAAGGGAATGGGAGGGACTCTATTTTGCAGCCAAATGTGTCATCCAATTCATTGCATCTAGTGACTATGATATTGATAGGAACCATGGTAGATTTTCTATAACTCACTTTCAATCCAATGGAAAGTGAGAATTTCTGAAATAAAATTATGAATTTAATCAATCGCCTAGCATCTGCAGGCATAATGAGCAGAGTATCATCAAAATATTGAACAATTGGATACTTTCATCCATAGTGATTATCCAATGGAAGATTTAAGTCTCCCTCTTGCCAATCCTTATTAATGATATATTGCAATAATTCTCTAGCCAGAACAAATAGGATTGGTGATAGGGGATCTCCTTGCCGAACACCTCTCTTGTATATAATCTTCTTTCCAGGAACTCCATTAAGAAGAATAGAAATAGATGCACTGTGAAGGATATTTCTGACCCATCCAATGAATTTATCACCAAAGCCAAGCTTGGCTAGCATATCGATGATATCATTATACTCCACTTTATCGGATGCTTTTTCAAAATCCAACTTAAGGATGATGATTTCCTTTTTTAACTTGTGGCATAGATGTATATATTCAAAAGCCCATGCAAGGACGTCATGAATAGATCTAGACGTGATAAATCCATATTGTTTGTTGTGAATACTATAGGGATAATAATATTTTGAGTCTATTAGCAAATAATTTGGTAATAATTTTCATAGAAATACTGACCTAATATATGGGCATGTAGTCATTCACAATCTCGGGGTCTTTCTTTTTAGGTATGAGAGTGACAAAAGTTGTGTTAATACTCTCCAAACTAAGATCACAATCATTGAACCTAGAGCAAAGTTGTCGGGGGGTTACCCCCGAGTAGGGTAAAGGCAAGTGCTAAGGGCAAGATCAGAAGAGACGTTTGGCAGAGTAGCGGCTACCCGGTACTCGCTACCCGGTCGTCCGCTATTCGGCCGTATACATTGATGGCCGGGAGGAAGAATCAAGGAAGTTATTCTCCTCCGAGTAGAGGAACTGGTCCGAGTAGAAAAGGCGGTCTCCTACTCGGACCAGAAGTCAAAGGAGCCATTCTGACACAGGATCCCGCGTATCCTGGGTCCGTACCGGGGCACTGTTCACCTGCAGAGCGCGTGCTTATCCGCGCCAGGGTGTCAGCAGGGCGTCACAGGTTAGGGGGAGCCTACCCCGTGACAGTGTCAGTGATAACAGATCAGCTTCTTGGTTTTGCATAACGACTTTACACATGAAGACAAGCTAGGAAGCCAAAGTGGTCAGCGAGAAGCTGGAAGTGTACAGAGTGCACACTATGTCGACATCTTGGCTGTATCCGGCTGGGCACCAGTATATAAGGTGCCCTGCCCCCTCCTGCGCGAGGGATCCCAGAATCGGTTCACATTCTTGACCTAGAGGACGACACCATTAAGGGCTACAGTCACCTAGAGAGCAGAGTGGCTACTCGGTTGTAAGCATCATTTGTACTGTGGCTACTCGGTGAGACACGAATATAAAGGAGAGAAATGCAGGAGTAGGGGTTTTACCTCCACACGAGGGCCCTGAACCTGGGTAGATCTTGTTGTTTGCGGTGCTAGCTTCATACTCACGCGGCTACTCGCTGCGTGATCCCTCCCCGAGCGCCTCCAGCGTCCATCGTCCCCACATCTTTAGCCATCCTATGGCACCTGCCGTGACACCACCACGACAGTTGGCGCCCACCGTGGGGCAACCAGCGGCGCTGGCTGGAGTTTCCGTTCGGACGGGATCGATTTCTGCTGCCGGAGAGCGCGTGATCTGTGGCCTCGTCCACAGATTCGGCTCCTTCGACTTTGTCACCGACAACGCCGACGATTTCGGCGGCAGGGCCATGCCGGAGGGCGGCGCGGTGCTCTCCTTCGGCTCGCACCTTGTCTACGTCGCCACCGTCATCGACCGCGAGTACCCCGACCAGGTGCATGTTGCGGAAGATCCCCCTGTTGTTATCGCTGCACGCAGGAGGCCGATTGACCGCTCTGCGGACGTCGCGGAGGTGATGATGACCGGCCCTGCTGCTGACGCCGGGAAGGGTGCGGCTGCAGCCGCAGGCGTCATCGAGGATCTCGCTGGCCCGAGTGGTGGCGGGAAGACCCACAAGCCCTACGAGAAGGACTGCAACCTTCCTCCCTCCACTACTCCGATGGTACCCGCGTCCGCCGTGCGGATGGGCATGCCACCTCCCACCGAGCTCGAGCTCATGACCATGCGGGCGCAGCTTGACCAGCAGCGCCAGGCGCTGCTCGTCGAGCAGGAGGAGCTGGATAAGGTAAGGATTGAGCTGAACCTGGACCAGAACGAGTACAACCGGGCTCACGGCTTCACGCCCGTGGTGAGGAGGCCTTCCAAGGCAGGGGCTACGCGCCGCAACCTAGGCACCGAGATGGCAGCAGTTGGTGAAACTGCTGGCCAAGCCGCTAGCCAAAACACCGCCACCACCAGACCCAGATACAGCACCCCCGCCAAAACCCTTAGAGCTGCTGAGGCTGTAGCTGCTGAGTTACCGCATCTCGCTGGCAACGCGCACGTTAGACAGCAGGAAAGGCTCAATGAGCTAGTGCTAGAGGCTGCTAGGCAGAACGAGGAGTTCCGGAAAGCCAACCCGGGTGCTGGAGCTTCTCAGGTGGTGCACTCGCATGCGGCTAGATCTAACGATCAGGCCTCATCACCGCATCCAAGTCGCGAGAAGGAGCGGAGTGGGCATTCCGGCAGAGATAGGCAGATGCAGGTGTACGACCCGGCTCTCGCCGCAAAACAGCACGCTGTGGCGCGACAGTCCGGTCAAAAACACAACGCTGCAGGAGCAGGCTATCAAGCCCATAAAGCTCACAGCCAGACCCGAGATGGAGAGCGCCCAGGCCCTTCTCAGCATCCGGTTGCTCAGCCTACTCGGCAGAGGCAGCAGTCGCGTGCAGTCGCACCAGCCGCCAACCCGGTGGAGCAGCCTGCAGTCGTGCAGGTGGACAGATATGATGATGGCTACTCAGCCATGGGGTTGGCGGGCTATGACATCCTGGATCGCGTGGGTGAGCGTGTGCTGGAGCCCAGTGATGCCAGGCACAAGCTGGACCGGATCAGCCTATCAGCGCAACTCGAGAGCAAGGGGCCACCTGGCCCAGAATGCTTTGGCCCCCGCATCATGACGGAGCCATCCGTGAAGCAGTTCCAGCTTGCTAGAGGGACCAAGTGCTATGACGGCAGCACCAAGCCGGAAGATTGGCTCAATGACTATGTCACGGCCGTGCACATTGCAGGCGGCAACCGGAGATGCGCCGTGTGGTACATCCCGCAGATGCTCGAGGGACCGGCAAGAACTTGGCTCAACAACCTGCCCAAGCACAGCATCAACTGCTGGCTTGACTTCGCGGAGGCCTTCGTCAGCAACTTCACTAGCACCTACCGGAGGCCGAATAGGCCGCAACAGCTATCCGCTTGCAGGCAGCGGGAAGAGGAGACGGAACGGGAGTATCTTACTCGGTGGAGCACTCTGAGGAACACCTGTGAGGGTGTGAATGAGGCCCAGGCCATCACTTGGTTTGCACAGGGTTGCAGACACGGCAGCATGTTGTGGCAAAGGCTCCAGAGGGAGATGCCGAGTACTCTCGCTGAGACCATCCGGATTGCGGATCAGTACGCACCCGGCGACCCGACACAGCCTCTTCTTGATGCTGCTGAGCCGAGAAGGAACTACAACATCAACACCAGCAAGCGCAATGAGTTCCGCAACAAGCGCAGAGGTGACCGGATTGATACCCGGTACGATCCTGAGGAGGTGAATGCTGTGGCAACCGGAGCTGGGAGTAGCCAGAGGCCAAAAACTGCTGGAGCCCAGTACGGGCAGAACCAGAATCAGGGCCAAGGCAACAAGAAGCCATACAGCGCTTCCCAGTAGGGTAGCGGCAACTCGGGTCCGGCGCCAAACTTTGTCTTCAAGGACATGAAGGATGGCCCATGCAGTTTCCACACTCGGCATCCCGCAAGACCCGCCAACCACACTACTCGGCAGTGCAGTTGGTGGGAAGAAATCAAGAACGAGGGCCTGCCTCCTCCTCCTCCTCTGCCAGCCGCAAATGCCGCTGTACAGCCTGCTCGCGCGCCCGCTGCTCGGCCTCCAGTTTTCCCGAGAAGAGAGAATGTGAACCAGGTGGCTTTAGGAGCCAACCGCCACTTCAACAACGATGGCTACCGCAACAACAACAACAACTACTACTACACCCGCAACAACAACAGAGGCAACAACAACAACAACAACCAGGGTAACAACAACAACGGCAACAATGGTGGCGGAGACCGCAATCGGTACCAGGAGCACCACGAGAGCTACATGATCTTCACCTCTGAGCCTGTCGACAAGAAGTCCCAGCACAGGCGTGCCATGGAGGTCAACGCTGTGATCCCTGCTGTTCCTCACTATATGCACTGGTGCAACCAAGAGATCACGTGGTCCAGAGCGGATCATGCTAAGGTGATGCCCAATCCGGGTAGCTATGCCTTGGTGCTGGATCCTACCTTCTTGGGTCCCGAGAAAAACGTGAGGTTCAGCAAGGTACTGATCGACAACGGCAGCAGCATCAACATTGTGTACAGAGACACGCTCGAGAAGCTTGGTATGGCCGAGAACATGCTGCTACCCAGCAAGTCCACTTTCAATGGCATTGTGCCAGGAGTCTCTTGCAATCCGATTGGCCGAGTATGGATAGATGTGTTATTCGGCACCAGGGAGAACTGCCGCATAGAGAGCCTGCAGTTTGAGGTGGTTGATCACCAGAGCCCCTACCATGCCCTACTCGGCAGGCCCACTCTGAGCAAGTTCATGGCCTCTACCCACACTGCATATCTGAAGATGAAGATCCCTGGTCCCAATGGCGTGATTACCATCTCTGGTGATTACAAGAAGTCTATGGAGTGTGCCTCTGCTGGTTCTACGTTGGCGGAGTCCATGGTGATTGCTGCCGAGAAGAAGAAGATGTACGAGGTGGTGGCTATGGCGCAATCCGCGCAAGCTGGTGCGCCTGGCATGCCGAGTTCCCAGCACGGGACGGCGTTCCAGGCGTCTCAGGAGACAAAGACGATCCAGGTTGACCCTGAGTTTCCCGACCGAGTTGCCATCATTGGCTCCGGGTTGGGGGAGAAATAGGAAAGCGAGCTCATCCACTTCCTCTGTGAGAATCGGGACGTGTTCGCCTGGTCCAATGAAGATCTGCCAGGTGTCCCGAGGGAGTTGGTTGAGCACTCGCTACATGTGCGTCCTGACGCCAAACCAGTGAAGCAGGCTATGCGCCGCTTTGGAGATGAAAGAAGGAAAGCCATCGGTGACCAGATCACCAAGCTGCTGATAAGCAATTTCATCATGGAGGTGCTGCATCCGGATTGGCTAGCCATCCCGGTCATGGTTGAGAAGAAGAAGGAGGACCCCAAGGCCGCTACCGCATGGCGCATGTGCGTCGACTACACCGACTTGAACAAAGCCTGCCCCAAGGATCCCTTTCCGCTACCTCGCATCGATCAGGTGATCGATTCCACTGCTGGTTGTGAACTGTTGTCTTTCATAGATGCATACTCTGGTTTTCACCAGATCGCTCTCAATCCTGCTGATCAAATAAAGACTGCTTTCATTACCGTGTCATGTGTTTCGGGTTGCGGAATGCGGGTGCCACTTATCAGAGATGCATGCAGAAATGCTTGCATGACCAACTCGGCAAAAATGTGCAGGTGTACGTAGATGACATTTTCATCAAAACGAATAAAACACATACTCTGCTTAGTGACCTTGAGGAAACTTTCGCTAACTTGCGCAAGTATAAGATGAAGCTGAACCCGAGTAAATGCACCTTTGGCGTCCCGGCTGGCAAGCTATTCGTCTTCTTGGTATCCAGTCGGGGTATTGAGGCCAATCCTTCAAAGATAAAAGCTATTGAGAGCATGTCTTTGCCGAGATCCCTGAAGGATGTGCAAAAATTCACTGGTTGCTTGGCATCTCTAAGCCGTTTCTTGGGTAGAATGGGCGAGAAGGCCCTGCCTTTGTATCAATTGATGAAGAAAAGCGACCAGTTTGTCTGGACACCGCAAGCGGATGTGGCATTCAAGGAGCTAAAGGCAATGCTGGGTAGCGCTCCCATCTTGGCTAGTCCGCTACCTAAGGAGCCAATGCTGCTATATATTGCTGCTACTAACCGGGTAGTAAGCGTGGTGATCGTGGTAGAGCGAGAAGAGGAAGGAAAAAGTGTGCAGAGGCCGGTATATTATCTCAGTGAGGTGCTGTCCAGCTCCAAACAGAACTACCCTCCCTACCAAAAGATGACTTACGGCGTGTATCTGGGCGCCAAGAAGCTGAAGCACTATTTCCAAGAGCATCCCATCACTGTGGTGAGTTCAGCTCCCATCTCGGATATCATGGGCAAAAAGGAAGCGAGTGGCAGAGTAGCCAAGTGGGCAATCGAGCTGGCCGCGTACGCTCCCGCATATGCGAGAAGAGAAGCCATCAAGTCTCAGATCCTGGCAGAATTTCTAGTGGATTGGGCTGAGGTGCAATATGAGCCTCCCACTCCGGTATCCAACTACTGGAAGATGCACTTTGATGGCTCCAAGATGAAGGAGGGCCTTGGTGCTGGCGTGGTGCTTACGTCACCTAAGCGAGATCAACTCAAGTACGTGCTGCAAATTCACTTCAAGGCATCCAACAATGTAGCAGAGTACGAGGCTGTGGTACATGGATTGAAGGTAGCAAAGGAAGTTGGTGTGCAGCGCATCATATGCTATGGCGACTCGGATCTGGTTGTGCAGCAAGTTTCTGGCACTTGGGATGCTCTGGATGCCAACATGGCGTCATACCGCTTCCTGGTCCAAACCATGACAGGATTCTTTGAAGGTTGCGAGTTCCAACACATACACCAAGCAGAGAATGAAGCAGCTGATGAACTATCCAAGTTGGGGTCTTCTCGGCAGTACATCCCGGCTGGGATTGCCTTGGAGCATTTGAGAAAGCCATCCATCAAGCCATCCCCTAACTCGGAGTCCATCTTCGTTCCTTCCCTTCCTGATGAAGAAGCAGTTCCAATGGAGATTGACTGGGAAGGTGCAAAAGAGGACCCGGGGACTGCAGTCTCCATCCCGGGGACTGGCGCCTGCAACCCGGGGACTGTCCCTCCCTACTCGGGGACTGCTCTCTCTTACTCGGGGACTGCTCCTCCTTACTCGGGGACTGCCCCTCTCAGCTCGGGGACTGTTGCTTTCCTTGAAGAAGTCCTTGCAAACCGTTCGGGGCTGCAGAGAGTCAACCCCAACCCAAAAAAAGACGCAGCAGTGGCTACCCCAATGGAAGTGGACGAAACAGTGTTTCCCGCACGGGAGACGCCGAGTTGGGCCATGCCCATATTATCCTTTCTCAAGGACGGCACCCTACCAGATGATGAGGTTACCGCAAGGAAGATTCAGAGAAGGTCCAAGGGCTACACCATCTTAAGAGAAGCGCTGCATAAGAGAAGTGCCACTGGCGTGTTGCAACGTTGTGTGGAACCGGAAGAAGGAGAAGAGATTCTGGTGGAAATACACCAAGGGGAATGCGGGCATCACGCCTCTTCTCGGGCTCTAGTCAAGAAGACTTTTCGGCATGGCTTCTTCTAGCTCACTGCTTTGAAGCAAGCTGAAGATATCGTGAGAAAATGCAACGGCTGCCAGAGATTCGCAAGTAAGATCCACATGCCTGCTTCCGAGTTGAAAACAATTCCCATCACTTGGCCATTTGCTGTTTGGTGTCTGGACATGGTTGGTCCCTTCAAACCGGCTAGAGGCAACATGACACACATTCCGGTCATGGTTGATAAATTCACCAAGTGGATTGAAGTGAAGCCTATTCGGAAGTGTGATGGAGCTACTGCTGTGAGTTTCCTGAGGATGTGATCCTGAGATACGGCTACCCGCACAGCATCATCACGGATAATGGCACCAACTTTGCTGAGGGAGCCATGGTGAGATTCTGCAGAGATAAGCACATCCGGCTAGACGTCGCGTCTGTCGCGCATCCCGCATCCAATGGGCAGGTGGAAAGAGCAAATGGCATGGTGCTTGCAGGCATAAAGCCAAGGCTGATTGAGCCGCTGCTGAAAACACCAGGGTGTTGGCTAGACGAGTTGCCAGCGGTGTTGTGGAGTCTAAGGACTACCCCTAACCGGTCAACCGGCTACACGCCTTTCTTCTTGGTTTACGGGGCTGAGGCCGTGTTGCCAATCGACCTAGAGCATGACTCCCCCCGAGTAACCCTCTACACTGAGGCGGAGGCGAGAGAAGCTCGAGAAGACGACGTTGACCTGCTAGAAGAAGCAAGAGAGCTTACTCTGTCACGTTCAGCTGTTTATCAGCAAAACCTGAGGCGTTATCACAGCCGAAAAGTAAACCCAAGGGTTTTCCGAGAAGGAGACATGGTCCTTAGGCTCGTGCAGCGCACAGCCGGGATGCACAAGCTACCCCCTCTGTGGGAAGGGCCGTTCATTGTGAGCAAGGCTCTACACAATGATGCGTACTACCTTGTAGATGCGCAACCATCACAGAAGAACAGGCCGGATAAATCTGGGGAGGAATCCAAACGCCCTTGGAATGTAGCTCTACTTCGTCGCTTTCATTCATGAGCAAAAGTGTGTATGTATTCTCTTATCCGAGTTAAACTTCTACTCTGCAATCTGAAATTGAACTCGGGGACTGCCCTCGTCCAAAATTGTTCTAAGTGTTTCTATCCTGCTGTATCTTTGTCTACTCGGTTGCTACGCTTAGAATTTCAAAAGCATACAAAGTAATGTGTTTATACTCACCGGACACTCTGCGACTCTGTTGCTGTCCGCAAACCGGCTTCATGGCAAGCCAGAGAACAAGCCAAAGAGTCAATGAACACATGAAAAATTACAAAGGGAAGGACGCGTGTGGCAACCGAATAGAGTGTTTTTTACTGTTTGTTGTTAACTTTTTTCGGCTATGTGGTGGGTAGCTTTACTATGACTGTTTCCAAGTGGCTAAATATTTGAAACTCCAACTTTGAACTCTTGTGACTCGAATACCAAAAAGCAACAAGTTGCAGGTAAGAGCTGAGATAAAAAGGAAGGGTGGATGAGAAATGAAACTCGGGGACTCGCATGATAACGCAACCCGGCATCAAGCCAAAGCTGCTCAAATTACTAAGTATAAAAACTTCAACTGGAATAAAAGCTGAGTAGCAATGCAAAGGATAATTGTTCAGTACATCTGCACCCGGCATTCCGGGGATTTGATAAAAATCTCGAGCATAAGTGTTGCAGGACATAATCAGGTGGAGGTAGCAGCATCTTCGGTGTTGGCCTTGGCGGCATCAGCTTCGATGTTGGCCTTGGCGACATCAGCTTCGGAGTTGGCCTTGGCAGCGTCAGCTTCCGGGTTGGCGACATCGGTCTTCGCGGCATCCGCTTCTGGGTTGGTGGCAGCCTGATCAGAAGTGGCTGTGGCCACCGAGATGAGGTCCGTCGCCGAAGTGGAGGCAGCAGATTGGGTGCGGAGTAGCACCATGTCGTCAAGGGCCGTGCCTGATGAAGAGCCGAACTCAAGTGCCGCGGTGTCGATAGTCATCTTCTCGCTTTCGGCTTCCTCGTCGCTATCCGCGACGACCGCGCCTTTCCCCTTCCCGGACTTGTCATCAGCGCCAGGGCTATCGAAGAAGCTCAGCCCGTTTGACTCAGTGGCCTCCTCGTCATCGTCTTCATCCTCTTCTTCGCCCTCGCCTTCCACATCCGTGTCGGGCTCGGTGAGGCCATCGATGTAGCGCGCGGTATCCGCGTAGGAGGCGATCTCCCACGCGACTGCCTGGCGGCGAGCCACGCACTCGGGATCCTTCTCCCACTTTGAATCGCGGCGCATCTCGAGGATGGTATTGAGATTGAGATTCTCATACCAGCTACAGATGAAGAGGAGCAGCATGTCAGCGCCTGCCCGAGCTCCAGATGCTCGCCACTTCTTCAGCTCGGCCTTAACGCCATTCAGCTTCTCGGCAAGCGCGCGGATAGTTGAGGGCAAGGGATCTTGGGGCCAGAACAATGCATGAAGTTTGAAGGCAACAGATGTTAAGTCCGTGCCCAAGCCCTTAAGGCGTTGAAGCTGACCCTGCATGTTCGTAAAGTTGTCCTCAATCGAGGCCTTGGTATCCATGGGAAGCCCCTTCTCTACTCGAACATCTTGGGCCTTTGACAGGGCAGGTTTGCAAGCTGAGCAGAGATCGGGGAAGATTTCTGAAAATGCTATCAAAAAAGATTAGAAGAGAAAGCAGCAAAGAGATGCAAATCGGTCAGCAGAGAAGAAGAAGGAAACAGGGAGGCACAAAGATACGAGAACTTACTGTTCAGGTCGCAGAGTAGCGATTGCAGCTTCCTCTTCCATGACTCCTCATCAGCAGCATGCCGCTCTTCGACCCTCCGGAACTGGGCCAATTGAAGCATGAGATCCGAACTGCTCTTCTTCAGCGTCTCGCACTCCATCTCAAGGGCCCTTTGCTTAGCCTTGGAGGCTGCCTCCAACTTGTCCTTCTCGGCGGTTATGTCTATGAAGTCCTGAAGGGCAGCCCTTAACTGGACCTGCAGCGGCTCCAGCTCGGTGGTGTGTTGGCTCTTGAGCTCTACGGCTTGGCTTTCCAATTGCTGCTGCAGCTTGGCGGGTTTCACGCAGTCAAGATGCTCTTCACGAAATTTCTTGTAATCTTCTGCGGAGGAGAGGGGCATGGTCAGAAAATAGCAGAGAAGAAGGAGGAGAACAAGCCGAGAAGACGGCAACTTACCTTCCAACTTCTTAATGGTGGTCTCGGCATTTTCAACAAAGACGTGACAGTGCTTGTGCTCATCTGTCAGCACCTCGATCTTGCCTACAGAGTACAAGGAGTTAGAGCAGAAAGCAAAAACGGGCGTAAACACAAAATGCATGAACCGAATAGCTAGAAGCTTACTCTCGAGCTCGGAAAGTTGAAGGGTACGAGCTAGGGCCTCCTTCTCGGTCACAGCATCACTTTTGCGTTCTGCTTCTAGGGCTTCAAGGCGCCTTTTTGCAATGCTGTGATTCCAGAGCAGATGCCAGTAGAGGGTCGTTCTCTTCAAAAGGCTATTCTGAGAAGCAGAAAGAAAAGGAGTTAGACAATGTTTTGAAGATTTGACCCGAGAAGACGGCAACTCGGTCGAGTACCCGCCTACTCGGCCCGAATCTCGGGGACTGGGTGATGAATAAGAAGAAGAAGAAGAATAGAAGAGAAGAAAAGTGCAACTCAGAACAGGCAAGCAAAACTTACCGCATAGGTTTGCTCGAGGTCCTCTGCAGCTTTGCGGTGGACGAACAGCTTCGCGGCAAGAGTGCTGGTGGCGGACGAGATGGTCATGGAATTGTAGCCCATGTCCGCCTTGTTCCAGTCGGTGCGCCAGTGGTCCAGCTTGCCCAAGGCCAGGCCATTCCAGGACTCGTTGCCAAGGAACGCGCTATTCCACTCAGCGTCAATAAAGCCTACCCGGTCGATTATCTGCTCGAGCCCCTCGGACACCACCTCTGTCTCCTGGATCTCGCGCGAGAAGATCGAATGGGCCTTGTCCTTGGCCGGCAACTTGGAATTCACAGCCTGGGCTTGTTTGCCTTTCGTAAGAGCGAGCTGTTTCTCGGTCTTGTTCAGACCGATGCTGTAATGTTTGCTCATCTGCATCATGTAAGGCGGGTAGACAGGCAGGTCTTGAACGCTTGATCCCGCGGCTGTGCCTGCAGTGCTGCCGGAAGCACCGATGGTGAGCTGCCCACTCTTCACGGCAGGCTTCGCAGTTGGTTTAGGTGGCGGCATCACGACAAAATCTTGAGCAGCACCACGCGAGGGATTCCTGCGGACGGGGGCGTCTGGCTGGGCAGCTTGCTTCTCGGCGGCCTTCTTCTCGGCAGTCTGCTTCTCGACAGCTTTCTTCTCAGCAGCCTTCTTCTCGGCTGCATCTTTCTTGCCAGTAGCATCGGAAGCAGTTTTCTTTGTGGTCTGCTTGGCTGGAGGGCTGGCTGTGGTCTTGGTCTTCTTCACGGGCGGGGAGCTTGGCGCAGTAGGAGGAGCAGCCTGTTGGGTAGGCGGCGCAGAGGGCTAGCTACCCGGCGTCGCGTCCGGTTGCGCTTGGCTCTGCGGGTCATGCTCCTCCGCAGTTGTCTCAACCCGCTGCTCGGCAGCGGGATCTGGTTGTTCGTCTACCCACGGCTGGGCCGCGGGGTCATCTCGGGCAGCAGCATCAGTGTCCTGCTGCTCCTGGCTCTCTTCCTGCCGCTCAAGGGCGGCACAATCTTGATGCTCGGTGGCTGTTTCTGTGTTCTCCCCAGCTGTGGCAGCTGGGGGAGAAGGGGGTCTCTCGTCGTGAGCAGCATCCTGCGCTTGTTGTTCCGCGCGGGCCTGCTGCTCCTGCTCGGTGTCCTGGGTACCAGTGTCCATGCCCTGGACGTTGGTGTCGTCTTCGTCTTCACCCTCCACGGGAGAGGGCGCACGCGCCCCGTCCCGTGCCGTGGTCTCGTCCTCATCAGAGAGGTCGATGAGTTCGTCAATGTCGATGGCGGATCTCTTCTTGGATTTGGTGGGAGCGGCAGCAGCATCAGCGTCCAAGGGAGCGCTGAAGAGAAAAAGGGATTCAGGAAAAGAAGAGAGAAAGAAGAAACCGAGAAGCAGCGGTGGAACAAGGAATTCAGGAAAAGCAGCGACAGCAGATTGTAACTTGAAAGAAAATCACTTACCCTGCACGTGAAGGGGGTGGCCGTCTCCCATAGACCTTCTTGGTCTTCTTCTCGCCTTTCTTGGCCTTCTTGGCGGTGGGCTCCTGGGCACCACTGCCCGCCCTCTTCCGAGTGGCGGGAGCAGCAACCGCAAGCGGATCGACGACGAGGGCGTCCTCGTCTTCTTCCTCAGCATCAATATCATCTGTAGAGTTGAGGAGAAGAAAACAATTGAGAAACAGAAAGAAACTAAGTTGCGCTACTCGTGACCAAAAAGGTGAACTCGGTCACCTTCGTTGTCGTCTTCGGACCAGTCCCGAATGGACGTGTCGACATGATGCTTACCCGGCTGGACGGCATGAGGGATACAGAGGGTGTCCGTGGTGTCGTAGGAGACCTCATCGTCCTCCTTGCCATCTTCGTGCCAGTTGGCCTCGAAGCGCTCCTCGCTCTCAGCGAGCTGGCAAGCAAGGCGCTAGAGATATAAGCAAGCAACACGAGTCAGTTGAGCAGCGTAAGGGATTCTTCCCAGGACGGGATGCAAGCACAAAGCATAACAAAGTAAGCGTCCTATTCAACAAGGCGTGCCAACACAAAGCACATGAAGCCTAACAGATAGTAGTTCTACTCGGCATGTAGTGCAAACATAAAGCACATGAAGCCTAAAGAGATACGCCTAAGTGTCCTACTCGGCACAGAGTGCGGAGACTAAGCATACCAAGCTAAGAAGGCTATCTACTCGGAATCAATACGCAGGAAACTGGATGAGAAGTACTAACCCGCTTGATTGGCTTCGTGCGGCTGTACGGCACAAAGCCATACTGCCAGTGGTCGTTGAGGCCGGTGCTCATGATGGAGCGCGCCCAGACGGCCACATCCGCGTTGCTGAGCTCGAACGTGGTCGTCCGGGTGCAATCTCTATTGCCGCCCATGTAGCACATGAGGTGTGCGCGGCGCTGCAGCGGGAGCACTCGCCTGGAAATCCAGCAGGCGATGGGGTCGTCGTCCTTGAGCCCCTTTTCCTTCAGCTGGGCGAGGCGCGTGTTGATCTGCTTGATGTCACCTTCTAGCGGGGGCTTGAACTCCCAATTCTGCCCGGTAGGAGTCGAATTGGTCCACCGGGGGAGATTGATCTGGTCCACCGGGGGCTCGCCTTCCTTGACAGAGATGTTCTTCACGTAGAAGAAGGTTCTCTGCCATTTGCGCACGGAGTCGAGGCCCTTGATACGCGGATGGCTGGTCCCGTTGCGCTGCACCATCATGGCGCTGCCGGTTTCGGTCATGCCGCGACCGCTATCTGTGCTACCCGGTTTGGCCTTGCTCTGCTTCCTAAAGAAGAAGTAGCACGCCCAGGTCATCGGCGTGGGGCGCACGCCCAGGAACGCCTCGCACACCACGGCGTGGTATGCGAGCATCACCATTGCATTCGGCGGCAGGTGATGCGGCTGGATTCTGAAATGGTTGAGGAAGGCGCGGAAGAAGTCCGACACGGGCAGCCCGAATCCCCGCGCGAAGTGCGCGAGGAACACCACGTGCTCGTCCACCTCCGGAGTGGGGACGAGCTCTCCATCGGGATGCCGGCAGCGGACGCCGGGAGGAACTCGCCGGGTGTTCACCAGCCACCGGCACTCGTCCGCCGTGACGTTGGATCCAGCCCACCCGGCGCGGGCGTCATCGTCGCGAGCCATCGAGCAGGAGAGGAAACTTGATGGTGATTTGGTGGAGTTTGGCGGAAAGGACTGGCCTTTCGGCGCTGTGAGATGCACGGCGACGAAGAGCTCGGTGGCGGCGGATAAACGAAGGGTCAAAGGGAGAATGAAGGCAGGAAGGAGAAGAAGGAGTTACCGAGGGGGTATTTATACCTCCCCTCGGGTTGCCGTTACAATCGGAGGTAGTGGGATCAGTTACGCACGGAGATCGTGCGGCGTGGGGTGTGTGGGCCGGTTAGAAACGCACACAGCGCAGTTGGCGCGCGTAACGGCCGCATTCGATCCCACGACGCGATCGTGGGTAACTACTGCACTTGATGGGACCTAACGGGCTAGTGGGCCCAGGCCGTGAAAACTGGGCGCGTGGCCTGCCAGATCCCGGGCACCGAGGCGTCGGGGTTGTGGTAGCGTGACACGTTCCCAGTTGCAGTACGAAAAGCCAGATTTTGCTCTGCCACGCAGAGATTCTGATTGGAAAGTTCGCTAAGTATTTTTACTCGGCGACAGAGAAGAGAAATGGTTCTATTCGGAAAAGAGGAAGCTCGAGACAGAATTAAGGGCTACTCGGAGGTTCTACTCAGCAACCTAAGGCTCAAAGGCAAGATTGGTTTTTAAGCTGGCAGAGCCCAGTGAACAAGTTCGCAGGACTCTACCAGCTTCGGGGACTAATGTCGGGGGGTTACCCCCGAGTAGGGTAAAGGCAAGTGCTAAGGGCAAGATCAGAAGAGACGTTTGGCAGAGTAGCGGCTACCCGGTACTTGCTACCCGGTCGTCCTGTCGTGGTGGTGTCACGGCAGATGCCATGGGATGGCTAAAGATGTGGGGACGATGGACGCTGGAGGTGTCCGGGGAGGGATCACGCGACGAGTAGCCGCGTGAGGTAAGATCCACACAACACAAACAACACGATGTACCCAGGTTCAGGGCCCTCGTGAGGAGGTAAAACCCCTACTCCTGCCTTTCTCTATGTATTATGATGTCTCTCCGAGTAGGTACAGTACAAATGGTAACTCTACCGAGTAGCCCCTCTCTCCTCTCCGAGTAGAGCTAGGTCAAGAACTTAGGGTTTCTAGGGTTCCCAGTGAGCAACTGTTAGCGTCTCAGAGCGTGCCTCGCGCAGGAGGCGGCGGGGCACCTTATATACATGGTGCCCAGCCGGATACGTCCAAATCTAGACAAGTGTCGACATAGTGTGCACATCGTCCTTTCTCCGAGTACCCGCTGACAGCTTTGGTTCCTAATCTTGGCTGCTTCCGTAAAGTCGTTGGGCAAAACTAGGGGACAGACTGGTATCACTGTACCTAGGCACAGAGTAGGCCCCCCTTATCCTGCCACGGCCTGCTTCCATGCTGTCACTGTCAGGCAGGCCGGTCCCAGGTGAACAGTAGTTCGAATGCTGCCAAGTACGGACCCAGGATACGCGGGATCCTGTGTCAGAACGGCTCCTTTGACTTTCTGGCCCGAGTAAGTTCCCGCCAATTGTACTCGGGCCAATCCTTCTACTCGAAAGGATAGAACTTGATTGATATCTCCTTCTGGTCATCTTGAGGTGAGACCGAGTAGCAGTCGACCGGGTAGCGAGTACCAGGTAGTCGGCTACTCGACCAAACCTCTCTTCTGTAAGCTGTCTTTACCACCTGTCTTTACCCTACTCGGGGGTAACCCCCCGACAGCAGTCCCCGAAGCTGGTTGAGTCTTGCGAACTTGTTCACTAGGCTCTGCCAGCTTAAAACCAGCCTTTGCATCTCAGCCCTTGAACCTCAAGATGCCGAGTAGAACCTCCGAGTAGCTATCTGGAAAGTACCTTGAGTTTCTTCTCTTCCGAGTAGCACTTGCTTTCTACTCTGTAACCGAGCAAAAAGACTTAGAGAAATTTCTCAGATTGAGCCTCTGCAGCACAGAGCACAATCCAGCCCTTCGCGCAGCAACTGCACACGTGTCAAGCATCCACGACCTTGTCGTTTCGTTGCCCAGGACACGACCTGCCACGCGTCCAGTTTTCACGCAATGGGCCCACCGGCCGTCATGTCCCATCAAGTGTAGTTATAGGCCACGATTCGGTGGTGGGATCAGCTGTGGCCATTACGCGCGCAACCGGCGCTTGTGTGCGTTTCTAGCCGGCCACAGGATCCACCACACGCCACAATCGATCCCACTCCCAAGACGGTAACGGTAAACTCGCGGAGGAGATATAAATACCCCCGCCGGTAACTTCCTTTTCCCCTTCCCTTGCACTATTCCTTCTTCGTCTCCTGCTCTTCTCCGCCACCGAGCTCTCCGCCGCCGCGCAAGCTCTCGCGCCGCCGCGGACTCAATCCACCAACCAGCTCCTTCGATTTCTTCCACCTTCCCTACTCGCAACGATGGCCAAATCTGGCTGGGCCGGCTCCTGCGTTACCGCGGAAGATTGCGCCTGGCTCGTCAATACCAGGCGAGTCCCTCCCGGCGTGGAGTGCCGGGCGCCGGGCGGTGAAATCGTGTCGTCCCCGCGGGAGGGAGAGCGCGTCGTCTTCCTGGCGCATTTCGAGCGCGGGTTCGGATTGCCCGTGTCCGATTTCCTGCGGAAGTTCCTCAACCACTTCGGCATCCAGATGCACCATCTGCCCCCCCAATGCAGTCGTCTTCCTCGCCTACCACGCCGTGGTCTGCGAGGCCTTCCTCGGCATCCGGCCCACGTGGGAGACGTGGCTCAGGTATTTCCACCTGCGTCAGCAATCCACCGGGAAGAAGGACTCCGCGGGCGTCGCCCGCGCCACCGACACCGGCTGTGCCATGATGGTGCAGCGGTCCGGGACGAACCACCCCCGCATCAAGGGGCTGGACTTCGTCAAGCTGTGGCAGAAGACGTTCCTCTACGTCAGGAACGTTGCCGCCGCGGAAGGAGCCCCGGTGAACGATCGAATCAACTTGCCCGTTTGGTGCAATCGCGCTCCAATCGGGATGTACTGGAAAGACAAGCCCGTGAGCGACGATGACGCCATCGAGATGGAGAATCGACTCGGCTGGCTGAAGGCGCAGGGCCTCAAGAACGACGATCCGGTGGCCTGCTGGATCCAGCGCCGAGTGCTGCCCTTGCAGGAGCGGTGCCATCTCATGTGTTACATGGGAGGCCCCCGCGACTGCACCAGGACAACCACCATCGAGATCGACAACATCGACGTTCCCTGGCACGCAAGGAACATCTTGACGACAAACCTTGGTGACCACTGGCAGTACGGGTTCGTCCCGTACAGCCGCACAAAGCCGATTGAGCGGGTACGCCTTCCTTACTTTGCTCTTTGCATACACTTTCCGAGTAGATAACTTCTCCTTCTTGCATCAACTAGCAATTGCCTTGCGTTCCGAGTAGGACATCTAGCCGAATCGCCTTAGGCTTAGTATGCTTTGTGTTTGCACGCCTTGCCGGGTAGCCTACTCGAGAATGATTCTTAGGCTTGATGTGCTTTATACCTGCACGCCCTTCCGAGTAATACCTCCCAGCAAATATGCTTAGGCTTAGTATGCTTTGTGTTTGCACGCCTATCCGAGTAGAATGCTTAGTAAACTGCCTAGGCTTTGTGTGCTTTGTACCTGCACGCCTATCCGAGTAGAGTTCCTTCCTGGTACTCGGCTAGTCTGTGATCCTTCTCTGTTTTTCAGGTTCTCACTCGGCAGATAATCGAGAGCTGCGAGGTTTTTGAGGGCAACTGGTCTCCTGATCGTGAGGAGGATGATGTGCCCTCTTTCGATGCCGCGGAGCAGCCCAACCTTTCTCGCTCCCCCACTACCGACAAGCGCGACGCTCTCCGCACCTGGTCTGATGAAGATTTTGACGGTAACTACCCTTTCATTCTGTTTGCTTCCGAGAAGCATCAATCCCTCGTTTGCTGTTTTTGATTCTTTCCTCTTTTCTCTTGGATTCTTAGATGAAGTTGCCGCGGACAAGGACGACGAGGACGAAGACGAGAACGAGGGCGATGCGCCCCTAGTCGTCAAGCCCCTGTCCATCGCCGCTCCTGAGACCCGCAAACGGGCTGGTAGCGGAGCACCAGCGCCTCCTGCCAAGAAGAAGAAGCCCGCCGAGAAGAAGGTGGTCGTGAAGAGGTCCAGACGAGAGCTCAAGTGCACCACCGCGTAAGCCCTCTTCTCGGTCGCCTCCCTTCTCGCGCTGTGCTATTTTCCCCCAATCTTCTTCTAATTTGCGATTTCTCTTTCTCTGCAGACCTCCCATGGACGCGAACGCAGCTCTGGCGTCTGACCACACCAAGGAAAAATCTGTGCCTCTGGTCAATCTGGATGATGATGAGGACGACACCGCCAACGCTGCTGCCGCCAATCCGCAGACCGCCAATGCACAAGGAGCAGCGTCAGAGCCAGCGACGCAGGACACTACCGTCCACCAAGAGAGAGCCCCTTCTCCTCCGGCTAGCAATGCCGAGGAGAACCAAGATCAAGTGATGCAAGACAACACCGCCGATGAACGGCCAGAAACAGAGCAAGAGCAGCCCGCCACAGGGGCTGCTGCACAAGAGAGCCTCGCTGCCGCGCAGCGAGTAGAAGACACCACCGCCACGGATGCCACTGCTTATCCATTGAGCAGCGTGCAACCGGGCGTGACACCGAGTAGCGCCCAGCCAGGAGCTGCACAAGGCGACGGATCTGCGGCGCCACCAACTGCGCAAGGCCCTACACCACCAACTGCGCAAGGCCCTACACCACCAACTGCGCAAGGCCCTACACCACCAACTGCGCAAGGCCCTACACCGCCAACCTCCTCCTCGCCGCCGAAAACCAAGGATACATCCAGCCCTCCTGCCGGGCGAGTAACCAGGCAACGAGCCCTGGATGCTCTGAGGGGTGAGGTTGACAGAAGGGCAGCCGAGAAGGAAGCTGCTGAGAAGGCCAAGGCCGAGAAGGAAACTGCTGATAAGGAAGCTGCTGAGAAGGCCAAGGCTGAGCAGAAGAAAACCAGTGCTGAGCAGAAGAAGGCCGAGAAGCAAGCTGCCGAGAAGGCAGTCGCCGAGAAGGCGAAGGCCAAGACTGACGGGAAGAAGACTGAGGATCCCGAGAAGCAGAGGGTTGAGAAGGAGCAAACGAAGAAGCGGGCCATACACCAGAGTACATCCTCAGGCGGAGCGCTCGTGATCCACGAGTCCGGCCCGATTCCTGCTGCGCTCTCTGCAGACGCTCGCGCTGCTGGCCAGCCTTGCTACCCGGAGTACATGATCGAGGTTAGCCATCAGCACTCAATCGGCTTCCCTCCCAAGGACAAAGCTTTAGCTATCCAGAGGGGAAGGAAAGTTGTAGCCATGAACTCCCCTCCTCCAGATCCAAGCCAACCCCAGTCTGTCAACATCGCTTCTCGTGGAGTCCAAGACAAACCAATAACTTCCAAGGGTCTTGAACAGGTATTGGACACCGTTGGCCACATCAACGCCAGGTGGGACAGCAGGGTTCTCGGGGAGGAGAAATGGCACGGCCTGACCCTTGGCGGCATCGACCACATGCGCGTGGATTGGAACAAGATCGATCTGGGACACAGGCCCATGTCCGTCTCCACCGAGACCGCAACCCTTGCAGCCAAAATGTTCCTGCACCGCAAGAACGCCGAAGACATCGAGCAGTCCTATGCAGTAAGTCCTTCTTGCCTTTTCCGAGTTGAATTTTCTTCTCTTCTACTCGCCTTTCTTCTTTCTTACCATCACCCCCAGTCCCCGAGATTCGGGTCGAGTAGACAGATACTCTCCGAGTAGCCTCCTACTCGGGCTGAATCTTCTCTGCTTTGCCTAACTCATTTTCTTCTCGGTTCTCAGGATAGCGTTCTTAAGCGGACCCACTTATACCGCATTCTTCTCTGGAACCATTCCATCGCCAGGAGGCGAATTGCTGCACTAGAGAAGGAAAAGGCAGTTGCTGAGGCAGCCAACAAGACCGCCAAGGACAGCACCCAGCAGCTGACTGAAGTGCAAGGTGCGCTTTTAGCTGTGCGATTCATGCGTTTTTGTTTACGCTCGCTTATGCTCGATCCACTTGGTGAACTTGTCCACCATGACCAAGATATGTGTCATATTGCCTTTAGCCGGCTTGAAAGGACCAACCATATCCAAGCACCAAACAGCAAATGGCCATGTGATAGGAATTGTTTTCAACTCGGAAGCAGGCATGTGAATCTTACTTGCGAACATCTGGCAGCCGGTGCACTTCCTCACAATATCTTCAGCTTGCTGCAGTGCAGTGAGCCAGTAGAAGCCATGCCGAAAAGCTTTCTTGACCAATGCCCGAGAAGAGGCGTGATGCCCACATTCCCCTTGATGTATCTCCACCAGGATTTCTTCTCCCTCTTCCGGGCTCACACAGCGTTGCAGCACACCAGTGGCACTTCTCTTGTGCAGCACATCTCGGACTATGGTGTAGCCCTTGGACCTTCTCTGAATCTGCCTCGCAGTCACCTCATCTTCAGGTAAAGTGCCGTCCCTTAGAAAGGATAATATGGGCATAGCCCAACTCGGTGTCTCCCGTATGGGAAACACTGGTTCGTCCAGTTCCATTGGGACAGGCTCTGGTGGTTGCACAGGAGGAGTAGGAGCGCTTCTCTGCAGCCCAGATCGATTGGCGAGAACTTCTTCAATGAATGCGACAGCCTCTGGGTTGAGGGTGGCAGTCCCCGAGTACGGAGTGGCAGTCCCCGAGTAAGGAGTGGCAGTCCCCGAGTAGGGAGTGGCAGTCCCCGAGTAGGGAACGGCAGTCCCCGAGTAGGGGATGGCAGTCCCCGGGTTCTCTGCAGCACTCTCCCAGTCAATCTCCATCGGGTCAGATTCTTCACTTGGCAGAGAAGGAACAAAGATGGATTCCGAGTTGGGGGAAGGCTTGATGGATGGCTTCCTCAAATGCTCCAAGGCAATCCCTGCCGGGATGGACTGCCGAGAAGATCCCAACTTGGATAGCTCGTCTGCTGCTTCGTTCTCTGCTCGGTGAATGTGCTGGAACTCACAGCCTTCGAAAAACCCAGTCATTGACTGCACCAAGAAACGATACGACGCCATGTTGGCATCCAAAGCATCCCAGGTACCTGAGACTTGCTGCACCACCAGATCCGAATCGCCATAGCATATAATGCGCTGCACACCAACCTCCTTTGCTACTCGCAAACCATGCACCACTGCCTCGTACTCGGCTACATTGTTGGATGCCTTGAAATGAATCTGCAACACATACTTGAGCTGATCTCGCTTGGGTGACGTGAGCACGACGCCAGCACCAAGGCCTTCTTTCACCTTTGAGCCATCAAAGTGCATTTTCCAATAGTTGGAAACTGGAGCAGGAGGTTCATACTGCATCTCGGCCCAGTCCACAAGGAATTCCGCCAGGACCTGAGACTTGATTGCTTCTCTTCTCGTATACGCGGGAGCGTACGCGGCTAGCTCGATTGCCCACTTGGCTACTCTGCCACTCGCCTCCTTGTTTCCCATGATATCCGAGATGGGAGCAGAGCTCACAACAGTGACGGGATGCTCCTGGAAGTAATGTTTCAGCTTCCTGGCGCCCAGGTACACACCATATGTCATCTTCTGGTAATGCGGATAGTTTTGCTTGGAACTGGACAGCACCTCGCTGAGATAATAGACTGGGCGCTGCACACTCTTGCCTTCTTCTTCTCGCTCCACCACTATCACCACGCTGACTACTCGGTTAGTCGCGGCAATGTACAGCAGCATAGGCTCCTTGGGTAGCGGACTAGCCAAGACGGGAGCGCTAGCCAGCATTGCTTTCAGCTCATTGAATGCCACGTCCGCTTGCGGAGTCCAGACAAACTTGTCGCTTTTCTTCATCAGCTGGTACAGAGGCAGAGCCTTCTCGCCCATTCGGCCCAGAAAACGGCTCAGTGATGCCAGACAACCCGTGAACTTCTGCACATCCTTCAATGATCTCGGCAAAGACATGCTTTCAATAGCCTTTATCTTAGAAGGATTGGCTTCAATGCCCCGACTAGAAACCAGAAAACCGAGTAGCTTTCCAGCTGGTACACCAAAGGTACACTTACTCGGATTCAGTTTCATTTTGTACTTGCGTAGGTTAGCAAAGGTTTCCTCCAGGTCGGCAAGCAGAGTATGTGTTTTATTCGTTTTGATGACAATGTCATCTACGTACACCTGCACATTCTTGCCGAGCTGGTCGTGCAAGCATTTCTGCATGCATCTCTGATAGGTTGCACCCGCATTCCTCAAGCCAAAACACATGACACGATAGCAATAAGCCCCGTACGGGGTAATGAAAGCAGTCTTTATTTGATCAGCAGGGTTGAGTGCGATCTGGTGGAAACCAGAGTAGGCATCTATGAAAGACAACAGTTCACAGCCAGCAGTGGAATCGATCACCTGATCGATGCGAGGTAGCGGGAAGGGATCCTTGGGGCATGCCTTGTTCAAGTCGGTGTAGTCGACACACATGCGCCATGCAGTGGCAGCCTTGGGATCTTCCTTTTTCTTCTCGACCATGACCGGGTTGGCTAACCAATCCGGATGCAGCACTTCCATGATGAAATTACTTATCAGCAGCTTGGTGATCTGATCACCGATGGCCTTCCTTCTCTCATCTCCGAAACGCCGCAGAGCCTGCTTCACGGGCTTGGCGTCAGGACGCACATGCAAAGAGTGCTCAACCAACTCCCTCGGGACTCCTGGTAGATCTTTATTGGTCCAGGCGAACACGTCCCGATTCTCACGGAGGAAGTGGATGAGCGCGCTTTCCTATTTCTCCGCCAACCCGGAACCAATGATGGCCACGCGCTCCGGGAACTCGGGGTCAACCTGGACTGTCTTGGTTTCCTTGGCAGCTTGGAAAGCAGTACCATGCTGAGTACTCGGCACACCTTGTGCGCCAGCTTGCGCGGACTGAGCCATGGCCACCACCTCGTACATCTTCTTCTTCTCGGCAGCAATCACCATCGATTCCGCCAGCTGAGAGCTAGCAGAGGCACACTCCATGGACTTCTTGTAATCTCCCGAGATGGTGATGATGCCATTGGGACCAGGGATCTTCATCTTTAGATAAGCCACATGTGTAGAGGCCATGAACTTGCTCAGAGCAGGCCTGCCGAGTAGAGCATGATAGGGGCTCTGATGATCCACCACTTCAAACCGCAGGCGCTCTGTGCGGCAGTTCTCCCGAGTACCGAATAGCACATCAATCCACACTCGGCCAATCGGGTTGCATGAGATCCCGGGCACAATGCCATGAAAGGTGGTCTTGCTGGGCAGCATCATGTTCTCGGCCAGGCCAAGCTTCTCGAGTGTGTCCTTGTACACAATGTTGATGCTGCTGCCGTTGTCGATTAGCACCTTGCTGAACCTCACATTCTTCTCGGGGCCCAGGAAGGTAGGATCCAGCACCAAGGCATAGGTACCCGGATTAGGCATCACCTTGGGGTGATCTGCCCGAGTCCACCTGATCTCCTGGTCACACCAATACATGTAGTGAGGGACAGCCGGAATCACTGCATTGACCTCCATGGCCCGCCTGTGCTGTGATTGCTTGTCGACTGCCTCAGAAGTGAACATCATATAGCTCTCATGGTGCTCTTGGTACTGGTTGGAGCCATTGCCCCCATTGTTGCCGTTGTTGCCATTGTTGTTGCCCTGATAGTTGTTGTTGTTGCCTCTGTTGTTGTTGTTGCGGTTGTAGTTGTTGTTGTTGTTGCGGTATCTCTCATTGTTGAAGTTCCGGTTGGCTCCTAAAGCCACCTGGTTGACATTTTCTCTTCTCGGGTACACTGGCGGCCGAGCTGCGGGCGCGCGAGTAGGCTGAACAGTAGCATTGGCAGCTGGCAGGGGAGGAGGAGGAGGCAAGCCATCACTCTTGATTACATCCCACCACTCGCACTGCCGGGTAGTGTGGTTAGCAGGCCTCGAGGGATGATGAGTGTGAAAGCTGCATGGGCCATCCTTCATGTCATCGAAGACAAACTTCTTCGGCTGCTCGGAGTTCCCGCTACCCGACTGAGAGGCGCGAAATGGCTTCTTGTTGCCTTGGCCCTGGTTCTGGTTCTGCCCGTAGGCTCCAGCAGGTTTTTGCCTTTGGCCACCACCGCCCCCAACATTCACTGCATTCACCTCTTCGGGATCATACCGAGTATCTACTCGGCGCTTGTTGCGGAACTCGTTGCGCTTGCTGCTGTTGAAGTTTCTTCTCGGCTCAGAGGAGTCCATCAGTGGCTGCGTAGGATCACCGAGTGCGTACTGATCCGCAATCTTGATGGTCTCGGCCAGGGTGTTCGGCATTTCCCTCTGCAATCTCTGCCAAAGCATGCTGCCGTGTCGGCAACCCTGCGCAAACCAAGTGATGGCCTATGCTTCATTCACACCCTCACAAGTGTTCCTCAAGGTGCTCCACCGAGTAAGGTACTCGCGGTCCGTCTCATCTTCTCGCTGCCTGCAAGCCGACAGCTGCTGGGGCCTATTCGGCCTCTTGTATGTACTCGTGAAGTTGCTGACGAAGGCGTCCGAGAAATCCAGCCAGCAATTTATGCTGTGCTTGGGCAAGTTGTTGAGCCAAGTGCGAGCTGGACCCTCTAGCATCTGCGGGACGTACCGCACTGCCCATCTCCTGTTGCCACCCGCAATGTGGACCGCGGTGACGTAGTCATTGAGCCAATCTTCGGGCTTGGTGCTACCATTGTAGCTCTTGGTGCCTCTTGCGAGCTGGAAGCCCTTCACGGAAGGCTCGTTCATGATGCGCGGGCCAAAGCACTCGGGGCCAGGAGGACCCGTGCTCTCAAGCCGCGCCGACAAGCTGATACGGTCCAGCTGGTGCCTTGCATCTCCAGGCGCCAACACGCGCTCACCAACACGGTCATGGATATCATAACCAGCCATCTCCATAGCCGAGTAGCCATCATCATACCTATCCACCTGCATAGCTGCAGGCTGCTCCACCGGGTTGGCGACTGGTGCCACTGGGCGCGGCTGCTGCCTCTGCCGAGTAGGCTGAGCTGCGGGTTGCCGAGAAGTACCCGGACGCGCGGCTTCTCGGGCACGGCTTTGAGCTTGATGGGCTTGAGAGCCTGCTCTTGCAGTGTTGTGTTCCTGCCCGGGCTGCTGCGGCACAGCAACCTGTTTCGCGGCAGCAGCCGGGTCATACACCTGCATTTGCCTGTCTCTACCCGAGCGCCCGCTGCGGCTCTTCTCGCGGCTAGGATGCGGAGACGAGGCCTGATCGTTAGATCTAGCCGCGTGCGAGTGAACCACCTGCGAAGCTCCAGCTCCCGGGTTGGCCTTCCGGAACTCCTCGTTCTGCCTGGCGGCCTCCAGCACCAACTCGTTGAGCCTCTCCTGCTGCCTGAGACGCGCCTCTCCATCCAGGCGCGGCAACTCGGCAGCCACGGCCTGTGCAGCTCTGAGCGTCTTGGCGGGTGTGCTGTACCTTGGCCTTGTGAAAGTGTTTGCGGTGGCGGACTGCGCGGGCACCTCCGCAACTGTCGCCATCTCGGCACCCAGGTTGCGCCGCGTAGCGCCTACTCTGCTGGGCCTCCTGGCGACCGGCGTGAAGCCGTGAGCCTTGTTGTACTCGAGCTGGTCTAGACTCAGCTCAAGCCTGATCTTCTCCAACTCCGCCTGCTCGGCAAGCAGCTCCTGGCGTTGCCGCTCGAGCTGCTCCCTCGCGGCTAGGAGCTCGATGTCGGTGGGAGTGGGCATGCCGGTTCGCGCAGCAGACGCGGGGATGACCGTAGACGTGGAAGGTGGCAAGTTGCTCTCCTTCTCGTAGGGCCGGTGGTTCCTGCCACCAGCAGGCGGGTCGTCAACCTCCTCGACGACGGCCGCAGCGCCAGTAGCAGCTGCGCCAGTGTTCGCCGCCAAACCCGTCACCATCACCTCAGCGCAGCATGCGGAGCTGCATGCAGGCCTTCCGCGAGCAGCAACCACCGCAGGAGGATCCTCCGCGTCATGCACCAGCTCGGGGTAGGCGCTGTTGGCGACGGTGGCGACGTAGACGAGATGCGAGCCGAAGGAGATCACCGAGCCGCCCTCGGGCATGGCCATGCCGCCGAAACAGCCGGCGTTGTCGGTGACGAAGTCGAAGGAGCCGAATCTGTGGACAAGGCCACAAACTACGCGCTCCGCTGATGAAGATCCCATCCGAACAGAAACTCCAGCCAGCGCCGCTGGTTGCCCCACGGTGGGCGCCAACTGTCGTGGTGGTGTCACGGCAGATGCCATGGGATGGCTAAAGATGTGGGGACGATGGACGCTGGAGGTGTCCGGGGAGGGATCACGCGACGAGTAGCCGCGTGAGGTAAGATCCACACAACACAAACAACACGATGTACCCAGGTTCAGGGCCCTCGTGAGGAGGTAAAACCCCTACTCCTGCCTTTCTCTATGTATTATGATGTCTCTCCGAGTAGGTACAGTACAAATGGTAACTCTACCGAGTAGCCCCTCTCTCCTCTCCGAGTAGAGCTAGGTCAAGAACTTAGGGTTTCTAGGGTTCCCAGTGAGCAACTGTTAGCGTCTCAGAGCGTGCCTCGCGCAGGAGGCGGCGGGGCACCTTATATACATGGTGCCCAGCCGGATACGTCCAAATCTAGACAAGTGTCGACATAGTGTGCACATCGTCCTTTCTCCGAGTACCCGCTGACAGCTTTGGTTCCTAATCTTGGCTGCTTCCGTAAAGTCGTTGGGCAAAACTAGGGGACAGACTGGTATCACTGTACCTAGGCACAGAGTAGGCCCCCCCTTATCCTGCCACGGCCTGCTTCCATGCTGTCACTGTCAGGCAGGCCGGGTCCCAGGTGAACAGTAGTTCGAATGCTGCCAAGTACGGACCCAGGATACGCGGGATCCTGTGTCAGAACGGCTCCTTTGACTTTCTGGCCCGAGTAAGTTCCCGCCAATTGTTCCCGCCAATTGTACTCGGGCCAATCCTTCTACTCGAAAGGATAGAACTTGATTGATATCTCCTTCTGGTCATCTTGAGGTGAGACCGAGTAGCAGTCGACCGGGTAGCGAGTACCAGGTAGTCGGCTACTCGACCAAACCTCTCTTCTGTAAGCTGTCTTTACCACCTGTCTTTACCCTACTCGGGGGTAACCCCCCGACACATCCGCTATTCGGCCGTATACATTGATGGCCGGGAGGAAGAATCAAGGAAGTTATCCTCCTCCGAGTAGAGGAACTGGTCCGAGTAGAAAAGGCGGTCTCCTACTCGGGCCAGAAGTCAAAGGAGCCGTTCTGACACAGGATCCCGCGTATCCTGGGTCCGTACCGGGGCACTGTTCACCTGCAGAGCGCGTGCTTATCCGCGCCAGGGTGTCAGCAGGGCATCGCAGGTTAGGGGGGGCCTACCCCGTGACAGTGTCAGTGATAACAGATCAGCTTCTTGGTTTTGCACAACGACTTTACACATGAAGACAAGCTAGGAAGCCAAAGTGGTGAGCGAGAAGCTGGAAGTGTACAGAGTGCACACTATGTTGACATCTTGGCTGTATCCGGCTGGGCACCAGTATATAAGGTGCCATGCCCCCTCCTGCGCGAGGGATCCCAGAATCGGTTCACATTCTTGACCTAGAGGACGACACCATTAAGGGCTACAGTCACCTAGAGAGCAGAGTGGCTACTCGGTTGTAAGCATCATTTGTACTGTGGCTACTCGGTGAGACACGAATATAAAGGAGAGAAAGGCAGGAGTAGGGGTTTTACCTCCACACGAGGGCCCTGAACCTGGGTAGATCTTGTTGTTTGCGGTGCTAGCTTCATACTCACGCGGCTACTCGCTGCGTGATCCCTCCCCGAGCGCCTCCAGCGTCCATCGTCCCCACATCTTTGGCCATCCTATGGCATCTGCCGTGACACCACCACGACAAGAGTTTATAAAATAAATCCTTGACAGTGCTTCATGATTTCTTCAAGAAAACTCCATTGAAACCATGCGGTCCCGGTGATTTATCAGGTGGCATTTCCTTGACGATGTTATCTATTTCTTCAGGAGAGACTGGTAATTCCAAGCTATCAAAGTCCGCATTAGGAATAGTGGATATATAGGAATCCAACTCAAATTGCATCTGTGGGGTATCACTATGGACAATTCTATCTTTCAAAGAATTCTACATAATTGCTGCTTTGGCTGCATGTTCTGCGATAAACCTATCATCATCACTTTTTAATGCTGCCACACAGTTTCCTCTGTAATTTTGAGTGGCCATTGTATGAATTGTTTTGTATTTTCATTCCCCAGCTTTTCCCATTTAATTTTGTCCTTGTTTTTCCAGAATTTTTTTTTGGCTTCTAGGAGTTTTAACTGATGCCTTTTCAATATTATCCTTAAATTTTTCTCTTGTAGAGAGAGTTCTCTTTGTTCCTCTAATCCATCCATAAAAGCAAGAACAAAACTGCAAGCATCAATAATCTTGTTGAGCTTAAGCAGGTTTCTACTCCATTTTTTAACCCAAATCTGAGATATTTAAATCTGGCAGTCAATTCTTTAGCTCGGTTTAATTGGGCAGGAGGAAAATTCTAGTAATTTTGGATAATATCATTGAAACCATCAAATTCCATCCAGTATTCTTCAAATCTGAATATTCTTGCCCTAGGAATAGCAGTACCTACTTGGATTTTGATAGGAAGATGATCATAAGTGACTTTAGCCACATGGATAGCTAGTGTGTTGGGGAATTTGGTGGTCTAGTCAGGTGTAGTGAATATCCAGTCAAGTTTTTCTAATAAAGGATTGTCTTGTATATTACTCCAAGTATATGTTGTCCCTTTAATAGGAACTTCCTCCAAATCAAGGTCTTTGATAATTATGTAAAACATAAGCAGGTTATTGATATCATCACCATTTCTATTTCTATTATCTAGAATTCTCATAAGGTTAAAATCCCTAGGTTCATCCATATTTCCATTATGGAAGGGTCTAGGCTATTGAGCTAGGAAATGAATTGCTTCTTTCTTCAGAAATAGTGGGACCATAAATATTTGTACTATTCTAAGATTGGTTACTGAGCTTACATGTCATTTGCACTATAATTTGAAAATTTTCCCGATTTAGCACGGTACTTTCAAATAGAGATTCATTCCAAATAATAATAATGCCACCAGAGCTACCAATTGATGGGACATAGGAAAATTTATTAATCTCCTCGAACAAAACTTATGGATATATGAGGGATTGAAATGTTCTCTTTTTGTTTCGTGGAAAAATATTATATTACAGTTGGATTTGTACACTTTAAGTCTAATAGCATCCCATATTTCGTGGGAATTAATCCCTCTAATATTCAAATTTAAGATAATCCAAATTATGTTATTATCCATAAGACCAGTTGAGAAGAAACAATAACTAGTCTGATCTAGTCAGTCTAGGGTAGATGATAGTAATAATAATCAATATATATTGATATTGCACAATTATTTGCTAAAAAATATAATAGATAGTATCCAAGCCAAAGAGCATATGAAAATCACCATAGGTATGTGCTACACCAGAAATTCTTGTTGCTATGGATGGTGTGTTGGGAACCCCAAGAGGAGGGTGTGATGAGTGCAGCAGTAAGAATTTCCCCCAGTTAAGAACCAAGGTTATCAATCCAGTAGGAGAAAGAGGATCTTCGGAAGGTTGATGCCACTGACGGTGGTGATGGCGCCTCACCGGTGTCAGCAACAACGCGGAAACTACACACAACACAACCAAAATACTTCGTCCCAACGGTGCAGTGAGGTTGTCAATCTCACCGGTCTTGCTGAAAAACAAAGAATAGACGTATAGTGTGGAAACTGGTGTATGCTTGCAGTAAATAAAGAAAGCAGAGAATTGTAGTGGTTTGTTTAACAGTGTAGGAAAATGGACCAGGGTTCATAGGTTCACAAGTGGTGTCTCTCCATAAAAGATAACATGTTGGGTGACCAAATTACAGTTGGGCAATTGACAAATAGAGGTTGCACCGTAGTGCACATTTATGACATGATGACTACTATGATATTTAGTGCGGTCATTACAACAGTATACATAGACCGTAATCCAACTGCATCTATGACTAATAATCCACCCTCAGGTTATCATCCGAACCCCCCTTAGGTATTAAGTTTCAAGCAACAGATAATCGCATTAAGCAATGTGTGTAATGTAAGCAATGATTGTGCACGCGGGCACTCACACCGCTGTTTTCTCCCTAGTGGCAACAACACATCCTCCCCCGTCACGTTTCTGTCACTCGAGCACAGGCAAAAAGGAGGCATGAACCCAACTACCGAGCATAAATACTCCCTCTTGGAGTCACTAGAAACTACATGGCCAGAGCAACCACTAGCAACGGAAAGCATGCAAGATCACAAATAACATATGCAATAAAGACTATAATCAACTTGGCATAATTTCAATATTCATCGGATACAAGCAAGCACATCACATAGAATTACATAAGAACAATCTCGATCATGTTAGGCAGATCACGAGATCTAAACATTGAGGCATACGAGGAGAAGACAACCATCTAGCTACTGCTATGGACCCGTAGTCCAAGGATGAACTACTCACGCATCACTCCGGAGGCAGGAATGGTGATGAAGAGGCTTCCGGTGATGATCTAGGGTTGACGACGACGGCGGCTGCGGAACTTTTCAGGGATTTTTTATCAGGTTCTTAGGGGGTTCCTTCGGAGGGGAATAAATAGGCAAAAGGGCAGCGTCGGTGGGCCACCAGGGTGGCCTCACCAACCCCAGGCGCGGCCAAGGGGGGCCCCTGGCTATGGTGAGGCCCCCTAGTGCCCGTCTTCGACTCCTTTTGGACTTTTGGATGCTTCAGGGGAAAATAGGAACTTCGGGATTCGTGGGGTCCAATTCCGAGAATATTTCCAAAACAAATTTTCTGAAATAAAAAACATCAGAAAACAGGGAACTGGCACTTGACATCTTGTTAATAGGTTAGTCCCGGAAAACGTGTAAAAATGCTATAAAGAAGGGAGAAAACATGTAGCAATTGGCATAATATCATCATGGAACATCAGAAATTATAGATACGTTGGAGACGTATCAAGCATCCCCAAGCTTAGTTCCTACTCGTCCTCGAGTAGATAAACGATAAAACAAAATAATTTCTGGGGTGACATGCCACCACACAATCTTGATCATAATATGTAAAGTAGAGAATGTAAACTGAAATCATAGAACTTTAACACACACATGATAAATAGAACTTTAATAATAAAGCATAGAAATCACTTTGCATCATGATAAGTAACTCAAATAAAAGATCATGAATAACAATGCAAAGAAAGATATACGTTTGTTTCAAGTATAGAGAAAGCATGGCAAAGTGGTATTTCGCTAGTCCTTAAGAGTGGGGCAAAACATAAATGCCAGGACACCTTCAAAGTTCACGAGGAAGACTAGAACAAATAATTAGAGAACAAGCAATAACACATCATGAATCAATTAATAATGTTTCTGGGACAAATGCACATAAAACTCAGAATGGCAAAAATGCTCTCTCAACTATGCATAAAGTTAGAAGATGGAGACTCAACATAGAAGTAAAAGAAAGGACCTTCGCAGAGGGAAGCAGGGATCACTCATGTGCTAGAGCTTTTATTTTATTTTATTAAACAGAGGTATTAAAAGTTTGGCACTCCTCCCATCCATCTTACACAAATCATGGCTAATCGAATCCTTGGGTGCCTGCCAACAATCACATACCATGGGGGAGTGTCTATATTTTGGGAGATGTACGCTAATGTCAACAAATGGTAAACAGAAAATACAGTACGTCACAAGCCAAGTAGATTTCACAAGAGCGGCTCCCATATGAAGGACGCAACTGGTGTAGAAGGTCATCCCTGTTTCTCTTTTGTTTACACAACTATGCTTTGACTGATAAATCAGGGGCAAAAATAGTAAAGAGATTTTGTGTGTATTAATTTGGGGCTGGGCACCCTGCTGCCATCTCTTCTATCAATTGGATAAGCGGATGAAGCCACTAGTCCAGGGTGTGAAATCCAATCAACAAGTGAGATAAATATTCTCTATTTACATCCTCATGAGCAAAAACAGGAACACAAAGGAGGAGTAATCTTGAAGGTTTAAAGGTAACACATGAGCAATTTACTTGGAGTGGTAGTTAAATACCACATGTAGGTAGGTATCGTGGAAACAATGGGAAAACTTGGTTTTAGGGAGTTGGATGCACGAGTAGAATTCCATACTCAGTACAGGTGGAGGCTAGCAAAAGACTGGGAGCGACAGATCAAGAGAGCATAAGAGCCATAATCGTGCATAGCGACATAAACATCATTAATCAAAGCATAAGTGGTATCACAAGTTCAAAAACTAAATGTTCATAGAGGCTATTAGTAACTGGTTCATAGTCATAAACATGGTGTGAGCATACGCCAAGTCAACCAAATAAAACATTCAAAAGAGAATACCACAAATTTATGCTTCAATGTGACAAGAACAACTCACGATTCTTTCAATGGCATATTAAAAACTCTCAGCTATTTGAGGCTAATCATGCTACTCAATAAGCACAAGGCTTTAAAACTAAAATAACATCTAGCATGGTATGAAAAAGTTCTAGCCACAGTCTATACAAGCTTCTACTTGCACCATTAAAAATTTCTTCTTCAAGCAATAGTCTACATGATACAACAAGCAAACATGAGAGTACTCACATAACACTACTGATGACCCACAAGTATAGGGGGTGTATCGTAGTACTTTCGATAAATAAGAGTGTTGAACCCAACGAGGAGCAGAAGGTGTTGACAAGCAGTTTCGATGAAGGAATAACTATAAATACTGGTAAACAGATTTGTAGGGGTTTTTTATATTGCAGATAAATAAAGTGCGAGTAAATAAAATGCAGTAGTAGTAATTGCAGAAAGTGGCCCAATCCTTTCTTCAGCAAAGGACAAGCCGGTGGGTTTACTTATGATTAAAAAACGTTCTCGAGGACACAAGGGAGGTTTCTGTCAAGTGCTTTTGTTCCATGCAGCTGAATAATGTTAGGTGTTTTGATAAGTGTTGTGTGGGTGAACCTATGCTAATGTACCATCCCATCCAAGACTAATACAAACTTGTGATTATACCCCTTGCACGCATCCGCAACTACAAGAAAGTAATTAAGAAATAAATCTAACCACAACTTTAAACTCCGGGATCCTACGCTCCCTCGTGTAATGGTTTCCTATTGGGGGTTTAGGTTTCTGTCACTCCGGCGACCCCACAATTAGTAGCCAAATACACGATGCATCCCCCTAGGCCCATAAATGGTGAAGTATCATGTAGTCGATGTTCACACGACACCACTAGGAGAATAACACCACAACTTAAATATCAAACATTAAATATTATTCAACATTACTTCACTACTAACAACTTGACTTCTCCCATGTCCTCAATAACAACACGCACTAATCACAAGATATCATATGGATCATAATCAGAGGTGATATAATGGATGATAACAATCTGGTCATAAAGTGGAAACACAGATAAATCTCACAAGCATCAACTACTAACAAGTAATCCACACCGGGAGAGAGATCTAATGCAAAACAACGATAGAGGCCCCTAATTGTTACAGCGGGATGGCGGTGGATGATGAGGGTGATGGTGCTGGTGGTGATGACGATGATGATGACGATCTTGAGGATGCCCGAAGTGATGATGGTTACGATGGCGGTGATTTCCCCTCTCTAGAGAGGAATTTCCTCGGCAGATTTCTCCCTGCCAGAGACCTTTTCCCTCTCGGGTATTTTCCGCCCCGCGGCAGCGGCGGAATAATTATTCGACGATTGAATGAGGCTTAGGGTTCCCTGGGGGCCAAGCACACAAAAAATACCCCCAAGAGGTGGGCCAGGGTGGCCACACCATAGGTGGCGCGACCAGGGGGGCGCGCCACCCCTAGGTGTGGGCCCCTGGTGGCCTCCCTCCAGCTCTCCTTCTGGCTCAATTCCTCCTCTAAACTTTTAGGACACCCTGGATGTCCCCTTATTCTTCTGATCTTCTGAAATATGGTATCTCAATGGTGCTTTTTCCATCGGATTTCTGGTCCCGGTGTTTATTCTCCAAAAATTATAAAACTTGCAGAATAAGATAAAATAACATAAGGGATGCATCATAACATGAAATATATCGATGAATAAAAGAAAATTATGATGTAAAATAGTGATGCAAAATAGACGTATCAACTCCCCCCCAAGCTTAGACTTCGCTTGTCCCCAAGCGAAACTAAACTCAAAAAACATGATCGCGGGTTTATGGAGTGAAGAGTCGATAAATAAAATACGGACAAGAAGCATCACATCTATCTATGCACCAATCATTATGGACAACAACTTCCTCTCATATGACCCAACTTGAAACGAGTAATGGGACTCACAAACAAAGATAATAAAGAGAGAATCAAAATATGTGATGGCAAACTTCGTTCTTGGTCAGGGAACATTTAATGAAATCATACTTATATTAGATGAAGTCTTTATTACAAGGTTTATATTGTAGAGCTTAACATGTCTAATTATAGCAACTATTTTATAGTGATTCATATCTTTCAAATTAATATTCATTCACATAATAAAGCATGTGCTAAACAAAGAAGGATAGAAAACATGATTGAATAAATCAACATATAAATGATGAGATCACAACAACTGAAATGCTTGCTGGAGACAGAAAGAAGTAGGTTTACTGACTCAACATAAAAGTAAAAGATAGTCCCTTCGCGGAGGGAAGCATTGATCACTCATGTGCTAGAGATTTTATTTTAATAGACCGAGGTATAAAATGCATGACACTCCTCCCATCCATCTTACACAAACCATGGCTAACCGAATCCTCGGGTGCCTGCAAACAATCAAAAACCTGGAGGAGTGTCTAAATTTTTGAGAGGTGTATGTTTATGTCAACGAATGGCAAACAGAAAATACAGTACATCACAAGCCAACTAGACTCACAAGAGCGACTCACATAGAAGGACACAACTGGTATAGAAGGTCATCCCTCTTTCTCTTTTGTTTACACAATTATGCTTTGACTGATAAATCAGGGCAAAAGAGTTTGTATTATTATTTGGGGCTGGGAACCCCGCTGCCAACTCTTCTAGCATTTGGATAAGCGGATGAAGCCACTAGTCTAGGTGTGTGAGTCTAATCAACAAGTGAGATGAAGATTCTCTATTTGCGTCCTCATGAGCTAAAACGGGAATACAAAACAGGGATAATTTGAAAGTTTTAAAGGTAACACATGAGCAATTTACTTGGAGTGGCAGTTAAATACCACATGTAGGTAGGTATGGTGGACACTATGGGCAAGGTTTTGGGGTTTAAGGTTTGGATGCACGAGAAGCATTCCCTTTAAGTATAGGGTTTTTGGCTAGCAAGGCTGGGTAGCAAGCATAACAGTTGAAGGAAAACAAACAAATATACATATGATGAAACCAATCATGCAATCTTCATTGAAAGCCCAAGCGATCTTAACTTCTGAATACTAAGTTTATGAGCTAAAAGGCAAATTTCTCTTTCCTATGCTAGCAACTCAAATTATTATTTCTGCTTGACCCAAGCTAAGTTTGCCAAAACCAACTAGATTAACTTGATGATCTCTATAGTGATACCAAATACTAATAACAAGCTCAACCATATGACATAAGTTGAAAACTTAAATAATGTGCATAGAAAGTAACTCATGAAACTTCTCATTAATATTGCAAACCGACAACTCACACCAACGGATACAACGATAACCAACTAGGGAGAGACACTTCCATACTGCAAACCATCCTATATGGTAATATCTCTACTCATGATATGACTCTACTTAAAAGGTAAAAAGATGAAAGATAGTGATGTGATACTGCGACACTCCCCCAAGCTTGGAACAAGCCGAGGGGATTCCAATACCAATGACGAATTATTTCTTCGGTGGTGGTGAATCCTTCTCATCCTCGGTCTTCCAAGGTAAAGGCTCTCCATCCACAAATGACGTCCTGGTGTCCATCATCCTGAAACTAGCAGTAGAGCTTATACATTTAAACATGTTCTCATACTCACAGTTCTGGTTCTGCACGTCATACAGTTGTGCTTGGAGATCATTGGTGGTCTTGGCGAGTGAGAGAATCTCCTCCCAAAGCTTCAAATTCTCCCTCTTGTATTCAACGATCTGTTCCGCCTTTATCCTGTCGATGATCTCAACTGCACGATCCGCCATCTTCTTGTACCTGAAAACTTCTTGCTCCAGTTCTTCCATCCTAGCTTCCAGACTGCCTTCTCCTCTAGGGCCCCGAACATCTTCAATTTGCACCTTCTCGTCCTTGAGCAGCAATTCCTTGGGATGCATCTTGAACTCGTTCATGTATAGGTTGACGACGTTCTCAAAGAAAATGTCTTTGGGAGATCCAGGAGAAGCCATGTTGCTATAGATCTGAAGATGTAATCTGGCAGAAACAACTCGAAACAGAAACACGACGAGAAAACGATATACGGACCTCGGGGGGTCTGGGGGATTATATAGCAAAAAGTTTCAGAACGAAAGGAAAGTCCAGGTCGAAAACGAGTCGGAGAGAGGCTCCGGGGCGCCCACACCATGGGCCGGCGCGACCAGGAGTGGGCCCGCGCCACCCTATGGTGTGGAGCCTCCGGGCTCCGTCTCCACCTCGTTTCCGGCTCATAATTTTTCATATTTTCCAAAAAAAAGTAAAAAATAAAAGTTGGAAGATGTTTCGCGAACGTTTTCTTACCAAAATTGTTACCTATTCGAAAACTGACTCTGCAGGTTTTGAAATATGCTTCTTATTAAATTCCTTCGGGATCATGGCTCGAATACAATCAACATTTTCATTATAAGGATCTCCAAAAATATAGTGCTCGAGTCTTTGGCCATTCACCACTTGTGAGGAGTTGTTTCGAGGGAAACAATTTTAATTGCCCCTGAACGATATACCTCTTCGATAACAAAAGGTCTTTACCATCTCGAGAGTAATTTCCTGCAAAAAATCTGAGACGAGACCTATACAATAACACTTTCTCACCAACATGAAATTCTCTTTTCATAATTCTCTTATCATGCCACCTTTTAACTTTCTCTTTAAAGATCTTAGCATTTTCATATGCTTCACTCCTCCATTCATCTAAAGAACTTAAGTCAAGCAACCTTTTCTCACCAGCAAGTTTAAAATCTCTATTTAGGTCTTTCACTGCCCAATAAGATCTGTGTTCTAATTCTAGGGGCAAGTGACAAGATTTTCCATAAACCATTTTATAAGGAGACATGCCCATGGGATTTTTGTAAGCAGTTCTATAAGCCCACAGAGCGTCATTTAATTTCTCGGTCCAATTTTTCTAGATTTGTTAATAGTCTTTTGCAAGATATATTTGATTTCTCCATTTGATAATTCTACTTGCCCACTAGTTTGAGGATGATAGGGCGAGGCAATTCTATGATTAACATCATATTTAGCAAGGATTTTTCTAAAACCACCATGAATAAAATGAGAACCCATCAGTCATAAGATATCTAGGTACACCAAACCTAGGGAAAATGATGTCTTTAAGCATTTTTAATGAGGTTTCACCGTCAACACTTTTAGTTGGTATAGCTTCTACCCATTTAGTAACATAATCAACAGCAACACGAATATGAGTGTAGCCTTTTGAAGGAGGGAAAGGACCCATAAAGTCAAAACCCCAACAATCAAACGGTTCAATAACAAGAGAATAATTTATAGGCATTTCATTACGTCTAGAAATATTTCCAACTCTTTGACATTGATCACAAGATAAAACAAATTTTCTAGCATCTTTAAATAGAGTAGGCCAATAAAAACCTGATTGTAGAACCTTATGTGCAGTTCTATCTCCAGCGTGATGTCCTCCATAAGCACTACTATGACATTTTCTCAACATTTCTTGTTGTTCATTTTCAGGAACACATCTTCTCGTAATACCATCAACACCTTCTTTATATAAGTGTGGGTCATCCCAAAAATAATGCCTCAAATCATAGAAGAATTTTCTTCTTTGCTGAGCTGTAAAGTTAGGAGGCAAATACTTTGAAACAATAAAGTTATCATAATCATCATACCATGGACTCTCTTGAGAACTCACTTTTATTGCAGCCAACTGTTCATTAGAAAAACTATCATTAACAGTAATAGGGTCATCATAGATATTTTCTAATCTAGACAAATTATCAGCAACAGGATTTTCAGCACCCTTCCTATCCACGATATGTAAATCAAACTCTTGTAAAAGAAGCACCCATCTAATAAGCCTAGGCTTAGCATCTTTCTTTTCCATAAGGTACTTCATAGCAGCATGATCGATATGAATAGTAACTTTAGAATCAACAATATACTGCCGAAATTTATCCCAAGCAAAAACTACAGCTAGGAATTCTTTCTGAGTAGTAGCATAATTCTTTTGAGCAGCATCAAGAGTTTTACTAGTATAATGAATAACATTTAACTTCTTATCTACCCGTTGTCCAAGAACAGCACCTACAACATAGCCACTAACATCACACATAATTTCAAACGGTAAATTCCAATCAGGTGATTGAACAATAGGGGCAGATATTAAAGCCTTCTTTAAAATTTCAAAAGATTATTTACAATCTTCATCAAAACAAAAGGTACATATTTTTGAAGAAGATTAGTAAGAGGCTTTGATATTTTAGAGAAATCCTTAATAAACCTTCTATAGAAACTAGCATGACCAAGAATACTACGAATACCTTTGACATCCCTAGGATAGGGAATTTTCTCAATAGCTTTAACTCTAGCTGTGTCAACTTCAATACCTCTTTCAGAAATTTTATGTCCAAGTACAATTCCTTCATTAACCATAAAATGGCATTTCTCCCAATTAAGAACAAGATTAGTCTCCTCACATCTCTGCAAAACTTTATCAAGATTCTGCAAACAATTATCAAAAGAAGTTCCATAGACGGAGAAATCTCCATGAAGACTTCCACAATTTCTTCACAAAGACCATGAAAGATAGCAGACATACATCTTTGAAAAGTAGCAGGAGCATTACATAAACCAAAAGGCATATGTCTATAAGCATAAGTTCCAAAAGGACAAGTGAAAGTTGTTTTCTCTTGATCACGCTTCCTAACAGCAATTTGAGAGAACCTAGAATAACAATCAAGAAAGCAAAAATGAGTTTTTTTAGACAACCTTTCTAACATTTGATCAATAAAAGGCAAAGGATAATGATCTTTCTTAGTAACTTTGTTAACGTTCCTAAAATCAATGCACATCCTATAACCAACCACTACTCTTTGAGGAATAAGTTCATTATTTTCATTTGGCACAACATTCATCCCTCCTTTCTTAGGGACACAATGCACAGGACTAACCCATCTACTATCAGCAATAGGATAAATAATACCAGCATCAAGGAGTTTTAATACCTCGTTTCTTACCACATCCTTCATCTTAGGATTTAAACGGCGTTGATGCTCAACAACTGCTTTGCATCAGGTTCAGTATTAATAGCATGCTGACATATAGTAGGAGAAATCCCCTTGAAATCGTCAAGAGTATAACCAATAGCACCTCTGTGTTTCTTCAATATTCCCAATAATCTCTCCTCTTCTTTACCAGAAAGTTAAGAACTAATAATAACAGGATATAATTTATTCTCATCAATATGAGCATATTTAAGATTGTCAAGCAAGGGCTTTAAATTAAAAACAGGATCCACCTTAGGTGGTAATGTGGTACCCAAGTCTTCCACCGGTAAATTATGTTTCAGCATTGCTGGCTGATCTAAGAAAATCTCGTCAATTTCATTCCTTTCTTCCATAAAGACATCACTTTCGTGGTCTTCCATGTATTGCTGCAAAGGATTGTTAGGAGAAAGAGCAATAGCAGCCAATTGTTCAACTTTATAATTCTCATTAGGCAACTCAGCTTCATAAGGTGCTTTAGCAAATTTGGAGAAATAAAATTCATAAGACTCTCCATCAAACTTTGTAAGAATTTTCTCCTTTTTACAATCAATAACAACACCACAAGTGTTTAAGAAAGGTCTACCAAATATAATAGGACAAGTATCACTAGCAGAAGTGACTAGTACTAGAAAATCAGCAGGATGCTTAGTTTTACCACATAAGACCTCCACATCTCTAACAATACCAATCAGAGAAATAGTTTCCCTATTAGCAAGTTGTATAATCACATCAATGTCTTCAAGTTCACAAGAACCAATTTCATGCATGATTTCTTTATAAAGCTCATAAGGAATAGCACTAGAACTAGCACCAATATCACACAAACCATAATAGCAATGATCACCTATCCTCACAAATAACACAGGAACACTAGGTTTCCTAGATTTTCTAGGATGAGAGACAATATTAGAAGCATCTTCACAAAATATTGTCCTTCTTCTACATTTTCAGAAACAAGGTCCTTTACTATTGCTATTGTAGGTTCTACAGTTATTTGTTCCTCGGGTTCTACAGGTTTCCTTGCACTTTTATTAACCACACTAGCTAACATAGAATGTTCTTTTACCTTAGCAGGGAAAGGCATTTTCTCAATATAATGTTCAGGCACAATAGAATCAACAGTATGAACTTCTATATCTCTAGCAGGAACACAATTAACAATATCTTTATAAGGTGCATGGTACTTGTCCCATTCCTTTTTAGGAATATCAAAATAAGAAGCAAAAGCCTTATATAAGTTTGCAACAACTTGAGAATCAAGCCCATAAACAATACTAACATTATGAAAATCATCGGAACAAGAATGCATTCATAGTCATAATTTATACCTGACTTTCTACCTTTGTCATTCTCCCATCCTTCAGTGTTCTCTTGAATATGGTGAAGAAGATCCCATTTAGCTTCATGTTTCATACGTGTAAATGATCTAGAACAAGAAGCATCCAATAAACACTTATCATGAAGACAAAGCCTTGCATAGAAATTATTAATAACAATATTACTGGGGAGCTCATGAACGGGGCATTTGAGCATTAGTAACTTCAATCTCCCCCGTGCTTGGGCAATACTCTCTCCGTCACGAGGCCAAAAATTATATATATAATTCCGATCTCTATTAATTTCACTGGGAGGATAGAATCTAGAATAAAAGAGAGGCACAATTTCCTCCCATCCAATAGTTTGGCTATTTTTCAGCAGTTTGAGCCATTCAGAGGCTCGGCCTGTCAATGAAATAGAGAATAATTTCCTCTTCACTTGGCTTGTTGTAATACCTGCACACTTGAACAACTCGCATAATTCATGTAAAAAGAGCAAATGATCACCAGGATGGACAGTTCCATCACCTGAATTGGAGTTATCCCTATCATGTTTAACAATCTTTATAGGTATTTTATAAGGATCCAAATCATCAGGCGGTGGTTCACTTACTACCCTAGCAGTGGTAGCAGTGCCCGAAAATAAGGACTCAAAAGGAGACCCAAACATAGTGTAATAAAGCGGTAGACAGTAATAAAAAAAAACAATTACCGCAGAAGCTTCCTTTATCAATTCCACTTCCCAATAGCGCTTCACTCCCTGGCAACGACGCCATAAAATAGTCTTGATAACCCACAAGTATAGGGAGTGTACCGTAGTACTTTCGATAAATAAGAGTGTCGAACCCAACAAGGAGTAGAAGGTGTTGACAAGCAGTTTCGATGAAGGAATAACTGTAAATACTGGAAAATAGATTTGTAGGTGTTTTTTATATTGCAGATAAATAAAGTACGAGTAAATAAAATGCAGTAGTAGTAATTGCAGCAAGTGGCCCAATCCTTTCTTCAGCAAAGGACAAGTCGGTGGGTTTACTTATGATTAACAAATGTTCTCGAGGACACACGGGAGGTTTATGTCAAGTGCTTTTGTTCCATGCAGCTGAATAATGTTAGGTGTTTTGATAAGTGTTGTGTGGGTGAACCTATGCTAATGTACTATCCCATCCAAGACTAATACATACTTGTGATTTGTAACGCCCGGGGGTTTCGCCCCCCCAAATAGAATTGTTTGTTTGTTTCGTTTTTCATCATGGCATCGTGCATTGCATCTTATTTTGAAACATCTATTTTCCTTCACAAATTTTAAATCAACTAAATTGCAGAAAATTCCATTTTGTTTGAGCTTGTCTATTATTCCCTAAATCCATTTGTGTTGTTTTCTGAAAATAATAAATTACAAAAGAAAAAAAAAATTTGGTTGGGTGGCAGCCAACCGGCCAGGCCCTAGTGGCCCAACCGGAGGCCACCAACCCAACCCCAAACCCTAGACCTAAACCGGACCACACGCACACCACACAAACACACACGCACACAGCACCACACAACACACGCACACCACGCACGCCACACCCTGGCACACACGCACACGGCACACCCCACACAACACAACTCACGGAAAAAAAAAACGAAGCAAGGAATCGATCGATCGTTTTCCCATCGTCCTCATCCCGACCCCATCGTCCTCCTTCGCTCGCCCCGCCTCCCTGCCATGACGCCGCCGCCGCACCCTCTCCCTCTTGCTCCGGCCGCCCTCCCTCCGAGCTCGCCCACCTCGTCTCCCTCTCCCCAAGCTCCGCCGCCCCCTCCCTCTTGCTGCTCGCGCCGCCGCCAAGGAAGGCCGCGGCCGCCCTGCTCCTCACCGGCCATGGCGCCCTCGACGTCCCCGATCTGCAGCGGCTGGAGCTCCGTCCCGCCCCAGCCTAGCGCCTCTCCCTCTGTCCCGATGCACCAGCCGTGGGAGCAGGCCATGGCGACGGCCCAAGCGGGAGATGCAGGGGCATCCTTCCTCCGCTGCAGATGAGGAGAAGGACCTCCTGCTGCTGGCCACCTCCCCAAGCTGCTGTTGGCAACGACTCCCTCCTTGCCGCTGCCCGTGTTAGGATTCCCCGCCCCGGTTCGTTTTTCACGGCGCCTTCTCGGTCTTTCATGTCATGGACGCACCATAGGTGTTCGACACAAGTACCACAAGAGGCGGGACTCCTTGCGGGCAGCCGTTCGTGCTCATGTTACAGTTGTTGTGGCCGAGGCCTTCGCGCCCGTGTCGTGGATGACCGTGACGCCGCCGAGATCGACCCCGACCCGTACCTCGTCGCCAAGTCCGAGCACCGGAACCGCCAAGATTCCTACCCGGTGCGACAAGCACCTCGACCACGACTACTCCCTCGACGAACCGTGAACGACTACATCGCCTTCGTCATGTCCGTTTTGCGTCGGCCGCCTTCGTGCGCGCCCGAAGACTGAAACTGTCAAGTTCGCCACCAACCCCGGAGATGCCGATGTAAGGTTCGGCCACGACTACGACGACCACGTCGACTCCAGACGTGAATGACTACTTCGACGACGACACGAGAACAATTATCTCCTCGACGCCCCAAAGACGATGATGCGGTGGTGCAATTACGACTACTTCCTCGACGTCGACTACTTCCACTACCACGCCTACGTCGACTACTTCCTCTATGACCAGAAGACCTCGACTTCGACTACATCGACAACGGAATGTCTACTTCCCCTGCTACGACGACCTCGCCTACTTCCTCTTCTTCGTCTACTTCCTCCTCTTCCACTACTTCCTCCATGTCCCGAAGTTTTCGGCGCCGAACCCGAAGATCCTCTCCACACGTGCGAACCCAAACCCTTATATATTTATGCCCTATTTTCTATAACATAACAACTATATTTAAAATGTCATCGCATCATGTTTGCATTGCATCTTGTGGGTTTCGGGGTAATAATAATATCACCTAATAATTAAATATGGAATGAGTTGGAATAATTAAATATTGTTCCGGTTCCATTTAAAATTGCATAGCTCATCTTTATATTATCTCGCCATGTTAAACAACATTTAATCTTGATGGGTAAATAAATAACGTGAACCTCCTAAATTAAATGTTGGGCTTCCGGCTCAATTTAAATTGTTTAATTGCATAAATCATAACTAATTCATCTGAACTCCAAATTTGAAAAGTAAAATATGTTTTCCAATGAAAATTCTCTAAACTTTGCAAATATCAACTTTGTTTTCTGTTTTGAATAATTTAAATTGCTGAAAACAACTATTTCTTAATTAATGCATTAAAATTGCTAATTTGATAACTTGCTCATTTTAATTCCAAATCCAACAAATAAATATGTTTTCATACCAGAAAAATGCACTTAATCTGTTCATGCCATCCATGTTCGTGTTTGCACCTTGCATGTTGCATTTGTAGTAGTGTTATGTATGTTCACCTAATAAATAAATATGGAATGTGTTGGGGTATTTAATTCAATTGTTGCCCTATTCCATTTAATATTGGATAGATCACCTCTACCTTGTTTAAACCTGTTAATCAACATTTAATATTGATGGTTAGCTAAACAACTTGAACCAATAATTAATTGTCCGGACTCCGGTTCCGATTAAATTGCTTAAGTTGTTTCCTCCCATGCATCTTGCCATGTCATGCATATAAAATAGGATCATGCTGGATCTTTTGCCGTAGTAGTAATTGTTGCATCCGGTGTTTCTTTTAGTTCGTTGCTTCTTCGCGGATAGGACGTTGAGATGATGTGAGCAACGACAAGTTCTGCTACCTTGCGGGATCTCAGGCAAGTATACTCACTTGCTGCCATATGGCTACCTTTCATCACTTGTTACCGATTCTTTCCGTTGATTCTTTTCTGCTATCCTTAGTAGTAGTTGTTTCTGTTACGAACCCATCACATGATACCCTGAACCCTGATATTGCCTCACCTCCATACCTATAACCATTGCTTGTTGCCCGTGTCTTACTAGCATGCTTAGATTGTTTTGCTCGAGTCTGTTACCCGTTACTTTCTGTTACTATTCCATTACGTTCTGGGGGCTCGATGTTTAATCAATCAATCATGCTAATGTTATTGTTCAATAATAAATTTGATGATAAGGCACCGGCAGGAGGCCCTTTGTGGTTTTGAGGCCTGCTAGTGTCGACCCTAATAGGAAAAGGGTCTTGTCTACTGATCCATGATGAGCGCACTACCCGCATGTGGGAAGCGAGTATGGGCGCCCCCCTCAACTGACTCGATTCGCATCTCGTCCAAATCGCCGTACTAGTTCGGGTGTTCCATTTGCTGCATCATATGCAGGTACGAACCCTTGGCGCCAGGGTGGAACTTTTGTAGTCGGCATTTAGGGCGGCGTGGTCTTCCAGTGCTATGAAGCTCCCCACTTCTTCGGGGGGTGGATTAGCCGCGCACGCACAGCACGCGGTGCTTTGGGCTTGATGCGAAGAAGGGTTGGTTGTGTTGAGTACCCCGCTTGGTGGGGTGATCTCCCATCTGGCGGGATATTCTTACGTGTACGGTTACTATGGTGCACCCCTGCAGGGTAAATCTTCTCGAGAAGCCGTGTTTTCCGCGGTTATGGACTACTTGGTGAAAGTACTGGCTAACAAGTACTCAGGACAACTTAAACCTAATGATTAACAATCTGTCACCCAATGAATAACAACTTTGACTAGTAATAGGCTTATTGACACAATAATCTGAACCATCATTAATCCAACTGGGTGAGTTATCCTCGGATTGCTTCTTCGGATAAGGGGCGAGATCCAGGATGGGTTTGTTTGAAGTTATCTTTCAGTTGGTTACAATACTCGATCTTATCTTCTTTCTGGTAGCCGGAAGTTGTAGTATCTCTCTGTAGTTGGTTAGTGCAGCCTGTTGTCGCTTATTTGCAATAACCCCTTCCTTTCCGCTGATCCTAAAGTATCTGTATCTTGTGATGACTGGCTACGCCGGTAACTTGTGAGTATGGGTTTTATCCCCCTTGCCAGTACTTAACCGTACTGACCCACGAATCTCTTTCGTGGCTGCAAATTCCAAATTGCAGTCAACAGGTTTGAAGTCTGACGACGTTAGCTTGGGAATCCCTCCGGCTTGGCCTGGGCAGGGATTGGACGCTCTCGGTTATCTTCAGGACTCTTAGTCCAATTTGTATCTTGTCCGTAGACGGACGATATGTTGTTCCTTCCGCTGTTATTTGGATCTTTGTATTGTATCAGTTGTATCCTTGACTCGTTTGAGTCATCTTGTATCTATCTGTTTCTGTTGTAATTGTGGAATATTCGTGAACTGTTGTAATGTTATCATAAGTGGCAACCTGGAATCGGTTATTATGCGGATTTGGCGGAAATGCTGAAATCTGCATAGTACCCGATATCGGGGCGTCACAAATGGTATCAGAGCCTTGGTTCCGATTCCCGATATTGTTTCGATACGAATGGTTATCGAAGCAACGGGTCCGCAAAGCCTGTAGGATAACCTCGCTAACGGTCGTTGTTTCTAGAGTGTCAACAACTATTTCTGCTAAACTATTTTGGAAAACCTCTCAATAGGATTCTTGTTTTTCTCCTTATCCCTATTCTATTTCCCCTCCCATCTTATTTGTTTTGGAGTCTACTCTCGTACTCAATCTTTCAAAGTGTTAGGATCCTACGTGGGTGGACGTTTTCTGAGCCGTTAACCTAATAGGTTCGATCATCGGAAGATTCCTGGTGGAAGAACATCGTCATCGCTCCGAGCAAGAATCTCTTGTTAGTGGTGTCGAGGAGATCAACTGGAAGCATGAAGAATTGATAGTCGAACTTCTTTCCCCTCCCGGGTTAGTAGGTGGATTGCGAGGGCGCAATCCCCTTGTTAGTGGTGTCGGCTGTAACGCCCGGGGGTTTCGCCCCCCCAAATAGAATTGTTTGTTTGTTTCGTTTTTCATCATGGCATCGTGCATTGCATCTTATTTTGAAACATCTATTTTCCTTCACAAATTTTAAATCAACTAAATTGCAGAAAATTCCATTTTGTTTGAGCTTGTCTATTATTCCCTAAATCCATTTGTGTTGTTTTCTGAAAATAATAAATTACAAAAGAAAAAAAAATGTTTGGTTGGGTGGCAGCCAACCGGCCAGGCCCTAGTGGCCCAACCGGAGGCCACCAACCCAACCCCAAACCCTAGACCTAAACCGGACCACACGCACACCACACAAACACACACGCACACAGCACCACACAACACACGCACACCACGCACGCCACACCCTGGCACACACGCACACGGCACACCCCACACAACACAACTCACGGAAAAAAAAAACGAAGCAAGGAATCGATCGATCGTTTTCCCATCGTCCTCATCCCGACCCCATCGTCCTCCTTCGCTCGCCCCGCCTCCCTGCCATGACGCCGCCGCCGCACCCTCTCCCTCTTGCTCCGGCCGCCCTCCCTCCGAGCTCGCCCACCTCGTCTCCCTCTCCCCAAGCTCCGCCGCCCCCTCCCTCTTGCTGCTCGCGCCGCCGCCAAGGAAGGCCGCGGCCGCCCTGCTCCTCACCGGCCATGGCGCCCTCGACGTCCCCGATCTGCAGCGGCTGGAGCTCCGTCCCGCCCCAGCCTAGCGCCTCTCCCTCTGTCCCGATGCACCAGCCGTGGGAGCAGGCCATGGCGACGGCCCAAGCGGGAGATGCAGGGGCATCCTTCCTCCGCTGCAGATGAGGAGAAGGACCTCCTGCTGCTGGCCACCTCCCCAAGCTGCTGTTGGCAACGACTCCCTCCTTGCCGCTGCCCGTGTTAGGATTCCCCGCCCCGGTTCGTTTTTCACGGCGCCTTCTCGGTCTTTCATGTCATGGACGCACCATAGGTGTTCGACACAAGTACCACAAGAGGCGGGACTCCTTGCGGGCAGCCGTTCGTGCTCATGTTACAGTTGTTGTGGCCGAGGCCTTCGCGCCCGTGTCGTGGATGACCGTGACGCCGCCGAGATCGACCCCGACCCGTACCTCGTCGCCAAGTCCGAGCACCGGAACCGCCAAGATTCCTACCCGGTGCGACAAGCACCTCGACCACGACTACTCCCTCGACGAACCGTGAACGACTACATCGCCTTCGTCATGTCCGTTTTGCGTCGGCCGCCTTCGTGCGCGCCCGAAGACTGAAACTGTCAAGTTCGCCACCAACCCCGGAGATGCCGATGTAAGGTTCGGCCACGACTACGACGACCACGTCGACTCCAGACGTGAATGACTACTTCGACGACGACACGAGAACAATTATCTCCTCGACGCCCCAAAGACGATGATGCGGTGGTGCAATTACGACTACTTCCTCGACGTCGACTACTTCCACTACCACGCCTACGTCGACTACTTCCTCTATGACCAGAAGACCTCGACTTCGACTACATCGACAACGGAATGTCTACTTCCCCTGCTACGACGACCTCGCCTACTTCCTCTTCTTCGTCTACTTCCTCCTCTTCCACTACTTCCTCCATGTCCCGAAGTTTCCGGCGCCGAACCCGAAGATCCTCTCCACACGTGCGAACCCAAACCCTTATATATTTATGCCCTATTTTCTATAACATAACAACTATATTTAAAATGTCATCGCATCATGTTTGCATTGCATCTTGTGGGTTTCGGGGTAATAATAATATCACCTAATAATTAAATATGGAATGAGTTGGAATAATTAAATATTGTTCCGGTTCCATTTAAAATTGCATAGCTCATCTTTATATTATCTCGCCATGTTAAACAACATTTAATCTTGATGGGTAAATAAATAACGTGAACCTCCTAAATTAAATGTTGGGCTTCCGGCTCAATTTAAATTGTTTAATTGCATAAATCATAACTAATTCATCTGAACTCCAAATTTGAAAAGTAAAATATGTTTTCCAATGAAAATTCTCTAAACTTTGCAAATATCAACTTTGTTTTCTGTTTTGAATAATTTAAATTGCTGAAAACAACTATTTCTTAATTAATGCATTAAAATTGCTAATTTGATAACTTGCTCATTTTAATTCCAAATCCAACAAATAAATATGTTTTCATACCAGAAAAATGCACTTAATCTGTTCATGCCATCCATGTTCGTGTTTGCACCTTGCATGTTGCATTTGTAGTAGTGTTATGTATGTTCACCTAATAAATAAATATGGAATGTGTTGGGGTATTTAATTCAATTGTTGCCCTATTCCATTTAATATTGGATAGATCACCTCTACCTTGTTTAAACCTGTTAATCAACATTTAATATTGATGGTTAGCTAAACAACTTGAACCAATAATTAATTGTCCGGACTCCGGTTCCGATTAAATTGCTTAAGTTGTTTCCTCCCATGCATCTTGCCATGTCATGCATATAAAATAGGATCATGCTGGATCTTTTGCCGTAGTAGTAATTGTTGCATCCGGTGTTTCTTTTAGTTCGTTGCTTCTTCGCGGATAGGACGTTGAGATGATGTGAGCAACGACAAGTTCTGCTACCTTGCGGGATCTCAGGCAAGTATACTCACTTGCTGCCATATGGCTACCTTTCATCACTTGTTACCGATTCTTTCCGTTGATTCTTTTCTGCTATCCTTAGTAGTAGTTGTTTCTGTTACGAACCCATCACATGATACCCTGAACCCTGATATTGCCTCACCTCCATACCTATAACCATTGCTTGTTGCCCGTGTCTTACTAGCATGCTTAGGTTGTTTTGCTCGAGTCTGTTACCCGTTACTTTCTGTTACTATTCCATTACGTTCTGGGGGCTCGATGTTTAATCAATCAATCATGCTAATGTTATTGTTCAATAATAAATTTGATGATAAGGCACCGGCAGGAGGCCCTTTGTGGTTTTGAGGCCTGCTAGTGTCGACCCTAATAGGAAAAGGGTCTTGTCTACTGATCCATGATGAGCGCACTACCCGCATGTGGGAAGCGAGTATGGGCGCCCCCCTCAACTGACTCGATTCGCATCTCGTCCAAATCGCCGTACTAGTTCGGGTGTTCCATTTGCTGCATCATATGCAGGTACGAACCCTTGGCGCCAGGGTGGAACTTTTGTAGTCGGCATTTAGGGCGGCGTGGTCTTCCAGTGCTATGAAGCTCCCCACTTCTTCGGGGGGTGGATTAGCCGCGCACGCACAGCACGCGGTGCTTTGGGCTTGATGCGAAGAAGGGTTGGTTGTGTTGAGTACCCCGCTTGGTGGGGTGATCTCCCATCTGGCGGGATATTCTTACGTGTACGGTTACTATGGTGCACCCCTGCAGGGTAAATCTTCTCGAGAAGCCGTGTTTTCCGCGGTTATGGACTACTTGGTGAAAGTACTGGCTAACAAGTACTCAGGACAACTTAAACCTAATGATTAACAATCTGTCACCCAATGAATAACAACTTTGACTAGTAATAGGCTTATTGACACAATAATCTGAACCATCATTAATCCAACTGGGTGAGTTATCCTCGGATTGCTTCTTCGGATAAGGGGCGAGATCCAGGATGGGTTTGTTTGAAGTTATCTTTCAGTTGGTTACAATACTCGATCTTATCTTCTTTCTGGTAGCCGGAAGTTGTAGTATCTCTCTGTAGTTGGTTAGTGCAGCCTGCTGTCGCTTATTTGCAATAACCCCTTCCTTTCCGCTGATCCTAAAGTATCTGTATCTTGTGATGACTGGCTACGCCGGTAACTTGTGAGTATGGGTTTTATCCCCCTTGCCAGTACTTAACCGTACTGACCCACGAATCTCTTTCGTGGCTGCAAATTCCAAATTGCAGTCAACAGGTTTGAAGTCTGACGACGTTAGCTTGGGAATCCCTCCGGCTTGGCCTGGGCAGGGATTGGACGCTCTCGGTTATCTTCAGGACTCTTAGTCCAATTTGTATCTTGTCCGTAGACGGACGATATGTTGTTCCTTCCGCTGTTATTTGGATCTTTGTATTGTATCAGTTGTATCCTTGACTCGTTTGAGTCATCTTGTATCTATCTGTTTCTGTTGTAATTGTGGAATATTCGTGAACTGTTGTAATGTTATCATAAGTGGCAACCTGGAATCGGTTATTATGCGGATTTGGCGGAAATGCTGAAATCTGCATAGTACCCGATATCGGGGCGTCACATGATTATACCCCTTGCAAGCATCCGCAACTACAAGAAAGTAATTAAGAAATAAATCTAACCACAGCTTTAAACTCCGGGATCCTACGCTCCCTCATGTAATGGTTTCCTAACGAGGGTTTAGGTTTCTGTCACTCCGTCAACCCCACAATTAGTAGCCAAATACACGATGCATCCCCCTAGGCCCATAAATGGTAAAGTATCATGTAATCGACGTTCACATGACACCACTAGGAGAATAACACCACACATTAAATATCAAACATTAAATATTATTCAACATTATTTCACTACTAACAACTTGACTTATCCCATGTCCTCAAGAACAACACGCACTACTCACAAGAAATCATATGGATCATAATCAGAGGTGATATAATGGATGATAACAATCTTGTCATAAAGTGCAAACACCGATAAATCTCACAAGCATCAACTACTAACAAGTAATCCACACCGGGAGAGAGATCTAATGAAAAACAACGACAGAGGCCCCTAATTGTTATAGCGGGATGCTGGTGGATGATGAGGGTGATGGTGTTGATAGTGATGACAATGATGATGACGATCTTGATGATGCCCGGAGTGATGACAGTGACGATGGCGGTGATTTCCCCTCTCCGGAGAGGAAATTCCCCGGCAGATTTCTCCCTGCCAGAGAGCTTTTCTCTCTCGGGTGTTTTCCGCCCCGCGGCGGCGGTGGAATAATTCTTCGACGATTGAATGAGGCTTAGGGTTCCCTGGGGGCCAAGCACGCAAAAAATACCCCCAAAGGTGGGCCAGGGTGGCCACACCCCTAGGTGGCGCCACCCCTAGGTGTGGGCCCCTGGTGGCCCCTCTAACTCTCCTTCTGGCAGAGTTCCTCCTCTGAAATTTTAGGACACCCCGGATGTCCCCCTTGTTCTTCTGATCTTCTAAAATATGGTATCTCGACGGTGCTTTCTCCATCAGATTTCTGGTCCCGGTGTTTATTCTCCAAAAATTATAAAACATGCAGAATAAGATAAAATAACATTAGGGATGCATCATAACATGAAATATAACGATGAATAACAGAAAATTATGATATAAAATAGTGATGCAAAATGGACGTATCAACTACTAAAACTAACAGCTCTAGATAAGAGATGCATGCAAAACAGGAGCTAAATAAATGCAGCAGCGAGACAAAGATCAAGAATACAAAGTATTTCCATGAAAAAACGGAGCATGTCACTCTCCAATAAAATAATGCTGGGGTACAACCAAGCTTATTGCAATAATAAAAATAAACTGAAAGCAAAAATTAAAGACGCTCCAAGTAAAGCACATAAGATGTGAACGAATAAAAATATAGTTTCACTAGAAGTGACCTGATAATTTGTCGATGAAGAAGGGGATGCCTTGGGCATCCCCAAGCTTAGAGGCTTGAGTCTTCTTGGAATTTGCTGGGATGTACCACCGGGACATCCCCAATCTTAGGCTTTTCACTCTTCTTGATCTAGTCATATCATCCTCTTCTCTTGACCCTTGAAAACTTTCTTCACAGCAAACTTCTCACAATCTTCATTAGCAACGTTAGTGCAATCGAAATAATAAATTCACATGGTTCCGTTTCAACACAACCCTAACACTCATAAACACATTAGCTACTGCCACAACTTCTTTTAAAACTCTTTTTCTCAAAAGAACACCAAAAGAAAGAGATTAAGATGCAAACGCAATTATTGGCAGAAATCTGTCAAAACAGGACAGCAGGTAAAGATTATTATTTTTTCGAAAATCTTCTGTTTCTCAAATCAAAAAGTGTTCAACTAATAAAAGTTGCATATATATCTCAGGATTACGCACAAAAAAACTCAGGTCATTTTGAATTTTCTGTGATGTTATACGAATTTAACAGTGGACAGCAAAAATCTGTTTCCTGCGCAGAAATCCGAAATATAGTCTCAAATCTCCACTAGAGGCTTTACTTGGCTCAACAAAGACACAAAAGAAAAGATACAGAGGGGTTTCTAAGGAAATATACAACACACAGGTGCAAAGCATACAGAAAGAAACGATGTAAAACGGGTTGTCTCCCGGTAGCGCTTTTCTTTAACGCCTTTCAGCTAGGCATAGAAAGCAACTCAAGTATTTTCAAGTGAAGAAGCATCAACATCATAAGTTTCTCTAATAATAGAGTCAAAAGGTAGCTTCATTCTCTTTCTAGGAAAGTGTTCCATACCTTTCTTGAGTGGGAATTGATATTTAATACTCCCCTCTTTCATATCAATAACATCACCAACAGTTCTAAGAAAAGGTCTTCCCAAAACAATAGGACAATAAGCATTGCATTCAATGTTCATAACAACAGAATCAATAGGGAAAAGGTTATTCTTAACCATAATGAGAACATCATCAATTCTACCAAAAGGTTTCTTCTTAGCATTATCAGCAAGATGAACATCCAAATAACAGTGTTCCAACGGTGGTAGATCAAGCATATCATAACGCTTTTGAGGCATAACAGAGATACTAGCACCAAGATCACACAAAGCATTGAAATAAAAATCATTTAGTTTTATCTTAATGATGGTATCCCAACCATCATATAATTTTATAGGGATAGATGTTTCAAGTTTCAGCATTTCTTCTCTAACTTTCATGAGAGCACTGGTAATATGTTTAGTAAAGGCCATATTCATGGCACTAGCATTGGGACTTCTAGAAAGATTTTGTAGGAGCATAATAAATTCAGAAATATTGCAATCATCAACATCAAAATTATTATCATCAAAAGTAATGGGACCATTATCTCCCACATCTCTAAAAATTTCAACACTTTTATCAGGAGCAATTTCAGCATTTGACGCAATTTAGCATGTTTCACCAAAGGGGTGGAGACTTTGTTAACACCAAATACTTTACCATTGATAGTAGGAGGTTTACTAGCACTTGGAGCTTCAGTTTTACTAGTGGTGGTGATGGTGCAAACTCTAGCAATATTATTCTTTTTAGCCAATTCATCTTCTCTTTCCCACCTAGCATGTAATTCAGCCATCAACCTAACATTATTATCAATTCGAACTTGGATGGCATTCAAAGTTTTATTTATTTACCATCATGTGGCAAAACCTTCAGTTTAGAAAATCAACATCAATAGCTAGGCTCTCTACTTTAGAGGCAAGAACATCTATTTTACGAAGCTTTTCCTCAACAGATTTATTAAAAGCAGTTTGTGTGCTAATAAATTCTCTAAGCATGTTTTCAAGATCAGAGGTAGAGATTTTATTATTATTGTAGGAATTGCCATAAGAATTACCATAACCATTATTAGGAGGATTGAGCTTTACCATTAAAAAGCATAGACATAATAGCATCAAGCCTTTCACTCAAAGAGGAGGTTTCCTCGATAGAATTTACCTTCTTACCTTGTGGAGCTCTCTTAGTGTGCCACTCTAAATAATTTATCATCATATCATCAAGAAGCTTTGTTGCATTGCCCAAAGTGATGGACATAAAGGTACCTCCAGCAGCTGAATCCAATAGGTTCCTTGAGGATAAATTCAGTCCTGCATAAAAGGTTTGTATAATCATCCAAGTAGTCAGTCCATGAGTGGGACAATTCTTCACCGTAGTTTTCATTCTTTACCAAGCTTTAGCAACATTTTCATTATCAAATTGTTTAAAATTCATTATGTCACTTCTCAGGGATATAATCTTAGAAGGAGGATAATATTTTCCAATGAAAGCATCTTTACACTTAGTCCATGAATCAATACTATTTCTAGGCAAATATAGCAACCATTCTTTTGCTCTTCCTCTCAAACAGAAAGGAAATAATTTCAGTTTAATAATATCTCCATCCAAATCTTTTTTATTTTTGCATCTCACATAGTTCAACAAAATTATTAAGGTGAGCAGCAGCATCATCAGTACTAACACCAGAAAATTGCTCTTTCATAACAAGATTTAATAAAGCAGGTTTAATTTCATAGAAAGCAGCAGTAGGAGCAGGTGGAGCAATAGGTGTGCAAATAAAATCATTGTTGTTTGTGCTAGTGAAGTCACACAACTTAGTATTCTCAGAGGAACTCATTTTATAAAAAATAAAAGCAAGAAAATAAATAACAGCTATAAAGTAAACTAATTTTTTGTGTTTTTGATATAAAGAAGCAAAGGAAGACAATAAACAAAATAAAGAGGTTGAGAGTGAGAGACTCCCCTTACCAGAAGACTTTTTTCTCCCTGGCAACGGCGCGAGAAATTCTTTGCTACACCAGAAATTCTTGTTTCTATGGATGGTGTGTTGGGAACCCCAAGAGGAGGGTGTGGTGAGTGCATCGGTAAGAATTTCCCTCAGTTAAGAACCAAGGTTATCAATCCAGTAGGAGAAAGAGGATCTTCGGAAGGTTGATGCCACTGACGGTGGTGATGGCACCTCACCGGTGTCAGCAACAAAGCGGAACCTGCACACAACACAACCAAAATACTTTGTCCCAACGGTACAGTGAGGTTGTCAATCTCACCGGTCTTGCAGAAAACAAATATTAGACGTATAGTGTGGAAAATGGTGTATGCTTGCAGTAAATAAAGAAAGCAGGTAATTGTAGTGGTTTGTTTAACAGTGTAGGAAAATGAACCGGGGTTCATAGGTTCACTAGTGGTGTCTCTTCATAAAAGATAGCATGCTGGGTGAACAAATTACAGGTGGGCAATTGACAAATAGAGGTTGCACCGTAGTGCACATTCATGACATGATGACTATTATGATATTTAGTGCGGGCATTACAACAATATACATAGACCGCAATCCAACTGCCTCTATGACTAAAAATCCACCCTCTGGTTATCATCGGAACCCCCTTAGGTATTAAGTTGCAAGAAACAGATAATCGCATTAAGCAATGTGTGTAATGTAAGGAATTATTGTGCACGCGGGCACTCACACCGTTGTTTTCTCTCTAGTGGCAACAACACATCCTCCCCGGTCACGTTTATGTCACTCGAGCTCAGGCGAAAAAGAGGCATGAACCCAACTATCGAGCATAAATACTCCCTCTTGGAGTCACTAGCAACTACTTGGCCAGAGCAACCACAAGCAACGGAAAGCATGCAAGATCACAAATAACATATGCAATAAATACTATAATCAACTTGGCATAAGTTCAATATTCATCGGATACGAGCAAACACAACACATAAAATTACATAAGAACAATCTCGATCATGTTAGGCAGCTCACGAGATCTAAACATTGTGGTATAGGAGGAGAAGACAACCATCTAGCTACCGCTATGGACCCGTAGTCCAAGGATGAACTACTCACGCATCACTCCGGAGGCAGGCATGGTGAGGAAGAGGCCTCCGGTGATGATCTCCTCTCCGGCAGGGTACCGGGAGACAGCTTCAAAACCACCCTGATCTAGGGTTGACGACGACGGCGGCTGCGGAACTTTTTGGGGATTTTTTATCATGTTCTTAGGGTTTTCCTTCGGAGGGGAATAAATAGGCGAAAGGGCGGCGTCAGTGGGCCACCAGGGTGGCCTCACCACCCCCAGGCGTGGCCAAGTGGGGGCCCCGCCTAGCTATGGTGAGGGCCCCCTCGTGCCCGTCTTCGACTCCTCTTCGGACTTCTGGATGCTTCCGGGGAAAATAGGAACTTCGGGATTCGTGGGGTCCAATTCCGAAAATATTTTCAGAACTACTTTTCTGAAATAAAAAATAGCAGAAAACAGGGAACTGGCACTTGGCATCTTGTTAATAGGTTAGTCCCGGAAAACGTGTAAAAATGCTACAAAGAAGGGAGAAAAAATGTACCAATTGGCATAATATCATCATGGAACATCAGAAATTATAGATACGTTGCAGACGTATCAGTATGGTACATTATTGAATACCAAACATAGCCGACAGAGTTTGACCACAAAAGCTTATTACAATCCAAGCTTAAAGTGCAGTAGAAAATAAGAACCGTGCAAAGAGCAACAAAAGAATAAATTCAAGCCCAAAGGAACTCCACCAATGGGGAAAGTCCTACATTGTATCATTGTATGTATATCATTTATTCAATGCTATCATAAGAACTTTTATAGTTTAGCATCTCCTCAGATAGAGCACTAGGATGCATCTGGCATGTCCAGTGCCCAATGCTTGGAGAAGTGCCACTAGAAGGTGAGGTGGAGTGTTAGCATCTACAACAGCTTGGGAGGCTTGAGCTTCAAAAACCGGTCCCAGATTGGCAACACCTGCATTCTTCCTTTTCATGGATGGCTTGGGGTCTTCAACTGTAGGAGTATTATCCTTGAATCCACCTTCCAGCTGTGGAAGTTTGTTACTTATCCTAAATTTATCAATAGTAGAGGGCCCGTTTTGCTTTCTAGGTCTGACAATAGCTATTTTGGGAGGATCCTCAATCTCTCTGGTCTTAATAGAGGATGGTGCAACAAAGTCCTGCTCATTGAGGGTATTGATTTGGAAATAGCATTTCCTCTTGGATCTAGAAGTAGAGTCCACATGAATGATTTTGCATTCAACACTGAGAACCTTGTTGTCCTTGAGAATAGGAATGAGAACACGAGAAGAGTTGGCCAATTTATTAATCATTTTTATAATCTCCTCGATATGTTCATTAGATGAAATGTCAATTGGACTGCTGATGGAGCCTACATCGAAATTCCCTTGAGATTGTGCTTTGCTTGCGGGAGAGATCTAAGTGCCAACATGTGTTCCAATATCCTGTAGTGCAACATCATCCATCAGCCCATCTACTTGAACTGTAGCATTTTCATCAACTGCAACATCCAAGTCCCCATGTGCAACATCAACTTCCATCATCACAGGTGCATGAACAACGCTCTGGGGAGGTGTTTGCATCATAGGCTCTTCATTGTTCTCCTCAACAGGTGTTGCGGGAGCTCGTGGAGGTGGAGGTGGGCCCTCATTGTTAGCATGTCACATGGAAAAGTCGTCAACAACAATAGGGAATAGGATGTGGATTTTGGCCATGAGGTGGCAGAGGATCTTCATCACCGGAATGTACACCTAACATAGAAGCAGACAAAATATATGTGGGGAAGGCCCATCTCTCACCATGACCAATATCAGTAGTATTGTGAATAATCACAATGCTAATAGGGATCTTATCAATATCATAGGCTCTTATTTTCACAAGAATTGTACCTCTGAACTCATTTTCCCTATTCCAAACAAGCAACCTACCATACCTTGCACTAGTGGTGACAATAGTATCAAGATTCCAGCATTCTTGTGGGTAGTTAACAAGCAACAACCAAACATCATGTGTGAAGGTGATAGTACGGTGATTAATAGCCCTATTATGCTTAGTTATTCTCATGACAGATTTTCAATGACTATTACCCACCGCATTGTCACGATCAGTAACACCATTGAATCTAATCGAAGTAGTGCCCATACCACTGCCCATGTTAGAGTCACATATGTCATCATAGTATACCACCGATGCAACTTTTCAGTTGATGGGACGTAACAGTAAGGGTCCCCCACCTGTGAGTGGATGACGAAGGCGGTGACCGTTTGACTAGACTTGACTACTCAGTTATATGCGAGAATCCAGAAGCCTAGCTTAATGACTCCTCGATTTTCGCACGTAGTAGGTAAAGTGGCGGTTTGCCCGTTCGTTCTCTGCCACGTGTGTGCTCTCGATTCCTTTGGCCTACATCGAGGGCTCAGATCCATTAGACCTTCCTAAAAGAGAGAGGCCGATAGAGACATGTTCGAGGTTCTCTACTGCATCTTCCTCCCCTTCTTCCTTTGTCTTCCTCTCTCCCATCCTCTGTTCTTGCTCAATCTCTAGCGCTCTCACATGGCGAAGGGAAAGATAAACGTTGTCTCCGCTTCCACGAGGGTGGACTCACAGAATAAACCTCCATCCACCTGGACTCCATCTTCCATCATTTTTCATGCCTACTCCAACATGGAGAAGGAAGGTCTCGGGGCTTGCGGCACCCAGGGAAGGAGCCAAGGCCGACTCCAGAAGCCAACGAATGCATGGTGTTTGTCGACCACATCAACCGTGGTTTGTCTTCCACCACATTCTTTTGTGCTAGCTCTGCTGGTTGTCTACTACATTCAGCTCCACGACCTGCCACCCAACAACGTCAACACATTGCTTGCTTTTTTTGTCATGCGACTGCTATCTTGGAATCGCACCACACTTGGCGTTACATAAGCGCATGTTCCTTGTGAATCCGTGGCCGTCCCTGGTCGAGCCACATGAGGTTAGCGGCTACAACATCCAAATCAACCCAAAGATTGACTACCTCCCAATAAGTTCCTCCGAGTCTGTCCAAGGGTGGAGGAGCTAGTGGTTCAACATTAAGAACACGTCAGATATCTTTGATACCCCTTTGGTCAGGCTAGGCACCCTAGTTGTCCCCAGGAAATCCTAGAAAAATAGGTTGTCTGCTGAAGAAATGACACAGACCAATAGCTTGATGGAGAAGATTTCTGCTCTTCGTCCCCAAGCCTTGAGTGGCCTCTAACTCGGGGGAGATTTCCTCAAAAGCCGGATCCATTCTTTGCAAGTCCTAGCCCACTCCATGTGGGAATATTTGAGTGGCTTGAACTCCACTCGAGTACGCACGGAGGAATTGTCGAGTACTAAACTCGACACATATGCTCAAGCTATCGCAAAGACGTCACTCCAATAGTTGCTCCTGTTGTGGCAGTTAACCTACCTACTGAGGTAACTTTATCTTCCTGTAGAGTCATTCTTGTCTTATTTCACCTTGTCACCAGATTTGCTTAGTCTTCTTTAAACCTTTACTTCACGAATTTCAGAACCAGGGACTCGCCCCAAGAAACCCGCCTCCCTCCGAGATGCCCAGACGCAGTGAGAGGTTTGGAGCCAGATATCTAGTCAGCGAGGTGCGTCGGCCCTTCATTCGACACCGCCGATTCTCGAGAGGATCATGACCTCGAGCGCAACGCTTCAGGTGAGACTGAACCCCGTCGCAAGCGCACTCGCCATGAAGACACAGACAAAGAGTCTACCTCCAAGGTAACAACTTCTTCAGAAACATCTGAGTCTCGGCGTCTTAGGAACCCGATCGAGGTAACTCCCGTGTCAAGAAGATGGTACATCTATCCCCTTCGAGAAGTAACTGATGACCCACAAGTATAGGGGGAGTATCATAGTACTTTCGATAAATAAGAGTGTTGAACCCAACAAGGAGCAGAACATGTTGACAAGCAGTTTCGTTGAAGGAATAACTGTAAATACTGGAAAATAGATTTGTAGGGGTTTATGATATTGCAGATAAATAAAGTGCGAGTAAATAAAATAAAGTAGTAATAATTGCAGTAAGTGGCCCAATCCTTTCTTCAGCAAAGGACAAGCCGGTGAGTTTACTTATGATTAACAAACGTTCTCGAGGACACACAGGAGGTTTCTGTCAAGTGCTTTTGTTCCATGCAGCTGAATAATGTTAGGTGTTTTGATAAGTGTTGTGTGGGTAAACCTATGCTAATGTACCGTCCCATCCAATACTAATACATACTTCTGATTATACCCCTTGCAAGTATCCGTAACTACAAGAAAGTAATTAAGAAATAAATCTAACCACAACTTTAAACTCCGAGATCCTACGCTCCCTCGTGTAATGGCTTCCTAACGGGGGTTTAGGTTTCTGTCACTCGGGCAACCCCACAATTAGTATCCAAATACACGATGCATTCCCCTAGGCCCATAAATGGTGAAGTATCATGTAGTCAACGTTCACATGACACCACTAGGAGAATAACACCACAACTTAAATATCAAACATTAAATATTATTCAACATTACTTCACTACTAACAACTTGACTTCTCCCATGTCCTCAAGAACAACCCGATCTACTCACAAGAAATCATATGGATCATAATCAGAGGTGATATAATGGATGATAACAATCTGGTCATAAAGTGCAAACACCGATAAATCTCACAAGCATCAACTACTAACAAGTAATCCACACCGGGAGAGAGCTCTAATGCAAAACAACGATAGAGGTCTCTAATTGTTACAGCGGGATGACGGTGGATGATGAGCGTGATGGTGATGGTGGTGATGACGATGATGATGACGATCTTGATGATGCCTGGAGCGATGACGGTGACGATGGCGGTGATTTCCCCTCTCCGGAGAAGAATTTCCCCGGCAGATTTCTCCCTGCCAGAGAGCTTTTCTCTCTCGGATGTTTTCCGCCCCGCGGCGGCGGCGGAATAATTCTTCGAAGATGGAATGAGTCTTAGGGTTCCCAAGGGTCCAAGCACGCGAAAAATACCCCTAGAGGTGGGCCAGGGTGGCCACACCCCCAGGTGTGGGCCCCTAGTGGCCCCCCTCTGGCTCTCCTTCTGGCTGGGTTCCTCCTCTGAACTTTTAGGAACCCCCGGATGTCCCCCTTCTTCTTCTGATCTTCTGAAATATGGTATCTCGACGGTGCTTTTTCCATCAGATTTCTTGTCCCGGTGTTTATTCTCCAAAAATTATAACACATGCAAAATAAGATAAAATAACATAAGTGATGCATCATAACATGAAATATAACGATGAATAACAGAAAAATTATGATATAAAATAGTGATGCAAAATGGACGTATCAACTCCCCCCAAGCTTAGACCTCGCTTGTCCCCAAGCGAAACTGAACTCAGAAATCATGACCACAGGTTTATGGAGTGGAGAGTCGATAAATAAAATACGGACAAGAAGCATCACATTTACCTATGCACCAATCATTAAATACAACAACTTCCTCTCATATAACTTAACTTGAAACAAGTAAAGGGAGTCTCAAACAAAGATGCAAAAGAGAGAATCAAAATTGGTGATGGCAAACTTTGTTCTTGGCCAGAGAACATTTACTAAAATTATACTTATCTTAGGTGAAGTCTTTATAACAAGGTTTATATTGTAGAGCTTAACATGTTTAATTATAACAACTCTTTTACAATGATTCATAGCTTTCAAAGTAATATTCATTCAGATAATATAGCATGTGCTAAACAAAGAAAGATATAAAACATGATTGAATAAATCAACATATAGATGATGAGATCACAACAACTCAAATGCTTGCTGGAGACAGAAGGAAGTGGGTTTACTGACTCAACATAAATGTAAAAGATAGGCTCTTCGCAGAGGAAAGCATTGACCACTCATGTGCTAGAGCTTTTATTTTAATAAACAGGGGTATAAAATGCATGACACTCCTCCCATCCATCTTACACAAACCATGGCTAACCAAATCCTCGGGTGCCTGCCAACAATCACAAACTGTGGAGGAGTGTCTAAATTTTGGGAGGTGTATGTTTATGTCAACGAATGGAAAACATAAAATACAGTACGCCACAAGCCAAATAGACTCACAAGAGCGGCTCCCATAGATGTAACATCCCAACTTTTAATAAAGCTGGAACACCTGTGTTAAGTGCTAGTCCCTGGATCAATGCTAGCACCACAGTACAAAATTCAAAGTATCATTGCAGAAGTATCAATTATTACAACGAAAATCCAGAGTAGCCAAGTATAACTTTATTACAAATTTCATAGTCTTGATGACTAGCCAAAACTCTAAGTAAACAAAGCAGAAGCAATGATAGCAATGAGCCTCCATCTTCATCATGCGCCACAGGCATTCATGTTGAGTGCAAGCTCGAGTCCAAAAACTTAGTACTCTTCCTCCGAGTTACCTGCACGTTTGAATATGCAGCCCCCGAAGGAGAATCAATACAAACAATGTATTGGCAAGTGACTTTGGTGGGTAAATAAATGGCAAGTATATACTACATGCATTTGTGGCTTGGTGGGGTTTCAACTTTTGCAGAAAGCCAAATTTTCCCTAACACTTTAGTAAAATAGTTTTCTCTTTCAAAAACTTAAGTTGGCACCATAGGATTGAATCCTATGTGCACCATAAACTTTAACTCCTTAGTCAAAATTTTACTTCATGAAAACTTGGTGTTGAGACTCTTCCATCCATCCTTGTCCAGCTGCTCGAAGTTGTCCATCACCGGGGACACGGATAAGTACTTAGTTTTTGACTCTGCAGAGGTTGTGCACTTTCACCTTAACCCTCAATTAGCCCAAACATCCTATACACGCTGAGTGCATTAAGGAAAGGAGAGAATTGAGACAAGACCAAGTAGAAGGAGACTTCAACTCTACTAGCAAGACCCGTTCCACCTATAATTGTGCTGCATCTTCATGTCAATCTGACAAGTTGAACTCCACTTCATTGGTCCAGACAGAGCCCATTGTCTTAAGGTTGCACGGGAAGCTTCTAAACTTGGAGGGACTTAGGAATCTCTTTGTTCCTAGGTGGCCAACACAGGTGAATACCTTGGGAGATTAAAGGCCCCAAGGCAACACCCAACTCTCGTCAACCTTGCAATACCAATTCCACCCAGGTGTTTCATTGAGTTAAGTACTTAGAAATTTTTCCTCAATAGCTAGAGAAATAATAGTTTGGTAGCATGGCTAAGTACTTATATAACTTAGGCACTTAGGCCACGGAATTAATCAAGGAAATGTGGCTTTATATGCCACTAAGGAAAAAAGCATAGCAAAAAATAACTTGGAGAAAAATCCCTATCATGCATACTACTTCAAAAATACTCTAATGCACTTAGGGAAAATATATGGGTGGAAAAATGAGTGTCACTTGCCTTGGTAGAAGGAAGAACAAGCACAACAACAATCACAATCAAAGCCTTTATCCTCTTCAAAATCTAAGACAAGAAAACCAAAGCATTCATAAACACAAAATTCTACTAAGACAATACAAAGACAAAACAAAATATGGATGCATGCTATGCAAGGGAAACATGAGGCAAAAAAAAAATTACAACAGCACACTAACATGATTAATAATGTTCTCTGGTATTACTTAGATCAGTTAGATACAAGGAAAAACAAAATAAGCACACTTAGAAAAATTTAATATCAAAATGGCTTCTATAAGGTGCATAAACTAGTCTCAATGTTTTCGGCCATGAAAACAGATCCTAAAATTATCCCACGGCCACTACTGCATAGGGGACATAAAAACAAGACTAACCCAATTGGATTTGCTCAAAAATAATTTTTAAAACAAAAGTTATAAGATTATTAGGGTAAATAAAGATCCACATAAAACATGTGATTTCATTATTCAAAAATAAAATTTTAATGGCCTAAGTTAAATTCCATGTTGTGCTGATTTCAAAAAGCCCAAGATCACCCAATTTGGGTTTGTAGAACTTAAGTTATGGAATTTTGAAGATTTGAAAGAAATCTGTTTTTAAAACAAAAATTCAGAAAAGGCTCGATCCGAGGCGCTGTCAACGGGAGCTTCTGATTGGCCGATCATCCTCCGCGCGGATCGTCACTGTGGTCCGTCAGATCTGAGTGGGGATGGATGCGCGAGATCACCCGTACCGATTCGCCTCTGCCTTCTGTTGTGAACCGCAGGATCTGGATCGACGACCGAGATTTGATGACGGAGACGAGCGGCGCTAGCTCGTCGGAGAGTTCGCCGGGAAACACGTGCGCGGTGGTCAGAATGCAGAGCGGGGATGGCGCGGGGTTTCTACGGGGTCTGGGAAGGGGAAAAACATACCGCGATGCTCGGGGCGTCAAGGGGAGCTCGTTGGCGAGGTGCTCGTGGATGGCGTGGGCTCCTCCGCTCGCAATTGCTCATCGTCGATGCTCCAAGCGGCGGTGGACACGGGCGTGGATGGCGGCGGCGATCTGTGGGATAAAAAGGGCCGTTATGGTGTCAGAAATGTCCGCGGGGACGAGATAAGGAGATATGGGTTAGGAGGAGAGGCAAAGGAGATAGGGGCTCACCGGAGTTTGTCAGAGACGGCGGCGGATCCGACGGCGCGACGTGCTTGATTGCGAGCAGCCTGGGGGCTCTCTGCTAGGGTTTGGGGGTGCAATCGGAGGAGGAGAGACCGGGGTTTATATGGACGTAGAGATAAGGGCTAATCCCGCACGAATCGGAGATGAATTCGTTCGAAGATCTCGTGTTCGACACGGATTCGCTTCCGTGCGAAAGGGGAAGAGGGAGGGTGACGCCAGCGTGTGCGTCAGCGGTGGGGCTTGCCCGTCATCGAGCCGAGAGGGGGGAACGGGCTGCTGCGCGCTGGACGTTGCTGGGCTGGTACCGGGCCTCTGCGTGCTGCACATGAGCGAGGGGAAACAGAGGGAAGAGGTGGGCTGGTCCACTGGCTGGCCTGCGAGGCTGGCTCCTATTTTTTGCACTGGTTTTTAAACCTTTTGAAAATAATTCCAAATGAAACCAAAACCACTCAAAATAAATAAAACCACTTCAGAAAAATTTGTAAAAATACAATTTGGAAAACTTATGAAAAATGTGACCTTTTGGCACTAATATTGCCAAACAAAAATATGATTTTCTTTATAAAATGTTTGAAAACCCAAATAGGGCTTAATAGTAATAATGCCCAATTTTCTTGTGTTTTTCTAATAAATTTTTTAAACAATGCAAACAATAATGCAGGGTTGATGATGTTCATGAATGCATGCTGATTTTTAAGATTTAGAAAACTTGGGATGTTACAGACTAACCCCCTTAAGATGAAGCTCGCCCTCGAGCTTCGGATCTGTCAGCAAATAGGTGAGGGTGGTCTTCTCGGAGATCATCTTCTCTTTCCCAAGTTGCTTCTTCCTCGGTGTGATGACTCCATTGAACTTTGCAGAACCTGATGGTTTTGGTGCGGGTAATTCTTTCTGCCGTTTCTAATATCTTTATGGGTTTCTCTTCGTAGGTCAGATCACTTTCCAACTGTACTTCCTCAAGGGGTACTGTATCTTTCAATGGATTTTCCAACGTCTCGGGGTGACACTTCTTCAGTTGACTCACATGAAACACGTTATGGACTGCTGACAATATCTCAGGCAATTCCAACTCGTATGCCACTTCACCTTTACGTGATAAGATCTTGAAGGGTCCAATAAATCGAGGTGCTAACTTTCCTTTGATCCCAAATCTTTTAACACCTCGAAGTGGTGATACTCTAAGATAGGTTCTATCACCAACTTCGTATGCAACTTCCCGACGTTTGTTATCCGCGTAGCTCTTTTGCCTTGACTGTGCTATCTTTAGCCTGTCTCTTATTAATCTAACCTTCTCTTCGGCTTCTTGAATTATATCAGGTCCAAAGAAATTTTGTTCTCCTACACCACTCCATAGCAATGGTGTGGTGCATTTCCTCCCATACAAAGCTTCGAAGGGTGCCATCTCAATACTTGCTTGGTAGCTATTGTTGTAAGAAAACTCTGCATAGGAAACGTTATCATCCCAACTAGACCCATAGTCTAGTGCACAAGCTCTCAGCATATCCTCTAGGAATGGATTTACTCTTTCTGTCTGGCCATCTGTCTGTGGATGAAAAGCTGTGCTAAATTCAAGTCTAGTCCCCAAGGACTCATGCAACTGTTTCCAGAAATGCGATGTGAACTGAGTACCTCTATCCGACACAATGCTCTTAGGAACACCATGAAGGCACACAATTCTCTTCATGTAGATTTCAGCCAACTTAGCACTGGTATATGTGGTCTTCACTGGTATAAAGTGTGCTACCTTTGTTAGACGATCCACAACTACCCAGATAGAGTCATATCCAGACTTAGTCCTCGGTAACCCAGTAATAAAGTCCATACCAATTTGATCCCACTTCCATTCTGGCACCTTCAAAGGTTGTAAAAATCCTGCTGGTCTCTAATGCTCAGCTTTCACCCTGCTGCACACATCACATTTAGCTATGTATTCAGCTATGTCTCTCTTCAGATTATTTCACCAGAACCTTTCGTTCACATCCATGTACATTTTAGTATTACCTGGATGAATGGAGTATGGTGTTTCATGGGCCTCCTGTAAAATCAACTTCCTAAGATCAGGGTCATCTGCCACACAGACTCGTTTCTCAAACCATAAGGTTCCTTGTTTATCTTCAAGAAATCCCTTGGCTTTTCCTGCCCTCAGGTTGACTTTTATTTCCTCTATATCTTTGTCTCCCTCTTGTGCCTTACGTATCTTGTCCATCAAAGTTGGTTGTACTACTAATGAAGCCACAAAACCTTCTAGTACTACTTCCAGTCTGAGGTCCTTGAATCCTTTGCATAAGTCTTCGGGCAACTCTCCTGCTGTGAGGCCATTGACATAAACCTTGCGACTTAGGGCATCAGCTACCACATTAGCCTTTCCGGGATGGTATTGCAAACTTAGGTCATAATCCTTGATGAGTTCCAACCATCTCCTCTGTCTCATGTTCAAATCCTTTTGGGTGAAGATATACTTCAAACTCTTATGATCGGTGAAAACTTCACATCGTTTGCCCATTAAATAATGTCTCCAGGTCTTCAAGGCATGTACTACTGAAGCTAACTCAAGATCGTGAGTGGGATAATTAACTTCATGTTTCTTGAGTTGCCTAGATGCATAGGATGCTACTCTACCTTCCTGCATCAAAACACTTCCAAGACCTTGACGTGAGGCATCGCAATATATTTGGAATTCTTTCTCTAAGTCTGGTAAGCATAGAACTGGTGCTGACACTAGACGTTCCTTGAGTTCCTGGAAACTGGCTTCACAAGCTTCATTCCATTTGAACTTCTTCTCCTTTTTCAATAACTCACTCATGGGCTTAGCAATCTAAGATAAGTTCTCAATAAACCCGCGGTAATAACCTGCTAATCCCAGGAAACTACAGACTTCACCAACGTTCTTGGGCGGTTCCCATTCTGTTACTGCTGGTACTTTGGAAGGGTCCACTGCAATTCCTTCCTTCGACACTATGTGCCCAAGAAACCCTACTTCACTTAGCCAAAATTCACATTTACTAAACTTGTCGTAAAGTTTGTGTTCTCTCAACTTCCCTAGGATTAGACGTAGATGCTTCTCAAGCTCCCCCTGGCTTTTGGAATAGATTAGTATGTCGTCTATGAAGACTACGACAAACTTATCAAGAAATTCCATGAACACTTTATTCATCATATTCATGAAGTAGGATGGGGCATTGGTTAAACCAAACGGCATCACTGTATACTCATATGACCCATACCTAGTGACGAAGGTTGTCTTAGGTATATCATACTCCCTAATCTGCAGTTGGAAATATCCTGATCGAAGATCGATCTTGGAAAACACACAAGTTGCCTCCAGTTGGTCAAACAGATCATTGATTCTAGGCAGAGGGTACTTGTTCTTAATAGTAACTTCATTCAGATTCCAATAGTCCATAACCAACCACTGACTCTTGTCCTTCTTTTCTACGAACAAAACGGGTGCTCCCCATGGTGACGAACTTTCTCGGATAAATCCCTTCCCCAATTGCTCTTCTACTTGTTTCTTGAGTTCTTTCAACTCATCGGTAGACATGGGGTAAGGTCTCTTTGCTATGGGGCCAGTGCCTGGTAGCAGATCGATAAGAAACTCCACATCCCTATCAGGTGGCATTCCTGGTAACTCATCTGGAAACACATCGGGGTATTACCTCACTATGGGGACTTGGTCTAGGCTAACCCCCTTAAGAGAATTGAGTCTAAATCCTTTTAGTTGCATCTTGAATCTGTATCTAATCCTTCTTCCTTCTGGAGTCATAAGAAATATTGCTCTTTCCACACAGTCAATAACTCTAGCAAAGTTTGTCATCCAATCCATTCCCAGAATAACATCTAGACCTTGGGACTCTAGTATTACAAGATGGGTTGGAAAACAATATTTGCCAATATCTAAGACGAGATTACGACATCCGGCATTGACAAACATCTCTCCCCCTGGAGAACTCACTCTAATGGTTTTGCCTATGGTTTCCGTGGGTAACCCATTTTTGCTAACAAAAGCTCTTGATATGAATGAATGTGATGCTCCAGTATCAAACAAAACCAATGCTGTAAAAGAATTGAGTAGAAACGTACCAATCACTGCATCAGGTTCATCCATCACTTCCTCCATGTTGACGTGGTTCACATGTCCTTTCTGAAACGGGTTGGGCTTAGCGTTCTCATCAGCTTTCTTCTCCGGGCAGTCAGGTGCATAGTGTCATGTTTTCCTACACTAAAGCAGGTTACCTGGGACAGATCCCTTTTTCCTTTAGAGTTTAGACGATGATGTCCATTGCCATGACTATGTCCATTGTGATTGTTCCCTTTGTAACCTCCATTGTTGTTTTTGGATCCTCCCTGATGGTTATGGCCATGATGCCTGTGGCCATTACCAGTGTGGTGATTCCCATGCTTATGAGATACATGGCCACCATTTTCCTCAGAGAAACGCTGCTTCTTATAAGAGGGCTCAGAATGAACTTTACTTGCGTTGAACTTTCTTTTCCTGTTCTCCTCCTTCCTCATGTTGTTATCCAGCGTGATTGCCTGATCTAATAGAGATTGATAATTTGGGGCATATGCCACAGATAGGGGTATTTTTAATTCTCCCTTAAGACCATCAAGGAAATTTTCCTTCCTTTTTGCATCAGTGTCAACATCCTCTGGTGCATACCTAGACAGTGAGTAGAAATCATCAATGTACTCCTTCAAACTCCTACCTCCTTGCCTCAAGCTGCGGAATTCTTCCTTCTTTACTTTCATTGTGCCAGAGGAGATGTGAGCATTGCGAAACCCTTCCTTGAAATCATCCCAAGTCATGCCTTCTAAGGGGTGAGTAAGCTGATAGGTATCCCACCACATTGCCGCAGGTCCTTCCAACAGAGGGGTGGTGAATCTCACCTTCTCTGCATCTGTGCACTCACAAGCCACTAGTTCCTTGTTGATTGAGCGGAGCCAGTCATCTGCTACTATGGGCTCAGTTGCAGATGAAAACTTGTTTGGTCTAAGCCTCGGAAATCTGGCAAGCCTGTCCACCTGAGGCGGGGGTGTGGTGTTGTTGTTGTTGTTGTTGTTGTTGTTGGCAGTTGCTGCAATAAACTGTGCCATCATTTGCATAAGCTGAGTCCGAGTAGCCAACAATTGTTGCATCACGTCATTGTTCTCATTGTTGTTGGGGTCACGACGAGGAGGCATACGTAGGGGGGGTTTTTAGCACAGATAAGTAAAAGATAGATTAGAAGTAAGAAGAAAATTTTCTTACCCATGCACAAAACAACAAACCAAACAACAAATTAAACAAGGACTTAGAAACTTTTAGTACCCAAGGAGGAATTTCGAAATTTCATTCATTAAAGTTGGTAAACTTAAGCAAAAGGACAAGTTTGCAAACAAAAACTCTCTAGCATTGCCATATCACAAGATGATAGGTCAATACTTAAACAAAAACACGAATTTAACGAGAATTTAGAGACATGGTGGACCAACTAAGACTACTTGTCCATGGCTTCAACTTCTTCAAATGTGTAGCCTTGATCATCGAGAACAGCTTTGAGCTCCTTCACTTCTTTCTCTAATGCTTCATTCTTCTCTTCCAAGGCTTCTTTCTCTAGCAGCTTCTTCTTGAGTTCATTTGTCTCTAACTCTAAGGCTTCAAACTTCTCTTGCAGCGTCCTTTTCTCACCACGTAGTTTAGCTATTATGTCGCTGTCAACCTCTAGTTGTACCTCGTGGATCTCTAGGTCCGCTTTCAGCTCTCTAATTTTATGGTCCTTCGCCTTGTTTCTCTTCTCTTGATTTTTAAACTTCTTGTCTTGGGCCTGATCTTCTCTTCTTGTTCCTTAGTCGCCTCTTCTTCTTCCTTCATCTTCTTCTTCAACTCCTTGATTTGGCCGAGTAGCCCATCATTCTCTAGTAGCTCACCGACCCTATTGTCCTCAAGGTCCTTGAGGTTATGCTCTAAGTCTTGGAGGTACAGGACTACGGGGTTGCGCCTTGCTTCTTCATCTGTGAGGAGGGGGAAACCGTCTTTATCACGCCTTCCGAGTTCAAACGAGAAGTGATCCTCCAACTCTTTATGATGTTTCCCGCAAAGACGTCCTATCAACACTTGCATGACGATGTTGAGGCCCTTATCCTTGGAGTCACTAATTGTCTTGCACTGGATGTCTTTAGCAGCTTCGCGTCCAGGTTGAAAGAGTTTGACACACCAGAAGCCTTCCTTATGGAACTTCTTCATTTGCATCGCTTTGATTGAAGGAAGAGGCAGCTCCAGCACTTCTAAAATCTCGAGAAGATGTTCCCCAAAGAGCGTGCGATTGAATTCCTCCTCGGTGGTGAAGTAGACGATCGACATCTTTAAGTTAGAAAAAAAAAGTATAATTAATAGTACACAAGGCGAGGAAGTACTAGAATAAGAGTGCTCAAATACTTAGAAAAATATAAGTCCTATTTTAAGGTGATCAAGTTTATTTACACTTATCATAAATTGGATATTCACTATAGTGAGAGAAACTAGACACCCGCTAGCCGATCATAGAACCTTTGTAGGTCCGAGCCGCTTCAATCTCACTATGCCGCTAGGATCCAAAATATTTCAAAGGAGTTAACGACTTAATTAAAAAAGGGGCTTTCCAAACCTAAGGGCTCGAACCTACAGGCAACACTTTGCTCTGATACCATTTTGTAACATCCCAACTTTTAATAAAGCTGGAACACCTGTGTTAAGTGCTAGTCCCTGGATCAATGCTAGCACCACAGTACAAAATTCAAAGTATCATTGCAGAAGTATCAATTATTACAACGAAAATCCAGAGTAGCCAAGTATAACTTTATTACAAATTGCATAGTCTTGATGACTAGCAAAAACTCTAAGTAAACAAAGCAGAAGCAATGATAGCAATGAGCCTCCATCTTCATCATGCGCCACATGCATTCATGTTGAGTGCAAGCTCGAGTCCAAAAACTTAGTACTCTTCCTCCGAGTTACCTGCACGTTTGAATATGCAGCCCCCGAAGGAGAATCAATACAAACAATGTATTGGCAAGTGACTTTGGTGGGTAAATAAATGGCAAGTATATACTACATGCATTTGTGGCTTGGTGGGGTTTCAACTTTTGCAGAAAGCCAAATTTTCCCTAACACTTTAGTAAAATAGTTTTCTCTTTCAAAAACTTAACTTGGCACCATAGGATTGAAGCCTATGTGCACCATAAAATTTAACTCCTTAGTCAAAATTTTACTTCATGAAAACTTGGTGTTGAGACTCTTCCATCCATCCTTGTCCAGCTGCTCGAAGTTGTCCATCACCGGGGACACGGCTAAGTACTTAGTTTTTGACTCTGCAGAGGTTGTGCACTTTCACCTTAACCCTCAATTAGCCCAAACATCCTATACACGCTGAGTGCATTAAGGAAAGGAGAGAATTGAGACAAGACCAAGTAGAAGGAGAATTCAACTCTACTAGCAAGACCCGTTCCACCTATAATTGTGCTACATCTTCATGTCAAGCTGACAAGTTGAACTCCACTTCATTGGTCCAGACAGAGCCCATTGTCTTAAGGTTGAACGGGAAGCTTCTAAACTTGGAGGGACTTAGGAATCTCTTTGTTCCTGGGTGGCCAACATAGGTGAATACCTTGGGAGATTAAAGGCCCCAAGGCAACACCCAACTCTCGTCAACCTTGCAATACCAATTCCACCCAGGTGTTTCATTGAGTTAAGTACTTAGAAATTTTTCCTCAATAGCTAGAGAAATAATAGTTTGGTAGCATGGCTAAGTACTTATATAACTTAGGCACTTAGGCCACGAAATTAATCAAGGAAATGTGGCTTTATATGCCACTAAGGAAAAAAGCATAGCAAAAAATAACTTGGAGAAAAATCCCTATCATGCATACTACTTCAAAAATACTCTAATGCACTTAGGGAAAATATATGGGTGGAAAAATGGGTGTCACTTGCCTTGGTAGAAGGAAGAACAAGCACAGCAACAATCAAAGCCTTTCTCCTCTTCAAAATCTAAGACAAGAAAACCAAAGCATTCATAAACACAAAATTCTACTAAGACAATACAACGACAAAACAAAATATGGATGCATGCTATGCAAGGGAAACATGAGGCACAAAAAAAATTACAACAACACACTAACATGATTAATAATGTTCTCTGGTATTACTTAGATGAGTTAGATACAAGGAAAAACAAAATAAGCACACTTAGCAAAATTTAATATCAAAATGGCTTCTATAAGGTGCATAAACTAGTCTCAATGTTTTCGGCCATGAAAACAGATCCTAAAATTTTCCCACAGCCACTACTGCATAGGGGACATAAAAACAAGACTAACCCAATTGGATTTGCTCAAAAATAATTTTTAAAACAAAAGTTATAAGATTATTAGGGTAAATAAAGATCCACAGAAAACATTTGATTTCATTATTCAAAAATAAAATTTTAATGGCCTGAGTTAATCTCCATGTTGTGCTGATTTCAAAAAGCCCAAGATCACCCAATTTGGGTTTGTAGAACTTAAGTTATGGAATTTTGAAGATTTGAAAGAAATCTGTTTTTAAAACAAAAATTCAGAAAAGGCTCGATTGGCCGATCATCCTCCGCGCGGATCGTCGCTGTGGTCCGTCAGATCTGAGTGGGGATGGACGCGCGAGATCACCCGTACCGATTCGCCTCTGCCTTCTGTTGTGAACCGCTGGATCTGGATCGACGGCCGAGATTTGATGACGGAGACGAGCGGCGCTAGCTCGTCGGAGAGTTCACCGGGAAACGCATGCGCGGTGGTCAGAATGCAGAGCGGGGATGGCGTGGGGTTGCTATGGGGTCTGGGAAGGGGAAAAATACCACGATGCTTGGGGCGTCGAGGGGAGCTCGTTGGCGAGGTGCTCGTGGATGGCGTGGGCTCCTCCGCTCGCAATTTCTCGTCGTCGATGGTCCAAGCGGCGGTGGACACGGGCGTGGATGGCGGCGGCGATCTGAGGGATAAAAAGGGCCGTGATGGTGTCAGAAAGGTCCGCGGGGACGAGATAAGGAGATATGGGTTAGGAGGAGAAGCAGAGGAGATCGGGGCTCACTGGAGTTTGTCGGAGACGGCGACGGATCCGACGGCGCGGCGTGCTTGATTGCGAGCAGCCTGGGGGCTCTCTTCTAGGGTTTGGGGTTGCAATCGGAGGAGGAGAGACCGGGGTTTGTATGGACGTAGAGATAAGGGCTAATCCCGCACGAATCGGAGATGAATTCGTTCGAATATCTCGTGTTCGACACGGATTCGCTTCCGTGCGAAAGGGGAAGAGGGAGGGTGACGCCAGCGTGTGCGTCAGCGGTGGGGCATGCCCGTCAGCGAGCCGAGAGGGGGGGAAGAGGGCTGATGCGCGCTGGACGTTGTTGGGCTGGTACTGGGCCTCTGCGTGCTGCACGTGAGCGAGGGGAAACAGAGGGAAGAGGTGGGCTGGTCCACTGGCTGGCCTGCGAGGCTGGCTCCTTTTTTTTTGCACTGGTTTTTAAACCTTTTGAAAATAATTCCAAATGAAAACAAAACCACTCAAAATAAATAAAACCACTTCAGAAAAATTTGTAAAAATACAATTTGGAAAACTTATGAAAAATGTGACCTTTTGGCACTAATATTGCCAAACAAAAATATGATTTTCTTTATAAAATGTTTGAAAACCCAAATAGGGCTTAATAGTAATAATGCCCATTTTTCTTGTGTTTTTCTAATAAATGTTTTAAACAATGCAAACAGTAATGCAGGGTTGATGATGTTCATGAATGCATGCTGATTTTTAAGATTTAGAAAACTTGGGATGTTACAATAGAAGGACGCAACTAGTATAGAATGTCATCCCTCTTTCTCTTTTGTTTACACAATTCTGCTTTGACTGATAAATCAGGGGCAAAAAGAGTGAAGAGAATTGTATTACTATTTAGGGCTGGGAACCCTGCTGCCAGCACTTCTAGCATTTGGATAAGCGGATGAAGCCACTAGTCCAGGTGTGTGAGTCCAATCAACAAGTGAGATAAAGATTCTCTATTTGCGTCCTCATGAGCTAAAACAGGAACACAAAACATGAGTAATTTGAAAGTTTTAAAGGTAGCACATGAGCAATTTACTTGGAGTGGCGGTGAAATACCACATGTAGGAAGGTATGATTGACACAAATGGCAAGGTTTTGGGTTTAAGGTGTGGATGCACGAGAAGCATTCCCTCTCAGTACAGGGTTTTTGGCTAGCAAGGCTGGGTAGCAAGCATAAGAGTTGAAGGAAAACAAACAAATATACATATGATGAAACCAATCATGCAATCTTCATTGAAAACACAAGCAATCTTAACTTGTGAATACTAAGTTTATGAGCTAAAAGGCAAATTTCTCTTTCTTATACTAGCAACTCAAATTAATATTTCTGCTGACCCAAGCTAAGTGTGCCAAATCCAACTAGATTAACTTGATGATCTCTAGAGTGACACCATATACTAATAACAAGCTCAACCATATGACAGAAGTTGAAAACTAAAATAATGTGCATAGAAAGTAAATGATGAAACTTCTCATTAATATTTCAAACCGGCAACTCACACCAACGGATACAACGATAACCAACTAGGAAGAGACACTTCCATGCTGCAAACCATCCTATATGATAACCTCTCTACTCATGATATGACTCTACTAAAAAAGTAAAAGATGAAAGATAGTGATGTGATACCGCGGCACTCCCCAAAAGCTTGGAACAAGCTGAGGGGATGCCAAAACCAATGAAAAATCAATTCTTCGGTGGTGGTGGTGAATCCTTCTCGATGAGCTTATCAATTGATTTCTTTAGATCTTCAATCGCGAACATAAGCACACTTATCACCTCCATATTGCGATCAATACAGTTTGCATGCCTGTCCGACGGTGAATCCCATCCACCAAGATTTTTCCACCATTCTTCCTTAGGTTGAGAGCTTCCTTCATCTGCACGGTTAGAACGATTCATATGCCACATAGAGGGAAAATCCATATTGGGCACCTTTTTGCACTAATAATCATGAATTAATGTGTGGAAATAGTTCTTGACACCCGCAGTGGGTGTTTTCGAAGCTAGGGAGTGACGTGGAACCTTCCCTCTGGTGCTCATCCACGCGTTTCTCTTGAGCTTCAAGGGGTTAGCCACCACTCTAATGCTTGCGACGGTGGCGCGTGGACGCACTCGTGCGTTTTCTTCTACATCTCCTTCAGCTCCACTCTCGATCTCCTCCTCCGGCTTCAGGTCTTGGGTATCATCTTCGTTTGGTCCCTTCCCCTTATTGTCGTCGGCGGAGACCATGATGCTTCTAAACCCGAAAACAGATACTGGCAGAAACAACTCGAAACAGAAACACGGCGAGAAAACGATATACGGACCTCGGGGGGTCCGGGGGATTATATAGAAAAAAGTTTCATAACGAAAGGAAAGTCCAAGTCCAAAACAAGTCGGAGAGGGGCTCCGGGGCCCCCACACCATGGGCTGGCGCGGCCAGAGGTGGGCCCGCACCACCCTACGGTGTGGAGCCTCCGGGCTCCGTCTCCCTCTCGTTTCCGGCTCATAATTTTTCATATTTTCTAAAAACGGTAAAAATATAAGTTGAAAGATGTTTTGCGAACATTTTCTTACCAAAACTGATACCTATTCGAAAACTGACTCTGCGGTTTCTGAAATATGCTTCTTCATGAATTCCTTCGGGATCATGGCTCCAATACAATCAACATTCTCATTATAAGGATCTCCAGAAATATAATGCTTGAGTCTTTGGCCATTCACCACTTGTGAGGAGTTGTTTTCAAGGGAAACAATTTTAGTTTTCCCCCGAACGATATACCTCTTCGATAACAAAAGGTCCTTCCCATCTCAAGAGTAATTTTCGTGCAAAAACTCTGAGACGAGACCTATAGAATAGCACTTTCTCACCAATATAAAATTCTCTTTTAATAATTCTCTTATCATGCCACCTTTTAACTTTCTCTTTAAAGAGCTTCGCATTTTCATATGCTTCACTCCTCCATTCATCTAAAGAACTTAAGTCAAGCAATCTTTTCTCACCAGCAAGTTTAAAATCTCTATTTAGGTCTTTCACAGCCCAATAAGCTTTGTGTTCTAATTCTAGGGGCAACTGACAAGCTTTTCCATAAACCATTTTATAAGGAGACATGCCCATGTGATTTTTATAAGCGGTTCTATAAGCCCACAGGGCATCATTTAATTTCTTAGCCCAATTTTTTCTAGATTAGTTAACAGTCTTTTGCAAGATATATTTGATCTCTCTATTTGATAATTCTACTTTCCCACTAGTCTGAGGATGATAAGGTGAGGCAATTCTATAATTAACATCATATGTAGCAAGGGTATTTCTAAAACCACCATGAATAAAATGAGAACCCCCATCAGTCATAAGATATCTAGGCACACCAAACCTAGGTAAAATAATATCTTTAAGCATTTTTATTGAGGTTTCACCATCAGCACTTTTAGTGGGTATAGCTTCTACCCATTTAGTAACATAATCAACAGCAACAAGAATATGAGTGTAGCCTTTTGAAGGAGGGAAAGGACCCATAAAGTCAAAACCCCAACAATCAAACGATTCAATAACAAGAGAATAATTCATAGGCATTTCATTACGTCTAGAAATATTTCCAACCCTTTGACATTGATCACAACATAAAACAAATTTTCTAGCATCTTTAAAGAGAGTAGGCCAATAAAAACCTAATTGTAGAACCTTATGTGCGGTTCTATCTCCAGCGTGATGTCCTCCATAAGCACTACTATGACATTTTCTCAATATCTCTTGTTGTTCATTTTCAGGAACACATCTTCTCATAATACCATCAACACCTTCTTTATATAATTGTGGGTCATCCCAAAAATAATGCCTCAAATCATAGAAGAATTTTCTTCTTTGCTGAGCTGTAAAGGTGGGAGGCAAATACTTCGAAACAATAAAGTTAGCATAATCACCATACCATGGACTCTCTTGAGAGCTCACTTTTATTACAGCTAACTGTTCATTAGGAAAACTATCATTAACAGGAATAGGGTCATCAGAGATATTTTCTAATCTAGACAAATTATCAGCAGCAGGATTTTCAGCCCCCTTTCTATCCACAATATGTAAATCAAACTCTTGTAAGAGAAGGACCCATATAATAAGCCAAGGCTTAGCATCTTTCTTTTCCATAAGGTACTTAATTGCAGCATGATCAGTATGAATAGTAAGTTTAGAATAAACAATATACTGCCTAAATTTATCACAAGCAAAAACTACAGCTAGGAACTCTTTCTCAGTGGTAGCATAATTCTTTTGAGCAGCATCAAAAGTTTTACTAGCATAATGAATAACATTTAACTTCTTATCTATTCTCTATCCAAGAACAACACCTACAACATAATCACTAGCATCACACATAATTTCAAACGGTAAATTCCAATCAAGTGGTTGAACAATAGGGGCAGATATTAAAGCCTTCTTTAAAATTTCAAAAGCTTATTTACAATCTTCATAAAAAAACAAAAGGTACATCTTTTTGAAGAAGATTAGTAAGAGGCTTTGATATTTTAGAGAAATCTTTAATAAACCTTCTATAGAAACCAGCATGACCAAGAATACTACGAATACCTTTGACATCCCTGGGACAGGGCATTTTCTCAATAGCTTCGACTTTAGCTCTATCAACTTCAATACTTTTTTCAGAAATTTCATGTCCAAGAACAATTCCTTCATTAACCATAAAATGGCATTTCTCCCAATTAAGAACAAGACTAGTCTCCTCACATCTCTGCAAAACTTTATCAAGATTCTGCAAACAATTGTCAAAAGAAGTTCCATAGATGGAGAAATCGTCCATGAAGACTTCCACAATTTCTTCACAAAAACCATGAAAGATAGCAGACATGCATCTTTGAAAAGTAGCAGGACCATTACATAAACCAAAAGGCATACTTCTATAAGCATAGGTTCCAAAAGTACAAGTGAAAGTTGTTTTCTCTTGATCAGGCTTTCTAACAACAATTTGAGAGAACCCAGAATAACCATCAAGAAAGCAGAAATGAGTTTTCTTAGACAACCTTTCTAACATTTGATCAATAAAAGGCAAAGGATAATGATCTTTCTTAGTAACTTTGTTAACCTTCCTAAAATCAATGCACATCCTATAACCAACCACTACTCTTTGAGGTATAAGTTCATTATTCTCATTTGGCACAACAGTCATCCCTCCTTTCTTAGGAACACAATGCACAATACTAACCCATCTACTATCAGCAATAGGGTAAATAATACCTGCATCAAGGAGATTTAATACCTCATTTATTACCATATCCTTCATCTTAGGATTTAAACGGCGTTGATGCTCAACAACTGGCTTTGCATCAGGTTCAATATTAATAGCATGCTGACATATAGTAGGAGAAATCCCCTTCAAATCATCAAGAGTATAACCAATAGCACCTCTATGTTTCTTCAATATTCCCAATAATCTCTTCTCTTCTTCACCGGAAAGTTTAGAACTAATAATAACAGGATATAATTGCTTATCATCAATATGAGCATATTTAAGATTGTCGGGCAAAGGATTTAGATCAAAAACAGGACCTCCTTGGGTGGTAATGTGGTACCCAAGTCTTCCATCGGTAAATTATGTTTCAGCATTGCTGGATGATGTAGAAAAAGCTCGTCAATTTCATTTCTTTCTTCCCTAAAGACATCACTTTCGTGGTCTTCCATGTATTGCTGCAAAGGATTTTTAGGAGCAAGAGCAATGGCATCCAATTGTTCAACTCTATAGTTCTCATTAGGCAATTCAGCTTCATAAGGTACTTTAGCAAATTTGGAGAAATTAAATTCATAAGACTCTCGATCAAACTTTGTAAGAATTTGCTCCTTTTTACAATCAATAACAGCACCACAAGTGTTTAAGAAAGGTCTACCAAATATAATAGGACAAGTATCACTAGCAGAAGTGCCTAGTACTAGAAAATCAGAAGGATATTTAGTTTTACCACATAAGACCTCCACATCTCTAACAATACCAATTGGAGAAATAGTTTCCCTATTAGCAAGTTGAATAATCACATCAATGTCTTCGAGTTCACAAGAGCCAATTTCATGCATAATTTTTTTATTAAGCTCATAAGGAATAGCACTAGAACTAGCACCAATATCACACAAACCATAATAGAAATGATCACCTATCCTAACAGATAGCACAGGAACACTAGGCTTCCTAGATTTACTAGGATGAGGGACAATATTAGAAGCATCTTCACAAAATATAATGTGTCCCTCTTCTACATTTTCAGAAACAAGGTCCTTTACTATTGCTACTGTAGGTTCTACAGTTATTTGTTCCTCAGGTTCTCCATGTTTCCTTGAACTTTTATTAACCACACTACCTAACATACAATATTCTTTTACCTTAGCACGGAAAGGCATTTTCTCAATATAAGGTTCAGGCACAATAGAATCAACAGTATGAACTTTTATATCTCTAGCAGAAACACAATTAACAGTATCTTTATAAGGTGCATGGTACTTGTCCCATTCCTTTTTAGGAATATCAAAATAAGAAGCAAAAGCATTATATAAGTTTGCAACAACTTGAGAATCAAGCCCATAAACAGTACTAACATTATGAAAATCATCGGATGACATAAAAGTTTTAATGCATTCATAATCATAATTTATACCTGACTTTCTACCTTTGTCATTCTCTCATCCATCAGTGTTTTCTTGAATACGGTCAAGAAGATCCCATTTATCTCCATCTTTCATACGTGTAAATGATCCAGAACAAGAAGCATCCAATAAATCCTTATCATGAAGAGAAAGCCTTGCATAGAAATTATTAATAATAATATTACTGGGGAGCTCATGAACAAGGCATTTGAGCATTAGTATCTTCAATCTCCCCCATGCTTGGGCAATACTCTCTCCGTCATGAGGCCAAAAATTATATATATAATTCCGATCTCTATGAATTTCACTGGGAGGATAGAATTTAGAATAAAAGAGAGGCACAATTTCCTCCCATCCAATAGTTTGGCTATTTATCAGCAGTTTGAACCATTCAGAAGCTCGGCATGTCAATGATATAGAGAATAATTTTCTCTTCACTTGGCTCGTTGTAATACCTGCACGCTTGAACAACTCGCATAATTCATGTAAAAAGAGCAAATGATCACCAGGATGGATAGTTCCATCACCTGAATAGGAGTTATCCCTAACATGTTTAACAATCTTTATATGTAAGGATTCAAATCATCAGGTGGTGGGTCACTTACTACCCTAGCAGTGGTAGCAGTGCCCACAAATAAGGACTGAAAAGGAGACCCAAACATAGTGTAATAAAGGAGTAGACAATAATAAAAACAACACTTACAGCAGAAGTTTCCTTTATCAATTCCACTTCCGAATAGCGCATCACTCCCCGGCAACAGCGCTAGAAAATAGTATTGATGACCCACAAGTATAGGGGGTGTATCGTAGTACTTTCGATAAATAAGAGTGTCGAACCCAACGAGGAGCAGAAGGTGTTGACAAGCAGTTTCGATGAAGGAATAACTGTAAATACTTGAAAATAGATTTGTAGGGTTTTTTGATATTGCAGATAAATAAAGTGCGAGTAAATAAAATGCAGTAGTAATAATTGCAGCAAGTGGCCCAATCCTTTCTTCAGCAAAGGACAAGCCGGTGAGTTTACTTATGATTAGCAAACGTTCTCGAGGACACGCGGGAGGTTTCTGTCAAGTGCTTTTGTTCCATGCAGCTGAATAATGTTAGGTGTTTTGATAAGTGTTGTGTGGGTGAACCTATGCTAATGTACCGTCCCATCCAAGACTAATACATACTTGTGATTATGCCCCTTGCAAGAATCCGTAACTACAAGAAAGTAATTAAGAAATAAATCTAGCAACAACTTTAAACTCCTGGATCCTACGCTCCCTCGTGTAATGGTTTCCTAACGGGGGTTTAGGTTTCTGTCACTCCGGCAACCCCACAATTAGTAGCCAAATACACGATGCATCCCGCTAGGCCCATAAATGTTGAAGTATCATGTAGTCGACGTTCACATGATACCACTAGGAGAATAACACCACAGCTTAAATATCAAGCATTAAATATTATACAGCATTACTGCACTACTAACAACTTGACTTCTCCCATGTCCTCAAGAACAACACGAATTACTCACAAGACATCATATGGGTCATAATCAGAGGTGATATAATGGATGATAACAATCTGGTCATAAAGTGCAAACACCGATAAATCTCACAAGCATGAACTACTAACAAGTAATCCACACCGGGAGAGAGATCTAATGCAAAACAAAGATAGAGGTCCCTAATTGTTACATCGGAATGACGGTGGATGATGAGGGCGATGGTGCTGGTGGTGATTACAATCTTGATGATGCTCGGAGCGATGACGGTGACGATGGCGGTGATTTCTCCTCTCCGGAGAGGAATTTCCACGGCAGATTTCTCCCTGCCAGAGAGCTTTTCTCTCTCGGGTGTTTTCCGCTCCGCAGCGGCGGCGGAATAATTTTTCGAAGATGGAATGAGGCTTAGGGTTCCCTAGGGGCCAAGCACGTGAAAATACCCCCTAGAGGTGGGCCAGGGTGGCCACACCCCTAGGTGGCCCGGCCAGGGGGGCGCGCCACCCCTAGGTGTGGGCCCCTGGTGGCCCTGGTGTTTATTCTCGAAAAATTATAAAACATGCAAAATAAGATAAAATAACATAAGGGATGCATCATAACATGAAATATATCGATGAATAACATAAAATTATGATATAAAATAGTGATGCAAAATGGATGCATCAGGCACCCATTGCGAAGAAGCCTAAACCGCATTGCATGTTTCGCCTACCCGCTGGAGCCATTGTTCTCGATACCGAGTAAGTTCTCTTTGTCATTTCCACTGCTAATCCAGTCTGTTCTTTAGATTAACTTTTTTAGATTATTTTTCAGCGAGCCTCCAGAAAAGGCCAAGACTCTGTCGGGTGAAGAGAACGGCTCGAATACTGGCGCAGGAAATGAGTTTATTCCCAGTGTTGAAGTTAACTATCCCCCAAGGGAGAAGGATAGAGTTTGTGCTTTATGTGTAGGTCCATGCTTTTTGAACCGTCAGACAACAAGAAACCTAATTGCTAGCCTTGAAGTCCTACTGGATTGATAATTTTGGTTTCTTCACTGAGGGAAATTTGCATCTACGCAACATCATACATTCCTCTTGGGGTGCCCAACGAGTGTGCGTATGATTCACGCCAGCAAGCACATATTTTTGGCGTCGTTGCTAGGGACTTCAAGCTTTCAGCTGGGGGTTTACACACTTCCACTCTATCTTTATATAAAAACACAAAAAATAGAATTTCAACTTTTAGTCTTTTTTCTGTTTTGTTAGTTTGATTTATCTTTGTTTTATTAGTATGTCTAGCTCTACTCTTTTTGGCATGTCATCTGAGGCTAAGGTCGTCACCTTTAAACAAATAGGTGGGGTGAGTTTGAAAGATGCTTGGTATAGAATTAATGATGCTCATCATAGGTCCACCAGAAAGCAAGTTGTTTTAGGTCAAGACAGAATTTAGGGGCGAAGAGGCGACGCGAGATGGTGGCCAGGGCAGCCAGGTTGGTCCCAGGCGCGGACAAGGGGGGCGCGGCTGGTGCCCCGTGGATCCCCTTCTAGCTTCTGGAGTCTTCTGGTGAATAAAAAATTGTCATAAATTTTCAGCCAATTCCGAACACTTTCATTTTTTGACCTTTTCTGCAATTCAAAGACAAAACAGACAGAAACTGGCACTAGGCATCTTGTTAATAGGTTAGTCCAATAACTAATAGAAAACGTAGGAAAACATGTAGAAAACAAGCATGTAGCATCAAAATTATAGATATGTTTGCAACGTATCAGGGTGTTACAAATTGGCATAGATACATTATAGACACTTAATAGGCGAAAACTTATTGGGGGATCACACTTTGGAGAATCTTAATGTTATAGAAATTCTAGTTGGAAACAGTCCTATTGATGATATTAAAACCGAGCTAACTTTGGAACATGTCATAGAGAGGTTGGATATTATAGAGAAGAATATGTTAAGTATGAATATGAAAAATGAAATAGATAAGAGGTTGATTGATCACATGGGTAAGCTTGATAGCTCCATAAAAAATATTATCAAGAGAATTAAAGTTTTGGAAACTATAAAGACAAAGGAAAACCAACCTTCTAGAGTTGATAATATTGAGGAAGTTATTGACACTTTGAGAAAACACTTTATCCTCAGTCAAATCTAAAAAAGTGGAGACTACAATAGGTAAAGGTACTAAGTTAATGTAAATGAAAATATTTACCAACTAAATTTTTTTACACCTACTAATGGGGAAGAAAATCTGATTTTTTTAAAGAAATTCATGCTAAAAATAAGTTAAAAACAAGCCTATTATTAATTTTGATTCTCCAAGTGTTTTTGCTAAGTTTGTTACTTATAGGCCTCCTAAAAGGAATAGTTGAACTATTGAATAACTTCTTGACGATGTTGATGATGAAGTTGTTGATAACGAAGTTATTGATAAAACTTGATCCTTGATTTATACCTAGCTAAAAGGCGTTAAAGAAAATTGCTTATGGAGGGACCCACTTTAGTTTTGCTTTTAGTATTTCTATTTTCTTTGTTTCTTGGAAGTTCTTACCTCAGTAGTAAACTCTTCTTCTCCTTTTTATTTTGTTTTTGTGCCAATAATTGCCTCTATTTGAAGGAAAGTGCATGGTTTGGTTTGTTGTCTAGATTTTTGTGCCACGCTATTAAATTCATGTCACGCAACCAGGGCGTGATAAAATTCTGAAATAGTTTGGAAGCACGCCTCCATTTTTTATATAGCTTTCATTAGTTTTGTGTTTTCTGGCTTGAGCAACGGACGTGTCTCCAAAAATTACGTCTTTACATACATTCCTCTTTTGACAGATTTCTAGCTTTATTTGCATTTGTACCTTTACTTGTTTCTTTTGGGGTTCTATAGGTGTGGAGTGCTTTAAGAGAAGTTAGTGACAGTAACTAATGTTTAAATTGAGTGTTTTCAATGTGTCTAGGACTCCAGAAGTCCTAGATTGGACTTTCGAGTTGACAACGCCTTCGTATCTGTTCCCTGGATTGGAAAATTTATTTGTCCCTGATGCTTTTAGGTCATAAGGCAATTTATAGGCAAAGAGTCGGTGGTGGGGGAGGTCCACAGCCACCAGGTGATGGGTGCCCCCCTTAGGCCACGCTATAGGTTCGCCTGGTGAGGTGGCCCCTCTCCTGGTGCTCCCCTTCGGGCTCCCTCTTTCTTCGGGGTAAAAACTTGCCTCCGTGAATTTTTAGGGCTTCTCGCTAATATTTCCTGTACAACTTTTTTGAAACAAAAAGACATGAGAAAATAGGAACTAGCTCTAGGCAGTGGGTTAATAAGTTACTTCTAGAAAACATGTGAAAAATGATAGAACACGTATGGGGCAATTGATATAAAACAAAAATGAAGCAATTGAAAATTATAGATACGTTTGGAATGTATCAACATCACCAAGCTTAACTCATGCTCGTCGCCGAGTAGGTAAGTGATAACAAAGATAATTTTTGAGGTGACATGCTGCCAATACAAACTTGATCATTAAAATGTAAAGCATTGTGGGCTAAAATCAAAACTTTAACAAAGGCATGATGGATGTTATAATAATAATGAAACTTAGAAACTAAGTTGCCTCATGAAATGATCACAAAAAACTAAACACAAATAATGTGGCGTTCCAAATAACAATAAGGTTATAGTGATCATAATAAAAACATGGTAGAGCGGTATCTCTCGATGTCCTTTGTGGCATAGAAAAACATAACTGTCGCACCCGGACTTCTAGAGGATACTCGCAGTTCCGTTGAACAGCATATGATTAGATTATGGGGCTTACCTGCACCCGCATCTCTTACGAGTAGGCCAACACACGTATGTGTGACAACCAACCCCTACTGTTCATCGTCTACGCAAACCATCCCATAGAAATCCAGATACTTCCATTGACGTACTTCAAACCATACACACATGGTACATCAACGGCGTTTGAACAAGTGATATCACAACAGATCTCTAAGACACAAAAGATTGAAATAAGTTGCAAATAGCTCTCACTAGAGCAGAGATAGCAAATACAATCATCCAGAGGACACACGTTGTCGGGGGGTTACCCCCGAGTAGGGTAAAGACAGGTGGTAAAGGCCGCGTACGGAAGAAAGGTTTGGCCGAGTAGCCGACTACCGGGTACTCGCTACCCGGTCGACTGCTACCCGGTCTCACCTCAAGATGGCCAGAAGGAGATATCAGTCAGTTTCTACCATGTCGAGTAGAAGGTTTGGCCCGAGTACAATTGGCGGGAACATTTGGCGGGAAACTACTCGGGCAGGAAGTCAAAGGAGCCGTTCTGACACAGGATCCCGCGTATCCTGGGTCCGTACTTGGCAGCATTCGAACTACTGTTCACGTGGGGACGGTCTGTCTGACAGTGACAGCATGGAAGCAGTCGGTGGCAGGATAAGGGGGACCTACTCTGTGACTAGGTACAGTGATACCAGTCTGTCCCCTAGTTTTGCCCAACGACTTTACGGAAGCAGCCAAGACCAACGACCAAAGCTGTCAGCGGGTACTCGGAGAAAGGACAGTGTGGACACTATGTCGACACTTGTCCAGATTTGGACGTATCCGGCTGGGCACCATGTATATAAGGTGCCCCGCCGCCTCCTGCGCGAGGCAAGGCTCATATGCTCACGAACGCTCTCACTGGAAACCCTAGAAACCCTAAGTCCTTGACCTAGCTCTACTCGGAGAGGGGCAAGGGGCTACTCGGTAGCGTTACTATTTGTACTGTACCTACTCGGAGAGACACCGTAATACAGAGAGAAAGGCAGGAGTAGGGGTTTTACCTCCTCACGAGGGCCCTGAACCTGGGTACATCGTGTTGTTTGTGTTGTGTGGATCTTACCTCACGCGGCTACTCGTCGCGTGATCCCTCCCCGGACACCTCCAGCGTCCTTTGTCCCCACATCTTTAGCCATCCCATGGCATCTGCCGTGAGACCACCACGACAGTTGGCGCCCACCGTGGGGCAACCAGCGGCGCTGGCTGGGGTTTCTGTTCGGACGGGATCTTCTTCAGCGGAGCGCGTAGTTTGCGGCCTTGTCCACAGATTCGGCTCCTTCGACTTCGTCATCGACAACGCCGGCTGTTTCGGCGGCAAGGCCATGCCGGAGGGTGGCTCGGTGATCTCCTTCGGTTCTCACCTCGTCTACGTCGCCACCGTCGCCAACGACACCTACCCCGAGCTGGTGCACGACGCGGAGGATCCTCCCGCGGTTGTTGCTGCTCGTGGAAGGCCCGTGCGCAGCTCTGCATGCTGCGCTGAGGTGATGGTGACTGGCTTGGCGGCAAACGCTGGCGCAGCTGCTACTGGCGCTGCGGCCATCGTCGAGGAGGTCGACGACCCGCCCGCGGGTGGCAGGACACGCCGGCCCTACGAGAAGGAGTGCAACCTGCCGCCTTCCACGTCTACGGTCATCCCCGCGTCAGCTGCGCGAACCGGGATGCCCACTCCCACCGACCTCGAGCTCCTAGCCGAGAGGGAGCAGCTCGAGCGGCAACGCCAGGAGCTGCTCGCCGAGCAGGCGGAGTTGGAGAAGATCAGGCTGGAGCTGAGCCTGGACCAGCTCGAGTACAACAAGGCTCACGGCTTCACGCCGGTGGCCAGGAGGCCCAGCAGGGTAGGCGCAACGCGGCGCAACCTAGGCGCCGAGATGGCGACTGTGGCGGAGGAGCCCGCGCAGTCCGCCACCGCGAACACCTTCACAAAGCCAAGGTACAGCACACCCGCCAAGACGCTGCGAGCTGCGGAGGCTGTGGCTGCCGAGTTGCCGCGCCTAGAGGGAGAGGCGCGTCGCAGGCAGCAGGAGAGGCTAGGCGAGCTGGTGCTGGAGGCCGCCAGGCAGAACGAGGAGTTCCGGAAGGCCAACCCGGGAGCTGGAGCTTCGCAGGTGGTGCACTCGCACGCGGCTAGATCTAACGATCAAGCCTCATCTCCGCATCCTAGCCGCGAGAAGAGCCGCAGCGGGCGTACGGGTAGAGACAGGCAAATGCAGGTGTATGACCCGGCTGCTGCCGCGAAACAGGTTGCTGTGCCGCAGCAGCCCGGGCAGGAACACAACGCTGCAAGAGCAGGCTCTCAAGCCCACCAAGCTCAAAGCCGTGTCCGAGAAGCCGCACGTCCGGGTACTTCTCGGCAACCCGCAGCTCCGCCTACTCGGCAGAGGCAGCAGCCACGCCCAGTGGCACCAGTCGTCAACCCGGTGGAGCAGCCTGCTGCTATGCAGGTGGATAGGTATGATGATGGTTACTCGGCTATGGAGATGGCTGGTTATGACATCCATGACCGTGTGGGTGAGCGCGTGTTGGCGCCTGGAGATGCAAGGCACCAGCTGGACCGTATCAGCTTGTCGGCGCGGCTTGAGAGCACGGGTCCTCCTGGCCCCGAGTGCTTTGGCCCGCGCATCATGAACGAGCCGTCCGTGAAGGGCTTTCAGCTCGCGAGAGGCACCAAGAGCTACAATGGTAGCACCAAGCCTGAAGATTGGCTCAACGACTACGTCACCGCGGTCCATATCGCGAATGGCAACAGGAGATGGGCGGTACGCTATGTGCCGCAGATGCTAGAGGGTCCAGCTCGCACTTGGCTCAACAACTTGCCCAAGAACAGCATCAACTGCTGGCTGGACTTCTCGGATGCCTTCATCAGTAACTTCACCAGCACCTACAAGAGGCCGAATAGGCCACAGCAGTTGTCGGCTTGCCGGCAGCGAGAAGACGAGACGGACCGCGAGTACCTTACTCGGTGGAGCACCTTGAGGAACACCTGTGAGGGTGTGAATGAAGCGCAGGCCATCACTTGGTTTGCGCAGGGTTGCCGACATGGCAGCATGCTGTGGCAGAGATTGCAGAGGGAGATGCCCAACACCCTGGCCGAGACCATCAAGATCGCGGATCAGTACGCACTCGGCGATCCTACTCAGCCACTGATGGATTCCTCTGAGCCGAGAAGAAACTTCAACAGCAGCAAGCGCAACGAGTTCCGCAACAAGCGCCGAGTAGATACTCGGTACGATCCCGAAGAGGTGAATGCAGTGAATGTCGGAGGCGGTGGTGGCCAAAGGCAGAAACCTGCTGGAGCCTACGGGCAGAACCAGAACCAGGGCCAGGGCAACAAGAAACCGTTCCGCACTGCACAGCCGAGTAGCGGGAACTCAGAGCAGCCGAAGAAGTTTGTCTTCGATGACATGAAGGATGGCCCATGCAGCTTTCACACTCATCACCCCTCAAGGCCTGCGAACCACACTACTCGGCAATGCGAATGGTGGGATGTGATCAAGAGTGATGGCTTGCCTCCTCCACCTCCTCTGCCAGCCGCGAATGCCACTGTTCAGCCTACTCGCGCTCCCGCAGCTCGGCCGCCAGTGTACCCGAGAAGGGAGAATGTCAACCAGGTGGCTTTAGGAGCCAACCAGAACTTCAACAACGAGAGGTACCGCAACAACAACAACAACAATTACAACCGCAACAACAACAACAGAGGCAACAACAACTATCAAGGCAACAACAATGGTAACAATGGCAACAACGGGGGCAATGGCCCTAACCAGTACCAAGAGCACCATGAGAGCTATATGATCTTCACTTCCGAGGCAGTCGACAAGCAGTCACAGCACAGGCGGGCCATGGAGGTCAATGCAGTGATCCCGGCTGTGCCTCATTACATGTACTGGTGTGATCAGGAGATCAGGTGGACTCGGGCAGATCACCCCAAGGTGATGCCCAATCCGGGTACCTATGCCTTGGTGCTAGATCCCACTTTCCTGGGCCCCGAGAAGAACGTGAGGTTCAGCAAAGTGCTGATCGACAACGGCAGCAGCATCAACATTGTGTACAAGGACACACTCGAGAAGCTTGGCCTGGCCGAGAACATGATGCTGCCCAGCAAGACCACTTTCCATGGCATCGTGCCCGGGATCTCCTGCAACCCGATTGGCCGAGTGTGGATCGATGTGCTATTCGGTACTCGGGAGAACTGCCGCACTGAGCGCCTGCAGTTTGAGGTGGTGGATCATCAGAGTCCCTATCATGCTCTACTCGGCAGGCCTGCTCTGAGCAAGTTCATGGCCTCCACTCATGTGGCTTACCTGAAGATGAAGATCCCCGGGCCCAATGGCATCATCACCATCTCGGGAGATTACAAGAAATCCATGGAGTGTGCCTCTGCTAGCTCCCAGCTGGCGGAGTCAATGGTGATTGCTGCCGAAAAGAAGAAGATGTACGAGGTGGTGGCCATGGCTCAGTCCGCACAAGCTGGCGCACAAGGTGTGCCGAGTACTCAGCACGGTACTGCTTTCCAAGCTGCCAAGGAGACCAAGACAGTCCAGGTTGACCCCGAGTTCCCGGAGCGCATGGCCATCATTGGTGCCGGGTTGGCGGAGAAATAGGAAAGCGCGCTCATCCACTTCCTCCGTGAGAATCGGGACGTGTTCGCCTGGACCAATGAAGATCTACCAGGAGTCCCGAGGGAGTTGGTTGAGCACTCTTTGCATGTGCGTCCTGACGCCAAGCCCGTGAAGCAGGCTTTACGCCGTTTCGGGGATGAGAGAAGGAAGGCCATCGGTGATCAAATCACCAAGCTGCTGATCAGTAACTTCATCATGGAGGTGCTGCACCCGGACTGGTTGGCCAACCCGGTCATGGTCGAGAAGAAAAAGGAAGATCCCAAGGCTGCCACCGCATGGCGCATGTGTGTCGACTACACCGACTTGAACAAGGCATGCCCCAAGGATCCTTTCCCGCTACCTCGCATCGATCAGGTGATCGATTCCACTGCCGGCTGTGAGCTGTTGTCTTTCATAGATGCCTACTCTGGTTTCCACCAGATTGCACTCAACCCTGCTGATCAAATAAAGACTGCTTTCATTACCCCGTACGGGGCTTATTGCTATCGTGTCATGTGTTTTGGCCTGAGGAATGCGGGTGCAACCTATCAGAGATGCATGCAGAAATGCTTGCATGACCAACTCGGCAAGAATGTGCAGGTGTACGTAGATGACATTGTCATCAAAACGAATAAAACACATACTCTGCTTGCCGACTTGGAGGAAACCTTTGCTAACCTACGCAGGTACAAAATGAAACTGAATCCGAGTAAGTGTACCTTCGGTGTACCAGCTGGAAAGCTACTCGGTTTCCTGGTTTCTAGTCGGGGCATTGAAGCCAATCCGTCTAAGATAAAAGCTATTGAAAGCATGTCTTTGCCGAGATCATTGAAAGATGTGCAGAAGTTCACGGGTTGTTTGGCATCTCTGAGCCGTTTCCTGGGCCGAATGGGCGAGAAGGCTCTGCCTCTGTACCAGCTGATGAAGAAAAGCGACAAGTTTGTCTGGACTCCGCAAGCGGATGTGGCATTCAATGAGCTGAAAGCAATGTTGGCTAGCGCTCCCGTCTTGGCTAGTCCGCTACCCAAGGAGCCTATGCTGCTATACATTGCCGCGACCAACCGAGTAGTCAGCGTGGTGATAGTGGTGGAGCGAGAAGAAGAAGGCAAGAGTGTGCAGCGCCCAGTCTACTATCTCAGTGAAGTGCTGTCCAGTTCCAAGCAAAACTATCCACATTACCAGAAGATGACATATGGTGTGTACCTGGGCGCCAGGAAGCTGAAACATTACTTCCAGGAGCATCCCATCACTGTCGTGAGCTCAGCTCCCATCTCGGACATCATGGGTAACAAGGAGGCGAGTGGCAGAGTAGCCAAGTGGGCGATTGAGCTAGCCGCGTACGCTCCCGCGTATACGAGAAGAGAAGCAATCAAGTCTCAGGTACTGGCGGAATTTCTCGTGGACTGGGCCGAGATGCAGTATGAACCTCCTGCTCCAGTCTCAAACTATTGGAAGATGCACTTTGATGGCTCAAAGGTGAAAGAAGGCCTTGGTGCTGGCGTCGTGCTTACATCACCCAAGCGGGATCAGCTCAAGTATGTGTTGCAGATTCATTTCAAGGCATCCAACAATGTCGCCGAGTACGAGGCAGTTGTGCATGGTTTGCGAGTAGCAAAGGAAGTTGGTGTGCAGCGCATTATATGCTATGGTGACTCAGATCTAGTGGTGCAGCAAGTCTCAGGTACCGTGGGATGCCTTTGGAAGCCACCATGAGCGTCGTATCGCTAGTCCTTGTGCAGTCAATTGACTTGGGTTTTTCGAAGGCTGTGAGTTCCAGCACATTCACGCGAGCATGAAAACGAATGCAGTCAGATGAGCTGTCGCAGTTGGGATCTTCTCTTCTCGGCAGTCCAGTCCCGGCAGGGATTGCCTTGGAGCATTGAGGAAGCCATCCATCAAGAGCCTTCCCCCAACTCGAATCTATCTTGTTCCTCTCTGCCAAGTGAAGAATCAGACCCAAAGGAGATTGACAGGGAGAGTTCAGTTCAGGAACCCGGGGGACTGCCGTTCCCTACCCGGGGACTGCCGTTCCCTATCGGGACTGCCACTCCCTACCCGGACTGCCATTTCCTACCCTGGGACCTGCCGTCCTATCTCGGGGACTCTTGCCGTTCACCTACCCCGGGGACTGCCATTCCCTAACCGTGACTTTCTTGCCCACTCCGTACCCGGGGACTGCCACTTCCTACCCGGGGACTGCCATTCCTTACCCGCGGGGACTTGCCATTCCCTTACTCGGGGACTGCCGCCCTCAACCCAGAAGCTGTTGCATTCATTGAAGAAGGTTCTCGCCAATCGATCTGGGCTGCAGAGAAAGCGCTCCTACTCCTCCTGTGCAACACACCAAGAGCCTGTCCCAATGGAAATGGACGAACCAGTGTTTCCCCGTGCGGGAGACACCGAATTGGGCAATGCCCATATTATCCTTTCTAAGGGACGGTACGTTACCCGAAGATGAGGTGACTGCGAGGCAGATTCAGAGAAGATCCAAGGGCTACGCCTTAGTCCGAGACGTGCTTCACAAGAGAAGTGCCACTGGTGTGCTGCAACGCTGTGTGAGCCCAGAGGAAGGAGAAGAAATCCTGGTGGAGATACATCAAGGGGAATGTGGGCATCACGCCTCTTCTCGGGCTTTAGTCAAGAAAGCTTTTCGGCATGGCTTCTACTGGCTCACTGCATTGCAGCAAGCTGAGGACATTGTGAGGAAGTGCGCCGGCTGCCAGATGTTCGCAAGTAAGATTCACATGCCAGCATCCGAGTTGAAAACAATTCCTATCACATGGCCTTTTGCTGTTTGGTGCCTGGATATGGTTGGCCCTTTCAAGCCGGCTAAGGGCAATATGACACATATCTTGGTCATGGTGGACAAGTTCACCAAGTGGATCGAGGTGAAGCCTATTCGGAAGTGCGATGGAGTCACAGCTGTGAAATTTGTGAAAGATGTGATCATGAGATATGGCTACCCGCACAGTATCATCACCGACAACGGCACCAACTTTGCAGAGGGGGCAATGGTGCGATTCTGCAGAGATAAGCGTATCCGACTAGACGTTGCGTCAGTCGCGCACCCTGCCTCCAATGGGCAAGTTGAGAGAGCAAACGGGATGGTACTGGCAGGCATCAAGCCGAGGCTGATTGAGCCATTGCTGAAAACACCTGGGTGTTGGCTAGAAGAGTTGCCAGCGGTGTTGTGGAGTCTAAGGACTACCCCTAACCGGTCAACCGGCTACACGCCATTCTTCTTGGTATACGGGGCTGAGGCCGTGTTACCAATAGACTTAGAGCATGACTCCCCCCGAGTAGCCCTCTACACTGAGGTGGAGGCGAGAGAAGCTCGAGAAGACGACGTTGACCTGCTTGAAGAAGCAAGAGAGCTGACTCTGTCACGTTCGGCTATCTACCAGCAAAACCTGCGGCGTTATCATAGCCGAAAGGTGAACCCAAGGGTTTTCCGAGAAGGAGACATGGTCCTTAGGCTTGTGCAACGCACAGCCGGGATGCACAAGTTGTCTCCTCCTTGGGAAGGGCCTTTCATTGTCAGCAAAGCGCTGCACAATGACGCGTACTATCTAGTAGATGTGCGCCCATCGCAGGCGAACAGGGCAGATAAAGCTGGAGAGGAAACCAAGCGTCCTTGGAATGTAGCTCTACTTCGTCGTTTTCATTCGTAAGCAAAGATGTGTATGTACCCTTTCATCCGAGTTGAAATTCTACTCTGCAATCTAAAATTGTTCCCGGGGACTGCCCTCGTCCGAAATTGCTCTAAGTGTTTTTTACTCGGCTTGTTCCTTTGTCTATTCGGTTGCTTCACTTCAGAACTCAAAGGTGCATTGAGTACTGTGTTTAAACCTATATGCCAACTCTTCGACTTTGCTGCTGTCCGAAACCCGGCTTCATGGCAAGCAAGAGAACAAGCAAAAGGTCAATGAGCACACGAAAATCGCTAAGGAAGAAAAAAGTGCAGGAACCGAGTAGATGGTCGATTGCTTTTTATTCCTTGTTTTCGTCTTCTCGGCTAGGTGGTGGGCTGCGTTATCATGATTGTTTTCTAGCGGCTAAGTATTTGCAGTCTTGTTCTTTGATTCTTGTGACTCGAATACCAAACAAGCGACAAGTCGCAGGTAGAGCAGAGATGAAAAGACAGGGTGAATAAGAAAAGCTACTCGGGGACTCGCATGGAAACACAACTCGGCATTAAGCCATTGTCGTGCAAATTGATTAATGTCAACGTAAACCGAGTGGGCATAAAAACTGAGTAGCAAGCAAGATAAAGGTAGTCTGTTACATCTGCTCCCGGCATCCCGGGGATCTGATAAAATGTTCAAGTGAAAGAAAAGATTGCAGGTTGCTTCAAGTTGCAGAGGAGATGTTCTCGGCGCTGGCCTTGGCGGCTGTTTCCTCGGCGGCGGCCTTGGCAGCAGTTTCTTCATTAGCAGTGGCGGTAGCTGCTTCTTCGGTGCCGGCTTGAGTGGCATCCGCTCCCGTCTGCACGACGGTGGATTCCTCCATCTCGGCATCCTCCTGGGTGGCCGTCTGCTCGGAAGTGGCCGTGGCTACCGAGACGGGTCCTGGAGCTGAGGAGGAGCCTGAAGCGTGGCCAGGAGGAGGCACCGTGTCGTCGAGAGCAGCACCTGAGGAGGTGCCAAAGTCGAGTGGCTCGCTGTCGATGTGCGCCCCTTCGTCTTCATCGCTACTCGCGACGACGGTGGCCTTGCCCTTCCCGGCTTTGCCCTTGGGAGATTCGAAGTACTCCCCAAGTTCCTCCTCATCGTCATCTTCGTCGTCCTCGTACTCGGTGTCGGGTTCGGGGACGCCATCAATGTAGACCTCCGTCTCGGCGCACTCTGCGACATCATATGCAATCTGCTTGCGCAAGGCCACGCTGTCGGCATCAGTCTCCCACTTGGAGTTATTGCGCTTCCCGCGGATGAGCTGCATGTCCAGGTTCTCATACCAGGACGCAATGCAGAGAAGCATCACATCCGCACCAGCACGGGCTCCGGAGGCTCGCCACTTCTTCAACTCGGCCTTCACGCCTTCCAGCTTGAGGGCGAGCGCCCGCATGCTTTTTGGCTCAGGATCATGGGGCCAGAACAGCCGGTGGAGCTCAATGCCCGCGTGCATCAGGTCAGTCCCGCAGCCGGCCAGCTGTTCGAAGTAACCTTTGAGCACCACCAAGCTGTCCTCGATGTCAGCCCTGGTGTCAATCGGCTCACCCAGCGAGAGGCGAACTGCTCGGGCCTTGGCTATCGTGGGCGCAGAGGTAGACTCAAGACGAGGCCAAATCTCTGAAATAGCAAGTGGCAAGATCAAAAACCGAGAAAGAAAAGAGGAAGCCGAGAAGGAATAGAACCGAGAAGAAAAGATGCAATGAAGAAAAGAACTTACCGATTAGTTGGCGGCGCAGCTGCTGCAGTTTGGATCTCCAGGATTCCTCGTTGTTAATCTGCTTTGATTGAACCTGGCGCAGGGTGTCCATCTGAGCGAAAAGATCAGCATTGGTTTTCTTCAGAGTCTCGCACTCAGCCTCGAGGGCCCTCTCCTTGGCCTTGAAAGTGGTCTCGGCCTTGGCTTTCTCGGCGATGGCCGCGTCCCTCTCGGCGCCAATCTTCACGGCGTCTTGGAGCGCGTTCTGAAGCTGGACCTGCAGTTTCTCCATCTCGCTGGTGTGGTCCTTAATCAGAGTAATGGCCTGATCGGACAGCTGCTTTTCCACCGCTGCTGGCTGGACGCAATCTTGGTGCGCCTCAGCAAATGACTTATAATCTTCTGCGAAAAGATAAGATAAGGTCAGCAGATATGCAGAGAAGAAACAAATTCGAGACAGAACCGAGTAAACAACAAGCTCACCTTCAAGTCTCTTTATGGTGGCCTCGGAGTCTGCCACAAAAGCACGGCACTTCTCGTGCTCGTCGACTAGGGCCTTCAGGTTAGCTGCAGAGAAGGAAAGGTTAGTGCCAAAGAAAGCAGGAGCGGGCGTAAAAATAAAACGCAGAAACCGCGTAGCTAAAAGGCCTACCCTGCACTTCAGCCAGCTGCTGGCTGCTCTCATTGGCGTTTTTGCTTGCGGCCTCGGCATCTGCCTTCTCTTTCTCCAGTGCGGTGATGCGTCTCCTGGCGATGGAGTGGTTCCAGAGAAGGATGCGGTACAAGTTGGTCCGCTTGAGAACGCTATCCTGAAAACCGAGAAGAAAATGAGTTAGGCAAAGCAGAGAAGATTCGGCCCGAGTAGGAGGCTACTCGGAGAGTGCCCACCTACTCGACCCAAATCTCGGGGACTGGGAGTGATGGTGAGAAAGAAGAAAGGCGAGTAGAAGAGAAGAAAATTCAACTCGGAAAAGGCAAAAAGACTTACTGCGTAGCTCTGTTCGATATCCTCGGCGTTCTTGCGGTGCAAGAACATCTTGGCTGCGAGGGTGGCGGTGTCGGTGGAGACGGACATGGGCTGGTGTCCCAGGTCGATCTTGTTCCACTCCACGCGGTAGTGGTCGACGGAGCCAAGGGTCAAGCCATGCCACTTATCCTCTCCGAGAACCCCGCTGTCCCACTTGGCGCTGATGTAGCCGACAGTGTCCAGCACCTGCTCAAGACCCTTGGAGGTTATTGGCTTGTCTTGGGGTCCCCGAGAAGCAATATTGACGGGTTTATTCTGGGCTGGATCGAAGGGAGGAGTATTCCTGGCTACTGCTTTCCTCCCCTTCTGAATAGCTACAGCTTTATCTTGGGGAGGGAAGCCGATGCTATGTTGGTGGCTAACCTCAATCATATATTCCGGGTAGCAAGGCTGGCCAGCAGCGCGAGCGCCCGCAGAGAGTGCAGCAGGAACCGGGCCGGAGTCGCGGATCATGAGTGCTCCGCCTGCGGATGCGCCTTGCTCCCTGGCCCTTTTCTTCGTCTGCTCTTTCTCGATCTTCTGCTTCTCGGGATCCTCGGGCTTCTTCCCCTCTGTCTTGGCCTTTGCCTTCTCGGCGACTGCTTCCTCGGCAGCTCGCTTCTCGGCTTTCTTCTGTTCAGCCCTGGCCTTCTTCTGCTCGGCCTTGGCTCTCTCAGCAGTTTCTTTCTCGGCTTTGGCCTTCTCGGCGGCTTCCTCCTTGGCCTTGGCCTCCTCGGCAGCCACCTTATCGGCTGTCTTTTTCTCAGAAGGGCCCTTCTCGGAGCAGTAATCCCTCAGAGCATCAAGGGCCCGTTGCCTGGTTACTCGCCCAGGAGGGCTGGATGTGTCCTTACTCTGTGGCAACAAGGAAGACGTCGGCGGTGTAGGGTCTTGCGCAGTTGGTGGCGCTGCAGACACGTCGCCCAGTGCAGTCTCTAGCTGGGCGCTACTCGGAGCGCCGCCTGGCAACGGATAAACATCCGTGACGGTGGCGTCCGCAGCGGTGTTGTCTCCTACTTGCTGCTCGGCAGCAAGATTGTCTCGTGCACCAGCCTCTGTGCTGGTTTGCTCTTGTTCTACTTCAGGCCGCTCGGGGGCGGCAGTGTCTTGCATATCCTGGTCTCGGACCTCCTCGGCATTGCTAGCCGGAGGAGAAGGTGGTCTTTCGGGGTGGACGGCAGCGTCCTGAGCTGCCGCTTCTGATCCTGCTCCCTGAGCGGAAGTGATCGGTGCTTTGGCGGCAGCAGCGTGGGCAGTGTTGTCCTCCTCGTCGTCATCGACGTTGATCAGAGGAATTGGAGTTTCCTTGGCTTGGCCGGATGCGCAAGCGGCGTTCACGTCCAGGGGAGCTCTGCGGAAAGAGGAGAAGGGAATCAGGAATTGGAAGAAAATGGGGAAAGTGGTACTGCGCGAGAAGAAAGACGACCGGGAAGGAAGCTTACGCGGTAGTGGAAGAGAGCTGTTTCCTCTTTCTCTTCGTGGTGAGCTTGGTGGGTTTCTTCTTCTCGGGGGTCTCTCCCTCCTCGGCGGGCTTCTTCTTCTTCTTGGCAGGGGGCGCTCGTGCTTCGCCGCCTGTCCGTTTGCGAGTTTCGGGAGGGGCAACCGACAGAGGCTTGACGACAAGGGGCGCATCGCCCTCGTTCTCGTCCTCATCCTCGTCGTCCTTCTCCGCAGCGGCCTCATCTGAGAAATTCAAAGGAAAGAAGAAGTGAATCAGAAATAGCAATACAAGGAGTTGATGCTTCCCGGAAACAAGCAAGATGAGGATGCTATTACCGTCAGAGCCGTCGTCCGCCCAAGTGTTAAGGACGTCGCGCTTCTCGGGAACGGGGCTGCTCTGCTCCGCGTCATCAGAGGGGGGTACATCATCCTCCTCGCGATCCTTGGACCAGTTGTCCTCGAAAACCTCGCTGCTTTCAGTGAGCTGGCGAGTAAGAGTCTGAAAGGCAGAGAAGGATCACAAGTTAGCCGAGTACCAGAAAAGAACTCTACTCGGGTAGGCGTGCACCCACGAAGCACACTAAGCCTAGGCTTTTTTCTAAATTTCCTACTCGACGAGGCGTGCAGGCACAAAGCACATTAAGCCTAAGGCGATTTAGCTAAGTGTCCTACTCGGTGCACGAGGCGATTGCTAGTCGAGGCGAAAAGAGAAGCTATCTACTCGGAAGGCAGAGACGAAAACAGAGTAAGGGAGACGTACCCGTAAGATTGGAGTCCTACGGCTGAACGGGAGGAACCCGTACCGCCACTTCTCGTTGAGGCTGGTCTTCAGGATGTTCCTGGCGAGCCGGGGAACGTCAGCGTCGTCGATCTCGACGGTGGTGGTCCTGGTGCAATCGCGAGGCCCTCCCATGTAACACATGAGGTGGCATCGCTCCTGCAGAGGGAGCACACGGCGTTTGATCCAGCACGCTACTGGATCGTCATTCCTGAGGCCATGCGTCTTCAGCCAGGCGAGTTGCGTCTCTATCTCGGTGGCGTTCTCGTCGTTGACGGGCTTCTCCTTCCAATTCGACCCGAGTGGAGCACGCTTGCTCCAAGGGGGCAGGTTGATCCGATCGTCGACGGGGGCTCCATCAGCGGCGGCAACGTTCCTCACGTAGAAGAACGTTTGCTGCCACATTCGGCAGGAATCCAGCCCCTGGATGCGGGGGTGGTTCGTCCCGTTCCGCTGCACCATCATGGCGCAGCCGACGTCGGTGGCGCGAGGAACGCCCGCGCCGTCCTTCTTCCCGACGGATTGTTGGCGAAGATGGAAGTAGTGGAGCCACGTCTCCACGGTGGGCCTGATGCCGAGAAAAGCCTCGCACACCACGGCGTGGTATGCGAGGAAAACGACTGCATTGGGCGGCAGATGGTGCATCTGCAGCCCGAAGTGATTCAGGAACTTACGCATGAAGTCCGATGCTGGCAGCCCGAACCCGCGCTCGAAGTGGGACATGAACACCACGCGCTCTCCGTCCCTGGGCTTGGGCACGACCTCGTCGTCGGGTGCCCGGCACTCCACGCCGGGGGGAACCCTTCTCTCGTTCACGAGCCAGGCGAGGTTGGCTTGGGTGATGGAGGAACCGGCCCAGCAGGACTTGGCCATGGTTGCGGGTGGAAGAATCGGAAATCAAACGGGGTTGGTGGCGGAGCGAGTCCGCGGCGGCGCAGAGGCTAGCGCGGCGGCGGAGCGCTCGGTGGCGGAGAAGAACGGGAGGAAGAAGAGGAAATGAGCAGGGAAGGGGAAAAGAAAGTTACCGCGGGGGTATTTATACCTCCTCGGCGAGATTACCGTTACCACCACGGTAGTGGGATCGGCTGTGGCGTGTGGTGGGTCCTGTGGCCGGATAGAAACGCACACAAGCGCGGGCTGCGCGCGTAACGGCCGCATTTGATCCCACCTTCAGATCGTGGCCAGTAATTGCGCGTGATGGGACATGACGGCCGGTGGGCCCACGGCGTGAAAACTGGACACGTGGCGTCGTGTCCTGGGCAACCAAACGACAAGGTCGTGGATGCTTGACACGTAGGCAGTGCCTGCGTGAAGGGCTGGATGTTGCTCTGCGCTGCAGAGGCTCAGTTTGCGAAATTTCGCTAAGTCTTTTTACTCGGATACAGAGTAGAAAGCAAGTGATACTCGGAAAGAGGAGACTCAAGATACTTTCCGGATAGCTACTCGGAGGACCTACTCGGCATCTTGAGGTTCGATGGCGGAGATGCAAAGGCTGGTTTTAAGCTGGCAGAGCCTAGTGAACAAGTTCGCAAGACTCAACCAGCTTCGGGGACTGCTGTCGGGGGGTTACCCCCGAGTAGGGTAAAGACAGGTGGTAAAGGCCGCGTACGGAAGAAAGGTTTGGCCGAGTAGCCGACTACCGGGTACTCGCTACCCGGTCGACTGCTACCCGGTCTCACCTCAAGATGGCCAGAAGGAGATATCAGTCAGTTTCTACCATGTCGAGTAGAAGGTTTGGCCCGAGTACAATTGGCGGGAACATTTGGCGGGAAACTACTCGGGCAGGAAGTCAAAGGAGCCGTTCTGACACAGGATCCCGCGTATCCTGGGTCCGTACTTGGCAGCATTCGAACTACTGTTCACGTGGGGACGGTCTGTCTGACAGTGACAGCATGGAAGCAGTCGGTGGCAGGATAAGGGGGACCTACTCTGTGACTAGGTACAGTGATACCAGTCTGTCCCCTAGTTTTGCCCAACGACTTTACGGAAGCAGCCAAGACCAACGACCAAAGCTGTCAGCGGGTACTCGGAGAAAGGACAGTGTGGACACTATGTCGACACTTGTCCAGATTTGGACGTATCCGGCTGGGCACCATGTATATAAGGTGCCCCGCCGCCTCCTGCGCGAGGCAAGGCTCATATGCTCACGAACGCTCTCACTGGAAACCCTAGAAACCCTAAGTCCTTGACCTAGCTCTACTCGGAGAGGGGCAAGGGGCTACTCGGTAGCGTTACTATTTGTACTGTACCTACTCGGAGAGACACCGTAATACAGAGAGAAAGGCAGGAGTAGGGGTTTTACCTCCTCACGAGGGCCCTGAACCTGGGTACATCGTGTTGTTTGTGTTGTGTGGATCTTACCTCACGCGGCTACTCGTCGCGTGATCCCTCCCCGGACACCTCCAGCGTCCTTCGTCCCCACATCTTTAGCCATCCCATGGCATCTGCCGTGAGACCACCACGACACACGTCCCAACAATTCATCATTACATCACAGCGGAAGCATCCAAAGTGTCTGAGTACAGACAAGATCCAAATAGGCCTAAGAGGCCGGAAACGAAAGGACGGAGCCCATCCACGAAGTCTCGGATCCTGCCCGGGTCCGCTATCTACTCGTCAGCAGCCTCGTCAAACTCCACGTAGCAGCCACCATGGGGATCCTCGGAAACGTAGTCTGCGGAAACCACAGCCCCAAAGGGGTCAGTACATAAACGTACTGGCAAGCAAGACTCACAATTCACCAAAGTGTAACCCGTCAACACCAAGCACAGATGCTTTGGGTTCAACGGAAGAAAAGGTGATACAAAAGATGCGGCAGCGGGCTGCGCTAAACAACTACGGAAACATGCTACAACCTCCAGCTAACAGAAAGGGGATAAGATAGCGTATCGGAACCTACTAACAACTAACCACCAAACAAACCCATCCTAGATGTCGCCCCTTATCCAAAGCAGCAATCCGAGGATAACTCACACAGTTGGATTAGTGATGGTTCAGATTGTTGTGTCAATAAGCCTATTACTAGTCAAGTTATCATTAGTTAGGTGTAAGTTGTTCTGAGTACTTGTTAGCCAGTACTTTCACCAAGTCATCCATAACCGCGGAAAACACGGCTTCTCGAGAAGATTTAACCCTGCAGGGATGCACCAATTTGGCCGTACACGTAAGAATAACCCGCCAGATGGAATGGCCTTTCCACCAAGCGGGGCACTCAACACAACTCAACTCTTCTTCGCATCAAGCCCAAAGAACCCCGTGCAATTGAGCGCATGGCTAATCAAGCCCCACGAAGAAAAGGGGACCCTCATAGCACTCTAAGAACGTGTCTCCCTAAATGCCGACTACAAAAGTTCCACCCTGGCGCCAAGGGTTCGCACCTGCATATGCATGCGGCAAATGGAAAACCCGAACTAAATGAGGCGATTTGGACGAGATGCGAATCGAATCAAATTGAGGGGGGCGCCCATACACGCTTCCCACATGCGGTTAGTGCGCTCATCATGGATCAGTAGACAAGACCCTTTTCCTAATTAGGGTCGGCACTAGCAGGCCTCAAAACCACGCCGGGCCTCCTGCCGGTGCCTTATCATCAAATTATTATTACCTCAAAATTAACAGGTTGTTGTTTAACATCGAGCCCCAGAACATAATGAAATAGTAACAGAAAGTAACGGACAACAGACTCGAGCAAAAACAACCCTAAGCATGCTAGTAAGACACGGGCAACAAACAACGGGGTTATAGGTGTGGAGGTGAGGCTATATCAGGGTTAAAGGTAACATGTGATAGGTTCGTAACAGAAGCAACGATTCATAGGGCTAGCAAAATAGACAACGGAAAGTATCGGTATCCAATGTGGAAGGGAACACAATGGTTCTTGTGAGTGAATACTTGCCTGCAAACTCAGCAGCCTGGTACTGAGCTAGATCCTTAGAAAGGGTGTCGTAAGTATCGTCGGTCTCAACGTCGTCGTTTATCCGAGAAGAAGCAAACAAACAACGCAGAGAACAAACAATCAATAACATGGCATAGTGCACAAACATGGGATGATGCATGACCATTTAATTGATGCATCAAAATAAACTAGTTGACAGGGTAACAACATGATTAAATGGACCCACATGCAATTTGGATTGCATATGGAAAGCCCATGAATTATGGTTGAATTAATTGTTCTACAACTAATCATCATGTGTAAGTGAATTAGCATGATGCATGGATGAGGAAAACAGAAAGAAAACAACAATAGAAACAATTTGAAATAAGGTTTACCAAGGTTGGAATTTTAGTTATTAAGTTAAGGAATTTTGGTTCCTTAAAGGGGTTACACAAGCATTTGTTGTTTTCACCACTTTTAATTGTTCAAAATAGATAACAAAGTTCATATTGGATAAGAACACACAATTTTAGGTGGAATACATGTTTCACTTGTTGAAAAAGGATTTCAAATAAATTATTTATGAATTAAACAAGATTAAGCAAGAATTAAATGAATTTAATTCAAACATGAACTTATTTGAATTTTTATTTGTGCAAAACATTAAGTGAGATTCATAATGGAAAAGCTTATACTTTTATGGTTTGAAAACATATTTTATATGTCCCAAAAGAAATTAATTTGACCAAGTAATGAATTTAACAATATTAAATGATTTAAACAAGGTTTAAATCATTCAACCAATTTTAATTATGCAAAACAGAAAACAAAGTTTATATTTGAAAAGGTGGTTCAATTTAGCATGGAAAACATATTTTATTTGTTGAAATTGGATTTAAAATGAGCAAGTTATTATTTTGGCAATTTTAAATGCAATAATTAAGAAACAGTTGTTTTCAACAATTTAAATTATTCAAAACAGCAAACAAAATTGATATTTGGAAAGTACATGAAAAATTTAATGGAAAACATATTTACTTTGTTGGATTTGGAATTTTTATGCCCAAGTTATGAATTTTGCAAGTTTAAGTGAATTAAACAAGTTTTCAAATATTTCAAAAATATTCAAAACAGTAAACAAATTTTATATTTGGGTAGAGCATTTAATTTGGTATTGAAAACATATTAAAAATGTTGGATTTGGAGTTAAAATGATTTAGTTATGCATTTTTAGGTTTTTGGTATGAATCTGCCATTTTATTTACTATCCAGGGACTTAGAAATATTAACAGGGGCCTAGAAGGAAACTAGCAGGGACCTATGTGTGATTTCTAGGAAGTTGTTGTAACAAAACAAAAAGAAATAAAATTTTGGTTTTATTGCGGGAGGGGGGGCTCGAACCCCTACCCTCCTCTGCGCGCAGAGAGGCAGTAACCAGTAGGGTGGCGCTGAAATTGTGATAGGAGGGGGTCGTGGGGGAGGTTAAGGTGCAGAACTGGCGCGGGATTTTAACTGAACCTTAAGGTTCAGTTACTGAACCTGGTCGCGGACGGATGGGTTGCCGCCGGCGAGGGGCCGTCGCGGGCTGCCGCTACGAGCGCGGGAAGGCGCCGCGGACGTGCGCGTGTGGTGCTTGGATGCGTGCGGAGATACAGCGAGAGGGAGGAAAGGGTCGAGGGGCGATGCTCACCTTGGGCTGAAGGAGAAGCACCTCGGGGCGGAGCAGGTGGCCGACGGCGACATGGTGAGGATGGCGGCGGCGAATCGGGCTCTCCCGGTGCCCACCGAGTGGACGAGGAGGAAGAGGGATCCACGGCGTCTCCATTCCCGCCGTTAGCCAGCTAGGAGGAGGACCGAACGGCGGCGATCACCGGAGCAAAGGGGAGGTGGGTTCAGGTTCAGTTACAGAGATGTTGCAGAGAGAAGAGAGCAGAGGGGAGGAAGAGGAAGAAGATGGCGGCGTCGAGGGAGAAGGAGGGAGCTAGGGGTTAGGGCAGAAGCTAGGGCTCGCTGCTAGGGTTTTAAGGGAGAGGGGGAGAGATGATGGCCGTTCCCTGCTCCTCCTCTGCAACGTGTGCACTCTGGATGTCCAGCCGTATAGGGAAGAAGAAAGAGATGGTGGGTCGAAGGGGTATGGGCTAAGGGGAGTTGGGCTGGGCCTGGTGTGCTCCTCGCTGCTGGTTTGTTTTTATTTTCTTTTTGTTCTATTACTTTTTTTTTGCTGAATTGAAATAGAGAAGAAAATGATAAGGTTTTGAGTTAGAAATTTTTAGGGAAATTTTTGTACAACTCCTTATTGTAATAGCAACATGTGCAAGCTTGGGTTTTCAAATATTTCAAAATATTTTGCTGGTTGTAAATTGGTTGACCTTTGAATGAGAATTGAGATTAAGTGATTATTGAAAACAAAAATTAAATAGGGTGAACCTTAAAGTTTAAGTGGAAACAAATGATTATAATTGTGTTGTAATTTTCATAAATTCCAAATGGTTGCTGTTTGGAAAAATGTGATTTGAATTTTGAATGGAATTTGAGTTACATGAGTTATTAAATAAGATAACAAGTTAATAGTTATATTTAAATAGAATCAACTAGCTGTTTAAATTGAACCTTTTATTTGGAAAATGTAACATAACAAGTATGAACAATTATTTGGATGTTGGTTTGGAATTTCAAATGTTTTTGGTATTAGATGAATTATTGATTAGAAACAAATCAATAGTTTTGAAATCACAACTTTAATGGAAACAAACAATTGTTTTATTTTGAATAATCTTTTGGAAATTGTAACATCACAAGTATGAAACAAAAGGTTTGAATTTTGGTTTGAAATTCAAATAGAAAACAAAGGAAAACAAAGGAAAACAAAGGAAAACAAATGGAAAACAAGCAAAACAAATGCAATGAACATGATGTCATGATGCAAAACATAAAATAACAGAGAGCAAACATTCTAATGGCTATTTTTCATACTTGGGATGTTACAATAACTGCTAGGACACCTCTTATAACTCAATACCACACTTATAACTCAATCAATAATATTTTGGGAGAATGGACATTATACTCAGAATGACAATTATGATCTTATAATTGGTGCTTTAAGCAAAAAATATGGAGACACAACATCGAAGAGGGAAGCATGGATTACTCGTGTGTTAGAGCTTTTATTTTATAAAACAGATGTATGAAAACAATTTTGAGAGGTGTGTGTCTTTGTCAAAGGATGATAATAGATAACTCATTGGTTCACATGTTTAACGAAACTATGAATAACGACTCCAATAGAGGACGATAACATTCCTCTTTCTCCTTTATTTACATGGGCAAAGTTTGACTGATTTCTCATAAACAAAGTGAAAGGAGAGTTCTTCAAGACATTATATGTTGGCATTTATTTTTTATGGGTTGGAGACCCGTTTGCGAGCTCTTTTTGCAAAATTAATGACAAACACTTTTTGCATGCAAGTCAAGGGGTAAATCAGTTCAATATGGAAGAAATAATAAACCATCTATCACTTCCTCACGAGCTAAAAACAACTACACAAGTCAGAGATAACTATTTTGAAGCTTTTAAAGGTAGCATAGAAGTAATTTACTTTAGAATGACAGAGAAATACCATGTATGGGTAGTTATGGTGTACACAATTAGATTAACTTGTTTCAAGTGTTTGGATGCACGAGTAGAGCTCATACTCAGTACGGGTGAATGCTAGTAATAGATTGGGAGCGGCCAACTAAGAGAGCATGCAATAACATTCGTAATCATGCATTGCGATAAAACATCATTAAGTAAAGCATGAAAGTGATATTACCATCCTAAAATGAAAGATCATAGGGCTAACCTGACTTTCTTTATAGTATTAACATGGTGTAAGCATGTGCCAAGTCAATTCAAATAAATTTTTCGAGTATACCACAATACCATGCCACATCATGAACAAAATAACACATGTTGACATTTCAATAACACATTATGCACTTTCAGTTATTTGAGCCTAGTCATGGGAAAACATGATTTACTAAGAAAACATTATAGAATAACCTTCCAATATGACAAGTCAAAGAAAAATCACAATCTAAGCAAGGTTCTCTTTGTAGCACTATTTAACTGTTACATGCATGAATTTTTGTTTTAACCAACACGCATCAAATTATTTTAAACAACTCTATAAAAGAGTTCTAAACATTTTCTAATGTAGCAAACTAACAGATCTTAACAAGATATAAATGAAAACGAGAGCTAAAAAGCGCAATAGCAAAATTGAATACTAAACAATATGAGTGAAGCACAAGAGTATTCTAATGAAAAAGCGAAATATGAGTGTCTACCAAACAAGAATGATAGGATCCAACTAAGCATATTACGAGCATACGAAATAAAACAAAACTGAAAGCAAAAACATAAAAAAACTTAAATATTAGCACATAATATGTAAAGCAATAAAAACGTAATTTTAACGAAAACAACCTGATAATTTTGTTGATAAAGTAGGTATGACTTAGGCACCGCATACCCGAGGTTTGACCCTGATACTTCTTAAGCGCTTGTTTGGTGCTATAGGATTTGAGGGGATGAGCAGGGATAATCCCCATAGGGTTTGGGTGAAACCCCCACCTTCACCCAATCCCTTTAATTCCTCACCCCACCAAATTCCTTCAAATCCACTAGGTAGAGGGAGTGGATTTGATATGAAGAAAAATACTGTTTGGAAATTTTGGGGTAAAGTGGGGATAAACCCTGCCAAATACACTTCAACCAAACGGGTCTTTCGAGATATTTGGTGATTTAGGGTTAGACCGGGATAATCCCCTCGAATCCCTAAAAATACATCCCTACCAAACAAGGCCTAAATGTTTTTGGGGGTGCCATTGGGCATCCCAAGTTTGAGTTTTTGTCCCTGCCTGATCTTCACATATTATCTTCTGTCGTGACACTTAAAAACTTACTTCACATGAAATAATACCATGTAAAATCATCTTAGTAAAATGCAGTTGGATCGAATAGAACGATACGGCCAAACCTCCGCGGGGCCTGGAAGATCCTACGATACAGCCAAGAGGGCCGCCGTCGCTTTCCAGGAGGTGGCTCGTACGAGGCCCACGTAATGCTGCGTTGGATTGGCTCCCGGCCCCACACGGCAGCAGGGTGCGTACTGCGCGGTAGGTCAGTGCCGCGCCCACCACGTTACCCATCCTGCCGACAGCCGGGGGGAGCACGTGGCTGCCCAGTGACGTGGTAGGTCGTTGGTAGTTTACTGTGCCCGGGTTCTTGCCGGGCTTCGAAATCTAGACCCTCGAGTCGAGCCGCACCGGCCGGCGGTTGTCGTCGGCTCGCCGCCAGAACCCTAGCTCGCCCTTTCACCTCGCTCTCCGCGGTACTCTCCGTAGTGGCAACGTTTATCCAAACCTGGTATGATGGCCACCGCAGAGCACCCCCTAGAAGAGGCATAGTGCGAGGGACAGGAACCAGGAGGGCGTCACTCCTGGCGACTACCAGCTGGACAAAGCGACCGGCACTACGTGACAGCCACGTGCGCGCACGTCCGCTCCATGCGCCGGTCCAACGATTCGCTCCCGCGTCGCCGTGCAACTGCACCGTCGTCGCCGTGGCACGGCCGGCCGGGACGCGGTCCATGCATGCGCCGCCCATCGATGGATGTCGCAACAACCGGATAAAAACGAGCCATACCGGCTGTGCCGCGCTAGCCAGACAGCGCGTATGTATGAGGATCTCGTCGGCCGGTAAACTAACGGACCGACCGATCTGGACGTGAGTAATCCCACTCCCGTGTGGCCGTCCGCCGACGCGCCAACCCTGGCGCGGCACGTTCGACCAGACCAGGCGCACCGAGTCGCCGTCTGATCCCGGCGGCCAGTGGCGCCGCGGTGTCTCCAGCACATTCTGACGTGCCTACCAAATCTTCAAATTCCACGCATGGGCTGGTACTGCGTCCACGCGACCCGGCAACAAACTGGGCCACCTCCCCATATCTAATACTACAATGACAAATGTAAATTTTACACAGCGCATCGGCAGTGGACGGCGGCCGAGACCCTGGAGCGCTGGCATGACGAGCGTCCCGGGTGGAAAGGAACTATCTCAATGTAATAACTTAACAAGTTTGGAGCAAGACTCGATGGGTGCCTACGCACGTATCATACGAAAAATCATGGACCCGAAGCAAATATTTCACGAAGCTGCCTTTCTGCCATGAGAGGAGATGTTCTAGTAAAGAAGCTTCTAGGCTAGCTAGAAGTGTACTGTTCGACGTAGCCTGGAATTCGGGCCGAGCCTGCTCCATTCGAGTCGGTAAATCTCGGTCAGCTAACGAGACAGCTTGGCTCTGACTCGTTTAAGTAAACGAGGCTCCCGAGCCCACTCGTTTAGCTTGATAAAACTGTCAGTAGAAAAATCATAGATTCTATATACATTTTTTATTATTATTTTAGATATTATGATGCAATAATCACAATAATCTTGGATAATTTTATGCTATTAGTTAACTAATGAGAAATAATTGTTCACATAGACAACAATGTCATATAACATTTATTTTGACCGAGCTAAACGAGTACTTATCAACTCGGCACCTTTAACTCGGTCTTGTTTACCATCAAAAATAAAAATTCGGCTCTGACTCGTTTGATAGTCGAGTTCCGAGATTTTTTATCCAACCGTAGGCTTTGTCTCGCTATTGAATAAAGGATGTTTTGTCTCAGCGCTAAGTAATACAGATGGACGGATATAGTCTTTAACCGTGTAGCCACCAAAGAAGAGCAAGCAGAATCAGCCGTGTTTGATTGCCAACATCAAGACTGGCCCATTTGCATATGTGGCCCTAGCGGGCCTGGCTTTGAAAAAAAGAGACCATAACCAAGTTGTGCAGACCTTTGGTTGCCTGAATCTGGTAATATTTTTTGCCTATTTATTTTATAATATCATGTTTGATTGCCTAAAAAGTTGGTTTAGGGGTGATTAGCTGCAGTATACAGCTATTTGGTTGTATGATGGTTTTGTGTTGTGCTCACCCCCCTTTGAATATGGTGATCTTACCACCAATGCAACACACATTCAAACCATATAAACACGATAACATATTAGGACTAACCATCTATACTAGCATATTGTTTAACAAATTCATTACATCCTACGTAGGTACATAACTTATGTTTGGTTACCACGACAATGCCTATTGATGATGGACTGGGGTTTTGAGATTAGGGAAACGATAATGTTGGCGTTATCGTGAGCTAACAAGGAGAGGACCATTTACCCAGGTTGAGGCCCGAGCGTGTAACACACACACTACTCCTACTTGTATGATTTGTATTGTTGATGAGGTTACATTGATGTCGTGATGGCTATGGTGGTACATATTTGATCTGCGTATGCATGTCCTCCTCCTCAGCGGCCCCTCCCATCCTTTATATAGGAGTATGGTATTGGTGTGCGTAGTCGAAATTAAAAAAAATTGTCCTACATAACACACAGGATCTACTATGCAGGTACGGGCATGGATAGAACTGATTCGTTACCGATGCGAAGCGTGGAAGGAGTGTCGATGACGATGTCGGTGATGCCTCATGAAGAATCCCATGGCAAAACCTAGCGGTAGGACTATTGTCGATTCCTCGTATCACACCTTCTAGATCCAGCGGAGTGAGGGTATCACATGTTACCCCTATGAGAGCTCGCACATATACGTCTGTCAAAGTTCTGCAACGCTTCACCGTCCAGGACTAGGCACCGCAGGTTTACAATTGAGGTGGAGAGATCCCAACACATGGGAGAGAGATTAGAGCTAGGTCTAATCGATAGATGATCGTTATCTCCCAATTAGAAGAAACCCTAAACCAATTATAGGGTCTCTAATCGGAAGTTCTAATCCAATTAGAAGCGTTCTAGTTATATGCTCTAATTCAATTAGATAGGTTCTAATTAGAGACTCTAATTCAATTAGAGGGTCTCTAATTAGATCTCTAATTGTGTGTGTGTGTGTGTGTGTGTGTGTGAGAGAGAGAGAGAGAGAGAGAGAGAGAGAGAGAATAGCAAGAAGGCCAATTGTGTGTTCTCCAAAGAGAGGAGTGGGTGGGATTATGTAGTGGGACAAAGGGGAGGCCTTCCGAAGGGAGAGAGGTCATTTTCCCTCTCCCTTTCTTGTCCGCACCATGATCCCAAGGGGGGATCGGATTGGACTCCAATCCCCCCTCTTTTCCCCCCTTTTCCCACTTTTTCATCCTTGTTTATTTATAAAATAAACCAAGGAAATACGAGGGGATGGCGATGCACATTGCGAGACCATGGACCCCTCCTGGAAGCCCCTAAAATTAGGGTTTGCAGGTAGAACAAAATATGTCCCCCTCCGGCATTCCCCCCTTATATGGAAAGTCCTCTAGAACTCTTTCGGAACCCCGTGACCCCTATAGATAAAATCATCGACCTTATCTACTGATGTTAGAAACATATCTAACATCCCGGGATATCTCATATCCTCCGTTATATCTCATATAGCATTCTGCCTTACACCAGCATTACTTCTCTCTTATAGTAATTTTCCCGAAACGACTCCGATTAACAGCGGACTTGTTTGATATCGTAACGACATCGACCATTACTTACTTATGTTACAAACACATTTCTATCATCCTAGGACATCCCATGTCCTCTATAATCTCTCTTGAACATTAATTTTATCGCGTCGAAATTACCCGAATGATACCCTACTCTCCTCCGGACCATCCAATGCAAACAACAGACTTTGACGCCTTAAGTGTTTGACCCCTAAAGATTCGATAACTAGTAGACATGATTGGAAAACCATTTTATTGATCAAAAACCAACATTAGGACCATGTACGTCCATATTGATTCCTACAAGTTATATGAAGAAAAGAGTTGAACCTGTTGGTTGTTAAGTAAGTTCCTATTACTTCGCGATACCAATCAATACATCGGGACAAGATAAATGATAAAAACGTGATTAAACTTTTTAATAATATTATCACATTATTCCCGATATCTGGTATGATTCCTTTTACTTGTTACTGTGACATAGTATCCCTATGACTAGTGTCATGTCTTTGTCCGCACAGACTTATTTACCGATACCATTTCACCGAGTAGATCCTGGATGTATCTATCTATTAACTAGAGAAGTAATTCCCAATCTTGAACTATAACAATGAATGAATACTTTCGTGACAACCCAATGTTAGCCTTTTTTATCATCCAGTTTACGGTGTGATACTGACTATACCGAAATGATCCTTATGGTAAACATCATTGAATATTCTCATGCTCTAAGGAAGCAAACAAAACAACCATTGTGCGATGATATTATTTAGCAAAACTAATATCATAGTATCTCAACTACTTGGGTCTACCCAGCCACAATGTTGAAACAAAAATATGCTCCTGTTAATATTGACATAACAAATGTCCATGACCAGGAAAATATGGTCATCCAATATTAACGAGGTTGTCTATGAGACATAACAAAGGGCTATAACGGTGTGTTTATGTTTCTACACGTGCATATGGGTTTTCCTCTGAATCTCATATTCAGTGACCATAGCAGTTATAGCATAAAAACATAATGCATTAATCATGAAACTGACGTATTTTACTCTCTCTTGGGCATACATCCAATAGTATCCCCCTTGCACAAGAAACAATAATCTGATTCCTTAACTCAACACCAATGGCATTGCGGTATTGATTGTGGTGTAGACTCTGTACTTGGATCTGAAACATCATATCCTTCATACCTTGGAGAATCACTTCTCCCCTTGATCACAAATGATACTTGCGGTTTAAATGTTTGGTGCTTTAACTAAGATGACAGTCTGTTGTTCACAACATTGTTGCACCTTTTGTAAAGTACCCTATCTAGTTCTTTGAAGAACTTAGATCAAAACATTTAATCTTCACACTTCCAAAGTGTATCGCATCTTACCGCTATTGTTATAGATTCTATCAGTGTTAAACTTCGGAATTTTTGCTACAAGTTTAATCTTTGAATTTCTACCATCTCACCATACCACCTTATTGACACTAGGTTGATTGGTTTTGTGATTATGCAACAAACCCTTTATCAGTGGAATAACTTACATTAATTTCTCTTTGCATTTAGCATAACTATGAAGTGTACCTTATATTCTCATAAGGTTATATTCCCCTTAATCATCATCATGATCATCTATGGTTTATGTTCATAACACTTAGAACATAATTCATGTCTGGTTTGTGTACATATTATGGCATACATGACTGATCCAATCATTCATATTTATCGCTTATCATATGTCTCTTTTTCTATTCGCTATGAATAGACATGCTTTGTATAAGTATTATAATTCAAAAGAAATCATTTCCTTGGTTTGCATCAAGATGCTAATTGTTGTTTCCAACAATTTAGCATTTTGATCTTAACACGTTTGATTCAACATATACAAGTAATGGAAAACGAGAGCCATACGTTGTCCCATGCAGGCAAGTTCTATGATGAACTTTCCACCCACTTCCAAAGTGGCAATACATATACTTCATTTACTTTAATCTTTTCATTGAGATATAATTTCAACGAAAACTTTATCATGTCAATAATATTTCCAATCAACGATACATTGTTCACATAAAGTATTAGAAATATTCTTTAGCGCTCCCTCTGACTTTCTTGAGTCGTCAAGCCTCTTCAGCGTCCTTGATGATGTCAAACACTTTGATCATTTCATCTAGGTGAAGATCCCAACTCATTAATGCCTTTTTTTAGTTAAATGAATGGATAAATAAAACTTGCTAGCATATTCTTGATTGAATATTCTTACTAGAAATATCTTGTAGACAAGTTATGCAATGATTCCTAGAATAATCCGTATAAACATAAAACCCATGCTTCGAGAGATTAAATCTCATCGTAGTCATTTTCTTGAACTTGTAATCAAGTCAAACCGTCATGGATGTCTCCCTTCGATTTGTTTACATATCCATTAACAAAAGGTAGGCTCTATGCCCTTGGAAAGGAGCAGAATACTCGACACCAAGTTCCAAACTTAACTTTCGTTGATGGAGTCTATCCGGATTTTATGGTGTCTAGCCATATCTTTCGAGTTATTGTGAAACAATTATATTGTGATCTACTTGGTTCAGTCACTTAACTCGATCGAAGTTTTATATTACATGTAAGAACTTATGTATCATTCATGATGGCAATCACCAAAATAACTTCCGGTGTTGTGCCACTCTGATATGATTGCGAAGATCTAATCTAATCGAATTGTATTATCCTCACACTTACTTTCTAAAGAAGTGATTTCTCGAGAACACCCCTGAAAAAATATTTGTCCTTGGTGATGGGAAGAATTCCCTATACTTGGGACAACCATTAAAGAAGAAAACATTTGTTTAGGGATTTATTGTAAATACTTTACATCACAAATGAAAATTATATCGATTTATGTTTCTGTGTAAAGCATTGGTCTCTAAAGCATGACTTGTGAAAGATGTAATTGTTGGATGTATGCCCAAAAGGAAAAAGTATTTGACATATCTTTCATAATTATGATTCATATTACTATGCTATAATTGACGTGGTTCCTAAATATGAGATTCAGAGGAAAACTTAGGCTCACGTGAAGTAACATGAACACATAATAAAACCCTAGTCTTGCGTTTTACGACTAATTCATTGGATGTTTGATGAGTATGTTTTCTTGGCCATGGACATTGTTTTTGTTAACATCAATGAATAGCATATTATTGGAAGGGAACAATATGGCTTGGTATTCCTCAAGTAGATTGGTATGCTAAGAGATTCCACTAAGACATATTACAATGCATTCTTTGACCATGAGGTTATCGGGATAATATATTCTTGAGGTTTTACTTTGGTGCTATCAAGAGTCGCACCGTAAAGTGGGTGAACATAAAGGTAGTTACTAGGTAATTCTAAAGGACTGTATTCCCTCAATGTTCTAATATGTGAATTACTCCTCCGCAAAAGGAGAGATACATACCTAGGCCCACTCGGTATTCTTGATATCCATAAGTTCTGCATACAATGCATCATGATGATACATCATGTGGGATATCATAATACAGTAACGATAAAGAGGAAACTGGTCGGATAACAAGACGATACAAATGTATTAGTGAACGACAGATTGTTTCACAGGCAATACTGGAATCAATAGTCTCGGGTAAGTTCGGTATCGTGAGTAATGGGAGATTTGTATAATAACCAATAGGTTCGGCAGTTTATTTGTTTAGTATGTGTGAGTCAATTTGAGTGTCCACGGCCCCGCTATTGATTATTGAACTTGTATGTCCACACACTATCGAACTTGTATGGGAAACACACTTAAGTTTGGGCTTATTTTTGTGTATATCGGTAGGTCTGGATCAACTACGAGTGTCACCAGAACAGTGTTTCTACGTGATAGATATATTTTATATATCAGAGATAATTTATAACAAGGGCGTGAGATGTCCCGAAGTGATAGAAACAGTTTATATTACTACCGGAATTTATTCTGGAATTATTATGAAAGAGAAATTGAGGCTGCACGCTTTATGGAGCATATGCAGGGGCATGAGATGTCTGGTATGCCAGAAATATATTTCTGACATCGTTAGATAATATCCATGATTTTATCCATAGGGGTCATGGGGTTCCGCAAGAGTTTCGGGGGACTTTCCATATATGGAAGTAGTGCCGGAGGGGGCACATTTCCTCCTTTAGGAAATACCTAATTTTAGGGGATGCCAGGTGGGGCCCATGATTGTTTATTTGATTTCCATAGGAATTTTCCCTAATTCTTTGATAAATAAATGAGTGGGAAAAAGAAAAAGGAAATAGAGTCCAATCTGAAGTCTCCTACAAGACTTGGTGCGGACAAGGGAGAGGACGGGAAACCGACCTCATCCCCTATGGCAGGTGTCCTCTCTTGACCCACTATATAATCCTCACCCCTCGTTTCTGTAGAGACATACAATTGAGCCTTTGACCTTCTCTATCTTTCTCTAGAAGAATTAGAGGACTAATTAGAGCTTCTAATTTAAGCACTTCTAATAGAATTAGAACTTCTCTAATAATTAGAAGACTAATTAGAGAAATCTAATTAGATCCCTTCTAATTAGATTATAGTTCTTCTAATTAGATTAGAGCCTCCTCCAATTTGACTAGAGCTTCCTCTAATTGGATTAGAGATTTCTCTAATAGAATTAGATCTTCTAATTAGGTTGAGATGTTCCTCTCCCGATTAGACCCAGCTTCTAATTACTCTATCTCTCTCATGTGTGATAACTCTGCCTTCATATACACCTGCAACGCTAAGTCCTGGACGACGAAGCGCTGCAGAATTTGCGCCGACGTATATGTGCATACTCTCAGAGGGGTAACACGCGAGACTCCCACTCTGCCAGATCATGGTGCTGGATACAGGGAGTCGGCAACATCCTCACCTACAGGCTTGTGTGTGAGGATCTTCTACATGATTCATTAACATCGTTATCGACACCTCTTCTGCTACTACGGTGTCTGGTACACGATCTTGGAATTTATATTCACTTGTATCTGATAGCAAGGTATTGGTTGCTACTAAGTACAACTCGAGGGTTTGTGTTAAATACATAGTTTATTATACAAGGGCTAAGTTTTTTATACAAATAAAAGCACTTGGTATAATTTTTTTCGGAATGGCAATATAGTTTGTGAAGCAAAACAAGAGTTGTTTTGACTTCATGGAAAATTATACAAGTCTTGTTTTCTTTTAAGTCTATGGGAGTTATTTTGATGATATCTAAGTTATTATAAATAATTAAAACATTTTTTTACGGAAAAGATGTATCATTGAAAATATTTATTTTCCAAGATGCATGAAATAGCAAAGTTATTAATTCACGAAGGATTAAAATCCTAAGTGGAAATTAATATAAGTGTTATGAGATATATAAATGCATGAAGTTTTAAACGGAAGTTTGAAACTCGAGAGAACTAGGTTCTCAGAAGAAATTGAAATTTCAAGTGCAAGATCTAATGTTGAAAAAAATTGGTGAGGATTGAATAATGATTTATCATTTATGATCATAGTAGAAATTTCTCAGACAATGCATTCTGTCAAAACATCTAAGAATAATAATTGTTGGAAAATTGAATTTGTTAAAAGTTCAATTAGCTCCAAATTATTATAAGTATTGTCCTCAAAAAATATTTCGAAGGTATTTACTCAAAAGAACGGAGAATAGGCTTGTAAAGTTGTAATGTAAGGGTTACATTATAATAAATAACTTATGAGATAAGTACATAAGATTGAATGGTACTTATGTGATAAGTATCGACCAAGGATTAACATATAATATTGTGATTATATGAATATCAATGGTTTTAGAATTGCTTAATTTATTTAAGCTTGAATTTACGAACACTAACAATAGCAGTAAAGCATATAAGTTTTAATACTTCTAATATTTTGTCTATCGGTTTATTATATGGACTAGGTGTGGTATTTCACAAAAGATGCAGGATGATCCGTGATAAACGGCGAAACTGTATTCATAGTTGAACTACCAAGGTTTCACCTACAATAGCCTAGATTGCAGTTGATCTTATGATCAAGGGGTATTATGAAAGAAAGAGTTTCTTCACACTAGATATGGTTCATACAACCTCAGAAGAGGTTGATGACAAATGTCTCTAACACATTGTTTACATGATTGTTCGCTCACATCTTCTAGATGTTTGATGGACTTATGAAAACGGATTATTGCCAATTGTGTAAGTGGGAGACTATTGGATGTATGCCCAAAAGACAAAAATATGTATACATATATTTCATAATTATGATTCATGTTACTATGTTATAACTAGCGTGGTTCCTGAATATGAGATTCATAGGAAAACTCACGCGCACGTGTAGTAACATGAAGTAACATGAACATAGAATCAAACCCTAATCTTGCCTTTTACGACTAATTCACCAGACGTTTGATGACTATGTTTTCCTAGACATGGATATTTTTTTGTCAACATCAATGAATAGCATATTGATGTAAGGGAACAATATTGTTGGGTATTCCCGAAGTAGATTAATATGCTACGAGATTCCACTAAGACATCTTTGTCCTTAGAATCATATCACAAAACGGTTATATTACAATGCATCCTTTGACCATGAGGTTACCGGGATAATTTATTCTGGAGGTTTTACTTTGGTGCTATCAAGCGTCACACCATAAACTGGGTGAACATAAAGGTAGTTACTGTGTAATTCTAAAGGTGTGTATTATCTTGATGTTTTCATATGGGAATTACTCCTCCATAAAAGGAGAGATACATACCTCGGCCCACTCGGTATTCTTGATATCCATAACTTGTGCAGACAATGCATGATAATGATACATCATATGGAATATCATAATAGAGTAACGATAAAGAGGAAACTTACTAGATAATGAGACGAGACAAAGGTACTAGTGAACAAGAGATCGTTTCATAGGCAATACCACAATCAATAGTCTCGGGTAAGTTTGGTATCGTTAGCACTAAGGGATTTGTATAATAACCAATATGTTAGGCAGTTTATTCGTTTAATATGTGGGAGTCAATATGGGTGTCCACAACTCCGCTATTGATTATTGAAAAGGAAAGAGTTTCCAGTTTCATATCCACACACTATCAAACTTGTAGGGGAAACACACTTAAGTTTTGGCTTATTTTTGTGTATATCGGTAGGTCCAGATCAACTAGGAGTATCACCAGAACGGTGTTTCTTCCTGACAGATATATTTTATATATCAGAGAGAATTTATAACAAGGGCACGAGATGTCCTGGAGTGATAGAAACGATTTCTATCACTACCGGAATTTATTCTGCAGTTATTACGAAAGAGAAATTGAGGTCGCACGCTATACAGAGCATATGTAGGGGCCATGCGACATTCCGGGATGTCCAGAATATTTATGACATCGTTAAATAATATCGATGATTTTATCCATAGGGGTCACGGGGTTCCGGAAGAGTTCCATGGGACTTTCCATATATGGAAGTAGTGCCGGAGGGCGTAGATTTCCTCATGTGGGCAAAACCTAATTTTTGGGGATGCCATGTGGGGCCCATGGTCTCACAAAGTGCATTTTCTTTCTGTAAGAATTTTCCCTAATTTATTTGTGTATAAATGAGGGGTAAAAAGAAACATAAAAAAAGAGGGAAGGGGATTGGACTCCACTTGGGAGTCCAATTCGAAGTCTCCTAGGAGATCTGGTGCGGCCAAGAGAGAGGAGGCAAAACCGACCTCCTCCCCTATGGCAGGTGCCCTCCCTTGATCCACTATATAATCCCCACCCCTATGGTAGGTGACCTCGTTTAGTATGTGGGAGACAATTGAGCCTTTGACCTTCTCTCTCTTCCTCTAGAAGAATTAGATGACTAATTAGAGAACTTCTAATTGAATTAGGGACTTCTCTAATAATTAGAAGAACTAATTAGAACACTTATATTAGAATTATAAGTTCTCTAATTAGAGCAATCTAATTAGAGCCCTTCTAATTAGATTAGGGTAATTCTAATTAGATTAGAGCCTCCTCTAATTTGATTAGAGCTTTCTCTAATAGAATTAGAGCTTCTTCTAATTAGGCTAAGGTCTTCCTCTCCCGATTAGACCTAGCTCCTAATTAATCTCTCTCTCTCTCTCTCTCTCTCTCTCTCTCTCTCTCTCTTGTGTTTATAACTCCACCTTCATATACACCTGCAACGCTAAGTCATGGATGCCGAAGTGATGCAAAATTTGCTCCCAAGTATGTGTGCATACTCTCAGAGGGGTAACACGTGAGACCACTCCACTAGATCACGGTGCTGGATATAGGGAGTCGGCAACATCCTCACCCATAGTCTTGTGCGTGAGGACCTTCTACGGGCTTCATCGACATCTCTTCTGCTACTACAGTGTCTGATACATGATATCAAAAACTAGATCTTGGAATTTATATTCACTTGTATCTGCGTAGCAATGTCTTCGTTGTTGAGTAGCAAGTTTGGAGAAAATTTTAAATTCCCATTGCGCAACCAAGCAGTAATGGAATTTTAACATCCTCAATCCATCATATCGAACTAGGATGGATTATGTCACTTGGACACTCCATAAACTCATGGTGTTCCTAGTGATCAAAGTTGTAGAATAATTAAACAACTTATCTCTTTAATATTATTGATGTGTATTGATACGTCCATTTTGCATCACTGTTTTATATTGTTATTTTCTGTTATTCGTCGATATATTTCATGTTATGATGCATCACTTATGTTATTTTATCTTATTTTGCATGTTTCGTAATTTTTGGAGAACAAACACCGGAACCAGAAATCTGATGGAAAAAAGCACCGTCGAGATACCCTATTTCAGAAGATCAGAAGAAGAGGGGGATACCGGAGGATTCTTAGAAGGTCCGAGGAGGAAGTGAGCCAGAAGGGCACCAGGAGGGGGGCACCTAGGGCCCACACCACCAGGCGGCGCCCCCCTTGGTCGCGCCAGGGGGTGGAGTGGTCCCCCTGGCCCACTCTCGGGCGCCCCTTTCACGTACTTGACCCCAGGGAACCCTAAGCCCCAGAACATCATCGAAGAATTATTCTGCCGCCGCCTCGGGGTGGAAAACACCAGAGAGAGAAAAGCTCTCCGGCATGGAGAAATCTGTCGGGGACATTCCTCCCCGGAGAGGGGAAATCATCGCCATCGTAACCGTCATTGCTACGGGCATCATAAAGATCATCATCGTCATCATCATCACCACCAACACCATCACCCTCATCATCCTCCTTCATCCCGTTGTAACAATTAGGGGCCTCTATCGTTGTTTTACATTAGATCTCTCTCCTGGTGTGGATTACTTGTTAGTAGTTGATGCTTGTGAGATTTATCGATGTTAGCACTTTATGACAGATTGTTATTATCCATTATATCACCTCTGATTATGATCCATATGATGTCTTGTGAGTAGTTCGTTTAGTTCTTGAGGACATGGGATAAGTCATTATGTTAGTAGTGAAGTTTCGTTGAAGTAATATCTCGTGGTTCGGTATTTAGGTTTTGGTGCTATTCTTCTAGTGGTGTCATGTGAACGTCGAGTACATGATACTTCACCTTTATGGGCCTAGGAGGATGCATTGTGTATTTGGATACTAATTGTGGGGTTGTCGGAGTGACAGAAACCTAAACCCCCGTTAGGAAACCAATGCACGATGGAGCGTAGAATCCCGGAGTTTTAAGGATGTGGTTAGATTTATATTAATTACTTTCTTGTATTTGCGGATTCTTACGAGGGGTATAATCACAAGTATGTATTAGTCCTAGTTGGGCGGTGCATTAGCATAGGTTCACCCACACAACACTTCACGAAACAATGGATATTAATCAACTTTAATGAAACAAAAGCACTTGACAAAATTCCCATGTGTCCTCGAGAACGTTTGGTAGTAATAAGTAACACAACCGGCTTGTCCTTTGCTCTCAAAAGGATTGGGCCACTCGCTGCAATATTATCTACTACACTTTATTTACTTGCACTTCATTTATCTGCTATATCAAAAACCTCCAAAAACCCGCTTGCTAGTGTTTATAGTGAATCCTCTATCCAACCTGCTTGTTAACACCTTCTGCTCCTCGTTGGGTTCGACACTATTATTTATCGAAAGTACTACGATACACCCCCTATACTTGTGGGTCATCAAGACTATTTTCTGACGCCGTTGCCGGGGAGTGAAGCGCTATTGGTAAGAGAAACTTTTACTGTGAGTGTTGTTTTTTATTTCTGTCTACTGTTTTATTTCATTATGGAGAATACTTTTGGTTCTCTGTTTAGGGGTACTTCTACCGTTACTACTAGGGTAGCAGGTGACCCGTTATCTGCTGAATTAGATCCTTATAAAATACGTATGAAAATTGTTGGACGTGTTATGGATAACTGCTACTACGGTGATGCAATTGTCCATCACGGTGATCATTTGCTCTTTATACATGAATTATGCGAGTTATTCAGGTGTGCAGGTATTACAATGGATCAAGTTAAAAGGAAATTATTTTCTTTATCGCTGAAAGGAAGAGCCGCTGAATGGTTCAAATTACTGAAGAATGGTGAATCTGTTGGATGGGAGGAAATTGTTCCTCTCTTTTATTCTAAATTATATCCTCCTAGTGAGATTCATAAAGACAGGAATCAAATATATAATTTCTGGCCTCATGATGGAGAGAGTATTTCCCAAGCGTTCATGAACTCCCGAGTAATATTGTCAATAATTTTTATGCAAGGCTTTCTCTTCATGATAAAGATTTATTGGATGCTTCTTGTTCTGGATCATTCACACGTATGAAGGAAGAAGCTAAATAGGGTCTTCTTGACTGTATTCAAGAAAACCTTGAAGGATGGGAGAATGACAAAGTCAGAAAGTCAGGTATAAATTATGATTATGAATGCATTAAATCTTTTATGGGAACTGATGATTTCTATAATGTTAGTGTTGTTTGTGGTATTGATTCTCAAATCTTTGCAAAATGTTTTAAAGATTTTTTCTCCTATCTTGATATTCCTAAAAAGTAATTTAGCAAGTATCATGCACCTTATAAAGATATTGTTCCTGCTAGTAATATAGAAGTGCATGATGTTAATTCTGTTGTTCCTGAGCCTTATGTTGAAAAAATGCCTTTCCCTGCTAAGGTGAAAGAACACTCTATTGTGGCTAGTGTGGTCAATAAGAGTAATAAGAAATCTATTGAACCTGATGAACAAATAACTGTTGAACCTGCTGTAGCAATAGTAAAAGATCTTGTTTGTGTAAATGTAGAGGATGAACACATTGTCTTCTGTGAGGATGCTTTTAATATTGTTTCCCATCCTCGTAGACCTAAGAAAACTAGTGTTATTGTGCTTTCTGTTAAGATTGGTGATCATTGCTATTATGGTTTGTGTGACATTGGTGCTAGCTCTAGTGGTATTCCTTATGATCTTTACAGAGAAATTATGCTTGAAATTGGTTCTTGTGCGCTTGAATATATTGATGTGGTTATTCAGCTTGCTAATAGAGAAACTGTCTTTCCTATTGGTATTGTTAGAGATATGGAAGTTTTATGTGGTAAGACTAAATATCCCACTGATTTTCTAGTACTTGGTAAGGCTGCCAGTAAAACTTGTCCTATTATTTTTTGTAGACCTTTGTTTAACACTTGTGGTGCTATTATAGATTGTAAGAGGGAGAAGATATTGACTAATTTGATGGAAAATCTTATGAGTTCAATTTCTCCAAATTTGTATAGCACCTTATGAATATAATTGCCTGATGATAATTTTAAAGTTGAACAACTTGCTTCTATTGATCTTGCTCCTAACAATGCTTTGCAATAATATATGGAGGACCATGAGAGTGAGGTCTTTATGGAAGAGATATATGAGATTGACGATATTCTTCTTCGTCAACCGGTGATATTGAAACATAATTTACCTGTGGGAGACTTGGGTACCACATTACCACCCAAGGAGGATCCTGTTTTTGATTAAAAACCTTTTCCTGATGATCTTAGATATACTTATATTGATGATAAGAAAATATATATTGTTATTATTAGTGCTAAACTTTCAGGTGAAGAAGAGGAAATATTATTGGGAATTCTGAAGAAACACCGTGGAGCTATTGGATATACTCTTGATGATTTGAAGGGGATTTCTCCTACTATATGTCAGCATGCTATTAATATTGAACCTAATGCAAAACCACTAGTTGAACATCAACGCCGTTTAATTCCTAAAATGAAGGAACTGGTAAGAAATTAGGTATTAAAACTCCTTGATGTTGGTATTATTTTCCCTATTGCTGATAGTAGATGGGTGAGCCCCATGCATTGTGTCCCTAAGAAGGGAGGAATGACTGTTGTGCCTAATGAAACCAATGAGCTTATTCCACAAAGAGTAGTAGTTGGTTATAGAATGTGCATTGATTTTAGAAAGGTTAATAAAGTTACTAAGATTGATCATTATCATTTACCCTTTATTAATCAAATGTTAGAGAGGTTTTCTAACAAAACTCATTTTTTCTTTCTTGATGGTTATTCTGGGTTTTCTCATATTGCTGTTAGGAAACAAGATCAACAGAAAACAACCTTTACTTGTCCTTATGGTACTTATGCTTATAGACGTATTCCTTTTGGTTTGTGTAATGCTCCTCCTACATTCGAGAGATGCATGTCTGTTATTTTTCATGGTTTTTGTGAAGAGATTGTGGAAGTATTCATGGATGATTTCTCCGTCTATGGAACTTCTTTTGATAATTGCTTGCAGAACCTTGATAAAGTTTTGCAGAGATGTGAGGAAACTTATCCTGTTCTTAATTGGGAGAAATGCCACTTTATGGTAAATGAAGGAATTGTTCTTGGACATAAAATTTCTGAAAGAGGTATTGAAGTTGACAGAGCTAAAGTGGAAGCCATAGAGAAAATGCCTCGTCCCAGAGACGTTAAAGGTATTCGTAGTGTTCTTGGTCATGCTGGTTTTTATAGGAGGTTTATTAAATATTTCTCTAAAATATCAAAGCCTCTTACTAATCTTCTTCAAAAAGATGTACCATTTGTTTTGGATGATGATTGTAAGGAAGCTTTTGAAACTTTAAAGAAGGCTTTAACTACTTCTCCTATTGTTCAACCACCTGATTTGAATTTACCTTTTGAAATTACGTGTGATGCTAGTGATTTTGCTGTAGGTGATGTTCTTGGACAACGCGTAGATAAGAAGTTGAATGTTATTAATTATTCTAGTAAGACTCTTGATGCTTCTCAAAAGAATTATGCTACCACTGAAAAAGAGTTCTTAGCTGTAGTTTTTTGCATGTGATAAGTTTAGACCTTATATTGTTGACTCAAAGGTTACTATTCATATTGATCATGCTGCTATTAGATACCTTATGGAAAATAAAGATGCTAAGCCTAGGCTTATTGGATGGGTGTTGCTTTTAAAATAGTTTGATTTGCATATTGTGGATAGGAAGGGTGCTGAAAATCCCGTTGCTGATAACTTGTCTAGATTGGAAACCATTACTTTTGACCCTATTCCTGTTAATGATAGTTTTCCAAATGAACAGTTGGCTGCAATAAAGGTAAAATCCCAAGATAGTCCACGGTATGCTGATTGTGCTAACTTTATTCTTTCAAAGTATTTGCCTCCAACATTTACAGCTCAACAAAGAAGAAAATTCTTCTATGATTTGAGGCATTATTTTTGGGATGGCCCACATTTATATAAAGAAGGAGTAGATGGTATTATGAGAATATGTGTTCCAGATCATGAACAACGTGAAATATTGACGAAGTGCCATGGTAGTTCTTATGGGGGACATCACGCTGGAGATAGAACCGCACAGAAGGTTCTACAATCAGGTTTCTATTGGCCTACTCTCTTTAAAGATGCACGTAAGTTTATTTTATCTTCTGATGAATGTCAAAGAGTAGGAAATATTTATAGACGTAATGAAATGCCTACGAGTTATTCTCTTTTTATTGAACCTTTTGATTGTTGGGGGGTTTGACTTTATGGGTCCTTTTCCTCCTTCGAATGGTTACACTCATATTCTTGTTATTGTTGATTATGTTACTAAGTGGGTAGAGGCCATACCTACAAAAAGTGTTGATGGTGAAACCTCTTTGAAAATGCTTAAAGATATTATTTTCCCTAGGTTTGGTGTGCCTAGATATATCATGACTAATGGAGGTTCTCATTTTATTAATGGTGGTTTTAGAAAAACCCTTGCTAAATATGATGTTAATCATAGAATTGCCCCAGCTTATCATCCTCAAACCAGTGGGCAAGTAGAATTATCAAATAGAGAAATTAAATCTATCTTGCAAAAGACTGTTAATAAATCTAGGAAGAATTGATCTGATAGATTGAATGTTGCTTTATGGGCTTATAGAACTGCTTATAAAAATCCTATGAGTATGTCTCCCTATAAAATGTTTATGGAAAAGCTTGTCACTTGACTTAAGAATTATAACACAAAGCTTATTGGGCAGTGAAAGAACTTAATAAAGATTTTAAACTTGCTGGTAAGAAAAGAATGCTTGATCTGAATCATCTAGATGAATGGAGATGCGAAGCTTGTGAAAATGTCAAGCTCTTTAAAGAGAAAGTTAAACAATGGCATGATAAAAGAATCCTTAAAAGAGAGTTTCATGTTGGTGAGAAAGTTCTATTGTATCGGTCTCGTCTCAGATTTTTTGCAGGAAAATTACTATATAGATGGGAAGGACCTTATGTTATTGAAGAAGTGCATCGTTCGGGTGCAATCAAAATTTCTTACCTCAAAGAAAACACTACACAAGTGGTAAATGGGCAAAGACGCAAACATTATATTTATGGGGATTCTTATGATGAAGATGTTATGTTATTCAAGTAATGACTCCAGAGAAGTTCATTAGAGGAAAGATTCCAGAATCTACAGAGTCTGTTTTGGAATAGGTAACAGTTCTGTTAAGAAAAAGTTAGCGGATTACCTTCCAAGTTATAAATTATTGATTTTTGGAAAATATGAAAAATACCGAGCCGAAGAGGAGTTGGAGAAGATGCCCGGAGGCACCACACCACCTCGGGGCACGGGCCCACCCCTGGCCGCGCTACCCTATGGTGTGGCCGCCCAGAGACCCTCTCCTACTCGTTTTCGACCTGGACTTTCCTTTTGTTACGCATATTTTTGCTATATAACCCCTCGTACCCCACGAGGTCACTATATCATTTTCTTGTCGTGTTTCTGTTTCGAGATGTTTCTGCCAGGATCTGTTTTCAGTTTTAGAAGCGTCATGGTCTTCGCCAACAACAACAAGGGGAAGGGACCGAAGGAAGATGATATCCAAGACCGGAAGCCGGCGGAGGAGATCGAGAGTGGAGCTGAAGGAGATGTAGAAGAAAACCCACGAGTGCATCCACGCGCTACCATCGCAAGCATCAGAGTGGTTGCAAAACCTTCCAAGAAAACGGCGAGGATTAGCACCGGAGGGAAGGCTCCATGTCAGTGCTTAGCTTCAAGGACACCACTTTCAGGAATAAAGAAAACTTTCCATACTTTAATTCATGAGTATCAAACTAGGAGGGTACCTGAGGTAAAGTTGACTTCTTACTGGGATATGGATCGTTCTAACTGTGCAGATGAAGAAAGCTCTCGACCTAAGGAAGTGTGGAGGAAAAATATTGATGGCTGGAATTGTAACATCCCAAGTATGAAAATCTCCCCCTAGATGTTTGTTTCTTGTTTATTATTGCTTTGCATCATGTCATCATATTCTTTGCATTGTTTGCATCTGTTTCCATCTGATTTCTATTTGAATTCCAAAACAAAAATTCAATTGTGGTTCATACTTGTTATGTTACTTTGTGTCAAATAAAAACTACAAACAAACAAACAAATGGTTCCACTAAAACTTGGAATCAAAATCTTTAAATTGGCTAAGTTTCATTTATTTATTTTGATACCACAAATGGCTCAATTCATTTAATTTTTCAACAAGCAACCTATGTAATTTTTTTTTTTGGAAAATCCAAAGTGGGTACTTGATGCTATTACAAAACTTAATCAATAAAAACATTGCCCCAAAAATTTTGCTAAACCCTAACACCAATGGTTTTTCTCTCTTTCCCAAATCTGCAAAAAAAAATAATAAGAGGGAAAAAGAATAAAAGAGAGAGGGAGGGAATAGAGGGCAGCCAGCCCACTTTGGGGCCAGCCCACTTACCTGGCCCGTACCCCCCCACTGCGTTGTCTCCTACCTCTCGTACGGAGAGGCATCCATGGTGTCCACGTGGGGATACAGAGGAGGGGACGGTGATCGAGCTCCCCCTCCCCCTTTTTATCCTTGCCCTCGAGCCCTCCTGCCCTAATTCTTCCCTCCTCCTTCTTCCTATCGCACCGCCGCCACTTCTCCTTCTTCCTCTCTTCCTCCCTCTGGTTCTATACCGAGAGCTTCATCACCGTCGCCTCTCTCCGGCTCGCCGCCGGCGTCACGGAGCACTAGCGGCCGAGCTAGGGCCGGGAACGGAAACGTCCCGACCCCCTCTTCCTCGCCGTGGCCTCGGCTTTCCCCGAGGATCGCCGGAGCGCCGCCGCCATCCTCCGTTTGCTGCCACCGTCGCCCCTCACCGTCGCCATCGTCCGTGCGCCGTTCACCTCCTCCTCGATGTGAGCCCTCGTCGCCTCTCCTCGTTCCCTCCTCCTCTCGCACGGGCACACGGCCCACGCGGCCGCACGACCACCGCCCTACCGCACGCACACGGCAGCGAGCCGCGGCGAACGACCGCGCAGCGATCGCCGGCGCCCTCTGTCCGCTCGCTGCCTGTGCCTGTACCTGAACCTGCACGTACAGAACAAAGTTCAGTTAAGAACTTACCCGACGAAAATTACAGGTTAACCCCCCCCCCCCCCCCCCCGTATCGTTACCTAACAAGAAATCCGCCACAGCCGCACTGGCTACCGCCCGTGCGCGGAAGCGCGAGGTCCCGGGATCAAATCCCGCGGGAGGCATTTGCCTCCCCAATTTTTTCCTCTGCGCGCCCCGCACTGGGCCCCGCATGTCATCGACCCTAGCGGCCACATCACCTCCTAGCCAGCCACCTAAGTGCCACAGTGGCGCTGGCCCCACTGTCAGTGCCTGGGGCTGGCCACTGCGCGGTGCACCTATCATTTTCGGCCCTTTTTCTTTAATTTAAGTCCAGTTTTTATTACAGTTTGGCCCCTAAACTTAAAAAATGAATAACTTCTATTTCATAACTCCAATTAATAAAAATAAAATATGTGCACTGCTCTAAATTAAATTGTCTATCTATGTATAGCATTTGTTTTCTGTTTTGAATTTTCAAAATGCAATTCAAATTTGAATTTAAATAATTCAATTGCAAATTGCTAAAATTCATAACTAATTCATTCTTAATCCAAATAAAATATGTTTTCCATACTATTTCAAATAACCTTTTCAAATATAAATTTTGTTTCATGGTTTGAATAATAAAAATTGCTTAAATAATTTAAACCTTGTTTAAATCATTTAAATTTGATAAAATCATAACTTGCTCAAATTAAATTATTTTTGAACATGCAAAATATGTTTTCAAACTAGAAAAACATAACCTTTTCAAATATGAGTTTGAAGTTATGTTTTGAACAAATAAAATGCATGCTTGTTTTAAATTCATTTAAAACTTGTTTAATATTGTTTCAATCATAATAAATTCATCCTAACTCCTTTTTCAATATTTGAAACATGTAATCCAACTAAAATTTGGCATTCTTTTCAAATATGAATTTTGTTAATTATTGTGCACAATTTAAATTGGTGAAAACAACAACTATTGGTGTAATCCCTTTAAGGAACCAAAATTTCCTAATCTAATAAATAAATTTCTAAATTGGTAAACCTTAACTCCATTTGATTCTATTGTTGTTATTTTTCTGTTTTCCTCATCCATGCATCATGCTATTCCACTTTCACCTGTTGATTAGTTGTAAAACAATTATTTCAACCTAAATGCATGGGCTTTTCATATGCAACTCAACCTTGCATGTGGGTCCATTTAAATTGTGTTACCATGTCAACTAGTTTATTTTTTATGCATCAATTAAATGGTCATGCATCATCCCATGATTGTGCACTATGCCATGTTATTGATTGGTTGTCTCTCTGCATTGTTTGTTTGCTTCTTCTCGGATAGACGACGACGTTGAGACCGACGATCCTTACGACACCCCTTCTGAGGATCTAGCTCAGTACCAGGCTACTGAGTTTGCAGGCAAGTTATCACTCACATGAACCACTGTGTTCCTTTCAACATTGGTTACCGATACTTTCCGTTGTCTATTTCTGCTAGCCATATGTATCGTTGCTTCCGTTACGATCCTATCACATGATACCCTGAAACCATGATATTGCCTCACCTCCAGTCCTATAACCCCGTTGTTTGAGCCCGTGTCTTACTAGCATGCTTAGGGTTGTTTCTGCTCGAGTCTGTTACCCGTTACCTTCTGTTATCATATTCTGTTATGTTCTGGGCTCGATGTTTAAAACAACAACCTGTTAATGCTCGGGTAATGTCGGGGGGTTACCCCCGAGTAGGGTAAAGACAGATGATAAAGGCCGCGTACAGAAGAAAGGTTTGGTCGAGTATCCGACTACCGAGTACTCGCTACCCGGTAGTCTGCTACCCGGTCTCACCTCGAGATGGCCAGACGGAGATATCAATCAGTTTCTACCCTGTCGAGTAGAAACTTTGGCCCGAGTACAATTGGCGGGAACCTTTGGCGGGAACCTTTGGCGGGAAACTACTCGGGCAGGAAGTCAAAAGAGCCGTTCTGACACAGGATCCCGCGTATCCTGGGTCCGTACTTGGCAGCATTCGAACTACTGTTCACGTGGGGACGGCCTGCCTGACAGTGACAGCATGGAAGCAGTCGGTGGCAGGATAAGGGGGGCCTGCTCTGTGACTAGGTACAGTGATACCAGTCTGTCCCCTAGTTTTGCCCAACGACTTTACAGAAGCGGCCAAGACCAACGACCAAAGCTGTCAGGCCGTACTCGGAGAAAGGACATGTGAACACTATGTCGACACTTGTCTAGGATTTGGACGTATCCGGCTGGGCACCGTGTATATAAGGTGCCCCGCCGCCTCCTGCGCGAGGCACGCTGGGAGACATTGGGAGGAAACCCTAGAAACCCTAAGTTCTTGACCTAGCTCTACTCGGGAGCATAGAGAGGCTACTCGGTGAACATCATTCCTTGTACTGTGAGCTACTCGGTGACATATAGCAATACATAGAGAAAGGCAGGAGTAGGGGTTTTACCTCCTCACGAGGGCCCTGAACCTGGGTACATCGTGTTGTTTGTGTTGTGTGGATCTTACCTCACGCGGCTACTCGTCGCGTGATCCCTCCCCGGACACCTCCAGCGTCCATCGTCCCCACATCTTTAGCCATCCCATGGCATCTGCCGTGACACCACCACGACAGTTGGCGCCCACCGTGGGGCAACCAGCGGCGCTGGCTGGAGTTACTGTTCGGACGGGATCTTCATCTGCGGAGCGCGTGGTTTGTGGCCTTGTCCACAGATTCGGCTCCTTCGACTTCGTCACTGACAACGCCGGCTGTTTCGGCGGTAAGGCCATGCCGGAGGGCGGCTCGGTGATCTCCTTCGGCTCGCATCTCGTCTACGTCGCCACCGTCGCCAACGACGCCTACCCCGAGCTGGTGCACGACGCGGAGGATCCTCCCGCGGTTGTTGCTGCTCGTGGAAGGCCTGCATGCAGCTCTGCGTGCTGCGCTGAGGTGATGGTGACGGGCGTGGCGGCAAACGTTGGCGCAGCCGCTACTGGCGCTGCGGCCATCGTCGAGGAGGTTGACGACCCGCCTGCTGGTGGCAGAGATCATCGGCCCTACGAGAAGCAATGCAACTTGCCGCCTTCCACCTCTACGGTCATCCCCGCGTCTGCAGCGCGGACCGGCATGCCCACGCCCACCGACGTCGAGCTCCTAGCCACGCGGGAGCAGCTCGAGCGGCAACGCCAGGAGCTGCTCGCCGAGCAGGCGAAGTTGGAGAAGATCAGATTGGAGCTGAGCCTGGACCAGCTCGAGTACAACAAGGCTCACGGCTTCACGCCGGTTGCCAGGAGGCCCAGCAGGGTAGGCGCAACGCGGCGCAACCTAGGCGCCGAGATGGCGACTGTTGCGGAGGAGCCCGCTCAGTCCGCCACCGCGAACACCTTCACAAGGCCAAGGTACAGCACGCCCGCCAAGACGCTGCGGGCTGCGGAGGCTGTGGCTGCCGAGTTGCCGCGCCTAGAGGGAGAGGCGCGTCGCAGGCAGCAGGAGAGGCTAGGCGAACTGGTGCTGGAGGCCGCCAGGCAGAACGAGGAGTTCCGGAAGGCCAACCCGGGAGCTGGAGCTTCGCAAGTGGTTCATTCGCACGCGGCAAGATCTAACGATCAAGCCTCATCTCCGCATCCTAGCCGCGAGAAGAGCCGCAGCGGGCGTACGGGTAGAGACAGGCAAATGCAGGTGTATGACCCGGCTGCTGCCGCGAAACAGGTTGCTGTGCCGCAGCAGCCCGGGCGGGAACACAACGCTGCAAGAGCAGGCTCTCAAGCCCATCAAGCTCAAAGCCGTGTCCGAGAAGCCGCACGTCCGGGTACTTCTCGGCAACCCGCAGCTCCGCCTACTCGGCAGAGGCTACAGCCGCGTCCAGTGGCACCAGTCGTCAACCCGGTGGAGCAGCCCGCAGCTATGCAGCCGGATAGGTATGATGATGGCTACTCGGCTATGGAGATGGCCGGTTATGACATCCATGACCGTGTGGGTGAGCGCGTGTTGGCGCCTGGAGATGCAAGGCACCAGCTGGACCGTATCAGCTTGTCGGCGCGGCTTGAGAGCACGGGTCCTCCCGGCCCCGAGTGCTTTGGCCCGCGCATCATGAACGAGCCGTCCGTGAAGGGCTTCCAGCTCGCAAGAGGCACCAAGAGCTACAATGGTAGCACCAAGCCCGAAGATTGGCTCAATGACTACGTCACCGCAGTCCACATTGCGGGTGGCAACCGGAGATGGGCGGTGCGCTATGTGCCGCAGATGCTAGAGGGTCCAGCTCGTACTTGGCTCAACAACTTGCCCAAGCACAGCATAAACTGCTGGCTGGACTTCTCGGACGCATTCGTCAGCAACTTCACCAGCACCTACAAGAGGCCGAATAGGCCACAGCAGTTGTCGGCCTGCCGGCAGCGAGAAGATGAGACGGACCGCGAGTACCTTACTCGGTGGAGCACCCTGAGGAACACCTGTGAGGGTGTGAATGAGGCACAGGCCATCACTTGGTTTGCGCAAGGTTGCCGGCACGGCAGCATGCTTTGGCAAAGATTGCAGAGGGAGATGCCCAACACCCTGGCCGAGACCATCAAGATCGCGGATCAGTACGCGCTCGGTGATCCTACTCAGCCACTGATGGACTCCTCTGAGCCGAGAAGGAACTTCAACAGCAACAAGCGCAACGAGTTCCGCAACAAGCGCCGAGTAGATACTCGGTATGATCCCGAGGAGGTGAATGCAGTGAACATCGGAGGCGGTGGTGGCCAAAGGCAGAAACCTGCTGGAGCCTACGGGCAGAACCAGAACCAGGGCCAAGGCAACAAGAAACCGTTCCGCACTGCGCAGCCGAGTAGCGGGAACTCCGAGCAGCCGAAGAAGTTTGTCTTCGATGACATGAAGGATGGTCCGTGCAGCTTCCACACTCATCACCCCTCAAGGCCTGCGAACCATACTACTCGGCAGTGCGAATGGTGGGACATAATCAAGAGTGATGGCTTGCCTCCTCCTCCTCCCCTGCCAGCCGCAAATGCTGCTGTTCAGCCTACTCGGGCACCCGCAGCTCGGCCCCCAGTGTATCCGAGAAGGGAGAATGTCAACCAGGTGGCTTTAGGAGCCAACCAGAACTTCAACAATGAGAGATACCGCAACAACAGAGGCAACAACAACTATCAGGGCAACAACAACAATGGCAACAATGGCAACAACGGGGGCAATGGCCCTAACCAATACCAAGAGCACCATGAGAGCTATATGATCTTCACTTCTGAGGCAGTCGACAAGCAGTCACAACACAGGCGGGCCATGGAGGTCAATGCAGTGGTTCCGGCTGTCCCTCACTACATGTATTGGTGCGACCAGGAGATCAGGTGGACTCGGGCAGATCACCCCAAGGTGATGCCCAATCCGGGTACCTATGCTTTGGTGCTGGATCCTACCTTCCTGGGTCCCGAGAAGAATGTGAGGTTCAGCAAAGTGCTGATCGACAACGGCAGCAGCATCAACATTGTGTATAAGGACACACTCGAGAAGCTTGGCCTGGCCGAGAACATGATGCTGCCCAGCAAGACCACTTTCCATGGGATTGTGCCCGGGATCTCGTGCAACCCGATTGGCCGGGTGTGGATTGATGTGCTATTCGGTACTCGGGAGAACTGCCGCACAGAGCGCCTGCAGTTCGAGGTGGTGGATCATCAGAGCCCATATCATGCTCTACTCGGAAGGCCTGCTCTGAGCAAGTTCATGGCCTCTACTCATGTGGCTTACCTGAAGATGAAGATCCCTGGGCCAAATGGCATCATCACCATCTCGGGAGATTACAAGAAGTCCATGGAGTGTGCCTCTGCTAGCTCTCAGCTGGCGGAATCAATGGTGATTGCTGCCGAGAAGAAGAAGATGTACGAGGTGGTAGCCATGGCTCAGTCCGCACAAGCTGGCGCACAAGGTGTGCCAAGTACTCAGCATGGTACTGCTTTCCAAGCTGCCAAGGAGACCAAGACTGTTCAGGTTGACCCCGAGTTCCCGGAGCGCGTGGCCATCATTGGTGCCGGGCTGGCCGAGAAATAGGAAAGCGCGCTCATCCACTTCCTCCGTGAGAATCGGGACGTGTTCGCCTGGACCAATGAAGATCTACCAGGAGTCCCGAGGGAGTTGGTTGAGCACTCTTTGCATGTGCGTCCTGACGCCAAGCCCGTGAAGCAGGCCTTGCGCCGTTTCGGGGATGAGAGAAGGAAGGCCATCGGTGATCAAATCACCAAGCTGCTGATCAGTAACTTCATCATGGAGGTGCTGCACCCGGACTGGTTAGCCAACCCGGTCATGGTCGAGAAGAAAAAGGAAGATCCCAAGGCTACCACTGCATGGCGCATGTGCGTCGACTACACCGACTTGAACAAGGCGTGCCCCAAGGATCCTTTCCCGCTACCTCGCATCGATCAGGTGATCGATTCCACTGCCGGTTGTGAACTGTTGTCTTTCATTGATGCCTACTCTGGTTTCCACCAGATCGCACTCAACCCTGCTGATCAAATAAAGACTGCTTTCATTACCCCGTACGGGGCTTATTGCTATCGTGTCATGTGTTTTGGCTTGAGGAATGCGGGTGCAACCTATCAGAGATGCATGCAGAAATGCTTGCATGATCAGCTCGGCAAGAATGTGCAGGTGTACGTAGATGACATTGTCATCAAAACGAATAAAACACATACTCTGCTTGCCGATCTTGAGGAAACCTTTGCTAACCTACGCAAGTACAAAATGAAACTGAATCCGAGTAAGTGTACCTTTGGTGTACCAGCTGGAAAGCTACTCGGTTTTCTTGTTTCTAGTCGGGGCATTGAAGCCAATCCGTCTAAGATAAAAGCTATTGAGAGCATGTCTTTGCCGAGATCATTGAAGGATGTGCAGAAATTCACGGGTTGTTTGGCATCTCTGAGCCGTTTCCTGGGCCGAATGGGCGAGAAGGCTCTGCCTCTGTACCAGCTGATGAAGAAAAGCGACAAGTTTGTCTGGACTCCGCAAGCGGATGTGGCATTCAATGAGCTGAAAGCAATGTTGGCTAGTGCTCCTGTCTTGGCTAGTCCGCTACCCAAGGAGCCTATGCTGCTATACATTGCCGCGACTAACCGAGTAGTCAGCGTGGTGATAGTGGTGGAGCGAGAAGAAGAGGGCAAGAGTGTGCAGCGCCCAGTCTACTATCTCAGTGAAGTGCTGTCCAGTTCCAAGCAAAACTACCCGCATTACCAGAAGATGACATATGGTGTGTACCTGGGCGCCAGGAAGCTGAAACATTACTTCCAGGAGCATCCCATCACTGTTGTGAGCTCAGCTCCCATCTCGGACATCATGGGTAACAAGGAGGCGAGTGGCAGAGTAGCAAAGTGGGCAATTGAGCTAGCTGCGTATGCTCCCGCATATACGAGAAGAGAAGCCATCAAGTCTCAGGTGCTGGCAGAATTTCTTGTCGACTGGGCCGAGATGCAATATGAACCTCCTGCTCCAGTCTCAAACTACTGGAAGATGCACTTTGATGGCTCAAAGGTGAAAGAAGGCCTTGGTGCTGGCGTTGTGCTTACATCACCCAAGCGGGATCAGCTCAAGTATGTGTTGCAGATTCATTTCAAGGCATCCAACAATGTAGCCGAGTACGAGGCAGTTGTGCATGGTTTGCGTGTAGCAAAGGAGGTTGGTGTGCAGTGCATTATCTGCTATGGCGACTCGGACCTGGTGGTGCAGCAAGTCTCAGGTACCTGGGATGCCTTGGATGCCAACATGGCGTCGTATCGTTTCCTGGTGCAGTCAATGACTGGGTTTTTCGAAGGCTGTGAGTTCCAGCACATCCACCGAGCAGAAAACGAAGCAGCGGATGAGCTGTCCAAGTTGGGATCTTCTCGGCAGTCTATCCCGGCAGGGATTGCCTTGGAGCATTTGAGGAAGCCGTCCATCAAGCCTTCCCCCAACTCGGAATCCATCTTTGTTCCCTCTCTGCCGAGTGAAGAATCTGACCCAATGGAGATCGACTGGGAGAGTGCTGCAGGGAACCCGGGGACTGCCACTCCTTACCCGGGGACTGCCACTCCCTACTCGGGGACTGCCGCTCCCTACTCGGGGGCTGCCATTCCCTACTCGGGGACTGCCATTCCTTACTCGGGGACTGCCATTCCTTACTCGGGGACTGCCATTCCTTACTCGGGGACTGCCACTCCTTACCCGGGGACTGCCACTCCTTACTCGGGGACTGCCGTCCTCAACCCAGAAGCTGTTGCATTCATTGAAGAAGTTCTCGCCAATCGATCTGGGCTGCAAAGAAGCGCTCCTACTCCTCCTGTGCAACCACCAGAGCCTGTCCCAATGGAAATGGACGAACCAGTGTTTCCCGTGCGGGAGACACCGAGTTGGGCAATGCCCATATTATCCTTTCTAAGGGACGGTACTTTACCTGAAGATGAGGTGACCGCGAGGCAGATTCAGAGAAGATCCAAGGGCTACGCCTTAGTCCGAGATGTGCTGCACAAGAGAAGTGCCACTGGTGTGCTGCAACGTTGTGTGAGCCCAGAGGAAGGAGAAGAAATCCTGGTGGAGATACATCAAGGAGAATGTGGGCATCATGCCTCTTCTCGGGCCTTAGTCAAGAAAGCTTTTCGGCATGGCTTCTACTGGCTCACTGCATTGCAGCAAGCTGAGGACATTGTGAGGAAGTGCGCCGGCTGCCAGATGTTCGCAAGTAAGATTCACGTGCCAGCATCCGAGTTGAAAACAATTCCTATCACATGGCCGTTTGCTGTTTGGTGCTTGGATATGGTTGGTCCTTTCAAGCCGGCTAAGGGCAATATGACACATATCTTGGTCATGGTGGACAAGTTCACCAAGTGGATCGAGGTGAAGCCTATTCGGAAGTGTGATGGAGTCACAGCTGTGAAGTTCGTGAAAGATGTGATCATGAGATATGGCTACCCACACAGTATCATCACCGACAACGGTACCAACTTTGCAGAGGGGGCAATGGTGCGATTCTGCAGAGATAAGCATATCCGACTAGACGTTGCGTCAGTCGCGCACCCTGCCTCCAATGGGCAAGTTGAGAGAGCAAATGGGATGGTACTGGCAGGCATCAAGCCGAGGCTGATTGAGCCATTGCTGAAAACACCTGGGTGTTGGCTAGAAGAGTTGCCAGCGGTGTTGTGGAGTCTAAGGACTACCCCTAACCGGTCAACCGGCTACACGCCATTCTTCTTGGTATACGGGGCTGAGGCCGTGTTGCCAATAGACTTAGAGCATGACTCCCCCCGAGTAGCCCTCTACACTGAGGTGGAGGCGAGAGAAGCTCGAGAAGACGACGTTGACCTGCTTGAAGAAGCAAGAGAGCTGACTCTGTCACGTTCGGCTGTCTACCAGCAAAACCTGCGGCGCTATCATAGCCGAAAGGTGAACCCAAGGGTTTTCCGAGAAGGAGACATGGTCCTTAGGCTTGTGCAGCGCACAGCCGGGATGCACAAGTTGTCTCCTCCATGGGAAGGGCCTTTCATTGTCAGCAAAGCGCTGCACAATGACGCGTACTATCTTGTAGATATGCGCCCATCGCAGGCGAACAGGGCAGATAAAGCTGGAGAGGAAACCAAGCGTCCCTGGAATGTAGCTCTACTTCGTCGTTTTCATTCGTAAGCAAAGATGTGTATGTACTCTTTCATCCGAGTTGAAATTCTACTCTGCAATCTAAAATTGTTCTCGGGGACTGCCCTCGTCCAAAATTGCTCTAAGTGTTTTTACTCGGTTTGTTCCTCTGTCTATTCGGTTGCTTCACTTCAGAACTCAAAAGTGCATTGAGTACTGTGTTTAAACCTACATGCCAACTCTTCGACTTCGCTGCTGTCCGAAACCCGGCTTCATGGCAAGCAAGAGAACAAGCAAAAGGTCAATGAGCACACGAAAATCGCTAAGGAAGAAAAAGTGCAGGAACCGAGTAGATTGTCGGTTACTTTTTGTTCCTCGTTTTCGTCTTCTCGGCTAAATGGTGGGCTGCGTTATCATGATTGTTCTCTAGCGGCTAAGTATTTGCAGCCTTGTTCTTTAATTCTCGTGACTCGAATACCAAACAAGCGACAAGTCGCAGGTAGAGCAGAGATGAAAAGACAGGGTGAATAAGAAAAGCTACTCGGGGACTCGCATGGAAACACAACTCGGCATTGAGCCATTGTCGTTCAAATTGATTAATGTCAACGTAAACTGAGTGGGCATAAAAACTGAGTAGCAAGCGAAAACAAATATTGTCTGATACATATGCTCCCGGCATCCCGGGGATCTGATAAATGTTCAAGTTAAAAAAGTTGCAGGTGGCCTCAGGTTGAGGAGGCAGTGTTCTCGGCGCTGGCATGGGCAGTTGCTTCCTCGACGGCTGTCTTGGTAGCAGTTTCTTCAGCGGTGGCTTTCTCGGCAGCTTCTTCGTTGTTGGTGGTGTCCGTTTCCGTCTGTACGGCGGCGGACTCCTCCATCTCAACATCATTCTGGGTGGCCGTCTGCTCGGATGTAGCTGTGGCCACCGAGATGGGGCCTGGAGCCGAAGAGGAGCCAGCGGTGTGGCTAGGAGGTGGCACCGTGTCGTCGAGAGCAGCACCCGAGGAGGTGCCGAAGTTGAGTGGCTCGCTGTCGATGTGGGCATGCTCTTCCTCATCGCTACTCGCGACGACGGTGGCCTTGCCCTTCCCGGCCTTGCCCTTGGGAGATTCGAAGTAGTCCGCAAGTTCTTCCTCATCGTCGTCCTCGTCGTCCTCCAAGTCGGCTTCCTCCTCATCTTCATAATCAGTGTCCGGCTCGGGGGGGCCGTCGATGTAGACCTCCGTCTCGGCATACTCGGCAACTTCATAAGCGATCTGCTTGCGCAAGGCCACGCTAGCGGCATCGTTTTCCCCACTTGGAGTTACTGCGCTTCCCGCGGATGCGCTGCATGTCAAGGTTCTCGTACCAAGACGCCATGCAGAGAAGCATCACATCTGCACCAGCACGGGCTGCAGAGGCTCGCCACTTCTTCAGCTCGGCCTTCGCTGCCTCCAGCTTGTGGGCGAGATCCCGCATCTTTCTTGGCTGGGGGTCATGAGGCCAGAACAACCTTGAAGCTCAAAGCCCACGTGCACCAAGTCGGTTCCAAGACCGACTAGCTGATCGAAGAAGCTTTTGAGCACCAGCAAGACGTCCTCGATCTCAGAACTAGTATCTGCCCTCCTCGCCCTTCGAAAGGCGAAGCGCTCGGTTGTGGCCAGAGTAGGCGCAGATGTGGAATCGAGAGCAGGCCAGATATCTGAAATAGCAAATGGCAACTTCAAAACCGAGAAAAGGGAAACCGAGAAGAGAGAGACCGAGAAGAGAGGATGCAGGGAAGAAGAAAACTTACCCCTCAATTGGCGGCACAGCTGCTGCAGCTTGGATTTCCAGGACTCCTCGTTGCCAATACGTTTGTCTTGGATTCCGCGAAGAGTGGTCATCTGAGCGAAGAGATTGGCATTGGTTTTCTTCAGAGTTTCGCATTCAGACTCGAGGGCCCTCTCCTTGGCCTTGAAAGTGGTCTCGGCCTTGGCTTTCTCGGCGATGGCCGCGTCCCTCTCGGCGTCAATCTTCACAGCGTCCTGGAGTGCTTGCTGAAGTCGGAGCTGCAGGGATTCCATCTCGGTGGTGTGGTCCTTCACCAGAGCGATGGTCTGGTCAGACAGCTGTTTCTCCACCTCTGCTGGCTTGATGCAATCTTGGTGCGCCTCAGCAAATGACTTGTGATCTTCTGCGAAGAGATTGATAAGGTTAGCCGAGAAGTAAAACAGGAAACAGACTTAATACAGAACCGAGTAAACAGCAAGCTCACCTTCAAGTCTCTTTATGGTGGCCTCGGCGTCTGCCACAAAAGCACGGCACTTCTCGTGCTCGTCGACTAGGGCTTTCAGGTTAGCTGCAGAGAAGGAAAGGTTAGGCCAAAGAAAGCAGGAGCGGGCGTAAAAATAAAACGCAGAAACCGCGTAGCTAAAAGGCCTACCCTGCACTTCAGCCAGCTGCTGCTGCTCTCTTGGGCGTTCTTGCTTGCGGCCTCGGCATCTGCCTTCTCTTTCTCCAGTGCGGTGATGCGCCTCCTGGCGATGGAGTGGTTCCAGAGAAGGATGCGGTACAAGTTGGTCCGCTTGAGAACGGTATCCTGAAAACCGAGAAGAAAATGAGTTAGGCAAAGCAGAGAAGATTTGGCCCGAGTAGGAGGCTACTCGGAGAGTATCCACCTACTCGCCCCAAATCTCGGGGACTGGGAGTGATGGTGAGAAAGAAGAAAGGCGAGTAGAAGAGAAGAAAATTCAACTCGGAAAAGGCCAAAAGACTTACTGCGTAGCTCTGTTCGATATCCTCGGCATTCTTGCGATGCAAGAACATCTTGGCTGCGAGGGTGGCGGTATCGGTGGAGACGGACATGGGCTGGTGTCCCAAGTCGATCTTGTTCCACTCCACGCGGTAGTGGTCGACGGAGCCAAGAGTCAAGCCGTGCCACTTCTCCTCTCCAAGAACAGCGCTGTCCCACTTGGCGCTGATGTAGCCGACAGTGTCCAGTACCTGCTCAAGACCCTTGGAGGTTATTGGCTTGTCTTGGACTCCCCGAGAAGCAATATTGATGGGCTTGTTCTGGGCTGGATCGAAGGGAGGAGTGATCCTGGCTACAGCTTTCCTCCCCTTCTGAATAGCTACAGCTTTATCTTGGGGAGGGAAACCAATGCTATGTTGGTGGCTAACCTCAATCATGTATTCCGGGTAGCAGGGCTGACCAGCAGCGCGAGCGCCCGCAGAGAGCGCAGCAGGAATTGGGCCGGAGTCGCGGATCACGAGTGCTCCGCCTGCAGATGCGCCTTGCTCTCTGGCCCTTTCCTGCCTCTGCTCCTTCTCGATCTTCTGCTTCTCGGGGTCCCTCGGGTTTCTTCCCCTCAGTTTTGGCCTTTGCCTTCTCGGCGACTGCTTCCTCGGCAGCTCGCTTCTCGGCTTTCCTTCTGTTCAGCCCTGAGCTTCTTCTGCTCGGCCTTGGCTCTCTCAGCAGTTTCTTTCTCGGCTTTGGCCTTCTCGGCGGCCTTCTCCTTGGCCTTGGCCTCCTCAGCAGCCACCTTATCGGCAGCCTCCTTCTCAGAAGGGGCCCTTCTCGGAGCAGTAATCCCTCAGAGCATCAAGGGCCCGTTGCCTGGTTACTCGCCCAGGAGGGCTGGGTGTGTTCTTACCCTGTGGCGACAAGGAAGATGTCGGCGGTGTAGGGTCTTGCACAGTTGGTGGCGCTGCAGACCCGTCACCCCAGCGCAGTCTCTAGCTGGGCGCTACTCGGAGCGCCGCCTGGCAACGGATAGAGCATCCGTGACGGTGGCATCCGCAGCGGCGTTGTCTCCTACTTGCTGCTCGACAGCAAGATTGTCTCGTGCACCAGCCTCTGTGCTGGTTTGCTCTGGTTCTGCTTCAGGCCGCTCGGGGGCGGCAGTGTCTTGCATATCATGGTCTCGGATCTCCTCGGCATTGCTAGCCGGAGGAGAAGGTGATCTTCGGGGTGGACGGCAGCGTCCTGAGCTGCCGGCTTCGGATCCTGCTCCCTGAGCAGAAGTGATCGGTGCGTTGGCGGCAGCAGCGTGGGCAGTGTTGTCCTCCTCGTCGTCATCGACGTTGATCAGAGGAATTGGGGTTCCTTGGCTTGGCCGGACGCGCAAGCGGCGTCACGTCCAGGGGGAGCTCTGTGGAAAGAGGAGAAGGGAATCAGGAAGCGAAGAAAATGGGGAAAATGGTACTGCGCGAGAAGTAAGACGACTGGAAGGAAGCTTACGCGGTAGTGGAAGAGAGCTGTTTCCTCTTCCTCTTCGTGGTGAGCTTGGTGGGTTTCTTCTTCTCGGGGGTCTCTCCCTCCTCGGCGGGCTTCTTCTTCTTCTTGGCAGGGGGCGCTCGTGCTTCGCCGCCTGTCCGTTTGCGAGTTTCGGGGGGAGCAACCGACAGAGGCTTGACGACAAGGGGCGCATCGCCCTTGTTCTCGTCCTCATCCTCGTCGTCCTCCTCCGCAGCGGCCTCGTCTGAGAAATTCAAGGGAGAAGAAGGAAGAATCAGAAACAGCAACGCAAGAGGTTGATGTTCTTCAGAAACAAACGGGATAAAGATAACAGTACCGTGAGAGCCTTCATCCGACCAAGTGTTGAGGACGTCGCGCTTCTCGGGAACGGGGCTGCTCTGCTCCGCGTCATCAGAGGGAGGTAGATCATCCTCCTCGCGATCCTTGGACCAGTTCTCCTCGAGGACCTCGCTGCTTTCAGTGAGCTGGCGAGTAAGAGTCTGAAAGGCAGAGAAGGATCACGAGTTAGCCGAGTACCAGAATAGAACTCTACTCGGGTAGGCGTGCACCCACGAAGCACACTAAGCCCAGGCTTTTTTCTAAGTTTCCTACTCGACGAGGCGTGCAAGCACAAAGCACACTAAGCCTAAGGCGATTTAGCTAAGTGTCCTACTCGGTGCACAAGGTGATTGCTAGTCGAGGCGAAAAGATAAGCTATCTACTCGGAAGGCAGAGACGAAAACAGAGTAAGGGAGACGTACCCGTAAGATTGGAGTCCTGCGGCTGAACGGAACGAACCCGTACCGCCACTTCTCGTTGAGGCCGGTCTTCAGAATGTTCCTGGCAAGCCGGGGAACGTCAGCGTCGTCGATCTCGACGGTGGTAGTCCTGGTGCAATCGCGAGGCCCTCCCATGTAACACATGAGGTGGCATCGCTCCTGCAGAGGGAGCACCCGGCGTTTGATCCAGCACGCCACTGGATCGTCATTCCGGAGGCCATGCGTCTTCAGCCAGCCGAGTTGCGTCTCTATCTCGGTGGCGATCTCGTCGTTGACGGGCTTCTCCTTCCAATTCGACCCGAGTGGAGCACGCTTGCTCCAAGGGGGCAGATTGATCCGATCGTCGACGGGGGCTCCATCAGCGGCGGCAACGTTCCTCACGTAGAAGAACGTTTGCTGCCACATTCGGCAGGAATCCAGCCCCTGGATACGGGGGTGGTTCGTGCCGTTCCGCTGCACCATCATGGCACAGCCGACGTCGGTGGCGCGAGGAACGCCCGCGCTGTCCTTCTTCCCGGCAGATTGTTGGCGGAGGTGGAAGTAGCGGAGCCACGTCTCCACGGTGGGCCTGATGCCGAGAAAAGCCTCGCACACCACGGCGTGGTATGCGAGGAAAACAACTGCATTGGGCGGCAGATGGTGCATCTGCAGCCCGAAGTGGTTCAGGAACTTACGCATGAAGTCCGACGCTGGCAGCCCGAACCCGCGCTCGAAGTGGGACATGAACACCACGCGCTCTCCGTCCCTGGGCTTGGGCACGGTCTCGTCGTCGGGCGCCCGGCACTCCACGCCGGGGGGAACCCTTCTCTCATTCACAAGCCAGGCGAGGTTGGCTTGGGTGATGGAGGAACCGGCCCAGCAGGACTTGGCCATGGTTGCGAGTGGAGGAATCGGAAATCAAATGGGTTTGGTGGTGGAGCGAGTCCGCGGCGGCGCAGAGGCTAGCGCGGCGGCGGAGCGCTCGGTGGCGAAGAAGAACGGGAGGAAGAAGAGGAAATGAGCAGGGAAGGGGAAAAGGAAGTTACCGCGGAGGTATTTATACCCCCTCGGCGAGATTACCGTTACCGCTGCGGGAGTGGGATCGATTGTGGCGTGTGGTGGATCCTGTGGCCGAATAGAAACGCGCACAAGCGCAGGCTGCGCGCGTAACGGCCGCATTTGATCCCACCTTCAGATCGTGGCCAGTAATTGCGCTTGATGGGACACGACGGCCGGTGGGCCCACGGCGTGAAAACTGGACACGTGGCGTCGTGTCCTGGGCAACCAAACGACAAGGTCGTGGATGCTTGACACGTAGGCAGTGCCTGCGTGAAGGGCTGGATGTTGCTCTGCGCTGCAGAGGCTCAGTTTGCGAAATTTCGCTAAGTCTTTTTACTCGGATACAGAGTAGAAAGCGAGTGCTACTCGGAAAAGAGGAGACTCAAGATACTTTCCAGATAGCTACTCGGAGGACCTACTCGGCATCTTGAGGTTCGATGGGTAAGATGCAAAGGCTGGTTTTAAGCTGGCAGAGCCTAGTGAACAAGTTCGCAAGACTCAACCAGCTTCGGGGACTGCTGTCGGGGGGTTACCCCCGAGTAGGGTAAAGACAGATGATAAAGGCCGCGTACAGAAGAAAGGTTTGGTCGAGTATCCGACTACCGAGTACTCGCTACCCGGTAGTCTGCTACCCGGTCTCACCTCGAGATGGCCAGACGGAGATATCAATCAGTTTCTACCCTGTCGAGTAGAAACTTTGGCCCGAGTACAATTGGCGGGAACCTTTGGCGGGAACCTTTGGCGGGAAACTACTCGGGCAGGAAGTCAAAAGAGCCGTTCTGACACAGGATCCCGCGTATCCTGGGTCCGTACTTGGCAGCATTCGAACTACTGTTCACGTGGGGACGGCCTGCCTGACAGTGACAGCATGGAAGCAGTCGGTGGCAGGATAAGGGGGGCCTGCTCTGTGACTAGGTACAGTGATACCAGTCTGTCCCCTAGTTTTGCCCAACGACTTTACAGAAGCGGCCAAGACCAACGACCAAAGCTGTCAGGCCGTACTCGGAGAAAGGACATGTGAACACTATGTCGACACTTGTCTAGGATTTGGACGTATCCGGCTGGGCACCGTGTATATAAGGTGCCCCGCCGCCTCCTGCGCGAGGCACGCTGGGAGACATTGGGAGGAAACCCTAGAAACCCTAAGTTCTTGACCTAGCTCTACTCGGGAGCATAGAGAGGCTACTCGGTGAACATCATTCCTTGTACTGTGAGCTACTCGGTGACATATAGCAATACATAGAGAAAGGCAGGAGTAGGGGTTTTACCTCCTCACGAGGGCCCTGAACCTGGGTACATCGTGTTGTTTGTGTTGTGTGGATCTTACCTCACGCGGCTACTCGTCGCGTGATCCCTCCCCGGACACCTCCAGCGTCCATCGTCCCCACATCTTTAGCCATCCCATGGCATCTGCCGTGACACCACCACGACAGGTAATAATAATAATTTGATGATAAGGCACCGGCAGGAGGCCCGACGTGGTTTTGAGGCCTGCTAGTGTCGACCCTAATTAGGAAAAGGGTCTTGTCTACTGATCCATGATGAGCGTGCTCACCGCATCCGGGTGGTGGTATGGAACCCCCCTCGACTTTGATCTGATCCGCAGTTTGTCCGAAGAGCCACACTTAGTTCGGGTGTTCCATTTGGCTCATACGCATGAATGGGTCGCTCCCATGGTTACTGATGATGATGACGCACACATATAGGGCGAGGCCTGTATTGCCGGGGTGTTGCGTCCTGCGGGAGTTTTGCACACTTGCGCTGAGTATTCGGCTGCGTGGCTGGGACCTTATAGTTCCGTGGCTCCTAGGACAGGCTGTAGAGATGGTTCGAGTCGTGTCAAGCCAACCTGAGTTTTAGTTGGTGGCTTGAGTGTGTACGGGTACTGGAGCACACCCTGCAGGGATGAATCTTCTCGAGAAGCCGTGTTGTCCGCGGTTATGTGACGACTTGGTGAAAGTACTGGCTAACAAGTACTCAGATAACTTACACCTAACTATAATAACTTGACTAGTAATAGAATTATTGACACAATAACCTGACTCATCATTAATCCAACTGTGTGGGTTATCCTTGGGTTGCTTCCTTAGAAGGGGGTGACATTGGATGGGTTTGTTTGGATTTACTTTCAGTTGGTTACAATACTCGATCTTATCTTATTTCTGTTAGCCGGAAGTTGTAGTTGTTTCTGTAGTTGGTTAGAGCAGCCCGCTGCAGCTTTTACATCACCTATTCTTCCGTTGAACCTAAAGCATTTGTACCTGGTGTTGCCGGGTACACTTTGGTGAAGTGTGAGTCTTGCTTGCCAGTACGTTGTTGTACTGACCCCTTTGGGGCTGTGGTTTCCGCAGACTACGATTCCGAGGATCCCCATGGTGGCTACTACGTGGAGTACGACGAGGCTGCTGCCGAGTAGATAGCGGACCCGGGCAGGATCCGAGACTTCGTGGATGGGCTCCGTCTTTTCGTTTCCGGCTTCTTAAGCCTATTTGGATCTTGTCTATACTCAGACCTGTTGAATGCTTCCGCTGTGATGTAATGATGTTATGTTGGGACATGTGTCCTCTGGATGATGGTATTGCTATCTCTGCTCTAGTGAGAGCCATTTGCAACTTATTTCCATCTTTTGTGTCTTAGAGATATGTTGTGTTATCATTTTGTTCAACGCCGTTGACGTACCATGTGTGTATGGTATGAAGTACGTCAATGGTAGTATCCTGATTTCTATGGGATGGTTTACGTAGACGATGAACAGATAGGGGTTGGTTGTCACACATACGTGTGTTGGCCTACTCGTAAGAGATGCGGGTGCCGGTAAGCCCCGTAATCCAATCCACTACTGTTCAACGGAACTGCGAGTATCCTCTAGAAGTCCGGGTGCGACAGGAATTCACCGTCTGACAAGCATGCAAACCAAATTGATCACAATACGGAGATGATGCGTATGCTTATGTTCGCAATTTAAGATCTGAAGAAATCGATTGATAAGCTCATTGAGAAGGATTCACCGCCACCACCAAAGAATTGATTCGTCATTAGTATTGGCATCCCCTTTGCTTGTTCCAAGCTTGGGGGAGTGTTGTGGTATCACACCTTTATCTTTCACCTTTTTACCTTTTTAGTAGAGTCATATCGTGAGTAGAGGAAATATCATATAGGATGGTTTGCAGTATGGAATTGTCACTCTCTAGTTGGTTATCGTTGTATCCCTTGGTTTGAGTTGCCGTAATGAAATATTAATGAGAATTTTCATCATTTACTTGCTCTACTTTATTTTAGTTTGCATTTTTTTTTCATATGGTTGATCTTGTTGTTAGTATTGGTATCAATGTTGGAGCTTCAAGTTAATCTAGTTGGCTTTGTCAAACTTAGCATTGGTCAGTAGCAACAATACGTTGAGACTTAAGTAGAAAAGAGGGAGTTGCATGTAGATATATTATTCCATGATCTTTCTTTCTTGTTAGCCCATAAGCTTAGTATTCTCAAATAAGTTTGTTTGACCTTCAAGGAAGATTGCATGATTGGCTTTATCATATATGTTTTTGTTTGTTTTACCTCGATTCTTATGCTGGCTACGCAACCTTGCTAGCCAAAAACCTGTACTGAGAGGGAATGCTTCTCGTGCATCCAAACCTTGAGCCCTAAAACCTTTCCATTTGTGTCCACCATACCTATCTATATGTGTTATTTCACCGTAACTCCAAGTAAATTCTTGTGTGCTACCTATAAACCTTCAAAATTACACCTATTTTGTGCCCCCGTTTTAGCTCACCAGGACGCAAATAGAGAATATTTATCTCACTTGTTGATTGGATTTCACACCCTGGACTAGTGGCTTCATCCGCTTATCCAAATGCTAGAAGAGCTGGCAGCGGGGTTCCCAGCCTCAAATAATAATACAAATTCTCGTAACTATTTTGCCCCTAATTTATCAGTCAAAGCATAATTGTGTAAACAAAACAGCAAGAGGGATGACCTTCTATACCGGTTGCGTCCTTCTATGAGATCCTCTCTTGTGAAGTCTAGTTGGATTGTGACGTACTGTATTTTCTGTTTGCCACTCGTTGACATAAACATACGCCTCTCTCAAAATTAGGCACTCCTCCCTGGTTTGTGATTGTTGGTAGGCACCCGAGGATTCGGTAAGCCATGGTTTGTGTAAGAAAGGTTGGGAGGAGTGTCAACCATTTTATACCTTTGTTTTACAAAATAAAAGCTCTAGCACATGAGTGATCCATGCTTCCCTCTACATAGGGCCTATCTTTTACATTTATGTTGAGTCAGTAAACCTACTTCTTTCTGTCTTAAGTAAGCATTTGAGTTGTTGTGATCCATCCATTCATATGTTGATTTACTCAATCATGTTCTTTATTATTCCTTTTTAAAAAAATGCTTTTATCTGTTTGAATACCACTTTGAAAGTTACCAATGTCTGCAAAGAGACCGTTATAATTGAGCATGATAAACTCTGCAATATAAGCTCTAGTATAAAGACTCTGATCGAAACATAAGTACAGTGTTAATTGGTCTCTGACGAAGAACAAAGTTTTCCTTTACCAATTTTTATTTCCTTTTTGCACCTTTATTGTTCCTTTACCCGTTTCAAGTTAGATTATATGAGAGTAAGTTGTTGTATAAAATGACTTGTTCTTTGTTAGATGTGATGCCTTTTGTCCGTATTTTATTTATCGACACCTCACTATATAAATTTGTGGTCATGTTTACTGAGTTCAGTTTCGCTTGGGAACAAGCGAGGTCTAAGCTTGGGGGCGTTGATACGTCCATTTTGCATCACTATTTTATATTGTTATTTTCTGTTAATAATCAATATATTTCATGTTATGATGCATCACTTATGTTATTTTATGTTATTTCACATGTTTCATAATTTTTGGAGAATAAACACCGGAACCAGAAATCTGATGGAAAAAGTGAGTGGTACGTTACATAGAAAACAAAAAAATTCCTACGCGCGATAAACCCGAATGGCCAAGATCTAATATATGAGATGAAAGGCAACGGGGAGAAAGAGAGTCTTGAGATAACATACCCTCGAAGACTCAAAGTGGTACGAGATAAAATCTCGTTGTTGGCATAGTCGTACTCACGCCGATCCCGAGCGAGAAGAAGTGCACCGCAATCCGGCGGTGCCTCCGTAATAGGTCACACGTTCAGCTTGATGAAGACTTCACTTCCCTCGATCCAGCGGGTAGCGGAAGTAGAGGATCCCCGCGGAACTCCAGCAGCATGACGGTGTGGTGGTGGTGAAGAATCCCACGGTCAGGGCTTCGCCAAGCCAAAGACCATGGAATGGAGCAGCGGGTGGAAGGAAAAGGGAGTGGGCTAGTGTGTGGAGAAGCGGGAGCTGTCACCCTCCTTTTATAGGGGAGGGGGAGGCAGCCCAAGGAGGGTGCGGCCAGCCATGGGTGCCCCCACCCCTTCCTCTCTTCATGTGAGTGGAAGCCCCACTCACACCCACTCATGCTCCCTTAATTTTCCACTTAGAAAATCCAAAGGTTTTTCTTTAATAAATAAATAAAACATTTTTATTTCTTTATTTATATTTGTTAATTCCATTAACAAACATTTGCATGCAGCACCTTGAATCATTTGTTAATTCTATTAACAAACATTCGACGAAAAACCCCTTGAACTATTTCAATTTTCCCCGAAACAATTTTTGGAGCTTCCCAAAATATTCTTCGGTATTCCGTATCCTCTCTAACGCTTCATCGAACCTGAAGTGTGTCTCCCTACGGTTCGTGAATAATATAGACATGACCGAGACTCCTCTCCGATCAATAATCAACAGCGGGATCTGGAGATCCGTGATGACTCCTATATATTCAACGATGACTCTCGTGATTGTGTGAACCTTTCAACGTCGTAACGATTTCCCTTTGTCTTGCGATATTTTACTTGTCCGAGATCCGATCATCGGTATCCACCATACCTTGTTCGATCTCGTTATCCGAGAAGTACTCTTTTCTCGTTCCCGTGATATAACATCCTTGTGATCATATCACGTGCTTGCAACCGGTGTCGATGTGATATCACCGAGAGGGCCCTTAGTATATCTCTCCGTCATATTGGATGGACAAATCCCATTCTTGATCCATGAGCTTCAACTAACACTTTCCGAATACCTAATTCCACCTTTATAGTCACCCTGTTACGGTGTGACGTTTGATGTCATCAAAGTATTCTTTCGGTATTAGTGATTAACATGATCTCATGGTCTAAGGAATATGTTACTCCGAATGTAAGACATAACAACAAAACTAAATGACTTGATCGTATTGTTATACTTAGTTAGGGTCTAAGTTCATCACGTCATTCTCCTAATGACATGACCCCGTTATTAACAACATCCAATGTCTATGATCAGGAAACCTTGATCATTTGTTAATTAACGAGCTAGTTAAAAGAGAGGCTTCACTAGGAACGTTGGTGGTTTTATTAATCACACATGTATTAACGTTTCCGGTTAATACAATTCTAGCATGAGAAATAAACATCTAACATAAACAAGGAATAACATAATAAACACTTTATTATTGCCTCTCGGGCACATTCCCTTCAGTCTCCCACTTACACTAGGGGCAATAATCTATATTACATAGTGATGAATCTAACACCCATTGAGTTCTGGTGTTGATCATGTTTTGCCCTTGAGAGAGTTTTAGTCAACGGATTTGCCACATTCATATCCGTATGTACTTTGCAAATCTTCACATCCCCATCTGCGATTGGTTCATGGATGGAGTGAAAACGGCACTTGATATGCTTGGAATTATTGTGAGACCTTGCCTCCTTAGCATTGGCTATGGCACCATTGTTGTCACAATAGATAACCATTGGATCCAACGCACTCGGAACCACGCCTAGTTCGGATATGAACTCCTTCATCCTAACTGCTTCCTATGTTGCCTCCGAGGCAACAACATATTCTGCTTCTGTTGATGATCTCGCCACCACGAATTGCTTCGAACTCCTCCAGCTTACTGCTCCTCCATTCATAACAAATACGTACCCGGACTGAGACTTAGAGTCATCGGATCAGTGTTGAAGCTAGCATCGACGTAACATCTTGTGACGAGCTCTTCTTCACCACCATATATGAGAAACATATCCTTAGTTCTTCTCAAGTACTTAAAGATATTCTTGACCGCCGTCCAGTGTTCCAAACCTGGATCGGATTGGTACCTACTATTCAAACTAATAGCATGTGCCACATCCGGTCTTGTACATAGCATAGCATACATGATAGAACCTATGGCTGAAGCATAGGGAATCTTATTCATTCTCTCCCTATCTTCTGTTGTAGCTGGACATTGAGTCTTACTCAAAAATTTTCCTTATAACATAGGTAAGAACCCCTTCCTACTATCTTCCATTCTGAACTTCTTCAGAATCTTGTCAAGGTATGTACTTTGCGAAAGTCCAATTAAGCGCCTTGATCTATCCTTGTAGATTTTGATGCCTAATATATAAGCTGCTTCACCCATGTCTTTCATCGAAAAACTACTGTTCAAATAACCTTTTACGCTTTTCAAAAGTTCTATATCATTTCCAATCAACAATATGTCATCCACATATAGTACTATAAATGCTACAGAGCTCCCACTCACTTTCTTGTAAATACAAACTTCTCCGTATGTTAGGACAAATTCAAACCCTTTGATCACCTTATCAAAACGAAGGTTCCAACTCCGGGATGCTTGCTTCAGTCCAGAAATGGAACGTTGAAGCTTGCACACCTTGTCATCATCCTTAGGATCAACAAAACCTTTGGGTTGCATCATATACAACTCTTCCTCAATGTCACCATTAAGAAACGCCATTTTGACATCCATCTGCCAGATTTCATAATCGAAAAATGCAGCAACTGCTAACATAATCCTAACTGACTTAAGCATCGCTACTGGTGAGAAAGTCTCATCATAGTCAACTCCTTGAATTTGTCGGAAACCTTTTGCGACAAGTCGAGCTTTATAGACGGTCACATTACCATCGGCGTCAGTTTTCTTTTTAAAGATCCATTTGTTCCCAACGGCCTTGCGGTCATCGGGTAAGTCCACCAAAGTCCAAACTTGGTTTTCGTACATGGATCCTATTTCCGATTTCATGGCTTCAAGCCATTTGTTGGAATCTGGGCTCATCATCGCTTCATCATATGTCGCAGGGTCATCACCTCCATCTACCATGCAGTTTAATACGGGATCTCTATACAGTTCAGGAGTTGTACGTTCCTTAGTTGACATGCGAGGTGCGGTAGTTTCCTCTACTAGAGTTTCATGATCTTGATCATTAGCTCTCTCTTCAACTGACGGGTCGACACTGACGAAGGGATGGATCTTAGACCCTGCGGGTAAGGACACCCCGTCTCAGGCCCAAGGTTAAGGCCCAAGAAGGGAAGCCCTTGGAGTATTCTGGAAGGCCCACTTGAAGCCCACCCGCAATGCCTTGCTGGCTAAGTTAGGAAACTTGTAACCGACATAGGGTTAGAGTTTGAGTCCTCTCCGGGTAAGGGTTTGAGACCTGGCCACCTATATAAGGCCAGGAGAACCACCGGGAGAGGGCCAAGAAATACCGCACCACCAAAGCCTTGAGTTCGAGATCATACCCTCGACTTGAGCAACCACCATTGTAACCGATCTATTCGATAATACATATCGATAGAGGCAGGAGTAAGGGTTTTACCTCTACGAGGGCCCCGAACCTGGGTAAATCGTGCCCCCTGTCTAGCCGACGTTCGCCACCAGCGCTCATGGGTTCTCCTATTCGAAACCCTATGGGTTCACCCGAGAGAATTGTCGATACACAGATTCGACAATTGGCGCCGTCTGTGGGAACGGCGGGCACTGGATCTCCGGTATCTTCGGCTTCATCATCCAACTCGCGTTGGAAACCTTCGACTACGGCTCCGACCAATCCAATCCGGATCGGATCTGTCGTGGTCACTCCTCACTCGCCGGAATCATGCCCGGTATTCAGCGATCTGGAGAAGAGCGTCACATTGACGTTCGGAAGCTTGAAGTTCTACACCAACAAGGACGGGATCCTCCACTTCCCTGAAGAATCAAGATCTGAGTCAGAAGCCGTCGACTCGCGCCCTCATCTGGAGAAAAGCGGCGAGTCCGTCCGCTTCAACACCTACGACTACCATACCCTCTCGACAGAGGAACCTTCCCAAGTCCAGAAAGCTTTCCGAGCTACGCCTAGGACGCACGAGCCTCGACTGGCTCAAGTCTGCATGGCAGGATCGGAGCTACCCCCGGAAACAGAACACAACGCTGCAGAACGCGCTGAGATCGGCGTCTCGTGGGAAGCCTGGGATCGAGCCAAGGAAGCTATGCGAACAAGCAAGCCGCCTGTGGCCGGAGCACCACACGAAGATATGGTCGCCTACCACTATCATCTAGTGAGAGCAGCCGCAACTATCAAAGAAGCTCGGATAGACCTAGCCCGTCGGAAAAGATTGGCAGATGAATCAAGTTAGCAGCGGGCCGGGCTGTCCCTAACGCCTTCGGTCGGAACCCGACCCGCGAGGAGGGGATACGCATCGACATCCATGAACGCCGAGTCCCGGGGCGAGATCAGCAGGTCAGGCGGACCTTCCCTTATGCGGGTGGACAAGGATGGAAACGTCTATCCGCAAACTCCTGCTGCCGCAGTCCTAGCCGTAGCAACCTACATGCAGATGAACCAGCCGACGGAAAGCGATCCTCGAGCAGAACAGTACAAGCAGGTGCGCAAAGGATTAGGGTTGGCAGCCGCGAGGCTTGCCTCCTATGACCGCCGGAAAGCCGCCGAACAGCTAGAGAAGGAGAAAGAAAAGGAAAAAGAAGCATCCCGCAAGCATAGGAGCACTTTGCTCAGAAGAGACAAATCACCTCGCCGCGGTCGAGAAAAAGAAGCTCGGCGCCGAGATGACAGTCGAAGCAGCAGCGAAGGTAGCCCAAGAGATAAAAGCTCGCGACATCACAACAGCCGCTCGAGAAAGCGCAGCAAGGAGCCAAGGAAAGAAATTGATCGCGACCAGCCAGGATATAACGCGCGGTCAGATATCGTGCAAAACAGGGTGGACAAGGCGAGAGCTGCGAGGAACCGCGCGCGCTCCCCGTCTAGTTCTTCGGATGACGAGACCTGCGGCGCATTGTGTTTCACCCGCAGCATCCGCGAAGCGCCCCTACCCAGAAGATTCAAGCTCAGCACAGAAGTAACAAAATATGACGGTTCACTCGAGCCCTCGTCGTGGCTAAACGACTACCTCACGGCAGTAAAGTGCCAACGTGGGAACAAGAACACGACTATGCAGTACCTCAATCTACATTTGGTTGGCGCGGCACGTAGCTGGCTGGAAGCAAGGCCAAGATCCTGTTACGCATCATGGGACGACCTGCACCACGACTTCTGCAAAAACTTCCAGTCCACCTACAAGAGACCAGCAACCATTGAAAAACTGCGAGCCTGCAAACAGAAGAGCGGCGAGTCCACCCGCGAGTACATCCAGCGATGGACCACGCTCAGGAACACCACAGGAAACATCTCGGAAGAAGTAGCGGTTGAGGCCTTCGTGAAAGGCGCCCGACGAACTGCTTTCAGAGAAGAGCTGGGCCGAGCCGCTCCAAAACTATCGGGGAGCTCATGATCATAGCCGACAAGTGGGCTAATGGAGAAGACGGGGTGCGCAACGAGAGAGCATCATCGCCCGCGCCCGAGGACGACCGCCATGGTCGGAGGAAAAGGAGAAAATACTATGATCACGACGATCGGGAAGAGATGGTAGCGGCGGAATTCACTCGAAGTCGCGATAGTGGACGCCGAGGAAGTCGCGAGTGGAAACCAAAGGCTGAAGACAAAAGTCCCGAGGAGGACCTCGACGCTTACTGCTCGCTACATCTGTTTACAGATAAGCGTACGGGCAAAACCAAGGCAACGCACCTCCTCAAGGATTGTCGGAAGTTCCATGACATTCACGAGGCTTTCTCGAAGAAAAGCAGATCAGCAACTATTCCAAATTACCCGCCACTTCCAGGAGTAGGCCACCAAGGATTCCAGCCGCCACAACCCCCTACCTCCGCCAGCAAATCCAAACATGGCGCTAGCCGCACTACCTGCGCCACCCGCACCAAACGCCGGAGCTAACGCGTACCCGAACCCGGCTGGACAGTTAGGGATGATACAAAAAGTCTGCCCATCCCGCATAGCTCAGAAGACGAACACGCGGCAGCTATGCATGGTTGTGCAAACTCCGCCAACCAGGATAGAGTACCTGAAGATGGTGGACCAATCGATCACCTTCTCCATGGAAGACCACCCACCACGAGTCTATCGACCAGGACACGGCTCCCTCGTAATCCAAGCACAGATTGGTAACTACGAGCTAGCCCGCGTATCCATGGACGGAGGCAGTGGCATCAACATTATCTACGCGGATACACTCCGCCGGATGAACAGGAACCTGGATGGCCTTGCGGAATCAGAAACATCCTTCCACTGGATAGTTCCAGGAAAAGCGATCCGTCCACTCGGAACAATCAACCTAGAGGTTGTGTTGGGCAATCAACGCAACTACAGAAGAGAATTCCTCGACTTTGAAGTAGTCGACTGGCCCTCACAGTACCACGCCATTCTTGGTCGAACATCGTTCGCCAGATTCATGGCAGTACCACACTACGCGTACCTGAAGCTCAAGCTACCCGGGGAATATGGTGTAATCACCATCGACAGAGATTTCCAAAAATCTAACAAGTGCGACATCAAGTTCAACGAGATCGCAAAATCTTTCGGGATGCAAGAAGAACTGCAGGAGCTGGCAAAGACCACGGATCACTCCGTGATGCCCCTCACGAAGAAAAACGCGCCAGAATTGGAGTTCAGCGACACCCAAAAACATCAGGTGCACCCGATAGATTCTGCGAATACAGCGATGGTCTCAACTACCCTCTCGCCAGCATAGGAAAGCGCGCTCGTCGAACTCCTCCGTGAGTACTGGGAAATTTTCGCTTGGCAGCCCTCAGATATGCCAGGAATACCCAGGGAGTTCGCCGAGCACTCACTCGAAGTCTTCAAAGATGCAAAACCCATCAAGCAGACCACTCGACGGTTCTCAGAACCCAAGCAGAAAGCACTTGGAGAAGAAGTAAACAGATTGCTAGCAGCAAAATTCATCAGGGAGATCAAGATATCCACATGGTTAGCAAACCCGGTGCTGGTCCCAAAGAAGAACACTGACATCCTTCGAGTATGCATTGACTACACGTCATTAAATAAGCACTGCCCCAAGGATAACTTTCCCCTACCGCGAATCGACCAGATCGTGGATTCTACTGCGGGCTGTCAACGCATCTCTTTCCTGGACGCCTATTCGGGATATAATCAGATCCGGATGAAGCAGGAAGACGAGGAAAAGACAACATTCATCACACCACACGGTGTGTACTGCTACACGACAATGCCCTTCGGGCTCAAGAACGCAGGCGCGACATATCAGCGCTGCATGCAAAAAATGCCTCGCCAAGCTCATTGGCAAGAACGTACAAGTGTACGTTGACGACATAGTCATCAAGACTCGAGTAGAGGATACACTCCTCGAGGACATTAGAGAAACATTTGACGCCCTCAACGCATATAGGATCAAGCTCAATCCAACAAAATGCGTCTTTGGCGTCCCAGCAGGAAAACTTCTCGGGTACCTGGTATCCGCCAGAGGCATCGAAGCCAACCCAGAGAAAATACAAGCAATCTTGACAATGAAGGATCCAACCAATCTACGCGGAGTCCAACAGCTCGCAGGGCGACTAGCCGCCTTGAGCAGATTTATCGCACGATTGGGCGAGCAGGCATTACCCTTCTACAAGCTGTTGAAGAAGACGGACAAGTTTGATTGGACACCAGAGGCTAAGCAGGCATTCGCAGACCTGAAACGCTCATTGCAAAGCAAGCGCATCCTTGCAACACCGCAAGAGAGGGAGCCACTATACCTATACCTAGCCGCAACAAACCAGGTCATCAGCACGGCAATCATAGTCGAACGACCTGAGGAGGGCAAGGCATATGGAGTCCAACGACCAATCTACTACATCAGTGAAGTGCTCTCGCCATGCAAGCAACGATACCCTCACTACAGGAAGCTCGCATATGGGGTTGTTCTCACGGCTCGAAAGCTCAAGCACTACTTCCAGGAACACACCATCACAGTGGTTAATGATGCATCACTCGGTACAATCATGAACAACCCAATGGCATCCGGAAGAATAGCAAAATGGAGCATCGAGCTGGGTGCTTGGGACATCTCCTATGCAGGACGCAATTCAGTAAAATCCCAAGTACTCGTGGAATTCCTGAGCGAGTGGACAGAGCTACAAACGCCCGGGCCGCCGGAATACACGAGTAATTGGATCATGTACTTCGACGGGTCCAAGAGAAATGAAGGAGCAGGAGCTGGAATCGTCCTAATACCACCTAGAGGAGACAGGTTGCAGTACGTCCTACGACTGGACTTTCCACCTGATGATCCAGCATCAAATAATGACGCAGAATACGAGGCCCTGTTGCATGGGATGAAGATGGCAGTCGCGTGCGGAGCCACCCGACTGATGATCTACGGCGATTCCAATCTCATCGTGCAACAAACAATGAAGGAGTGCGACGCTGTCGCTGAGAACATGGTTGCCTATCGTGACATGTGCAACCTACTCGAAGGAAGTTTCAAAGGGTGCGAGCTGAAGCACATTGCGAGGTCCAGCAATGAAGAAGCAGACAGGCTGGCAAACATGGGTTCCACAAACACACCCATACCGCCAGGGATATATTTCGAGCGGATGACCAGGCGATCAGTCAAAGTCAAGAAAACTGCAGAGGCCCCCGCATCACTGGAAACAGAGGTCAGCCCGCAGATCGCTATTATCGAGCTCATTCATAATATTTCGCGGCAAGTTTTTCTGGTTGAGCCAGTCTGGACGCAAAAATACCTCGACTACTTGTCCGCCAAACAGCTCCCAGCAGATCCTCACGAGGCCAGACAAATAATCAGACGCAGCAAATCCTTTCTGGTACTCAACGGCGAATTGTACAAACAAAGCATCTCAGGCATACTGCAACGATGCATAGCACCCGAAGATGGCAAGGAATTACTGCGGGACAACCACCAAGGGGACTGTGGACATCATGCTAGATGGAAAGCAATCATGGGAAAAGCCTTCCGAGCGGGATTCTACTGGCTTACAGCAGCCAGGGATGCAAAGGAATTGGTCGACAGGTGCAACGCTTGCCAGCGCTTCTCACCAAAACCGCACACACCCGCTACGGAACTACATATGATACCAATTGCCTGGCCCTTCGCACAATGGGGGCTGGACATGGTAGGACCATTACGCAAGTCCACGCCAGGCGGATACATACACTTTCTAGTCGTAGTCGACAAATTTACCAAGTGGATCGAAGCAATGCCAGTAACTTCGGCTAGCGCCCAATGCGCCGTCAAATTACTCAACTCCATCGTATGCAGGTTTGGAGTACCACATGACATCATTACTGACAATGGTAGCAACTTCACGGCAAAAGAAACACAGCAGTTCTGCGAAGAAAAGGGTATCATCTTCAAATTTGCTTCAGTTGCCCATCCGCAAACCAACGGCCAAGTCGAGAGATCCAACGGATTAGTTTCGGTTGGCATCAAGAAACGTCTACTCGATCGCCTACACCCAGCAGCGGGACATTGGGCAGAAGAGCTACCATCCGTACTATGGAGCCTCCGCACAACTCCTAATCGATCCACAAACTACACACCATTTTTCATGGTATACGGGGCCGAAGCAGTCCTTCCCGAGGACGTTAGGTTCAGCGCCCCACGGGTTGTTGCTTACAGCGAAGAAACCTCCAACAGGGCACTCGCGGATGATATGGATGCACTCGATGAAATGCGTGACATTGCACTCGCAAGATCCGCAGTATACCAGCAGTCGTTGCAAAACTATCACAGTCGCCGCATACGCCACAAGGCCTTCGCGGCAGGAGATCTTGTGCTACGGCTCAAGCAGAAGGAAGGACACAAACTCGAGCCACCATGGGAAGGACCCTTCATAATACACGAAGCTATCCCAGGTGGTGCCTATCGACTGAAGAATCCGGCGACTGGAGGCATCTATTCCAACCCTTGGAATGTTGCACAACTCCGAAAATTCTATCCTTAGATTTGTTTTTTACTCATCATAATAAGGCTATATTAGCCATCTTGTAGCTCGAAAGAAGAACACATGACTTCTCAGTCATTGCAATAAAATACATGGTTTCTCAACCATAGATACTCGAGTTCTCCATCCTTACATGCTAAAAGCAACATGTATACACCCCACAAACACACGGGGGCTACACCTAACACATCATCACAGGAAGAAATTTATATACAAGGTACACACCTTACAATAGTTTTTTACAAACTACACAGCGAAACTGGGTACTTACATCCTACATTTACACATGGCGATGAGCATTCTCAGCCGCCAAAACCCGATCTACCGCAGCAGAGGTCAATCGAATAATTTCTTCTACCCCGGGTCGAACAGCCCTATAATGAGGAGAAAGGTCGACGGTTGGACCATCAGGAAGTCTAGCTACGGAGTTGAAATTCACCTCAGGATGCCACAACCGGACGAAAGAGAGGGCCACTACCGAGCCGCAAATCATCTGATTGCGAACACACTCGCGATTTCTCCTTCTCGCCCGAACACCCTGAGAAGATGGCTCCAATCCTCAGGACCCCTCTCCAACGGATAAAAAGCAGCGTTCATTGCAATCAAAACCTCGTGAAAGGAACTCACGAGTATCTTCGCTTGGATGACTCGGAACTTCAAGGTAGCCAGCACAAAGCCTCGACTACGATCGGACCAAAAATTACTCGCATGGGGCTTTGAGCTGACAGATTCCTGAAGGATGTGGTTCTCCACCCACTGTTTCTCACTCCTATCATCTGGCTGAACAACTGGAAAGCAAAGGTATATGGTCAAAGAAAGATATAGGACAAAGAAGACTAGGGGGTTGAACTACTTACAGAGGAAATCATTGGCAACAGACGCCAATTCATCCATCACAAACTGCTCGCATTCAGTCGCCAGCTTTTGTTTGGACTTGGCTACATCCGCTACCCCACGCAACGCTTTTAGCTTGCGTTCACCATCCGCCACATGATCAGGGAGGCCTGCAAAGGTGCCAACAGCAGCAACAAGAGGATTTGCTGGGGTAGTAGATCCACCTGAAGACTCCGCAGCAACCCCGACTACCTGAAAGAATACATGGAAATTGAAGGAATAAGATGCCTCTATTCGAGATATAACAACCACTTATTCGACAGGTGCTCGGGGGCTACTCCCATCGGGAGGAAACACATAACAAATCAGTCACAGTAAGCATCTCAGAAAAACATCTCGATTAAAAGGACAAAAATACGGGAATGCATCCCAAGGTTCATTACAATCAAAAGAGCGAACTACAAAGAAAAGATAACTAAGGAGCCGTAAATGTGCTGCCACTCGCTACGGTGCCTCCCCTGGCACGGGCGAACAACTCGGATAACTTCCGAGCAAGGACTCCGGAAGGCTCGCCAAAACGACGAAGCCCTACCTTTTTGCCCGTGGAAGGATCAACGGGAAGGTCCAAGTACGCCTCTTCCAAGCCGGTGACTCCATGCGCCAGCGTGAACTGGATGGCGGTCTTCGCCCTAGACTCCGACTGCGCAACCGCGTAGGCACCAAGGAGATTGCTCTCCGAGAAAATCTTCAAAAAATCGCCCAGCGCAGGTGGAGACACGGCGTTGACAAGGAGGCCACGATGAAGCTGCGTCAGCACTCGAACAGCATCGCCAATCAGGGTGCAAATCCCTTCAGCGTGCCTCCTGAGCTGGGCGTAAGAATCCGTCAGCGCATCCACCCGATGGACCCCAGGAAGCTCCAGTCGGACGCCCAGAAGACCTGCAAAGAAAAAATGTTAAAATCCAGGAACCTATCAGACAATTTGAAGACGACGATAAAGCCAAAGGCTACTTACCCGCAAAGCGTTCAGCCAAAGGACGAAGGAAGTCGACAAGATCAGAGTCCGCCTTGGTACCAGCCTCCTCCAGATTCTCCAGGGCTTCCCGGGCAGTCGCAATCTTTCCTTCAAGGTCAGCCGATAGCATGCGAGAGGACTCAAGTTCCTCTCGAGTAGCTGCCAACTAAGCCTCTTGAGCAGTTGCCCGAGTAGAGGCATTCGCCTTCTCGGCCTTCATAAACTCAAGTTGAGATGTGCAGCAATGATTATTAGAAACAAAGAAATTGGCAGAAATAAAGCTGGGGAAGGCGATAAACTTACCTCGAAGGAGCTCATTCTCGCTGGCGAGTCAATCACGATCCGACCGAAGGATCCCGCATTCCGCTTCGGCAAGAATGACACGGCGACCGACGGCCGCAAGGGAGTCGATGAGAGACTGCAAAGAACATGAAGATAGAGGAGTCAGAAAAGAGAAATTTGAGCCTATACACGATTGAAAACATTCGAGTATAGCCTCGGGGGCTACTCCCATTGGGAGCACTGTCGTGCACCCGATAAAACCAGAAGAAAGGAAAAGGTCTATCTTTAAGCCTGTAGCTAATCACATGCGATCAACTACAACCTTGGGGGCTACTTCCATCAGGAGCACTGCCGTGCACCCGATAAAAAACAGATCCAAATTGACAAAGTACTGAAGAAGCAAGCAGCTAGGTTTACCTGGCCTTGGGCGAAGGAAAGGGGATCCGCTGAGCTACCCGACACCTCTTTCGGAGTCGAAGCCCCAGCGGCAAAACTAGGAATTCTATATTCCGTAGTCGCCGCTGTAGGGGCCGCACTCGGCGAGTTCTGCACGGTGTCGGCGGTAGGGGTTCCACCTGCGGTTTCAACCTTCTTCCTCTTGTCAGGACGGGAAGAGACGAATCTACGTGGGATGATAGTTTGCAGACTACAATGAAGACAATATGTCAAAAGACGCGAAAGAAAAACGTTCGACTAAGGATTAAGAAGAGAAACTTACTCGTCGTCATCTTCATCATCCAACATATCCGCATTCCAGGCGGTTTGGATATTTGGAAATGAAGGAGAAGGAGCGAGTGTGTGCAGCGGAGTCACGATGAGGGGCCCCTTCCCGGGCGATTCCTCCAAAGAGTTGTCCTTGGAAGTGGCCTCATCACCCTCCACTCGACGGCGTTTGCGCTGGAGGAGACCATCACCCGAATCCTCCGCACTATCCGAGGAGTCACTCCCGGAGCTCGAAGAGGCATCAGCAACACTGGTGTCGGCTGGGCCGTCCAAGTTACTTGCCAACAAATCCGAGGCATCCTCCCCGGATATTGGCGGGTAGCAGGTGGCCACGGTTAAGCTCTATCAAAGAAGACAAAAGAAAAGTAAGAGTAAAATTCAGTCGACCAAACTTCAGAAGAAGGAAAGAAATGAAGATAGAAGGAAAGACGAACTTACTTCGGGTGGCGGAGGCCTTGATGCCTCGAAAGCTACGACTGTGCAGTCGGGGAAGGTTTCTCCCACCTTCAAGATGGTTATGGCCGCAATCTTCTTCTCGAACTCGACGTTCGAGAGCTCTTCGCGGCTCACGCGACTAGGGTCCGCAGTGCCCTGGTACTCCCACATCGTGGAAGGCCTGTGCTGCAGGGGTTGAATCCTGCGCTTGAGGAAGATTCTCGCTAGGTGCAGCCCGTTTAGCACGACTCCAGCGGCTTGATCCCGGAGGGCGGCCACCTTGGCGAGTAGCGGCGTAACGACCTGGTTCTCTTCAGCCAACAGTCTGTGCGCCCAGGACTTCCGCCTCTTCAAGACAACGAACGGGTGGAATTCCAGAATTCCACCCGAGCTGTTGTCGGTGACGTAAAACCACTTTTTCCTCCATCCTTGGGCGGAGTCGATGAAGTACATCCCAAAGTAGTTGTTCTCCGACTTCGCTTGAATCCCGAAGCCACCCGTGCGCAGTGGCTCGCCAGGCTCAGATTCTACCTGCGATCTCTCGCGGAAGATCCGAACCTTGAAGAGGGCCTTCCAGAGGCCCCAATGTGGGCGAATGCCCAAAAAGCACTCGCAGAATACAATGAAGCACGATATGTGCTGCACTGCATTCGGAGGAAGATCGTGGAGCTGTATGCCATAGACATACAGCAATGCCACGAGGAAGGGGTGGCGAGGAAGAGAGAGTCCGCGTGACACGTGGTCCGTGAAAACCACGCGGTCGTTCGCGTGTGGATTGGGTACCACCTCCTTCTTGCCGAGGCGCACCCGTTTCTCAGCTTCCGCGGGCAGCAAGCCCTCCCGCTGCATCTCCTTGATGCTCTTCATCGTGGTGTTGGGCGAGCGCCAGTCGCCCGAGCGCGGTGCAGGAGGCGCAGGAACCTCCTCGGGTGCTTTCGATGAAGAAACGGCAGCGCCGCGCTTCTTGCTTCCTGCCATTGGCGCTGGTGCGAGCTCGAAGAGAGAGAAGGTAGAGCGCGAGGAAGACGATGAGCGAAGAAGGCAAAGGCTGGGAAATTTTCACCGTTTCACCAAGGCCTGCATTTATACAGAGGGCCAATCGATCCTGGCCGCTCGCTGAGCCACGTGGCATCCATCGCAGCCGCCGCGTGCGAAGGCGAAACGAAAGGGCGGCGGATGTTGTTTCGTGCCACGATCCTAACAGTGGATCGTGCGCATTTACTGCGCACAGTTCGCGTAAAAACCGGGAACGCCGTCTCGTTTCCGGTCAAAAAGCTGACAAGGTGGGCCAGCACTTCTGCTCTTACTCCGTCACGTCCCATCGGAAGGATAAAAGTGCGCCATGACGTAATAGTGTGCATCATCAAGTTGAAGAATCTTTCGAATGGAAAGTCCAAGCGCGAAAATAACTTCGCATGGACAAAATCTTTCGAATAAAAAGTCCAAACACGGAAATAACTTCGTATGGACAAATTATGACGTGAAATTTCTGTCACAGGAAAAAATACCCCAAACACGAAAACTCTTTCGTATTGGCATAAAACTCCGAACACGAAAACTCTTTCGTATGGACAAGGGACCACAAACTCAAAACTACACGAGTAGGCAGATCCTTCCATTCATTCACACGATGTCTGTACATCACAAACCTGGATTGTTCAGCCGACTAGGTACATCCGGATGCCATATTCTTTCGAATATGAAGGTAAGACCCAAAAGATCTCTCTTGAGGGCCTGGAATCGCACTCAAGCTGCGTCCTCCGGCATAATTCCGTGTCAACAACACGAAGAAAAATCCTAGCGGACGCGCTGGGTACCCCCATAGGTTAAGTTCGACTCGGTAAGACCACTACGGCCTAGTCGCAACGATCACCTCATCGGGTTCGAGTCGAAGGTCTCGAATCTGTGTAGGCCAGAACTGTTTTTGCCCTAGTTGCAATTAATTGGCCCTGATCTTTCGGGAGAGCCAACCTACTGCGCCATATCCTTCTGCGATAAATAGCCATAAAAACAGGCACTTTCATTTACTCGATACTTGGGTGTAAAAGCTCATCAAACAGGGTACACACCCTCTAAAAAGGAAATGACCATACTGGTTATCCGAAAGAAAGAAGAATGAACAATTTGACCGTCTACTCGACTGGAAAAATCCCAATCGAGCAAACGCTCGGGGGATACTGACGAAGGGATGGATCTTAGACCCTGCGGGTAAGGACACCCCGTCTCAGGCCCAAGAAGGGAAGCCCTTGGAGTATTCTGGAAGGCCCACTTGAAGCCCACCCGCAATGCCTTGCGGGCTAAGTTAGGAAACTTGTAACCGACATAGGGTTAGAGTTCGAGCCCTCTCCGGGTAAGGGTTTGAGACCTGGCCACCTATATAAGGCCAGGAGAACCACCGGGAGAGGGCCAAGCAATACCGCACCACCAAAGCCTTGAGTTCGAGATCATACCCTCGACTTGAGCAACCACCATTGTAACCGATCTATTCGATAATACAGATCGACAGAGGCAGGAGTAAGGGTTTTACCTCTAAGAGGGCCCCGAACCTGGGTAAATCGTGCCCCCTGTCTAGCCGACGTTCGCCCCCAGCGCTCATGGGTTCTCCTATTCGAAACCCTATGGGTTCACCCGAGGGAATTGCCGATACACAGATTCGACATGCACCGGAACAACTTCTCGCGCTGCGCTACTCGCCATTCCAAGAAGAGAAGGTTCAATAACATTGTCGAGTTCTACTTTCCTACTATTCACACCTTTCGAGAGAAACTCCTTCTCCAAAAAGGATCCATTCTCGGCAACGAAAATCTTTCCTTCGGATCTGTGATAGAAGGTGTACCCTATTGTTTCTATAGGGTATCCTATGAAGACGCATTTTTCCGCTTTGGTTTCGAGTTTATCAGGTTGAATCTCCTTCACATAAACATCGCATCCCCAAACTTTAGAAATGACAGCTTAGGTTTGATTCCAAACCATAATTCATAAGGTGTCGTTTCAACGTATTTAGATGGTGCCCTATTTAAAGTGAATGCAGCGGTGTCTAGTACATAACCCCAAAACGATAGTGGCAAATCTGTAAGAGACATCATAGATCGAACCATATCCAATAAAGTACGATTAAGACGTTCGGAAACACCATTACGCTGTGGTGTTTCGGCAGGTGTGAGTTGTGAAACTATTCCACATTGTTTCATATGCATGCCAAACTCGTAACTTAGATATTCACCTCCACGATCAGATCGTAGAAATTTAATCTTTCTGTTACGATGATTTTCAACTTCACACTGAAATTCTTTGAACTTTTCAAATGTCTCAGATTTGTGTATCATTAAGTAAATATACCCGTATCTACTCAAATCATCTGTGAAAGTGACAAAATAACGATATCCACCTCGCGCGGATACACTCATTGGTCCACACACATCAGTATGTATGATTTCTAGTAAGTCTGTCGCCCGTTCCATGGTTCCAGAAAACGGGTTCTAGTCATCTTGCCCATAAGACATGGTTCACATGTTTCTAATGATTCATAATCAAGTGATTCTAATAGTCCATCAAAATGGAGCTTCTTCATGCGTTTAACACCAATATGACCTAAGAGGCAATGCCACATGTAAGTAGCAATATCATCTTTTAACTTAATTCTTTTGGCATTCACATTATGAATATGTGTATCAATACTATCAAGATTCAAAAGAAATAAACCATTCTTCTCAGGTGCATGACCATGAAAGATATTATTCATATAAATCGAACAACCATTGTTCTCATAATTAAAGGAATAACCATTCCACATTAAGCAAGATCCAAAAATGATATTCATGCTTAATGCAGGAACCAAATAACAATTATTGAGGTTTATAACTAATCCCGATGGTAGACGTAGAGGCAACGTCCCGACGGCGATCACATCAACTCTTGATCCATTGCCCACGCACATCGTCACCTCATCATTTGCTAGTGGCCGCTTATTCTGTAGCTCCTATTTCGAGTTACATATGTGATCAATCAAACCAGTATCAAATACCCAGGTGCTACTACGAGTACTAGTAAGGTACACATCAATAACAAGTATATCATATATACCTTTGTTCACTTTCCCGGCCTTCTTATTTGCCAGATATTTGGGGCAATTATGCTCCCGGTTGCCAGCACATAAGCATTGAGAGAAGCTCAGGAAGAGACTTCTTCATGCCTTGCATATTATAGTTCATCACAAAGTTCTTGTAACTAGGTGGCAGAGATTCAAGAACACAATGTATCCCTAGATCATTGGGGATCAACATTCCCAAAGCTATGAGTTTATCAGCGTACTCACACATTCTGAGTATGTGCTCACTAACAGAGTTGTTCTCTTCCATTATGCAGCTAAAGAACTTTTCTGAAGCATCATAAATCTCCATTGCAACATGGGTATCGAAAATCAATTTCAATTCTCCCATTGTAGCATAGGCAGTTCTGTTTTCGAAACTTTTTCGCAGCTCTGGCTCTAATCCATAAAGGATGCCGCAATGAACTATATTATGGTCTTCTTGTTGAGTCAGATAAACATTTTTATCTTCATCAGAAGCATCATCAGCGGGCTGGTCACCTAGCGGTGCATCAAGCACACAGAGCTTCTTGCAACCGGTGAGGAGAATCCTCAGGTTAAGTGCCCAGTTGGTAAAGTTGCTTCCACTGTTTGCTAGTTTTTCTCTCTCCATGAACATATTGAAATTGAAGGTGGGTGGTGCCATGATCTACAACATATTTTCAAAGACTATTTGACTAGGTTTGTGATAAATTAAGTTCAAGTTAATTCTAAAATCATCCCATGAACTCCCACTCAAAAACAACATCCCTCTTAGTCGTCTTTAGTGATTACACAGACCAAATTCACTACACCGAAACCGATCATCACGTGAGACGGTGTAGTTGCAAAGGCAAACATCAACATGTTCATCATATCATCCATATGACTCATGCTTTACCTTTCGGTTACGTGTTCTGAGGCCATGTCTGTACATGCTAGGATCGCCAAGTAGATGAAGGGGTCATTGCATAGAAAACAAAAAATTTCTTACGCGAGAGACACCCGAAAGGCCAAGATCTAATCTCGGAGACGAAGTGCAACGGGCAACGAGAGGGTTAAGGAGAACACATACCCTCGAAGACTCAACGTGGTACGAGATCAAATCTCGTTGTTGGCATAGTCGTACTCACACCGATCCCGATAGCGAGAAGATGGGCACCGCAATCCGGCGGTGCATCCGTGATCGGTCACACGTACCGTTGATGACGACCTCCGTTCCCTCGATCCAACGGGGCGCAGAAGTAGAGGATCCCTCGGAAAACTCCAGCAGCACGACGGTGTGGTGGTGAAGAAGAATCCCACGGTCAGGGCTTCGCCAAGCCGGAGACCATGGAATGGAGCAGCGGGTGGAGGGAAAAAGGAGTGTGCAAGTGTGTGTCGGAGGGAGAGCTCTCACCCTCCTTTTATAGGAGAGGGGGGAGGCAGATCAAGGGGGATGCGGCCAGCCCATGGGTGTGCCCCCACCTCTTCCCTCATCATGTGAGTGGACACTCCACTCACCTCCACTCATGTTCCCATTATTTCCCACTTGGAAAATCCAAAGGTTTTCTTTTAATAAATAAATAAAACATTTTTATTTCTTTATTTATATTTGTTAATTCCATTAACAAACATTTGCATATAGCACCTCGAATCATTTGTTAATTCTATTAACAACCATTCGACGAAAAACCCCTTGAACTATTTCAATTTTCCCCGTAACAATTTCGGTGCTGCCCAAAATATTCTCCGATATTCCGTATCCTCTCAAACGCGTCATCGAACCTTAAGTGTGTCACCCTACGGTTCGCGAATAAGATAGACATGATCGAGACTCCTCTCCGATCAATAATCAACAGCGGGATCTGGAGATCCGTGATGACTCCTATATATTCAACGATGACTCTCGTGATCGTGTGAACCAACAACACCGTGAACTATTCCGTTTGTCTCGCGATATTTTACTTGTCCGAGATTCGATCATTGGTATCAACCATACCTTGTTCAATCTCGTTACCGACAAGTACTCTTTTCTCGTTCCCGTGATACAACATCCTTGTGATCATATCACGTGCTTGCAAGCGGTTTCGATGTGATATCACCGAGAGGGCCCAGGGTATATCTCTCCGTCATTTGGATGGACAAATCCCACTCTTGATCCATGATCCTCAACTAATACTTTCCGAATACTTAACGACACCTTTATAGTCACCCTGTTACGGTGTGATGTTTGATGCCATCAAATCACTCTTCCGGTATCAGCAATTGACATGATCTCATGGTCTAAGGAATAAGTTACTTCGTATGTTTGATATAACAATGTAAACTAAATGACTTGATCGCATTGCTATATTCTCTTTGGGTATATGTTCATCACATCATTCTTCTAATGACATGACCCCGTTATTAATAACATCCAATGTTCATGATCAGGAAACCTTGACCATCTATTAATCAAGGAGCTAGTTAAAAGAGAGGGTTTACTAGGAACCATTGTTTGTTTATTAAGCACACATGTATCAATGTTTCCGGTTAATACAATTCTAGCATGAGAAATAAACATTCATTATAAACAAGGAATAAGATAATAACCATTTTATTATTGCCTCTCGGGCATATTTCCTTCTGTAGAACCGTAGTATTGCGTGTGTTTCAAGGCCATGTGTGTTCATGCTAGGCTTGAAAACACCCGTTGTATGCGAACGTTGAGTCTATCACACCCGATCACCACATGGTGTCTCGAAACGACGAAATTTCTTAACGGTGCATACTTAAGGAAGAACACATTATTATCTTGATATTAAGTGAGAGGGATCATCTTATAATGCTACCGTCGTGATCTAAGCAAATAAGATGCATAAAAGGATAAACATCACATGCATGGATAATGTGATATGATATGGTCCTTCTTGCACTTGATGTCCATCTTGTGCATCATGGTATGATCTCCATCATTCCACCGGTGTGGTAGCAAGGTTCGTGGCACCTCCATATTGATTTTCCATTACAAAATATCACATGGATATGATATACACCACGCAGACCATAAAAATAAGACAACCATATGGCTCCAGCCGGTATGTCAATAATTTACAAAATATATCATCTCATACATAATGTTTGTAACATTGACCATATCACATCACATGCCCTGCAAAAACAAATTAGACGCCTCTAATTTATTTTTTCATATTTTACGTGGCTTGGTCTTACGAGGATAGAACCATTCATACCTACGTACAACAGCCACAACGTTGATAAAACATAATTTTTAACAACCACTCGTAGATTAGATCTTAACATAGTAGGAGAAACCAACATCCGCAAGCCACTTATGCAATACAAGTTGCATGTCAGTTGTGAAACAAGTCTCATGTACGTGGACATATAAAGTTAGTCGGGGACGCTTCATCCCACTATGCCACTAAGATCATAAAATACTCAAGAAGGTAATAACATGATCATCAACGCCCACATACACCTATGTGTTCTACCCATACAAATCATCTACGCATAGATCCGGCTATGACACCACTGAAGGGTACGTTGCATAGAAAACAAAAACTTTCTTACGCGCGATAAACCCGAATGGCCAAGATCTAATCTATGAGATGAAAGATAATAGGGAGAAAGAGAGTCTTGAGATAACATACCCTCAAAGACTCAAAGTGGTACGAGATAAAATCTCGTTGTTGGCGTAGTCGTACTCACGCCGATCCCGAGCGAGAAGAAGTGCACCGCAATCCGGCAGTGCCTCCGTAATCGGTCACCCGTTCAGCTCGATGAAGACTTCCGTTCCCTCGATCCAGGGGGTAGCGGAAGTAGAGGATCCCCGCGGAACTCCAGCAGCACGACGGCGTGGTGGTGGTGAAGAATCCCACGGTCAGGGCTTCACCAAGCCGGAGACCATGGAATGGAGCAGTGGGTGGAGGGAAAAGGAAGTGGGCAAGTGTGTGTAGAAGAGGGAGCTCTCACCCTCCTTTTATAGGGGAGGGGAGGCAGCCCAAGGGGGGTGCGGCCAGCCATGGGTGCCCCCACCCTTCCTCTCTTTATGTGAGTGTAAGCCCCACTCATGCTCCCTTAATTTTCCACTTAGAAAATCCAAAGGTTTTTCTTTAATAAATAAAAATTATTTCTTTATTTATATTTGTTAATTCCATTAACAAACATTTGCGTGCAGCACCTCGAATCATTTGTTAATTCTATTAACAACCATTCGACGAAAAACCCCTTGAACTATTTCAATTTTCCCCGAAACAATTTTCGGAGCTGCCAAAAATATTCTTCGGTATTCCGTATCCTCTCTAACGCTTCATCGAACCTTAAGTGGGTCGCCCTAAGGTTCGCGAATAATATAGACATGACCGAGACTCCTCTCCGATCAATAATCAACAGCGGGATCTGGAGATCCGTGATGACTCCTATATATTCAACGATGACTCTCGTGATCGTGTGAACCTTTCAACGTCGTAACGATTTCCCTTTGTCTCGCGATATTTTACTTGTCCGAGATCCGATCATCGGTATCCACCATACCTTGTTTGATCTCGTTATCCGACAAGTACTCTTTTCTCGTTCCGGTGATATAAAATCCTTGTGATCATATCACGTGCTTGCAAGCGGTGTCGATGTGTTATCACCGAGAGGGCCCTTAGTATATCTCTCCGTCATATTGGATGGACAAATCCCATTCTTGATCCATGAACTTCAACTAACACTTTCCGAATACCTAATGCCACCTTTATAGTCACCCTGTTACGGTGTGACGTTTGATGTCATCAAAGTATTCTTTCGATATTAGTGATTAACATGATCTCATGGTCTAAGGTACAATGTTACTCCGAATGTAAGACATAACAACAAAACTAAATGACTTGATCGTATTGTTATACTTAGTTAGGGTCTAAGTTCATCGCTTCATTCTCCTAATGACATGACCCCGTTATTAACAACAGCCAATGTCTATGATGAGGAAACCTTGATCATATGTTAATCAACGAGCTAATTAAAAGAGAGGCTTCACTAGGAACGTTGTTTTTTTTATTAATCACACATGTATTAACGTTTTCGGTTAATACAATTCTAGCATGAGAATAAACATCTATCATAAACAAGGAATAACATAATAAACACTTTATTATTGCCTCTCGGGCATATTCCCTTCAAAAAGCACCGTCGAGATACCCTATTTCAGAAGATCAGAAGAACAGGGGGATATCGGAGGAGTCTTAGAAGGTATGAGGAGGAAGTGAGCCAGAAGGGAACACGGAGGGGGGGGCCACATGGGCCCACACCACCAGGCGGCGCCCCTGGCCACGCTAGGGGTGGTGTGGCCCCCCCTGGCCCACTCCCGGGCGCCCCTTTCGCATACTTTACCCCCAGGGAACCCTAAGCCCCACAACATCATCGAACAATTGTTCCACCGCCGCCTCGGGGCGGAAAACACCAGAGAGAGAAAAGATGTCCGGCAGGGAGAAATCTGCCAGGGAAATTCCTCCCCGGAGAGGGGAAATCATCGCCATCGTCACCGTCATCGCTCCGGGCATCATCAAGATCGTCATCGTCATTATCATCACCACCAGCACCATTACCCTCATCATCCTCCTTCATCCTACTGTAACAATTAAGGGCCTCTATCGTTGTTTTACATTAGATCTCTCTCCCAGTGTGGATTACTTGTTAGTAGTTGATGCTTGTGAGATTTATTGTTGTTAGCACTTTATGACCAGATTTTTATTATCCATTATATCACCTCTCATTATAATCCATATGATGTCTTGTGAGTAGTTTGTTTAGTTCTTGAGGACATGGGAGAAGTCATGATTTTAGTAGTGCAGTTATGTTGAAGTAATATCTCGTGGTCCGGTATTTAAGTTGTGGTGCTATTCTTCTAGTGGTGTCATTTGAACGTCGGCTACATGATACTTCACCTTTATGGCCATGGGAGGATCCATTGTGTATTTGGCTACTAATTGTGGGGTTGTCGGAGTGACAGAAATCTAAACCCCCGTTAGGAAACCAATGCACGAGGGAGCGTAGAATCCGGGAGTTTTCAGGCTGTGGTTAGATTTATATTAATTACTTTCTTGTATTTGTGGATGCTTACGGGGGGTATAATCACAAGTATGTATTAGTCCTAGTTGGGAGGTGCATTAGCATAGGTTCACCCACACAAGACTTGACGAACCAATGGATATTAATCAACTGTAATGAAACGAAAGCACTTGACGAAATTCCCATGTGTCCCCGAGAACGTTTGGTAGTCATAAGTAACACAACCGTCTTGTACTTTGCTCTCAAAAGGATTGGGCCACTCGCTGCAATATTATTTACTGCACTTTATTTACTTGCACTTTATTTATCTGCTATATCAAAAACCTCTAAAAACCCGTTTGCTAGTGTTTATAGTGAATCCTCTGTCCAACCTGCTTGTCAACACCTTCTGCTCCTCGTTGGGTTCGACGCTCTTATTTATCGAAAGTACTACGATATAACCCCTATACTTGTGGGTCATCATGTATATGCAGGATTCATTATATTCTGTCCACAAGGTCATAAGTAAAACTTATGTCCCCGGCGAGGCAACATGTGCCACTGCTCACAATAAATTCCTAAGGAAAATATGGTGAATGTAGTACTCTTACTCCATCACCCATTATTCCCTTTTTCCTTTGCTAGTCCTTTTTAATCCATAGTCATTCTTGTATTCCTGTGATTAAATCACAATACCCAAGAACCACATTGCCTAGCAACATCAATAACATATACCCAATCTAGTTTTACTAGACTCTATGCCATGAACTTTTAGTAGTCCCTGTTTTGGTGTTTTCTCTCTAAGATAAGAAACATTAAACATTAAGAATGACACAGGTTGTACTAGGATACTTTATCAGTGTGTCAATCATGATATTATTGTCTTCTTAAATTGAACCCTTTACTTATCATTAACTTGTGATAAGTTTCTCCCAGATTCCAAAGTGTAATGAATCAATTCATTCACGCACCTTATTATGCCTTATTGATTAATAATGACAAATCTCCTAGAGCCTTTACCGGAAAACAAAACAAGATTAATACTAGTTCCCCATTTCTCGGTATACTGGGACATTAAATGTCTCCAATCCTCGTATGTGCCAAGCTTAGTACACATACGTTAATTCACCAATTTGTATCCTTATTTTTCTTCTATACAAACTAGTTATTGAGATATCTCATATCTTGTTTATATCTAAAATAACTATTTCAGCTCCTTGTCTATCCAATAGACATATATCTGTCAATTGACCGCATGTGTGTATAATACTATACACACCCACCCTTATGTCAACATGTGTATGTCACACTTCAAAATGTTGACAACTTTACGGTGCTTCAATTGGGGTATACTTACGGAGACCTATAAAAATTACAGTAGTTGTTATCATGATTAATTGCACTTGGCTAAAAGAAAATATTTAACCAATTGTGCACTCCCACTGAAATTGATATTCCTCAAAATCAATATTCAGATACTCGAGATGCACATTAGGTTTATGATCAGAAGGACGTATCCCTCCATGCAGCTAACCAAAATCCCAAAGGGTAGGTGACTAGGCCAAATCACATTTCATGTGACTCTCGTTCATCTTCCGATGTATGTGCTCCGAGCTCATGACTTTCATGCCATAACGTCAAGACAACCAACTACTATTCCTGCTTGTATGGTATTGAGCCTCGTATCCAAGTGATCAATCCATACACGCCTATAAGGTTCTAAGAACACGTTGATCCCTGTATCCAGGGAATGGATACGAACCCGAACTAGTTTGATGGTGCACAGTTTGGAAAAGCACGATCACCTTGATATTTTCAAGTGAGGAATCACACTAATAAACACAGCTATTGTGCAATCAAAAGGGTGCATAAAAAGTATTAACCATCATAGGCAGTTTAATAGTGATGTAGTATAGTCTTGTTCGCATTCTGGGCTCAGAACTCCTTCTCTGCTCCATGGATCGTTGTCTGGTGTACGACATTTCCTCACCATATCCATTGCCTTATCCTATCTCTAAGATAATTAATGAAAGCATCGAGCACGCATGCCAAAGATAGCAATCAAATGGTTTCAATCCATCATGCTTTAAATTAACTCGTAGGTCAAAATAAATACACTGGATAACATTTCATACAACTCTTGAATGATAATGGACTTTACCACATCACAACTCATGCTCTACAAAAACAAGTTAGGCGGATCTAACGCTTGTGTTCGCAAATTTTATGTGGTTGTAGGTTCTACAGAGTGAACCGTTACTACCTACCCAAAAAAATCAGGCTTGATTGTTCATGTTGCTAGATTGACATTGTGGGGTGATTGAAGCACAGATATTACGAAAACGTCTGGAGTCCCGATCTAAACTTATTCATAACCATGACTGCCCGTGTGGATCCAATCCACATGCCTCGTCCATTATGTCGTCCATGGATCCAACTTAGCAAGACAAAAAGCTACTAAATCACTTCCTCGGACTAGACGAGATATGCAAGGGGCAACTCGAACATCCTCGGATTGTCAGAAGTTTGTAAAAATCTCACTATGTCGTTGAAAACAAAACGATACAACTTATCAGGAAGAAATCATAAACAATCTGAATATTGGTGAGCTTTCTAATATACTTGCACAAAATTATGCAATGCATGCACACACCGGTGCTTTAGATCGTACATGTACCTACGCATAGACTGCTCTGATACCACTATTGGTGTGCGTAGAAGAAATTAAAAAATTGCGTCTTACATAGCACACAGGATCTACTATGCAGGTATGGGCGTGGATAGATCTGATTCGTTACCGACACGAAGCACGAAAGGAGTGTCGATGATGATGTCGGTGATGCCTGATGAAGAGTCCCACGGCTAAGCCTACCGGTGGGACTGTTTTCGATTCCCCGTATCCCACCTTATGGATCCAGCAGAGTGAGAGTATCACGTGTTACCCCTTTGAGAGCTCGCACACATACGTCCGTCAAAGTCCTGCAGCGCTTCACCGTAATGGACTAGGCACCGCAGGTTAACAATTGAGGTGGAGAGATCCCAACACATAGGAGAGAGAGGGAGAGAGATTAGAGCTAGGTCTAATCGAGAGACGGTAGTTATTTCCTAATTAGAAGAAGCCCTAAACGAATTAGAGGGTCTCTAATCAGATGTTCTAATCCAATTGGAAGCGTTCTAATTAGATGCTCTAATCCAATTAGAGAGGTTATAATTAGAGGCTCTAATTCAATTAGAGGGTCTCTAATTAGATATATAATTATGTGTGTGTGAGATAGAGAGAGAGAATAGCTCGAAGGCCAATTGTGTGTTCTTAAAAGAGAGGAGGGGGTGGGATTATATAGTGGGACAAAGGAGGGCCTTCTAAAGGGGGAGAGGTTGGTTTCCCCTCTCCCTCTCTTTGCTGCACCATGATCCCCATGGGGGATCGGATTGGACTCCTCGATGGAGTCCAATCCCCTCCCTTTTTTTTCTTTTCCACTTTTTTATCCTCATCTGTTTATCAAATAAATCAAGGAAATCCCAGGGGATGGTGATGCACATTGTGGGACCATGGGACCCACCTGGCAGCCCCTAAAATTAGGTTTTTCCCATATAAGGAAATCTGTCCCCCTCCGACATTCCCCCCTTATATGGAAAGTCCTCTGAAACTCCTCCGCAACCCTATGAAACCTATAGATAAAATCATCAACCTTATCTACTGATGTTAGAAAGATATTTATCACATCCCTGGACATCTCATATCCTCCATTACATCTCATATAACATTGCGTCTTACACCGACACTACTTCTCTCTTATAGTATTTTCCTGTGATTCTGATTGACACCGGACTTGTTTCTGTGATATCGTAACGACATCGACCATTATTTATTGATGTTAGAAACACATTTCCAACATCCCGCAACATTCCATGTCCTCCGTAATCTCTCTTGAATATTAATTCTATCACGTCGGAATTACCCAAATGATACCCTACTCTCCTCCGGACCATCCAATGCAAACAACAGACTTTGACACCTTAAGTGTGTGACCCCTGCAGGTTCAATAACTAATAGAGATGATTGAAAAACCATATTCCTAATCAATAATCAACATTTGGACTGTCAACGTCCATATTGATTCCTACAAGGTATACGAAGAAAACTGTTGAACCTGTTGGTTGTTAAGTAAGTTCATATTACTTCGTGATACCAATCAGTACCTCGGGATGATATGAATGATAAAAGCATGATTAAACTCTTTAACCACCTTATCACATTATTCCAGATATCTGGTATGATTCCTTTTACTTGTTACCATGACATACTATCCCCATGACTAGTGTCATGTCTTTGTCTGCGTAGACTTGTTTACCAATACTATTTCACCGAGTGGATCATGGATGTATCTCTTTATTAACTACAGGAGTAATTCCCAATCTTGAACTATCACAATGAATTAATACTTTCGTGACCACCCAGTGTTAGCCTTTTTTATCATCTAGTTTACGGTGGTATACTTGACTATACCAAAATGATCCTTACAATAAACAGCATTGGATATTCTCATGGTCTAAGGAAGCAAATAAAACAACCATTCTATGATGATAATATTTAGCAAAAATAATCTCGTAGTATCTCAACTACTTGGTTCTACCTAGCCACAATGTTGAAACAACAATGATCTCCCATTAATATTGACATAACAAATTTTCATGACCAGGAAAACATGGTCATCTAATATTAAAGAGTTTGTCTATGAGACATGACAAAATGGTTATAACATTGCGTTTATGTTTCTACACGTGTGTATGAGTTTTCCTCTAAATCTCATATTCAGTGACCATAGTATTTATAGCATGAATTAATCATGAAAATGATGTATTTTACTGTCTCTTGGGCATACATCCAACAGGTGGGTCCTGGGTGCCCATGATCAAGTAGGTTACAAAGTAGGAGGAAACCCATATTTTCTATCTTAAGTTCTTTGTGTCTTGCTCCGCACTCTAGGATATTGGTAACATGTACGTCGTAGCCTCTATGCTGGCCCATGCTTCGTGGACTTCAACATGCCAGCATGTAGGCCTTCGACTGGGTCGTAGCGGGTATTACCGAAAATGGGTACCTGGCGAATATACCCACATCATTAGCCCCTGAGTGTCTAGATGATTCCTTTATTCGGTTAGAGACTTAGAGTTGAAGGTACATTGAGCATGTATCGGGTAGGTGTAGTAGAAAAATACGCAAGGGAGAGCCATCGAGTCGGAAGCACGCCGATTCGATGTCCCATCAAGATATCTTGAGGAATCCCTGTTTTAGATGATTTGGAACCCGAGGAAAATGGTTTAGCGTGTCTGGTGCACTCGACGGATCGGGACCAGTTAATTACTCTTGGGAAAAAATTCCTCTAACCATCTCAAGCTCGTGTCCATGAACTCAGCCTTGCAGCAAGCTCTGGTAGCTCAGTTCATGCCTCAGAGCTCTTATTGAATCAAACTCCATCATTTGAATGAGTACCTATCAGTAGGATGACCACCAGGTGGACGGACATATGCAAAAGATCCCACCAAGTATGGTGAAGCGATGCGGTCTGGATAACCGACTTGCTGGTCTATGATGTAGATTTTTTTAAAAAAATCCCTACGTAGTCCGCCGAGATCACTACACAGATAACGATGCCTGCCTAGACATATATTGATCTACTCGGTTGCGTGTACGGGAATTTAAAACTTTCTCCATGCATGGTACACAACCGCCAAGATCTATCTATGAATATACAAGTAAATATCAATTCCAATATCTAGTTCTCGAAATCGTGTACCAGACACCGTAGAAGCGGAAGAGGTGTTGGTGACGATATCCCTGAAGCCTCTAGAAGATCCTTACGCACAAGCCTGTGGGCGAGGATGGTGTCGACTCCCCGTATCCAACACCTTGATCCAGCAGAGTGAGGGCCTCACATGTTACCCCTCTGAGAGGATGCACACATACGCCGGGGCCAATTCTGCAGCGCTTCGCCGTCCAAAATTAGACGTCGCGGGTGTATATGATGGTGGAGTTCTCAACAAATGAGAGATATAGAGAGAGACCAATTAGAAGTTAGATCTAATTGTGAGAGGACACCTAAAAAACCAATTATATTAGAGGGGCTCTAATTAGAAGCTCTAGTTATATCCTCTAATTCCACTAGAGAGAGAGAGCGAGAGATGATTTCTCCCAAAATTATGATTTGGCTCTAGCCTTGGGGGTCCTTTTATAGTTGGAGGAGAGGGAGACATACTAAAGGGGAAGGAGGAGTCCTTGTTTGTCTAGGAAGAGGGGCTAGCTACACAAGAGGTGGCCGCACCAGCTCTCCTAGCACAACTTGGATTGGACTCGTTGTGGATTCCAACTCCACCTTCCTTTTCCTTTATCCTTTATCATTTTTCTCTCCAACTTAATTCACGAAAAAAACTTGGATGTCAAGTACCAGTACGTGGTGCCTCTAGGGCCCACCTGGCAACCCCTAAAATATAGATGCGGCCATGAGGGGCATTCCTGCTCCCTCCGGCACTTACCCCTTCTCGGTTTTTGCCCAAAACTCTTTAGGAACCCTATGAACCCTTTAGAGAAAATCATCGATATTAGTAACAATGTCAGAAATATATTCCCGACACCCCGAGACATCTCATGCCCCCTGCACTTGCTCCGTAAAGCGTGCAACCTCAATTTCTCTCTCAGAATAACTCCAGAATAAATTCTGGCAGATTACTCTGGCACATCCAATGCTCTCAATATAAATTCTCTCCGATATATAAAATATATCTATCACGTAGAAATACCGTTCCGATGATACTCCTAGTTGATGCGGACTACCGATATACTCAAAAATCAGCCATAACTTAAGTGTGTTTCCCCTATAGGTTCGATATTGTGTGGACATGAAACTAGAAACTCTTTCCTTTACAATAATCAATAGCGGGGCCATGGACGTCCATATAGACTTCTACATACTATACGAATAAACTACTGAACATGTTGGTCATTATACAATTTTCACATTTCTCACGATACCAAACTTACCCGAGAATATGGATTCCGGTATTGCAGTGAGACAATCTCTGGTTCACTATACCTTTGTCTTCTCTAGTTAACCGATACGTTTAGTTTTAAACTTTAATGTATTATGATAACCTACATGATGTATCATCATCACGCATTGTGTGCGGAATTATGGGTATTAAGAATTCCGAGTCGGCCCTGGCATGTATCTCTCTTTTTATGGACGAGTAATTCCCATCTCAAAACATCGAGGCAATATACTACTTTAGAATTACCTAGTGGCTACCGTTATGTTAACCTAGTTTATGGTGTGATTCTAGATAGTACCAAAGTAAAACCTCCAAAATATATCACCCCGATAACCTCATGGTACAAGGACACATTGTAATAAATCGTGATGTGATATGAAACTAAGGACAAAGATGTCTTTATGGAATCTGTTAGGATATCAATCTACTTAGGGAATAACCATCCATATTGTTCCCTTCCAACAATATGCTTATTCGTTGATGATGATATAAAACATGTCCATGACCAGGAAAACACAGCCATCAAGCATTCAATGAATTAGTCCTAAAAGTCAAGACTAGAGTTTTTCTTTGAATCTCATATTCAGGAGCCACGCCAGTTATAGCATATTAATATGAATCATAATTATGAAAGAGATGTATAAATATTATTGCCTTTTGGGCATACACCCAACAGTCTCCCACTTGCACAACTGGCAATAATCTGTTTGTTGAAGTTCATCAAACATCTAGAAGATGTAAGTGAACTCTCATGCAAACACTGTGTTAGAGACTTTTTTCATCAACCCCTTATGAGGTTGCATGAACCACTACTAGGGAAAAGCTTACCCGTGACGCACCTATTAGCTTACCGTGACGCACCTCGGCGCGTCACGGCTATCACGCCGCGCCTATGGGTTTAGCCGTGACGCACCTAGATGGTGCGCCGCGCCTATTTATACCCGTGACGCACGGGACATGTGCGCCGCGGCTACTGCGAGGCGCGTCACGCCTAACTCCGGAGGTGCGCCACGGCTATGAACTCAGGTGCGTCACGGTTAAGCTAATGCCTCCACGGCTAAGTTCGTTGGTGCGCCACTGGTATCTACTTAGGCGCGTCACGGCTATCCTCTCTGGTGCGTCACGGGTACTCTTTTTGGTGCGTCACGGCTATACTATGCTGTACTTTTTTAAAATACGCAGTACCGTATTTATACAGGTATATACAGCTCAAATACAGAGGAATATCAGTAGACAAAATGTATCAAAACAGTTCTTTGACAAACAAGTTATATATCATAGTTGATCATACTGCTTAGAATTCCGAATAGCTACATCAAACAGTCGATTATGAATACAAAGTGTTTATCAGAGTCAAATAGATACAAGTGACCTACATCACACGGTTAATCATCGGGACCGATTACATCGATTGATGATGCTTCATCATCGGGACAAGTGACCTATCTAGTCGCCGATAACCTAATCATCTAGCTAGGAACCATAGCATGACGAGCGAGGCGAAGGCGACAAGAGCGGTTGCGATGGTCTTCATCCACTTGTTCTTCTTCTTCTTCTTCTTCTGTTCCTCCTCGAGATGGATGAACCACCTAGCTTCCGCCGCCACTCTTGTGTTGTAGGATTTGTAGGCATTCCCTTTGAACTTGTTCACCTGCTCGAAGCAGTCTTTCCAGTGATCGTAGACTCCTGTAACCCTGCCTCTAAACACCACGTAGCACCTCGGCATCTGTAATGACAAGAAAGAAAAACAAAAACAATAGTTTTAAACATGTCTGCAATAAGTAGTAAGTGGAGAAATATGACATAAATAAGATGAAAGTTAAACACAAAGGAACAAGATAATCATCGGGCCTTGATGTGAACAAGGATCACCACCGCCTGTAGTACCTCTTAACAGGAACAAGATGGTCATCGGTCTATGTGCCTCATATTTAGGGTGGACACATACAAGCAGCCTAGGTGGATCCGGCGCGCCAAGTGGGATGCACAAGATCCTAACTTTGTGAAAATCACAAGACGCACCGAACCACCTAGGCCATCTTAGTATGAACAAGCTCTTTTAAACATCGGCATATTTATTCAAAAGATCAAACGAACATCACAAGTAAAACTGCAATAATAAAAAGCAAGATAATCAAGCGATGTACGATTCATAACCGTAACGATGTGTGCCTCATATTTAGGGTGTACACATACAAGCGGCCGTAGGTGGTGCCGCTGCGCCAAGTGGGATGCACAAGATCCTAACTTTGTGAAAATCACAAGGCGCAACGGACGACCTAGGCCATCTGAGTGTGAACCAACTCTTTTAATCATCGGCATTTATTGAAGAGATCGAACGAACATCACAAGTAGGACCGCAATAATAAAAAGCAAGATAATCAAGCATTGACATAATTGAGCATCAGTTACAGAATGGATGATTCATAACCGTAACGATGTGTGCCTCATATTTAGGGTGGACACATACAAGCGGCCGTAAGTGGTGCAGCTGCGCCAAGTGGGATGCACAAGATCCAAACTTTGTGAAAATCACAAGGTGCAGCTGACCACCTAGGCCATCTGAGTGTGAACCAACTCTTTTAATCATCGGCATTTACTTATTCAAAAGATCAAACGACCATCACAAGTAAGACCGCAATAATGAAAAGAAAGATAATTAAGCATTGACATAATTGAGCATCTATTACACGATGGACGATTCATAACCCTAACGATTGAGTTCGACTAATTTCGGAAAATGTAGCAAGCCTTACAATAGTTCTCACTCCTTCTGACTCATCCTCCCAGGGATTACAACGGGACAGCCCTCCTGAGTGATGAAGGGCCTGTCGTCACAGGCAGTTGCTAGGTAGGTATCTATGTCGCGGTTCGCCATGTTGAACCGGCAGTAAAATGTCCCACTCTTGTTCACCACTTCATGAACGATTTTCGTGGCAAAGCACTTCTGGATATCATATATCTCTTCTCTAACCTTGTCATCGCCGACCATCGACAAGCGGGAGGCCCATTGTTGGACTTGACTAGGCAGGGTAAGGAACTGTTGATCCCGTACGTACGCCCGCATATGATGGAGGACATAGTAGGTGTCTCGGTTACTGCCTGCCGTCTGCTTGACGCACGCGAAATTCGTCGTGTGGGTGAACACCCGAGCGCCCTGAACGACCTTCTCCCTAGCGATTATGCCCCCTTGCGTGGTAGCCGGTGAGAGCATTATCCAAAACTTTCTTCACAGTGGAGTAGTCTTTCTTCACCGCACTCCCTGAGTCGAGATACGTCGCATGCAATGACTGATACAAATGCAGATGAGTGTGCATTGTGTATATCTGCGCGGAACAATCCAAACAAAGTGTTGGAAAGGAGCGATTAAAATCTCAAGAAAATCACTTTCGATTTGGCTAAGAATATCGACTTAACCGGAAAAGTAAGGCATGAGGATGTAATCCTTGGTCTGGTTCGCCAGCATGAAGTCCCGGAGATATGTCGACGCGACTGCCTGGTTCCCAGCGGAGCACAACACGTCGTGGCGCATGTAGAAGGGGTCCACTATCGCGATGCTCGGTGTACTATCCCTGCTGACTTGCACCGCCAGACTGAGCGAGTATAGGCGGACCATGGAGTAGTGCAGCGGATTGCTATGGAACATATCGAAGATGTCCGAAAACCGCAGTACTATCCTATCCGCGCTGGTTGATTCGACGAAGCCCAAATCCTTTGGCACCATGGCAACGAAAACCAGGTATGATGGATCCTTGCTTTGAACAAGGCGCGTTTCAAGAAAAAGAATGTTGTCATGCAAACTCCGCATATCCCCACTTGCGGCCTTGAGCTTGCTCTGGCTAAGCATAGGCTGGCCAATCACATGCATCTTCGTATGCTTAGATGTAGGTGGGCCGTCCTGAACACGGAGCGGCATCTTAGCAGACTGGCTCGCGGACTTTGCGGCCTTGGATCTAGGTCCTCTTTTCCGCGGCTTCGGCGCTTTCGGAATGATCTCCTTCTCAATCTCCTCATTAGCCGCCTTACGGATTGTGCTAGGGCTGAAAATAACTCCTCCCTTCGCACTTTTCTGAGTCTCGGTGCAGGGGGCGACATCTGGAGGCGTGTCTTCCTGAGAACCGAATAGACGCTTGCAATTGGATTTATCCGCGGGAGGAGCCTCACCACGAGCCTCCGTGCTATGGTAGGGTTCTTCTGGGGGAGGAGCAACGTAATCTCCGCCATCAAAGTCATCAGCGATTAAATCCATGGCATCAAGATCAACGTCATCCTCCGGGTGTTGTGCCATCTCCATGTCAGGGGTAGGCGACGGCGCGGCGACGGTCTTGCCATGGCTCCGCTCCGGCGCTTCTAGAGGGGTTGTCTTCGAGGTGGTGCCTCGCGCCGGTAGTTCTAGAGGCGATGTCTGCTGGGTGGCGCCCCTCTTCCCCAGGCGAATCTGGCTCTTCGGCCATTCCATGTTCCAAGGTAGGCACTGGAGCAGCGTCAGGGTATCAGGGTCATCTTCTTCTTGGTAGGGTTGAATGGGAGGCAACAAGTTGTCGTAGCCCGCCAGCACCCGAAGCAATCGAACTCTATATACGTCTTCGCGCATCGGCCTGTTGTGGAACCTGCGGGTTGATGGTTGAACGATCATACCCACAGCAACATCCTTCAACACGCCGTCCACTGTGTGTAGGAGAGTGCATGGAACGTCGTTGTTTTGCGGAAAACATGGAGGGCGTCAGAGATGCCCGTCTAAGGCAAAGGAAGATCGACACTCCAACGCTTAACTATTTACCTGGCTGGCGAGGGCGTCGAGCTCCTCTAGTGGCGAGGGGCCAACGACGGCGGGCGTGCTACTGTTGACTGGCGAGGGAGAACCGGCGGCGGGCGTGCAACCGATGGCCAGGCGGCAGTCGTTCGTTGGTGCACGCTCTTGATTCGGCGGAGGACCGCCCACTGTGGGCGCGCAACGGATGGTCAGGCGGGTAGAGGCGGGCGGAGTCACTATCGGCGCCGTGTTGTAGGCGGGCGGAGTCACCAGTGGGTCCGCAATCGTGGCGTTGGCCGGCGAGACTCTGGACACGTCTCTTGAGTTGCTGCCCTGCACGCTAGGCACCGGGCACGGCCCCACTCGACCTCCTTCATTCCATCGAGTAACCACATCGTAGATGGTAGGCAAAACGCTGCCCATTTGTTCTGCCAAAGCTTCTTTGACAATATTAGGAATATCGGCAACTTTGGCCTTGAGGTCTGCAATCTCGCGATCGCGGGCTTCTTCACGTTGGATATCTTCGATGGTCCTATTTCTATTCCTTCTCGCCTCCCTGGGCTCCTTGAAGTACTCTCTGAGCTTCGTCGTCATGCCCAGGCCACAAACTCGGCCACCTGACGGCCTTTTGTGCTTTTCCTTCCCCTGCGTCACGTTCACCGCCCTGTTTAAACTGTCGTCCCACGGGCCGTGCAGCCTCGGCATGGATGACGAGGTTCCACCACTTTCGATTTCTGCGTTCTGCACAATTAGCGTGAACCGTTTAGAATTCCACCAGTACACTATAATGCAATCGACTAGATCGTCGAGAGCAAACTAACTAGCGTGGTGTATTTACTTACCAAGTTTTCATACAACTGCTTCACCTTCTCATCATCGGTAGTATACTCATTAGCTACCGGGCCATATGTAAACTGGGCCCTGATGAAGTTTTTTGTCCGCGGCGAGTACCTTGCGAGAGGGTCGGGGATGCCCTCTGCTGCACGTTTGGCGTCCTGCTTCTCCCAATTGGGAATCGCCGCTCTGTAACCGCCGCATCCCAGATGGTGGGTACCTATGTTCAACCGCCGCATCCTCTGCCCCCAATCAGAGTTAGCCTTGGCGACTTCGCTCTGGCAAAGTACCTTGAAGCCCCGGAGTTCAGCTTCGGTGATTCTCGGCTCACTCGCTAAAACATCCTCCAAGCTGTTTTTGGGGTTCAAGACCTTAACCTTCACCCGGTGTTTCCAGTTGCCCAAGGCGGTGTTCATCTTACCAATGGCGCAATGGTTGACCTTATTCCCCTCCAGATTGTCGTTATTGTACTTAAACGGCTCGTCTGGCGGATGCGGGTACAAGTATCGTCCGTGCAGCTTTCTAAAGAGAAGAACCCGATAATGGGCATTCTCTTTTTTCCTTAGATCATCGGTTAAGATCCTGACAGTGTCCCGGACAATGCAACCAATTTGGTTGCGGAATCCTCTGACCACCGCCTCGGGCGCGATTGGATACCCACTGTATCAATTTCCGTGATCTCTTCACGGTAGGTGCGGAGACTGTTACTTTTCCGTTTTCTCGTTGCCGTCCTCTTCTTGGCTTTGCTACCACCATCAGTCTGACCGCCGGCATCAGCGGTGTCATTTCCGCCGGCGGCGCCACTAGTGGTATCACCGGCGCCACTAGTCGTGGCGTGATCCTCCTCGCCACCGCTAGTGTCTGCGTCAGCCCCGGCATCCGCCGTCGGGTCGTATTGCTCATCTTCTTCGTTGGTGATTTGCCAGAACGGCTTAGAACCGCCGGCCTCGTCGTCGTGTGCCATGTTCTGAAGGGGAAAATTATTGGTTAATCTAAAGGAAACAAAAAATCGACATACTACTCGATCACGGGAAAACGGCTAAGTCCTAAATTCACGGGAAAATTTCGGCATGACCTTTGCTAATTTTCTAACACTAGAGTGCCCGATTCTCGCCGAAACGGAAATTAATCAACATTTCGGCGAAAATGGGCAACTCATTTGAATTCCCTGCAAAGTTTTAAACGGCTCGATGGCCGGACAGATTTCCAAAAGTGGTACCAACACCAAAAGTGGTACCAGCACCAGCACCAGCACCAACACAACACTGTAACATCCCAAGTATGAAAAACACCCCTAGATTGTTTGTTTCTTGTTAATTAAAGTTTTGCATCATGTCATCATACTCATTGCATTTGTTTCTTATTTGTTTGCATCTGTTTTTCTCTGTTCTCACAATTCAAATTCAAATAATATTCAAACATTTATTTCATACTTGCTCTGTTACAACCTTTTAAATAAAAAATTCAAATAAAAACAACCATTTGTTTCCATTTTATTCCATAATGTTCAACTATTAAAATGGTGGCTTTAATCAATCAATTATTTCAAATTGCATTCAAAAGTCAAATCAAAAACATCAAACAACACCCAATTTCAAATTATGAAAGTGACCAAAACAAATATACTCATTTGTTTCCAATTAAAATGATATGATAACCCTAGTTAAAATCTTGTTTTAATAACCATTTAGTAACCAAAATTCATCCAAATGCAATCAATTACAAACAGCAATTTTAAATTTGAAACTTTGAAAAACAAAGTTGGCAAGCGGTTGCTTTTGTAATTACTAACTCACCCTAATTTTCTAAAAAATTTACTAACTTAAAACCCTCATTTTTCTTCCTATTCTATTTTCTGCAAAAAAAAAACAGAAGGAGAAAATTTTAAAAAAATAAAAACGAGCGCCAGGGGCAGTGGGCAGCCTAGCCCACTTCTGTTCTCACTCCCCCTGGCCCGTTACCGGTTCACCCTCGCTCCCCCCTTCTGTTTCTGGTACGGCAGCTCATCGGGGGGTGCCACGGCGGCACAGCACCCCGCCGACGGCCGATGCGCGTCCTAGCCCTCTATATAAGCAACCCTAGGCCCCCGCGCCGCTGCCCTAGCCTACCTCCCACCTACCTACCTCGCGCCGCCGCCGATTCCCCTCTCCCTCACCGCAATTCCCTCTCTGCAACCACCCACCACCGCCGTCCTCTGAACCCATGCATACCGCCGGCGATCTGCTCACTCTTCTCCCTGGCTGACCACGGGAACCGTACCACCGTGTCTTCCTCGACCTCGTCGACACCCCAGCACCCCCGGAGACCTACTGGAACGCCGCCGCGATCCCTGCTGTTGCTGCCGGCGACGACCACCGCTACCCCGAGCCTCTGCTCGGCTACAGCCGCGGTGAGCACCGTGCCTCTCCCTCCTTTTCCTCTGCAGCGTGTCCGCAAGCAAGCCAGCACGCACCCGCACACCCACCAGCACGGCATCGAGCACAACGGCCGCAGAGATCGCCGCCGGCCGCCGTCGTTGAACCCTGTCGAGGTTCAGTCGAGCGCGTTCAGTTAAAAATTCAGATAACGAACCTACACCATAACCTGTCCGCGTTGTGTATACTGTCAAACACTTGATCGCACCGCAGTGGCAGTGCACTGCATCCACGTGCGCCCAGGTCGGGGGTTCGAGCCCCCGCGTCGCGGAAATAACCCATCTTTTTCCCGCATCGCGCTGACAGGGTGGCCCCCCCTGTCAGCCACTGCTGCTGCCACGCCAGCACGCGGGCCACGTTGGCCCTCTGAGGCCCACTGGCAGTGACCCTGGCTAGGTCACTGCACGGTGTGGACGATTTTTCCAGTTTTCTTTTTCTGTTTAAGTCCTAAACTTTATAGAATGGTCCCTGAAAATAAAATGCAAATAACTTTTGTTTTATAAACCCAAATAATAAAAATAAAATATGTGCACTGCCCTAAATTTAATTATCTATCTATCTAACCTAGTTGTTTTCTGTTTTGAATAACTTAAATGCATTCCAAATTTGAATTCAAACAATTCATTTGTAATATGATAAAATCCATAACTAATTCATACTTAATCCAAATAATGAAAATAAAATATGTTTTCCATGCTCAAATATAAATTTTGTTTCATGATTTGAATAATTAAAATTGCCTAAATAATTTAAACCTTGTTTAACTCATTTAAATTTGCTAAAATCATAACTTGCTTAAATTAAATTATTTTTGAACATATAAAATATGTTTTCAAACCAGAAAAACATAATCTTTTCAAATATGAATTTGGTTTAATGTTTTGAACAAATAAAAATTCAATTAATATTCATGCTTGAATTAAATTCAATTAAAACTTGTTTAAACTTGCTTAATTCATAATTAAATCATTGTAATTCCTTTTTCAATAATTGAAACATGTAATCCACCCAAAATTTTATGATCTTTTCAAATATGAATTTTGTCATTTGTTTTGAAAAATTTAAATTGCTGAAAACAACCCATGTTTGTGTGTCACCTTTAAGTAACCAAAAATTCCCTAACTTAATAAATAAATTTCCAAACTTGATAAACCTTATTTAAAATTGTTTCTATTGTTGTTATTTTGTTGTTTTCCTCATCCATGCATCATACTAATCCACTTTCACCTGTTGGTTAATTGGAAAACAATTGTTTCAACCAAAATTCATGGGCTTTTTCATATGCAACTCAAGATTGCATATGTGTCCATTTAAATTGTGTTACCATGTCAACTAGTTTATTTTGATGCATCAATTAAATTGTCATGCATCATTCCATGATTGTGCACTATGCCATGTTATTGATTGTTTATGTTTCTGCGTTGTTTGTTTGCTTCTTCTCGGATAGACGACGACGTTGAGACAGACGATACTTACGACACCCCTTCTGAGGATCTAGCTCAGTACCAGGCTGCTGAGTTTGCAGGCAAGTTATCACTCACATGAACCACTGTGTTCCTTTCAACATTGGTTACCGATACTTTCCGTTGTCTATTTCTGCTAGCCCTATGAGTAGTTGTTTCTATAACGAACCTATCACATGATACCCTGAACCCTGATATTGCCTCACCTCCACTCCTATAACCCCGTTGCTTGGGCCCGTGTCTTACTAGCATGCTTAGGGTTGTTTTGCTCGAGTCTGTTACCCGTTACTTTCTGTTACTATATTTTCTATTATGTTCTGGGGCCAGATGTTAAACAACAACCTGTTAATTTTGAGGTAATAATAATTTGCTGATAAGGCACCGGCAGGAGGCCCGGCGTGGTTTTGAGGCCTGCTAGTGTCGACCCTAATTACGAAAAGGGTCTTGTCTACTGATCCATGATGAGCGCACTATCCGCATGTGGGAAGCGTGTATGGGCGCCCCCCTCAATTTGATTCGATTCGCATCTCGTCCAAATCGCCACACTTAGTTCGGGCTTTCCATTTGATGCACGCATATGCAGGTACGAACCCGAGGCCAGGGTGGAACTTTTGTAGTCGGCATTTAGGGCGGCGTGGTCTTCCAGTGCTATGAGGGTCCCCTTTTCTTCGTGGGGCTCGATTAGCCGCGCACGCACAGCACGTGGTGCTTTGGGCTTGATGCGAAGAAGAGTTGAGTTGTGTTGAGTGCCCCGCTTGGTGGGAAAGGCCTTCCTATCTGGCGGGTTATTCTTACGTGTACGGCCAAATTGGTGCACCCCTGTAGGGATAAATCTTCTCGAGAAGCCGTGTTTTCCGCGGTTATGGTTGACTTGGTGAAAGTACTGGCTAACAAGTACTCAGAACAACTTACACCTAACTAATGATAAATTGACTAGTAATAGGCTTATTGACACAACAATATGAACCATCATTAATCCAACTGTGTGAGTTATCCTCGGATTGCTTCTTTGGATAAGGGGCGAGATCCAGGATGGGTTTGTTTGGTGGCTAGTTGTTAGTTGTTTCCGATACGCTATCTTATCTTCTTTCTGTTAGCCGGAAGTTGTATCATGTTTATGTAGTTGGTTAGTGCAGCCAGTTGCAGCATCTTTTATATCCCTTTCTTCCGTTGAACCCAAGGCATCTGTGCGTGGTGTTGACGGGCTACACTTTGGTGAACTGTGAGTCTTGCTTGCCAGTACGTTTATGTACTGACCCCTTTGGGGCTGTGGTTTCCGCAGACTACGCTTACGAGGATCTCCGTGACGGCTACTACGTGGAGTTTGACGAGGCTGCTGACGAGTAGGTAGCGGACCCGGGCAGGATCCGAGACATCGTGGATGGGCTCCGTCTTCTTTTCATTCCCGGCTTCTTAAGCCTATTTGGATTTGTCTGTACTCAGACCCTTTGAATGCTTCCGCTGAGATGTAATGATGTTATGTTGGGACATGTGTCCTCTGGATGATTGTATTTGCTATCTCTGCTCTAGTGAGAGCTATTTGCAACTTATTTCCATCTTTTGTGTCTTAGAGATCTGTTGTGTTATGATTTTGTTCAACGCCGTTGACGTACCATGTGTGTATGGTATGAAGTACGTCAATGGTAGTATCCTGATTTCTATGGGATGATTTACGTAGACGCTGAACAGATAGGGGTTGGTTGTCACACATACGTGTGTTGGCCTACTCGTAAGAGATGCGGGTGCCGGTAAGCCCCGTAATCCAATCCACTACTGTTCAACGGAACTGCGAGTATCCTCTAGAAGTCCGGGTGCGACAAATGGTATCAGAGCCTGTCTGCCTGTAGGATCCCTTTTACTGGTCGCAGTTGAGTCTAGAAACTATTTTGTAGCTATATAGGAATTCCTAGGAATTCCGCCATTTTTCTTCTTTCCCCACCCACCCTCCCTTTTCTGGTAAGGAAGTGCAACGTTGTTTTCTTTTCTCACCTAAACTTTCAAGTTAGGATTTCACGAATCCTGGTTTCTCTAGGATAGTTATATCTACTAGACCATAGGAATGGAGGTGGTTGTGACATGATTTATCATGTTGCCTACTCATGATTGAGAACGGAGGCGTGTAAGCCCCGGAAGCAAATCCTCTATTCCTTAAGCAGTAGATATTGATCCTTTAGAAGCCCGGATGGGTTCTTCCGTAGTACCTCAGGAGTTTTGGTCTCGTGTTTCCCGTTGTTGCTTCGATATCCTGTTCTTCTCAACATCCTTTTCGTCCGTTGAAATCTTGTTGTTGCTTTCCACTTCAGTTCTTCTACCGGCGTCTAATCAAAACTTCCCCGATCATCTGCAGATGGATCTCAGGTTTTTCCCGCAGGTGGTTCGGATGACTCGTTGCGAGAGCACTGCCGGTTATCCGGAGATGCTGAGAGACATGGTCACTTATCTGGGGTTCCGTTGGGCACCAGAGTACCAGGTCTACGAGCAACAGCGAGAGTTTGACCAGACCTACTACCAGGCTATCGTCTACATTCTGTCAGATGATGGCATGAGCGTTGTCCACCGCTACGAGGCAGTAGGTTCCACAGTGGATATGGCCGTGCAGCAGGCAGCTTATGTGAGTCTCACCGTCCTTCGTGCTGACTACTGGGGATTTGACGATTCTATCTATCGCCACATCCCCCGTGGTTACATCACTTCGGAGGGAGCTCACTTCACTCTCTACGACAACCTAGATGTCTACGAGCATGATAACACCAGGCTACACACCACCGCTCAGTTTGTGAGGCACAGTGACGCAGTTGCCACCACACTGTCTCAGGAGTTGGCTTCAGTCAGGGAGCAGCTCTACCTTGCTTTGACTCGTCTGGCGACGTACACCACAGACTTTGTTGGAGATGAGCGCTTTGCACGTTTCGATCAGCCAGTTGGTCGTCGTCTGCCAGATGCTGGAGGTTACGAGCCGATCAGAGGTCCACTCCTCAACCTCGGTGCTGGTTACACTGGGATTCCTCGCTTTGGAGCACAGGGAGTCGACGCTATGTACTTCACCACACCTAGAGTCGCTCTCAGACCACGTCAGATCTATGTGGATCGTCGTTCTACCTACTTTCGTGGGCGTGCTCCTCACCGTACCTCTCGCCGTACTACTCACCGCCGTCCTGCGTGATGAGCATGGGAGTACCGATGTATCCATTCTTAGCTATGTTTAGTTATCCTTTGGCTTTCGAACCATTTATGGTGTGTTGGATATTCTGATGTATTTGAACATGTGATGATGTACCTGTTGGTTATCTATTCATGCATCGGAATAATCTCTCTTTCGGTTACCAAGTCTATCCTTTACTGTTGTTGTGCTAAAATGCATGTCTATTCAGGATGCCGCCAACAAGGAACAACCCGCCTGAGCCACCGCCAATCACGGAGCTGTTGACTCGGATGACTCAGGTCGTGACGCAGATGGCCCAGTTCCAGGCTAATCAGCACAACAACCAGAATGCTCCACGAGTCAGCATCAAGGAGTTTCTGAGTCTGGGGCCGAGAGCTTTCGTGGCAACACGCGAGCCTCTGGATGCTGATGACTGGATCCGTGAGATGGCCAGGGCTCTGGACATTGCTCACGTTGCTGAGGAAGACAAAGTCAAGTACGCCTCCTACCTACTGAAGGGTCAGGCAGCTACTTGGTGGGAGAACTACCAGACCATGAGAGCTGGATACCCAATCACCTGGGGTTGTTTCAATGATGCCTTCCTGAAGCACCACATCCCAGATGGTCTCATGGAAAGGATGCGTGAGGAGTTTTTCTCTCTCAAGCAGGGCAAGCTGGACGTCATTGGCTATCAGAATGAGTTCAATCGCCTCGCTCGTTACGCTGGTGATGAGGTGTCCACTGAGGCTAAGAAGATGGCAAGGTTCCGCCGAGGTTTTAACCCGGAACTCAAGTACGCCCTCACCAACATCAAGGCCAAAGACTTCGAGGAGCTCGTTAACACCGCGCTCAATGAAGAAAATGGGCGCAAGGCGTTCGAGGAGTCTCGAAAGCACTCGCGTGAGGGTGGTTCCTCCTCCAACATGACCACCCCTCCGCAGAAGCGCCGCATCTGGGTGCCAAATGGTGCTGTCACTCGGGCTCCATATGCCCAAGCTTCTCCAGGCTTCGCTTCCCGCCCGCCCAACCCATCTCAGATGCAGGCTCAGAGGTTTTCAATGGGGCAGCAAAGGCCAGATGCACCTCGTGTCGTCACTTGCTACAAATGCAAGCAGACGGGGCACTACGCTGACAAGTGCACTCAGAGGCAGCTACCTCCACCACCACCTCGTCCCAACACAAACCAGGCAATGGTGCGTGCTTCCCCGGCTAAAGCCTTCAACTCCAACAACAGGCCTGTCGGGAGGACCGCAAGGGTGAATCATGTCAAGGTCGACAAAGCTGAGGAAGCTGCTGACGTCGTTCTCGGTACATTCCCCGTAAACTTTAACCCAGCTAGAGTGTTGTTTGATACTGGAGCATCGCATTCTTTCGTGTCAAAGATCTTTGCGAAAACAGTTAAACTACCTTTTGTTGCTTTGGGTTCCCCGCTAGTAGTAAACTCCCCTGGAGCAACTATGCAAACTTCCAAGATCAGTCATGAAAATCAGATTCTAATTGGAGGTCACATATTCCTTGCTTCCCTCATTCTACTTGGCAATTCTGACATTGATGTCATTCTTGGCATGGATTGGTTGAAGGCCAATAAAGCTACGATTGATTGTGCTCAGAAGTCGATAACTCTGTTCCACCCTTCTGGCCAGATAGTCTATTCTCCAAATGAATCAAGTTCTGTTCAGCTGTGCACCCTGGATGCTAAACCTCTACCTCTACTTGAAAATGTTCCGGTGGTTTGTGAATTCCCTGACGTCTTTCCAGAAGAGTTGCCAGGGATGCCTCCGGACAGAGCAGTTGAGTTCGTGATCGAGCTTGAACCAGGTACTGCTCCAATCTCTAAGCATCCATACAAGATAGCTCCTCCTGAACTAAAGTTGTTAAAGGAGCAAATCGATATGTACATGGAGAAAGGTTACATTCAACCTAGTTCTTCCGCTTGGGGTTGCCCAACTTTGTTCGTTGCAAAGAAGGATCAAACAAAAATACTCGTTGTTGACTATCGTCCTCTCAACGAGAAAACCATCAAAAACAAGTATCCAATTCCTCGTATCGATGATCTTTTTGATCAACTTGCTGGAGCCTCAATATTCTCAAAGTTGGACTTGAGGATGGGTTACCATCAAATAAAGATCAGAAAGGAAGATATTCCAAAAACAGCTTTCACCACTCGGTACGGTCTATATGAATACACCGTCATGTCCTTTGGTCTCACCAATGCACCGGCGACGTTCTCTAGACTCATGAATTCTGTCTTCCATGAATACCTCGACAAGTTCGTTGTGGTATATCTTGATGACATTCTTGTCTACTCCAAATACGAGGAAGAGCATCGAGAACACCTTCGTCTCACTCTCATGAAACTTCGCGAGCATCGTCTATATGCCAAGTTCTCCAAATGTGAGTTCTGGATTCCAGAAGTTGCTTACCTTGGTCATGTCATCTCTGCCAAGGGCATAGCCATTGATCCAGAAAAGGTTAAATAAATTGTTGATTGGAAACCTCCTAAGACAGTGAAGCAAGTAAGAAGCTTTCTTGGCTTGGCTAGCTATTGCCGTCGTTTCGTCCAAAACTTTTCCAAGATTGCCAAACCTCTCACTGATCTCACAAAGAAGGACAAGAAGTTCATTTGGTCTCCACAGTGTGATGAAAGTTTCAATCTCCTGAAGACTAAACTCACTTCTACCCCAGTTCTGGTTGGCCCAGATACTACCAAACCTTTCCAGATATTCTGCGATGCATCTCTCCAAGGTCTAGGTGCAGTTCTTATGCAAGAACGTCAAGTTGTGGCTTATGCTTCACGTCAGTTGAATGCACATGAGAAAAACTATCCCACACATGACCTAGAACTTGCAGCAGTTGTGTTTTCCCTCAAGAAATGGAGGCAATACTTGTTGGGTAATTGCACTGAAATCTTTTCCGATCACAAGAGTCTGAAATACATCTTCACTCAGCCAGATCTAAACCTCAGGCAAAGGAGATGGATTGAAAAGATTAAAGACTTTGATCTCACCATTTCTTACACTCCAGGCAAGGCTAATGTTATGGCCGATGCTCTCAGTCGGAAGTCATATTGCAATAATCTCATGATCATGGAAAGCCAACCTCCACTTCATGAAGAATTCAAGAAGCTGAACCTTGGTCTTGTTCCTCAAGGTTATCTTGCGAGCTTGACAGCCAGTCCAACTCTCGAGGACAAGATTCGTTCTGAACAACTTCGTGATGCTGAAATCAAGAAGATGGTAGAACACATTAAAGAAGGCAAGGAGATATTCAAGTCCTTCTCAATTGATGACAAGGGAACTGTGTTCTTCGAAGGACGCATTGCAGTTCCTCAAGTTCAAAGTCTCAAAGATGTTATTCTCAAGGAGGCTCATGAAACTCCTCTTTCCATTCACCCTGGAAGTACAAAGATGTACCAGGATCTTAAGACACTGTATTGGTGGCCTGGCATGAAACGTGAAATTGCTCAATACGTTTCTGAATGCGACGTTTGTCAACGTGTTAAGGCAGTCCATCAGAAAACAGCCGGTCTACTCCAACCTCTGAAAATTCCTGAGTGGAAGTGGGACATGATTGAAATGGACTTCGTCACAGGTTTTCCAAAGTCCAAGAAGGGCAACGATGCAATCTTCGTTGTTATTGATCGTCTCACTAAAGTAGCTCACTTCTTTCTTGTCAAAGAAACAATCTCAGCTAGCCAGTTAGCAGAACTCTACACAGCAAAGATTGTTCCTCTTCATGGTCTTCCATTGGAAATAAGCTCAGACCGTGGAAGCATATTCACTTCTCATTTCTGGAAAAGCTTTCAAGAAGCATTGGGCACCAAACTTCTTTTCAGCACAGCTTATCACCCTCAGTCTCAAGGGCAAGTCGAAAGAGTCAATCAGATTCTCGAGGATATGCTCAGAGCATGTGGTATCTCCTTTGGCATGAAATGGGAGGATTGCCTTCCATATGCTGAATTCTCCTACAACAACAGCTACCAGGCAAGCCTAGGCATGGCACCATTTGAAGCACTCTATGGCCGCAGATGCAGGAGTCCAATCAATTGGTCTGGAGCTGGTGAACGTTCACTCTTAGGCCCTGACATTGTTAAGGAAGCCGAAGAGAAAGTTCGCATCATTCGTGACAATCTCAAGATTGCTCAGTCTCGTCAGAAAAGCTACTATGACAACAAGCACAGGGATATGATCTACGCACCTGGTGACAAGGCATATCTCCGTGTAACTCCCCTCAGAGGCACTCATCGTTTCGGTGTGAAAGGAAAGCTTGCACCAAGATACATTGGTCCTTTCAACATTCTCTCAAGGCGGGCAGAAAATGCCTATCGTCTTGAACTTCCAGAAAAACTATCCAAGGTGCACGATGTGTTTCACGTGTCACAGCTCAAGAAGTGTTTCAAAGATCCAGATCGTGCAGTTGATCATGATTCCATTGAACTGCAAGATGATCTCTCTTATGAGGAGCATCCTGTTCGTATTCTCGATGAGACCGAGCGCAAGACTCGCAACAAGAGCACCAAGTTCTTGAAAGTGCAGTGGTCGCATCATTCCGATAAAGAGGCAACGTGGGAGACCGAAGAGGATCTTCGCAAGAAGTATCCGGACCTTTTCCTTTCTCAGTAGGAATCTCGGGGCGCGATTCCTTCAAGGGGGGGCGTTTTGTAACATCCCAAGTATGAAAAACACCCCTAGATTGTTTGTTTCTTGTTAATTAAAGTTTTGCATCATGTCATCATACTCATTGCATTTGTTTCTTATTTGTTTGCATCTGTTTTTCTCTGTTCTCACAATTCAAATTCAAATAATATTCAAACATTTATTTCATACTTGCTCTGTTACAACCTTTTAAATAAAAAATTCAAATAAAAACAACCATTTGTTTCCATTTGATTCCATAATGTTCAACTATTAAAATGGTGGCTTTAATCAATCAATTATTTCAAATTGCATTCAAAAGTCAAATCAAAAACATCAAACAGCACCCAATTTCAAATTATGAAAGTGACCAAAACAAATATACTCATTTGTTTCCAATTAAAATGATATGATAACCCTAGTTAAAATCTTGTTTTAATAACCATTTAATAACCAAAATTCATCCAAATGCAATCAATTACAAACAGCAATTTTAAATTTGAAACTTTGAAAAACAAAGTTGGCAAGCAGTTGCTTTTGTAATTACTAACTCACCCTAATTTTTCTAAAAATTTTACTAACTTAAAACCCTCATTTTTCTTCCTATTCTATTTTCTGCAAAAAAAAAACAGAAGGAGAAAATTTTTAAAAAAATAAAAACGAGCGCCAGGGGCAGTGGGCAGCCCAGCCCACTTCTTTTCTCACTCCCCCTGGCCCGTTACCGGTTCACCCTCGCTCCCCCCCTTCTGTTTCCGGTACGGCAGCTCATCGGGGGGTGCCACGGCGGCACAGCACCCCGCCGACGGCCGATGCGCGCCCTAGCCCTCTATATAAGCAACCCTAGGCCCCCGCGCCGCTGCCCTAGCCTACCTCCCACCTACCTACCTCGCGCCGCCGCCGATTCCCCTCTCCCTCACTGCAATTCCCTCTCTGCAACCACCCACCGCCGCCGTCCTCTGAACCCATGCATACCGCCGGCGATCTGCTCACTCTTCTCCCTGGCTGACCACGGAAACCGTACCACCGTGTCTTCCTCGACCTCGTCGACACCCCAGCACCCCCGGAGACCTACTGGAATGCCGCCGTGATCCCTGCTGTTGTCGCCGGCGACGACCACCGCTACCCCGAGCCTCTGCTCGGCTACAGCCGCGGTGAGCACCGTGCCTCTCCCTCCTTTTCCTCGGCAGCGTGTCCGCAAGCAAGCCAGCACGCACCCGCACACCCACCAGCACGGCATCGAGCACAACAGCCGCAGAGATCGCCGCCGGCCGCCGTCGTTGAACCCTGTCGAGGTTCAGTCGAGCGCGTTCAGTTAAAAATTCAGATAACGAACCTACACCATAACCTGTCCGCGTTGTGTATACTGTCAAACACTTGATCGCACCGCAGTGGCAGTGCACTGCATCCACGCGCGCCCAGGTCGGGGGTTCGAGCCCCCGCGTCGCGGAAATAACCCATCTTTTTTCCGCAGCGCGCTGACAGGGTGGCCCCCCCTGTCAGCCACTGCTGCTGCCACGCCAGCACGCGGGCCACGTTGGCCCTCTGAGGCCCACTGGCAGTGACCCTGGCTAGGTCACTGCACGGTGTGGACGATTTTTCCAGTTTTCTTTTTCTGTTTAAGTCCTAAACTTTACAGAATGGTCCCTGAAAATAAAATGCAAATAACTTTTGTTTTATAAACCCAAATAATAAAAATAAAATATGTGCACTGCCCTAAATTTAATTATCTATCTATCTAACCTAGTTGTTTTCTGTTTTGAATAACTTAAATGCATTCCAAATTTGAATTCAAACAATTCATTTGTAATATGATAAAATCCATAACTAATTCATACTTAATCCAAATAATGAAAATAAAATATGTTTTCCATGCTCAAATATAAATTTTGTTTCATGATTTGAATAATTAAAATTGCCTAAATAATTTAAACCTTGTTTAACTCATTTAAATTTGCTAAAATCATAACTTGCTTAAATTAAATTATTTTTGAACATATAAAATATGTTTTCAAACCAGAAAAACATAATCTTTTCAAATATGAATTTGGTTTAATGTTTTGAACAAATAAAAATTCAATTAATATTCATGCTTGAATTAAATTCAATTAAAACTTGTTTAAACTTGCTTAAGTCATAATTAAATCATTGTAATTCCTTTTTCAATAATTGAAACATGTAATCCACCCAAAATTTTATGATCTTTTCAAATATGAATTTTGTCATTTGTTTTGAAAAATTTAAATTGCTGACAACAACCCATGTTTGTGTGTCACCTTTAAGTAACCAAAAATTCCCTAACTTAATAAATAAATTTCCAAACTTGATAAACCTTATTTAAAATTGTTTCTATTGTTGTTATTTTGTTGTTTTCCTCATCCATGCATCATACTAATCCACTTTCACCTGTTGGTTAATTGGAAAACAATTGTTTCAACCAAAATTCATGGGCTTTTTCATATGCAACTCAAGATTGCATATGTGTCCATTTAAATTGTGTTACCATGTCAACTAGTTTATTTTGATGCATCAATTAAATTGTCATGCATCATTCCATGATTGTGCACTATGCCATGTTATTGATTGTTTATGTTTCTGCGTTGTTTGTTTGCTTCTTCTCGGATAGACGACGACGTTGAGGCAGACGATACTTACGACACCCCTTCTGAGGATCTAGCTCAGTACCAGGCTGCTGAGTTTGCATGCAAGTTATCACTCACATGAACCACTGTGTTCCTTTCAACATTGGTTACCGATACTTTCCGTTGTCTATTTCTGCTAGCCCTATGAGTAGTTGTTTCTATAACGAACCTATCACATGATACCCTGAACCCTGATATTGCCTCACCTCCACTCCTATAACCCCGTTGCTTAGGCCCGTGTCTTACTAGCATGCTTAGGGTTGTTTTGCTCGAGTCTGTTACCCGTTACTTTCTGTTACTATATTTTCTATTATGTTCTGGGGCCCGATGTTAAACAACAACCTGTTAATTTTGAGGTAATAATAATTTGCTGATAAGGCACCGGCAGGAGGCCCGGCGTGGTTTTGAGGCCTGCTAGTGTCGACCCTAATTACGAAAAGGGTCTTGTCTACTGATCCATGATGAGCGCACTATCCGCATGTGGGAAGCGTGTATGGGCGCCCCCCTCAATTTGATTCGATTCGCATCTCGTCCAAATCGCCACACTTAGTTCGGGCTTTCCATTTGATGCACCCATATGCAGGTACGAACCCGAGGCCAGGGTGGAACTTTTGTAGTCGGCATTTAGGGCGGCGTGGTCTTCCAGTGCTATGAGGGTCCCCTTTTCTTCGTGGGGCTCGATTAGCCGCGCACGCACAGCACGTGGTGCTTTGGGCTTGATGCGAAGAAGAGTTGAGTTGTGTTGAGTGCCCCGCTTGGTGGGAAAGGCCTTCCTATCTGGCGGGTTATTCTTACGTGTACGGCCAAATTGGTGCACCCCTGTAGGGATAAATCTTCTCGAGAAGCCGTGTCTTCCGCGGTTATGGTTGACTTGGTGAAAGTACTGGCTAACAAGTACTCAAAACAACTTACACCTAACTAATGATAAATTGACTAGTAATAGGCTTATTGACACAACAATCTGAACCATCATTAATCCAACTGTGTGAGTTATCCTCGGATTGCTTCTTTAGATAAGGGGCGAGATCCAGGATGGGTTTGTTTGGTGGCTAGTTGTTAGTTGTTTCCGATATGCTATCTTATCTTCTTTCTGTTAGCCGGAAGTTGTATCATGTTTCTGTAGTTGGTTAGTGCAGCCAGTTGCAGCATCTTTTATATCCCTTTCTTCCGTTGAACCCAAGGCATCTGTGCTTGGTGTTGACGGGCTACACTTTGGTGAACTGTGAGTCTTGCTTGCCAGTACGTTTATGTACTGACCCCTTTGGGGCTGTGGTTTCCGCAGACTATGCTTACGAGGATCTCCGTGACGGCTACTACGTGGAGTTTGACGAGGCTGCTGACGAGTAGGTAGCGGACCCGGGCAGGATCCGAGACATCGTGGATGGGCTCCGTCTTCTTTTCATTCCCGGCTTCTTAAGCCTATTTGGATTTGTCTGTACTCAGACCCTTTGAATGCTTCCGCTGAGATGTAATGATGTTATGTTGGGACATGTGTCATCTGGATGATTGTATTTGCTATCTCTGCTCTAGTGAGAGCTATTTGCAACTTATTTTCATCTTTTGTGTCTTAGAGATCTGTTGTGTTATGATTTTGTTCAACGCCGTTGACGTACCATGTGTGTATGGTATGAAGTACGTCAATGGTAGTATCCTGATTTCTATGGGATGGTTTACGTAGACGCTGAACAGATAGGGGTTGGTTGTCACACATACGTGTGCTGGCCTACTCGTAAGAGATGCGGGTGCCGGTAAGCCCCGTAATCCAATCCACTACTGTTCAACGGAACTGCGAGTATCCTCTAGAAGTCCGGGCGCGACAAACACCAGCACCAGCGAGCAGTACCAGCACCAGCACCAACACAAGAAAACCAGCAGCAGAACACCAGCACCAGCAAGCAGTACCAGCACAACAGCAGTACCAGCACAATAGCACAATTTTTATTATCTGCAGAATTTTATCCAACACCAGCATCCTATACAGCAACAGCATCCTCCAGAGGAGTAGTCCAAGTACAGCTACAGCATCCTAACAGCAACAGCAATAGCATCCTCTAATTTTTTTAGAGGAGTAGTCTCAAGATGTCCAATACATAACCAGCAAGAATAAAAAGAGCACTCTAGCAAACAAGGAGTATTTAGTGCAAGCAATCAATATTTAGTGCAAACAATATTTAGAGGCAATGAGTAAAATTATTCGGATGCCACTAGTATCAGGACAAGTTCAAGCAAGTTCACTGAATAAATCACATGGTTCACATACATGTAAGCCAGGGAAAACAACTTAAGCTAGGGAGTGGGGGAGATGGCCAGGGAACAATTATGCTGCGTTTTAACAGATTATGGGATTGAGTATTCTGGCCCTCTCTTGATGGCTTTGTGGATTTTGTCAGCTACCCTCGATGTAGCCGAAGTCAGCGCATTACATGATCTGACCATTGTTTTAGGCTTTTAGCTTAAGTTTTCATTTTTATTCTGCTTAGCTAATTGGTTACCACTTGTAGTGACCCACGTACAATTCAGGGGCTGTTCTCTGTTCTATTGAATATATAGTCCACTGAATTTCGCTTTGTGCCCATATCCCAATAATTGGCTGAATATGCCATATTAGTGATTTTTCTTTGGGGAGATCTTACTGCTGAATCTGTGTGCTTTAATTGCACTGGTTGAACTTAGTAGCCAATAAAAGAACTTTCTCCAAACTTGTTTGAAAATTTCAGGTTGTCAGTTTAAGACTGGAGGGAAACAAGCCAAGCAATGCCCAAACCTCTTAAAACAATCCGCAAGACTGCACTGAATCCGCAAGACCGCAAGACTTATTGATTGCTTAAGCTATCCATTGATTTGATTTCAGTATTTGTGTGGATTACCCTCCACCGCACATGGAGGTGTCTCTGTTCTATCTATCATTGGCATGCCTTTGTTTGTACATTATGAGATCGAAATATTGCCTAGAACTACAGATTCTCAAGGGAGAAATTTTTATTGTGTAGCTCCTCATTTGCAAGGATTGGTTCATTTCACATGTCCATCCAATAAATTATAATGATGAAACGATCATATGTAACTTGTTTGAGAGTTTGTTTTTTGCAATGTGTAAATGTTCATTGGTGCAGTCCTATTACATAGTAGTACTACAGTTTCTGCTGTGGTAATATAACCATTTTAACAGATGGCAAAGCTCTGCTGAAACATAAACTGTGAATTTCAGATGAATGGGAAATAGCTGAAAGACACCACAGCTAGCCCACCTCCATTCCTTACCCTGGAACTGTAACCTTTATATACCAAACCAAGGGTATATTATATACGAGTAATGAGTAGCGTGCATGATCCTCTTCAGCTTGAGCAGGAACAAGAACAGGGCAAGAAGGAACAAGAACATGGCGGGAGGGGAGGAGGAGGGGGCTTACCTAGGGCTCGGTGTAGTCGTTCACGCTGTGGACTTGGTGGGAGGGGAAGAAGCCGTCGGCCTTGGCGGTCCTGCAGCTGCACACGGCGTCGTGGAAGACGGAAGCCTTGGCGCTCCTGTAGGTGGATGGCGGCGCGGATCCTCGTCCTCCTCCTTGTCGTGGACGGCGGCGCGACTCCCCTCCTCCTGGGCGGTGGGCGGCTACGGTGCTGGGCAGCGGTGGCTAGGGCAGCGGTGGGCGTGCGGTGGCTAGGGCGGGAGGGCAGCGGTGGCTAGGGCAGCGGTGGCGGACGGGAGGGGACGGTGGCTAGGGGAGCGGTGGTGGATGGGAGGGGACGGTGGCGGCGATCGATGGAGACAAAGGGGGAGCTAGACGGGAGGGGACGGTGGCTAGGGCTAGGGCGCTGGGCGGCGGTGGCTAGGCCATGCGGAGGCGACGGAATGGAGGAGACGGTGGCTATCTTCTTTCAGATCGAGATTGGAAGAGGAAGAAGCAGAGGGGAACGGTCCCGTACGTGTTATAGCAGAGGATAGCGGTGACGCACCGCGGAGAGGTGCGTCGTGCCTAACGTAACCGTGGCGCACCAACTAACCGCGCGTCGCGCCTAAGCTATTCGTGACGAACCGACGAAAGGTGCGTCGCGCCTAAGCTAACTGTGGCGCACAAGATGGAGGTGCGCCACGCCTATCCGTAATATCTACATAAAAGAACTGCGCGTGGGTAGGTATCAACAACTGATACTTACCCCAGTGGCTAGTGCCCTTTCCTGCCTAGCCTCCCACCAGGGTTCGACTCCTGTCCACCCCCAAATTTTTTTATTTTTTATTTCTTACAAAATGATTCAAAATAAATCAATATATAAATAAATATATACATAGCAAATTATAGTAGATCAACATAGATGTAAATATAATGAAATTTGCAAAATCGATATAAATGCAAAAAATCTCAAATAAAGTGTTGATTAATTTAGAAGTCATAAAATCTCAAATATTCTTATTACATCATCTTAATTTTGTCGAATTCATGCACACACACGGCAACATAATGATTCTTGTAGCTCTAACTAGCGTTTTACAATTTTCTTTCTCTTCTTTGTCGCGGTTGAGTAATTCAGTCCCAGAACACCGTGACTTCTTCGGTGGAATGGGCGACCTGTAGGTAGCGTTGTCCTGCTTCTTCTTGTTGTGTATTTCGTTCCATCGTCGTTGTCATCTTCCATTTTCGGGTCGCCGTACTGGTCAAAGTCTTGCTCGTTGGCTACTCCATCCATTCTGATGATGCTTCTTTTGCCTCTCCGCACGACAACACGGTTAGGCCTTGTCGGGTCAGTAATGAAGAAGCATTGGTCCACTTTGTTAGCCAAGACCCATGGCTCATTTTTTGCGGTGACATTCGTGCCGGATTTGGCTTCAGGTATCACCATGGTGGTGAAATATTGTCCTTCTTTCCTGACGCTCTTTGCCCATGTGACACGGAACATTGGCACCTTCTCTCCGCAGTAGTCGAGTTCCCATATCTCGTCGATCCTACCATAGTATCTTTCCTTGACGTCACCTGTTAATGATTCCATCATTACCCCCGAGTTCTGGTATTCGCAGTTCCGGTCCTTATTTGTCGTGTAGAATGTGTAACCATTGATATCGTATGCCTGATATGTCATGAGGTTATGTGCGGGGCCTTGTGACAATGTGAGTATGAGTTTTTCTTCTTCAGAATAAGGCGTCTCCGGGTGATCGGTCATAATCTTCTCCCTGAACCACTGTGTGAAATGGATGTTGTGCTCTCTGATTATTTCTGCTTCGGTCCTATGTTGTCCCCGGTCACTGTAATACTTCGCGATTAGCAATTTGTGATTTTCCAACCAAGGATCGACCACTGTTAGATGTTGTAACGCGACTAGGTTTGCTCTGTCAAAGTCGTTGCGTCGGCCCTGAAAGTCGACATTCATTTCGCGCTGGCCCTCGCGGTGTCCCCATCCAGCGAGCCTGCCAAAGTGCCTGTTTACGGGCAGACCAGGGTTCTCATCTTTGTCTAGAAAATTCGTGCAGAAAGAGATGCACTCTTCTGTCAGAAAGCCCTTGGCAATGCTTGCGTCTGGACGGGCCCTGTTGCGGACGTATCCTTTGATGGAACCATTCATCCTTTCGAACGCCATCATGGAGTGTAAAAACGGCGGCCCGAGCTGGATGATATCATCCACGACATGGACAAGGAGATGCACCATAATGTCGAAGAATGCGGGCGGAAAGTATATCTCAAGCTCGCATAGTATCACCACGATCTCTTCCTGTAGCCTTGCGAGTTGCTTCACGCCAATCGACTTTCGAGAGATGACGTCAAAAAAGTTGCAGAGTCCAAACAGCGTTTCGCGGACGTGCTCGTCCATTATCCCTCGAATTGCAACTGGAAGTATCTGCGTTATCATCACGTGACAGTCGTGAGACTTCATCCCGCTGAACTTCTGCTTTGGTACGTCTAGGTATCTGCTTATCTTGCCCGCATAACCGTAAGGAAATTTGACTCCAAGGAGGCACTTGAAGAATTGGTCGATCTCCTTCTCGCATAGCGTGAAGCACAAAGGGGGACAGTAATATTCCGTCTTCTTGGCCTTTTTGCCCTTGCGGCGACCTTCCGTCCCATCTAACACATCATCATCATCATCGTCATCATCATCCGGTTTTCCTCCGTGGAGCTCGCCCCTGATATTCAAAAATCTCAAGTCGTTCCTTGCTTTCGGCCCATCTTTGGTCCTCTCCGGCATGTTGAGCAGGGTGCCAAGCAGACTCTCGCACACGTTTTTCGTGATATGCATGAGGTCAGACCTTGTTTTCCATACACCCTCCAACGGCGCCGGCGCCTTTCGCTTCTTTCCCGGCGCAGGGCACTCTTTCCAGTTCTTCAACAGCTCGTTGATTTCCTCGCCGCTCCTTTGACGTGGGGCTCTTCGCATCTCAACTTCATTGTTGAACAGATCTTTGCGTTTCCTCCACGGGTCATCCTTGCGAAGCCACCTTCGATGCCCCAAGAACACGGTTTTCGAAGACCCGGGGTTTCTCTCTAGCTGGAGATACGTAGTGTCATCCATGCACCTAACGCATGCACAGAATCCGTGTGTCACCTGCCCCGCGACATATCCGTAACCGAGGTAGTCATGCACCGTCGTGATGAGCGCGGCTCTCATTGGGAAAAACGTTTCTCCATAGGCGTCCCACGTATTGGCTGGCTCGTCCCATAACGTGGCTAGCTCCTCTTCCAACAACTGGACATACAGATTGATGTCGTTACCTGGTTGTTTTGGCCCTTGAATAAGCATACTCATCTGTATGTACTTCCTCTTCAAGCACAACCAGGGGGGTAGGTTGTATATACATACAAACACGGGCCAGGTGCTATGGGTGCTGCTCTGGTTGCCAAAAGGATTTAATCCATCCGTACTCATGCACAACCTGATGTTCCTTGGATCTTCGCCGAATTCGGGGTATTCGATGTCTAGCGCCTTCCACTGGCTAGCATCTGAGGGGTGTGTCAGCATCGTGTCATCCTTCTCTGGATCAATTCCATCATGCTCTTCTGGCTTCTTCCTTTCCGCGTGCCATCGCATGAGCTTCGCCTGTGTGGGGTCTACGAAATACCGCTGCAGATGGGAAGTTATCGGAAAGTACCACACCACTTTTCGAGGAGAGGCCTTCTTCCCTGTCTTGTATCGAGTTGCGTCGCACACCGGGCATATGGTTCTCTCCGCGTCCGCGCCCCGATAGATGATGCAGTCATTAATGCAAGCATGGTATTTCACGTGAGGTAAATCCAGAGGGCACACGACTTTCTTGGCCTCCTCGATGCTCGTTGGACACTTGTTCCCCGTGGGAAGACGGCCGTGCCAGAATGCCATGTTCTCATTGTAGCTCGCATCGGTCCATCGGTGTTTTGTCTTCATCTCGAGGGTCCTTAACGTTACGTTCAGACGGGTATCCTCGCTCACGCATCCTTCATACAATGGAGTAACGGCGTCTATCTCCAGTTGCGACAGCTTTGATTTCTCTCTAGCAGCAGCTCTGGTGTTGCTAGTCTCCTTGAGAAGCAGAGCTTGGACATGAGGGTCCCGCACCCAGTCCGACGATGATGTCCCGACATCTTCATCATGATGTCCTTCGTCTTGATTATGATCATGTCCCACATCTTCATCATGATGTCCTTCGTCTTGATTATGATTATGTCCTTCATCTTGATCATGATGTCCTTCATCATGTCCGGGAGACTCTTCATCTTCATCACTTGTCGGGTAAAGAGTGTAGCCATCCATGAAACCACGACGGATAAGGTGCGACTCCAAGTCACCACAATCGTATCTGATCAAGTGTTTCAGTTTGCATCTTCGACAAGGACATCTTATCTCCGTCATGCTATTTCGAAACATTTCGGCCGTCGCATGTTTCATAAATCTAGCCACGGTGCTTGTGCTTATATGCATGGTTGCCTGCATAGTAAAAAAAGATCAAATGACAAATTAATTAGAATCAAATTACGTAATATATGGATGATGCATGCATGGTCGTCGACGGAAAAATTCGGCATGACCTATGCTAAAAATAGGACATTCTCGGAGTGCGTGGTCGCCGAAATGGAAATGAATCAAAATTTTGGCAACACATGTCAACTCATTTTTAAGACATCCACAAATTTCATCAAAAATACGCAACACAATTTCGCATATGTATATATGCAACCATATGAATCTTTTGTGACGACGCACCGGCTGATACCGAGCGAGATCTATGAGAGAGAGCGAGATCAACACACATACATACAACACATATACATATCCCTCCAACAACTCACCAACTATAGATCTTGCCGACTCGAGACCGAGAGAGCACGTGTGTATGTGGCTATAGGGAGTGAAAAAGATGGAAGGGAAAGTGGTAAAGTGAGAGATGGGGGTGGAGAGAAGTGTTTACTAGATTCCCCTCACATATATATCAAATAAAATAGGTTAAATAAGTTTTAAATGGTGGGAAAATGGGGGAAATGGGGTGGTGAGGAGGTGGGGGTGACCAGATCTAAAATGGGGTGGATATATGGGGGGGTGGGAGGTGGGGGGTGGTCCCAACCACTTAAATTCGTCCCAGGTATACCCGTGACGCACCTAGGCAGTGGTGCGTCACGGCTATGTTGGATACCCTCGGCGCATGTACCAGTGGTGTGTCACGGCTATAGATGATACCGGTGGAACAGATAGCCGTGACGCACCAGTGGCAGGTGCGCCGCGGGTATCTAACATAGCCGTGACGCACCACTCTGCAGGTCCGTCGCGGGTATGCCTCGGAGGCTCGCCACCCTGGCCCCACACATAGGCGTGACGCGCCTTCTGTTTGGTGTGCCGCGGGTATGTCTATAGGCGCGACGCACCAAACCGTGGTGCGCCACGGGTAATAGGCGTGACGCGCCGTTCCTCTGGTGCGTCACGGGTATCATCACTCCTATAGCCATTTTCCTAGTAGTGAACCATATGTATTATAAAGAAACTTTTTCTTTCATAATATCCTTTGATCATAAGATCAACTTCAGTCTAGGCTATTCTAGGTGAAACCTTGGTGATTCAACTAAGAATACAATTTCACTGTTTATCATGATCATCCTACATCTTTTTGTGAAATAACACACCGAGTCCATATGCCAAATATTAGAATTATTTAAACTTCTAACCTTTATTGTATTGTTGTATTTTTCATAAATATATTCTCAAAATTAATTTAGCACTTTAACCCTTGCTATTCATATAATCATAAGATTATATCTTAATCATTGGTCAATACTTATCACATAAAGTATTACTTTATTTTATGTACTTATCTCATAAGTTATATTTTATAATGTAACTCTTAGATTACAAGCCTATTCTCCACCTTTTTGAAGAAACATCTTCAAAATAGCTTTGTTAAGAATACTCATAATAATTTAGAATTCAATTGAACTTTTGTCAAGTTCAATTTTTCCAGCAATTATTATTTTTACATGTGTTAACATAATGCATTGTTTGAGGAAGTTCTAATATGATCACAATGATAAATCATTTGATCTTGCTCACCATGTTTTTATAACTTTGTATCTTGCACCTGAAATCTCACCTTTATTAGAGAACCTAGTTCTCTGAAGTTTCAAATTTTCATTTAAAACCTCATGCATTATTCTTTGATAGTATTATATCAATTCACACCTAGAATTTAATCCTTTGTGAACTAATAACCTTGCTTTCACATGTATCTTAGAAAATAATGTTTTTAATGATATATCCTATCTGTCAAACAAGTACTTCAATAATTTCTAATTACTTAGGCATCATTGAATAGCTCCCACTGACATTAAAGAAAACAAGACTTCTGTAATTTTCCATGAAGTCAAAACAAATCTTGTTTTACTTCATAAATTGCATTGCCACTCAAAACTTTTAAACCAACCGGCTTTTATTAGTACAGATGAACTTGCCCTTGTATAATTATTACTGTACTTAACAAAACCCTCGAGTTGTACATAGTACACAGACTCGATAAATTTTCCTTCAAATGAATTGTTTTATTAATTTCTCATACAGACCTTTTATACAGATCGATAAACCTTTGCTGCGGATCACAAGATCTTTAGTAGTCAACTCTTGATTTTTCATAAAACTATTTAAAACAAAACAAGTTTTATGATCTGTTTATTCCAACAAGAATTCCTTCAAAAATTTCAACTTGAATTCAATGATATAAAATACTTTTGACTCTAAGTTATTTGGATAGTCTAGTCCTTTTATGATCTTTACTAATTACATGCACATCCTATATTCAAGTTGCCTTGAAACTTTTATGTGCACTCTTGGTTGAGTATTTTCTTGATAAACAACCATGCCTCAAACCTCAATGGCTCTCGGTATTAGTCTAAAATATTTTTCTATTGGAATCGCTTCCGCTTGCATAACTCTGGTAACTGGAGATTCATTAATCCCTTCAAGAAACACTATCCTCCCATTGAATTCAACAAGGAATTGATTCCTTAAGAATAAAATATCTCTAGTAGCAAGACTTTGTTACTTATGTGGTGGTTTTACATAAGGATTTTCAATGTGAAATTGGAACAATCAACAATGTATAACTTTGTTCTCCCGTCTTAGGATCAAGTTTCAATATTTCAGAAACTTTTAGATTCTAAGATTAATGTGTCCCTTTCTAGTTTATTTTCAAAACAATGACACATAGTAAAGAAAATAATTGTTTCCTCAAATTATAAATATACAATTCCATGGGTAATATCAAGTACTATTAGCAAAAGAATCCTTCTTACTGTTGACTTTGTCTCGCTTAGTCAGATTATGTGTTGCAATTTTTCAAGACATCACTAAGATATTACTTATAAAATTTAGTGTGAAGTCTTTGGTTATTTACGAGAGTATTATCAATAATCTTCTCTTGTTGACTTCAATCTGTGTTTGAAAACTTCAATAAATTCACCATTTCAAAGAAGTGTAAAAATAATTAACTCTTTCACCCGATATCTCAAACTTTTATCATGTATATGATATGTTTGAAATCATAATGCCACTCGAAGGTGGTCTCAACTCAATCACAAAATATTTCAGAACAAATAATATTTCACTAGTTCAAAAGATTTGTAACTTGATAATCCACTAAGGGAGTGATCCATAATATTCTGATAAGATAACCAGGACTTTTTCATATGAATCCACAAGAGTATTATGTTGCCAAACATGCGACCTTATTAAAATAAACTGAGTCGAAGCTCACAAACATTTCAAACTAATAAAAAATAAAAGTGGAGATGTCTTCATTCTTGGATGATCCTTTATACGCAAACTTGACGCTCATCAACACCTTTTATTATTCCGCCTCCTTTCCGCACCTCCTATATCAAATGCATAAAATAATTTTAGCAATCGATACACCATAGATACTAGTAAGAATGACAAATATCATTTGGGTATAACTTTTATACCTTTATTGATTTTTTCCTTTTGTTTGAGGAAGATTTTACGCCTCGAGGACACAATCAGCAGCAGGACTGCCCAACACCCGCACGATTGCAAGCCCACACACATCCACCCCTTGATGGCACGATAAGATCGATTTAGTTTCTGTTCACTTGGCCCCATTTCATATCGATCGATTTTTTCAATGAATTCAGATCAATCAATCAACCAAGAGGTTAAAAAATCAGACCAACCAGTTGTTGAAACTCGCACCTCGCCGCACAACCGTCCGAGCCGAATTTATGAAGCCGAAACATCTAGGAGCTAGCAGAATGTGTGCGGCTCCGATCATATGACCCCTAAAGTTGACGACATGCTAACGCGGGCACGAATCCGTAGATCTTTGGCTACATTTGTAGGCCCGAGCGCCAGGGCCTCAACCCCTTGTCAGTGGTTTGCACAATTTCAGCCTATGGACAGATGACCGCCGACCAGTTCCTCCGCCCTCTATGAATCGACAATTGAATCCAGTTTGACAATATCAACTCCATGGATTTATTGGTAAATTCCCCTATCTTATTTTATTCCCTTGTGAAGTTAGCGGCTAGTAGATAAAATCTATTGAAAATTGCGCCTAGGTTTATCCAGGGTATGTATATATGGTATTGTCTCAAGTTGCATATAAAATAATTGTTTATCGACGACAAATATAAGATGGAAATTTTTTATCATCAAAACAAAATCATCATCGCAAAATATTATGGAAGACATCAATCGGAAAGAGCTGGTCAAATAAGGCCCACACAAGAGGAAATTGCTACAAGATCAACATCTTAATTTGAAATAACGGGTAAGAATAAAAACTTGATTTTAATTACTATATAATATGTTGTATTTCATTGTATCCTATTTTATGCATTATAAAGGTTATATAAACCACACCTATAAATCAAAATTTTGCTTTAAAAATTTATACCATTGTAAAGTGGTGCATCAGGGTGACTTTGCCCACCCTGACACCTCCCTTTCACAGTTTTTGCCTGTAATTCTTCCGGAACCTTATGAACCCTACAGTTAAAATCATCGACCTTATATGTTGATGTTATAAACATATTTCTAATATCTTGTGTCCTTAGTTACCTCTCCTATGAATTCTTCCTAACACCGGCATCATTTCTCCCTTGTAGTAATTTCCCCGAAACCTCTTTGATTGACACCGCACTTGTTTCTGTGACATTGCATCGGAATCAAACATTCATAAAACCAATAGCAACATCTTAATTCTCCCAATTAAACATTGTCATGGCTTAAGCATGTGACCCGTAAAGTCTTGATAACACACAAACATGTTCGGGAACTTACCGAACAATAACCAACAACGACACCATGAACGCCCATGATAGCTCTTGTTTGTTCACAAAGATCGAGGGAACCTTATAATTTACTCATTGCACTTATTCACTCAACTTCACGATAGAAAAATATCACGAGGCGAGACTATGTGATCTAGTCTGATCAAACTTGTCAGAGAGTGGTTTGTGTCCTACGGACTCAAGCTCCTTATTACTAGATTCGAGAGGGAGAGTGAATGTGAGATGCTCAAGAAGTTCAGGGGCTTGACGAGGAAATGAGCGAGGCTCACGACAGAGATAGACACTAGGGTTTACCCAGATTTGGCCCCTCTCACGAGGTAAAGACCTACTCCTGCTTGTCTGGTTGTACTTCTTGGCGAGGTTTACAATACAGTGGAAGCTTGGGTGCTTCGGTTGTGAACCCTTAGCTCGGTGGACGGGGTTCCCTTGTTATAGCCGCGCCGTCTCCTTGTTCCCGCTCATTGGGCAGGAAGGGAAAGCACAAAGCGACAAGGAGAAGGACAATACTAGCCCCAAGCTCTCGGTGGACACAGTCCACCGTTGATTCAAGCGATGATCTACAACAGACAGTGGGGTCTTCACGATGACCTCAGGGATTCCGCTCACGGAGGAGCTTTATGCCGTCATGGTCTTCTTGCACCAAAGAGGCAAGTCTTGGGCAGCGCTTCGGGCGTCGCAGATGGGCGGTGGTCTTTAAACACGGAAATGAGTGGCTTTGGCGTTTGGGCCCTCTAGCGTTGTTGCCATCTACGTCATCCACTTTGTCACCCGTGCAGAATTGCTTTCTCCTTACCGGGGAGCAGAGACATGTGCCCTCCGGTCAGAGGGTCACGGGTGAACATAGTGTTGTCTCCACGCGAAGACGTCTGGGATCCCCACAAAGGAAGGTCGATGTAGATACCTCACGAAGGCCCGCGAGGGGGGCACAGCTGCCCCCAAACTGCTAAGTCCCTAGGCCGAGAGATCGCTCGCAAGGCCGTGGTTCCGTGGAGTCTTGCTTGATACACCTTTGGTTGACCAGAAGCCACGGGGCTTTGACCGGGTCTTGGCAGAAGGGTTTGGGTACCCCTGTATCCATTACCCCGACAGTAGACCATGGGCCTGTGTCGTGTACGTGTCCAGAGGAGACGAAACAATGCGGGACCCAGAAAAAATGTCAAGGCCAAGTGTGGGCACGTGGCATGGTGGTTCGCAGAGACGGTTCCCCGCGATCACCACGACGCCTCGGTTCCGCCCCCGCACGTCATCATTGCGACGAGTATCATCTTATCTGTCGCCATCACTTCCCATTAGTCAGAGGGAGGAATAACTGCAGCGAGCCCCTCGGGCTTCGAGGGGGCATGGATTACAATGATAGAGAGAGGGAGAGAAGGAGAGAGGAGCCGCCAGGATATAGAAAGGGGCTCTCTGCACTTCACTCTCCACTCTTCTCCCTGCTCTCTGCCTCCCCCTTCTTCCTTTGTCTTCACCTTCGTACTCCGTCATGTCGAGAGGCAAAGGACGAGGAGGAGCCTCTGCGGCAGCCGCCATACCCGTGCGTCGAATGTCATGGTGGAGGCTGGGGCCAGTCACTCTCACTGCAAAAGGGCGGCGCCCGGTGTCTGCCAGACCCCGAGAGCTCGTGGGCAGAGAGGACGCTGGCCAACGGTGGCTCCTTCGTAGTCGGTGGAGCCTCACACCGACATGGTGGCGCATGAGTTCTTGGTGGGGATGCGCGGCTGCCCTCGCAGCTAGCTCTGCCTGCCGAGCTCTTTCGCTCGAGTCATGGAGAACAAACCTACTTCGGGCTTGTGGCTTCAGGAGGAGAAGTGCCGCAACGGCCCCTGCTGGGTGGATGTGACCCTCACCTCTAGAGGCTATCTGCTCCTGAAGCGAGGGTGGAAGTCCTTTGCCCGCTCGCCTAGCCTAGATCAAAAGCAGATCCTCCATTTCCACTACGACGGCGACTCCACCTCCCCTTGAAGATCTACAGGTTCCTCAGGGGTCGCCCAGAGTGCTGCGCGGAGAGCGAGAGCAGCGGCGACAATGACTCATCGTGCGAAGGCGGGGGGGATGATGAAGAGGAGGAAAATCTCCCCGACATCAAGGCTGGGGAAATCAGCTCGGGCTCCAAATGAGATGATCTCGTGGGGGAGAAGGCGCCGAGGGGGATCTTCTTCTCGGCGATCTTGGAGATGAGCTCCTCCTCAGCGGTTCTCAAATATGAGCACCGTCTTCTCCTTGTTGAAGCCATCCTCGACTATGCTCAGGATATGAGCATCGCCTTCTCCTCACCGAAGCCATCCTCGTAGATAGGGATGGGGGGCTACACCGAGTTTTCGAGAATGTATTAACCTCCTGATACCTAATGTGTCAAAAAATGGCACATCTTTATCTATGTTTAAAACGTATCTTTGTCATGAAAATGAGAGATATCACTCTAAATCTGCCACTAATCACTAATGTGCAATTTATTTGCAAAGTTCCATATCATTATTTTTATTTCAGATATTGGACAAGAAATGCCGCAGCCGAATCCTAACCCTCGGGGAGCCGACGGTTCCAAACATGGCCAACAAGCCTCTTTCCCGAACCCCAACTGATAGGCCAACAAGAAGCCGGGAGGACACCATGAAGGCAACATCAACTCCGGTAACCCGGATAGACGCCACCGTGAACCAGCTGCAGGAGGCAACCGGAACAACAACAACAACAACAACAACCCGAAGCCACAAGCCGGGCAACGTTCACGTGGCGGTGATCGACTACCGGAGCCGGCTGCCCCCGCATCCGGCCCCGATCCAACATCCACGGGGCATGGGGCCTCTGCGGACCATAGCCGGCAACGACGGTCGCTACTGCATTGGACACACTTGCCGCCTCGGACGCGCTAGAAGTGCGCACAGATGACGGGGCAACGGCCCTGGAAGGTGGAATGCACGGGCGGCTCTACGGCAAGCTACGTGTCTATGGTGATGGCCTCGCTCTTGGGTCATGTGGATGGCGAGGAGCGGGCAGCAAGAGTTCCTGGCGTTGATAGCGGCAACTCACAGATCGTGATCTGGAGACCGTTCGCGGGATTAGTGGGTGGTCCAATTGTGTATGCAGAGGTTTTTCTGAGCGAAAGCTCAGCGATTTGGCGCCAATGGCGACGATGCCCGCGGGTATCATAACCCTCTTGCGGGTGTTGTTGTGGCTACCTTTGTTGCATTAGAACTCCGGGTGAAACCCTGGCCCATTACGGTCTTGACGTCGACGACGTGTTACGTCGTTACCCTCTTGGGGGCGTGGCCGTGGAGCCTCGCCCCTTAGAATCGTCCGAGTGTCTTCGATGACAAGTTTGGATTTCCTTTTTTATTTTTAATCTACTTTTTATCGGGTCCGAGTAATTTGTATTAGCTGAGCCGTAAGATAGATATCCGGTTACATTATAGTACTGAAAGGATAGTATAATCCTATGCAAAAGACCAGCGTCTGTCCATCTCCTTCGACACCACCGAAGTGACCACCAAGAGAGAAGACAAATCACCTCTTCACCCGAGCTCGACGCGGCTCCATCGCTGATCTGCAGCTTTACGGACCTCCAAAATAGTTTGCCAGAAGCAAAACCATTGTCGTTGAACGAATCAGACCGGGGCAACGTGTCCCCAGACACGCCATCGAACTCCAGAACTGACATCCCCGTACGACTACAACGTCGAAGGAAGAAACCAGAACTGTCAGCCTCCATCCACAAACCCAGCACAAGATACATCATCTTCCAGCTGTTAACTGCGCAGGCAGCCGTCTGCGCGTACTCTCGGATGACAAATCCTCCCTGCTCCACCATGACGTCGGAGACAACGCCGCAGCAACGGGGACAGAACAGAAGGAGAAACACACCCGATGGGATCGCCGCCACCGCCTCGCCGATACCATCGATGGACCCTAACGCCACCGATCTGAAAGATCGGCGAACACACGATGTCATCAACTCCGAGACGCCGCCTTGAAGGACGCCGTCGGTGTGGGAGTGGAGTTGAGACAGATTTATTCGTCGAAGCGCCGCTCCCACCACCCCAACGACGCACCACGACCTACAAAACCAAACCCTAACTACAGAACGGAGGAACGAGGTCCCCACTCCCTCCTGCCGCCGGAGCGGCAGTCGGAGGGAGAGGGGACCAACGCCGTGGCCGGTGGAGATCGGGGGTAGAAGGTCCTCTTCCTAGTCGCCAAGCTCCCGGCGGCGGCTAGGTTATGAAAACTATCATGTTATTAGCTGAGCCGTTGGAACTTATAAAACATAACAAAGAGCCATATCAGATACGGTCTGCATAGAAGACACCGACGACGCGTCCGGACACGCCTGCAACGTCGGTCCGATAGGTTGGACCCGGACCGAATTCGCCTGGTTTACCAAATTGCTCCAAATCGACCTGCCACTCCCGCCTCCGTCCTCCATTTCCCGCCACCGTCCCGTCGCCCTCCTTCGTCCCAGCCGTCATCGCTCGCTCCGCCGTCCGCCCACCATATCCATATGGATAGGAAACTTGCGGAGCTCATCAAAGTCCTGAGCAAGACCGTAGACGCTGCGGAAAAGGGGGCTGCAGAGATGGTGCTGGCTGCGTCTACTCTACCGCTCGCATCCGCGCCCGTGAGAAGGTCCGCCTGCATGTGTTTGTCCGTGTTTTGAGTGTCGAGTGGGGTGGCCACGGCCAGCTACTTTACTCGCGGGCTCCTTCTCGCGGTGGTCAATTTGCTCAGTCCGGTTAAAAATGCTCTGAGATTCAGGCTCTTTTTCCTTGTTGCGAGATCGCGTTACACTGAACACGCTGGATAATAATGGTGCAAACCTACATGGGATTCACAGCTAAGGCGACCGCCCTTGCCTCAATTATGAGCAGCTCACGGTCGAACTGATCACGAAAAGCTGCAGCTGCCCGGCGATCTTAAGACGGGTCGATCTCATCGCCGACCATGTTCTTCAATATCTGTCTTGTGGAGTTGGTATACTTCTCTAGCAAAGCAGCAACCATTCGCGGGCGTCATCATGTGATGTCCATGCAGCGTTGGATAGCAGCCACGAAGCCGAGCACCAAACCAGGGGGGGCCAGCCGGTCTATCGACAAGGTTTCAGGATAACGCGGGACAGACCGGCTGGCCGGGCCACCAACGCACACGCACCAGACGTCGTCACACCACTCTAGGCCCGGATAGCGTCGGACCGGCAGTTTACTTGCCCTTCATGCACCCGACCGTCGCGCTCGCGCCTGGCTCCGCTGACGCCCGCGCACCGAGCTTAAAACGCGTAACCACCCACCATCCTGCATGATCACGTCCGTCTTATCCTCCCCCTGTCAGGCCTCGTGTGCATGGCCTCTCCTGTTCGATTCACTTTTTCCACCCTCCTCATCCACCAATAGTTAGGATGGTTAAATTGTTTAACCACTAGGGACATATGTCTTGCACCTGACACAAATTTAGGAATATTTTTCTTAGCCACCGGTTTTTTACCATGCTCCAATGGTTAGACCTAGGTCTAACTTTTATTAGACACCACATTTTGATCACGCTCCATACGCCCTAAGGTCATCTCCAACAGGGCTGCTCATTTACGGACCAAATTGTTGTCCGTTTTGTCCATTTGAGCAGCCGTTCGGGACCGTGTCCGCGCGGATTTCGGCCCTGCACCCAGCGGGGCTGCTCATTTGCTGGCCACGATTCGAAATAAAGTACCAAAATGCCCTAGATAATAACAAATGAATATAGGCGCATGCAAAAAGGGCCACGGTTCAGCCATGCGACCACGGTTCAGGCCATGCCGACCACGGTTCGGGCAAAGTTTCAGGCGGCCAGGTGAGGCCATGCCAACTCAGGGCCAGAATGTACAAAAGCGACGCCGGCCGCGTGTTCAGGCCGGCGCCGGGCCCGCTCGGGGCGCGGCAAGATCACTCCTCGCCCCTGCATGTACCGCTGCTGTTTCTTCTCGAAGTAGGCCTTCTTCCTCGGGGTCAGGCAGCTCAGGTCCATGGCCATGATCTGCGCCTCCTGGGCGGCCAGAGCGATCTCGACCTCCTTCCTCTTGTTCTCGGCCTCCATGGCCCTGGTCGAGGCCTCCATGGCCCTGGTCCTAGCGTTCTCCTCCTCGATCTCGAGCTTCTTTGTGACGCCCCGAGATCGGGCACTATGCAGATTTCAGCATTTCCGCCAAAATCCACATAATAACCGATTCCAGGTTGCCACTTGTGATAACATTACAACAGTTCACGAATAATCCACAACAACAACAGAGGAGGTATATACAAAACGACTCAAACGAGTCAAGGATACAACTGATACAATACAAAGATCCAAATGACAGCGGAAGAAACAACATAGTGTCCGACTACGGACAAGATACAAATTGGACTAAGAGTCCTGAAGATAACCGATGGCGTCCAATCCCTGCCCAGGCCAAGCCGGAGGGATTCCCAAGCTAACGTCGTCAGACTTCAAACCTGTTGACTGCAATGTGGAATATGCAGCCACGAAATGGATTCGTGGGTCAGTACGGTTAAGTACTGGCAAGTGGATACTATTGAAGACTTCTGCGGCCATGGTATCGCTCAGTACTGGCAGACCCTGCCACGGCCGAGATCCATCCGTTCTTCTCAGCCACTCCCAACGGACTCTGAGGGCTAAGCCATGCAACTCCAAGTTTTTAATACCCAGCCCTCCAAAGATTGTGGGTTTGCAGACATTTTCCCATGCTACTAGACATTGACCCCCTTGGGCATGCTCTGAACCGGACCAAAACAGACCCCGCATCCATTTATCAATTTCCTCCAACAGCCAACTAGGAGCCTCAGCCACAAGCAGCTGGTGGACCGGCCTCGCCGCAACCACCGCTCTGACTAAGGTTAATCTTCCTGCTCTGGCGATCATCCCACTCTGCCATGATGGCACACATCTGAGAACTTGGTCAAGCAACGGCTGCCATTCTCCTTTCGACAGTGGACGAAGTGCTAACTGAAGCCCGAGGTATTTTATTGGGAAACCCACGATGTTACAGTTTAGCGCCTGTGCAACCAAGGTCTCATCTGTCTCCTCTCCGCGGATGAGCGTTGCGGAGGTCTTGGCGTAGTTTATTTTTAAGCCAGAGGCCTCCCCAAATATATGCAGGAGTTGCCTAGCAGCCTCCAAATCACTCTCAACTGGCTTGATGAAGAGTACTACATCATCCGCATAAATGGACACCCGCTGCTTTGCTGTACAGCCCGAAAGGGGGGCAAACAGCCTCTCCTCTACTGCCTTAGAGATGGTACAAGTGAACACCTCCATCACCAAGACGAACAGCATGGGGGATATAGGATCCCCCTGTCTCAAACCTCTAGCGTGAGATATTTTCTTCCCCGGTACTCCATTTACCAGAATCTTTGTATTGGCCGTGCGAAGTAGGATTGATATCAGTCTACACCATGTCTCACTGAATCCCATCTTCCTTAACACTTCCAGCAAGAAGGACCAGGATAAGGAATCAAAGGCCTTGGCTAAGTCAAGCTTTAGCAGCACTCCCTTCTCTCTCCGAGCGTTTATTTTCCGAGCCATCTGTCGAACCAGGATGAAGTTGTCATGAAGACTTCTTCCCTTGACGAACGCTGATTGATTGGTACTGACCAACTCTCCCAGTTTCCTCCTAAGTCTGTTAGCGAGGATTTTGGAGAACAACTTTGAGAAGCTATGGACGAGACTTATGGGCCTAAAATCGCCCACCTCAACATCATCGGGCTTCTTGGGGATCAATACCATCAAGGCACTGTTCCGCTTTGCAAATCATATGCCCATCTCCCACTACAAGCTTCTGCAAAGCCGCCATGATGTCTGGCTTAATGATACTCCAAGCCTTATGGTAGAAGGCCCCAATAAACCCATATGACCCAGGGGCCCTGTCCGCAGGAATCTCCCGGATCGTGTTCCAAACTTCCTCCTCCGTGAAAGGTCCATCCAAATCATCTAGGCTCATGGATGGTAGCCCGATAAACTCAAAGTCCAACGTGGACTCACGTGTCTGCAGATTCCCTAACAACCTGCAGTAGGCCTTGAAGAAAGCCTCCTCCTTTTGTACCTGCTCTGTGATCAAGTTATCCTCCACTCTTATCCCCGGAATGAAATTCTTGACTCTTCTGCCATTTGCCACAGCATGAAAGAGTCTGGTGTTAGCATCTCCCTCCTTGAGCCACCTAACTCTGGAACGCTGCCTAGCCATAGTCCTCTCAAGGGAGGAGAGTCCCAAGATAACTAGTTTAAGCGTGCGTCTCAGCCATGCTTCACCAGGGGAAAGGGGCCTCCTATCTTGTGCGTCCTCAAGTCTGAGGATTAAGGTGTTTGCAATGGCGAGCTGGATCTTAATGTTGCCCACATTTCTCTGTCCCCAAGACTGCAGGTGCCTTGCGAGGTTTCTGAACAAGGCATCCAGCCTCTTGAAAGGGTCGACAAGCCCTTCCTCACATCTCCAACCCTCTTTAACCGCGTCCTCAAAACCTTCCAACTTGAGCCAGAAAAGCTCAAATCTGAAACGCCTCTTGGGCCTAGCCACCGCGCCCGTGGAAAGGTGCAGCGGGGTGTGATCCGACACATTGCTGGAAAGAGCTTGCAGGAAACAGTCCGGGTAACAGATATCCCAATCGACTGATGCTAAAGCTTTATCAATACGTGTCATGGTTGGAGTGGCTCTCTCATTACTCCAAGTAAACAGGCGGCCATGCAGGTATATGTCCCTCAGCTCATGGAAGCTCACAAAGTTCCTGAATCGTCCCATCAAGTTCCTGTTCAGATTGGCATTATTCTTCTCAGCTGCCGTCAGGATCATATTAAAGTCCCCCACTAAGAGCCAGGGGCCGGGACATAATGTCCTTCTCTCAGACAGTTCTTGGAGGAACTGAATTTTCTCAGCATCCGTTTGTGGTCCATAGACCGCAGTGAGCCACCAGCATTTATTATCAATAGTGGTCACTTCTCCAGTCACCGCAAACGTATCGATACTAATATGGCCTAGGCTCAACACCGTTGAGTCCCATGCCACTAGGATGCCCCCTCTTGTGTCTACTGCTGGCAAATACGTGAATCCATCGAAGGAAGGACCTAGACATTGCAGCACAGTATAACGGTCAACAACATTCAGCTTAGTCTCTTGCAAACATACAAGGTTCACTTTTACAGACTCCACAAAGCTCCTAACGGAATCTCTTTTGGCCGGATCATTCAAGCCACGCGGATTCCAACTCAGCATCTCAAAGTTTGTATCCATTGAACACAAACCGACTCTCTCCAGTGTCAGACTTCCTCAGTGTGCGCCAACCGGTGAACTCCCCTGCTGGATCATGTCACCCAGGGGAGGCAGGGCCTTCCCAAAAATGGAAGCAACCACCCTCAGGTGGTCATCCTTCATGGGCGAATCAAACAGGCCTCGGAACTCCTCAAGAGCCTTCTCGTCAACCACCATGTTGTTCGGAATCACCCCTAAAGCCTTGAGGAGTACGTTTTCTGCAGCGGAGGCCTTCTTGAGTGGCTTGCTGGTGGAACAAGGGACTGCCGTGCGCCGCGTCTGCCTCCTGGGGGTGCAAAGTACCCCTCCTGCTGGTGGGGCAACGGTAGCCTCCACTTCCCTCAAAAGAGGGGGGGCGAGTTTCTTCACCAATCCCGCACAAAAAGCGCGCAGTCTACTGATTTGCAGTGCGTCGGACTGTCCTTGGGCATCGTCCGGCGGTGATGACGTCAGCCCTACAGCACTTGTGGTACCATCGTCAGCATGGACCTCTGAATCCTCGTTTTGCGTGAGCGAGACCTCAAAAAATTCCTCCTGAGTCATCTCGGAAGACACGGTCCTGGGATTGGAACCTGACGAGTCAGTCGTAAACGAGCAATCGGTAACATCCAAGCACTGCTCACCCCGTACAAGGTCCACCGCGGGTCCAGCACCAGGTCCCACACAAACAACTAGCTGGCCATCCTTGTTGGCAGTGGGGCCCGCGGCAGCCGCGGCTTCACCCACCGATCGTAGCAAGGCTCTATCAGACACAGAAAGACTGTCATCGCTGACAGTGGGGCCCGCACTAGGAGCGGCTGCACCCACCTCGCGTGTCTTTAAACCGGCCCTAACCTCCACCGTGTCCACTACAGGAGTGGAAACTCCCTCTGCCAGCAGCTCATGCGCGTGTGTCGCAACGTCCTTGGCCGATCCGCGCGCAACATCCACCACAGGCAAATCAGAATGCAGTGGACCCACTGCATCGATCTCCACGCGGGTAGGGCTGGCACTGCCATCCAGAGGGCCCACCAAATCAGAGGCCGTAATAGGCGTAGGGGGCGCCCGGCCAACAGGCAGACGTCGTGTGGCCTCCGCACGGTTCCCTGTGCCCGCAGTCTTCGCTGTGGGGCCCGTCGAAAGGACGGCTGCGCCCACTTTTTGCAGTTCATCAGGCCCACAGCTTTTCCTGCTCGCCTCTGGTTGGCTCTCCTCCAAATCGACCCGCTCTTTTGACTGGAAAGTAGCCTGCTGGCCCACCGCCTGCAGCGGAACGGCAACCTCGGGATTCTTCCGCGAATCAGGGCGCGACATCTAAATTCGAAATTGCCCCGCGCCCCTGGCCTCTCCTGGGCGGGAACCAACGTGCGCACCGTGTCCCCCCACGATAGGCGGTAAGCGCCAGTTCAGCGGCGGGGCCACCACTTGTGCGAAGGAACGTGTTTGACCGGCCCCACCTCCTCCAGCCTGGCGGTCATCTTCTCCACGGGAGTCCAAGACACCTTTCCGCCATAGGAGCCGGCGGTAGGTCCTGTGTCTCTTCTCTGCACCTCCAAAATCCGGCGAGCCTCCACTGCCTCCCTCGCTCGGTGACCGCGGGCTGCCCGTTCCGACTTCATCTTCCTCGACACCGGCAACGTGGATAATTACCTTGTAGCGCAGCATATCGACACGGTCCAAGTCCACCTCCGGAGTTGGGCTCCTATCTCGTCCCGGTGAGGAGCGCAGCGGCGAGCAGTAACCAGGCGGTGGAGTGCTGTCACCATGACCCGCGGGCTCCGGGATAACCAAGGTCCTCACACGCGGGATCGCGCGCCAATCATCTGTCCACGCCTGGAGCCGGAACAAGGCCAGATCCTCCCTGGTATTGGTCTCATACGCGAAGCGCCCTACCACGCAGGAAGTACCAAGGAGGTCTTCCACTGATTCAAGGGCCCAAGCATGAGGGGGCACCCCTTCCATGACGATGTCCACCTTCTCCTTCATCGGAACATGCGTGGCTTGCGCCTGACGGTTCCAAGGCCTGCAGAATAGCGTGAATTCCCCGCAGTCGAATGATGGCAGTGAAGCTAGCCTCTTTCTGCACTCGTCGTTGGCAAAGACGAGGAGAAAATCTTCCGGCGCATATGAGTGGACGAAGACGAACTCGAAGGAGACATCCAGCCTGGAGCGGAGCGCCTCTTGCACCTGGGCGCACGTCACCGGCGGCCGCGGCCCCCCACCGAAGCAACCATAGCATACCGTAGGATGTCCTCAAGGTCTTTCATCCCCGGATGGTGGCGAAAGACACAGATCGGTGCCTCCGATGTCGACCATGGCAACGCCGCCGAGCGGTTCACCTCTAAAGCCGGCATGGAGCGGTGCACCTCCGGCGACAGTGAGGCACGCGCAGTTTCTACTGCAGCGCCCTCTCTATTCCTACCGTGGTTCACTGTCCTTGCCAACTCCGGCGGCGAACCTCGTTGGGCGCGCTTGGCCAACAGCTCCCTTCTCAGTTCTTCCTCGCTCATCGCGCTTCGCGCCGCCCTGCATTCCCAAGCCGCATGACCCTCCTCGCCGCACCGGTTGCACACCTGCGCGTTCTGGCACTCCCACTTCATGTGCCCGGGGAGGTAACAGTTGAAGCAGACCCCAGCGAGCTCAGGCGGCACCGGCGAGCGCGGGGAGGACGACGAGCGCTGGACGGGCGCGGTGGCCACCGCAGCAACCCTCGCCGCCGCGCGCTGCGTAGCCTTGCGTTTCCTCCAGAGGGACTTCCGGGAGGGGGCCGCCGGAACCCAGGTCAGCCTCCCCTGAATGCCTCCTCCGCCCTGCGCCACGGCCTCCGCCGCGCCCGACGTGGCGCCCCGGTCACCACCGGAACGTGCCGGGGAATCTTCATCCGAGGAGGAGAGCCCGAGGCCGGAGACGATTGGCCGCACGGAGGACGCCGACGAGCCCGAGCAAGGGGATGCACGTCCGGTGCGCTGGCCACCGCCGACCAGCTGCGCCGGGGCGCGCGAGGGCGAGCCCGCCATGAGAGCCGGGCGGGGGAAAGGGAGTGGAGGGGAGGGAGGTGGACGCCGGGGCCGGAGCGGCCACCGGCGGGGAGGAGGACGGGGGAGCTCGCTCACCAACACGCGCGCGCGCTCGTCCGCTCACCTAGCTCGCCAGAGCCGTTTAGAGACCGCAGTGCAATTCTCGAAGGAGAATCCTTCCGCTGAAAGAGACAATAGACACCACATTTTGATCACGTTGCATACGCCCTAAGTGATGTTATCAAGTGCTCGCGAAAGTCAGCTACGTCCAAAAGACTATATTATCCGCTGCTGCCATGGGATTGTAGAGGTATCGTGGGCAGGCTACCCTAGAATCATCGGTGCAATGTTTTCTTATCAAAAGGGTTCTAAATGGGCAACTCATGACTATGCTAAACAGGTCATTAGGGAACGCCTAGATCAACCTATCTTTGTGGGCAGGGACCGAGCCACACTCCAGGCAACCATGGCCTTGGCCCGGGGTGCAAGGCTTGCGTGCAGACTTAAGTATGCACCGTAGCGGCAGTGTAACAGTTAGTTTAGTGTAGCTACAGTGTACGAATCTGGCCTGGGGCGTAGGACTACCCTGCCTCCGCCACTGTTTGTGGGTACAAATTCAGCTCACTTCTCATATGCCTCTCCTAAAATGTCACCTCTCCAAACTACTCCTGCGCGAGACGTTGATTTAACTGTTGCAGTTCGCTGCGGAGCTGAATAAAATTAGGCGCCATTGTTGTTAAAAAAAAACTCCAGCGCTGCTACCCATTTTACCCCATCCACCCACTTTGTCAGGGCAGTCCAAAATCGGGTCCCAGTGACAGAGAAACCATGCGACCAATCCGGATTTGCTACATGTCCATGTGTAAGCACAAAATCTGACTGTTCGCTGCAAGATCGTTTCGTACTGCATGTCAGGAATTGCCACATTTTGCTTGTTACAATTTTCGAGAAAGTATTTTTGAAATTGCTAAGAATGCCTACACGTAAAATTAGATATATTCAATTATCTTTTGTAAAATAGCACCAACACTCAAATATGCTCGTTGACAATTATATATCACAAAAGCAATAATTTTTCTTTTTAGATCACAAAAGTAATAATTTTAAGAAGTGATTGTTTAAGAGACCACTATACGATCTCGGCTGTCTTAGGAAGTCCGAAATGTTCCATAATAGGCGTAGCCACGTTGTCTTGAGGGCAAGATAAGTGTACATAAGATTTTTTGATTGGACAAAGAAGTCGGTTTTCTAATAGGTTTCGGATGATAGAAACCTACCGGAACTCTCTCAAAATTTGGATCAACATTATGAACGATCCATGGGGCTTGACCACCTATCTATAAAAGGAGGCCAAGGGACATTTCGAAGGCTCTCTAAGTCGCAACCCTACCTCTCCAAGTCGCCGCACCACCACCCGGGTCAAAACTCTAGCCGACGCCGCCTTGCATCTCGCACTCTTGCTGTGCCGCGTCGCTGCCTCTTGCACCAACGCCACCGTTCTCGCGTCTCCGTCACCTCCATGGCGTGGATCTAAACCCTAGGGCTGGCGTGCCTATGATTCTCTTCTCTCTCCGGGAGCGCTGCCGTATCGTCTACCCGGTTTAGATCTAATCTAGAACGGCGATCGCGGAGCACCGTAGTTTTATCGACTTGATTCTCCACTTCATCCATGTGCTTGATCACATGCCACCGCAGTGACGCTACACCCGTACGTGTGGATACCCTGGAGGTGTTGAGTTTGCGGTACTTGATCGTGGGATATACTGTAGCGCCCTACCTTTTAATAAAGGTAGAACACATGTGTAACCTGCTATTCCCGGATCACTAATAGTATACACATGAGAAAATAAAATATTCATTGCAATAGCATAATTCTACATCGTTGATCCAATGGATATGAAACAAAAATATCCTTACAATTGGCATAGTCATCATCGACTAGCTTAAATAACAATGTTTCAAAGTAAACACAACGGAAACATATCTTCGATGAGTCTTCTTGACTTCATGCGCCACAGACAGAACATGTTGACGATAGACTCGAGATCCTAAACGAAATCCTCACTCGTCTTCAGATTCATCTGCACGTTGGAATATGCAGCCCTCACAAGGGAGTAAGTCAGTACAAACAATGTAATGGCAAGTGACACTTCTATGGTGGCAGTTTTGAGGAACAACTAGCTACATGATATTTGGCTGGTGGAGTCTGGGCTATTTGCATAAAGCTAGTTTTGTCCTATATTTGCTAAATCATTTTAATAAAAATGAAGACTTTAGTATAATCATCATGGCTAAATCCACCATGAAGGTTGACTGTTCGTCATGGCTAAATTCACCATGAAGTTTGATAAATCGTTATGGCTAAATCCACCATGAAGTTTGGTAAATCATCATGGCTAAATCCAACATGAGGTTAATTTTGTGGCATCATGGCTAAATCCACCATGTGCCCTAAAAGGGGTTTCTACCATGTTTTATTCCATTCAGAAAAGATGAGGAGATCGTTCGGCACCAACTCTGTCTAGCTGCTCAACTGGCCCATAACCGGGGACACGGCTAAGATCTTAGTTTTTAACTCTACAGAGGTTTTGCACTTTCACCTTGAGACTCATCCTCCCCGAGAGAAGAATGAGACAAGATCTTCGGGAAGAGGGATTCAACCATACCAGCATGACTCGACGCTCCTAACATTCTACCACCCAACGTCATACAACAGGATGAACCTCCACAACTTACTTAATCTTGGCAGAGCCCATATTACCTCAAGGCTGCACTGGAAGCTAACTAAACATTGAAGACCTACAGATCTCTTTAATCCTGGGTGGCAATCCACAAGTGTACCCTCAGGTGATAACCACCGCATCCATGGCTAAATCCACCATGAACATGGCCCCGAGTAGCCACTCAACATAATCCATTCATACCAATCCACCCAGGTGTTTCATTGGGTTGTTACTTTTAAATTTTCAAATCATCACAACCCAACAAGTAGCAGCAATAGTTGTGATAGCATTCTAGTATTGCTAAACTAGTATCTAGCGGAGGTTTCAGGTTGGCTACGCACTACTAGGTATTTTCTAAGCATGACATATACTTTGGAAAATAAATAAAATCACCTATGATGCATACTTTTGAAAAACTCTAATGCAATGTAAAAAGTGGGACATGAGCATCACTTGCCTTGTGGAAGTTGATATAGAACATTCTCTTGACAAACAGAAAGTTGCTGTCGGTACAGTCTAAACAATACAAATAAATAACAATAAACAAGCAATTCAACAGCATACAAACCAATACAACACAATATACAATACAGAAGCATAGCCAGTTATTCAACTTGATTGGTGTTAACATGGACAAGGTCTTGACACATAATTCAATCTGCAAAAAGAAATATGATGAGATGATTATTGTTTGGTCTTTTGTGGACAAGTTCAAGTTTATCTTAATAATTAAATTTATGAAAATGTACTATAGTGGTTTGAGTTAGGCTCAACACATAATTCAATTTACAAAAGTAATTATGGTAAAAGGGTTGTCAAGAAATATCACTTCACTCTATCTACAAAAGAGGTGGATGTGATAAGGTTTAGGGTTTAATACTTAATTCAATGTACAAAAAGGAATTAAGATGTTTGGGTCAGGTTTTCCACATTGAAAAAGCAAACTTGTTGCAAGGGTCCTAGGGTTGGTCTTTTATCACAAGGATCACACAAGGTTTTTTTCTAAGGGTTTTTGGAAAACAAATTCATGATCAACATGATTTATTGGCTTTGATTAGTAGGGTTGAAGCAATTTACAATATGGCTTGTAAATTTACAAAAGGTATTGGGATATGGGTTTTGGTCCAAAAGTTACTTTCCATATGGTCAACATGAAATGGGTGTTGTTTTTTATCAAAATGATCACACCACAATTTTCCTAAAAGGGGGTTTCATCAAACAATAGTTATAGTATAATGATTGACTACTATGGGTGGTTTATATGGCAAGGATTACATGGAATGGGTTCTCTGGTCACAAATAGTTTGGGTAATGGTTTCTCTGGTCTAAGGTTACTAAATGGAACAATTTTTCAGAAGACAACTAATTAAAATTATTTATAGAATTAAAACTAGGTGCAAAATACTCAAATCGTTATTTAAATTCTAAACTCCATTTTAATTGGTTCAATTATTATTTTGGGACAGAGGGTATGAAAGTACACATCCTAAGGATTCCAAAAATATTTTATTTGCAATTTTTGGGTTTGTAGAATTTGAATTATGCCAGAATTCATCAAACAAACATATTTAAAATTGAACCAATTTAAGTTTGTCAAATTTGAATTTGGACAGTGCCAAAAGTTTCTACATGTTCAGGGTATTTCAAAAAGTCAAAGTTTTCTAAATTTGGCTAAGTGGATCAAAAGTTATGATGGTTGCAAGTTAGAGGGACTTTTTTTTGTAAAACTGCTAATTAATTTATATTCGGAAATAAAACAGGAAAACAGCCGGAATAGGTGTCTGGCTGTGATTGGCTGGCTCCGCTGACTAGGCGTACACGTGGCGTGCTGACTGGGTTAAGTGGATTGATACGGGACGTTGGATCTAGATCCAACAGGTGCATACCCCTTCGTTTATATACTCTAATATGGGCCTTCCGTTTTAGAATCAACGACAGAGGAGAGAGTGGGGACTCACCGGTGGAGGCTCTTGCCGGAATATGGCACCGCGGCGGCCGGAGAGGCAGAGACTTCACCGCGATGGCGCTACGGGGGTGCTCGGGCTCGGGGAAGACCACGGCGACGCGCGACGCTTCATGGAGAACACGATAGTGGACTTGGCGCACCCTCTCGCTTCCTCGGGGCGGTCGCGACGAGTGGTCGGAGGCGGCACAACTTTGGCGAGGATGGTGGGGCCGTTCTACAACACATGAACATTGGAGGAGGGGTTTAGAAGGTGCGCGCAGGAAAGTGGAAGAGAATGGGAGCATGGTAGGGCGCAGAGGAGGGCTCACCGGGCCGGATTCGACATCGAACGGTGGCGGCCTACGGAGGTCCGGTGAGGAAATTGGAGGACCAAGGGGCTCGAATCGACCGGGAGGCAGAGGGAAAAATTAGAGGGAGTCCGGGGGCACTTCTGGAGGGGGTTAGGAGCGAGGAGGGAAGCCGAGAGAGGAGATTTTGGCGTCTCCGTTTCGCCGATCGTGCGCGCGAAAAAATCAGACGGAGGTGGGGGATGACAGGTAGGGTCGGGCGGTCAGTGAGAGAGGGAGAGGGAGATGGGCCAGGCTTCTATTGGGCTGGCAGCGCGCTGCGCTGAGCGACGGGTAGGAGATGGGCTGGCTCGGGCTGGCCTGTTTCTTTCTATATTTTTTTTGTTTGAGTCAATTTTATTTTCTGATTTCTTAATTAATTCATATGTTTTATTTGGAAATTCCAATTAACTTCAAACAAATTTCTAAATTCTTATAAAATCATTCTCTTTCAATTATGAATATAAATGTGTTGTTTCCAACACATTTCAAAATTGAATTTTGAAAATATGGATAATGCCTTAATATATTAAAAAATCGTTTTAAATAAAAAATAATAATTGATTGGAATTTAGTTTTAATAAAATTAAGAGAGGTGGTATCAAATGTAATCATTGGTTTTCAAGGTCTTTTAATTGTTTTCAAAACAAAATAATTTATATAAATACTTTATTGGCTATTTCTTGATATAAAACTTGAAAGGCATTATGGAAATATTTTTATTCACATGAAATGTTTTTGGAGATATGAAGAAAATAAGAGATAGTAATTCTCTGATTTTTAATATCATAAGCATTTCAGGGTTATAAATGGGTTGAAAATATGTTTGTAAAGAGGTTTGCTAAGAAGAAATAATTTCTCTTTACAATGGAAACTAGATTCAAAAAAAGCTTAGGGTTTAAGGAATAAAAGTAATTTGGATTCTTAATTCTAATTTCATTGGGATGTGTATTGTTTTATTTTGTTTTCTTGCACATCAATTTGGTTTTTGGTGACTTGCATAACATGAAAACAAAAAGTTTCAAATCTTTGTGATTTTTGCACTTTCCAAAAATCAGGGATGTTACATATACATCTTCTCGCGACTAGACAAGTCTAGTTACGGGGATCGACTACATTTAATTTCACGTCGACCTCGTCATTGACAAACTTCCCCTAGCTCGATCTACGAGGGTTGGATCCGTTGCCTCTCCCTCTCGCATATGGATCTTGGTTATGCGCTAGAATTTTTTATTTTTTGTAACATGTTTCCCTAATACATGGGAGGGGATGTTGGAGCCATGACCCCTCCCCCATGGCCGATTTGAAAGACACATGTTGATATGTCTATCTCATCTCTAATTTTATCTATATTTACTAGTATGATCCCCTCCGAGTTAAATTATGCTCAATTGGCCCCTTGTATAGTTTTCCTGGTTTTGTCCTAGTTCTATCACAAAGAAAATTTTGCTATCTTGCATAACTGGAAAGGAGAAAGCGGAAGCTTTGAAAAGTTGACAAGACTCATCTCTCGTTTTCAATTGTCCAGTGCTAAAAAGTTCCTAAATTCACATATCTCTCTATTAGACGTTGCTGCTTTATTTATAAAGCGGGAAAAAGGCTGTTTCATGAGCGAGACTGAGTATAATATTTTTTTTCGAAAGAGAGCTTTTTCCTTTTCGAAAGAGCATATTTTTTTCGAAATGGGCCGCGGCCCAGCTAATACAGAGGCTAGCGTCGAGTCGTAACAGCCTCGAACAATTTCCCGGTAGGAATCGCTCGGGCGGTACCGAGTCGTGCGTTGCCGAACAGGCCCTAGATTCCTAGCTCGGCTAAATTGTTCGGCTCAATAATAAGGCAAGGCCACCAAAAAGCGAGCAGGCCCAAGTTACCTATTCGCATAGCTCACCGTACACTCGTGCTGTCCTCTAAAAAAAACGCCCGTTCGTAGTAGGAAAAAAAAAACCAAGCTCACCTTTACTTTCTCGTCTCTCTCGTAAGCCCGGCAATTCGACCCATGGGTACGTCCGCCCATGGGCACCCGACCCGAATAGGTAGGGTATGGGTCGTCAACTTCGCCCATGAGTAAGACCCATGGGTGACCCGATTAGTCGTGGGTAGGGTATGGGTACAAGGTTATACCCATGGGCAACCCGATGGGTCGCCCGATTAATATTAGTGATCATATAATTTTTAAATATACATTATAGTTGATACATTTTGTGTAGATACACTACAAGTAACATATCTAAACCTAGCAGCTAGCCAACTCAACTCCCTTACACCACTAGCAGAAATAACCATTTGGTTTGGCCCATTATTGTACATATAAACTAACTAGAATAATTATTTGCGGACTTTATTTTATCGCATGTCATTTACGGAAAAACAAAACTTTGACCCGATGGGTTACCCGATAGAGTCGACGACCCGACGGGCATGGGCATGGGCATGTCCCAGCGCCCATGGGCAGGGTCGTGGGCAGAGATCCTTGCCCGTTTAACTAATGGGCATGGGTTTGGAAGAGGTCGACCCGGCCAAACCCGACCGGATTGCCAGGCTTACTCTCTCGTCGTTCAAGTGCCAACTCAGATCTTCCCGACCTCCAACCCCCGCGAGCTCTCACAACAAACAACACTGCCCCCGGATCTTCAGATCTCTCGCGCTCACGTCTAAACCCGCTCCCCGCCCGCGACGACGCCGCTGCCGCTTGCGGCGGGCGCGGCGATATGCTCCGCCTCAGGGCGTTCCGGCCGACGAGCGACAAGGTGGTGAAGATCCAACTCCACCCCACTCACCCCTGGCTGGTCACCGCCGACGCCAATGACCGCGTCTCGGTCTGGGATTGGGAGCACCGCCAGGTACCACTTTCTTCCTGAGATCCCGCTCTGAATTGGGCCCTCTTATACTTTTCGTCCCCATTTGTTCTCGTCCTGCTGAACCAGCTTAGCAACCTCTCTGTCGGCGATTGAACTGATCGCCACTTGCTTTGGAATTCGTTCGTGTTTGGGGGATTAGGTTATCTACGAGCTGAAGGCAGGTGGCGTCGATGAACGGAGGTTAGTAGGCGTGAAACTCGAGAAGCTCGCAGAGGGAGAAGGTATGCTGTGCAGTAATTCTGGTTGAAACAGCTTGTTGGGCATGCCATAGGGTTGTTATGCGTGGTTGGAGTGATAATGTTAGATTTGCCAGTTTTCCCGCTTGTTGAATAGCAATGGACTGTTGCTTAAGTTCAAATGTGTGGTTTTAACTGATTGCCAGCACTTGGGCCTGCCAAGAAGCCATGATGCGTGTGTGTGAAACTAGGTTACTTATCTGCTTAGTTTCATGTAATTTCATTAAATTGATAATAGAAATTTAATAAACAGACACCTTCTGACGCATTCATCTTCAAAAGTAACAGCAATGATAATTGTTGTATTGATAGTGGTTCGAGAAACTTTAAATTTACTATTGTAGAGCTGACACACAATCCTGTCCTCGAACTATCACGCGTTGCTCAGTTGCATCCTTGAACTACAAAACTGACCGAAGCAGTCCTTGAACTTTGGCTTGCTTACTTGTCATGTGGCGCTACGTGTGAATCATCTGACCCAACACAGCCAAGTCACTGCCCAGTTACAGCGTGCAAAAAATCCCAATGCTCATCTATCCTTTGAGCTTATTCACTTATGAAATCCAGACCGAAGTAGCCTCCAAATTCCTCTCACATTGACCCTAACAAAACCCAAATTGCTGTGCTGGTGGGCATGCTATTCCATGGAGCTTCAGCCAAAGGCAGCCTTGATGCTGGTTCTGTTTTGTTTGCGGCATTTTGTGGTGATAAGCCAATCCAAAAGCTGGGACAAACAAGTCCACGAATTTCCTATGTCTGTCAACTCTTTTGTGTGTTAAAATAAAATACAGACAATTTATAATGGCAGCATAGCTTGGAATGGATGCATAATATCTTAGTAACATGGTTTTAGTACAATATTATCTGTTACACAGTCTATCAGGGGTATTTGTGTCTTTTTGAGTGTTATAATTGAGGTGAGACTTGCCCTACTGCGTTAGTTTGTCCACGTGTAGTGACACATAACGACAGGATGAACAGAGCTGAAATTCAAAGTTCAGACCTTCAGGGGCCTGGTTGGTGGTTAGCTAGTTCAAGAACAAAATTGAGCCCCAATTGATGGTTTGAGAGCAAGTTTTTTTACATTGTTTATATGTTACTGGCATATCTAGTATAGTTTCAATGTTTGAAAGTGATTTGTAAAACTTATTTAGAAAACATTTCTCGGTCCCAACCCCCAACTCTCAAGAGCAAGCTAAATTGTAATCCCTGTCGAAGCTGGTTTTAATTTAGTTTTATGACAATATTCTGTATTTTGGCTTCACAACAACATTCCCCTCAACCTTCGCTATACATGGTTTTTAGCTATTTGCTTTATTTCACGTTCTCATTTCAAGATGGGCATGTAAAAACAACATACCATTTGAGATATATACTTTTGGCTTACTATGACTTTGTCAAAACCTGTGCAGATTCAAAAGGAAAACCCACTGAGGCAATCCGAGGTGGAAGGTATTCATTTGAGAGTATTTGTTATTTTTCCATGGACATTTTACATGGTATCTTGCCTGACATCCCTACCGGCCATCTGTTATTACTCCAAGTGTAAAGCAGGTTTCCTTTTATGACGACGATGTACGCTTTTGGCAACATTGGCGCAATTGCTCTGCTGCTGCTGAGGCTCCAACTGCAGTTAATCAACAATCATCCGCTTTCAGTGCACCTGCACCATCTACAAGAGGAAGGCATTTTGTTGTCATTTGTTGTGAGAACAAAGCAATATTTTTGGACTTGGTGACTATGCGTGGCCGTGATGTTCCTAAGCAAGAACTTGATAACAAGTCACTTTTATGGTACAATTACTTTGCAGAGTAGCCATCCTTATGTCTATATGCATTTCTTTTCAATTATTCACAGTGCTTACACGGAACTAAATGAATTCTGCATACCAGATTTTTTTTTCCTTTTAACTAATATTTTGGGTTGGTGATGTAAGGCTTAAAATAGGAAATAACTTATTTTACTTGTGATGCTTGTCCTGCATCATTTAAAGCGTATCCCTGGCAGCTGAGTATCCCTGGGTCAATATTTCTTGGAAATAATAGTAATCAATCCTTATTGGTAGGTATCAACATCATATTTGTTTCTAAATCATAATTACATTCACTTTGGTGACATTAACAAATACATATGTATCAATTCCAACATTTTAGAATTATTCTATAGCTGGAACCTGGACTTGAACTGAGTGGAAATGTTACATTCATAAATCTTATGCTCCTTCTTTATTGGCGTCGCTGCATTTCCTTTTATATCTTGATTATGCAGTAATATATGAGAAAATGAATCAATTACCACCAAGTCTGATACACGATTAAGACTGCAAACAGCTTGGCTTATGTCATGTGGTCATCTCCAAAACCCAATGCAGCATACATCTGTTGAACATCAACAAGTAATTTAAAACTTTAGATTAGTGCTAGATGTTGACTTAGATCGTTTGTGCTTTTGCAGTATGGAGTTCCTCTCCAGGTCATCTTCTAGTGATGCCCCTCTTGTTGCATTCGGGGCATCTGATGGCGTGATCAGAGTTCTCTCAATGATGACATGGAAGGTTACGCATCTTATACTTGCCCCCTCCGCTTCTTTGTAATTGCATTTTAAACCAAGCAGTTTGGTCCTTGCAGCTCGTGCGAAGGTATACTGGTGGACATAAAGGAGCAATATCTTGCTTAATGACATTCATGTCTGCAGCCGGCGAGGTAATTTTTCTCATATTTTGTTTTCTTGTAGGCTTTGGTCTCTTCTGTTTGGTCTTCAAACTGTGATTTCCCCCTATTGACTGTTGTGTCCATATGCTATATGCTTGTGTTGTGTGTTGAACTCATCTGCTATTGCATTGTTGTTAGTTTCTGCAGCATTTTAATTTTCCACATGGTAGTGTTATATCATTACTTATCAATAAGTATGTGTGGCTTCAGGTACATTTGGTTTCTGGTGGTAGTGATGGTCTGCTGGTATTATGGAGCGCTGATCATATCCATGACTCTCGTGAACTTGTACCTAAGATTAGTTTGAAGGTATCATTTTTAACACATTTTTTATTTCTTTTTTAAATGCATAATATTTAGGTTAATTATGTAAGATAACATTAGTGAGCAGTTTATCATGTGGGTTGTTTGATACTGGTTCTTGTCTGTGGGTATCTTTCCGAAGGCTCATGATGGAGGGGTGGTTGCGGTTGAACTTTCAAGAGTAATGGGAAGTGCTCCACAGCTCATTACGATAGGGGCTGATAAAACTTTAGCCATATGGGATACCGTCACATTCAAGGTATTTATACTCAATATTCCATAAGACTGTTTTGTTATTCTAGGAAGCGCTTATACAATAGCATATTTTCTGTGCAGGAAATAAGACGCATTAAGCCAGTACCTAAGCTTGCCTGTCATAGTGTTGCATCTTGGTGTCATCCTCGTGCACCAAACCTTGATATTCTGACTTGTGTCAAGGACTCCCATATTTGGTATGATTTTCACGTGTTTCGAAAGAAACATCAGATTCTAGATATTCTGTATACTGATAAAAAAAATACGTGCATAATTTTGCATTCTGGACTGTTACAGGGCCATAGAACATCCGACTTATTCTGCCTTAACAAGACCGCTCTGTGAATTGTCCTCGCTTGTTCCTCCACAAGCCCTTGCACAGCATAAGAAACTGAGGGTATGCTTCTGGACTGATACCTTTAATAGGAAATATTATTTTGCCATTTCAGGCCTTATAACTATTATGTGATGTTTCCACATTATTGTGTAAATATTTATTTCCCCTTTTTTTCCGAGCTTTGGTAACTGTAGTGCTGCAAACCTAGGCATGTGTATTGTAACTTTGTAAGTAAGAATGTGGCACACAGCCAGAGTGTAAGAACTCAACAATTACTGGTCATGTTGTTAACCCCAGTCCTCTTTGTAGGATGTATTAGGTTTCGTTAAGACACGATTTTGACGAAGAATTACTCCATTAATCAGTACGCCGTTCATATGATACCAATTTCATGTCATTAAGCACATGCTAAAAAAGTGATTCATTGTCAAAGTCTAGTCTGAACGAAAACCTAATATGCCCTACAAATAGGAACGGATGGAGTATTCATTATTTAGGTGTTAAACGTACGTCTCTACTCTCCAGTATCTATAACGATGCAGTTTGCGGAACCTGTATACCACATCATTCTGGACTTAAAAATGGAAGCAAATTATCACATAGAATGATAACTTGAATGTACGTAATGTAAAACAAAAATCCGGTTCGCAGTACTCTGTTGTCGATAAAATGCTGGTTTCCACATAAAGATAAAGCCACTGTAATGCATTTTCTTAAGCATGCATAGACTGAACTTTGTTTCTACTCTAGGTTTACTGCATGGTGGCACATCCCTTGCAACCACATCTTGTTGCTACTGGAACGAATATCGGTATTATCTTAAGCGAGTTCGATCCAAGAGCACTTCCAGCTGTTGCTCCTTTACCAGCACCGTCAGAAAGCAAGGAACACTCTGCTGTTTACATTGTTGAAAGAGAACTTAAGTTACTGAATTTCCAATTGTCAAACACAGCAAATCCATCCCTAGGAAGTGCATCCGAAACAGGAAGAGCAAGGAATGAATCTATGGATCAGCTGGTAGTAAAGCAATCCAAGAAGCATATCAGCACGCCTGCTCCTCATGATTCATATTCAATCCTTTCAGCCAGCAGCTCTGGAAAGTAAGTGTTTATGCAATCTTATCACAATATTGCCTAGCACTTGTGTACTACTCCCTCCTATATTGGTTGTAATAACATGTTATATTATGGGACGGAGGGAATACAAAAGAAACAGACAATCATGTACTGGATTTTTCTATTTCATGAATCTCACGTTGATTGCAGTACGCATAGGCCCTAGCTGAATTTATTCTAAGTCTTCATTCTGGATATTGTTGCATTGATGCATTAATACATTGTGTGTGAGAGGTTTAGTGTTGCATCGTAGTTACTTGGCCATTATGTGCTGTGAGTTGTTCATTGCAACATGTCTGTTTAGAAGTTAATGTTTGGGGTGTCTAATCTGTTTTGCATGTCCTACTGATTTACGGTGCTTGTGTAGGCTATAGTTGGTTCCTACTTAGGTGTATGCTATGATTTCAACGATTTTTGTAAAAAAACTATTTATCTATTTGCAGGTACGTTGCAGTTGTATGGCCAGACATTCCATCGTTCGCTGTGTACAAAGCTAGTGATTGGTCAGTTGTTGATTCAGGTACAGGAAAACTTTTTGCATGGGACAGCTGTCGTGACAGATATGCTCTGGTTGAGAGTGCATTGGCTCCAAGGATGCCACTTATTGTGAAAGGCGGTTCTTCTAAAAAGGCAAAAGAAGCAGCAGCAGCAGCAGCTCAAGCAGCAGCTGCAGCAGCTAGTGCTGCTTCTGCAGCCACAGTACAAGTTCGCATTTTGTTAGATGATGGAACAGCTCATGTTTTGCAGAGGTCCATTGATGGCCGCAGTGAACCGGTTAGTAATCATCATTCATGATATTTTTACGAACTTAACGAAGGATATTTCCTTTTCTTTAGATACACTAATTTGATAGCATGTGATTTTAGAACGGCAGTCATTATATTCCTTATTAATTTGTGGTTTTGTTTCTTGATAGAAATATGAAGACCATTGGCATCACTTATAGAAAACCTTCATACCATGCTCGGCATATACTGGAAATTTCCATTCTAAGTAGCTTAGTTGCATTCAGAAATTATTGTGCTTGGTTAATTGTACCGAGTACTTATTTGTAAACTCTTATTGTGTTGCCATTGTTTAGGAAATGTTGGTGCATACCTTGTTTTAGCTGTCTTGCATATCAGTGTTACTGAAACATAATGTGCTCTGCAATGCCCATTTTGATGTTCGCATGGTTGCGTGTTCTTGCTTTCACCCGTAAGCACATATCCTTGATTGACCAGTGAGAAGAATCTTTATTTTCGGGCCATATAGCTACATGATCTTTCTTTAGGCATATCCTTGGGACTGAAGGATTTTCATTGTATTTTTGTGGGATTTCAATGATTTTATCCCCAATTATAGGCCATTTGAATCATAAGATGAGACCACCAAAATTCCATTCCTTTCCTGCATCTCAGTTCTATAGGATTCGTAGCAAGATTTTTGACCTCATTGGAAATTCCCCTTTATTTCCTGGATGCACTTTCTCTCTCTTGAAATTTCTTGCGATTATCCTTTGGAGCACCCGAATGCCATGTTTGCAAAGTCCTCTCCGTTTTCATTTCCTGTAGGATTTAAAAAGTCATGACATCTCAATTGTACTGTTTTTCTTATTCCTGCGTACTTAAAATCCCGTGTTCCAAAGAGGCTTAGTTTAGCGTGTTGTTCTTAGCATTCTGTTGTGTCAAGAGGTTTATGGTTGTACTCTTGCAGGTCGTTGGCTTGCATGGTGGTGCTCTGCTTGGTGTCACGTACCGGACATCCCGTAGAATAAGTCCTTTGACAGCCACTGCTATATCAACTGTTCAATCAATGCCCCTATCAGGCTTTGGAGGAAGTGGATCATCTTTTGCTTCGGATGATCCATTTTCCACCAGAGAAGGGCCGCCCCAAAATTTCCAGTTATACAGGTATATATGCATGTATGGTTTCATGCTTCCTGGAAATCTAGAAAATTTATTTGGCAGATACAGTTGATTGCCATGCTATGTATTGCATATATTAATCTTTTGCTAACGTTTTTTACTTTCTGTACCCATGATATTTGCAGCTAATGTCTGTTACCCTAAACTTGCCTACTTAGCTATATTTGATTCATGCAGCTGGGAGACTTATCAGCCTGTAAGCGGCCTACTTGCACAACCGGAGTGGACCGTGTGGGATCAAACTGTTGAATATTGCGCATTTGCTTATCAGCAGTATATTGTAATTTCTTCCTTGCGACCTCAGTTTCGGTATCTCGGAGATGTTTCGATTCCCTTTGCTACTGGTGCTGTGTGGCACCGTAGACAGTTATTTGTGGCTACACCAACAACCATCGAGTAAGTTAACTCTTCTGTGTGCAGTCCGAATTGTTCATTTATTGCGCCCCCCCTATTTTTGTTATCATGTGTTCCCAACTTCCACTGCTGAGTCTGTTTCAAGCTCTTGGCTGTCTTTTAATAATGCTATACTTTTCTGTGATGCGAGATGGTAAATACAAATCAAAGGTGACGTAGGAAGCTTAGGAGTCCCTGTATAATTCATGCTATATTATCCAATGAGTTCAAAAAACTATATTACATTTGGTAAAAATAATATAATATGTAATCAATGGCAAAAAGTAACAGCGCGAGGAAACAGTTTTTGATGCTTTGATGGCATTCCTGGTTCTCGAAAAAAAAGCTTTGATAGCACATGGTTCATTTTGCTATCTCTTGAACTTTTGAGCAATATTTTCCAGGTGTGTTTTTGTTGATGCTGGAGTTGCTGCAATTGATATTGAGACAAAAAAGAGAAAAGAAGAAATGAAAGCAAGAGAAGCTCAGGGTCGAGCAGTTGCAGAGCATGGGGATTTGGCTCTTATTACAGTGGAAGCTCCCCAGGTTACGGCAAGTGAGAAGATCTCATTAAGACCTCCCATGTTGCAGGTGTGTATTCGTATATGCTGTTGATAACGAGAGTGGATGAGTTGAACCTGGGTGTAATTGAACCCACTTTTTAAAAAATGCAAAAAAAAAAACCCTCCCAAAAAGTCAACAAATATGAAGCAAAAATTGTATGCGTAGATCATAGAAGAACATGTGCGCAGCGCGGAAGTTCGTGAAAATATTCTTTTTATTTTGCCTCAGCAAAAAAGAGAATTTCTGTGCTATTTACAAAAAAAAAATAGTCATGATTTTTCTCTTTTTAGACGGGCCGAATAAAAAGTCTTTTCTCCGTGAAAGTGTCTAGACCCACATAGAATATACATCTGTACACACACAATATTTTTTCTGAATTTTTAGACATTTAGATGATGTATTTTGGAAACGGGTTCAAATACACCCAGATGCAACGCATGATTTTCCGTTGATAACCCCTTTTTACCTTAATTATTTTCTTCCGCGTTCATTAAATGTTAATGGAACTCAGGGTTACGAGTATAATTTCTTAATTTCAATGTACTTTACTGCGTTATGCGACTTTTGTTTAACTGTGACTTTCATCTTAGTACTTTTTATATATATTAGCCAATATTATGAGGTCTTATTGATAGCAGCCTGTACTTTGTAATTTCCAGGTTGTTCGTTTAGCCTCCTTTCAGTATGCTCCATCGATACCACCGTTTATAGTGCCAAAGCAACCCAAAATAAATGGGGATGATTCAGTATTTCTGAAAGAATTGGATGATAGAAGATACGCTGAAGTTGCTGTTGCTGGAGGAGGGGTATCGGTTGCAGTAACCCGCTTTCCTGCAGAGCAGAAAAGACCTATTGGACCACTTGTCTTGGTTGGTGTCAGGGATGGAGTTCTGTGGCTTGTTGACAGGTAATAAATACCTAAGGACATCAAGAGCAGTTCCATGATCCTTTGTGCACAAGGAAGTGCTCGTGAAAATAACATTCATTCAAATAGAACTATTTTTATTTTTATGCTCTGGTGATATGTGAGATGCTGATTTGGATGCAATTCTGACACCTTACAATATTCCTCAAAGGTATATGTGTGCACATGCCTTGTCTCTCAGCCATCCGGTATAAGATGTCGGTGCCTTGCAGCATATGGAGATCCAGTTAGTGCTGTGAAATGGTACATTTTTATGGTTTAGAGCATTTTGTTGGCTTTTGCAAGCTGTAGGAGTGACAACTTATAAAACCAATCATGCAGGGCTACTAGACTTGGCCGAGAACACCATGATGACCTTGCTCAGTTTATGCTTGGAATGGGCTATGCTACTGAAGCACTTCATTTACCTGGAATATCTAAGAGGTGAGAATTCTTGCTGCCTGAATTTTTCTGTTGTCAGATATTCATGTGTTTCTCTTTATTCAATTTTATTCTCATGTTTCTCTTTGCTAGATAGATCCATACTATTTTCATGAGTTCAAATTTGTGCTTATATTTCCCAGGCTGGAGTTTGATCTTGCAATGCAGAGCAAGGACTTGAAAAGAGCACTTGCATGTTTGCTGACAATGAGCAATAGCCTAGACGTGGGGCAGGAGACTACTGCTACTGATGTTACACAGATTCTCAATTTAGCTGTAGCTAAGCAGGCTAAGCAAGAAAGTCTTGCAGATGCTGTGCAGGGAATAGTGAAATTTGTCAAGGAGTTTTTTGACCTTATTGATGCGGCAGATGCCACCGGCCAGGCTGAAATCGCCCGTGAAGTTTTGAAAAGATTAGCGGCAGCAGCTTCTGTAAAGGGAGCTCTGCATGGACAAACCTTACGAGGCCTGGCACTCCGTCTTGCAAACCATGGGGAGCTTACTAGACTGTCGGTATGCTACTTTGACCTAATAATATTTTACTATTAGAACTTGGTTCTCGCCCATAATGGTGATTTCGATCTGTGACGGTAGTTACAAAATGTCATGATTCTGGACTACACCATAGACTACATGTTTACTATCGGTAACTGTTTCTGGAATACGGCGAGGTTCCTTGTTCATGCATGCATGCTAAAACCTGATGTTTCCTTTCTGTTGACGTATAATATTCTGTTTATGATGGTTTTGCTCATGTTAAGAGTTTCTTAGGAGCAGTCACTAATTTGCACCTTTCCAGGGTTTGGTGACCAATTTGATCACAGCTGGCCATGGGCGTGAAGCAGCATTTGCAGCTGCGGTTCTGGGCGATAATGCCCTCATGGAAAAAGCATGGCAAGACACAGGAATGCTGGCAGAGGCTGTTTTACATGCTCAAGTAAGTTTCATATAGAATTCTGTTCTTTCATCTATGCATACTAATTTATACTACTATAAAAAACATGAGTTTGGTGTGAACCAATCAATCTTAGACATGCATAATCTTTAGGTCCAATTGCTGAGAATAGAAGTTGGTCCTTTACTCCCTAATATCTCTCATACTTATAGTCTTCTAATTACTCCGCCATTAGTTGCTTGAAAAAATCAGAACACGCTCCTACCAATAGTTCCTAATAAAAGCTAAAGCACCATCGACATCCTGCCTCAGACGCATGTGTTTTCTGCTCCGACTATACAACCTCTTCTTCTTCTCCATCCTCTAACGCCATGTTCTCAATTGATTTCTGTATTTTCAAAAATCTAAATAAATCATGTATAGATGAGAAAAAGAATGGAGTTGCTGCGCCTGCTGTTTCTGCTACCATGGAATATGTCTATTGTGAAGCACTGGCTCTCCTCCAAAAAATAATAATATTGTGAAGCATTTTGGCTGGAGGGACGTATATATTTTGTGCAAATACAGTGCAAAGAACTTAAATGATGATTGCTAGTGACATCATTGCTTATGCGATAAACCAACCATAATGATTTGTCCATAATGAAGTATTTTCTTGAATATACATTCGGCTGCTTCTGTTTTCTTATAATGAAGTATAATTGTCAAAGTTCTTACAAGGTTTTTCCATTCTCTAGGCCCATGGTCGTCCGTCATTAAGGAGCTCAGTCATAACATGGAACAAGGTGCTACAGAAGGAGCTGGATCACACACCGACGGTGAAAACCGATGCTGCTGCAGCATTCTTGGCTTCTCTTGAGGACCCGAAGCTCACTAGTTTGGGAGAAACCGAGAAAAAGCCACCAATTGAAATACTTCCTCCGGGAATGCCACCACTATCTGCACCTCCCATTGTTATTAAAAAGGCTGCTGCAAAACCTGGGCTTCCTAATGCAGCACAGAACCCAAATGCAGCCTATAGGCGCTCCCATGAATCAAGGGGTTCAAGGGGCTCCCATGAATCAAGGCACCCAAATGGCTCAAGGTGGTACTCCCATGAATCAAGGCGTCCCATTGGTTCAAGGTGCTCCCATGAATCAAGGCACCCCAATGGTTCAAGGAGCTCCAACGGCTAATGGCTCTCCCGCTCCAGCACAGAGCACCGATGAGGCAAAGCCATTGGAGGCAACAACAGCTCCTGAGAATGTGGAGGCTACAGCAGCTACCAGCAATGCAGAAGCTACTCCAACCCCTGGTACTGAAGAAGCTCCGGTTACAGAGCCAACAAGTAGTCCTGACACCGCTGCTGCTCCAGCTCCACCAGCTGGTCCCAGTGGCACTGAAGCACTTGCTGTTCCTCCCTCCACTGAAGCTGCAAATGACGCACCTTCTACCGAAGCACCAGAGACACAGGATAAACCACCTTCAACAGAGGCATCGCCACCACCTCCACCAAGCGTTTCTGCTGTATAAAATCTTTCTGATTCATTTTCGTAGTGGTGTGACATTTTTTTTTTTTTGCTGTGTATGCTGATTCTTTCTTTCCACTGTAATTTTTCCGTTGGTATAGATATTTGTTACCTGTAGTACTCAAAGACGAGGAGCAGTATGTGAGTAGCCGTGTACATCTGCTGTTCTTTTCGAAAAGAGAACTACTGCCGCTGAGACCGTGGCTCATGCTGTTTGTGATTAGTTGAGATGATACAGTTGAAGTTTTGCATGATGAGTTAATCGTGTTTGTTTGCCTCATGTTAATGTGCCTCGAGTTACTGTCGCTTGACCAATTGGTATTCATTCGTTGCTCGTCTCAGGGGCGAAGACACGGAAAATCAAAACTAGACATTTTTATTTTCGTTACGCGTTTCATGGGAGCATGCTGCCAGGTTGCTGTAACGTATCAACGAGCCAAAGGATTGTCCCATATTGAACGTGCCGGCTTAAGTACTCCCTCCGTTCACAAACAAATGACTTCTGTTTGTCTAAATATGAACTAGCAAGTAGTCACTCCGTTCACAAATGAATAACTTCTATTTGTCTAAATATGAACGTATTTGGGCACAAACATGTCTACATACATTTATATTTAGATAAATGAAAGTCATCTATTTGTGAACGGAGGGAGCACGAAACAGCGGATACAAATCCCGAAAACTTCAACCCACACCACATATACTGGGCGGGTCAACCCCGTGAAGCTTGCTTAACGAAAAAGCATTCGTCAACTCGAAAAAGTTGCGACACTTTCCGTGCTAGGCACATTTCAGCATTCATGTTTCCAATGTAGGAGTACTTCGTTTCTATTCATACAGATACATAATTGCACTTTTTTATTACTACTACCTCTGTCTTAAAATATAAGTGGTGCTATTTTTTCTAGTCGTTGATGCATTACTTCCTCCATCCACAATTACATGGTGTTCTGGGTTGAATTGAAGTCAAATTTTGTAAAGTTTAACCAAACATATATGAAAAATATCAACATGTATAATATAAATTTAATCTGTAAGTCTACAGCTTCGCAGTGATTGAGGATGCTAATCATCAAAAAAATTATAGACCGTGTACATTTGTATAAGTACGAAAGTATTCAGACCCGATTAGTATCTATAACTGGCAGTTCATTGAAGGAAAAAAAAAGGCCAAAGAAAAACATCATATATGGGTACTCCCTCCGATCCATATTAATAGGTTCTCAAGTGGATGTATCTAGACATGTTTTATTGCTATATACATCCACTTGAGGACCTATTAATATGGATCGGAGGGAGTACTACATTGGTATTCATATGATTATTAAGCACATGCAGGCAGTGCTGACAAAACTAATCAAACTCAGAGGGGTACCCACAGAAGGTGTCGTTCTTGATACAGAGGAAGAGCCTCTCGTACGCCAGGGCCATCTTGGTGGCCGCGAACATGGACTTGGCGTACTCCCTGCACGCGCGGCCACGCTCCGCGGCGCGCCGGGCGCCGTCCTGCACCACCGCCTCCAGACTCTCAAGCAGCGACTCCACGTTGGGCGCGAACATGTGTCCGAACTCGTCGTCCACCACGATGCTGCCCTTGATGCTCGGGAACCGCGTTGCCACCACCGGCTTCCCGCACTGCATCGCCTCCATGAGCGTCAGGTCCAGGCCCTGCGGGCGAAGCGTCGGGTCCACGAACACGTCCAGCGCGTTGTAGAACGCCCTGAGCTTCCCCGGCGGCACGGCGCCCAGCACCTTGGCGTTGCGCCCTAGGTCCATGTACCGCGACTCCCATGGCCCCTTGCCGGCCACGAGGAGGTACACGTTCGGGTGGCGGAGCGCGAGCTTGGAGAAGGCCTCGTAGAGCAGCGGGTGGCCCTTGTCCTTGACGAGCCTGCCCGACACGCCGAGCACGAGGTCCGCGCTCTTGGGCAGCCCGATCTCCTCCCGGAATTCGCGGCCGAGCTCCGCGTCAGGCGTGAACTGCGCCTCGTCCACGCCGTTCAGGATGACGTGCACGCGGCGGCCCGGGATCTGGTACACGTCGCGGAGCATCTCTCCGGTGGAGTCGCTGATGGCAACATGGTGCGCGTAGCTCCTGAAGAAGCGCACCTCGGACAGCACCCGGCGCACCGACTCCGACAGGCTCTGGTTGAACGCCGGCGACATGGGCTCGTCCTCGCCACGGGCGAGGTCCTGGTATATGCCCGAGTGCAGTGCCTCCAGGGAGATGCCGTGCCACGACACGACCAGGTTGGGCACGCCGCGCGCGTACCGGTGGAACACCGCCACGCTCTCGGAGTGGATGACGTCGAACGGGTCGTTCTCGCCCTCTGCCTCGTACAGCTTCCACGCCTCGTCGCACCGCCACTGGCCCGGGGTGCCGTCCAGGAAATGCAGCTGAGGCCCATCGGCGGAGGGAGAGGGCGAGGCCTCCGTATGCGGCGGAGGGGCAGTGAACACGTGGACGCGGTGCCCCCGCGCAGCGAGTGCCGTGTGCAGCGTGTGCGCGTGACGCTCCATGCCACCCGGGGCCGTGGCCACGGGCCACTTCCGCGAGAACACGGCGATCTTGAGCTTGGCCAGGGGCGGCTGGGACGGCGTGAACGGCAGGTGGTTCCACGAGAACTCGATGTCGCGAAGGTCTCCGGCGAAGCCGCTCACGCTCGACGATGAGCGCCTGACGGTCGTGAGGTGGCCGAAGAGCGGGGAGCACGAGGAGCGGTGGAGGAGGAGGTAGAGGAAGGGGACGATGAAGAGGAGAGAGAGGAGGGCTGGCGAGAGGGAGACCATGGGGTGGGACGGGCACCTCCGCTTCCTCGACCTCTGCAAGGAGGTTGCTGCCATCACGTCATGCACTAGCTCTACTGCTCTAGCAAGCTAGTCACTGATGCATGCATACACAGGAAGTTGGAAACAAAGGAGAGGGAATAAGGACGGAAATGTGCAGGTCCTAATTAGGGGCAGTGCACGAGAGCTTTTGCAAAGAGGGAGAGTGGAGGTGGAGTGCCTTGAAGGGCATTGACATTTGGGTGCGAGCTTCAGGCCTCACTTTCCATGGCTGAAGTTACTTAGGAAGATGGCCATGCGAGGGTCACACCAAAACTTTGGCTAGCCAATATTTTGGTTGTCCATCTATTCTCGAAAAGTGTCTTTGCCCCGAGCAACAGAGCTCCCTCCATTTTAAAATATTTAAAATTTATTCTTATAGTTATAAAAAGTTCTACTCGCTTTGTATCAAAAATATAAAATGTTTTAATATTTTCTGTACAGATTCATATGCATCTTATGCTAAAACATCTTGTATTTCGAATTGGAGGGAGTAGGACATAGTCAAATAATATATCCTACACGCATGGAAGCTAGCAGTCCAAAATTATTTGTATTATGAGCTTCATAAAAATGATAAAATCTGATACAATGTGAAGATTTGAAAATATAAATTGTCAGGTCTACACTTTTTTTTGTGCAACTCAGAATATAATATAAGATACTACTGGAGTATTTGAAATTGACTTTTTGCATGTTTGCGGATGCATCATTACTACATGCATCCATATTGTTTCTTAATTTTTTTTAACTCATAAATATGACTTTTGATTTTCTTTCAAAATAGGATCAGTAGAGCCTCGCTGCAAAAAATCTCCACTCTTCGTCGAAAAGTGTTTTAGCCCCCCCCCCCCACACACACTATGGAAAACAAAAATTTCTAGTGCATAACCAAAATCCATATGTGAGGCGGGAGGCAACAAAACATACCCTCGTATGTAGAACTTGGGGAAGATTGTCGGCGACAAGGTCATCGTGGAAGTAGACATAGTCGATTCCCGCAATTAGACGCGTCTAATCGCGAGGAGATGTATTATCCCACGATCGAGTACCACAAGCGCAATACCTCCACAGTATCCACACTACATGATCAACAATAGAACGACGTAACATGATCAAGCACCGATGACGAAGTCAGGACGTTGTTGATCAAGATCCGGCAACGCTCCGCGATCACCGGCGAAACCGGGGTAGAGATCCGGTAGCGCTCCCGCGTCATAGACGAAGTAGACGAAGCAGCGGGGCAACATCGGGAGGTGGTGAGAATTTGTGCTGCTCTTGCCTGGAGGAGGGGATGCGGTTGGCTTGGCTTGGCTTGAGGGTCTTGATGCGGCCCCCTCCCCGTTAAATAGTAGGGTAGGCGCCTGGGGGTAAGAGGTGTCCTCCTAGTACCTCAACTCCCCAATTGGGGACGAGTCCTAGTGGGAATCCCTCCCTATGCCTTGGCTGCACCATGGGGGAGGTAGAGCCATCCTAGGACTCCCTTTTGCCCTATGCGAGTTGGGGTGGGAGGTAGAGTTCCCCGAGGACTCCCTCCCCCAATCCGATTTAGGGAGGGGGAAGTCCGAGACCAACTAGGTCTCCTCCCCTTCCTTTCCAATGCGAATTGGGAAGGATCCCCTCGCCAATTCGGCCAGAGATCCCTCACCACATTTTACCGTAGACCTAATGGGTCCACATGCCCCTCTGGCACATGTGGACCCGCCAGGGTTTGCCCATTCTCACCATTCCGGAACACCGAAAAATTCCTGCACTCTGTCAAAATTTTCCGGAACTTTCTAGAACCATTCTACCACCTTCCGTAAAATGTACGGAACCATTCCGTCCACTCTCGGTGATATTCCAGACTCCTCCGTCATATCCTAAAACACTCGGAACATTCCTTCGCACTTACTTCATCTATATCTTCCATTCCGAAAAACTCCTAAAATGCTTCTGAACCTTAAGTGTGTGACCTTATGGGTTCAAATACATGTGGACATGTCCGAAACTCATTCCGCTACAATGATCATTAATTCTACCTTGATGCACATAATGACACCCACACATATCACAAAAATCTTTATCGTGAGCACTACCCGTATTACTAGCACTCATTGCGCTGCTTCTCGATACTTTACAATGCCCGGGGTGAAGCATTTCCCCGTTACCCGGCATGTACTATTTTACTCATTCTATATTTTGATATTACTTTACGATCATCACCATGATCAAATTTCCAGTCGGGCGATGACGAACACGAAAATACTTGAGAGGGCCCAGAGTGTATCTCTCCATCGTCAGGAGTAGCAATTCCGGCAACTACACCATATCAATGTTCAAGATATCGCTTATCGGGAACTTATCGGTCGACCCCCGATAAGTGGTAAATCGGCCAATTTATCGGAATATCGATTGAAATATCGGCCGAAATATCGGAATATCGGCCGACATATCGGCCAATTTATCTTATCAGCTATACACCGATAAGCGATAAATCGGCCGATTTATCGGAATATCGGCCGATATTTTGAACAGGGCACCATATAGAAACCTATCAAACTATCCGGTAAGAACGAAACACCAACTTTATAATTACCCTTTTAAGGTGTAACGTTTGGAGGTCCCCATCATGTCCATATCGTGTGCAGTCCTACATGTGCCCTAAGGTCAAACAATCATAGTGACAGTAATATTAAAACTACCGGTAACAATATTCACGGGTGTTTCAACGATATATCAATTGGGTCGTATTCTGTTGGAGATATGCCATAGAGAAAATAATATTCAGTTATTATTAATATCCATAGTTCATTATGAAGTTTATATCTTTGTGCTATAACTGCGGTGGTATTTGAATAGTGATTATTCAAATGAAAACCTACAAGCGGGTATAGAGATATAAACAAACAAGTGTTCCTAATATTGTCTCTAAGATTAATTTATATGTTGTGGGATGATCACGTTTTCATGATCATAGACTTTGATAATTCAAGCAACTATGTTGGTATATTGTTAGGATAACAGTAGTACCGAACCGACCGAAGTATTTGATCTTGCTAAAAGACAAACTAATAAATGTTTTAAATAAAGTGTCAGAATATGTCTTATTAACTTCAGTATCTATGATATAGTTGAGGAGTTTAATAAACATGACTATGATGAATGTGATATGTGCAATTCTGAAATAATTTTGAATTGCAGATAATGAGATGAAGCAATTTGTTTCAAAAGGTACATGACGTGATATTTTGCAAGAGACATGACCTTCATAATTATTGGTGAGCAAGATAGAATGGACTAAGTGCAAACCACAAGTTTGTGATTTGGCCAATCACTTTGCCATGACTAGTGCATATGAACTAGAATTTTTCCAATACGCTAAATTTATTTAACTACCAGTATAAAGAGGAAATACTTAAGAAAAAGCATTTCCAACAGCGATACTACTAGCGGTAGTACCCCCACTGGTACCGCCCAAACCCCCTTCTGTTGGGTAGGAACGGTACTGGCGGCGGTAGTACCGCTGCTGAATATGCCAAGCTCTGGAGCTGGCCCATGCAGCGGTAGTACTTCCATTAGTACCGCCAAATTACCCCTCTGTTGGGTAGGAGCGGTACTAGCGGTGGAACTACCGGCGGCAGTACCGCTTCTAGCGTTATTCCAGGAATAGGTTCCAGGCTGCGCTAGTATCGCCAGTACTACCACCTATTGGCCTCTGTGTGACTTGGAGGCGGTAGTACCGCCGGGTCTGGAGGTAGTACCATGGCTGCAGAAGAATCGAAGAATTTAGTGGCATTACCGCTAGGAGCAGAGGTAGTACACTACTACGGAAAGATGCTCCTCCAACAGCCAGTTTTGGAGGCTAGGATATGTATTGCACCTCTTCCACCTTTGAAGGGCTAAGCTTCACACTCTCTCACCTAGCCATTAATGCAAACTTCATTCTACTAGATCTCCCACTCCAACCACCCAATCGAGCCCAAGAATTATGGAGTGTCCGAGGAGGTCTAGATCCGTGATTCCCCTAAAGGAATTGCAAATCCACCCATCAAATCCTAGCGAATCTTGAGATCTCTTGGGTACCTTGTAACACTAGAGTAAACCCTAGTGCTTGTAGCTTCCACCTTGCTTCAAGAAGTTTCGTATTTTTGAGAGCCTCCAATTAAGTTGTCGAGTGGCCTCAACCTTGTGTAAAGGTTTAGTGTACGTCTTCAAGTCGACCTCATAGTGGAAACAGGCATCTCCCTCACCGGAGAAGCTCACGGAGTATAAGGTGTGCCTAGGTGGCTCCTCACCTCTCCAACGTAGACGTTCCTAGGTGGTTCCTCACCTCTCCAATGTAGATGTACTTCTCTTGGTAAGGAACTACAGGAAACATATCCTTGTCTACTTGTTTACACTTGTTGTTTACCTTGCGCTTTACATATTGCTTTCGTTGCGTACCTTGTATTGTATCACATAGATTTCTCATCTAGTTGCACATCTAGTCAACCTTGCGATTCATCTTGTTTATCCAAATATAAAACAAACAGACAAAAAATTGGTAGTCACCTAGTCACCACCTCCCTCTCTAGTGACCATACTTGTACTTTGAATTGGTATCAGCGCCTCGTCTCTTATCTAAAGGCTTAACCGCCTAAGAGAGTATGGTAACATTGGAGGCTCCTCCGTCCGTGGAGATCTTGGCCGAATCTATAGGTAACCTTGAGTCAACGGTTGGATCTATCCAAAACTGAACTTGCCCATGTTACCTCTAGTTTCAAGTTAAAATTCTCCAAGATGAAGGATCTTCTCCAAACTTTGACGGTTAAGCCTAAGGACAAAGAGTCACCTTCCAACGCTACTCCCGTGGTTGGAGAATCTGAGAATAGCCCCGAGAACTCCGATGTGGTAGAGTAGAACATTCGAATAACCAAAGCAAAAGTTGCGGCAATGGCGAGTGGGGCGAAAGGTAACTCGGACTTCAAGTCTTCTGAGGCTAATGGCTCAGGGTCTAACTCAAGAGTTACACTACCACCCAACTATGAATCTGTACATGACATTGTTTCCATGCCACAAATTCTTAATGTTGGTGCACCTCCCATGCTTAACGCTAAAGAATTTGCAAATTGGAGGTTTGATATGTAGTCTCATATTTCAGGATCATGCACCACCCTATGGAGAAGTATTGTTCATGGATTCCATCCTCATGATCCAAGCAATTTGACTCCAAGAGAAGACATTGAGTCTCAACTCAATAAGACAGCTCTTCACATCATTCAAAAGGCTCTTCCACGGGAGCACGCCACTCATATCCGTCGATGTACCACTGCCAAGGAGGCTTGGGATAGTCTCATCACTTTGTTCCAAGGCAATACAAGCATCCAGTCCTCCAAGTATGATGTTGCTCTTGACAAAGGCAATTTTTTTGTCATGCATGAATAGGGATGTAAATGGTACGGATAATTTCCGCCTCGAATCCGTTTTTAAGAATATGGTATGCAATAATAGGAATTTGCCGGATACAGACGCAGATATGGATTTCGGACAAGCGGATATCCGATGGATATGGTAGCGGATATGGTATTGCTATTATCCGATGGATACAGATTATCCGTACTTATTCGCGGATTATCCGTCCTTATCAATTAGGATAACTCGATTAACATACCACTATGATCCTAAATATACATTTAATCCATTGACTCATAGACCAAATAATCCGCTCGTAGCTTAGTATGACATATATTCAACATGTTGACGTAATGCACAAATTGCTTCCGGCGAAAACCCCTCAAGAGGTGAGCTATTGTTTACTCTACCAAAGTTCCTAGTTTCTAGGTGCAAATTCATATTGCAAATCATCAATCATTTTGTGAAATTTTTAATTACAATTTAATTACTATCTTTGTTTTGTTATAATTTTGAACGCTTGGCTGCTCTCTTGTGTTATTTTTTGCATGGTTACATTACGTATCTTTGTACGTATTTATCCGATAAGTTTTACCCGTATCCGGTTCGAATCCGCTCTTTTTCCGATCCGAATCCGTAGTCCGATATTATCCGCATCCGCATCCGTATACGATCCGCTCCGCTCCGCATCCGACAGAAAAATATGGTAAACGATATGGAGAGAGCATTATCCGATCCGATCCGTTTACATCCCTATACATGAAGATGAATCTCCTGAAGACCTCTATAGAAGACTTGTGACCCTTGCTAATGAATTGGGAGACTTTGGAAAAGAAGAGATAAGTGATGAATGGATCAAAATAAAGTTTGTCAAGTCCATCACTCCTTTCGAGAAGAACCTCGCCACCAACATTCGAACAAGATCGGACTACAAGTCTCTCAACTCAATTAGTGTGCTTAAGGAGTTCATTGCTATCTCCCTTGCTCACATGAGTGTGGATGATGCCCTTGCTTAATCAAGAGGAATAAGAAAAACTCCTAAACTTGCTCTCAAGTCCAAATCCGTATCTCGGGTTGAGGAAGAGGAAGAATATGATGATGATAGTGATGATGATGATATCTACAAGGGACTTCATAAGGTCATTGCTCTAGCCGCTCATGGTATTGGAAGAGAAGAGAATCACGGAAGGCGGGTGTTCCTAGGCCTCAAAGAAACAAAGTCTTTAGGCCAAAGGGAGAGCGGCCAAGGACATGCTACAATTGCAGAAGTCCAAATCAATTTTTCAAATATTTTCAATTTGAGCCAAGAGAAGGGAATGATGGGAAACTAATTCGTAAGGACAAGACCAATCCTCCTCCAAAAAAAAAAAACTTTGCAGGAAGAGCACTGATGCTGGCGTGATGACATGCTCGTTGGGAGACTACAACCGGAAGGTATGATGTAGTCTAGCGGACATTTTCCCCCAATTAAGGAACCAGGGTTTATCGAACCAGTAGGACTTCGTAGTCTTGGAGAATGTTGCTTGTTGTCCGGTGCGTCAACAAGATGTAACCTGCACACAAACACAAACTCTCTTTTGCCCCAACTTTCCGGAAGGTTGTTAATCTTCCCGTCTTGCCGAAAACTAGAGAATTAAATGTATAGAGTCTTGAAGAGTATTAAAAGTAAGAAAGAAACAATTATGGAAGTGATTAAAATAAGGTTGCAAATATGAGGAAAACAGGACCGGGGGCCATAGGTTCACTAGTGGTGTCTCTCCAAAGAAAACAAACATGCTGAGTGAAAAAATTATAGCTGGGCAATTGACAAATCATGAACGTATAACAATACTATTATGACAAGATATTGTTCACGTGCTCTAACATTGTAGGAATTACGTCAAGGCATATGGACCGCTATCCAGCTTGCATCCATATCTAAAAGTCCACCTCAAGAAAGCTATCCAGCAAATCTATTAAGTTGAAGCAACGAAATGATTGCTATGTGTGCAACAGACAAATGCATTAAGAACAATACGTAATGTAAGCAGTGGTCCGCGTTCGTAGACAAGAGCACCACTATTTTCTCCCTGGTAGCAATAGCACATCCCCCATCCGTCACGTTTTTGTCACTCGAGTACAGATGTAAGAGGCATGGACCTACCATCTAGCATATAAACCCTCTCTTGGAGGTGAAAACAACTATGTGGCCAAGGTAATCATAAACACCGGAGAGCATTACAATACAAGATTAAAACTCTCTACGAATATAAGTGAAGCATCTCAGATTGACATGAACTAAATACTCATAATCTCATGGTTCATCGGATCCCAGCAAATACAACATGTGCACTTACACAATGGTGGTCTCGATCATGTGAGGCAGCTCACAAGACTCTAAACATGGAGGCATTGGGTAGAGAACAACCATCTAGCTACGGATATGGACCCGTAGTCCTGAGATGAACTACTCACACATCTGTCCGGAGGCGATCATGACGATTCCTCCTTCCGGCAGGCTGCGGGAACAGGTATGCAGAAGCCCTATATTGGACTTTCGAGGTGACGAGGCCTCTTTGTATGTTTCATGGAAAATAACTCCGTCCTCGAGCATTTTAGGTTTAAAGGAAATTTATAGGCGAAGAGGCGACAGGAGGCGGTGGCCGGAGTGCCCAGGGGCACACCAGGCGCGACCTAGGGTGGGACCACGCCTAGCACCCCCTAGCCCCCTCCGGCTCTTCTTTGGACACTGTCTCTGTTCTGGGTAAAAAATGATCTCTGTGGATTTTCATCCCTTTCCGAGAATATTTCCTTAAGAACTTTTGCAAAATAGAAAAATAGTGGAAAACAGTAACTGGCCTTGGGCATATTGTTATTAGGTTAGAAAATGAAAACATCCGGAAAATGGAGGAAAACGATAGAAACCATGTGGAAAACAAAAGATATTGGGTAGAAAACAAACATGGGGCGTCAAAAAATATATATATGTTTGCAACGTATCAACATCCCCAAGCTTCCTGCTCGTCCTTGAGTAGGTAAGTGATAACAATATAATTTTTGAGGTGACATGAAGCCAAAACAAATCTTGATCAATGTTATGTAAAAGCATTGCAAGATGAGATCAAAGTACTTCAACACATGCATGAAAACTATTATTTGAACTAATGTAAACTTAGCACCTGTGTTGCACACGAAAAGTAACACAAATAAAAGAAAATGAATAATGAAGAATTGAAAGTGATACACTTGTTTCAATCATAACGAAAAACATAATAAAGTGGTCTCTAGATTGTCCGTCGTGTTGTAGCAAAACATAAATGCCAGGACACCTTCAAAGTTTAAATGGTGACTAGATACAAATAATTTGACAACAAGGAATACCACAATCATGAATCAACCAATAATAAACTTTGGGACTATGCACATTATACTCAGAATGGCAACTATGCTCTCTTAACTGGTGCATAAAGTAAGATGAAGACTCGGCATAAAAGTAAAAGAAAGTCCCTTCGTAGAGGGAAGCAAATATTACTCATGTGCTAGAGCTTTTTATTTAATAAAACTGAGGTATTGAAAACAATTTTGAGAGAGGTGTATGTCTATGTCAACGAATGGTATCAAATGATCTATTATATTTTCATGTTTAATGGCTTCAAGAGCAGCTCCCATAAGATAATCATAACATTCCCATGTATCCTACTCTGCACAAGCTAAGTTCATGATTTCTAAATTCCATGGTGTGAGGAGATTTTAACGTTATTGTTGTAGCTTACCTTGGGCTGGGCACCCAGATGCCTACTCTTTTTGCAATATTAAGGACTAGAACATTATTAATGCTAGTCAGGTGTGAAGCCATCAAACATGAAAACATAATAAAACATTCAATACTTCCTCATGAGATAAAATAGGAACACAAAACATGTTAATAATTTTGAAGGTTTTAAAGATAGCACACGAGAAATTTACTTGGAGTGGATATGAAATACCACATATAGGTAGGTATGGTGGACACATTTGGTAAAATTTGGTTTTTTGAAGTTGGACGCATGAGTAGAGCTCATACTCAGTACAAGGTGAAGGCTAGCAAAAGACTGGGAGCGACCAACTAAGAGAGCAATAACGGCCATATTCATGTATATCGACAAAACATCATTAATCAAAGAATGATGTGATATTAAAAGTAAAAAACTAAATGATCATCAAGGAAAGAGGTGACTTTGTTTATAGTCATAACATGGTGTGAGCATGATCCAAGTCAATCCAGATAAATCATTCAAAGGAGAATACCACAATACCATTCTTCAATATGAGGGAACAACACATGATTTAATTTCAATGGCACATTGCACTCTCAGCTATTTGAGATTAGTCATGATACATCATATACTACTAAGCACACAATTAAAATAACATATAACATGCCATGCCAAAGTCTAAGCCACAGTCAAAACAAGCTTCCTATTGCACCACGATAAGGACGAAATATTTTACTCTACTCCAACACCAATCAACTTATTTGAAACAACTCTCAAAGAAAATAATCACGAAAGGCCAGAGAGATAATAATATATAACTGAATAAAACCAACAAGATCTGAACAAAATTTGAGTAAAAAACAAGGGCTAAACGCAGTACTAGCAAAAATTGAACACTCAGAAAAGAATAAAAGTGAAAACTAGATTGTTCTAGGCAATGAAAATAGAGCTCCCAAAGCAAAAAGTTTTAGGATCCAACCATAAAGTAAAACAAAGGAAACCAAACTGAAAGAAAAATAAAATGACGCTCCAAGAATAACACGTATCATGTGAAGCAATAAAATATAGTGTTTTGAAAGAATACTAATATTTTTCTTGATGAAGAAGAGGATGCCTTGGGCATCACCAAGATTTTATGCTTGTAGTTCTTGGATATGTCTTGGGGTGACATGGGAATCCCCAAGCTTGAGATTTTTTCCATTCTTCATCTCATGATATTATTCTTCTCTCCCTACACTTGAAAACTTCCTCCACCTAAAACTTCGCATAATCTTCATTAGTAACGTTAGTGTAATAAAACAAAATCCACTTGGTTCAGTTTGAACACAAGTCTAACACTCAATTTAAAACAGTAGCTACTGTCACAACTTATTTTAAGGCCCTTCTTAAAGAATCTCAAAAGAAAAAGATTAAGAGGCAAATGCAAATATTGGCAGAAATCTGTCAAAACAGAAAACTCGGCAAAGATGATTTTTTTTCCGAAAATCTGCTGTTTCTCAAATCAAAAAGTGCGAAACTAATTAAAGTTAGATAACAACCTGGGGGCATGTTTATATTATTTTTTTCAAATCAATCCGATGTTCTGGCTGAGATAAATAATTTTTTGGTGGAAACTTAGAAATCTGTTTCAGAGCAGCAACTTCCCGAGATCGCACTACCTCTCTATTAGAGGTTACTCTTGACCCAAAAACAAAGTAAAAAGGATAAGGAGTGGTTTTTAAAGAGATAGAAAATTCCAATACACAAAAAGAAAAAAAACGAAGGAAAACAAAGTGGGTTGCCTACCACAAGCACTTTACTTTAACACCTTTTAGCTAGGCATGAAGAACGAATCAAGTATTGTCAATAGAATCATGGGTAGTCCTCACAAGGGACTCAAAAAGTAACTTCGTTATATTCCTAGGGAAATGTTCCATGCCCTTTTTAAGGGGAAACTGAAATCTTATAATTCCTTCTTTCATATCAATAATAGCACCCACGGTGCAATGAAAAGGTCTCCCCAAAATGATAGGACAAGAAGCATTGCATTCAATGTACAAAACAAGAAAATCAACAGGCACATAGTTATCATTAGTAATAAAAGGAACATCATCAATCCTTCGCAAAGGTTTTTTAATAGTGGAGTCTATAACATGCACTCCCAAAATACTCTCATCCAATGGTTTCAAATCAAGTATATCATATAAACTTTTAGGCATATAATAGAAGAACTTGCACCGAGATCATACAAAGCATATCAATCAAAATTATTCACTATTATTCTAATATTGGGCTCCTAGACATCTTGTAATTTTCTAGAAATAGTGGCTTCAAGTTTGAGCCTTTCTTCCTTAGCTTTAATTAAAGCATTAGTGATATGTTTAGTGAAAGTATTATTTATCTTACTAGCATTAGGATCTTTAGCTAATTTTTGTAAGAACTTAATAACATCATAGATGGTAAAATTTTTAAAATCAAGTTTACCATCCTCAAGCATGGTGGAAAAATTCTCCTAAAGTCATTTTATCGTCAACCCTACTTGCATCAAATTTCTCACTAGAATTTTTTTTAATCTCCAAACTTTTGACACTCCTTCTACCTAAAGTAATGACCTCTCCAATAACATTTTTTTTTGACATCAAAATGCTTAGAAGCATTAGGATACTCATTGGTACTGAAACTTTTCACTTCTTCAAAGGGTTGAATGGTATAATATTTAACAGGCTCACTTTTAGATGTTTTTCAGCAATTTCAGCTTCTCTTTCTCTTCTAGCACGTATTTGAGCTAACATTATCATGTTATCATTTATTTGAACTTTTATATAATTTATAGGTTAAGTTTTCTTGGCCTCAAGAGGTGTAGTCCTAATTTTTTTAAATTTCTACATCATGAGCAAGACTATCAAACTTTCAGCACAAGATTATCTAGTTTTGCAAGCCTTTCATCAACAGTTTTATTGAAATATTTTTGTGTAGTGATAAATTACTTATGCATGCTATCAATATCAGAGGTGTAACTTTTAGGATTGATATAATCATTTCCATAATAATTCCCATATGAATTACCATTATTATTAGGATATGGCCTATAGTTGTTACCACCAAAATTATTCTTGTAAGCACTGTTGTTGAAATTTTTGCTCTCAATAAAATTCACATCAATTTGATCATTCTCATTAGCAACCAAAGAGTTAAAGGGAACATTATTAGGATCTATAGGAACTTGTTTAGCTAGCAAAATAGCAAGCATATCAATCTTATCACTCAAAGAAGAGACCTCCTCAACAAAATTTACCTTTTTACCTGTTAGAGCCCTTTCTGTGTGCCATTGGGAATAGTTTGTCATTAGATCATACAATAAATTGTTTTATGAACCTAAAGTGAGATTAATAAAGGTTCCTCCCGCAGCTGAATCCAATAAATTCCTCGAAGAAAAAATCAATCATGCATAAATAGTTTGGACAACCATCCACGTAGTTAGCCCGTGCGTGGGACAATTCTTAACCATAGTTTTCATTCTTTACCAAACTTGAGAAACATGTTAATTATCATTTTTTATAAATTTCATAATGTTACTCCTTTGTTGTATAATTTTTGCAGGTGGATAATACTTCCTAATAAAAGCATCTTTGCATTTAGTCCAAGAATCAATGCTATTTTTAGGCAAACCATTCCTTAGCTCTTCCTCTTAATGAGAAAGGGAACAATCTTAATTTCACAATATCACCATCTACCTCTTTATATTTTTGCATGCCAAATAACTCAACCGAGTTATTTAAATGAGAGGAAGCATCTTCTCCAATACCAGAAAATTGATCTTTCATGACAAGATTCAACAAAGCAGGTTTAATTTCATAGGAATATGCTATAGCAACAGGTGTAGCAATTGGTGTGCATATTAAATCATTATTATTGGTACTAGTAAAGTCATAAATCTTGGTAGTATCATTGGTATCCATGCTTTCAAGATAACAGAAAATAAACAAACAACACAAATAAAAGACTAGAAACTAGATAACATTTTGTTTTTGGGTTTTTTGATATAGAGAGAACGAGACTAAACAAAAGTAAACTAAGCAAGAACAAAACAAAAGAAAGAGAGTGGAAGTGTGAGACTGTGGGGACCCCAGACTAGCAGTCCGAGACCTCCAGTATGCATACATTCACGATCCCATGATCAGTTAGTCGTGAACAACATACTCGAGTTGGCATTACAGATACAACATCCACTACACGAATACACGGCTTACACAACTGGTCACATGACCCAGTTGAAAACAACTGCCACGCAGGGCAGGAAAAAACACACTAAACAGCTGAAGCCTTCAAATCACACTCGTGGTAAACCCAAGTCATGCCTTGACTACCTACAGGCTACTAACTCGGAGACGTTCCTAGTTCGCACAGTCGTCAGCGACACCATCTTCTTCAGGTTTTCCGGGTTTCTGCTCAAAGTCTAGCTAAGACAATAGCGAGGGACGAAACCATTGTGAGTAAATTGGAATGTACTCGCAAGACACCCCAAATGAAAGCTAAACATGCAAGTATGCATATAAAGGTGGTAGGAAGGCTGTAATTAGAGTTCAACTAGCTATGATGAATTTAAGACCCATCATAGTTGCACAAGTTTTATTTTTCTTTGTTGAAGAAGATACTTCAAAAGATATTTCATTTCTCTTGTAGATATTTCTTGTCCACAAGGTTTTGATAAAGCTTTTTCAATAGAAGAAAAGTTTCTCTTTGCAAAACTTCTTGGAAGATCACATCTTCAAGAGCATCATTTATCCGGTACCTCGAAGGTACAATCATTCCCTTTGCTCGTACCTCCCAGGTACAATTCCAAACACTTTTCAAGCTTTTGAAAAACATTGACACAATGCTAGCTACATGGCCATTCAACTGTCCATATCCGAGGACGCGGCTATTCTGAATAGTTTTACTCTGCAGAGGTGTACACAATCCACAAGATCCAGTACATCCACCGTGAACAACCACGGACTGTCCAAGACAGTATTCAAAACATCAGACAACTGGTCCTAACTATCCACTATGCAAATGCTAGTAAATGGCTACCTCTTCAACTGGGTTTGTTCTCCACGACACCGAGTGAGTCAGCCGTATCGATCCGGTTTCCCTTGACAACACACCGCCATGGCAGGAGACCCAACTGTTTCAACCGGTGGGCGAACTTAATCCCACACTCTGAATGTCCCATGTTTTCCTTTGTGGCGACAATTCGGTTCGGGGGACTCTAACCCCTATAGCACATTGAGGTAGACACGGACTAACACCGACAAGCTTTTAGCTAGACCCCGTTCCCTTATTGGGGTAATGTGGCATCATGGCTTGGTTGTCCGGCGAAGACTAGGTTATGTGTCATTTTTGGAAAACAAGTCGAAAACATTTCCTCCTTCACAAACCTCCCTCGGACAAGGTCCCACCTTTCCTCGGGGTTTTTCCAAAAGCTTTTGCTTTTCAAAAACATCAAGTTAAAATGTCCACTAGGGGAATTAAGTTTATTAAGTGATGATACTAAAATATCTAAAGGGCTTGGTAACACCAAGAGTATAAAGTGTATATAGCATAATAGATACATAATACCGATAGTGGTATAATCCACTAAGAAAAATAGTTTTTGAATCAAAATTTTGTAAAACTTCAGATGTAAAACATGCATGATAGATAATGATAAGTAAAACAACAACAAGCATTTAGAGTGGCTTGCCTTGGCACTGGTCTTGGTATTGCTCTTGAAATAAACAAGAGTTGCAATAAAAACCTCTCCGGGAAATAATACCGTCTTCGTTTTCTAACGTCGTAAACTCAAAAAGGAAAACACCCAGTCAGAACCAAACAAAGGCAAGAACTTGATAACAAAATAAACATACACCAAGTATTTCATCCAACAAGTACACTCACAAGTAATATTACTAGGGTGCCCACCAACGAGCAAAACATGAACAGAAAACACACATGAATAACACTAGAATAGGTGCTATGGATCCTCAACCAAAAATGGCATGAGTTCAGTGGGTGTGCCACTCTCATATCATGCCCAAATAAGGTTAAATGACTCTTTGGTAATTCATGAGGATGAGCAAAATAACAAGAAAACAACCTAGGAACACATACACATGCATAGGAAAATAACAACAAGCAATATTACAAGCTCATAGTAACACATGATTTTCTAAACATGGAACAATAATATAACCAGAATCTAAACAACCTAATGACAGAGACAAATCAATACCAAACATATCATGGCATCACTCAATACATGAAAATAATCATGGATCAAAATGACCACTAAAACTAGAGATGCAAAAGGGGCTATTTAGACATGCATACATGCATAACCATAAGAGATCAGTAAACAAGATTTATTCTAACTTGATAGATCTATAAGATAGCATCCAAATAACAGAGAAAACAACACCTAGACATGCTATTAATATCAAAATAACGATCTAATCAATGCCTCAAAAATTAATCATGCAAATAACAACTTATGGCAGAAAATCATCTAAAACTAACATTGCATGACAATTTGATCTAGAGCTCACTCAAGCATGCAAGCAAGTATAATATGCTAGAGTAAAAGTAGTTATGCTATGGAAAACAATACTAAAATATTTATTCAATTCATCATACCAATAAGAAGAATAACATAATTTAACCTATTATTACTAGGAAAACAACCCTATGAGATTTAAACTATAACAAGCATGGTTTTCACACACAAACCCTATCATGCTAGTGAAACACTCAAGACACATCTTAAACATGAATTAATACCCTAAACATTCTAAGAATCAATTTTATATCAAAAACAATATAACACACAATTTAATAAAGGCATAGCAATAATATGAAGAAACGGGCTAAACACTAAATAATGCACCAAGCCTATTCTATAACTCCTAAAATCATAAAAATCTATTATAAGGTGATCCTAGTCACTAGAAAACCAACACAAGTGGATTCACATAAAAAATCATCGCCAATAAAATTAAACAATTCACAGAAGTGCTCTCTCGCCTAAAACTAACATGCATGTCATTTTCACACCACAACTCAAGTCAACACAAACACAACTGACACATATAGACATTATCAAGGGCTACCCAGAACAGTTGAGTTTGCATGTTTTGGATATATAAAAATCAAGTTATTAAATAAAAGGTGTTAATGAGTGCTTCTGCCATTTATTTTATTTCTCCTAAAATACGACACAAAACATGGATCTGCAAGTTGGAGATGGTTAAGAAATAGTAGATATATATCTGTGATTTTTGATTTGGAAAGTTTTACTCATTTGCATTTTCGTTTCGATTTAAAGTAAAACATCAGATCTGGATCTGCGGGAAAAAGGAAAAAAAAACAACCTGCAGAGAGGAAACATGCCAGATCTGCGAGCTGGGCCGGCCTGCTAGGCGCTCTCCCGCGCAGGAAGAATTTCAAATTCGTTGCTGGGCCGTGGCTGGGTCAAGCCCAACAGCCAAGGTTAAGGCGAAGCGGTACCCTGTCGTCGGATCCCAGATGGAGGGCTTGGATGAGGCCACGCGGGCACAAGTGGACGGTGACCAAACGACACGGCGGTGTCCACTCCGGACATCGGTGGAGAGGCGCGGGCTCACTATCGGGGACGCACGAGGTCGCCTGGATGCGCAGAACGCACAGAAAGGATCAGGAGGGCTCCGCCTATCTAGTGCTCGCACACACGACGAGCGGGAAGGACCGGGGTGCGGCTCGCCATGAGCGCCGCAGGAAGGGCTCGAGGTCGACGATGGAGAGGGTTCTGCATGGAACCAAAGGTTAAATTAGGAGGTGCATGAGTCTTGTGGAAGCTCAAGGAAGGTGGGGAGAGAAAACGACACAACCAGGGATGGCTCGAATCGATGGCTCGACGTGTTGCTCGCCGGCGGGCCGTGGCGCTCGATCCCGGCGATGGAGAGGGATAAGGAGGGGGCTTTTTCTTCAGGGGATTGATTAGCATCAAGGGGAGGTGGTGTGCAAAGGTGGACCGCAAGGAGGGGGCAAGGAGGGCGATTTCTCAACGGCGCTCCGTGGTGCGTCCATGGAGGCCACGGGCTTGTTTGCTCGAGCGCAATGACGCGCTAAGAGCGGGTTAGGGAGATTCACTGAGGTGAGGAGGTCCTCCAGGAGAGAGGTATTGGAAGGAGGAGGTTCGAGGTGAGCGGGAGCCGAGTGCCAATGCCGGCACCCTAAGGTGTTCGACAACATCTCAAGGGGTAAGGAAACCGGGATGGGGCAAATGGAGAGCACATGTGTGTTCCTGGGAGGATCACAGAGCTGGTTGATAGGGATTTGAGCTCGGACATGCCCCCCAGGTGTCAGAACGCGAGGGAAGTGTCGAGCTCGACCTGGACGCCATGTCCATCTCATGGGCAGGGAGAAGATGACAAGTAGAGGGGTATGTGTTATGCCAGGGAGGTTACACGATGCATAGAGTGTCTTGTGGCGCAAGGGCAGCTCCTGGTTTGGATAGGGAAGGTGGGGGTGAGATGGAGGGGTGATCACCATCCTTGTCCATTTATGGTTGGCTGAGTTAGAGAGAGAGAGAGATGGTGGATCAGCTAGACCATGTCTAGGAGGTTGGGGAGGGTGTTTTCATCTCTCTGAACAGGAGAGAGGTAGATAGGGTCCAATTATTGGCCAGGGCATGCATGAACTTATACATGTCCAGAATAGCCAGCAGTGGTTTTTGACTGTTTTCACAAATAATATGAATAGAACATATGTGCCAGATTGAGTCCAATGGATAGAGGATCAAAAATGGAGTCTAGGGATGGTGGCCTCAAGAGTTTTGAAAAATATTTCTTTCACAAAATTTGGAAATTCAAAAGTGGTGAATCTGTTTTTAAATGTTTTGTCCAAAATTTTCAACACAACTTCCAAATGTTTTTGTAGAAAATGGTCCCACATCACCATATTCATGTTGGGTAATTTTTCCAAGATTTTAGGAAATACTTTTATTCACAAAATATTTAAAAGTCCATTTCTGCCCCTTTGGAAAAGGGAAAATAATAAATAGTAAAATGTTTTTAAAACAAATCTTTTTGAGTTGGGATGAGATATTATATACTATAGGTCTCAAAAGTGATTTTTAATAAACAACTCTTTTAAAAAATATTTGAGGCACCAAGTGGAAAAGGGGTGAAAATAGGAGTTTATTTAATATGCCAAAAACCATGAGAGAAGAATAATTAAATGGCTATTGAAAAATAAATGGACCACATGGATATGATGTATAGGTCATGGATATTACAAGGGTAGGTTCATTGGGCTTGAAAACAAAGAGGAGTGGTTTTGAGTAACATGGACAAAGTGCTTCATGAATAAAGAGATATGGTCATTATTTTGGGGATGCCTGCAAAAGGACTTTGAAAGAAGGTACCAAAGTGTTTCAATATCCAAAATAACACTTTGATGGATACTATAGATATTAAACATGATATCCATGAAGGTTCATTGATGAGTATATCAAGATTTGACATAAAGGCATGTATCCAAAGTTGAAAATTTTAAGAAATCAAAAGATGGGATGAACATATGATGGAATATGATATTGATGCTTGATCTTGTTATTACTAGGTTTTATTTACTTCCAACAACACACATTCATCAACAAATAGAAATAAATACTTCAAAGCAAACACAAGAAAAAATCACACAACAAGCAGATAAAATAACAAGACACACAAGATCACTCAAGCAACTGAGTTCTTCAATTTAATTTCCAGGTGTTTTTCTCAAGTGTTAATTATAGGTAGTGATCAAGCCACATCAGGAAAATAGGATTTTGTAAACAAGTTCAAATCAAAGCTTGGTATATCAAAAAGAATATAATTGAGGTAAAACACAGGGGTAATATAATCCCCACTTATAGTTTTTGCAAAAGAAGGAAGTGAGAAGGAGTTTTTGAAGTACTTGCAAAAACATCTTGGTTGCAAACAGGTTGGAGATGATTAGCTCCAAAATACTTTTCATATAGTTTTGGAAATTATCTTTTGTTTTCTCAAAACTTGGCCTTTGGGTTTCTTCTAAAATCAAAACATTTTCAAATAGGTTTTTTTTTGCCAAAAGAGGGTGATGGATGAAGATGATAAGCTTTCTTTTCATGACTTGATAACAAGGGTTGTGTTTTAAGAAAGTTATGATAATTGGTTTCAATGTTCGTTGTTAACAAACCCAAACAAAAACACAATCAACAAGCAAATAGAAAAGAAACACAAGCATTAGTCGAACATCTTAAAAAGTTTTTGTTAGCCCTGATTTTTGGGTTATTGAAAACAAGTTTTTCCTGTCTTCCAAAAATTGGGTTGTTACAGCTCTTCCCCCCTTAAAATGAATCTCGTCCCGAGATTCGTAAGTAGGCACTTACGAGTGTAACTAAAAACAAGAGTCTCGGGCTTCTTCACTTTTTGTAAAAGATGTTCCTTGGATGAGGTGGTCTTTTGAGAACTCGAGGTGTTGATGTTGTCAGAATGTTGCTTGTCGAGGGGATGGATATGTTCACTTGACACTTCATGTCCTTGTTGTTGATGTTGATGGAATGACCCAAGCTAATGAAGGGTCTTGATTTTTCTGCTTCGTAGATCTTCTGTCGTTGTCTGGACCTGGTCTTCTTTTAGGGGTATTGCAGATAGTTACCCACGACAACCATCTGGCCTCACAGGGCGTCAGGTTCGTAGACTTGACGCTCTCTGATTACTGTTAGGAAACTCCTATATGCTTCTTTGCTTCTTGAGTGGTCGTCCGCGTTGAAGTGCTTCCCCCCTTTGATTAGTCTTTATAGGTTGTCGGGGATTATCTTCATCTTTGTCTCATTTTTGCTTGGTGGCGATGGCTGGTCGTGGAATACTTTATTGGGTCTTCATCTTCAAGGAGCTTTGCAGGTGTCTTCTTAGGTGGTTTAGGGTCATCCAGTTAGCTTTCCCTCGAGAAAACTAGCTAGTACCCTTAAACTTAGGTTAGATGTTAGTCTAAAATTAGATAGTTATGTTAGTGGTGTCAGACTGGTAAAATTGTTCTGTTAGAGTTGCGGGACACATCTCGCTTTAACTCAGGCTTGAATCTGAATTGACCGCCCTTCTTGGCGGCTCTTGATGTAGTTGCTCAAAAATGGTGTGTGAAGTCGACTATCCATCTTGAAGAAGATTACATAGGCTTGAGCTTCTCGGGTTGAAGTAGAGAGGGTTCCACACCTTGCACTTCTCATGAGGGGATGGGGGAGATAAAGCTTTCTTAAAAGGGGATTTTGCTAAGTCAGACTTTTGTAGAGATACCAAAAGTGTAACTCAGGCCGACATGGCAAAAAGTTTTTTTTTTTGCAACCAAACAGGAATGAAGCAATTGGTAAAAGTGTGGTGACTTGGTTTTTGCTGAAAAGGGCGTGCTTGTGAGACACTCAAACAAACAAATTTAAAAGCACACACAACAAGGGAGCAAGTAAAAACATCACGCAAAAGTAAACCATACAAACAACGCACAAGCAAAGAACAAACAAGGTACCTTTAGTACCTGCAAAAGTCTATTACCACTGAAGAACGGGTAGCTCAAGTAAAACAACTGAGCGAAACCTATCGATTCCTATGGGGCTGGGTCGACCAGGGGTTGTTGAAGTCTTCATGTTGTTAACGTCGTAGTTGATCTTGATACATGGCAGAGTCTTCGGATCTAGAGGATTTCTTTATCTCATCTTGATGTTGAGGTCTTCGGAAGGAAGCTTCTTTTTCTTCGGGTTGCTAACTACTAAGATCTTCTCGGGACATCGCCAAGTATGTAATTTTTTAACAGAAAGATAACAGAATAAACTTTTTGATAGAATTTTAAATGAAAACCAAAGTTTTACAAACTCATGTCTATTTATTTAGAAAATATTTTGAGCCATGAAAACAAAAGACAAAAAGGTTTGTTTACTATTTTCTATGTTTTTCTTCAAAACTTCTGTTTTATAAACTAGGCAATAATTTTTCGAGAATAGGAGAAAAATGGAAACCATGCTTAGGGTTCCTTAGATAAAAACATTTTAGGCAGTAATATAGTTTTTACCAAAATATTTTTGTTTCCTATCTGACGTCCATGCTAACTAAGGTTTCCTAAAGTCAGGATGGCTCTGATACCAACTCTGTGGGGACCCCAGACTAGCAGTCCGAGACCTCCAGTATGCATACATTCACGATCCCATGATCAGTTAGTCGTGAACAACATACTCGAGTTGCTATTACAGATACAATATCCACTACACGAATACACGGCTTACTCAACTGGTCACATGACCCAGTTGAAAACAACTGCCACGCAGGGCAGGAAAAAACACACTAAACAGCGGAAGCCTTCAAAACACATTCGTGGTAAACCCAAGTCATGCCTTGACTACCTACAGGCTACTGACTCGGAGACGTTCCTAGTTCGCACAGTCGTCAGCGACACCATCTTCTTCAGGTTCTCTGGGTTTCTGCTCAAAGTCTAGCTAAGACAATAGCGAGGGAAGAAACCATTGTGAGTACATTGGAATGTACTCGCAAGACACCCCAAACGAAAGCTAAACATGCAAGTATGCATATAAAGGTGGTAGGAAGGCTGTAATTAGAGTTCAACTAGCTATGATTAATTTAAGACCTATCATAGTTCACAAGTTTTATTTTTCTTTGTTGAAGAAGATACTTCAAAAGATATTTCATTTCTCTTGTAGATATTGCATGTCCGTTAAGAGCATCATTTATCCGTTACCTCAAAGGTACAATCATTCCCTTTCCTCGTACCTCCCAGGTACAATTCCAAACACTTTTCAAGATTTTGAAAAACATTAACACAATGCTAGCTACATGGCCATTCAACTGTCCATATTCGAGGATGCGGCTATTCTGAATAGTTTTACTTTGCAGAGGTGTACACAATCCACAAGATCCAGTACATCCGCCGTGAACAACCACACACTATCCAAGACAGTATGCAAAACATCAGATAACTGGTCCTAACTATCCACTATGCAAATGCTAGTAAATGGCTACCTCTTTAACTGGGTTTGTTCTCCCCGACACCGAGTGAGTCAGCCATATCGATCCGGTTTCCCCTGACAACACACCGCCATGGCAAGAGACCTAACTGTTGCAACCGGTGGGCGAACTTAATCCCACACTCTGAATGTCCCATGTTTTCCTTTCTGGCGACAATTTGGTTCGGGGACTCTAACCTCTATAGCACATTGAGGTAGACACGGACTAACACCGACAAGCTTTTAGCTAGACCCCGTTCCCATATTGGGATAATGTGGCAGCACGACCTGGTTGTCCGGCGAATACTAGGTTATGTGTCATTTTTGGAAAACAAGTCGAAAACATTTCCTCCTTCACAAACCTCCCTCGGACAAGGTCCCACCTTTCCTCGGGGTTTTTCCAAAAGCTTTTGCTTTTCAAAAACATCAAGTTAAAATGTCCACTAGGGGACTTAAGTTGATTAAGTGATGATACTAAAATATCTAAAGGGCTTGGTAACACCAAGAGTATAAAGTGGAGATACTATAATACCAATAGTGGTATAGTCCACTAAGAAAAATAGTTTTTGAATCAAACTTTTGTAAAACTTCAGAAGTAAAACATGCATGATAGATATTGATAAGTAAAACAACAGCAAGCATTTAGAGTGGCTTTCCTTGGCACTGGTCTTGGTCTTGCTCTTGAAATAAACAAGAGTTGCAATAAAAACCTCTCCGGGAAATAATACCATCTTCGTTATCTAACGTTGTAAACTCAAAAAGGAAAACACCCAATCGGAAACAAACAAAGGCAAGCACTTGATAACAAAATAAACATACAACAAGCATTTCATCCAACAAGTACACTCACAAGTAATATTACTAGGGTGCCCACCAACGAGCAAAACATGCACAAAAAACACACATGAATAACACTAGAATAGGTGCTATGGATCCTCAAACAAAAATGGCATGCGTTCAGTGGGTGTGACACTCTCATATCATGCCCATATAAGGTTAAATGACTCTCTGGTCATTCATGAGGATGAGAAAAATAACAAGAAAACAACCTAGGAACACATACACATGCATAGGAAAATAAGAACAAGCAATATTACAAGCTCATAGTAACACATGCTTTTCTAAACATGGAAAAATAATACAACATGTAGCTAAACAACCTAATAACAGATACAAAACAATACCAAACATATCATGGCATCACTCAATACATGAAAATAATCATGGAGCAAAATGATCACTAAAACTAGAGATGCAAAAGGGGCTATTTAGACATGCATACATGCATAACCATAAGAGATCATTAAAAAAGATTTATTCTAACTTGATAGATCTATAAGATAGCATCCAAATAACAGAGAAAACAACACCTAGACATGCTAGTAATATCAAAATAACAATCTAATCAATGCCTCAAAAATTAATCATGCAAATAACAACTTATGGCAGAATATCATCTAAAACTAACATAGCATGGCAATTTGATCTAGAGCTCACTCAAGCATGCAAGCAAGTATAATATGCTAGAGTAACAGTAGCTATGCTATGGAAAACAATACTAAAGAATTTATTCAATTCATCATACCAATAAGAAGAATAACATAATTTAACCTATTATTACTAGGAAAACAACCCTATGAGATATAAACTATAACAAGCATGGTTTTCACACACAAACCTTATCATGCTAGTGAAACACTCAAGACACATCTTAAACATTAATTAATACCATGCAAATGCTAGGAATCAATTTTATATAAAAAACAATATAACACACAATTTAATAAAGGCATAGCAATAATATGCAGAAAAGGGCCAAACACTAAATAATGCACCAAGCCTATTATGTAACTCTTAAAATCATGAAAATATAGTATAAGGTTCTCCTAGTCACTACAAAACCAACACAAGTGGATTCACATAGAAAATCATCACCAATAAAACTAAACAATTCACAGAAGTGCTCCCTGGCCTAAAACTAAGATGCATGTCATTTTCACACCACAACTCAAGTCAACATAAGGCCAACTTAAAAAGATAGACATTATCAAGGGATAATCAGAACAATTGAGTTTGCATGTTTTGGATACATAAAACACAAGTTATTAAATAAAAGGTGTTGATGAGTGCTTCTGCCATTTATTTTATTTCTCCTAAAATACAACACAAAGCATGGATCTGCCAGTTGGAGATGGTTAAGAAATAGTAGGTATATATCTGTGATTTTTGGTTTGGCAAGTTTTACTCATTTGCATTTTCATTTCTATTTAAAGTAAAACATCAGATCTGGATGTGCAGGGAAAAGGAAAAAAAACAACCTGCAGAGAGGAAATAGGCCAGATCTGCGAGCTGGGCCGGCCTCCTAGGCGCTCTCCCGCGCGGGAAGAATTTCAAATGAGTTTCTAGGCCGCGGCTGGGTCAAGACCAACAGCCAAGGTTAAGGCAAAGCGGTACCCCATCGTCGGATCCCAGATGGAGGGCTTGGATGAGGCCACGCGGGCACAGGTCGATGGTGACCAAACGACACGGCGGTGTCCGCTCCGGCCGCCGATGGAGAGGCGCGGGCTCGCTGTCGGGGACACACGAGGTCGCCTGGATGCGCAGAACGCACAGAAATGATCAGGAGGGCTCCGCCTATCCAGTGCCCGCACGCACGACGAGCGGGAAGGACCGGGGTGCGTCTCGCCATGAGCGCCACGGGAAGGGCTCGAGGTCGATGACGGAGAGGGCTCTGCACGGAACCAAAGGTTAAATTAGGAGGTGCATGAGTCTTGTGGAAGCTCAAGGAAGGTAGGGGAGGAAACAACGCAACCTGGGATGGCTCGAATCGACGGCTCGACATGTTGCTCGCCGGCGGGCCGTGACGCTCGATCCCGGCGATGGAGAGGGAAAAGGAGGGGGCTTTTTCTTCAGGGGCTCGATTAGCATCAAGGGGAGGTGGTGTGCAAAGGTGGACCGCAAGGAGGGGGATCGGAGGGGGATTTCTCAACGGCGCTCCGTGGTGCGTCCATGGCGGCCTCGGGCTTGTTTGCTCGGGCGCAATGAGGCGCTAAGAGCGGGTCAGGGAGAGTCACTGAGGTGAGGAGGTCCACCAGGCGAGAGGTATTGGAAGGAGGATGTTCGAGGTGAGCGGGAGCCGAGTTCCAATGCCGGCACCCGAAGGTGTTCGACAACAGCTCGAGGGGGAAGGAAACCGGGATGGGGCAAATAGAGAGCACGGGTGTGTTCCTGGGAGGCTCACGGAGCTGGTTGACAGGGATTTGAGCTCAGACATGCGCCCAGGTGTCGGAACGCGAGGGACGTGTCGAGCTCGACCTGGACGCCATGGCCAGCTCATGGGCAGGGAGAAGAAGACAAGTAGAGGGGGATGTGTTATGCGAGGGAGGTTACACGATGCATATAGAGTATTGTGACGCATGGGCAGCTCCAGGTTTGGACAGAGAAGGTGGGGGTGAGAAGGAGGGGTGATCACCATCCTTGTCCATTTGTGGTTGGCTGAGTTAGGGAGAGAGAGAGAGATGGTGGATCAGCTAGACCATGTTTAGGAGGTTGGGGAGGGTGTTTTTCATCTCTCCGAACAGGAGAGAGGTAGCTAGGGTCCAATTATTGGCTAGGGCATGCATGAACTTATACATGTCCAGAATAGCCAGCAGTGGTTTTTGACTGTTTTCACAAATAATATGAATAGAACATATGTGCAATATTGAGTCCAATGGGTATAGGATCAAAAATGGAGTCTAGGGATGATAGTCTTTCACAAAATTTTGGAAATTCAAAAAGTGCTGAATCTGTTTTTAAATGTTTTCTCCAAAATTTTCAACACAACTTCCAAATGTTATTCTATAAAATGGTCCCACATCATGATAGTCATGTTGGGTAATTTTACCAAGATTTTAGGAAATACTTTTATTCACAAAATATTTAAAAGTCCATTTCTGCCAATTTGGAAAATGGAAAATATTAAATAGTAAAATGCTTTTAAAACAAATATTTTTGATTTGGGATGAGATATTATATAATATAGGTCTCAAAAGTGATTTTTAATAAACAACTCTTTTGAAAATATTTGAGGCACCAAGTGGAAAAGGGGTGAAAAGCAGTTTATTTAATAGGCTTTAAACCAAGAGAGAAGAATAATTAAATGACTATTGAAAAATAAATGGACCACAAGGATATGATGTATAGGTCATGGAGATTACAAGGGTAGGTTCATTGGGATTGAAAGCAAAGAGGAGTGGCTTTGAGTAACATGGACAAAGTGCTTCATGAATAAAGAGATATGGTCAGTATTTTGGGGATGCCTGCAAAAGGACTTTGAAAGAAGGTACCAAAGTGTTTCAATATCCAAAATAACACTTGGATGGATACTATAGATATTAATCATGATATCCATGAAGGTGCATTGATGAGTAGATCAAGATTTGACATAAAGGCATGTATCCAAAGTTGAAAGTTTTTAAGAAAACAAAAGATGGGAGGAACATATGATGGAATATGATATTGATGCTTGATCTTGTTATTACTAGGTTTTATTTACTTCAAACAACACACATTCATCAACAAATAGAAATAAATACTTCAAAGCAAACACAAGATAAAATCACACAATAAGCAGATAAAATAACAAGACACACAAGATCACTCAAGCAACTGAGTTCTTCAATTTAATTTCCAGGTGTTTTTCTCAAGTGTTAATTATAGGTAGTGATCAAGCCACATCATGACAAGAGGATTTTGTAAACAAGTTCAAATCAAATCTTTATATATCCAAAAGAATATAATTGAGGTAAAACACAGGGGTAATATAATCCCCACTTATAGTTTTTGCAAAAGAAGGAAGTGAGAAGGAGTTTTTGAAGTACTTGCAAAAACATCTTGGTTGCGAACAGGTTGGAGATGATTAGCTCCAAAATAATTTTCATATAGTTTTGGAAATTATCTTTTGTTTTCTCAAATCTTGGCCTTTGGGTTTCTTCTAAAAACAAAACATTTTCAAAAAGGTTTTTTTTGCCAAAAGAGGGTGATGGATGAAGATGATAAGCTTTCTTGTTATGATTTGATCACAAGGGTTGTGTTTTAAGAAAGTTATGATCATTGGTTTTAATGTTAGTTGTTAACAAACCCAAACAAAAAACACAATCAGCAAGCAAATAGAAAAGAAACACAAGCATTACTCAAACATCTTAAAAAGTTTTTGTTGGCCCTGATTTTTGGGTTATTGAAAACAAGTTTTTCCTGTCTTCCAAATTTTTTGATGTTACAGAGACTCCCCTTTCAGCAAGCTAGAAATCCTGGGAACGGTGCCAGAAAAAGTACTTGATGCTCACGTGATCACACGCTCGTTGGGAGACCCCAAGCGGAAGGTATGATGTAGTCCAGCGGAAATTCCCCCCAATTAAGGAACCATGGTTTATTGAACCAATAGGATTTCATAGTCTTGGAGAATGTTTCTTGTTGTCTGGTGCGTCAACAAGCATGGAACCTACACAAAAACACAAACTCTCTCTTTCCCCAACTTTCCGGAAGGTTGTCAATCTTCCGGTCTTGCTGAAAACTAGAGAATTAACCGTATAGAGTCTTGAAGAGTAATAAAAGTAAGAATAGAACAACAAGAAAACAATTATGAAAGTGATTAAAAGAAAGTTGCAAATATGAGGAAAACATGACCGTGGGCCATAGGTTCACTAGTGGTGTCTCTCCAAACAAAACAAACATGTTGGGTGAAAACATTACAGCTGGGCAATTGCCAAATCATGAACTTATAACAATACTATTATGATGAGATATAGTTCACGGGTTCTAACATTGTAGGAATTACGTCAAGGCATATGGACCGCTATCCATCATGCATCCCTATCTAAAAGTCCACCTCAAGAAAGCCATCCAGCAAATATCTGTGGTATTAAGTTGCAACAACGAAATGATTACTTTGTGTACAACAGAAAATACATTATGAACAGTGGTCCTCGTTCGTAGACAAGAGCATCTCTGTTTTCTCTATGGTAGAAATAGCATATCCCCCATCCGTCACGTTTCTGCCACTCGAGCACAGATGTAAGGGAGGATGAACCTACCATCTAGCATATAAACCCTCTCTTGGAGGTGAATACAACTAAGTGGCCAGGGTAATCATAAACATAGGAGATCACTGCAAAACAAGATTAAAACTCTCTACGAATATAAGTGAAACATCTCAGATTGACATGAACAAAATAATCATAATCTCATGGTTCATAGGATCCCAGCAAACACAACATGCACAATTACATAACGGTGGTCTCGACCATGGGAGGAAGCTCACGAGACTCTAAACATGGAGGCATAAGGGAGAGAACAACCATCTAGCTACTTTTATGGACCCGTAGTCCCGGGATGAATTACTCACGCATGTGTCTGGAGGCGATCATGGCGATGTAGAGGCCTCCGATGACGATTCCCCCTCCGGTAGGGTGCCGAAACAAGGCTTCAGAAGCCCTAGATTGGACCTTCGAGGTGACGGTGCCTCTATGTATGTTTCATGGAAAATAACTTCATCCCCGAACGTTTTAGGGTTAAAGGAAATTTATAGGCGAACATGTGACGAGAGGCGGTGGACGGGGTGCCAAGGGGCCCACCAGGTGCGACCTAGGGTAGGGCCACGCCTTGCACCCCTGGGGGCCTCCTGCCCCCCTCCGGATCTTCTTTGGACTCCGTCTCCGTTCAGGGTAAAAAATGATCTCCGTGGATTTTTAGCCCTTTCCAAGAATATTTGCTTAAGGAATTTTCTGAAATAGAAAAACAACAGAAAACAACAACTATCCTGGGGCATCTTGTTAATAGGTTATTCAATGAAAACATCTGGAAAACTGAGGAAAAAATAGAAAACATGTCTAAAACAAAAGGTATTGGGTAGAAAACAAGCATGGATCATAAAAAACTATACATGTGTTTGCATCGTATCAAGCACAAAGGGCCCTATATGTTCAGCAAGGTCTCGTCTTGGAGTTCTACATGTTAGGAGATGAAGATAAAGATGAAGTTGTAGGTGTGGAACATCCCGCTATAGCTACAACATCCTCTTCACCGTCCTTCCTATTTGAATCTTCCAAATGAAAATCCGTCAATCCGACTTACATGTCTCATGGCAAAAACCTCATCGGTAACTACATGTTCAAAGCCCATCATCTCTACTCCTCCCTCCTAGATGAATTGTGTTGAAAATTCTAACAATGAGGATGATGAGACTAAATAATTGTACTTATGGTTGGCTAACCTTGAAGGTGAAAGTAGAATCAATGTAGATGCTCTTCTAGAGCAACTTGATGCATCCAACACTCTTGTTGATGAAAAGAAAGATATTATCTTGACTTTGGAAAGTCATGATGGTTCTCTTCCAAGTGAAGATAAGGATCTTACTAAGTCCTTTGAGGAGGAAAGATCCCGTAGAGTCTCTTGAGGAGAAGCTTTGTATTTTAGAAGAAACATATGATCTTTTCTATCTAAAGTTAGGAGATAAAATGAATCATCTTTTGCTATTGCTAAAACATATGAAAATGACAAACTTGAGCTAGGATTTGCCCATGATAGACTTGTTGAGGAGCATGGAGAACTAAAAAAAGGAGTTCATCTCTCTTGAGGGAATTCATGGAAAACTCAAGGTGTCTCGTGATAAACTTCTAGCTCAACAATCTAATAAGCAAGTTGCCTCTACTTCCTCTACTATTGTTGTTGCTCCTTCAAGAAACCCTTGTGCTCAACTAACCTTGTAGGAAGCGAGAATGTTCTTAATAACCTCGTGATCTTTCACAAGGTTAAGAATGGGAAGGAAGGACTTGTGTTCTCTACCAAGTCAAATAAGAAGAAGTCCAATAAGTACAAGTCTACTTCCCCTTCCAAAAATATTTTCTTTCTGAAGGAGGGGGAGATGACTAAAGAAAAGAATACCAACACCATTGTGGGTGGTGATGCTTCTAGTAGCAATGTGGCTTATAGTATCAATGCCACTCACAATGACTTTGCTGGAAAATATAACCCCTCCTATGTTCTTATGAATCTAAATATGCTCATGTTTATGCTAAATATGTTGGTACTTCTTATGGCGATGATTACTATTGGTCTATTTGGGTTCCCAAGACCCTCGTTGCTAACAAAAGAGGACCAATTCAAGGATGGGTACATAAAGCAAAGAATTAATTCTTTGTAGGGAAATGCTTCCGAGTCTAGAAGATGGACAATGGATAGTGGATCATATAACATATGACGAGAAGCATTGGCCGCTAGATCTTCCAACAATTACATTCGTGGATGTAGAAAAGATCCTTAGAGGAATCTTGTGGAAGAGGAGGAAGGACATACATAGAGGTCATTCCCTTGTGGCCTCGGAGAGGGTATGCGTGCCCAAATATCTGGGAGATCTTGAGATTCCTAATCTTCGAATAATGATCCACGCGCTCAGGGCGAGGTGTCTTTGGCTTAGTAGGACTTCAAAGCCGTGGAATGAATTCAATATTCAGGTGCCGAGAGTGGTGGTGCGGTTATTTGAGGCAACCATCACTTATGTGCTAGGCGATGGTGCCACCACATTATTTTAGATCGAAGGTGGCTGGCATAGGGAAGGGTGAAGGATGTAGCTCCAAACTTGGTTAGCAAGATACCCAAGAATGCCCGAGTGAACCACCGGGTGAGAGAAGGACTAGCTGGGGGTGGCTGGAGGACGTCCTCCCAAACCTGGGCACAACAGAACTACGGGACCTTCTGACTCTGGCAGACAAAGTATCAGATGTTGCCCTTATAGAGGGTGTGGACGATGAGTTCAGCTGGAACTGGGACGAAAATAACGAATACTCAGCTCATTCATCCTATATGACCATGTTTGAAGGAGTGGAGGGCCTGGACGGGACGCAACAAGTGTGGTAATCAAGGGCGTCGAACAAATGCAAGTTCTTCATGTGGTTGGCCTTGAGAAATAGATGTTGTATGCAGGATAGTCGTAGAGGGCTTTCACACCCAGTGGCATTATCCTTCTGCGATCTACAAGGAGAGGACATTGACCACTTGTTGCTTGGGTGCGTTATGGCTAGACAACCGTGGACCATACTAATATGCAAATGGGGCTTGGTGGAGTTGATTCTAAGTCAGCAAGATAGGTTCGTGGATTGGCTCCCTGCTCGGACAATTGGTGGGGTAGATAGGAAGGATATTTGGACAACGATCAACCTGACGTGTTGATATTTGTGGAGACACCGGAACAAGGTGGTCTCTGAGTGACACCAACCTTCGATGGAGAGTGCTCACGATGATTGAGGCAAAGATTGTTATGTGGTGTACTGCAGGCCTGTTTAGGGGTAGCCTTCGACATGTACATAGTGGAGGGCTAGAGAGTAATCCCCTTCATGTAATATGTGGAGTGTGCTATGTGCATTTGTGCCAGACGTGTGGTTATCGGACATTCCCTCCTTTTTCTATCAAACTAATATGTCAAAGTCAAGAAAATGTTGCATTAAGAAAAATTTGATTTGTGATCACTTTAGAGAGAACACGAACTTACACTCGTTGAACCGGCCACCAACATTTATATATAGGATTGACATTTTCTGGGACCCATTACTGAATTCGATAAAAGATGATGGGTTTGCTGTGTGCTCTTTCTAATTGACTCGGTCATAGTACAAATTGTATGTGTATTCCACCTCTGATCATTCCTGTATCTATCTCTATCTCTACTATGTAAAAATATTTAGGTGTTATATGGTTGGTTGGTTCGTTGGTATGTATGGTGTTAGATGGTTGGTTGGTTGGTTGGTATGTACACATCATTAAAAAATGAGTAATGGTACAGTTACGGATAGGATTTACGGACTGACTTGCTACAGACTGTTGTGGCATCCTGGGATTGGGGGAGGACGGGACAACCCAGTGGAATTATGGGGGGGGGGGGGCGTTGCAAATGAGGAAGGGACACGTTTTCCCGTAACAAAATTTATGAATGTATCATCCGTAGGTCCAGTATTTACGTTAATAAATTGAAACTAAGCCATCGGTAAATCAGCAGGAGTTATAAAAGGAGAGTCCCTACCAAAAAAAGGTCCCGGTCGGTCCTTGATACGTCCATTTTGCATCACTATTATATATTGTCATTTTCTGTTATTCATCGATATATTTCATGCTATGATTCATCACTTATGTTATTTAATCTTATTTTGCATGTTTCATAATTTTTAGAGAATAAACACCAGAACCAGAAATCTGATGGAAAAAGCACCGTAAAGATACCCCATTTCAGAAGATCAGAAGAAGAGGAGAGATACCGGAGGAGTCTTAGAAGTTTCGAGGAGAAAGTGAGCCAGAAGGGCACCCGGAGGGGGGCCACTTGGGGCCCACACCACCAGGCGGCGCGCCCCCCTCTGGCCACGCCTGGGGGTGGTCTGGGCCCCTTTGCCCACTTTCGGGTGCCTCTTTTCGCGTACTTGACTCCCAGGGAATCCTAAGCCCCAATAAATCATCGAAGAATTATTCCGCCGCTGCCTCGGGGCGGAAAACACTAGAGAGAGAAAAGCTCCCCGATAGGGAGAAATCTGTCGGGGAAATTCCTCCCCGGAGAGGGGAAATCGTCGTCATCGTCACCGTCATCACTCTAGGCTTCATCAAGATCATCATCATCATCATCACCACCAGCACCATCACCTTCACCATCCACCTTCATCCGGCTGTAACAATTAGGGGTCTTTATCGTTGTTTACCAGTAGATCTATCTCCCAGTGTGGATTACTTGTTAGTAGTTGATGCTTGTGAGATTTATCGGCGTTTGCACTTTATGACAAGATTGTTATTATCCATTATATCACCTATGATTATGATCCATATGATGTATCGTGAGTAGTTCGTTTAGTTCTTGAGGCCATGGGATAAGTCATGATGTTAGTAGTGAAGTTATGTTGAAGTAATATCTCGTGGTACGATATTTAAGTTGTGGTGCTATTCTTATAGTGGTGTCATGTGAACGTCGACTACATGATACTTCACCTTTATGGGCCTAGGAGGATGCATTGTGTATTTGGCTACTAATTGTGGGGTTGCCGGAGTGACACAAACCTAAACCCCCGTTAGGAAACCAATGCACGAGGGAGTGTAGGATCCCGGAGTTTTAAGGCTGTGGTTAGATTTATCTTAATTACTTTCTTGTATTTGCGGATTCTTATGAGGGGTATAATCACAAGTATGTATTAGTCCTAGTTGGGCCGTGCATTAGCATAGGTTCACCCACACAACACTTCATGAACCAATAAATATTAATCAACCGCAATGAAGCGAAATCACTTCACGAAATTCCCATGTGTCCTCGAGAACATTTGGTAATCATAAGTAAAACAACCGGCTTGTACTTTGCTCTCAAAAGGACTGGGCCACTTGCTGCAATATTATTTACTGTCTTTTACTTACTCACACTTTATTTATCTTCTATACCAAAAACTACCAAAAACCCGTTTGCTAGTGTTTACAGTGAATTCTCCATCCAACCTGCTTGTCAACACCTTCTGCTCCTCGTTGGGTTCAACACTCTTATTTATCAAAAGTACTATGATACAACCCCTATACTTGTGGGTCATAAAAACTATTTTCTGGCGCCGTTGCCGGGGAGTGAAGTGCTATCGGTAAGTGGAATTGGTAAGAGAAACTTTTACCGTGAGTGTTGTTTTTATTTCTATCTGTTGTTTTATCTCATTATGGAGAATACTTTTGATTCTCTGTTTAGGGGTACTACTACTATTACTGCTAGGGTAGTAGGTGACCCGTTATCGGCTGAATTAGATCCTTATAAAATACCTATGAAAATTGTTGGACGTGTTATGGATAACTTCTATTATGGAGATGGAACTGTCCATCCCGGTGATCATTTTCTCTTTATACATGAACTATGTGAGTTATTCAGGTGTGCATGTATTACAATGGATCAAGTTAAAAGGAAATTATTTTCTTGATCACTGAAAGGAAGAGCCACTGGATGGTTCAAATTACTGAAGAATGGTGAATCTATTGGATGGGAGGAAATTATTCCTCTCTTTTATTCTAAATTCTATCCTCCTAGTGAGATTCATAAAGACCGGAATCAAATATATAATTTCTAGGCTCATGATGGAGAGAGTATTGCCCAAGCTTGGGGGAGGATGAAGTTCTTAATGCTCAAATGTCCCGTTCATGAGCTCCCGAGTAATATTGTTATCAATAATTTTTATGCAAGGCTTTCTCTTCATGATAAGGATTTATTGGATGCTACTTGTTCTCGACACGTATGAAGGAAGAAGATAAATGGGATCTTCTTGACCATATTCAAGAGAATACTGAAGGATGGGAGAACGACAAAGGTAGAAAGTGAGGTATAAATTATGATTATGAGTGCATTAAATCTTTTATGGGAACCGATGATTTCTATAATGTTAGTTCTGTTTGTGGTCTTGATTCTCAAATTTTTGAAAACTATCTTAAAGCTTTTGCCTCCTATCTTGATATTCCTAAAAAGGATTATCACAAATATCATGCACTTTATAAAGATATTGTTCCTGCTAGTAATATAGAAGTGCATGCTTTTAATCCTGTTGTTCCCGAGCCTTATATTGAAAAATGCCTTTCCCTCCTAAGGTGAAAGAACACTCTATTGTAGCTAGTGTGGTTAATAAGAGCATTAAAAATCTATTGAACCTCATGAACAAACAAATGTTGAACCTGTTGTAGCAATAGTAAGAGATCTTGTTTGTGGAAATGTCGAGGATAAACACATTGTCTTCTGTGAGGATGCTTCTAATATTGTTTCCCATCCTCATAGACCTAAGAAAACTAGTGTTCCTGTGCTTTCTGTTAAGATTGGTGATCATTGCTATTATGGTTTATGTGACATTGGTGCAAGTTCTAGTGGTATACCTTATGAGCTTTATAAAAAAATTATGCATGAAATTGGTTCTTGTGAGCTTGAGGATATTGATGTGGTCATTCAGCTTGCTAATAGAGAAACTGTCTTTCCGATTGGTATTGTTAGGGATGTGGAAGTTTTATGTGGTAAAACTAAATATCCCACTGATTTTCTAGTACTTGGTAAGGCTGCTAGTAAAACTTGCCCTATTATTTTTTGGTAGACCTTTCTTGAACACTTGTGGCGCTATTATAGATTGTAAGAGGGAGAAGATATTGACTAAATTTGATGGAAAATCTTATGAGTTCAATTTCTCCAAATTTTCTAGAGCGCCTTATGAATCTAAATTGCCTGATGAGAATTTAAAGTTGAAAAACTTTCTTATATTGCTCTTGCTCATAACAATGCTTTGCATCAATATATGGAGGACCATGAAAGTGAGGTCTTTATGGAAGAAATGAGATTGACGTTATTCTTCTTCGTCAACCGGTGTTACTGAAACATAATTTACCTGTGGAAGACTTGGGTACCACATTTCCACCCAAGGAGGATCCTATTTTTGATTTAAAACCTTTGCCCGATGATCTTAAATATGCTTATATTGATGATAATAAAATATATCCTGTTATTATTAGTGCTAAACTTTCAGGTGAAGAAGAGAAAGATTATTGGGAATTCTGAAGAAACCCCGTGGAGCTATTGGATATACTCTTAACGATTTGAAGGGGATTTCTCCCTCTATATGTCAGGATGTTATTAATATTGAACATGATGCAAGGCCAATAGTTTAACATCAACGCCGTTTAATTCCCAAAATGAAGGAAGTGATAAGAAATGAGGTATTAAAACTCCTTGATGCTGGTATTATTTTTCCTATTGTTGATAGTAGATGGGTGAGCACTGTGCACTTTGTCCCTAAGAAAGGTGGAATGACTGTTATTCCTAATGAAAATAATGAGCTTATTCCACAAAGAGTAGTAGTTGGTTATAGAATGTGCATTGATTTTAGAAAGTTTAATAGAGTTACTAAGAAAGATCATTATGCTTTACCCTTTATTGATCAAATGCTAGAGAGGTTGTCTAAGAAAACTCATTTTTGCTTTCTTGATGGTTATTCTGGGTTTTCTCAAATTGCTGTTAGAGCAAAAGATCAAGAGAAAACAAACTTTACTTTTCCTTATGGTACTTATGCTTATAGACGTATGCCTTTTGGTTTGTGTAATGCTCTTGCTACATTTCAAAGATGCATGTATGCTATTTTTCATGGTTTTTGTGAAGAGATTGTGGAAGTATTCATGGACGATTTCTCCGTCTATGGAACTTCTTTTGATAATTGTTTGCACAACCTTGATAAAGTTTTGCAGTGATGTGAGGAAACTAATATTGTTCTTAATTGGGAGAAATGCCACTTTATGGTTAATGAAGGAATTGTTCTTGGACATAAAATTTCTGAAAGAGGTATTGAAGTTGACAGAGCTAAAGTGGAAGCAATAGAGAAAATGCCATGTCCTAGGGATGTTAAAGGTATTCGTAGTGTTCTTGGTCATGCTGGTTTTTATAGGAGGTTCATTAAATATTTTTCTAAAATATCAAAACCTCTTACTAATCTTCTTCAAAAAGACGTACCTTTTGTTTTTGATGAAGATTGTTGATACGTCACAAACGTATCCTTAATTTCTGATGTTCCATGTTGTTTTCTTATTGTTTACCACATGTTTGCTATACACTTTATGTCATTTTTATCGATTTTCCGGACTAACCTATTGACAAGATGCCACAGAGCCAGTTCCCTGTTTTCTACTGTTTTTAGTTTCTGAAAAGTTGTTCCGGAAATATTCCCGGAATTGGAAAATTCGAAGCCCGGAAGTGTTAGAATTCCCGAAGGTTCCACGGAGTCCTGAAGAGACCGGGAGAGGGGCCTCAGGGGCCCACACCATAGGGCGGCGCGCCCCCTTTGGCCGTACCGGGGGTGGTGTGGGGCCCCCAGGCCTCCACCGCATCTGCCCTTTTGCCTATTTAATCCTCCCGAGGCATAAACCCTAGAAATACACCACTTTTTCCCGAGGAACACCCGAGGCGGCCATCACCGTCATCCCGAGATCGGGAGGGTTCTGGAGCTCTCCCCGGCACCCTGCCGGAGGGGGGAAATCATCACCGGAGGGGTCTACACCACCATGCCCTCCTCCGAAGTGATGCGTGAGTAGTTCATCCCTATACTACGGGTCCATAGCAGTAGCTAGATGGTTGTTCTCTCCACTTTGATCTTGTGAGCTGCCTATCATGATCAAGATCATCTTTATGTAATGCTACATGTTGTGTTTGCTGGGATATGATGAATGTTGAATGCTATGTCTTCTGATTATCAATCTATCATGTTATCTTCATGCATATGTTATTTATGATCTTGTTTGCTCTCCGTTATTAGTAGATGCTCTGTCCAAGTAGATGCTAGTAACTCCAAGAGGGAGTATTTATGCTCGATAGTGGGTTCATGCCTCCTTTTCATCTGTGCTCGAATGACAGAAACGTGACGGATGGAGGATGTGCTGTTGCCATTAGGAAGAAAACAACAATGCTTTGTCTAAGGATGATGTTATTGTTTACATTACACGCTTTGCTTACTGTGATTATCTGTTGCTTGCAACTTAATACCCAACGTTTGTTCGGATGCTATTCGGAGGGTGGATTTTTAGTCATAGATGCAGTTGGATAACGGTCTATGTATCTTGTTGTAATGCCCGCGTGAATCACGTAGTAATATTTATGTCGTGCATATTCACTACGGTGCATCCTTCATTTCTGCCAATTGCCCAGCTATAATTTGTTCATCACACATGTTATTTATCTTTCACGGAGAGACACCACTAGTGAACTGTGGACCCCGGTCCATTTTCCTACTGCTTTCATATTGCTTTCATACTGTTCCAACTGTTTTCCACACCATATGTTTAACCTCTTTGTGTTCAGCAAAACCGGTGAGATCGACAACCTCACTGCTTCGTTGGGACAGAGTGATTTGATTGTGTTGTGTAGGTTCCACGTTGCTGCTGAACGGGTAGTGCGCCCTTCCACCTCAGCTGCGTCAACCTTCAGAGATTGCTTGTCCTCCTACTGTTCGATTCAACCTTGTTTTCTTTTCTGAGTGAAAACTTGCTGCTACCCTCTTCACAACCTTTCTCTTGGGGTTTACCAACGAGGGCGTCAAGGCTCCCCTCAAGTTTTCTGGCACCGTTGCCGGGGAGGAAGAGAATTTCTGCAAGGGGAGTCTCTCACTTCCAAACTCTTTACTTTGTTTTTGTTTTGCTTAGTTTATTTTATTTTTTCATGTTTGCTTCTCTTTATCAAAAACATAAAAAAAATTAGTCCTTATTCTAGTTGTTATTTTTGTCATTTGTGGTTATTTTTCATCATGTTGTTCTCTAAGTTTATCCTGAAAGATTTGCCGGTAGGAAGTGGTTCTATACTTGGAAAGGACACTATTACAGAATTCTTTGATCATGTTAGTAAGCATGATAATCTTGAGGAAACATCTATAGTATAACTTACTCCCAATTATGAGACTGCTGCAACTTCTTTAGTTCACATGTTAGAAGCTAGGTTTGTTAACCTCCATCCCATATTACAACATATGTTCCTCAACTTGAATAACATTAAAGATGTTGAGAAAAGAAACTTTATCTTAGAAACTATGCTTAAAGAATTTGGAGATGTTGCTATAGAAGCTAGAAATGTCTTTGATTGTTTCAGTATGCTTGGATCATGTGTAGAAATTGTTGCTGCTCTTGAAAAAACTTAATCTAATAATGAAAAAGAGGATAAAATACCAATCCCCTTTAAATTGGTAGCACTGCATGAAGCCCAAGAGAAGAATTTTGATTGGATTGTTCATGAGAATTTATTTGATGAAGATAGTAAGCCTAAAAGTTCTAAGAGAGGATCCTCTGAAACTCACTTAGATAAAATACAATGCATTATTAAGGAATTTCCATATCTTGATTTGAATGCCCCTCCTCTTGAAAATACTTGATTCCACTTTTCTGGGCCTAGCTAAAAGGCATTAAAAAAATCACTTCTTGGGAGATAACCCATGGTTTTGTTTTTGCTTTGTTTTTCTCTGTTTTCTTTGAGTCAAGGGGTTGTATACTTCTATAGCAATTACTTTGTATATTTATTTTCATGTTTTAGTAGTGCCAAGTAAGGTTTCTGACGAGAGTTGGAGTTGGTTTTCGGATTTCTGCGTAGGAAACAGATTTCTGCTGTCCACCGTAAAAAATCTTATAAAATCCTGGAAGATCAGACTGATCTGAAATGTTTTTTCTTATTCCTCAGCTAATTCCGCAACGTTTTTGTTCTTTAGGTTTTTTGATCTGAGCAACTTAAGTGCCTCGAAAAAATTCGTCTTTACAGACAGTTCTGGTTTTGACAGATTCTGCCATTTTTCTTGCATTTGCTCTTTTGCGATGTCAAGTGGATTTATTTGCTTCACGAAACATCAGTGGCTGTGGATAATGTTTAAAAGTATCCATAGTGCTTGTGCCTTACAGAACCCATGTATTTTTTTATTGTTGCACGAACCCTCTAATGTGAATTACTGTTTGAGTGTGGTGTGAAGGAAGTTTTCAAGGGTCAAGAGAAGAGGTGATATATGTGATCAAGAGGAGTGCAAGGTCAAAGCTTGCGGATGCCCCCATGGTTCATCCAATCATATTTTAAGAAGACTCAAGCATCTAAGCTTGGGGATTCCCAAGGCATCCCCTTCTTCATCAACTATCTATCATGTCACTTCTCGTGAAACTATATTTTTATTCGGTCACATCATATGAAGTTTACTTGGAGCGTATGTTTTTTTCCTTTCTTTTCTTTTGTTTTTATTGCTGAAATAATATAGTTGGATCCTAGCATTCTTTGTTTGGGAGAGAGACACGCTCCGCTTTTCCGTTGGAATACTTGCTATGCTAGTATTCTTAGTTTTTCTTCTAGTTGCTGCAAAAATTCCTGTTTAGCTCTTATTTTCATTGCATCTCTTGTTTAGAGATGTTAGTTTTAGTAGTGTTATGTGATTCCTCTCATGTTTGCTTTCTGTAGCATTTAGAGAGTTTTTGTTAAAGCATGTTTTGTATGGTGCTTGTTGGGAAAACAAACTGCTGCTTGAGGAAGAATTTTTAACGGTGCAAGTAGAAGCTTGTATAGACTGTGGCTAGACTTTTTCATATCATGCTAGATGTTATTTTAGTTTTAAAGCCTTGTGGTTATTGAGTAGCATGATTAGCCTCAAATAGCCGAGAGTGTTTAATGTGCCATTGAAAGAATCATGAGTTGTTCTTGTCATATTGAAGCATAAATTTGTGGTGTTCTCCTTTGAATGTTTTATTTGGTTGACTTGGCGCATGCTCACACCATGTTTATGACTATGAACCAGTCACGAATAGCCTCCATGATCATTTACTTTTTGAACTTTTGGTACCACTTATGCTTTGATTAATGATGTTTATGTCGCTATGCATGATTATGGCTCTTATGCTCTCTTGATTTGTCGCTCCCAGTATTTTGCTAGCCTCCACCTGTACTGAGTATGAGCTCTAGTCGTGCATCCAACTCCCAAAAACCAAAGTTTTCCCATTGTGTCCACCATACCTACCTACATGTGGTATTTAACCGCCACTCCAAAGTAAATTTCTCATGTGTTACCTTTAAAACTTTCAAAATTACTTTTGTTTTGTGCTCCTGTTTTAGCTCATGAGGACGTAAATAGAGAATCTATATCTCACTTGTTGATTGGACTTTCACACCCTGGACTAGTGGCTTCATCCGCTTATCCAATGATAGAAGAGCTGGCAGCGGGGTGCCCAGCCCCAAATTAATAACACAAATTCTCTTCACTATTTTTGCCCCTGATTTATCAATCAAAGCATAATTGTGTAAACAAAAGAGAAAGAGGGATGACCTTCTACCCAGATGCGTCCTTCTATGGGATCCGCTCTTGTGAAGTCTAGTTGTCTTGCGACATACTGTATATTCTGTTTACCATTTGTTGACATAAGCATACACCTCTCTTAAAATATAGACACTCCTCCATGATATGTGATTGTTGGCAGGCACCCGAGGATTCGGTTAGCCATGGCTTGTGAAAGATGGTTGGGAACAGTGTCAAACTTTTTATACCTCTGTTTAATAAAATCCAAACTCTAGCACATGAGTGATCCATGCTTCCCTCTACGAAGGGCCTTCTTTTACTTTTATGTTGAGTCTTCATCTTCTAACTTTATGAACAGTTGAGAGAGCATTTTTGCCATTCTCAGTTTTATGTGCATTTGTCCCAGAAACATTATTAATTGATTCGTGATGTGTTATTGCTTGTTCTCTAATTATTTGTTCTAGTCTTCCTCATGAACTTTGAAGGTGTCCTGGCATTTATGTTTTGCCCCACTCTTAAGGACTAGCGAAATATCACTTTGACATGTTTTCTCTATGCTTGAAACAAACGTATATCTTTGTTTGCATTGTTATTCATGATCTTTTATTTGAGTTACTTGTCATGATGCAAAGTGATTGCTATGCTTTATTATTAAAGTTCTATTTATCATGCTTGTGTTAAAGTTCTATGATCTCAGCTTACATATGCTTTTACATTATTGATGATCAAGTTTATGTTGGTAGCATGTCACCTAAGAAATTATTGTGTTTTTATCGTTTACCTACTCGAAGAAGAGTAAGAACTAATCTTGGGGATGTTGATACGTCATAAAGGTATCCTTAATTTCTGATGTTCCATGTTGTTTTCTTATTGTTTCCCACATGTTTTCTATACACTTTATGTCATTTTTATCGATTTTACGGACTAACCTATTGACAAGATGCCATAGAGCCAGTTCCATGTTTTCTGCCGTTTTTAGTTTTAGAAAAGTTGTTCTAGAAATATACTCGGAATTGGAAAATTCGAAGCCCGGAAGTCTTAGAATTCCTGACGGTTCCACGGAGTCCCGAAGAGACCCGGAGGGGGGGCCTCAGGGGGCCCACACCATAAGGCGGCACGCCCCCCTTGGCCGCGCCGGGGGGTGGTGTGGGGCCCCCAGGCCTCCACCGCATCTGCCCTTTCGCCTATTTAATCCTCCCGAGGCCTAAAACCTAGAAATATACCACTTTTTCCCGAGGAACACCCGAGGCTGCCGTCACCGTCATCCCGAGAGCGGGAGGGTTCTGGAGCTCTCCCCGACATCGTTCCAGAGGGGGAAATCGTCACCGGAGGGGTCTACACCACCATGCCCTCCTCCGAAGTGATGCGCGAGTAGTTCATCCCTATACTACGGGTCCATAGCAGTAGCTAGATGGTTGTTCTATCCACTTTGTACCTCATGTTTAGATATTGTGAGCTGCCTATCATGATCAATATCATCTTTATGTAATACTACATGTTGTGTTTGCTGGGATCTGATGAATGTTGAATGCTATGTCTTCTGATTATCAATCTATCATGTTATGTTCATGCATATGTTATTTATGATCTTGCATTCTCTCCGTTATTAGTAGATGCTCTAGCCAAGTAGATGCTAGAAACTCCAAGAGGGAGTATTTATGCTCGATAGTGGGTTCATGCCTCCTTTTCATCTGTGCTCGAGTGACATAAATGTGACGGATGGAGGATGTGCTGTTGCCATTAGGGAGAAAACAACAATGCTTTGTCTAAGGATGATGTTATTGTTTACATTACACGCTTTTCTTACTGTGATTATCTGTTGCTTGCAACTTAATACCCAACGTTTGTTCGGATGATATTCGGAGGGTGGATTTTTAGTCATAGATGAAGTTGGATAACGGTCTATGTATCTTGTTGTAATGCCCGCATGAATCACATAGTAGTCTTTATGTCTTTCATATGCACTCCGGTGTGGCCTTCATTTCTGTCAATTGCCCAGCTGTAATTTGTTCACCACACATGTTATTTATCTTTCACGGAGAGACACCACTAGTGAACTGTGGACCCCGGTCCATTTTCCTCATACTGATAAAACACCTACTGCTTTCATACTGTTCCTACTGTTTTCCACACCATACGTTTAAACTCTTTGTGTTCACAAAACCCTGTGAGATTGACAACCTCACTGCTTCGTTGGGACAGAGTGATTTGATTGTGTTGTGTAGGTTCCATGTCATGCTGAGACGGTAGTGCGCCCTGCCACCTCAGCTGCATCAACCTTCAGAGATTGCTTGTCCTCCTACAGGTTGATTCAACCTTGGTTTCTTTTCCAAGGGAAAACTTGCTGCTACACTTTTCACAACCTTTCTCTTGTGGTTTACCAACGAGGGCGTCAACGCTTCCATCAATTGCAAGGAAGATTTTGAGACTTTAAAGAAGGATTTAACTACTTCTCCTATTGTTCAACCACCTGATTGGAATTTACCTTTTTAAATTATGTGTGATGCTAGTGATTTTGCTTTAGGTGATGTTCTTGGACAACGAGTAGATAAGAAATTGAATGTTATTCATTATGCTAGTAAGACTCTTGATGTTGCTCAAAAGAATAATGCTACTACTGAAAAAGAGTTCTTAGATGTAGTTTTTGCATGTGATAAGTTTAGACCTTATATTGTTGACTCAAAGGTTACTATTCATACTGATCAATGCTGCTATTAGATACCTTATGGAAAAGAAAGATGCTAAGCCTAGGCTTATTAGATGTGTGTTGCTTTTACAAGAGTTTTATTTGCATATTGTTGATAGGAAGGGTGCTAAAAATCCTGTTGCTGATAACTTGTCTAGATTGGAAAACATTGCTTTTGAACCTATTACTGTTAATGATAGTTTTCCAAATGAACAACTAGCTGCAATAAAAGTAAAATCCCAGGATATTCCATGGTATGCTGATTATGCTAACTTTATTGTTTCCAAGTATTTTCCTCCAACATTTACAGCTCAACAATGAAGAAAATTCTTCTATGATTTTAGGCATTATTTTTGGGATGATCCACACTTATATAAACAAGGAGTAGATGGTATTATGAGAAGATGTGTTCCAGATCATGAACAACACAAAATATTGAAAAAGTGCCATGGTAGTGCTTATGGAGGACATCACGCTGGAGGTAGAACCGCATAGAAGGTTCTACAATCAAGTTTCTATCGGCCTACTCTCTTTAAAGATGCCAGTAAATTTATTTTATCTTGTGATGAATGTCAAAGAGTTGGTAATATTTCTAGACGTAATGAAATGCCTATGAGTTATTATCTTGCTATTGAACCTTTTGATTGTTGGGGATTTGAATTTATGGGTCCTTTTCCTCCTTCAAATGGTTATACACATATTCTTGTTGCTGTTGATTATGTTACTAAATGGGTAGAAGCTATACCTACTAAAAGTGCTGATGGTGAAACCTCGTTAAAAATGCTTAAAGATGTTATTTTCCCTAGGTTTGGTGTGCCTAGATATCTTATGACTGATGGAGGTTCTCATTTTATTCATGGTGGTTTTAGAAAAACCCTTGATAAATATGATGTTAATCATAAAATTGCCTCAGCTTATCATCCTCAAACTAGTGGGCAAGTAGAATTATCAAATAGAGAAATTAAATCTATCTTGCAAAAGACTATTAATAAATCTAGGAACAATTGGTCTGATAAGTTAAATGATGCTTTATGGGATTATAGAACTGCTTATAAAAATCCTATGGGTATGTATGTTTATGAAATGCTTTATGGAAAAGCTTGTCACTTGCCTTTAGAATTAGAACACAAAGCTTATTGGGAAGTGAAAGAACTTAATAAAGATTTTAAACTTGCTGGTAAGAAAAGAATGCTTGATTTGAATCATTTAGATGAATGGAGATGTGAAGCTTATGAAAATGATAAACTCTTTAAAGAGAAAGTTAAACAATGGCATGATAAAAGAATCCTTAAAAGAGAGTGTTATGTTGGTGAGAAAGTTCTATTGTATCGGTCTCGTCTCAGATTTTTTGCAGGAAAATTACTCTCCAGATGGGAAGGACCTTATATTATTGAAGAAGTGTATCGTTCGGGTGCAATCAAAATTTCTCCCGTTAAAGATAACACTACACAAGTGGTAAATGGGCAAAGACTCAAACATTATATTTCTGGGGATTCCTATGATAAAGATGTTGATGTTATTCAAGTAATGACTCCGGAGAAGTTCATTAGAGGGAAGATTCTAGAATCTGCCGAGTCCGTTTTCGAATAGTAACAGTTCTGTTAAGAAAAAAGCTCACGGAATACCTTTTAAGTTATAGATTATTGACTTTTTGGAAAATATGAAAAATACCGAGCTGAAGAAGAGTTGGAGACGGTGCCCGAGGGCACCATACCATGCCTGGGAGCGGGCCCACCCTTGGCCACTCCTGGATATGGTGTGGGCGCTCCGGAGCCCCTCTCCGACTCGTTTTCGACCTGGACTTTCCTTTCGTTATGCATATTTTTGCTATATAACCCCCCGGACCCCCCGAGGTCCCTATATCGTTTTCTCGTCGTGTTTCTGTTTTGAGCTGTTTCTGCCAGGATCTGTTTTCAGTTTTAGAAGCACCATGGTCTCCGCCAACAACAACAAAGGGAAGGAACTGAAGGAAGATGATCTCCAAGACCGGAAGCCGGAGGAGGAGATCGAGAGTGGAGTTGAAGGAGATGTAGAAGAAAAACCACGAGTGCATCCACGCGCCACTATCGCAAGCATTGGAGTGGTTGCAAGACCTTTCAAGAAAACAGCGAGGATGAGCACTGGAGGGAAGGCCCCATGTCACTGCTTAGCTTCAAGGACGCCACTTTCAGGTGAAGGAAGCTCTCGACCTAAGGAGGTGTGGGGGAAAAATCTTGATGGATGGGATTCACCGTCTGACAAGCACGCAGACAGTATTGATCGCAATACAAAAATGTTGTGTATGTTTATGTTTGCAATGGAAGATTTCAAGAAATCAATGGATAAGCTCATTGAGAAGGATTCACCACCACTGCCGAAGAATTGATTCTTCATCGGTATTGGCATCCCCTTGGCTTGTTCCAAGCTTGGGGGAGTGCCGCGGTATCACACTTCATCTTTCACCTTTTTTACCTTTTAGTAGAGTCATATCATGAGTAGAGAAAATATCATATAGTATGGTTTGCAGTGTCGAAGTACCACTCTTTAGTTGGTTATCGTTATATCCCTTGGTTTGAGTTGCCGTAACGAAATATTAATGGGAATTTTCATCATCTGCCTGCCCTACTTTATTTTAGTTTGCAATTTTTGTTATATGGTTGATCTTGTTATTAGTATTGGTATCAATTTTGGATCTTCAAGTTAATCTAGTTGGTTTTGGAAAACATAGCATTGGTCAGTAGCAAAAATACGTTGAGACTTAAGTAGAAAAGAGGGAGTTGCATGTAGATATATTATTCCATGATCTTTCTTTCTTGTTAGCCCATAATCTTAGTATTCTCAAATAAGTTTGTTTGAACCTTCAAGGAAGATTGCATGATTGGCTTTGTCATATATGTATTTGTTTGTTTTACCTCAATTCTTATGCTTGCTACCCAGCCTTGCTAGCCAAAAGCCTGTACTGAGAAGGAAGGCTTCTCGTGCATGCAAACCTTGAGCCCAAAACCATGCCATTGTTGTCCATCATACCTACCTATATGTGGTATGTCACCGCCACTCCAAGTAAATTGATTGTGTGCTACCTTTAAAACCTTCAAAATTACACATGTTTTGTGCCCTTGGTTTAGCTCATGAGGACGAAAATAGAGAATCTCTATGTCACTTGTTGATTGGATTTCACACCCTGGACTACTGGCTTCATCCGCTTATCCAAATGATAGAGAGCTGGCATCGGGGTTCCCGGCCCGAAATAATAATACAAATTCTCTTCACTATTTTGCCCCTGATTTATCAGTCAAAGCATAATTGTGTAAATAAAAGAGAAAGATAGATGACCTTCTATACCAGTAGTGTCCTTCAATGTGAGCCGCTCTTGTGAAGTCTAGTTGGCTTGTGACGTAATGTATTTTATGTTTTCCATTCGTTGACATAAGCATACACCTCTCAAAATTTAAACACTCCTCCATGGTATGCGATTGTTGGCGGGAACCCGAGGATTCGGTTAGCCATGGTTTGTGTAAGAAAGGTTGGGAGGAGTGTCAACCATTTTATACATCTGTTTTACAAAATAAAAGCTCTAGCACATGAGTGATCCATGCTTCCCTCTGCGAAGGGCCTATCTTTTACCTTTATGTTGAGTAAGTAAACCTACTTCTTTCTGTCTTAAGCAAGCATTTGAGTTGTTGTGATCCATCCATCTATATGTTGATTTACTCAATCATGTTCTTTATTATTCCTTGTTTGTACAAATGCTTTTATTTGTTTGAATACCACTTTGAAAGTTACCAATGTCTGCAAAGAGATTGTTATAATTGAGCATGATAAACTCGGTAATATAAGCTCTAGTATAAAGACTCTAATCGAAAGATAAGTACACTGTTAATTGTTCTCTGACCAAGAACGAATTTTGCCTTTACCAATTTTGATTTCCTTTTGCACCTTTATTGTGATTTCCTCTACTTTTTTTTAGAGGCAAAGGACCGTAGAACAAAGAGTTCTACGGTATATATTAATAATATGTACAAAGTATCCCAAACCTCTAAAAATCAACCGATTCCGGTTTTCTCTAACATCTGAAAATAAAAAAACTAACTGTAAGATAACAGAACTGAATCAATCCAGTTCTTTAAGGAGACAGAGTAACTAGGCTTAATCCGAATGTTGACAATCTGAAGGTCTTGACTCAACTGGATCTTCCATCTATTCTGAGAGGGCATAACATTATTGAAAATCTTATCATTTCTAATTCTACAAATGTTCCAACATCCCATAATAATTACTTCCAGTGCAAATTCTTGGGGGTATGATATGTGAAAGAAGCTTTACTTCATCATATATAGAAATCCCTCTCTTTCTGTTAATACCAAATGTATTCCAACAACTGATAGCAAATGGACAGTCGAAGAATAGATGCAATAGGGTTTCTTCCATGTATTCTTGACAACATTCACAATCATAACTCTGAAGATGCATATTTTTTCTCTGTAGGAGATTTCTGGAGTTGAGTCTGTCATGTAGTAGCAGCCAGAAGAAGATCTTATGTCTAAATATAGTTGCATTTTTCCATGTTCTAAGCAAAAGATCATGTGCAGTTGGACCCATACCGAGTTTCTTATAGGCAGCAGATACCAAGAAAGTTTTCCTATTTCCTTTTAAAGTCCATAAGTCAGTGTCTTCAGAGAGATGAATTCCTTGAATAAGTTGCTGAAGTTGAATGAGTTGTAGGTGAGCTTGGTTTGACAATGGGAGTTGGAAGTGATCAGAAATATCTGTAGTATTCAAAAAATCCTTAACTGAGAGACTTGTTGTATTGCAGAATGAATGGAGTTGTGGGAACTCCACAATGCATGGAGAGTCACACCATTTATCAGTCCAAAAAGAGATAGTCCTACCATCTCCAATCTTACAAATTGCAATATCTTTATATGCAGGAATAAGGTCAACCATGCTTTTCCACCAAAAGGTTCCCACCTTTCTATGACCCATCATGTTGTTAGTGTAATGATTCTCATATATTAACTTGATCCATGGCAAATTTTCCTGGTTGAGGAATTTATGGATATTCTTCATAAGCAGAGCTTTATTTTGTATTCCAAGGTTAATAATACCCAGTCCTCCTTGTTTCTGAGGTTTGATGACTTTATCCCATGAAATGAGTGCAGATCCTTTATCTTCCATACCATATTTTCTCCAGAAGCAGTGCTTAATAATCTTGTTGATATGTTCTAAGACAGTCTTAGGTAGTTGCAGAGTGCTCATGTAGAACATAGGAAGTGATGTGAAAACAGCTTTGATCAGAATCAATTTTTCTCCATAAGATAAGAAAGAGGTGCAACCATTGAGTCTATCTTGAATTCTCTTAATCAGAGGCCAGTAATCTTCCACTTTAGGTCTATCAATGGATAAGGGAAGTCCAAGATAATTAATAGGCATGTGCTCAATGGAACATCCCATTATATTCTATAAGTGGTAGCATATCTCCATATTTGCTTTGAGGGGGATAAGTCTTGATTTCTGATAATTTATCTTCAAACCAGTGAAAGATTCAAAATGATATAACAAAGTTTTAATATGTTGCACCTGAGTGGAGTCAGCTCTCATGATGATAATAGTATCATCAGCATATTGAAGTAGTGGAAAATCTGGACATGCCATGGATGTGAATACTGGGTGAATAAGTTGGCTTCTCATTGCTTCATTTAGTACATCTTGCAATAGGTCCACAGCAATCACAAAAATCAATGGTGAAAGAGGATCACCTTGTCTGACCCCTCTCTTGCATCTGAATTGTTTACCAGGAACCCCATTCAATAAAACAGAAGAGAAACCTGTTGAGTATATCATCTGTATCCATCTGATCCATCTATAACCAAAACCCTTTGCCTTCAGGATATCAATAATAGCTTTATGGTCTAATAAGTCAAAGGCTTTCTCAAAGTCCAGTTTCAATATGATAGACTCTTGTGACATTTGAGTGCATCTATGAGTATATTCATATATCCATGGCATACAGTCTTGAATAGATTTAGCTTTAAGAAATCCATATTGATTTTCATGTATGAGTCTGTGCATAGTTTTCTGTAGCCTATTAGCCAGGAGCTTGGTAATGATCTTGATAGAGCAGTTTAATAAGGAGATGGGCCTGTAGTGAGCAGCTTGAGTAGGATTGTCTGTCTTAGGAATAAGTGTAATGTAAGAACTGTTGATGCTTTGTAGGTTAACTCTCCCATGGAAAAAATCTTCAATCAGATTATAGAAATCGTCAGCAATAATAGACCAGCAAGCTTTGATAAAATTTGTGTTGAAACCATCAGGCCCAGGAGTCTTGTCAGATGGAAGTTGCTTGATAACATCATCAATTTCCTCCTTAGAAAAAGGTTCTTCCAATTCATCCAGTCCCTCAATTCTATTAATGAGTGACAACAAATGAAAATCATCATTACAATTAATGGTTGTACCCAATCTTTCCTTGAAAGCTCTCTCCAAAACTGCTGCTTTAGCTGTATGCTCTTCATGTATAAGACCTGCTTCATCTTGAATGGTAGAGATAAAATTTCTTCTATATTTAATTGTGGCTTTAATATGAAAAAATTTGTGTTGGCCTCTCCAAAATTTGCCCATCTAATAGTAGCTCTTTGTTTCCAATAAACCTTTTGACTTTTAAGTAATAGAAAAAGGTGTTCTATAATGATATCTCTTCCATTCTTTTCCCATACTGTTAGCTCTCTGAATTCTTCAATCATATCATACAGTCCAATAAGCTCATTGCAATTCTTAATCATTGCTGCCAGTCTAGATTTGTTTCTGGCCCATATCTTTATTCCTTTCCTCAGTCTCTTGAACTTAGCAGTGATGGTTTTAGCACTATCCTCAAGATTGGCCCCTTGTTCCCATATATTTCTGACAGTATTTTTGAAGTCTTGATGATTTATCCAATAATTCTCAAATCTAAAAATCTTAGATCTTGGAATATCAGTACCTATCTTAATCATAAGAGGAGTGTGATCAGATATAGGTTTAGCCAATGGAAGAACCATAGTATCAGGGAAATCAATTGTCCATTCTTCAGAAGAAAAGATCCAGTCCAATTTTTCCATTAAGGGGGCCACCTGCATATTGCTCCAAGTGAATTTTCTACCTTTGATAGGGATATCCACCAAAGCCAATTTACTAATTGCTTCGTTAAATAAAAGCATATCTTGAGTATTTCCTCCTGGTCTGCTTCTATTTTCAGGGAATCTGATATAGTTGAAGTCACCAACTACCAACCAGCTATAATCTTCAGAGTATTCTAAGTTCTGGAACCAGTTGATAAAGTTAATTCTGGCAGAGTGTTCACATGGCCCATAGATGTTTGTTAAAATCCATACTTTGTGGTTAAGAGATGATGTGAATTTTATTGAAATAGCCTGTGGATTACTTTCTAAAAGGTGTCCTTCAAAATGTGCCCCATTCCAGATAATAATAATGCCTCCTGAGTTTCCCACAGATGGGTAGAATACAAATTTGTTGAATCTTCTGGGGCAGAAATTTCTGATATATGCACTGTCAAAATTTTCTCTCTTAGTTTCTTGTAGGCATATAATGTGACAACCAGATTCAAGGATCTTGTTGTTAAGTGCCAGCCATTTGTTGGGATCATTAATCCCTCTGATATTCCAATTCAGAATAATCCAGTTTCTATCCATATATACTGATAATCACTTGAGAAAACAACCCCAAAAACCACTGGTATCTCAACCAAAAGAAACTTATAGCTAGATAATACCATAACCACAAATAGATATATGTCTGTTACATAATACTGAGGTTTCAAGAATCCTAAGTGAACAAAGTCATATAGTACAGCAAAAGTACATCTCATGACATGCATTGATATGAAAGGTGGACTAGAGTCTTCACATGATATCAGATATGCCTTAAGCAAGATCTACTTCCTCCAAATCACATGAAGAAGTAGCTGTCTGAGATTTCTTCTTCTTCCTGTCTCTCTTCTGCAGTTCCTCTTCTGAACAAGATGCAGGGTCCACCTTGCAAAAAGTGACAGAAAGATTTCTTACAACTTTAGCTGGAATGATGGGTGGTTTGGCAGTACAGCTGACACATTGTTTATTTTTGCATGTCCTAGCTCGAAATCCATTGTTGTTAATCTGTAGTCTAGTGCTTCTCCTTACCTCAGTCTCTACAAGTGGTGCCTTTTCCTTTCTCTTCTTATTAGCATGAAGGGCAGAAGTAGTAGCATTTCCTTTTGCAGCACATCCAGATCCCTCAGGAGTACCTATAGTCTGCTTCTGTCCCAAAGAAAGATCATGGCATGTACTATTATCAGGGGTAGGACATTTATCAGGTATAACAAAAGGCCTAAGAGAAATGGGATCTGTGCTTTCCATAATAAATTTCCAAAGATTTGTGGCTAGAAATTCCTTAGCCCAGTTGAATTTATCTTGAGATAATAAAGCAGCTGTGAAGAAATTCATCCATTCAATAGGTACCTGAGTAATCTTATCTTGTGGGTCCTTTGGAGCAAAATGTTTGTTCCAAAGGGCAGCTCCTTCCTCTCCAAGAGATTTAGCTTCTGAAAAAAGGCAGGTTTCAAGCATGATCTGAGACATATGATCTTTCTTTTCTGAATCTTCCATAACTAAATTAGATTGTTTATATTGAGCTATAGGAAATCCAGGTGGTGCTTCATACTGTGATGTACCTGAGTCTTCTTCACTGCCTTCTCCATTCTGCATAATCAATTGATGAGTTGCTACCTTTTCCTTAATAACCATGTGAGCATTCAGATCATCTTGTGATATAGGTAGATCATCCTGTACTGCAGGTGGGGTCTGGCATCTGACCACAATCTGCATATCTGATTCAGATGAGAGTTTGCTAACTGTCTGAGTCTTAGAAATAAAACATTCTTCAGTAGCTTCTGATAGACCTATAATAGCATCATAGGTATTAGCTCTCTGAACCTGATTGATTGCAATTTCAACATCTAAAACCAGGTTAGCCATATCTGAAGGATTATATTGGTCTGCAATAACAGGAATAGCTAGAAAATCAAATTCTTCCTCCTGGTTCACTGGTTGAATAACATCTTGAGCTGGAAAGAGAGCTAATGCAGGTGCTTCATTATGCTGCTCCTGGGCCATCATTGGGCCCATCTCTTGCGCAGGGAAATTGAGGTCCAGTAGAGCATCTTGTAATTGGAGTGGCCCATGGACTGAGTTATCAGAAACTGTATTTTCCTCCTCAGATTGGATAGTTAAGGTGAGGCCACTACCCATATCTGCCACTTCATTGTTCAATTCTTGTCCTTCAATTGCTGGCCCCATAAGATCATTCAGTTCAAGAAATTCTCCAGCTTGAATTTCCATGTCTACAATATCTTGAGCAGGTGGCATGGCCCATATATCCCAATCAACTGCATTAGCTGCTATCTGATTCTCAATAGCCATGTGCACTGGGTGGTCAACAATCTGATTAGCAACAAGAGGGGCAGGTTCCTCTGCTGCATGCTGAGGCAAAGGACCAATAAAAATGTTATCCTGGTTTGGATGATGGAATTCTTCAGGAGGGATCGGGTGAGGGACCCCATCATCAGGTACCTCTTCTTCAGCAGGTGGCCCATCATTTATCAGGTGGTCTTGCAGAATAATAATAGGACAAGTCCAAGATTCACCATAGAATCTGTCAGCACCTGAGACAACTGCACTAATAGGGATATCTCCCAATGACACAACACTGATCTTAAGCAGCACATATGCATCTGTGGATTTAGTTCTATCCCACACTAAAAGCTTCCCAAAACTCTTAACTGAATTAGCCAATTCATGCATGCATCTAAGATCAGCAGGGAAACCAATAACCTGTATCCAGACCTCTCTATTCAGATTGAATCTCCTCCAGTTAAGCCCTGCATTGTGTTTCTGAAAAACTAGTTGAACATCATCACATGCATGTGGGCCATGTGATACAAACCAGTCTCTATCCTCTATGCTGATAAATCTGACAAAAGCTTGTCCAAATGGGCACTTCGAGATGGAACTGATTTCAACTCTTTTCTCAACAAAGAACTCACCTAAGATTTCATGGACATTCTGAAAAGCAACTTCACCTTGCGGCATAGGAACAATAGTAACAATCGCCAGGTCCTCATTTGTCAGACGATGCTCGCCGTGAATGACACGAACTCTTGCAGGACGCCCATCTATAGCTAGTGCTTGCCGATTGGGTGGAAGGAAAGGAGTAGGATCGAAAGGGAAATTTGCCATCGGATTTGGAGTTTGTTCGTCACGAACCAGAGTAGTGGAGAATAACCTTACTGTATGAGCAGAGGAGGAAGAAGATGAGGAGGCAATCGGCGTATCTCTCGCCGTAGAGTCACTGATTCGTGGGCCAATAAGTCTAGACTGAATTGCTTGATTCTGTGCCGAAATTAACTCCGCTCTGTCCCTTACCAAACTTTTTTCTGGCAAGTCTAATCTCGCGCGCGTGGAACGAGGAGACGCCGAGTGTACACCCCCAACTGTCGCTGGTTTCTTTCCTAGAATGGGCCGTCCCTCTACATCTAGAGTGTAACGACAATTATCCCTTATATGGCCCCATCTCTTACAAGCGTGGCAATGAATACGGTTTTTGCAGTTGGGCCTGGAGTGCCCCTCAGAGAGACAGCGGGAACAATGCGGCCCAAAATTAATGGACGCATTCAATTGCTGTTTTGAAAAACCTTTATTAGCAATAACCTGGGCCGTTACCTGCTTCTTAACTCCACTTAATGAATTGGCAGAATTACCGCCAGCCTCAAGAACACGATGTTGATCTTCAAAAAATCTAGGAGTTTGAGTCGCTTGGGCATATGATTTGTTGTTTTTACCATTGGTAACAGTAGTCCAAGAATCACCTTGTTCTTTCAGATAGAGCTCGTATTCCTTCTTTGAATCCGGTCCACCTCGACCCCATAACCAAAAACTCATGCAGAAGTTGTTGTTGAAGATGTTACCTCCTTTGAAAATGTAGAAACCCACTTCCTTGGATGCGACAGAGAATCGGAAAGACCAATTTTGAAGACATTTAACTCTGAAAAGTTTAGCATCACCTCCAAAACTTGATTGAAGAATGAGACCCACAGAATCTTCATTGAGACGAATCCTTGATCTAGAGAAATCCACCACAAGAAAGAATTCCCAAAGACCTTTGCCTGGAATAAAATTGATACCAGTACCAAACTTTTCGAGGATCAACTTCTGAAAATTCATACCTTCTTCAAACTTGAGATCTGAGAGAGCCATTGCAAACCAAAAGGATGGGAAAGGAGAAAAGTGGTTGAGAACTCGTGGATTTTGTCTCGATCAGATTGATCAGAGACACAAACCAAAGCAGCCAAGACGGCAAGATCGAGAGCCCGATTTGATTCACCGGCAGGAGTCTCGTGTGATTGGTGGACGCCGTGGCCGGAGTGGCCAACGGCGGGTAGCAACGAAGTCGCCGAGAGCTCTCCTCCTCACGTCCTGATTTTATTATATGGGAGGAAGTTGCTGTCTAAAATGACTTGTTCTTTGTTAGATGTGATGCCTCTTGTCCGTATTTTATTTATCGACGCCTCACTCCATAAACATGTGGTCATGTTTACTGAATTCAGTTTCGCTTGGGGACAAGCAAGGTCTAAGCTTGGGGGGGAGTTGATACGTCCATTTTGCATCATTGTTTTATATTGTTATTTTTTCTGTTATTAATCGATATATTTCATGTTATGATGCATCACTTATGTTATTTTATCTTATTTTGCATGTTTCATAATTTTTGGAGAATAAACACCGGAACCAGAAATCTGATGGAAAAAACACCGTCAAGATACCCTATTTCCGAAGATCAGAAGAAGAGGGGGGATGCCGGAGGAGTCTTAGAAGTTCCGAGGAGGAAGTGAGCCAGAAGGGCACCCGGAGGGGGGCCACCTAGGGCCCACACCACCAGGCGGCGCGCCCCCCGTCTGGCCGCGCCTAGGGGTGGTCTGGGCCCCCTACCCCACTCCTAGGTGCCCCCTTTCGCGTACTTGACCCCCAGGGAATCCTAAACCTCAATACGTTGTCAAAGAATTATTCCGCCGCCGCCTCAGGGTGGAAAACACCAGAGAGAGAAAAGCTCTCCGGCAGGGAGAAATCTGCCGGGAAATTCCTCCCGGAGAGGGGAAATCATCGCCATCGTCACCGTCATCACTCCGGGCTTCATCGAGATCATCATCATCTTCATTACCGGCACCATCACCGTCATCGTCCACCTTCATCGCGCTGTAGCAATTAGGGGTCTTTATCGTTGTTTACCGCTAGATCTCTCTCCCGGCGTGGATTACTTGTTAGTAGTTGATGCTTGTGAGATTTATTGGTGTTTGCACTTTATGACCAGATTGTTATTATCCATTATATCACCTCTGATTATGATCCATATGATGTCTCGTGATTAGTTTGTTTGGTTCTTGAGCACATGGGAGAAGTCATGATGTTAGTAGCGAAGTTATGTTGAAGTAATATCTCGTGGTTCGGTATTTAAGTTGTGGTGCTATTCTTCTAGTGGTGTCACGTGAACGTCGACTACATGATACTTAACCTTTATGGGCCTAGGAGGATGCGTTGTGTATTTAGATACTAATGGTGGGGTTGCCGGAGTGACAGAAACCTAAACCCCCATTAGGAAACCAATGCACGAGGGAGTGTAGGATCCCAGAGTTTTAAGGTTGTGGTTAGATTTATCTTAATTACTTTCTTGTATTTGTGGATGCTTACGAGGGGTATAATCACAAGTATGTATTAGTCCTAGTTGGGTGGTGCATTAGCATAGGTTCACCCACACAACACTTCACGAATCAATAAATATTAATCAACTGTACTGAAGTGAAAGCACTTCACGAAATTCCCATGTGTCCTCGAAAATGTTTGCTCTCAAAAGGATTGGGCCACTCGCTGCAATATTATTTACTGTCTTTTACTTACTCGCACTTTATTTATCTGCTATACCAAAAAAAACACCAAAAACCCGTTTGCTAGTGTTTACAGTGAATTCTCCATTCAACCTGTTTGTCAACACCTTCTGCTCCTCGTTGGGTTCGACACTCTTATTTATCGAAAGTACTATGATACATCCCCTATACTTGTGGGTCATCAGTCCTCGCCGAAGTACGATCTCTCCATAAAAATAGTCCCCATCGGTAATCACCCTCGCCTCGTTGCTTCAGACCAGCTCATTAGGACATCTCCTATGGGGCTGCCTACTTCGCCCGGACAGCCCCGATTTGAACAGCCTGGCCGAAAAGCAGGCCCCTACGGCGCTGCTTATCTCGCGGCCGTGTCTGTTTTTGGTCTGAGCCTGCTCAAATCCGGCCCAAATTTGGCCGGGATTTGAGCGGTCACGGACACCGCGCGGACGCGCCCTCGCCCGTGCGCGCCTGACGGGGTGGCCCGCCCGTCAGTGGCACACCGCCGGTTCGCCTGCCCCTCCCAGCCTAATAAAAGGCCATGCGTCCCCCCGTCCCCACACAGCCACCCCCACTCTCCCACTCACTGCGTCCCCACTCTCCCCGCCGGCGACAGAACTCTAGCCGCTCTCTCTGCCGCCACGATGCCCTGCTGGTGGCTAGGCGGGAAGAACAACCACGAGGACGGGCCCTCATGCCGCCGTGCCCCAACCCGCGCGTCCTCCACCCCCGTGGCTCATCCACCTCCCCTCCCTTCCAAATAGCACTGTCGGCCGCCGCGTGCGGCGACGTTCCTACCTCAACGCGGACAAGTGCCAATGGTACTGGGACAATGTGATCCCATTGCCATGGACAGACATCCACCTCGCGGACGGGTGGCATCTGAATCCCAAGAGGCGCCACCGGCCCCTGTCCAGCCGGACACGCCGCCGCGCCCCTCAGGCCTGCCGGGCCACCTCTTCCAGGAGCCCGACTACATCATCCTCGATGACGAGGACGAGTAGCTCCGACGAGCACTGACCGGCCCTAGCTAGTTAGGTTAGGATTTTGTTTTTTTAAGATGTAAAAATTGGCCGTTTGTGGCCCCCTCCCCCGAAGTAAGCAGCCCTGTAGGGCACTTCCTCTTTTTCCCGTGTCCGCTTCAGCCAGACCGTTGATCAAACGGTCGGATTTGGCCGTGTTTTATCCGTCGTTTGAGCAGCTCTGTAGGAGATGTCTTAGGTTCCTCCTACGGATGCAAATCAGGGCGGAAGCTGCTTCCACGTCCTGGCCGAGGCCATGGCCAATGGATACCACTATGTGCACAGTTTTCTTTTACTTACCTTTTTTTAGGGATTGTTTTTACCTGTCTGGACCGGATGCTTTACAAAAATTGCAATTGGGGCCCTTCACACAAGAACATGGCTATGGTAAATACTCACTCTGTTTCTTTTTAGTCCGCGTAGTTTGTCCAAAGCCAAACTTGCTAAAGTTTGACCAATTTATAGGAGAAAATATCAACAATCATAATACTAAATTAGTACCATTAGATTCACCATGTAATATGGTTTCATATTATATCGATCTGGTATTATAGCTATTGATATTTTACACTATAAATCTGGTCAAACTTTGGAACGCTTGACTTAAAAAAATTCTTATACGTGGGGTAAAAAAACGGAAGGAGTAAAAAAAATGGCAGCTGGGGGCCAAACAAAGAAAGTATGTGCTTCACTGGTTGGAGGAAAGAAAGCCTCCAATGATCCTAAGAAAAAAAAACATTGAATGCATACAAGCGTATCTGAAATAATCTATGCGTTGTTGCATTTTAACTCCGGGCTTGTATAGATATTTCAGGTAATATATAATTATTCTGCATATATAAAAAAATATGTACTAATTTTTATCTCTACCTGGTATGTTCATGTGCTTTTGCAATTTAGCCCCTGAAAAAGTTGCATAGTTTCTTAGCCTCCTTATTCTATCTCTATCTCTTCACCCGCACAAAGCTACGCTCCTAGGGCGAGAAAGAACTTGGTCGTGTTGATACAGATGGCACCGTTAACCTATTCGTCCTCCTCCGGCTCCATTCCACGTGTGACAAGAGAAACAACACGAGGCCTTGCAACACTATGTGGATGTTGTCCGATACGGAGGGGGCCGCTAACCTATGCTTCCTCCTCTCACTACTCACCACATGAATGGCGGTCAGCCAAGGCCTATGGATGATGTCCCTGACACCCCGTTCGATCCCTGGTGCCTCGCTCTTTCCAACTCCTTTTGCGTTTTGCCATGATGGTCATGGGGGTATTTGAAGTGGAGAACTGCCTATCGCCATTTCCTCCCATAGGAAAATCGTGTCGGGAGTCGGGACGAGTCCGACGAGACGAGGATCGGTCCAATAAGGTTTTGTTAGTCAAAACACGCATAGCTACGGCACCGTTATATTTTTTTTTAAGGATACGTCTTGGAAAGATGCATCGATTTCATAGAAGAGAGAGGCCAAGAGGCCAATTACAATGCGTTTGGCACATGCGCTGGGAAATGCCACACGATCACATAGAGGACTACTCGCGGCATCTCCACTTATCCACTTGACGTAGACTACCCCTAAAAAGACCGGCAGCGCACCACATACCTGCATCAGCCTCTATCATACTGAGGACCCTCTCCACCGAAGGCTGATGGCCCTCGAACACCACCTCGTTCCTGTGCCTCCACAGGCACCAGCATGTAAGGGTTATAGCAGACCACATGTCTTTCCTGTCCGCAACTCTCGTTGCCCTACCCGGCAGTCAAATAGACACCTTGTCTTGTTGGTTCGGTATCCATTGGTTCATACCCCACTTGTGAAGCAAGGTCGTCCAGACCTGTCGTGCCACGACGGATCCTAGCAAAAGGTGATATATGTCTTCCCCCTGCTGATCACACAAAGGGCATGCCGTGGGGTGTGGGAGCCCCCTATGGCCCAGCCTATCGGCCGTCCAGCACCTGTTCCTCAATGCCAGCCACATGAAGAATTTGCATTTATTGGGTGCGCGCGAACGCCACACCTGCTCCGTGCCGGCCAGCCCTTCCGACCCCTCAAACATGGCCCGATAAGCAGAACGAGCCGAGAATTGGTTATCCGCCTCCCAGATCCAGCGGAGCTCGTCCTCCACACTCTCCTCGAGGGTTACGTCTGAAAGAAGGTCAACAAGGCGTAGGAGCTCCCGCAGCTCCCTCTCAGCGAGATCTGGGGGCACATCCTGTAGCCAATCCCCTGTCAGGCCTTCTCTCACCTTACGAGCCACCAAAGCACGTTTAGGAATCCTTTTCCACATGTGAGGAGCTACGTGTTTCACTCTACCCTCTGTGTCACGACCCCGGACCCAGAGATATACATACTGTTATGTGCTCCTAGCCATGGACTCACAAGGGCTTCAGGGTTACCAGCCCCGGACGCAACAAACAACGGCAGGCAGACTGGATTCATCGGCACGTAGTCCAGATCACCAGTCTACTACTCCTTGTATCCATGGTAGTCATAACCAACTACGCATATCAAAGTGTCCACGAATCGTATGAAACTGAAGGAAACGGGACCAAAGCTATACATAGCTGCTATGTGTCCAGAAAGTGCAACAACAATCGAGGGTTACTGGGGTTACCTAGCCCCAGGCCGAATCACATCGGCAGGCGGGCTTGGACATGGATCATCGGCTCCACAACCCCTCGACTGCGACAACTATGCAGGCATAGCCAAAACTGTATAACAATGATCTCGAAACCAACAACCAATCAAAGCAACACTCTAGACATGAAAGTTGTATTAAACAGGTATTACTAGAGTATAGCTTACAAACAGAGGTCACACGACCCAACATTACATCAGACAACGGAAGGCAAATTGTGTTGCTAATCAACAAGAACCAAAAAGGCCTAAGAGGCCGCCACATAAGTCGACGTCCCAGCCCATAGATTCCAGGCTGCTACCTGGGAACCCCAAACTACTCGTCGATATCCTCGTTGAACCACCACTGAAGTGACGAACTCCACCTGAACCAAAATTAAGCTAACCTGAGTACGAGAGGTACTCAACAAGACTTAGTTAACCTATTATATATCTGCTATCTTCAGAAAGGGTTTTATGAAGGCTATTTTGCGTAAAGCCATCTTTGTTTTCCAAATCGAGGAAGAACATCACGTCTCATAGAATGTTTTCAAAACAGATGAGAAACTCGGTATTGTAATCATTATCTTTTGAATCCACCAACATCAATTCCCAGCATCTCACATGCTACAATGATCACCCCTCTCGGCATCTCCGAGCAGTCACCCTTCATCTATTGACTCCATGCTTTGTCAACATCTTTTACGCCACGTTAGGTTGTCTATGGTATTTGCCTTCACCAAGTCGTCCTTAACCGTGGACACGGCTTTTCGAAAAGATTGCCCTGTAGGGATGTACACTTTACCCACACGTACCATCCTACTCTTAGCGCCACATGTACGCTCTTTCATGGAACGCGGCAGAGGGAGGCTGGCCACGACCTTTACCTTACCCGGCCCTATCCATGAGTCAACCCAAGGCGGGGTCAAGATCCGTGTACGTCCATTACTTGGCCCCAGTCACGCCCTAGCGGAGCGTTTTGTTTTCAAAACCGTTTAAAAGGTTTTATTTGCGGTGCCGAATGGAAATCTCAAACTACGTGACTCATGGATCTGGCCAAACAAGTTAGTTAGTCGAGCGCGGTTACTTAGACCCCGCGTGTGGTTGCACGCTCAGTCTTGGCTTCCGCTCGAGACCGTAATCCTTGGGTTGGCGAGTATAGGATGAACAACCACTTCCCAAGTGGCCTCCCATACCAGCCTTAGTCAAGTTATCCACACAAATCTCATCTCACCACGTCATCATATCATACTAGGTTATCGCAGCTCTGATTCACCAACCAGGTGGAGCAGAGGTAACAAACATGTATGACTAAGCGAAGCAGATATGAGGCTCTGGCGATGCGCACAAGAAAATCTATGGCGGCTAGGAGCAGTGGATCAGGATATTGAGGCAATGCAGTATATAGGTGAACTATATCTACTAGCATCAAATACTTTGGAATCGAATGCAAAGTACGAGATTCAAATGTTGTTCGAAAGCATATATGAGCAGATAAGAGGTTATGCTTGCCTTGGTTATAAGAAAACCAGATAGAGGCTTCAGGAATAAGTGCTTGACTTGTCGGTTAAGATCAAGTATTCGTCATTGGAGTTGTTGGCCTTCACTTCGGAGTCGGATTCTACCGAGGGGAAACAACACCGAAAAGAGGAACAACAATCAACACATGGCATCGATGCAATCTGCAATATGTATGCATCCGCAAATTACTGCATTGAAATAAAGCCCTAGACATGAAGATATCGTTGCTAGGGTTCGTATGTCAGTTAAGCAATTTTACTGAAATTAGCCCGAAATAGACCCGGGAGGGGGTTTCGGGTAAATATGGAAGTGAGTACAAGTTAAAGTGCTCAATTGGGTTTGAAAACATCATAAACATGTTGCATTTGTCATTTTGAGCATTTTGGTATATAACTTTTAATTTTCTAATTTTATTAAATAAAAACTTATTTTTCTATTTTTAAATGATTAAACAACATTAAATAATGTTCAAAAATCAACTTCCTCAAACATGATTGAAAATGGCATATTTGGGTATATTACATTTTTATGAACATTTTAGTGCCTCACATTTATTTTTATTAATTGTAAAACATTAGTTATTGATTTTACCATTATTAAACATTTTATGTAATTTAATCATTTTCTGGAAAAAAGATAAAACTGTATTATGACGTCATGATGACGTCATCAATGGCTAAATTGGCTCAGGCTTGGCTCAATCCCGGGATTCAGTGCTCGGTTTTGCAATCAAACCGTACCACGTTGTTGAGGAGGTCGAGGGGAAGCTAAGGGGGGCGGCGCCGCTATTTTTTGGTCACCGGAAGGTGGCCAGCGACAGCAATTGCGGCGGCGGGCGTCGGAGCTCGACGAGGAGATGAACCAGAGGGGGAGGGAGCAACTAGAGGGGATGGGGAGGCTCACCGTGATGCGAGGAAGGTAGTGGACATGTCGGAGGGGGCAGAGGCGGGCGGAGGCGACGGCATCGAGCTCGACCACGGGCGGCCGGAGCTCGGGAAGAAGCGTGCGATTCTCTTGATTGAGGCCATCCCGGGAAACGACACTCGACGGGGAGGTGCAGGGCGGCCTAGTGAACCTATTGGGAAGCTCCGTTGGGCACGGGGAGGTTCAAATCGGTGGCGATTCGTCCACATCCGTACGGTAGGGTTAGGGTTCGGTTCTCAGGGGAGATACAGAGAAGGAGAGGGATTTCGAGGGGGGAAGGGAGGAAGGAGGAGGTCGTGGGGCTCCTTTGAGCCCTCTCCATGCAGGCAGACGATCAAGCTTGAGGTGGCGTCGACGATGGAGGGCCGGACACGCAGGTGCTCCAACTGGCAAAGGTTGAAGAAGACCAAAATTCCACAACACCCCCTGTAACTTCTGAAATTTGTAAAGAGGTCCTTGTCTGCCGCAAAACAGCAACATAACTTGAATGTTTGAGGGCCTTTTTGCAAATTATAAATTTGGCAAAAATAACTTTTGGAAAGCTTGTAAAATTTCCAACAGAACCATGTGTTTCTTTGGTCTATTTGAAATATTTTCCAACACAACATTTTGGGAACAAAATAAGTACTATTTGTGGGATTTTTCTCAATCCTTTTAAATTCACAATTTAAATTGTTTCAACATGGTTTAATTTTTTTTCATGCATGTATGATATGAACACAACACCACAACCCTTTGGTAGGAAAATTTGGGATGTTACAAATCTACCCCCCATACAAGAATCTCGTCCCGAGATTCCCGAAGGAGAAAGAAAGAAGGAACACCGGTTTTGGAATGGTCTTCTCGAACCTTACCGTTCTCTTCTCGAAAAGGTTGATCCGTAGCATCATGAAGTGTTGATTGGCTACACCTTAGGTGAGAGGGAAAACTCTTAGGAATTGATCTTCACGAAGATCAAGTATCTCATGGATAACACATGACGGGAATGTTCATAAAGAACTGTTGAGTTATCGTGCATGAAACACACCAAGGTAACGGAGGGAATAAGAGAAGGTTTCAAGTTTGTGGATGATGGTTCTTGAAAGGATTTAGAATATGAGCTTCGCACAAGACTTTAAATCCTTTTGGAAAAGAAAGGTTGGACAACTTGTGACATAGAGGTTTCTTCAAACAGAATACCAAAAAATGGGAAGGATTCTCTTGGATACCACAACGTAATATCCGTAGACGAAGGGAAAACACAAGAAAACACTGTAATTGTGCATCAGAGAGAATTTGATACAGGATCATGTTCACTCTTCGGAGTGGACATGGAAGATGAAGGAACTTTCATTCCGTTAAAGTTTGTCGAAAACTTTGTCAAAGATCGGAATGTTACTTCATGACGGAAGATGAGTAACCACGGAATGTTGGAACACCGTAGTGAAGGAGGAACTCTTGGTCACACCATAAGGCCGGTTAACCAACGAGGATTGAAACACCAGAAGGAATAGGGAATCTCTTTCCTATGGTGGATTTGACGTAGCAATACGTTTACCACATGGTTAAGATCCCATGGCTGAAGTGACTGACAAATTCACACAATGTGTGAGATGAACAGAACTTCAGGTACTAACAACTTGAAAAAGGGAACTGATCAATGGTGGTTACAAAACACCAAGAGATGGTTTTAATGATGAACTTGTTTCCACTGGAACAAAGGTTTTGGAGGTTCAACGGAGAGGTATTGGAAAGATCAACTTCCAAGTTATCCTTAATGTTCTAGATACCGACAGCAGGCTCACGACAAGCCTTCTATAGGTCATCAAGGGAAAGTAAAACTTTGGTTTGGAAGGACGGTGAGGAAAACTTGTTGAAAACGAGACACACAAGAATTCTCACGGAGAGTGGCTGTTCTTACGGATTCAAAGGAATATGAAATTAGGCCTTCCGGCTAATTGTGTCAACCACAACATCAACCATGCCGGATTCTAAAAAAACCTAATTTGATACCCTTGAAGAACACCAACTATCGTTGCTGCTTGAGATTCAGCTCTGGTTAGTGGATTTATAGCTCAGGCTCGTTATGTTTGAGCGAAGAGATTGCACCTGTTACCAACGAGATACGTATGCTAGATTCTCAAGGAATGGACTATGATGTCACGCTCAAGAAGGTAAGCGAGATTGTAGAACTCGTGTATGAGCAACTTGCAAAAAACGGTTGCACCTACATGGACTACTTGCAATGGAGCACATCAGAGTCCTGGTTGGGAATACGATACAAAGATAACGAAGTTCTTGGACTACTTATCTTTCACGGATAATCGGTCAGTGGCTGGGTGTGGATGCAACTTCTTCAAATAAATGGAGGTAACAACCTACCATCTCAAGAATAGTCCACACATGCATGACCGACTTGGGATTATTCCCGAAGGAACAAGAAAACTCTACTCAAATCCAGGGCGACAACGTTCACCTTAAGCACATGAACCGGTGTAGGTCACTTCGAACATCGAGAGCACAATCTTCGTAATGGAACAATGATGGTTCTCGAAAGTTTCCAACATTAGCGCCAAGTATTCAACATGAACCTATTGCAACTTGGGGAAAATAGGAATGTCAACGATGGGCTAGACCACACACTTATAAAAACACTCCAAGAAGAAGTATTCATATGACATATGAGCAAGGCAAAATATTGGTCAGACTAAAGGACATGAAGGTGTACTGAGGTGGAACACCATGAGTAGAAACACCATCAAGGTAGTCCTTGTATCTTTTCTCGATTTGAAGATAGCCCAAATCACATCGAGGGTGGATTAATAGCATGTCCATTAAGGAGATACTATCATGCTTCAACGCAAAGGAAACTGGACATCCCATAACGAAGGATCGAGTTAGGATGAGCTTTTTTCTTTCAACTCTCTAAGTTGTTGTTTAAGCTCAACCGCTAGTCCAGGGTGTCTAGCGTAGTTTCTTGGAGAAAGTAGTAGTTCAAACTACCCCTTACTTAGACATCACGGTCAGGTGACAAACCTGGTGATACTTCTAGAAAGACAACCAGAATATCACAACCTACCGGTATGTCTCAGGATTTGGAAAGGAGGCTTGCTTTTCAAAGCAACTGATATGATATTGAGAGCTTCCGCATGAACCTAACTCTTTGACCAAGAATATGCACCAGAATGAACGGATTTGATAACACAGTCAACTTTAAGTAGAGACCGGGTGACCAGTAGTGCTAAGAAGGATACATATGTTTTCTTAGATTTTCAAAGCAATAAGAATTGCTAGGAATAGAAGATACACATGTCGATGAACAGACCCATCATTCTCAAGCATTCAAGATTGGAGGAAGGGGGAGTGAGGATGTGTGAGAGCATCACTTCATCATTAAGGCCATGAAACTTAACACGACCTCTTGATATAAAGGAGTGTGATAGCCTGAGTTAGAACAAAATAGAAGCTAATGAAACTTCTTTATTCTGTGAATTAAAAAACTTTTGACCTGATCCTAGAGATGAACGAGGTACTGGAGTTTGTTTCTCCTTACATTCCAAGGTGGAACGTTATGATGGGAAACAAGAACAAATGCATTAGAAGAATACAACACACATATGCAACTTGGTTTCCAAACAACGGACGAAGTTCGGAAAGCAACTAAAGAGTAGGAACGTGCTCTGGAAAATCCTGAGATCACGTTGGATGCACGGGGTAATACTCATGTGTAGAACCCATGCCAAAAGGTTGGTATAGCTGAACCAAGCACAAATATGTGGAATTCAAGATGACCACTCTTGTTGTGACCCGTTTTGGTTCCAAAAGAAAACCTATGGCTATTGGAGCTGAAAATGCCTAGCCATCCCGAGGTAGAACAGATTCTTCAGGATCCAAAGCAACAAAACTTGGGTTAAAGGTCAGCATCCTGTACTAGTAGCGTGAGCATTACATGGTTAAGAAACCACATGACCCAACTCACCGCAATTCAGCACATTCCGGGACCTTTGGTTCAAGTCCAAGGTAAAAAACCAAGAGAAAAGAGTAACTACTCTCTTATTGTCTTAAAGAACACTATGAATAGCAATCACGAAGTATCTTCCAGAAACTATACGTAGCTCCGGAAGAACTTGAGCAGAGGATAACGAACACATTCGAGATGAAAAGTAAATCTCGAGGTTTAGGGACTCTGAGAGATTCTGGATAGAAGGGAATCTCCCAGTTGAATCAAGGGATAACGGAACATGGAACACACACGACTCTAGAAACCTTAACACTAGGTCAACTTGGGTGAAAGACGTCATTGCCAAAGAAGGCACCTAAGTTTTGAATGACTAGAAGAGATAGCAAAACCCTTTCAAATCAAAACAGGTAAGGAGACCCAGAGTTAGAGCGATACGAGATAAGAAGTAAAAAGAATCCTAAGAAGGTTTTCACAACTCATTTGAAGTTTCAAAGTAGTTTTCACAAACACTAGACCCAACATCGACCAAGCAGTAAGGTTTTCCTACAGACAGTCCTGCTCTGATACCATGACTTGTCACGACCCCAGACCCAGAGATATACATACTGTTATGTGCTCCTAGCCATGGACTCACAAGGGCTTCGGGGTTACCAGCCCCGGTCGCAACAAACAACGACAGGTAGACTGGATTCATCGGCACGTAGTCCGGATCCCCAGTCTAATACTCCTTGTATCCATGGTAGTCATAACCAACTACGCATATCAAAGCGTCCACGAATCGTATGAAACTGAAGGAAACGGGACCAAAGCTATACAGAGCTGCTATGTGTCCAGAAAGTACAACAACAATCAAGGGTTACTAGGGTTACCTAGCCCAGGGCTGAATCACATCGGCAGGCGGGCTCGGACATGGATCATCGGCTCCACAACCCCTCGACTGCGACAACTATGCAGGCATAGCCAAAACTGTATAAGAATGATCTCGAAACCAACAACCGATCAAAGCAACACTCTAGACATGAAAGTTGTATTAAACAGGTATTACTAGAGTATAGCTTACAAGCAGAGGTCACACGACCCAACATTACATCAGACAACGGAAGGAAAATTATTTTGCTAATCAACAAGAACCAAAAAGGCCTAAGAGGCCGCAACATAAGTCGACGTCCCAGCCCATAGATTCCAGTCTGCTACCTGGGAACCCCAAACTACTCGTCGATGTCCAGGTTGAACCACCACTGAAGTGACGAACTCCACCTGAACCAAAATTAAGCAAACCTGAGTACGGGAGGTACTCAACAAGACTTAGTTAACCTATTATATATCTGCAATCTTCAGAAAGGTTTTTATGAAGGCTATTTTGCGTAAAGCAATCTTTATTTTCCAAATCGAGGAAGAACATCACGTCTTATAGAATGTTTTCAAAACAGACTAGTAGACATGTACGTGCAACGCACGTCTCCACAATTGGGGGAGGGGGGGGGTGCAATTCACATGTAGAAAAGTGGTATCTTCTTTTGTTTGTTTCCATCTAAAATAAAAATGCTAAATTTGGATTTTCTAAGATGCACATATTCTCTCTGTAAAATCAAACTTTACGCAAAGAAAATCATGCATATGTCCATTTTTTATTCGTTCTTTTCCTTTGGCAAGTTCCGTCAGTTAAAAAATATATAGTATATCATGCTTCTCATTAGGGTATCGCTATGTCTAAATTGGAAACTTAAATTCCAACAAAAAGAATAAAAAAATTGGGTCCAAGTGCACGTGCAATGCACGTCTATCCAACTCGTCAAAAAACACGTTGTCTCGACCGATATAAAATTAACGAAAACATTCAAAAGTTTTGTTCCAATAACAGGAAATCCTTAAAAAAAATCAAATCAGTTTATAAAGTCATGAGAAAGAAAGCTACCAATCAGGATTGTTGATCAGCTATAAATCATCTCTATCAGACTCAAAATGTGATCTTTGTAAGCCTATTAATAATAAGGACAACCATTAAATCAGTTTGTTAGGTCCTTCAAAACAAAACTACTAATAGAGGTTCTAGTCGACTGTAAATCATCTGCGTGCTCTCTGCAGTATAAAAAAGGATATTATATCCAGCTTTCTAGATATGTATTAATATAATAACACAGGCACATTATTTCGACTAAGAAAGATACATTGTATAGTTGGTCCTCACTGGTTTTTCTTTTGAACTGAGCTCTGCAAGATAAGGCATGAACAAAAGTAAAATATATATGCATGAATACGCTGCAATCCATGAACGGACCAAACAATGGTCACACAGCTACCAACCCGTTGCCATGAAAGAAAGAAAAAGGGTCCTAAGACAAACTTTCTTTTCTTAGCAAAAAACTTACACCAATTTCAGTATTGTTTCACTTGAAGCAGCGTGAGTATAATATTATCGGTTGGCCTATTGAAAATCAGAGACACATAATTTATGTCAAACAAATTTTATCCAATTCAGTTGTCAATCGACTGCAAATTAAGATACACAACATACACATATCTGTTTAATTTGAGAGGTGTATCGGCTCAATGAAGCAAAAGCTCTGATGCTCACATGTGCATTGTGCGAGTCCGAAAAGCAAAAGTACTCTTGTAATCTACTATAGCTCCATATGCACTCAAGGGTTAATTTTTGTGCCTCTGTGATAAAGAACTACCATATGATCCATTACCCACCTTAGTACAAAGACATCATCAACTTGGGTCAGTACTTACTACGAATAAATAAGGACAACACGCTGCTAAGAGTAGCAAAGAAAAACATGTTATAGTGCTTGGTCCGCGTACAAGGGGCGAACCAGAGCCATGTAGGGGATGCAGAATTAGGATTCAGGATCCAGGGCATCGGGGCAGACGTTGCCGCAAGCAGCTCTCTGCCGCTAGCGCTTCCCACCGCTTGGTGCCGCCCGTCAATTGCCGCACCTCTGTGCGCCCGTAGATCAAGGTTCCCCCTAGACTGCTGATGCCTTATAGTATATCAAACAAACTTGTAAACACTTACATTGGGAAAACAAGAATTAGTTTGGCAAGTCTTCATTAGCATAGCAGTGCATCTACCAAATTAACAAGCTGTCAAAAATTTATAGATATCAGACTGTTTAGCGTCATCATAAAACACCTAGGCAAAGCCGAATATGACATCTTCTTCGAGCTCATCCTAACCCAAGTATTTTGCATCACATCAGGAGAAAAGGCAATAATCAATGCCCGTGGAAACAAAATAGCGTACCTTCACATTGATTTTTCTTGAATAATAGAATTGGCATCATTGACTCTTACAAAACCAAAGGATGACCAAAAATAGGGTATACAAATTTAGTTTTTGTGGCTAAAATATTGTTTCTAGAATCACATAGTTTTGACTGGAAAACTACTGTGATGTAGTCAATCTCTCTTAATCATTCCATTCAAAAAAGTGTGTACCTTATTCATGCATCCAAGCAAAACATGTAACAGAAAAGAAAAATCATGTATAAAAGAGGCATACCCCTGAACTTCTATATTAACAATCTCTTGCAATCATACTTTGCATAATCCATCTGAAGAAAGAAGAAAAATCTTGAACGCATGGACAAAAATAATAATTCGTCATAAAAGGGAGAAAGGACTGTGACTGGGCATCACTCGCCAATTATTCCCTAGCATCAACTCTTTTAGATCCCTGGATGCAAAAGGGGAATAAGTTATAACAAAGCAATCTGTTAGAGATGACAACTCGTACAAATGAAGTAATTTGTAATGAGGTCAACCGAAGAAAACTATATATATAATGAGATCAACCGAAGAAAACTACATATACACAATTACCATGGGCAACACAGCTAAGGAACAAATTATATGAACATCACGGTCCTCGCCGGGTTTCTCCCATGCTTCATCACATGCCTCAAGCGTGTGAGTTTGCGTCCTTGTTAAACCATCAGATCTGATTTGTATAGTACTTCAGAGATAGAAGTAGGTTGAACACATTCAGAGATTGCAAAATAGAAACGTAAATGATGGACACAGAATAACCAGTGCAAATTTTCAAGACATTAACCTTAATTGTTGGTGCTAACATGCCAGGTCTAAGGTGATGTACCTATAACGAGAAAATGTGGAAATCTGGATGCAGCCATAGTGGTATATGTGTGCTCATGACAACCTCTTGGTCACCTTCGTCCTTGCGTACCATGCACTATGCACCAGTGTGGACTGAGTTGCGGGACTCTCCGCAATCCTTACCATCGGGTTGTCCGAACAGCTTCTCAACGCCGTCTCCGTCGTCGATGAACTACGTTGCAATCCCATTGTTGACATCGCTGTTATCGTCGATCATGAGGTTCCCCAAGCTTTTGGCAGAAAGGAGCACCTCCCACTTGATGCTCCATACTGAAACATGAACCGTTGGCCTGCGTCCATCCTGAACGGATGGACAAAAATAATAATTCATCATAAAAGGGAGAAAGGACTGTGACTGGGGATCACTCGCCAATTATTCCCTAGCATCAACTCTTTTAGATCCCTGGATGCAAAAAGGGAATAAATTATAACAAAGCAATCTGTTAGAGAAGACAACTCACACAAATGAAGTAATCTGTACTGAGATCAACCAAAGAAAACTATATATATACACAATTACCATGCGACAAAACAGTTAAGAAAAAAATTATATGAACATCATGGTCGTCGCCGGGTTTCTTCCATGCTTCATCACATGCCTCAAGCGTGTGATTTTGCGTGCTTGTTAAACCGTCAAATCTGATTTGCATAGTTCTTCAGAGATAGAAGTAGGCTGAACACATTCAGAGATTACAAAACAGAGACATAAATGATGGACACAGAATAACCAGTGCAAATTTTCAAGATATGAACCTTAATTGTTGTTGCTAACATGCCAGGTCTCAGGTGATGTACCTATACAGAGAAAATGTGGAAATCTGGATGCAGCCGTAGTGGTATAGGTGTGCTCATGACAGCCTCCTGGTCACCTTCGTCCTTGCGTACCATGCACTATGCACCAGTGCGGACTGTGTTGCCCGACTCTCCGCAATCCTTACTATCGGGCTGCATCTTAGAGACTTAGAGAGGACACCAAAAAGAATTTTTTTGGGTAGCAATTTTCTCTCCGTGTCAAGACAGCCATACAATAGAAATCAGAAGATAGAACCCAAAATATCATGATCAAATCTCTTACGAACATTCTTTCGAACAGCTGACGTGCGACTGGAGTTGTACCTAGACACTTGCACACGTTAAGGGCTCCAGCAAAGAAGAAGTAGATGGCGAGCAGTGCGGTATTAGGCGGGTGGCGCTGGAGCAGCGGGCCCGTCAATCGTGGCGCTGGAGCAGCTGGAGGTAGCAGGGCGTTGAAGCGCAAGGACGGGGCAGCCACTGGCGGCCGGGCGCGTGGTCGTTGTGCGGGAGGGCAGGTTCCAGCCATGTAGCAGGGACGGGATGGTGTCTGGAAGCCTGGTGGGCGAGAGCGGGCAGGTGAGCGGAGTTGGGGCGGCGTGCGGGCCGGAGGCGAGCGGCCAGCGGCGCTCTTCGTGCCTGAGGCGCGTGATTCGAAAAAAAAAGGATTTCTGGTACCGCTTCGGGTAACTTAGCGGTGGCAATTGCGGTAATTTCAATCCTCAATGGCTAGCTGAACATTGAAACGATTTTGACCGTCCGATCCAGCGGCTTTCACGGCTTGGATCGCTTGTATCTACGAAGTTTACTCTTTTATAAGTAGTTTAGATGAGAAACTCGCTATTGTAATCATTATCTTTTGAATCCACCAACATCAATTCCCAGCATCTCGCATGATACAAGGATCACCACTCTCGGCATCTCCGAGGAGGCACCCTTCATCTATTGACTCCATGCTTTGTCAACATCTTTTACGCCACGTTAGGTTGTCTATCGGTCTTTGCCTTCACCAAGTCGTCCTTAACCGTGGACACGGCTTTTCGAAAAGATTGCCCTGCAGGGATGTACACTTTACCCACACATACCATCCGACTCTTAGCGCCACATGTACGCTCTTCCATGGAACGCGGCAGAGGGAGGCTGGCCACGACCTTTACCTTATCCGACCCTATCCATGAGTCAACCCAAGGCGGGGTCAAGATGTCAACAGGGAGTTGGCCATCCTCCTGACGACACCTGTCTCTGTGAGGCGGGGTCAAGATCCGTGTACATCCATCACTTGGCCCCGGTCACGCCCTAGCGGAGCGTTTTGTTTTCAAAACCGTTTAAAAGGTTTTATTTGCGGTGCCGAATGTAAATCTCAAACTACGTGACTCATGGATCTGGCCAAACAAGTTAGTTGGTCGAGCGTGGTTACTTAGACCCCGCGTGTGGTTCCACGCTCAGTCTTGGCTTCCACTCGAGACCGTAATCCTAGGGTTGGCGAGTATAGGACGAACAACCACTTCCCAAGTGGCCTCCCATACCAGACTTAGTCAAGTTATCCACACAAAGCTCATCTCACCACGTCATCATATCATACTAGGTTATCGCAGCTCTGATTCACCAACCAGATGGAGCAGAGGTAACAAACATGTATGACTAAGCGAAGCAGATATGAGGCTCTGGCGATGCGCACAAGCAAATCTATGGCGGCTAGGAGCAGTGGGTCAGGATATTGAGGCAATGCAGTATATAGGTGAACTATATCTACTAGCATCAAATACTTTGGAATCGAATGCAAAGTACGAGATTCAAATGTTGTTCGAAATCATATATGAGCAGATAAGAGGTTATGCTTGCCTTGGTTATAATAAAACCAAATAGAGGCTTCAGGAATAAGTGCTTGACTTGTCGGTTAAGATCAAGTATTCGTCATTGGAGTTGTTGGCCTTCACTTCGGAGTCGGATTCTACCGAGGGGGAATCAACACCGAAAAGAGGAACAACAATCAACACATGGCATCGATGCAATGCGCAATATGTATGCGTGAGAAAATTAATGCACTGAAATAAAGCCCTAGACATGAAGATAGGGTTGCTAGGTTTCGTATGTCAGTTAAGCAATTTTACTGAAATTAGCCCGAAATAGACCCGGGAGGGGGTTTCGGGTAAATATGGAAGTGAGTACAAGTTAAAGTGCTCAATTGGGTTTGAAAACATCATAACATGTTGCATTTGTCATTTTGAGCATTTTGGTATATAACTTTTAATTTTCTAATTTTATTAAATAAAAACTTATTTTTCTATTTTTAAATGATTAAACAACATTAAATAATATTCAAAAATCAAGTTTCTCAAACATGATTGAAACTGGCATATTTGGGTATATTACATTTTTATGAACATTTTAGTACCTCACTTTTATTTTTCTGAATTGTAAAACATTAGTTATTGATTTTACCATTATTAAACATTTTCTGTAATTTAATCATTTTATGGAAAAAAGATAAAACTGTATTATGACGTCATGATGATGTCATCAATGGCCAAATTGGCTCAGGCTTGGCTCAATCCCAGGATTCAGTGCCCGTTTTTGCAATCAAATCGTACCACGTTGTAGAGGAGGTCGAGGGGAAGCTAAGGGGGGCGACGCCGCTATTTTTTGGTCACCGGAAGGTGGCCGGCGACAGCAATTGCGGCGGCGGGCGGCGGAGATCGACGGGGAGAGGAACCAGAGGGGGAGGGAGCGACTAGAGGGGATGGGGAGGCTCACCACGATGCGAGGAAGGTAGTGGACGGGTCGCAGGGGGCATAGGCGGGCGGAGGCGACGGCATCGAGCTCGACCACCGGCGGCCGGAGCTCGGAAAGAAGCGTGCGATTCTCTTGATTGAGGCCATCCCGGGAAACGACACTCGACGACGAGGTGCAGGGCGGCCTAGGGAACCTATTGGGAAGCTCCGTTGGGCACGGGGAGGTTCAAATCGGCGGCAATTCGTCGGCGTCCATACGGTAGGGTTAGGGTTTGGTTCTCAAGGGAGATACAGAGAAGGAGAGGGATTTCGAGGTGGAAGGGAGGAAGGAGGAGGTCATGGGGCTCCTTTGCGCCCTCTCCATGCAGGCAGACGAGCAAGCTTGAGGTGGCGTCTACGATGGAGGGCCGGACACGCAGGTGCTCCGACTGGCAAAGGTTGAAGAAGACCAAAATTCAACAACACCCCCTATAACTTCTGAAATTTGTAAAGAAGTCCTTGTCTGCCCCAAAACAGCAACAGAACTTGAATGTTTGAGGGCCTTTTTGCAAAGTATAAATTTGGCAAAAATAACTTTTGGAAAGCTTGTAAAATTTCAAACAGAACCATGTGTTTCTTTGGTGTATTTGAAATATTTTCCAACACAAAATTTTGGGAACCAAAATAAGTACTATTTGTGGGATTTTTCTCAAACCATTTAAATTCATAATTTAAATTGTTTCAACATGGTTTAAATTTTTGTTTTCATGCATGTATGATATGAACACAACACCACAACCCTTTGGTAGAAAATTTTGGGATGTTACACTCTGGCAGCCACCTATCAGTCCAGAATAAAGTGCTTGCTCCATTACCAACTAGGGAGGTTGTTCCAGCTTCGAACAGGTGCATCACGACTTGGGGCACCTGGATGTTAAGCTCCTTCCACGGCTTCGATTCGTCAACCCGACAAAGCCACAACCACCTGGCCCGCAGCGCCTGGTTTGGAAGTCTGAGATTCGGAATGCCTAGGCCTCCCAAGTGCTTGGGCATGCAGACTCGCTCCCACGCCACGAGGCAATGTCCACCATGAACGTCCTTCCTCCCTTTCCAAAGGAATCGTCTGAGGATCTTATCGATCTCCACGAGTGTTTTTGCTGGCAGATCCAGAGACATCATCGAAAAGATAGAGACCGCCAAAAGAGTAGTTTTGACCAGTTCGAACCTTCCACCCTTGTTCAACAAGCTCGCTCTCCATCCTGGCAGATGGCCCACTACGCTGTCCACGACGTACTGCAGCTGAGCTGCCGACAGTTTTTTGAGGGATAATGGCAGCCCGAGGTAGCGCATCGGAAAGGGTAAAGATGGGGCATTGCAACTCTTGTGCCACCAAATCTTTCTCCTGCTCTCCACACCTGATCAAGTGAGCGGAGCACTTTTCCATGTTAGCCCTAAGCCCCGAGGCTTCTCCGAAGATCTCAAGAATTTCCGCAAAGGCCTTGAAGTCTCGCACAGATGGTCTCAGGAAGGTAACCACATCATCCGCATATATGGAGGTTCTATGACTCAAGCCTGACTGCGCAAGCCGCGTCAACAAGACACATGCCGCCACCCTCTCGATCATCAGATCCAATACCTCCATCACCAGAATAAAGAGCTGAGGGGAAAGCGGGTCCCATTGCCTCAAACCACGCCTGCTCCAGATCTTAGAACCGGGCCAACCGTTAAGCAACACAGTCGTGGAAGCTGACGAAAGGAGAGCACATATGATGGAAATCAGGGTGTCCCCGAATCCCAATTTCCTCAATATCTCCAGCAAGAAGGGACAACTAACTGTGTCGAAAGCCTTGTTTATGTCAAGCTTGAGGAGCACCGCCGGGGTGACCGAGCTATGCAGCTTCCACGCAGTTTCCTTGACCGTCATGAAGTTATCATGAATACATCGTCCACGCACAAAGGCACTCTGGTGAACCCTCACTAGATGAGGAAACACTAGGGCAATCCGGCGGGCTAAGACCTTTGCCACTAGCTTAGCAAAACCATGGATGCGGCTGATAGGGCAGAAGTCTTTGGGTTCCTCAGCGCCTGCTTTCTTTGGGAGAAGCGTGATGTATGCGTGGTTTACTGCTCCGAACCCACGCAGGTCTCTACGATCCAAAGATCTGAAAGCACACATGACATCTGTCTTAATGATGCTCCAACATGCCACAAAAAACCTATTGGAGAAACCGTCGGGTCTAGGGAATTTGTCTAGCGGCATACTCCTGATAGCGTTCCAAACCTCTTCCTCGGTGAAGCATGCATCAAGCTGGTGTAGCTCGATCGCGGGGAGCTGCAGAAAATCAAGATCCACTGAAAAATCCCGCTCAACCTCCACGCCTAAGATGTTATCGTAGAACTCATCCAGGGCTTCCGCTTTTTCTTCGTGGCTAGATAATCTCACCCCGTCCACGATGAGGTGTCCTATGAAGTTCTTCCTCTTCCGATGACTGGCTTGAGAGTGGAAGAATTTTGTGCATGCATCCCCTTCGCGAAGCCACGAGATCCGAGATATCTGCCTAGCTAATGATCTCTCCAAAGAGGCGAGCCCCAACAGCTTTCCTTTTAGCAGCTTTCTCAAGGCCCTTTATTCCGGCGAGAGGGGTCTAGAATCCATTGTTGTGTCCAACCGTAAGATCACCTCATTAGCCAGGAGTATTTGTAGCTTGATGTTCCCTATCACTTTACCGCTACAGCTAGCAAGATTTTTTGTTGTCGCTCATAACTTGTTATCCAGCAGCTTAAATGGATTGGCTTCCTGCTGTACTGAAGTCCACGCCTCTTGAACTACTTCCATGAACTCGTCCACATTTAGCCAGAAGCATTGGAAGTGGAATCTACGCCCTAGGTGCAGGTCTGGGGCCAGGCTCAGAATCAAGGGGCAGTGGTCGGAGGGGCCCGACGATCCTGCTGATAGGAAAGCATCAGGGTAGTTGTTGTCCCAGTCCACGGTCGAGAAGACCCTATCAAGCCTTTCCAAGGCCGGTTGCTGCCGCTCGTTTGACCACGTGTATCTTCTACCGTTGAGATACACCTCCTTGAGTTCGAGCGCTGCAAGAGCACAGCAAAACCGGCCCATCATTGGTCGGTGCACGGTACCCTGATTCTTGTCCTCCGGACTTGTGATGAGGTTGAAATCGCCGGCAACCATCCACGAGCCAGCATGCAAATCCCGAATATCGGCTAGCTCTCGTAGGAACTCACACTTCTCCTTCACGGTTTGGGGCCCATACACCCCCGTAAACCACCAGTCCTGCTCTCCCTCAATCGAGACACTCGCCGTGAGGGCATTTCTTGATAGATGGGGGTTTGAGATCTTGACAAAGGCTGATTGCCACGCCAGGAGGATGCCCCCTCGGGTACCAATGGCAGGTAGAAAGAGGACTCGTCGAAAGGCGGTCCCAGACACTCCCGGACCACAAGCTGTGTTACCACCTCCATTTTGGTTTCCTGAAGACGGACCACTTTGGCTCCCAGGGGGGACAACACCTGGAAAATGGCTGCCCGACGGGCAGACGAGTTCAATCCACGCGCATTCCAGATGGCAAAGACAAACTCAAGCTCCATCAATCAACGAGAATAGACTTTCTTACAATCCACAGGCAAGGAACAAAGTAAAACTCGTACAACTCCACGCCCTAAACTAGGCACTCCACTGGAAGGTCCTCTGACGCTGGCAGCGCCTCCGGCTGCCACCAAAAAAGGCCTAAAATCACGTCTATGTGTCTTTGCTGAAGCGGCTGCTCAAACAGACTGATGTACGCGCTAAGGGCCTCCTCCCCTATCACCTGGCCTTCCCTTGCGATTTTCAAACGGTGAATCAACTCCTTCTGTTGCCTCCGAACCGGGGTACCCGAGGTGAATTTGCCCTTATGCCTGCAGCTACGGTGGACTGGCCTCAAATGGATACGCTTCGCCCGACTCCTTTTCGGCGGCCTGTGGAGAATGGGCGAGGGGGCCTTCAGACAGGCAGTACGGAAGGCCTCCACTGTGTCACAAGGCCCTACCGCACTCGGGGTTACCACCTGCTGGATCTCAGGCGGCTCCTCAGCCTCGCCCCTCGGGCTGTCAGGGGATAGGTCCACGGCGAAGTTATCCAACACCGAGACCGGCGATCCTGGCTGTCTGAACGCCACATCTGTGCCAGGAATCCACGTTGTTGAAACAGCACCAACTGAGATAGAGGAGAGCAAGCCAGCGGATGGGAGGACCATTTCTGCACTGTCCCTACCTACCCTAGTCCTGAACTGAACAGCGGGCATCGCGGCTGCGTTCAAAAATTGGGGGAGGTCTGTAACACCTGGGGTGTTACCCTAGATAGAAAGTTGGTTGTTGCATTGCATCACATGCATCATATGCATTGCATCATGATTTCAAAACAAATCAAAGATTCAAACCAAATTAAACTTTCCCACATTGACCAAAATTGCAAACTAAAACAATTCAATTGTTTTTCAATATTTTGAAGTTGTTTTGATCAAATTGCTTGTTAATAATCTTTTCTCTCTTGTTGAAAACCCTAATGGTAAATTTCCAATTCAACTTAAATTTCAAATCATTTCAATCATATTTGACATGATCAAATTGTGGTTAAAAACATTAAATTTTTTGCAAACAATTAACTTCAACAAATGGTTTCAAAATTGTTGAAGTCATTGAATAAAATTGGTTAAAAAAAAATCAACTCCTTATGAAAAACAATGGAAATGCAAATGGCAATTTAAAGCTCAAAGTAATATTTCAAATATTTTGGACTCAAAGGTCACAATGGCTTTGAATTTGCTGTTTTGCAAATTACTAAAAAAAAAAAAATTATTCATAACAATTAAACCAAATCTCTATTCTTTCTCTCCTTTTTCTTTTCTTGCAAGCACAAAAAAAGAGAAGAAAAAAATAAAGGGAAGGGTGAGCTAGGGGGAGGCAGGCCCAAGAGGCCCAACCTACAACCCCTCGCTGCAGCCCACATCTCCATCTCCTACCTCTGTCCGTACAGAGGAGGGAGATGTCACTGTCACACTTTCCCCACCGATCCCCCATGTGCCCTCTCCCCTTTATCTACCTCCCCTGCCCCAAACCCTAGCTGCTCCGCCCCCCTTCTCCCTTCCCATCGCCGCCATCTCCCTCCTCTTCCAGATCCCCTCCTTCTGTATAGCTTTGTTCTGAATTTTTTTGTTCTTCTGAAACTCCACCAACTGCCGCCATGGCCGCGAGTGACGTTGAAGCTGCGGTCACCGTCGGGAGTTGTTCTCGGCGGGAATGGAACAATGGAGGCCCCCCCTTCAACTTTGCTGAAGGATGCCCGGCCGGAGGAGCTCGAGGGACGGCGCCCTCTTCTCCCGACGACCACCGACTCCACCACCGACGCCATCACCTGCGACCGCCCCGACGCCCCGCCGTTCGCCTCCTCCTCCGACCACCCCGAGGTGAGGCCCCCCCTTGCCTAGGCCCTCTCCTCCCCTCTGCTCTGGAACCGGCCGTCGAGCCGTGTGCGGAAGTCGCCGGCGTTCAGCCGTCGTCCTGTCCACGCTCGTGGTTCTGTAACTGAACGCTGTTCAGTTCAGATCCGCGCCTCCAAGCCACCTCTTAACCCCCCCACGCCCTACTCCATCACAAACCAGAGCAGTAGCACACTGGCAGCGAACCTAGCGCGCACTCCCCAGGTCCTGGGTTCGATCCCCAAGCCCCCCCTTTTATTTTCTGCTGTTTTTTTCTTTTCTGCCCGAAATTCAGAAAAGCAGATCTGAAACATTACTTGTAAAATCCATTAAAAATTGAATCTTGCTCCAAATCGAATGATTCAAAATCCTGTGGATTCATAATCTTGAGACCTTTCTATTAATGTCAAGTTTGCAATATATTTATGTAACAATTTTTGCACTAAATAATTAATTACTGAAAATGCAATAAAAATTGGAAACTTTGGAATTTCATAACTTTAGTTCTACTCATCCAATTTAAGCAAACTTGGGATCTAAAAATTTGTCTTAACAAACTCTACACATTGGTATTTTATTTGGGCACAATTGAATTAATTTTGAACATGTTTTCCTCTGTTTACTAAAAAGGGCAGAATAAAACTATTTATGGAAAATGGCATAATAAATTCAATAATAACCCAAAAATTATGTTTGATAGCTCAAAATGTTCAGTGAAACATTTGCTACATGTTTTCAACCTTTTCAATGCAATTTGTTCACTATTTTTCCTAATTAAAATGGGTGGAATAATTCAATGCTTTAATTAAATCTTTTAAATTGCAAAATTCATAACTTGCTCAATTAAATTCCAATTTCAACAAACAAAATATGTTTTCCACTCAAAATGAAACCACCTTTCTGTTTATCAACTTTGTTTTGCAAATTGGGCAATTAAAATTAATGTTATTTAATAATCCCTAAAAATGACAAACTAAATGGCGTAATTAATAACTTTCAAAGGGTTGCTCCAAATTAAATACTCAAAACATGTTTTTCATCCAAAATGAAATGCCACACTTGAATATCAACTTTGTTTTCTGGGTTGCAACATATAAATTGAATAATTGTTTCACCTCTTATTTAATGCATTTAAATTTGGTAATGTGCTCAACTAAATTCATTTGAAATTGTTTCCCAACCAATAAAGTATGTTTTCCAATCAGTTTCATGTCATTAACATGTTCATGCCATTCATATTCCTGTTTGCATCTTGCCTTGTGCATTTTAGCTTTCGTTATGCATTTAAATCTATATGACAACATATGGAATGTGTGGGCTAATTAATTTCAACTGTTGCCCCATTCCATTTAAATTGCCTAACTCATCTACTTTATTGTTTTCCATGCTAAACAACTTTTAACTTGATGGTTAGCTAAACAACTTGAACCAATTCCTATTTCTCCGGACTCCGGTTCCGATTAAATTGCTTAAGTTGTTTCCTCTCCGTTGCATCTTGCCATGTCATGCATATAAAATAGGATCATGCTGGATCTTTTACCGTAGTAGTAATTATTGCATCCGGTGTTTGTTCGAGGTTCGTTGCTTCTTCCCGGATAGGACGTTGAGATGATGTGAGCAACGACAAGTTCTGTGGATGTACCTCTACTTGCTGGATCTCAGGCAAGTATACTCACTTGCTGCCAAATGGCTGCCTTTCATCACTTGTTACCGATTCTTTCCGTTGTTCTTATTCTAGCCTGTTGATTCGATGCTTGTGTCTCGATCCTATTATATGTTTACCTTGCAGCCATGATATAGCCTTTCCTTCCACTTCCTATTAACTGTTGATTGTTTACCTCGTTGGCCCCGTGTCGTAGTTGCATGCTTAGGTTTGTTTGCGCTCTAGTCCTGTTTTCCTTTGTTCTATCACCTGTTAGTTGATAGTTGGGTTACAATTCAATCAACAACTTGTTATTGTTTTTGGGTATTAATAATTTGATGTTAAGGCACCGGCAGGAGGCCCGGGTTAGGGTTTTGGAGCCTGCTAGTGTCGACCTAATTAGGAAAAGAGTCTTGTCTACTAATCCATGATGAGCATGCTCACCGCATCCGGGTGGTAGTATGGGACCCCCCTCGACTTAGACCTGATCTGCAGCTTGTCCGAAGAGCCACACTTAGTTCGGGTGTTCCATTTGCTCCTTTGCATAATGGGAGGGCCCCCCATGGTTATTGGTTATGATGATGATGATGCATATAGGGCGAGGCCTGTAGTGCCGGGGTGTTGTGTCCTGCGGGAGTTTTGCACACCTGCGCTGAGTATTCGGCTGCGTGGCTGGGACCTTATAGCTCCGTGGCTCCGAGGATGGGTTGTAGAGATGGTTTGGGTCGTGTCAAGCCAACCTGAGTTTTAGTTGGTGGCTTGAGTGTGTACGGGTACTGGAGCACACCCTGCAGGGATAAATCTTCTCGAGAAGCCGTGTTTTCCGCGGTTATGGATTACTTGGTGAAAGTACTGGCTAACAAGTACTCAGACAACTTACACCTAATGATAATAACTTGACTAGTAATAGTCTTATTGACACAATAACTTGATCCATCATTAATCCAACAGTGTGAGTTATCCTTGGGTTGCTTCCTTAGTAGGGGGTGACATTGGATGGGTATTGTTTGGTGAGTAGTGGTAGTTTGTTACGATACGCTATCTTATCCCCTCTTTTAGCCGGAAGTTGTAGTGTGTTTCTGTAGCTGGTTAGTGCAGCCCACTGCCGCTTCTTTGCAATAATCCCTTTCCTTTCCGTTGATCCCAAAGTATTTGTATCTTGTGATGACTGGCTACACCGGTATCTTGTGAGTATGGTTTATCCACTTGCCAGTACTTAACCGTACTGACCCACGAATCCTTTTCGTGGCTGCATATTCAACATTGCAGTCAACAGGTTTGAAGTCTAGCGACGTTAGCTTGGGAATCCCTCCGGCTTGGCCTGGGCAGGGATTGGACGCTCTCGGTTATCTTCAGGACTCTTAGTCCAATTTGTATCTTGTCCGTAGTCGGACGCTATGTTGTTTCTTCCGCTGTTTTTTGGATCTTTGTATTGTATCAGTTGTATCCTGGACTCGTTGAGTCTTCTTGTATATATCTTTTCTGTTGTTGTTGCGGATTATTCGTGAACTTTGTAATGTTATCACAAGTGGCAACCTGGAATCGGTTATTATGTGGATTTTGGCGGGAATGCTGAAATCTGCATAGTGCCCGATCCCGGGGCGTCACAAATGGTATCAGAGCCTTGGTTCCGATTCCCGATATTGTTTCGATACGAATGGTTATCGAAGCAACGGGTCCGCAAAGCCTGTAGGTTAACCTCGCTAACGGTCGTTGTTTCTAGAGTGTCAAAAACTATTTCTGCTAAACTACTTTGGAAAAACGTCTCAATAGGATTCTTGTTTTCTCCTTATCTCTATTCTATTCCCCTCCCATCTTATTTGTTTTGGAGTCTACTCTCGTACTCAATCTTTCAAAGTGTTAGGATCCTACATGGGTGGACGTTTTCTGAGCCTTTAACCTAATAGGTTCGATCATCGGAAGATTCCTGGTGGAAAAACATCATCGTCACTCCGAGCAAGAATCCCTTGTAAGTGGTGTCGAGGAGATCAGCTGGAAGCATGAAGAATCGATAGTCGAACTTCTTTCCCCTCCCGGGTTAGCAGGTGGATTGCGAGGGCGCAATCCCTTGTTAGTGGTGTCGTCTGTAACACCTGGGGTGTTACCCTAGATAGAAAGTTGGTTGTTGCATTGCATCACATGCATCATATGCATTGCATCATGATTTCAAAACAAATCAAAGATTCAAACCAAATTAAACTTTCCCACATTGACCAAAATTGCAAACTAAAACAATTCAATTGTTTTTCAATATTTTGAAGTTGTTTTGATCAAATTGCTTGTTAATAATCTTTTCTCTCTTGTTGAAAACCCTAATGGTAAATTTCCAATTCAACTTAAATTTCAAATCATTTCAATCATATTTGACATGATCAAATTGTGGTTAAAAACATTAAATTTTTTGCAAACAATTAACTTCAACAAATGGTTTCAAAATTGTTGAAGTCATTGAATAAAATTGGTTAAAAAAAATCAACTCCTTATGAAAAACAATGGAAATGCAAATGGCAATTTAAAGCTCAAAGTAATATTTCAAATATTTTGGACTCAAAGGTCACAATGGCTTTGAATTTGCTGTTTTGCAAATTACTAAAAAAAAAATTATTCATAACAATTAAACCAAATCTCTATTCTTTCTCTCCTTTTTCTTTTCTTGCAAGCACAAAAAAAAAGAGAAGAAAAAAATAAAGGGAAGGGTGAGCTAGGGGGAGGCAGGCCCAAGAGGCCCAACCTACAACCCCTCGCTGCAGCCCACATCTCCATCTCCTACCTCTGTCCGTACAGAAGAGGGAGATGTCACTGTCACACTTTCCCCACCGATCCCCCATGTGCCCTCTCCCCTTTATCTACCTCCCCTGCCCCAAACCCTAGCTGCTCCGCCCCCCTTCTCCCTTCCCATCGCCGCCATCTCCCTCCTCTTCCAGATCCCCTCCTTCTGTATAGCTTTGTTCTGAATTTTTTTGTTCTTCTGAAACTCCACCAACTGCCGCCATGGCCGCGAGTGACGTTGAAGCTGCGGTCACCGTCGGGAGTTGTTCTCGGCGGGAATGGAAAAATGGAGCCCCCCCCTTCAACTTTGCTGAAGGATGCCCGGCCGGAGGAGCTCGAGGGACGGCGCCCTCTTCTCCCGACGACCACCGACTCCACCACCGACGCCATCACCTGCGACCGCCCCGACGCCCCGCCGTTCGCCTCCTCCTCCGACCACCCCGAGGTGAGCCCCCCCCCCTTGCCTAGGCCCTCTCCTCCCCTCTGCTCTGGAACCGGCCGTCGAGCCGTGTGCGGACGTCGCCGGCGTTCAGCCGTCGTCCTGTCCACGCTCGTGGTTCTGTAACTGAACGATGTTCAGTTCAGATCCGCGCCTCCAAGCCACCTCTTAACCCCCCCACGCCCTACTCCATCACAAACCAGAGCAGTAGCACACTGGCAGCAAACCTAGTGCGCACTCCCCAGGTCCTGGGTTCGATCCCCAAGCCCCCCCCCCCCCCCTTTTATTTTCTGCTGTTTTTTTCTTTCCTGCCCGAAATTCAGAAAAGCAGATCTGAAACATTACTTGTAAAATCCATTAAAAATTGAATCTTGCTCCAAATCGAATGATTCAAAATCCTGTGGATTCATAATCTTGAGACCTTTCTATTAATGTAAAGTTTGCAATATATTTATGTAACAATTTTTGCACTAAATAATTAATTACTGAAAATGCAATAAAAATTGGAAACTTTGGAATTTCATAACTTTAGTTCTACTCATCCAATTTAAGCAAACTTGGGCTCTAAAAATTTGTCTTAACAAACTCTATACATTGGTATTTTATTTGGGCACAATTGAATTAATTTTGAACATGTTTTCCTCTGTTTACTAAAAAGGGTAGAATAAAACTATTTATGGAAAATGGCATAATAAATTCAATAATAACCCAAAAATTATGTTTGATAGCTCAAAATGTTCAGTGAAACATTTGCTACATGTTTTCAACCTTTTCAATGCAATTTTTTTCACTATTTTTCCTAATTAAAATTGGTGGAATAATTCAATGCTTTAATTAAATCTTTTAAATTGCAAAATTCATAACTTGCTCAATTAAATTCCAATTTCAACAAACAAAATATGTTTTCCACTCAAAATGAAACCACCTTTCTGTTTATCAACTTTGTTTTGCAAATTGGGCAATTAAAATTAATGTTATTTAATAATCCCTAAAAATGACAAACTAAATGGCGTAATTAATAACTTTCAAAGGGTTGCTCCAAATTAAATACTCAAAACATGTTTTCATCCAAAATCAAATGCCACACTTGAATATCAACTTTGTTTTCTGGGTTGCAACATCTAAATTGAATAATTGTTTCACCTCTTATTTAATGCATTTAAATTTGGTAATGTGCTCAACTAAATTCATTTGAAATTGTTTCCCAACCAATAAAGTATGTTTTCCAATCAGTTTCATGTCATTAACATGTTCATGCCATTCATATTCCTGTTTGCATCTTGCCTTGTGCATTTTAGCTTTCGTTATGCATGTTCATCTATATGACAACATATGGAATGTGTGGGCTAATTAATTTCAACTGTTGCCCCATTCCATTTAAATTGCCTAACTCATCTACTTTATTGTTTTCCATGCTAAACAACATTTAACTTGATGGTTAGCTAAACAACTTGAACCAATTCCTATTTCTCCGGACTCCGGTTCCGATTAAATTGCTTAAGTTGTTTCCTCTCCGTTGCATCTTGCCATGTCATGCATATAAAATAGGATCATGCTGGATCTTTTATCGTAGTAGTAATTGTTGCATCCGGTGTTTGTTCGAGGTTCGTTGCTTCTTCCCGGATAGGACGTTGAGATGATGTGAGCAACGACAAGTTCTGTGGATGTACCTCTACTTGCTGGATCTCAGGCAAGTATACTCACTTGCTGTCAAATGGCTGCCTTTCATCACTTGTTACCGATTCTTTCCGTTGTTCTTATTCTAGCATGTTGATTCGATGCTTGTGTCTCGATCCTATTATATGTTTACCTTGCAGCCATGATATAGCCTTTCCTTCCACTTCCTATTAACTGTTGGTTGTTTACCTCGTTGGCCCCGTGTCGTAGTTGCATGCTTAGGTTTGTTTGCGCTCTAGTCCTGTTTTCCTTTGTTCTATCACCTGTTAGTTGATAGTTGGGTTACAATTCAATCAACAACTTGTTATTGTTTTTGGGTATTAATAATTTGATGTTAAGGCACCGGCAGGAGGCCCTGGTTAGGGTTTTGGAGCCTGCTAGTGTCGACCTAATTAGGAAAAGAGTCTTGTCTACTGATCCATGATGAGCGTGCTCACCGCATCCGGGTGGTAGTATGGGACCCCCCTCGACTTAGACCTGATCTGCAGCTTGTCCGAAGAGCCACACTTAGTTCGGGTGTTCCATTTGCTCCTTTGCATAATGGGAGGCCCCCCATGGTTATTGGTTATGATGATGATGATGCATATAGGGCGAGGCCTGTAGTGCCGGGGTGTCGTGTCCTACGGGAGTTTTGCACACCTGCGCTGAGTATTCGGCTGCGTGGCTGGGACCTTATAGCTCCGTGGCTCCGAGGATGGGTTGTAGAGATGGTTTGGGTCGTGTCAAGCCAACCTGAGTTTTAGTTGGTGGCTTGAGTGTGTACGGGTACTGGAGCACACCCTGCAGGGATAAATCTTCTCGAGAAGCCGTGTTTTCCGCGGTTATGGATTACTTGGTGAAAGTACTGGCTAACAAGTACTTAGACAACTTACACCTAATGATAATAACTTGACTAGTAATAGTCTTATTGACACAATAACTTGATCCATCATTAATCCAACAGTGTGAGTTATCCTTGGGTTGCTTCCTTAGTAGGGGGCGACATTGGATGGGTATTGTTTGGTGAGTAGTGGTAGTTTGTTACGATACGCTATCTTATCCCCTCTTTTAGCCGGAAGTTGTAGTGTGTTTCTGTAGCTGGTTAGTGCAGCCCACTGCCGCTTCTTTGCAATAATCCCTTTCCTTTCCGTTGATCCCAAAGTATTTGTATCTTGTGATGACTGGCTACGCCGGTATCTTGTGAGTATGGTTTATCCACTTGCCAGTACTTAACCGTACTGACCCACGAATCCTTTTCGTGGCTGCATATTCAACATTGCAGTCAACAGGTTTGAAGTCTGGCGACGTTAGCTTGGGAATCCCTCCGGCTTGGCCTGGGCAGGGATTGGACGCTCTCGGTTATCTTCAGGACTCTTAGTCCAATTTGTATCTTGTCCGTAGTCGGACGCTATGTTGTTTCTTCCGCTGTTTTTTGGATCTTTGTATTGTATCACTTGTATCCTGGACTCGTTTGAGTCTTCTTGTATATATCTTTTCTGTTGTTGTTGCGGATTATTCGTGAACTTTGTAATGTTATCACAAGTGGCAACCTGGAATCGGTTATTATGTGGATTTTGGCGGGAATGCTGAAATCTGCATAGTGCCCGATCCCGGGGCGTCACAAGGTCCGTCTCGTGCCTGCTCCCCAACCTCCGCGTCAGATCCACAGCTTTTCCCCCTGGCCCCATGTCCTGGACACACTAGGCAGAAGGCCCTTTTTGGGACAACGGAATAGATGTGGCCAACAGGGAACTGCTTTTTGCTCCGGGATCCACACCCACGACCAGCTGACTGTCTGCAACCCCCACCTCCATGCTGCACTTTTCAGAGCCGGCCCCGCATGGCCCAATCACCGCCCTCGCCATCTGCTTTTGCGGCACCACTGCCTGCGCTTCATTTGAAATAAAGCCCGCAAGACTGGCTTCCAAGATGGGGTCCCAGCTGTCAGCCTGGGAGAGACCTCCACCTCTTGCCAACTGCAGCGCCTCACCCGTCCACGCAGAGTCGACCCAGTCCACCCCCTGCGAGCCCAACCACCCCTCCTGACAAAAAGCAGTCGATCGGGCCCTCTCTTCTGCACTGGGGCCAGGGCGCACGCCTTTTGACTGGTCCACGCGGCCAGCACAGGCCCACTCCACCGCTGACCGGTCCACGGTCTCCAACTGGGCCCGCGTGCACCCCACCAGCTGCGACGTGGCGTCGTATTCCACCATCGGCCACGGCTGGATTTCCAGTGGGCAGAGAGGCGCGTACCGGCGGCGAGCACCGCTTCCCCGGCCGTCAGCGCCCTCGCGGCGGCGAGCGCCGTCACCAGCACCCCCTGGGTCACGGGAGTGGTATCTCTTACGCGGCCCGCTCTCTGGTGGCCGGTGATCCCCGGCGCCCCCATCTCCACGTCCATCCCGTCGGTCACCATCTCCTCGACCCAAGCCGGCGTGAGCACCCCTGGGCGGCCCCGCCATGTCCTCGGACCGCACAAGCTGGATCTTGAGCACGTACCGAAGCATATGCTTCTCTAACATGATCAAGGCGTCGAGACGGAGCACGAGGCCATCGTCCTCCTCCATGAGATCACTTGGCTCCTCGATCCACAGCTCCCGCACCGCGGATACAAGCTCGATCTCGTCAGTCCAAGCGTACACCGACATGCTCCGCATATCCTCTCTACTCGCGGTCGCGGTTCCCAACCTCTCCACCCAAGCTGTCGGCCCCAATGCCACCCTCACCGTCGTCGCATTCCAGGCATGCGCCGGCACCCCGATGATCTCCACCACCACGCGGTAGCGCAGCGGCACCCTTTCCGCCTGCAGTTGTCTGTTCCATGGGGCAAGCCGGAGCGAGAACCCATCACCTTCCACGCACTCTGCCCTGAGCACCTCATCACGGACACGCCGGCTAGAACAGACGACGAGGAACTCCGCTGGCCAGAACTAGTGCACGGTGAAGCTCACCCGTGCGAGGAACCCGCTCCTCGATCGCCTTCGTTGCATCACGCAAGGAGACCCTCGCTCTGATTCCCGTGCGAAACACCACCAAATCCCATCGCAGCGCGTGCTCAGCCGCGGCGACCTCGTCGGAGCGAGTGAGGAAAGCCCGGGACGGTCTTGTCAGGTCCACACCGGAGTCCACGGTCGCCGCTCCCGCACGCACCGGTTCACCACAGGAAGGCGCCTCGAGAACACCCGCCAGGTCGCTCCAAGAGCCCCGGCCCTCCACGCGGGACGGCAAAGGCGGAAAATCCACGTCGTCGAGCCATTCCGTCCCATGGTTTGCTTGCTCCATGCCCCGCCGCCCGATGACGGCCGCCGCGCGCCTAGCCACCTCAGGAGGGAACACCACCCCGCGCGCCAGACACCGTTATAATGATTTCGTCGTTTGTTTCCATATTTAGTGTTTGAAAAGTAAGTGACGTATTAATTTTTAACTTTTGAAATAATTGTTGTATAGTAAAACATGTAGCATATTTAAATTATGGTGAAACCAAACATAATTCTAGCAAGTATATTTTACACCTTTGCAACGCACGGGCGCTGTACTAGTATGTTCTATACTAGGTTTCGAAATGAACTGCAAACCCACAGACGTGGAAAATGGAGTGCCATGGTGACACTAGCGGAAACAGGGCTATTGGTCCCGGTTTTTAAGGGCTATTCATCCCGGTTGCCCAACCGGGATGGGGCAGCCGGGACAAATGCCTCTCCCCATTCGTCCCGGTTGTATTAGGACCTGGGATAAATGGGGTAGTCCACGTGGCCGGGAAAACAGTGAGGTGGCCAGAACCATTCGTCCCGGTTCGTAACACGAACCGGGATGAATGCCTCCTCTACCGCGTCAGAGTTTTTTTTATTGTTTTCCTTTTTATTTTATGTTTTGCGATCAATTCGATTGCACGATCCCTCCGTCACCATACACTGATAAGGGATGTATGGATTCTCGAGAAGAGAGGAGCCTTGGTGGCCCCTCCCCGAACCTCCCGGATCCCACGAGTGAATACGTACTACATATATATAGTAAAAGAAGGAACACTTATATTACAAAAGGAAAGTATGTCGAGCATATTACATGACCGCTGATTGAATTACAAAATCAAGTTCATCCAAGTACGATGTAAGGGCGATAGTATTCTCCTTTTTTATTTAGAATCTCTGCATCTAAGAATCCCGTATTCCGTCTTGAATTGCTCGTACGTGGTCCCTTGGTAGAAGACCGTCCCGCAGCAGTTGGATCTAATATTAAGAATAGTGGTCAATATATATTAATGAAAGTAAGTAAAGACAATAGATGGCAATAAGATAAAATTGATGGTTGACGTACATGAAGTTTGTTTAAATCTCTGCCCTTGTCACAGGTCGTCTGACGAATGAACTCACAGACGTACTATCCACATAAGTTATTCCCGTCTCCCTGTTGCAAGCACTTTACGAGAACATGGTTTCAATCAAAATAACAATAAAGCATTATAATGGTTTCGAAACTAGAATCAAGGAGATGCGCGGATCTAGCTAGTAGTACTTAATTGCATAATTTCAAATGTAAGCTTCGCTTTCCATTCACCCCTAGCCTTTTTTGTGAACCATTTTCAAGCGCTGCCCGGCAAAGAAAAAGAATAAAAGGAGTTATTAATTACTTGATATCAGAAAAAGAATGAAAGTTGTCGATATAGTGCCATAAAGATCGAAATTACCGCTGGATCATTTCCTGCATGTCCGCCAAGACCTCAAGGGGTTTACGTTTCGAGTCCATTGCCAATAGTTTTCCTTTGTCGGCTTGAAAGATTAGCAGAATAAAGTGAAAGTTGCGCACGCATAACTCACTAATTATACACTTAACATCGAGTAAGGAAAACAGAATGTGTACAAGACAGTAACACTCACCCGAAGTTGTAAGAAAATAATATTTCCCTTTTGTGTTCTTGGAACCTTAATCCCTTCACAATTTTATCTTCTGTATCCTTGGGAGCTAGCTCAAGAGTTTTTTGATTAACAAAATATGGGTCCCAATGTCATAGATTTTTCCTCTTTTGCATTCGAGAATCTTCATTCTGCAATTATAATATAATGAGTATTATATGAATGCAATTAACGAGATGAGCTAGCTAGAGACTTAATTACAGAAATAAATACTTACAAACAATAGGCACTGAGGATAGATTTGTCGACGGCCTTTTGCTAGAATAACTGAAACAATTCTTCAAATTGAATCAAAACCACTGCATCTCCATACCCCGTAATGCTCGTCTCTAACTCCCAACACTATCCAGTCCTGAGATTCCCGAGAGGTTACCATGTACCAATTATGCACTCTTCGCATTTTTGTTGGTAGATTGTTTTCCTCCCCGGGTCTGACAGGAGGATTCCCGTGCCAGTATATGTATTGACAATCAGAAGAGGGGAAGTAGTCTAAGGTTAGGATATACTGAGCAATGGACATACCCGCAGCAGCGGCCCCTTGTCCGTACATTTCAATAAATTTCGGATCAATTTGCGCGTCCATACCAGTGCTCGGCCCCACCTCGGTATTGGAAAACATTTTGAGCGGGGAGATGTATTTTTTTCCCTTGTCCGAGCTCGGCAATTGATTTCCCGCTTGCGCTACTAATCTTCGACTGCACCTTTTCCTGGTGTGACTTCAGAATAGAGCGGCCATAGTCTGATGATAGCCTCGGCTCGGGTTGCTGAAGGGTCTTCACCATTTTCCACGCTCGTTCTACGTCTTCATCGGTGTTGGGGAAATCTGGCTTTTTGTTCACCTTAGGCTTAGATTTCCATGCCTCGTATTCGTTCATTGATATATCTCGGGTTTCCTCTGGAGTATAGTCGTAAGGTAACCTGGGTAGCTCCTATGGTACCTTTGGGAGGGGCGACAGTCGAAGTTTCGGTGATTTGTTACGACTCCCCAGAGATGCGGTGGTACTCCTCCGCTTTTGGCTGCCCCGAGACTTAGTGGGCGGAGACGGCTGACGTGGCGGCGTAGACGACCGCGCTGGAGATGGCATGCGCGGCGGAAACGGTGAAGACGACTGTTGCGCTAGAGACTGGTGAGGAGTCGATGGCCTTGGCATCTGATTTGGAAGCATGATGTGTTCCTTTACCCATAGAACGATCAACTTCTTGGCGTCTCCGAGTTCAGTCACCTCCCCGTCTTTACCTTCAGCGAATTCAAGCTTCACCCGCTCGAATCCGTTCAAACCTTCATCCACCCCGACAACAGCGTAGCCCCGTGGAACCGGAAGACTACGGTGAGTTGGTTCAGTGTCAATTGGTAAGGCATTCCCGACCGCTGCCTTAATGGTTATGTTGTGGACGACTTTCACATGCAGCTCACAAGGTGTCACCTTCGTGATATCATCCACCGGGTGCAACTTCGACGGTGCATTATAACCCTGGAGCTGCGTGGAAGCAACGCTACTTTTCCGATTAGATTGTGCGACGCCGGTAACATCAAATGCAACTTATACCATGTGTGGCAGGCCCGGTAGTACCTTGCTGCTGGCTAAGTCTATCAATTTGCTCCTGCTACCGCAGTGCTATCTCCTGCGTCCGCTTTATTTGTTCTTCAAGTTTACGCCTCCAGTCTGCCTGAATCGCTGTTTCAGTTGCCTCTAAGTCATTTCTCCTCTGACGACTTCTATCAGGATATTTCTTACTCTTCTTGGCAAACCCATATTTCCACGGAACGCCGCCTGGTGTGGTTCGTGTACGTCCTACGTGTTCCTTATTCTTAAGGGCGCGTGTGAGCTCTTCGTTCTCTCTATCTGGCTCGAACTTTCCCTCTTTAACATCCTTTATTGCGTTTCTAAGATATTCGATGGGTAGAGGATTTTATTCATGTCTTCTATTATAGATGCAGTTACCTTCTTCGTCCAACATGCCCCCATGCCCGTAAAACCAAGACCTTTCCCGCTCGGCCCACATGAATGGCTCTGGAGTGATCCCCTTCGCAAGGAGGTCGTTCTCCCATTTATCCCACTTGGGAATGCTACGCTTGTAGCCAGCTTGCCCCATAGTATGGTGATATATCTTTTTAGCGACGTTTTTCTGATTTTTTTCGACCTTATTAGAGCATCCTCCAACTGCTTGTACTTCACAAAATCTTCCCATAAGGGTTTTATCTTCTCATATGCTCCAGTGAAATCCGGAGTCTTATCTTTCTTGATAAAGTAAAGGTGCAATCTTTTCTTCCAGTTGCTGAATTGTTGGGCCATCTTTCTAAGAGTCCACGCCTTGACTTTTTCACTATGTCAATTTTCTTTTGATTAGAATCCTCCTCATTCCCATCCACCTCATTCTGATCTACCTCTAGCGTCGGTAAGGTGAAATTAGCCATGATCTTTTAAAAAATATTTTCTTTGGCTAAGTTGCTGACATATGCAATTCCTTCTCTATGCGGATCTTTTGGCTCATTCCACTCTTGAACAGTTATCAGGATATGGTCCCTAACAAGCACTCCGCATTGCTTTACAATTTTTTGGCAACATCAATGGGAATCTCGGGTGTGCCGTCTGCAGTGATTGTTTCGATCCTGTATCTTTCAGTCTCTTTCAACTTCTTTGTTGCGCCTCGTTTAGTCTTCTTTCCTGAGGATTTGCTAGATCCGTATGGCTAAAAAAATAAAGAGTGTTAATACATGTATATAGACAAAAGATGCTTCATTGTTAACATAGATATACGCACCTCAGCGCCGGTGTTTGTAATTTCTAAGGCTCCACCAGAGCTTCCGACTTCTCCCTCATCGGAGCTGTCGGCTTATCCCTCACCGGAGTCATCGACTTCTCCCTCTCCGGAGCCATCTCTTCGGGCGAGCTCCGGATCTCCCTCACTAGAGACGTCTCTTCGGGTGAGCTCCGAATCTCCCTCACAGGAGTTGTTCATCCACTGGCTCACATCGAGGTCTTCCTCGGGCCCGCGGATAAAACCCACGAGTAAGTTTTCCGCATCTTCGTCTCTTGGTTCCATACTTTCTGCAAATAAAAGTTATCAACTAGTGCACCCTAGTAATTTTTCTCTCTTAAAAAAAATTAAGATTATTTATTTAATGCTCTTATTTGTGCCATTTTTGGAAAACAACAAAACCAGAAATTACAATACTAATCAAATTGCTTAAGTGCCTCAAATTGCTTAAGAGCCGGGCAGAAGCGAGCGGCCGCGGGCGAGGCGCGGGCAGAGGCGAACGGCCACGGGAGAGGCGCGGGCGACGGGCATCGGGCGCTGCTCCACGGGCGAGGGGAGCGGCTCCACGGGCGGTGGACGCAAAGGCGGCGGCGCGGGCGACGGACATCTTTTCGGCGTAGTTCTCTCCGGGCGCAGTCTCATTCCTTAGCGAAATTTTGGGGGGAGAAGGAGACGATTCCCTAAGTATAGAGGGCATCCGTCCCGGTTGGTGGCATCAACCGGGACGAACGAGTGCGCAGAGGGGGGGCCACGTTGAGCGCGCGCGGGAGGCATTTGTCCCAGTTATTTGCATAAACCGAGATGAATACCCCATTTTTCAAAAAAAATCAAACTATTCAACTGTTCCAGCCCTTTTTTTCTTTCCAAACCTCCTATAAACATTAAATACATTTAAAAATACCTAGTTTTTTAATTTTTTTGAGTTTGCAAAAACTTTCAATATTAAAAGTGTTTCAAATTGCATAACTATTTCAAATACATTATCTGTTATAAAAAAATAATTATTCTAACTATTCAAACTAGTAACAATTTTTGTATATTCACATTTTTTAAAATACCTAGTTTTTGAATTGTTTTGAATTTGGAAAATCTTTCAACATGAAAAGTGTATCAAATTGCATAACTAATTCAAATACATTTTCTATTTTCAAAAATAATTATTCTAACTCATCAAACTGCTATGAACGACAATGCCTGCTGTCTTGACTTTTCCCTGAAACCGAGTGAGAAAATTCCAGAAAATTAAAAAATAACCCAAAATGACAGAAGATGTTCGCGTGGTGTCATTATATATGTCCTAGTATCCACCACAAATAATAAACTTGGAATTTGACAGTTGTGTTGAAAATGTGTTCCCAAAAAGGAGCTATCTCCTTCGAACATTCTAGGGTTTCGGTCCAAAAAACGGGTGTTATGGCCAAATCCATGGCATAGTTTAATTTAATGTGCCCATATTCAGCAAAAACATGCATCTTGGAAGGACGGACAATGTTGACGGAGGAAGTTTTCCTTTTTATTGAATAAAAAACCATTTTCCATTTTCCGAGTGCCAAAAATGTTTTTTTTTTTGAAGGACCTACCACAAATATGTTGCACAACTTGGGAGCTGCATTTTTAAAATATAACAGACCATGTTGTATGCACAAATAAACAATATGTTTCCTAAGAAAAAGTTTTCCATCCACCTTTTTTGAAAAAACACAATTTTCTGCAGATTTAGTTAGAAACGGGACAAATTTGAACTACAAGTGCCTTGTAATTTGCTCCTGATTTGTGGCAAAAATCATTTTTATGTACACAACTACCTATTTCAACATAGATACACCGAGAGTTTCTCAATATTCAACCCGTAGGTTCGAACGACAATGCCCGCCGTCCTGACTTTTACCTGAAACCAGCTGAGAAAATTCCAGAAAATTCAAAAAAAAAAAACCAGAATGATGCAAGACCTTCGAGTGGTGTCATTATATATGTCCTAGTATCCACCCAAAATAGTAAACTTGGAATACGGCAGTTGTGTTGAAAATGTGTTCACAAAAAGAGTTGTCTCCTCCGAACATTTTGGGGTTTCGGTCCAAATGACGCGTGTTATGGACAAATCCATGGCATAGTTTGTTTTAATGTGCCCATATTCCACACAAACATGCATCTTCGCAGCACGTACAATGTTGACGCAAGAAGTTTTCCTTTTTATTGAATAGAAAAACCATCTTCCATTTTCCGAGTGTCAAAAATGGTTTTTTTTGTGAAGGACCTACCACAAATATGTTGCAAAACTTGGGAGCTTCATTTTTTGAATATACTAGACCATTTTATATGCACAAATAAATAATTTGTTTCCTAAGAAAAGGTTTCCATCCACCTCTTTTGACAAACACAAGTGTCCGCCGATTCAGTTGGAAACGGGACAAATTTGAACTACAAGTGCCTCGTAATTTGCTCATGATTTTTCTCAAAAATTATTTTTTGGTACACAACTACCTATTTCAACACAGATACACCAAGAGTTTCTCAATATTCAACACCTAGCTACGAACCACAATGCCCGCCGTCTTGACTTTTCCCTGAAACCGGCTGAGAAAACTCTAGAAAGTTCAAAAAAACCAAAATGATGCAAGACCTTCGCGTGGTGTCATTATATATGTTCTGGTATCCACCAAAAAACAATAAACTTCGAATACGACAGTTGTGTTGAAAAATTGTTCACAAAAAAGAGCGATCTCCTCCGAACATTCTAGGGTTTCGGTCCAAATGACGGGTGTTATGGCAAAATCCATGGCATGGTTTGTTTTAATGTGCCCATATTCCAAAAAAAACATGCATCTTGGAAGCACGGACAATGGAGCTAGTTTTCATTTTTATTGAATAAAAACATTTTTTCATTTTCCGAGTTTTAAAAATGAGTTTTTTTGTTAAGGACCCGCCACAAATATGTTGCAAAACTTGGGAGCTGCATTTTTAATATAATAGACCATGTTATATGCACAAATAAACAATTTGTTTCCTAAGAAAAGGTTTTCATCCACCTCTTTTGAAAAAAAACAAGTTTATGCCGATTCAGCCAGAAACGGGACAAATTTGAACTACAAGTTTATGCTCCTGATTATTAGGTATACAACTACCTATTTCAACACAGATACACCAAGAGTTTATCAATATTCAACTGCTAGCTACGAACGACGATTCCCGCCGTCTTGACTTTTTCTGTGAAACCGTCCGGGAAAATTCCGAAAATAAAAAAAACAAAATGACGCAAGACCTTCGCGTGGTTTTATTATATATATCCTAGTATCCACCAAGAATAATAAACTTGGAATACAGCAGTTGTGTTGAAAATGTGTTCACAAAAATGAGCTATCTCCTACGAACATTCTAGGGTTTCGGTCCAAATGACGGGTGTTATGGCCAAATCCACGGCATAGTTTTTTTAATATGCCCATATTCCACACAAACATGCATTCTGGAAGCATGTACAATGTTGACGGAGGAAGTTTTCCTTTTTATTGAATAAAAAAACCATTATCCATTTTCCGAGTGTAAAAATGTGAAGGACCTACCACAAGTATGTACCAAACCTTGGGAGCTGCATTTTTTTCAATATACTACACCATATTATATACACAAATAAGCAATTTGTTTCCGAAGAAAAGGTTTCCATCCACCTCTTTTGAAAAACACAAGTTTCTGCCGATTCAGTTGCAAACGGGACAAATTTGAAGTATAAGTGCCTCGTAATTTGCTCATGATTTTTGGCAAAAATCATTTTTAGGTACAAAACTACATATTTCAACACAGATACACTGAGATTTTCTAAATATTCAACCGCTAGCTAGGAACGAGAATGCCCGCCGTCTTGACTTTTCTCTGAAACCGTGTGAGAAAATTCCAGAAAATTCAAATAAACCAAAAATGACGCAAGACCTTTGCATGGTGTCATTATATATGTCTTAGTATCCACCAAAAATAAGAAACTTTGACCACGGCAGTTGTGTTGAAAATGTGTTCACAAAAAGGAGCTATCTCCTCCGAACATTCTGGGGTTTCGGTCCAAATGACGGGTGTTATGGCCAAATCCATGGCATAGTTTGTTTTAATGTGCCCATATTCCACACAAACATGAATTTAGGAAGCACGGACAATGTTGAAGGAGGAAGTTTTCCTTTTTATTGAATAAAAACCCATTTTCCATTTTTCGAGTGTCAAAAATGGGTTTTTTCTGTGAAGGACCTACCACAAATATGTTGCAAAACCTGAAAGCTGTATTTTTTGAATATACTAGACCATGTTATATGCACAAATAAAAAATTTGTTTCCTAAGAAAAGGTTTCCATCCACCTCTTCTGAAAAACACAAGTTTCTGCCAATTCAGATGGAAACGGGACAGATTTGAACTACAAGTGCCTCGTAATTTGCTCATGATTTTTGGCAAAAATTCTCTTTAGGTACATAACTACCTATTTCAACACAGATGAACCGAGAGTTTCTCAATATTCAACCCCTGGCTACGAACGAGAATGCCCGTTGTCTTAACTTTTTCCTGAAACCAGGAGAAAAAATCCAGAAAGTTCAAAAGAAAACCAAAATGACGCAAGACCTTCGTGTGGTGTCATTATATATATCCTAGTATCCACCAAAAATAATAAACTCTGAATACGGCAATTGTGTTGAAAATGTGTTCACAAAAAGGAGCTATCTCCTCTGAACATTCTTGGGTTTCGGTCCAAATGACGGGTGTTATAGCAAAATCCTTGGCATAGTTTGTTTTAGTGTGCCCATATTCCACACAAACATGCATCTTTGAAGAACGAACAATGTTGACACAGGAAGTTTTCCTTTTTTTTGAATTAAAAACCACAAAAATGTTGCACAACTTGGGAGCTGCATTTTTTTAATATACTAGACCATGTTATATGCACAAATAAACAATTTGTTTCCTAAGAAAAGGTTTCCATCCACTTCTTTTGAAAAACACAAGTTTCTGCCGATTCAGATGGAAAAGGGACAAATTTGAACTACAAGTGCCTCGCAATTTGCTCATGATTTTTCGAAAAAAGTAATTTTTAGGTACACAACTACCTATTTCAACACTGATACACCAAGAGTTTCTCAATATTTAACCCCTAGCTATGAATGACAATGCCCGCCGTCTTGACCATTCCCTGAAACCAGCTGAGAAAATTCCAGAAAATTCAAAAAAACCCAAAATGACGCAAGACCTTCGCGTGGTGTCATTATATATGTCGTAGTATCCACCAAAAATAATAAACTTCGAATACGACAGTTGTGTTGAAAATGTGTTCACAAAAAGGAGCTATCTCCTCCGAACATTCTAGGGTTTCAGCTCAAATGACGGGTGTTATGGCCAAATCCATGGCATAGTTTGTTTTAATGTGCCCATATTCCACACAAATATGCATCTTCGAAGCACGACTAATGTTGACGGAAAATGGTTTTTTTTTGGTGAAGGACCTACCACAAATATGTTGCAAAACTTGGGAGCTGTGTTTTTTTAATATACTAGACCATGTTATATGCACAAATAAACAATTTGTTTCCTAAGAAATCATTTCCATCCACCTCTTTTGAAAAACACAAGTTTCTGCCGATTCAGCTGGAAACAGGACAAATTTGAACTACAAGTGCCTCGTAATTTTCTCATGATTTTTAGAAAAAATCATATTTAGGTACACAACTACCTATTTCAACACAGATACAGCAAGAGTTTCTCAATATTCAATCCCTAGCTACAAACGACAATGCCCGACGTCTTGACTTTTCCCTGAAACCGGGTGAGAAAATTCTACAAAATTGAAAAAAAAAACAAAACGACGCAAGACCTTCACGTGGTATCATTATATATGTCATAGTATCCACAATAAATAATAATCTTGGAATATAACAGTTATGTTAAAAATGTGTTCACAAAAAGGAGCTATCTCCTCCGAACATTCTAAGGTTTTGGTCCAAATGACGGGTGTTATGGCCAAATCCATGGCATAGTTTGTTTTAATGTGCCCATATTCCACACAAACATGCATCTTGGAAGCACGAACAATGTTTACGCAATAAGTTTTCCTTTTTATTGAATAAAAAAGCCATAAAAATGGTTTTTTTTTGCGAAGGACCTACCACAAATATGTTGCAAAACTTGGGAGCTGCATTTTTTGAATCTAGTAGACTATAATTTGTTTCCTAAGAAAAGGTTTTCATCAACCTCTTTCGAAAAACACAATTTTCTGCCGATTCAGATGGAAACGGGACAAATTTGAACCACAAGTGCCTCGTAATTTGCTCCTGATTTTTGGCAAAAATCATTTTTAGGTACAAAAATACCTATTTCAACACAGATACACCGAGAGTTTCTCAATATTGAACCCCTAGCTACGAACGAAAATTCCCGCCGTCTTGACTTTTCCCTGAAACCGGATGAGAAAATTCCACAAAATTCAAAAAAACCCAAAATGAAGCAAGACCTTTGCGTGGTGTCATTATATATGTCCTAGTATCCACCAAAAATCATAAACTTGGATAACAGAAGTTGTGTTGAAAATGTGTTCACAAAAAGGAGCTATCTCCTCAGAACATTCTAGGATTTCGGTCCAAATGACGGGTGTTATGGCCAAATCCATGGCATAGTTTGTTTTAATGTGCCCATATTCCACACAAACATGAATCTTGGAAGCACGAACAATGTTGACAAAGAACTTTTCCTTTTTATTGAATAAAAAACCATTTTCTATTTTCCGAGTGTCAAAAATGGGTTTTTTTTGTGAAGGACCTACGACAAATATGTTGCAAAACTTGGGGGCTGCATTTTTTGAATATACTAGACCATGTTATATGCACAAATAAACAATTTGTTTCCTAAGAAAAGGTTTCCATCTACCTGTTTTGAAAAACACAAGTTTCTGCCGATCTAGATGGAAATGGGACAAATTTGAACTACAAGTGCCTCGTAATTTGCTCATGATTTTTGGAAAAAAATCATTTTTAGGTACACAACTACCTATTTCAACACAGATACACCGTGAGTTTCTCAATATTAAATCCCTAGCTACGAACGATAATGCCCGCCGTCTTGACTTTTCCATGAAACCGGTTGAGAAAATTCCAGAAAATTAAAAAAAAAACAAAAAATGACGCAAGACCTTCGGGTGGTGTCATTATCTATGTCGTAGTACCCACTAAAAATAATAAACCTTTAGTATGGCAGTTGTGTTAAAAATGTGTTCGCAAAAGGGAGCTATCTCCTCTGAACATTCTAGGGTTTTGGTCCAAATGACTTGTGTTATGGTCAAATCCATGGCATAGTTTAATGTACCCATATTCCACAAAAACATGCATATTGGAAGCACGGACAATGTTGATGGAGGAAGTTTTCCTTTTTATTGAATAGAAAAACCATTTTCCATTTTCCGAGTGACAAAAATGGTTTTTTTGTAAAGAAACTACAACAAACATGTTCCAAAACTTGGGAGCTGCATTTTTTGAATATACTAGACCATGTTATATGCACAAATAAACAATTTTTTCCTAATAAAAGGTTTCCATCCACCTCTTTTAAAAAATACAAGTTTCTGCCGATTTAGTTGGAAATGGGATAAATTTGAACTACAAGTCCCTCGTAATTTGCTCACGACTTTGGAAAAAAAAACATTTTTAGGTACCCAACTACCTATTTAAACACAAATAGACCGAGAGTTTCTCAATATTCAACCCCTAGCTACGAACGACAATGCCCGCCGACTTGACTTTTCGCTGAAACCGGCCGAGAAAATTCCACAAAATTGGAAAAAACCCAAAATGACGCAAGACCTTCACGTGGTGTCTGTCATAGTATCCACCAAAAATAATAAACTTGGAATACAACAGTTGTGTTGAAAATGTGTTCACAAAAAGGAGCTATCTCCTCTGAACATTCTAGGGTTTCGGTCCAAATGATGGGTGTTATAGCCAAATCCTTGGCATAGTTTGTTTTAGTGTGCCCATATTCCACACAAACATGCATCTTGGAAGCACGGACAATGTTGACAGAGGAAGTTTTCCTTTTTATTGAATAAAAACCCACAAAATTGGTTTTTTTGTGAAGTACCTACCACAAATATGTTGTAAAACTTGGGAGCTGCATTTTTTGAATATACCAGACCATGTTGTATGCAAAAATAAACAATTAGTTTCCTAAGAAAAGGTTTCCATCCACCTCTTTTGAAAAACACAAGTTTCTGCCGATCTAGATAGAAACGGGACAAGTTTGAACTACAAATGCCTTGTAATTTACTCATGATTTTTGGCAAAAATCATTTTTAGATACACGACTACTTATTTCAACACAGATACACCGAGAGTTTCTCAATATTAAATCCCTAGCTACGAACGACAATGCCCGTCATCTTGACTTTTCCATGAAACCGACTGAGAAAATTCCAGGAAATTCAAAAAAAAAACCAAAATGATGCAAGACCTTCATGTGGTGTCATTATCTATGACCTAGTATCTACCAAAAATAATAAACTTGGAATACGGCAGTTGTATTGAAAATATGTTCACAAAAAGGAGTTATCTCCTCCAAACATTTTAGGGTTTCGGTCCAAATGACGGGTGTTATGGCCAAATCCATGTCATAGTTTCTTTTAATGTGTCCATATTCCACACAAACATGCATCTTGGAAGCACAGACAATGTTGACGGAGGAAGTTTTCCTTTTTATTGAATAAAAATCTTTTTCCATTTTTCGAGTGTCAAAAATGGATTTTTTTGTGAAGGACCTACCACTAACATGTTGCAAAACTTGGGAGATGCATTTTCTAAATATACTAGACCATGTTATATGCACAAATGAACAATTTGTTTCCTAAGAAATTTTTTCCATCCACCTCTTTTGAAAAACACAAGTTTCTGCTGATTCAGTTGGAAACGGGACAAATTTGAACTACAAGTGCCTCGTAATTTGCTCATGATTTTTGGAAAAAATATTTGTTAGGTACAAAACTACCTATTTCAACACAGATACACCAAGAGTTTCTCAATATTCAACCCCTAGCTACGAACGACAATGCCCACCGTCTTGACTTTTCCCTGAAACTAGCTGAGAAAATTTCAGAAAATTCAAAAAAATCTAAAATGACGCAAGAACTTCGCGTGGTGTCATTACATATGTCCTAGTATCCACCAAAAATGATAAAATTTAAATCCGGAAGTTGTATTGAAAATGTGTTCACAAAAAGGAGCTATCTCCTCCGAACATTTTAGGGTTTTGGTCCAAATGACGGGTGTTATGGCCAAATCCATAGAATAGTTTGTTTTAATGTGCCCATATTGCACACAAACATGCATCTTGGAAGCACGGACAATGTTAATGGAGGAAGTTTTCCTTTTTATTGAATAAAAATCATTTTCTATTTTTCGAGTTTCAAAAATGGGTTTTTTTGTCAAGGACCTACCACAAATATGTTGCAAAACTTGGGAGCAACATTTTTTTGAATATACAAGACCATGTTATATGCAAAAATAAACATTTTTTCCTAACAAAAGGTTTCCATCCATGAAGGTTTAACACATTATTACATAGTAGACTGATAATATTACATGAACCATGAAGGTTTAATACATTACGTCCCCAACTAGTACCGCTATTGTTTTATTTTTTGCCGTAGCCAAGGAGCATCTTCATTATCTCCAAATGACGGGTGTTATAGCAAAATCCTTGGCATAGTTTGTTTTAGTGTGCCCATATTCCACACAAACATGCATCTTTTAAGAACGAACAATGTTGACACAGGAAGTTTTCCTTTTTATTGAATAAAAAACCACAAAAATGGTTTTGATTTGTGAAGTACCTACCACAAATATGTTGCACAACTTGGGAGATGCATTTTTTGAATATACTAGACCATGTTATATGCATAGATAATAAATTTGTTTCCTAAGAAAGGGTTTCCATCCACCTCTTTTGAAAAACACAAGTTTCTGCCGATTCAGATGGAAAAGGGACAAATTTGAACTACAAGTGCCTCGTAATTTGCAAATGATTTTTGGAAAAAATAATTTTTAGGTACACAACTACCTATTTCAACACTGATACACCAAGAGTTTCTCATTATTTAACCCCTAGCTACGAATAACAATGCCCGCCGTCTTGACCTTTCCCTGAAACCGGCTGAGAAAATTCCAGAAAATTCAAAAAAACCCAAAATGACGCAAGACCTTCGCGTGGTGTCATTATATATGTCCTAGTATCCACCAAAAATAATAAAATTCGAATACGACAGTTGTGTTGAAATTGTGTTCACAAAAAGGAGCTATCTCCTCCGAACATTCTAGGGTTTCGGCCCAAATGACGGGTGTTATGGCCAAATCCATGGCATAGTTTGTTTTAATGTGCCCATATTCCACACAAATATGCATCTTGGAAGCACGGATAATGTTGACGGAAAATGGTTTTTTTTTTGTGAAGGACCTACCACAAATATGTTGCAAAACTTGGGAGCTACATTTTTTTTAATATACTAGACCATGTTATGTGCACAAATAAACAATTTGTTTCCTAAGAAATCAATTCCATCCACCTCTTTTGAAAAACACAAGTTTCTGCCGATTCAGCTGGAAACAGGACAAATTTGAACTACAAGTGCCTCGTAATTTGTTCATGATTTTTGGAAAAAAAATCATATTTAGGTACACAACTACCTATTTCAACACAGAGACAGCGAGAGTTTCTCAATATTCAACCCCTATCTACAAACGACAATGCCCGGCGTCTTGACTTTTCCCTGAAACCGGGTGAGGAAATTCTACAATTTTTTTAAAAACAAACAAAATGACGCAAGACCTTCACGTGGTGTCATTATATATGTCATCGTATCCACAAAAAATAATAATCTTGGAATACAACGGTTATGTTAAAAATGTGTTCACAAAAAGGAGCTATGTCCTCCGAACATTCTAGGGTTTTGGTCCAAATGACGGGTGTTATGGCCAAATTCATGGCATAGTTTGTTTTAATGTGCCCATATTCCACACAAACATGCATCTTGGAAGCACGAACAATGTTAACGCAAGTAGTTTTCCTTTTTTTGAATAAAAAAACAACAAAAATGATTTTTTTTGTGAAGGACCTACCACAAATATGTTGCAAAACTTGGGAGCTGCATTTTTTGAATCTACTAGACTACAATTTGTTTCCTAAGAAAAGGTTTCCATCAACCTCTTTCGAAAAACACAATTTTCTGCCGATTCAGATGGAAACGGGACAAATTTGAACTACAAGTGCCTCGTAATTTGCTCCTGATTTTTGGCAAAAACCATTTTTAGGTCCAAAAATACCTATTTCAACAAAGATACACCGAGAGTTTCTCAATATTGAACCCCTAGCTACGAACGACAATTCCCGCCGTCTTGACTTTTCCGTGAAACCAGATGAGAAAATTCCACAAAATTCGAAAAAAACCAAAATTAAGCAAGACCTTTGCGTGGTGTCATTATATATGTCCTAGTATCCATAAAAATTAATAAACTTCGAATACAACAGTTGTGTTGAAAATGTCTTCACAAAAAGGAGCTATCTCCTCCGAACATTCTAGGGTTTCGGCCCAAATGACGGGTGTTATGGCCAAATCCATGGCATAGTTTGTTTTAATGTGCCCATATTCCACACAAATATGCATCTTGGAAGCACGGATAATGTTGACGGATTTTTTTTTTGGTGAAGGACCTACCACAAATATGTTGCAAAACTTGGGAGCTGTATTTTTTTAATATACTAGACCATGTTATATGCATAAAAAACAATTTGTTTCCTAAGAAATCATTTCCATCCACCTGTTTTGAAAAACACAAGTTTTTGCCGATTCAGCTGGAAACAGGACAAATTTGAACTACAAGTGCCTCGTAATTTGCTCATGATTTTTGGAAAAAATCATATTTAGGTATACAACTACCTATTTCAACACAGATACAACAAGAGTTTCTCAATATTCAACCCCTAGCTACGAATGACAATGCCCGCCGTCTTGACTTTTCCCTGAAACTCGCTGAGAAAATTTCAGAAAATTCAAAAAATCTAAAATGACGCAAGAACTTCGCGTGGTGTCATTACATATGTCCTAGTATCCACCAAAAATGATAGAATTGAAATCCGGAAGTTGTATTGAAAATGTGTTCACAAAAAGGAGCTATCTCCTCCGAACATTCTAGGGTTTTGGTCCAAATGACGGGTGTTATGGCCAAATCGATGGAATAGTTTGTTTTAATGTGCCCATATTGCACACAAACATGCATCTTGGAAGCACAGACAATGTTAATGGAGGAAATTTTCCTTTTTATTGAATAAAAAATCATTTTCCATTTTTCGAGTTTCAAAAATGGGGTTTTTTGTGAAGGACCTACCACAAATATGTTGCAAAACATGGGAACAGCATTTTTTGAATATACTAGACCATGTTATATGCACAAATAAACAAATTTTTTCCTAAGAAAAGGTTTCCATCCATGAAGGTTTAACACTTTATTACATAGTAGACTGATAATATTACATGAACCATGAAGGTTTAATACATTACGTCCCCAACTAGTGCCGCTATTGTTTTATTTTCTGCCGTAGCCAAGGAGCATCTTCATTATTTAACGGGATGCTTGTGTCAGTTTTCACTGTGAAGGGAGGCATTTCATCAAACTTATTATAATCTTCTGACATGTTTGTCTTATCCTCGACTCCCACGATGTTTCTTTTCCCTGAAAGAACTATGTGACACTTCGGCTCATCGTATGACATGTCCTTCACATATAAGAACTGAGCCACATCATTGGCTAGTACCAATATTGTTGAGATCCACTGTTGTCATTCTGTACAACGAGTCTACCTTTACCCCTTCTCCATTCAGGTCGACCCGTTTGCACCGAAACAAAGGCACCTTAAAAGAAGATCCATAGTCAAGTTCCCATATCTCCTCTATGTAACCATAGTATGTGTCCTTTTCCCATTCTCGTTTTTTGCACCAGAGCGGACACCACTGTTTTGGTTGGTGCTCTTCTTATCTTGGGCGATCGTGTAAAATGTATTCCCATTTATCTTGTACCCTTGGAAACTCACAATGGTCGAAGATGGTGACCCGGCCAACAAGTAGAGCCGATTTCCAACAATGGTTTCATTTATAAGATGTTTTTGCAACCAACTGCCGAAAGTCTCCATGTGTTTGAGTTTAATCCATGAGCCATCCTTCCTCGAGTTTGTGGAGTGATACGTCTCAAACGTATCTATAATTTCTGATGTTCCGTGTTGATATTATGAAAATTGCTACATGTTTTCCGTATGTTTTCCTACGTTTTCTTATGTTTTCCGGGACTAACCTATTAACAAGATGCCATAGAGCCAGTTCCCTGTTTTCTGTTGTTTTTAGTTTTAGAAAAGTTGTTCTGGAAATATTCTCGGAATTGGAAAATTCGAAAGCCAGAAGTCCTAAAAGTCCCGGAAGCATCCAGAAGTCCCGAAGAGCCCCGGAGGGGTGCCGTAGGGTGGCCACACCATGGGGTGGCGCGGGTCCCCCTGGTCGCGCCACCTAGTGGTGTGGGCCCCCTGGCCACCTCCTGGCATCGCCCTTTCGTCCATATATACTCCCCGAGACATAAACCCTAGGGGAATTGACCTTTTCCGCAAAATACATCCGTAATTTCGCCGCTGCCACCGACAAGTTTTGGGGGACAGATCTCTGTTCTGGCACCCTGCCGGGACGGGGAAGTGCCCCCGGAAGCCATCTACATCGACTCCACCGCCATCTCCATCGTCGTTGCTGTCTCCTATGATGAGGAGGGAGTAGTTCTCCCCCGGGGCTGAGGGCTCTACCGGTAGCTATGTGGTTCATCTCTCTCTCCCATGGTGTGATCTTTATGTGATCATGAGCTTTGTAATCTAGTTGAATATGTAGATTGATCTTCATCTGTTATGCTACTCAAGTGGTTTTTTTATCTCCGTAAACACTTTGATCACGGGGTAAAGGTGACAGTGTGTGCTCCGTGTGGTTTAGCATGATATTTATATCTTGTGTTGGAAGGTGAACCTATGAAATTGTGGCATTTGTTTACTAATTTATGGCGCTCGTAGTGACATTGGGGTGCCCTAGAGAGGGAATATAGACTTGAGGAGTGTTGTTAAAACCCCTACGCAATGATTAGTGTTTGTTATTCGACCGGAGAGTGGTTCGGAGTAGCGCGGTGAAGAAATGATATTTATTAATTCAATTGTGTGAGGGTTGTTGAGAGTGTTCACTAGTGAAAGTAGGAGCCCTAGGCCTTATTTCCAAGCATTGAAACACCGTTTTCCGCCTCTTCTGCTACATGTTTGCTTGCTGCCATTTTTATTTCAGATTGCTATTATCACTTATTATCATCCATATTATTTGCATTTTACTCTCTCTTCGCCGAACTAGTGCACCTATATACCTGACAAGTATATTGGGTGTGTTGGGGACACAAGAGACTTCTTGTATCTTAATTGCAGGGTTGATTGAGAGGGATATATTTGACCTCTACCTCCCTGAGTTCGATTAAACCTTGGGTGATCCACTTAAGGGGAACTTGTTGCTGTTCTACAAACCTCTGCACTTGGAGGCCCAACACTGTCTACAAGAATAGAAGCGTGCGTATACATCATGGAGCGTACAATATTCTTATGTTCCTAGAGATACGGAGCCACGAAGGTGGAACTTTGTAGAATCGTGTAGTGTGCTTCAGTAAAAGAATACCCGTCTCTGGGTATCATTGTTTTCTTTCCTAGCGTTCCCTTTCCCCTCAGTCCCCCCTCATGTCGTGATTCAGGAACACCAATCGTTTTAAGGTCAGGAACAAAGTCAACACATAAACCAATGACCTCCTATGTTCCATATCCCTTGGAGATGCTTCCTTCTGGCCTAGCACGGTTATGAACATATTTCTTCAAGACTCCCATGAACCTCTAAAAGGGGAACATATTGTGTAGAAATACCGGACCGAGAAGAATCTCTTCTACTAGGTGAACCAGGAGATGCGTCATAATGTTGAAGAAGGATGGTGGGAACACCAGCTCAAAACTAACAAGACATTGGAACACATCCCTCTGTAACCTTTGTAAACTTTCTAGATCGATTACCTTCTGAGATATTGCATTGAGGAATGCACATAGCTTCACAATGGGTACTCGAACATTTTCCGGTAGAAGCCCCCTCAATGCAATCTGAAGCAACTGGGCCATAATCACGTGGCAGTCATGAGACTTTAGGTTTTGGAATTTTTCTCTGCCATATTTATTATCCCCTTTATATTCGACGAGAAGTCAGACGGCACCTTGATACTGTAAAGGTCTTCAAAAAAATATTTCCTTCTCTTCTTTGGTAAGAGCGTAGCTGCTTAAGTAATGACGCCATGTATCTGTGCGCTTGTTGTTTGGGTCTTTCATACGTTGCTGGTCCTCTCGTGCTTCTGGTGTATCTTTTGACGTCCCATACACGCCCAGGAAGCATAGCAGGTTGACGCAGAGATTCTTCGTCACGTGCATCACATTGGTTGAAGAGCGGACCTCTAGGACTTTCCAATAGGGTAGCTCCCAAAATATAGATTTATTCTTCCACATGGGCGCGCGTCCGGTAGCAGGGTCGTTCGGAACAGATAGACTGCCGGGACCCTTCCCAAAGATTACTTCTAGGTCCGTGACCATACCAAATACATCATTACCACTACGAAGGTCGGGCTTCTTCCAGGTATCTGCCTCACCTCTGAAATGCTTGCCTCCTTTCTTTCTTACCGGATGTTTGATCGGAAGAAACCTACGATGCCCCAGGTATACAACCTTCTTACACTTATCCAAATATACACGATCAGTCTTATCTAAACAGTGTGTGGATGCATTGTATCCCTTGTTTGTATGTCCGAAAATGTTACTAAGAGCAGGTCAATCATAGATGGTTACGAAAAGCAACGCTCGTAGGTCAAATGGCTTTTGTTCGTTCTCATCCCACACACATACACCTGGGTTGTCCCACAACTATAAGAGTTCTTCCACTAATAGCCTTAGGTACACATCAATGTCGTTGCAGGGTTGCCTCGGGCCTTGGATAAGCACTGGCATCATAATAAACTTGCGCTTCATGCACAACCAAGGAGGAAGGTTGTAGATACATGGAGTCATGGGCCAGGTGCTGGGACTGCAGCTCTGCTCACTAAATGGATTCATGCCATCTGTACTTAGACTAAACCTTAAATTCCTTGCGTCACTTGCAAAATCTTTGAACTCTCTGTCGATATTACTCCACTCCGGCCCATTAGCGGGTGTCTCAACTTTCTGTCTTTCCTACGGTCTTCTTTGTGCCATCGCAACAACCTGACATGCTCTTTGTTTCTAAACAGACGTTTCAATCGTGGTATTATAGGAGCATACCACATCACCTCCGCAGGAACCCTCTTACGGGGGGAGGGGGCTCGCCGTCAACATCACCAGGTGATGCACCCAAAATGCATCTACTTTTCCAAGCACTTTGCATCGTATTTCTCTCCGGAGTCCCCCCATAATTGAATAAATCTGCAGAATCTGACGTTGTTTTTAGCAAAAGTCTTCTTTCCGTCTTTTTTCGCAGGACTTTTCACAGGGGACGAAAACCACGTAACTTTTTATGGAAAAGAAGGGGAATGAGCACCAGATGGGGCCGGGGGGCCACCCGAGGGCCAAAAGGGGGCCCCACACGCGGCCAGATTCCTTGGCCGCGTGGGGTCACCCCTTTTGGGCCCACATGGCCCACTCCGGCTAGGTCTTCGACGTACCCCTCCATATATACGAGAAACTGACGGGTTTCGAAGGGGAGGGCTGTTCGTGAAACGGAGCGCCGCCGCCACCACGATCTTCAATTTTGGAGTCAGATTGATCCGGGATTTCACCCCCGGAGGTGGAATTCGAGGGGCTTCGTCACCATCATCATCACCACCATCATCTCCATCGACCATGAGCTCCATCACCCCCTCCATGTGTGAGTAGTTTCTGTAGGCATGTGAGGTGTGAGGGGTTTTGGATGAGATTGATCATGTAATTGCTACCCGGTATGCGGGATCTAGGGGTTTGTCTTGAGAATTCTTATGTCTTATGTTGATGCACTATTGCTAGGATTAATGCTTGTTACTAGGGCCCAAGTGGCATGATTTCAGTACTGAACTTACATTGCTACATCATATATTTGATTTTGGTATCTATCTGCAATGTGTATTACCTGCTATTATATTGAACCTGCGAACCCTAAAGTGACAGCTAGGGAAAACAAGGGGGATATGTTCTAGTTTGAGGATTATGTGTGTTCATGGAGTGTTAATGCGTTGGTCCGGGCTATTCGAAAGGGTAGACCTTAATTACCTGTAGTTCCAAATTGGCCCCGGTGAAATGGGCAGGTAGGACAATAGGCTTTGTGCAAATTCTCTTGGTTAGTATGCACAATAATTTACGGAACACACCTTTACATAAAACTGAGATAGAGAAAGGCCCCGCTGCTAGCAAAACATTATTACATGATCAATCTTATCCGTGCAACACCCCGTTGTCACCTCATGCCTGCGTTTTAGTCTCTGGTTTACTTTCACTCTTTTCCGGTGAAAATTGGGAAAACACTTGCTCTCCATTTACTTTCTGTTTGTTTACTTCCACTACATTATTACACTCACCACTCTCGCTGCAAGTTTGTTGATACACAGGTGTGGTTGGGAGTGATGTCCCAATTGCTAAAGTCTCACCGGTATTCTTGTGTTCCCACTGAGTCGAACTACAAATTTTGGTAATACTTCCCATCGAAGACTACAATTTATCTCCTGCACTTGGGAGCCATCAAGACTGTTTTCTGGCGCCGTTGCCGGGGAGCCTAGCTTTATTGGTAAGACCACTTGTTATTGTCTACTTTCTGCACTTTCTTGTTCCCTACAATGGTAAACGGAAAGGACACTTCGAAGGAGGTAATGCCTTCGACTACTCGTTCTAGTAATGATTTGCCTAGTAGACCAAATTTTTCACCTAATATTGTTTCTACTGTGGCTGCTAAGAAAAATAAAGGAATAGCTGGTAAATCACCATTGTCAAAAATGTCTACTAGTAAATCTAATGATCAAACACTTGATAATGTAGACAAAGAACTAGCTTCTGAAATTCCTGAAACTATTGAAACACCTGAGGCAAATGAAACACCTGAAACAACTGAAATTCCTGAATCTTCTGTAGATGAAAATGTAGAACTTGAGCTAGAAAGAAATGAGACTCATAGAGAGTATGAATATGGGGCCTCTTCTTCTGAAGAAGAAGAAGAAGAAGAAGAAGAAGCATTTATTGAGGCCTTTATATCACCTGATTATACAAAACTTGATAAACTCTCTATTTATGATGATGCATCTCTTGGAAACTGTTTTGCTGCTACTAGGAATTTGTGTGGCCCAGCTATTAGAATTAGAGATAAAGATTATGAATTCAATGTTAATCCTGAGATAATTGAGATAGTTGAGAAGTCTAGATTCTGTGGAAAGGATGAGGAGTCTCCTCTTGATCATATTGCTGAATTGCATGCTTTATCTACTACATTTAGAAATGATGAAATCCGTCAACATTATTTATTCTTAAAATTGTTTCCTTTTTCTTTGGGTGAAGATGCTAGAGTTTGGTATAATCATTTAGGACCTGGATGTATTACTAGTAAGGAAGAATGCTTGCAATTGTTTTTCAATAAATATTTTCCTGCTGAAAGGATACATGCATTAACTGTTGAAATTGGCAATTTTAAACAAGATAAGAAAGAGAGTCTACCCCAAGCTTGGGGGAGATTTGGTAAAATGTGTAAGAAATGTCCTGGTCATGGTTTTAAACCTCATGAATTGCTTGATATATTCTATAATGGACTAATGGGGGAAACAAGAGACTACCTTGATAGTATTGCAGGGATATCTTTAGGGACAGAAGTGTTGATGAAGCAATTGAATTACTGGAGTCTATTCTCGAGAATGAAGCTGATTGGAACATTGAGGAGATAGATAAAAATGAGACACTCCCAGAGAAGAAAGGAGGTATACTTGAATTGAACCAAGAAACAATGCCTGAAGCTTCCAAGGATATTAAAGAGAAGGGAATTAAAACCTCTCATCTCAAGGAATTATCTGAAATGGGTATTAAACTTCCTACTGATGAACCATGCTTTCCAATTCAAGTGAACTCTATACTCCCTATGGAAGGTAATGAGGAGGTAACACCTCCTGTTGATGTCTCTTATGTTAACAATTTTGCTTAGCATGATAATCCTGAGGAGCGTAAAATTAGAATGACTATCATGGAAAACCATCATAAAATTAATTTCCTCCGTGAAAATTTAAATGCTAGTGTAGGGGAAGTTAAAAGAATTGTTAAACATTGTGAAATGATGAACAATCAAGTTGAGCAAATGATTTCTTTACAAAATTAATTGTATGAAAATCTCAATAAACAAAAACAATTATGTGGAGTTAATACAAGGGGAGGTGCAAGCACCCAGGATCCTGATTATCCTGATGATCATCCTAAAAGAAAAGAGCAAGTTGCTCTTAAAGATAAATCTTTTGCAGGAAAATATCCCAATGAAAATGAGCATGATGATGACTCCAATGAGCAAGACAAGGATATTTCTATTTCTGATGCTGAAACTGAGGATGATAAGAATGAAGAAGAAGAATCATCTCCACCTGATATTGAACAACATGATGATAATAATGAAGAAGCTGCTGGTAAGGAGGATCCTCAGCCTCCTATTGAGAAGACCAAGAAGAAGAAGAAACCAAATAAAGATAAAGATAAAGGTAAAGAAAGGGATCGATGGGTACAAAGACCCATTCCATATCCCCAAGAGGTATCAAAAACAAAAGATGAAGAGAGGTATGGGCAATTTTATGATATGATTAAGAATATGAAATTAGAGATTCCACTTATTGATGCTATTAAGAATCCTCCATATTCAAAATACATGAAAGATATTGTCACTAATAAAAGAAAGATACATATTGATGCTATTACTGCTATGCTTGCTGATTATTCATTTAAAGGAAAATTGCCTGAAAAACATGGAGATCCTGGTATTCCTACTATTCCTTGCAAAATTAAAGAAGCCTATGTGAAATATGCATTATGTGATTTAGGAGCTGGTGTTAGTGTTATGCCTTTCTTACTATATAAGAAGCTTAATTTGAACAAACTAGTTCCAACAGAAATATCTTTACAAATGGCTGATAAAACAACTGTTGTACCTATAGGAATATGTGAGGATGTTCCCATCTCTATTGCTAATGAGTTGATACCTACTGATTTTGTTATATTAGAAATTCCTGAAGATGATAATCTATCTATTATTCTTGGTAGACCTTTTTTGAATACTGCAGGAGCTGTGATAAATTGCACTGAGCGCAAAGTGACATTTAATGTTAAAGGCAAAGAGCACACTATTTATTTTCCCAAGAAGAAACATGTTACAAGTATGAGCACAAGTGTGAATGATATACAAATAAATTCCATTAAGATTGGTAGCATTGAAATATCTATACCACCTCCAGCACCAAGGTATGAAATATTGATGATTGGGACCATTCCAATCAAATATGAGGTAACTTGATTTATTGTTTTATAATAAGTAATAATAAGAATCATGAGCTATATTCTTTACATGTTGCTAATGAGACCTGATCAACCTCATTACTAATGTGGAAATGATAAAGGCATGATTCACAAACATTTAAATTGCATTTCTTTATGTTATTTGCTTTAAAATTGTGAGACATAGACATAGTATTAAATTTTTTAGAATCATAAGTCACAGAATATGAAGTTTTAGAAATTCTCTGTAGAAAAGTTTCACGTAAAATTCCAGAAAAATTAGGGGGTCAGTTTTTTTGCCCGAAGGGACCAGCAGCCAGTGGGGGAGCACCAGCAGGCCACCAGGGGCCAAAATAGGTACCTCCACGCGGCCAGATTCCTTGGCCGCGTGGGATACCCCATTTTTTGCCACAAGTGGATGATGGGGCCCATCCAATGCTCATCTGCTCCCTTTCGGCCGAAAACCAACCCCAGTTCATCTCCTCCATTTTTCCCGTGCTCTGTTTCTCCGTCAATCCTCGATCTCCACATTTGAGGCGGATTTTTCAAATCTGTTTGATGGAATCACTCCTTGGTATGTAACTCCTTCACTCATCCAATTATTTTTTGCTCCCATGCTTTGTGTATGAAGTATTTTGCTGCACTAGGTGTCACCTATTATGTCTAAGAACTCCATGAATTTAAGTTTTCTAGTTGATATGGATGCATGATATTGATTAGAGGACTAGTTATGGATGCCTTAGCAATGTTTTAGAGTGATACAATTTAATTTTTGTTGAATTTTATTTTGGTACAGCAAGGTAACATGCTGAACAAGGGAAAGGCATTGCTTGGGATGTCCTCAAGGACAAGGAGAAGAGAATCAAGGGTGTCCAACAATCATGATGATAATCAGTTATGGGAGGATGAATTGGTTTTTGCAGGTGAAAATCTGCGTGTCCATACCACAAGATGGCAAGACCCCGAAGTTCTTGAACATTGGGGGATTGCTGAAGATTTCCAAGCCTTTGCTGCAACTACGGGGCTGCTTGAGTTCTCACGCCATCCACGCAACACATATGTGGAACTCTCGAGAGAATTCCTCTCTACATTCAGGTTTGAGGGACCGGTGGTGCACCGGAAAAGTAAGTCTAAGAACCCTCCTCCAGCTACATTTGTCATTAAATTTATAATGAGGGGGCAGCGTTCAGTCATGTCATTAGAGGAATTCTGTAAGGCTATACGTGTACCAACTACGGGGTTATGGGATGAAACATATGTTGATTCTAGAGAAGAACTTGTCACATTCTGGCGTAGCATTGCTAAAATTATTCCTGAAAGAATGAATAGAGGCAAGCTCACATGCATCCAACACCCGGGCCTTAGATATTTTGCATTGTTTCTTGCTAGAGGGTTCCTTGCTAGGGATAACACTTCTGCTTGCAATGGTCCTATGATCTATTTATTAAAATGTGCAATGGAAAATACAACACCTATATATAACCTGGGAACCATACTTGCTAGAACTTTGCATTTAGCTGTGAGTAGGAATGGCACGGATAAAACTCCTTTATATGTTGGTGCCATTGCCACTTTAATCCATGAATACATTATGGCAGAACGAGGTTTTAATGATAACTTGGGTACCATGGTAAATGAGTCTCGACTGCTGGATTTTGGTTTACTTTTTCGCATGGATATGAGCAGGGCCGAGAAAGAATATTTTTCATATTGCTATAAGGATTCTAATGGCACATTGTGTCTGTTAGGCTCCCTTGTGCTGACTTGTTTGACAGGGAGACAAAGTGGACTTTGCAAGAAGATCCACAACAAGAAGAGCAACAACAGGAGGAGCCCCAATACCAGGCGCCTATGGCATATCCCTGGGGCTTCCCTGAACCACACCTTGGAGCACAGGCATGGCAGGATCCATCCTTCTTCCAGGGAGGTTCGTCGAGTGGTGGACATGATTACCACCCAGGATACTAGCTTGATCACAAGCTTGGGGGAGTATTTCTCTCCCTCCTCATTCGTTGTGTTATATCACTTGCATGTTATTTGTTGTTTTATGTTCTTTAAATCTGAAAAACACAAAAATATTTTTGTTATTTGTTAGCTAGTTTACTTCTGGTTATTTACATTATGTTTCTAAAAATCAAAAACCACAAAAAGATTTTTGTTTTCTTGAGTTTATTATAAATACGGAGCTGCGGGAATTGCTGAAATATGTTCACTGTTATATGCTTTAATCTTTACTTGTGACTCCGTTTGAGCTGAAAATTTAATCACTACTGCAACTTTTTATGGCCTTCACCTCTGTAAAACATGAGAAACGTTTGAGGTGTTTAGGTAGGTAAACAAATTGCTGAATGCAGTAACTTTTTATAGCAAGATTTGAGTTTTTATTGAGCAGTTCAAGTGGGGAGAGGAGAACAACAATGATATGATAATGTGCTTGAAGGGATGAAAGGTATGACACCTTTGCCGTGCTTATGTATGCTTTTTAATAACAGCAAGTGCACACCTTATGATTCCCTTAACACTTAGTGACATAATAGCCATTGTTTATCTTCTCCGTGGTTTAGTAGAATATATTCTGATGCAACTGGAATATTGTTTAGTGTCATTACTTGGCTTATGGATTGAATAATTGTAGCCTTAAGCAAAGGTTTACGCATCCCATTGTGCTTACTGAACTTGCCAACCAAGGAAAGAATTAAAAGAGAAAATTTCATGAATGATAAAAGTGGAGTCTTATGCTTGATGAACTTATGGTTGGGGGTTAGTCTAAATGTGTATCACATGGAAAACTTTCAACGCTGCACTAAGAATTCTGTATTCAATTTGATATCATGTTCTTTTAACTGTGGATGCTTGTCATGCCGAAATGAGGTAGAGGAATAGTAAGTCTTGATGAGTAAGTATATATGATTAGAGAGACGCATTGGGCCGCTAACCCAAGCCATGCGATATCATGGTGGAAATTTACTTATAGCTAGAATGGACTCCGCAACATATCCTATAATAAAATAAGAAGCTATGCATATAGTGAATGAAATAAAAAAGGATAACGAGTCCATTCCATTTGTTTGTCTTGCGATTTTGACATGGGCTGGTTTCCATGTCATGGGGCAAGAGGTACCCCAATTGCTGCTCTCTATGATGTCATTAATACTTACAATGATTGTACAAGGCTTATTAGGAATCTAGAGTTGAGTAATCATGGTGCGGGACTTCGCTTTTAAGGGGCATGAGGCTTTCAACTTGTAGTTTGTCAAGCATAAGAATCAAAATGAAAAATTAATGCTTTAGCAAAACTGAGAGCAAGGTAGTAAGCACAATGATTTTACTTGTCAACATATGAAATAATCAGAGATCTCAAAAATCTTGATATGATTCAATCATCAGCGATGCACAAGCCTTTGTTTATGTCTACAATTGAGCAAACTCATTCAAGTATTAACACTTCATGTTATTTCTATTGCAACAAGTATATATGCTTCAACACTGAGTAGATGCACACTTGCTAGTATTTTGCTACTTGTTACAAGAATCATGTCTTGAGTATTTGCTAGTATTAATTGATGATGCATATGCAATGCAAAGTTCTTGCCAAAGTTTTTATCGCTTCTGCACTGCGTTTGAGTTGTTCGAGGACAAACAACGAGCTAAGCTTGGGGGAGTTGAGGCACCCAAAATGCATCTACTTTTCCAAGCACTTTGCATCGTATTTCTCTCCGGAGTCCCCCCATAATTGAATAAATCTGCAGAATCTGACGCTGTTTTTAGCAAAAGTCTTCTTTCCGTCTTTTTTCGCAGGACTTTTCACAGGGGACGAAAACCACGTAACTTTTTATGGAAAAGAAGGGGAATGAGCACCAGATGGGGCTGGGGGGCACCCGAAGGCCAAAAGGGGGCCCCACACGCGGCCAGATTCCTTGGCCGCGTGGGGTCACCCCTTTTGGGCCCAGATGGCCCACTCCGGCTAGGTCTTCGACGTACCCCTCCATATATACGAGAAACTGACGGGTTTCGAAGGGGAGGGATGTTCGCGAAACGGAGCGCCGCCGCCACCACGATCTTCGATTTCGGAGTCAGATTGATCCGGGATTTCACCCCCGGAGGTGGAATTCGAGGGGCTTCGTCACCATCATCATCACCACCATCATCTCCATCGACCATGAGCTCCATTACCCCCTCCATGTGTGAGTAGTTGTTGTAGGCATGTGAGGTGTGAGGGGTTTTGGATGAGATTGATCATGTAATTGCTACCCGGTATGCGGGATCTAGGGGTTTGTCTTGAGAATTCTTATGTCTTATGTTGATGCACTATTGCTAGGCTTAATGATTGTTACTAGGGCCCAAGTGGCATGATTTCAGTACTGAACTTACATTGCTACATCATATATTTGAGTTTGGTATCTATCTGCAATGTGTATTACCTGCTATTATGTTGAACCTGCAAACCCTAAAGTGACAGCTAGGGAAAACAAGGGGGATATGTTCTAGTTTGAGGATTATGTGTGTTCATGGAGTGTTAATGCGTTGGTCCGGGCTATTCGAAAGGGTAGACCTTAATTACCTGTAGTTCCAAATTGGCCCCGGTGAAATGGGCAGGTAGCACAATAGGCTTTGTGCAAATTCTCTTGGTTAGTATGCACAATAATTTACGGAACACACACCTACATAAAATTGAGATAGAGAAAGGCCCCGCTGCTAGCAAAACATTATTACATGATCAATCTTATCCGTGCAACACCCCGCTGTCACCTCATGCCTGCGATTTAGTCTCTGGTTTACTTTCACTCTTTTCCGGTGAAAACTGGGACAACACTTGCTCTCCATTTACTTTCTGTTTGTTTACTTTCACTGCATTATTACACTCACCACTCTCGCTGCAAGTTTGTTGATACACAGGTGTGGTTGGGAGTGACGTCCCAATTTCTAAAGTCTTGTGTTCCCACTGAGTCGAAATACAAATTTGGCTAATAATTCCCATCGAAGACTACGATTGATCTCCTGCACTTGGGAGCCATCACCAGGGTCATCTCGTCTGATCTTATACCGTAGTACAGTGCATACCGGACATTCATCCAAATTATCGTACTTCTCACCGCGGTAGAGGATGCATTCATTAATGCATGCATGTATGTTCTGCACATCTAATTGTCGGATATATACTGAATAGGGGTATATCAGGTGGCAGTCCAAAGTGCCGGATTACCCGGGTGGCCCAAATGGTAGTGGGCTACGGTCCATTGGGCGGCCCAGTAAGCTGACGCACAGAAGCCGGATTCTAGAAGAACCCGGATCACGGCCCACGTGATCTGGCTTGGAGTAGAAGGCGGATTCCTTACTTTCCAAGTTAATAGTTACCGTAGTCTTCTAGGTTTCCTACTCTGTATGCCCTAATTCAGCTATTATATAAAGCCGGACGGGAGATGTGATAGAAAGACAAGAAGCTAAAGGCTAACTCGCCGAGAGGTTGATCCTTGACGAGCAGCTAATAGAACCTCACATTGTACTCTGTATTGACAGGCTTTAGTCCTGAATAGTGAGATTGCAGGAGTTGGAACGTCGCATTATTGCGTCGTACCGAACCTGGGTAAAACCCTGTGTCATTGTTCTTCTCTCAATCATGTCCCCCCACATCTCTATCAGTAGTCTCATGGCACGCCCGTCTATGAATTCTACTATGATGTCTCGACAGCTGGCGCCCACCGTGGGGCCGGCGACGTCAGGCGTTAAGTTTCGATCTGGGATACTCGGCGGAATCGGCAGTTCCATAACTGTCGAAAGCTTGGAATTCGACAACGACGTTGGACGCTTCCTCGACAATGGATCTTACATACCGGCACAAAATCATCTGGTAAGTGCCTGCGTGTTACCGATTGGATCTGCAAACATCTTTATCGGATTAACTACAGAGGCCATGGGGTTTTGCGGTGGAAGTAGATTTATCCCACCCGCCCTATACCCAGTCGAAGATGACTACGATACCGGGTTTTGCTCAGATCGCCGACATACAAGTGAATCACACTTTGTCGGTATGGTGCAATCCGAGATCGCCGAGAACACGGATGAAGGCAATCCCGTACAAGAGGCAGAAAACAGCAAACCCACAACTGAGGTGGAAGATCTGACATCCGTCAACACAACGACGAACTCGGAAGCTGATTCCGTGTTAGACGCCATTGAGGCGAGATTGGAGTCAGAAACCGGATCAGACAACTTTGATTCCGAAGACGAAGACGAGGACGCCTTCGAAAGAAAGGTTAAATCTCTTCAAGGGGGATTCCTTGAAGTGCTGGTGGCAAAACCGGCTGAAAACACGGACGCCGATAGCCAGGAAAGCCCTAGAACTCCTCCGCCAGAGGAAGAGAGAGAAGACGGAGAAACTTCTCCAAGATACCCCGATGTCAAAGAACTGACAGAGGAAGAACTAAACAAAAAACCTCACTCTTCCAAGAAAAAGCACAAGGCCGCTAAAAAGCTCTAGTATAAACTCCGGAAGAAGCAATCGGCTGATCCAGCCAATGAAAGCCCGGAAGTAGGGGATGCAAGCGGAACAAAACCTGCGGAGAAGAAAACAAAGGAAATCCTTGTTCCGCCAATGACAGAACAAGACGAACAGGAATTAATCCAAACACCAGTGGGACCACATGAGCCTCCTGAAGTGCTGGAAGCCCGGAGGCAGACCCTCCAAAGGCAACAGCAACATCTATTTCAAACTCGAGAACACCTCCACAAAACCTAGGCTGACATCAAACTTAGGCGGGAAGAAATCGAGGAATACGAGAGAAAGAATAGATCTGGCATTAAACCCACGCGGTTACTCGGAATCTCAAAACCGGAAGTGCTGCCGCCAAAAGAAAGGTTCCACAACCCATCTTGGCAAAAGCAAGTAAACGGAAAAGATGCCAGAGGCGAACCAATATACAAAACCGCAGCAGAAAATGCGGAAGCAGCGTTCGCCATCCTCAACAACGATATGTACTCCAATGGTGAAAAACTTCAAGGGGTGTATGCTTTCTTAGGAAAAGCATTGCAACAACAACAACGGGGGCAACAGCGATCAGGTAAGTTGCACAACGACTCAGCCCTATGCAAAACAGCTACATGCGCCGCTAGAGCACCTGGACCGGAAGAACCTAGAGATTCAAGCAATTAAAAAGAGAAGAAAGCAGATCCGAGAAAAGACGAGAAAAATCCAGACAATAAGGATGAAGCGTCTAGAACCGGATCCCATCTCCTGAAAGTTGGACTTAATCCTCGCGATCGGGAAGAAAAGAACCGGAATGACGGAAAAGCAATTCCGCCTCCGAGACGCCCAGCCGAAAAAGCTGGAAGACAGGATATACCTCGTAGGCATGAGAGATCCCGGACACCCCCCAGGAATAAGGAAAGACGCAGGAGTAGAACTCCACCTTATCCAAAGGGGCATGACCTCGGAAGAAATAGAGAGGATCCCGGAAAAGCGCGTTCGCGCCACAATGGAAAAGAAAGGAGCAGATCCCCTTATGTCCATTCAGCCGGCAGGTACTCCGCACATATGGATAGAGCGGAAAGAGATGATTTATACTTTGGACCTAAGTTCTTCGTAGATAGGATCTGAAGGATAACTCTGCATTCTGGCTTTGCCAAAGTTGGTCCAACGTACCAAAAATATACCGGTAGTACAAACCCGGATACCTAGCTCTCAGACTATTATACAGCCGTCCAGATCAACAACGGGACAGACTTGGAAGCTGTAAAGTTTCTTCCCCTAATGTTACTGGATGGAGCCAGAGACTGGATCAATGGATTACCCTCCAGAACAGTCGACAGCTGGAATGATATGCTCGAGTATTTACTCATCATTTCCGGGGAACCTATAAACGCCTGAATAGCATCAACCAGCTAAACCGTTGCACCCAATTTGAGGACGAACCATACGTGGATTTAATCTCAAGATGGACATCAATGAAGAATAGTTGTTCTGGAGTAACTGACATCCAAGCAATGCACGCTTTCATCAATGGCCTAAAACCCGGCCTTGTACCGTTCATGATCGGTTCCAAAAAGCACAAAGATCTCGGATCTATGCTTACAACCGCTAATGAACATGCAGCAGCCGAGGACGACATCAGAGCAACAGGAGGCAATATCGATACACTGATACAGGCCAAAAAGAACCCTCGCCCTGAGAAAAAAGGAACTCCAGATGCAACACAAAAGCCCAAAGAGGTTAACATAGCCTTTGGAAGGGAAAATGGGAACAAGTGGAAATGACGCAGTACGGAACCGATTAATTACACCAAGGAAGAGTGGGAAAAGATAAAGTCGGAAAACTGCGTCCACCACTCACAATTTGGGAAACCCACCCACACTAACGCACAATGTCGTCTGAACAAGCATATGAAAGGCAGTGCAGGATCCGGAAACAAAGGGAAGAATTCCAAGAGGAAATTTTCCAAGCAAAAGCCAGAAGCTGAGAAAGAAGACAGTGAATCGGACACTGACAAAAAATTCCAGGAACAACAGCGAAAAGGCGAGCCCAAGTTTCCAAGAGTTGATGGAGAATGTAACCTAACTTTCCTGGCAACTCCCTCAGCAAAGGTGGCAAAAAGAACGCTTCGAGAAATAAACGCGGTTGTTCCGGCAACCCCGAAATTCTTGAAGTATTCAAACACACCAATCACCTGGGATCAGTCTGGTCATCCCGGAAACATCCCTGAACCCAGCACACAAGCTCTGGTTGTAAGCCCTATTGTCCAAAACACTAGGCTAAAAAGAGTGCTGATGGATGGAGGATCCAGTATCAACATAATGTACCTGGATACACTGAAGCATCTGAAAATTTCCGAGACCCAGCTCAACCACAGCAACATACGTTTTCACGGCATCGTTCCTGGCAGACAAGCACGATCCCTAGGAGAAATTTCCCTAGATGTCACTTTCGGAGAAAAATATCATTTCCGCCAAGAAAAAGTATCCTTCGAAGTGGTGCCGTTCAAAAGCGTGTATCACGCGATACTCAGACGTCCAGCTTTCGCCAAATTCGTGGCAAGATCATGTTATATCCATAACAAGCTGAAGATGCCAGGGACCAAAGGAGGAGTAATCACCATATCTGGAGACTTCAAATTGGCAAACGAGTTGGAAAAAGAAAACGCCCTTTGCGCGGAGAAAGTCATAGCAAAGGAAGAGTTGAAAGAGCTGGCCAAAGAGGTATCGCCGACAGAAATGCCGGCAGGAAAAGAAAGCCGGAAGCCAGCAGATAGCTTCAAGGCTTCCGAGAACACAAGACAGGTAATCCTAGATCCCAAAGATCCAACAAAATTTGTCGTAGTAGGAACTGGGATGACCGACAAATAGGAAAGCGAGCTCATCAAGTTCCTCCGTGAGAACTGGGATATTTTCTCTTGGTGTCCAGCGGACATGCCAGGCGTACCCAGGGAACTTGCTGAGCATCAACTCAAGGTGATTCCAGGATCCAAACCCGTCAAACAAGGTCTCTGTCGATTTGACGGAAGAAGACGAAAGGCTATTGGCAAGGAGATTATCCAGCTTTTGGCAGCAGATTTTATCCGGGAAGTTATACATACTGAATGGTCTACAAATCCAGTATTAGTGCCGAAGAAAGATACTATTACCCTTAGGATGTGTATAGATTACACCAGCTTGAACAAACTGTGTCCAGAAGATAGGTTTGCGTTACCGCGAATCGATCAAATAATAGATGCCACTGCAGGCTCTGAGCTTTTATGCTTTTTGGATGCATATTCCGGGTATCATCAAATACGCATGAAGAAGGAAGATCAAATCAAAACTTCTTTCATGACCCCATATGGGACGTACTATTACATAACCATGCCATTTGGCCTGAAGAACGCAGGTGCAACTTACCAGCGTTGCATGCAATGATGTTTGCATAGTCAGATTGGCAAAAATGTCCACGTTTACGTGGACGACATTGCTGTCGTTACCAAGGTAAAAGACACGCTCCTTGAGGATTTGCGAGAAACCTTCGAAAATTTGCGCACTTATAAAATGAAGTTAAATCCATTAAAGTGCGTATTTGGGGTTCCCTCAGGAAACCTTCTGGGTTTCATCGTTTCTCACATAGGAATAGAAGTAAACCCAGAAAAGATCAAAGCAATCTTAAACATCTCCAAGCCTACGTGCGTAAAAGATGTGCAAAGATTGACGGGTTCCGCTGCAGCCGTCAGCAGGTTTATTAGCCGGCTGGGGGACAAAGCCTTGCCACTGTATAAGTTATTGAAAAAATCCGACAAATTCGAGTGGACAGAAGAGGCAGATGCAGCATTAACCCAGTTGAAGGAAACCTTGATGAAAGCTCCGGTTTTGGCATCCCCAAAAGACGAAGAACCTATGCTATTGTACCTCACGGCTACAAATCGGGTTATTAGTGCAGTAATTGTTGTGGAAAGGAAGAAAGACGAACAAAGCATACCAGATCAGCATCCGGTATATTATGTAAGTGAAGTTTTCTCCGAGTCCAAACAAAGGTATCCACACTATCAAAAACCGGCATATGGCGTATTTTTCGCATCTAGAAAACTTCGCCATTACTTCCAAGGACATTCCATAACAGTGGTATGCAAAGCGCCACTAGGGGGTATAATAAATAATGCGGAGGCGACTGGTCGAGTAGCCAAATGGGGCATCGAGCTAGCAGCATTCGACATTAAGTACCAGCCTAGGACGGCAATAAAATCCCAGGTTCTGGCAGATTTTGTTACCGATTGGACGGAAGCAATGGAAAAAAACACCGATGCCGGAGTCCGAGTACTGGATCATGCACTTTGACGGATCCAACATGAAGGAGGGCGCTGGAGCTGGTGTAGTCCTAAAATCCCCTAAAGGAGATATAATGGAGTATGTATTACAAATACACTTCAACGCCAGTAATAATGTGGCAGAATACGAAGCTCTGCTTCGCGGCTTGCATATCGCAAAGGAAATAGGTGTCAAACGCATCTTATGCTATGGCGACTCAGATTTGGTACAGCACCAGCTCAACCAAACTTGGGATGCCAAAAGCCCTATAATGGCCGAATACCGGAGAACGGTGGATGAATTTGCAATCTGTTTCTTTGGATTTGAAGTGCTCCATGTTAAAAGGGAGGAAAATTGGAACGCGGATGCATTAGCCCGCATGGGATCAAAAAGGGTAAAAATCCTACCACCATGTGTATTCGTCCAACATTTGTACGAACCATCGATAAAAGGTGGAGATGTTGATTATCCTCTGGCTTCCGAGTCAATTGAAGTCATTCTCGTTAACTCGGATTGGACAATTCCATATTTAAACTTCTTAGTTGATCAGAAGTACCCGGATGGAGCAGATGAAGTCTTGCAGGGACAGATTCAGCGTCGATGCAAAGGATACACGGTAATTAACAATTGCTTGTATAAGCGCAGTACTACCGGAAATTTTTCTGCGATGTATCTCACCAGAAGAAGGACGAGAAATCCTGCAAGAAATCCATGCCGGAGATTGCGGACATCATGCTCAATCAAAAAACATAGTCAAAAAAGTATTCCGCGCTGGGTTTTTCTGGCTAATAGCCAAGACAGACGCTGAGCACATAGTTAATACGTGTGCAGGGTGTCAGTATTACGCCAAGCAGACAAATATGCCAGCCCAAGGACTCAAAAATATCCCCATTCCATGGCCGTTTGCGGTCTGGGGGCTAGATATGATGGGACCATTCAAAACTGCATGAGACGGACTTACACATCTACTCGTAGCTGTGGATAAATATACCAAGTGGATGGAGGCTAAACCCATAAAAAAGCTTGACGGTATAACTGCCAGAAATTTCATCATTGACGTAGTCATGAGATACGGCGTTCCGCACAACATAATAACCAACAATGGGACAAATTTCTCCATTGGAGAGTTGGCAAAATATTGCCGACAAACGGGAATTCGCCTAGATCTCGCATCTGTGGCACACCCGCAATCCAACAGACAGGTTGAAAGAATGAATAGCTCAATCTTACAAGGAATACGCCCAAGACTCGAATCTCCTCTTCATAGAGCAGCTGGAGCATGGGTAGAAGAGCTACCTTCGTGCTTTGGAGTATTCGAACAACACCAAATAGGTCAACTGGCAAACCCCGTTTTTCCTAGTTTATGGTGCCGAAGCAATTCTTCCAACGGACATGATCCATGATAGCCCAAGAGTGCAGGATTTCGACGACTCGAATGCCCAAAAAGCACGATAGGATGCCGTCGATCTCCTAGAAGAGGAACGAGAGCTTGTGCTTCAAAGATCCGCCATTTACCAGCAAGGTTTACGACGTTACCATAGTCGGAAAATCAGGCGTCGTTCTTTTAAAGAAGGTGACCTAGTGCTAAGATTGGTACAGCAAAGAAAGCAAAAATTGGCCCCAGTATGGGAAGGATCATTCGTCATTAGCAAAGCTATGAAAAATGGATCATACTATCTTGTAGATATTCGGGATACAGAAGACCATCCTGACAAGCCGAATCGCAAAAGAAAGAGAAAGATAGATGCTGAACTAGGAGAGACAAAGAGGCCCTGGAGTATCCAGCAGTTACGTCCCTTCTATACTTAGTTCAATTTCCATGTAAACATCTTTGAGATCATGAAATAAAGTTGTTGGAAATTCTTACATCCATGTTTTTACAAGCTTATTATAGTACAAAGCATGATTCCGTCTTATCTATTTCCCAATGATCTTACAAAATACTCAATGTTAACCCGAATTGTGCCTGCGTGCTCAGCGTTTAAAAACTGAATGATTTTCAGCCTACTAAAGGTTAAAGGAAACTCGAATTGTGCCTGCATGCCCGAGCTTCATTCAAAAAATTCCTTACTATTCTCTAAGTATTATATGATTGTTTATGTGCTGGGTCACTGTAGCTAGTAACTAAAAATGCCTTTAGTATGATCCGTGATTTCGAGTTTGAACTGATCGGTTTTACCCAGTCACTTGGCATGAAGATTAAAATACTACTGAGCCATTTCAAACACTAAGGACAGTTAAAACACATAAGGCAGAGAACTTAGAAGATAAAGGAATATAAAACAAGGAAAACTTGCAAAGGATTTCATAAATATTAACTGCAAAAGGCGGAGTACTTGTTCATACAAACGAATAGAAGCATTACAATAAAAATTACATTGTAAAGTGCAGTAATGCTCCTATTTCCTATTTCTCCTATCCAGGGCAAGGAGAATTCTTCAAGCATCCGAGTCTTCTTCACTGCTATCATCCTCGGTGGCTTCTGGAATCTCTTCTTCCGGATAGGTGATGGAGATATTCACCATAGAGGCGATCTTGGTGGCGTGACCCTTGATTTCATCAAAGATGGTGGTCCGCTGGGTCTCCGAATATCCAAGAGGGATACCGGACGCCACGCGCCAAGATTAGGCACTGGGGTAATGCACACGCATAAGCCCTAAAGCCATGCGTGCACCACCCCGAGCCGCAGAGCGCAAGGTGGATTCCTTGGCATCCGCAATCTCTATGATGGCTCCCGGAAGTGTTTTCAACTTCCGAGAGTTCCCCAGACTTTGCGGGAAGGTATCTGTTGATGAGCAATATTCCCGCAGCTTTGATCGCGGTGAATACCTTCCCAAAAGCTCGGATTTTTTCAATCCGAGTAAGTTCTGGGTTATCCCCTGTTTTTTCAAACCGCACAACCGAAGGGTTAGCGAAAAAACAGAGAAAGGAATTAAAACATGGAAAATCCGGTAAAAGTTGATAACTTACCGAGGATCTTGTCCATCTCGGATCCTTCCTCCAGGCGCAGGGTCAAGGCGTTCTCCAAATCTTGGATAGTTGCCTTGTCCTTGTCAGCTTGTTGGGAGGCCTTGGATTGAGCAATGCCAAGATCTAGATTGTTGGCCTCCAGATCCTTCTGAACCTTCATAAGTTCCTTATGAAGGTCCAAGTTCTCCCGGTGGAGATTCTCGGCGTTGCCGGCATCTTCAGCAACTTGTTTGGCTTTCACCAAAGCAGCTGAAAAGCAAAGAAAAAATTCTGGGTTAAGAAAACTCGGAAAAATACTTAGAGCAAATTATGGACAAGGAACTTCAGAGAGCTAAAGAATACCTGTTGTTTCCTCCAGCTGTAGCTGAGACGATGCCATCTCTGCTTCTTTAGCATCAATAATAGAAAGAAGGGTTTTAACCTCCTTATTTTTTATGTTAAGCTTGTCAAAAACTTCCAAGTTTATTGTATCAGCGGTTTGCTGAAACACGAAAATGAAAGAAAAACGCTTAAGTTAGAACAAGCATGATAAAAATTGAAGGCATTAAGTTGAAAGCATGCATTCGACTTATTTGCTTGGGGGCTAGAGATGTTACCTGGCTCATTTGCTGCAAACCTGACAAGTTTTTGTTAAATTCCCTTAAATATTCAGAAAAAAGAATTCCAACATGATGCAGGCCGTCTTGCATGACCCGACGAGGCGAAAATACGAAGTTATTTCGGACAATTAGCCCGCCTTGTGGCCAAGGATGGATCAGAGGAGCAGGAGCGAAGAACTTCTTAGCTTCCGGACGAATATATCCGAGATCGTCAAACGGTTCTTCCTTTACCTGGAAATTCTTGTCAAAAGTAGGAATGGGTTCATCCTCTCCAGATGTCCGAGGATGTCTACCCATCTCTGGTTCCGCCCTTTCCCTTGCATCCATGTTAGATGAAATAGGCTGGCTGGACCGCTGAAATTGTATGTCCGGGTTCGTGGTTTTCTTTTCCCCACCAAAAGTAGTTGGAGGGGGAGAAGCTGCAGCGGAAAAAGGCACTCCTTTGCCAGCAGCAGCCTTATGTTTCTTCAATTTCTTTGACTTCAAAGGAATTGGAGCAAGGCTGAAAAGGAAACATCCGAGAAGTAAATATCTCGAAGAACTGGAAGGGAATGATAAGTAAAAAACTCTAGCAAAATACCCGGATGTGGCGATAGGAATTCCGTCAAGATTTATTACTTCCTCGGGGATCACTTGCCTCTTGCGTTTTCGACGGCCATAAAAGCTGGCGTGTAATTCGTCGAGTTCGGCGTCGGATGCAAGATCAGTTCCCTTAAGTTCGTCGAACTATGGAGAAGGCAAAGAACCCGATTAAGCCAGGAAAAAGAAGCAATCCGAGAGAAACCCAAATCAAGGAAAATAAAAATACCTTAGGGACTGGGTTCTCCTCGTGATATATTGCCAAACTTTCTTCGTATTGATCGCGAGTAGTGACCAATTGGTTGACTCGTTTCTTGAAATCCCTTTTAGAGTAGGATTTTTCCGTCCCTCTCATTTCATCTTCTGGCCCTTCGTATTCACAAAGAAGTCGGGGGGCGGAAAGCGAGAGGTTGAATGCGGCGGCCGAACCAGCACAGAATAGTATCAGTTCCGGTTAGGGGAGGCTGAGAAGAGGTAAGTTTGGCGATACACCGTTTTATCTTCATCAGGTCTTCCGGCAAAGTTTGCACCGCCTCAACCGCCCAACTCTCTTGAGGAATGGCGGCGGAATTGACAAATGGAGGAACCCCGTTTTCTTTCCCGGGAAACGGGACGTCATGATGGTAAAAGAAAGAACCCGTCCAAAATTTGACGGATTCTGATGTTTTTATCTTTGGGTACCAATCTTCCCTAAATCTCCGAAGAGTGAAAGAAATGGTCCCGCAGATGGGAAGAACACCCTCTGTTGGGTTACGCTTCACTCTGAAGCAGTATTGCCAAAAATCTAATCTAGGTGCTAATCCTAAATACCCTTCGAAAAGGGCTTGGAAGCCGGGTAGATAGACAATGGAATTTGGGGGAAGATTATGAGGCTGAACACCGTAATGGTTGAGGATTTCTAAGAAAAAGGCGGAAGACGGCAAACCCATACCTCTCGCAATATGGGAGGTGAGGAGAACGCGTTCCACGTCTTTTGGTGCGGGCTCGGACTCGTCTTCCGGGCTCCGCCATTTCCCCTTCAGCACGAGTCCCTCCTTCTCCATTGTCGGAAGGAGGGACGGCGGAATACTGCTCGTGCTCCAATTGCCGGCAGTTTCTGCCTCGTCTTCTGCTCCAGCGGCGGCGGACGCTGCGGCCTCCGCGGCCGCGAGCTCGTCTCCGACGAGGGCGATTTTCTCTTCCGCCGTCTCGGGCGCGAACGGCGGGGAAGGCGCGGAGGAGGACCCCGCAAGATCTGTGGTGGCGGGATGGATTTCCTCGCCCGCCGCACCGCCAGTGGCTTTCGTCGGCTCGTCGCCGGAGGCGTGCACCAGTGAATCCACTAATGGATCCATCGTATTGATAATTTCATCAATCTCCGTTGCGACGGAGCGGGCCGGTGAGGAGCTTGGGGACGCCATCGGTGGGTGGCGCGTGGAAGTTCCGGCTGCTCCGGTGAGGTCTCGGGTGGCGTTCGTGCGTGCGCTTGGGAGTGGCTCTGCTATGAACTTGGGCGCTGGAATGGTGGTGCGAGTGAAAGCGGAAGGTTTGCTCGGAGGACGGAGACGGCTATTTATAGCCGGAATTCCGTCATGATGCGTGCTAACGGCTCTTTTGACCGTTGGATGATCAACGCGTGTCACTCGCCGGAAATTCAGGGAAATGAAACGACGGGTGATTATTGCTATCGCCTCGTTTCCCGTGAGAATCTGTCAGAGATTTATTTCTGGGTTTCCCGCCTGAAACCCAAACGTCCCTTATGTCAGCATGACTAAAGCACTGGCGTAGGAAGATCAAGGAAAAAAATAGCGTGCTATGTGAAATAGTGGCAGCCTCCTCCAGATGCTATGGAAGATATATCATGATAATAGCGTGCTATATCAAAACAACGTTTTGAAATAATTATCAAAGATATCTAAAGATTTGAAGGATTTCAACAAGAATAAATTATGCGATGTAAAAATGTCATAACAATATATATATAATCACAAAAAAAAAATTGTTCTCTAAGTTGTTAGATCCCAACATCAACATCACACGGGGAAATAACACAGTATAAATTACTCATTCGGAATTATAAACCTAGCGATTTCATCTTGACAATTGTTTTTTATCGCCATGAAAAACATGAAGCAACCTTTTCTTTTACCTAAGGTGGAAAACTCGGGCATTTTTCCCAATAGCGTGAAAAAAATAATAGCGCGCTATAGCGTTACGCTGTTTTAGCGTGATATAGTATGCTATTTTGCGAATAGCGCAATAGCGAGCAAAAGTGTTAAAATTTAGCGTGGACCCTCCAGATATGCTATATCGTGCTATTAGCGCCGAAATAGCGTGCTATTTTTTTTCCATGAGGAAGATCCTTCTTCACGAAGGATCGAGTAAGAAAAGCCGGATTGTCCGAGTTTTGCGTTATAACATCCTTTTGAGGAGAAAAAGAAGAATCAAGACTGCAAGCCGATATTTCTCGAAAATTATACATTTAGCAAAAGACGGTGAATCAGAGTCTTAATCCTTCTTGGGGGCTACTGTCGGATATATACCGAATAGGCGTATATCAGGTGCCAGTCCAAAGTGCCGGATTACCCGGGTGGCCCAAATGGTAGTGGGCTACGGTCCATTGGGCGGCCCAGTAAGCTGACGCACAGAAGCCGGATTCTAAAGAACCCGGATCACGGCCCACGTGATCTGGCTTGAAGTAGAAGGCGGATTCCTTACTTTCCAAGTTAATAGTTACCGTAGTCTTCTAGGTTTTCTACTCTGTATGCCCTAATCTGGCTATTATATAAAGCCGGACGGGAGATATGATAGAAAGACAAGAAGCTAAAGGCTAACTCGCCGAGAGGTTGATCCTAGACGAGCAGCTAATAGAACCTCACATTGTACTCTGTATTGACAGGTTTTAGTCCTGAATAGTGAGATTGCAGGAGTAGGAACGTCGCATTATTGCGTCGTACCGAACCTGGGTAAAACCCTGTGCCATTGTTCTTCTCTCAATCACGTCCCCCCACATCTCTATCAGTAGTCTCATGGCACCCCCGTCTATGAATTCTATTACGATGTCTCGACACTAATCCTAGAGGGTAGAGAGCCTTCTTTGCTTCGTACGTACTGTCAGGAAATTCGTTATCCTTTGGAAGCTTCGGCTTCATTATTTTCGGTAACCTCTCAAATGTCTTGTCAGTCACACCGTTCTCCGACTTCCATTTCAGCAACTCGAGTGTGGTACCGAGATTTGTGATGCCATCTTCGCAATTTGAGTACAACAACTTTTTGTGATCCTGTAACATGTCGTCCAACTTCAACTTCTCCAATTCACTTTCGCAGTCTTCCCTTGCATCAGCAATAACTCGACCAAGATCATCAGCAGGCTCATTTGATGCTCATTCTTGATCACCTCCTTCTTCTACATTGTCTTCCCTTGCAGTATCACCGTATTCAAGGATCATAGGATCCTCTTGTTCTTCTTCATTGTCTTCCATCGCAACCCCTTTTTCTCCATGCTTGGTCCAACAATTATAGCTAGGCATGAAACCTCTCCGAAGCAAGTGTCCATGAAGGACTCTTCAGGAAGAGTGCTCCCTAGCGTTCCGTCAGTCAACACATGAGCAACATATAAAGCCATTATCTTTGTTCTCCTTACCTACACCGAGGAATTCATCTAGGCTTGCCCTGTACTCGGAAGTGCGTCAGTCACCGTACATCCATCGCTTACGTGCATCCATCTGCATCGTATAATTAAATTAATTAAAAACTGTTACATAACATCTTCAATACTAAAATGATCATCGTACATCGATAAATATAATATTTTTGTATTAATTACAGATGAAAAGGATAACGTTGCTAACCTCGGTCGAGGATATCATTTTGTGCGAACTTAAGTGTGGCTCAGGTATTTCAGCGAACACCTCGTGTGCGTACCAAAGGAACACAAAAACTAGCACCCACCTCTCACACCTCCTAGGAGAATAAAACAGAGGAGGGAAATGGCTGGGAGGCTGGTACATATAGGGAAGGGGGCATTCGTCTCAGTTTATGGATTGAACCGGGGCCAATGCCCCTGCGCTGGCTACGTGCGTGTGGCAGGGCATTGGTCCCGGTTCAAGCCACGAATCGCGACCAATGACCCCTTTTAAATCGGGACAATTGCTCTACTCGGCCCTGACTGCTCGAACCGGGACGAATGCATAACATTCGTCCGGATTCATAACGAAACCGAGACGAATGGCTTCGGCCTCTCTAGACGAAAGGTCCAGTTCCTACTAGCGTGAATCCATTATGTACTGCTTGGATATTTGAAATTGGATTCCTCAAGAAGATAAAACCAACGTTTCGATCCGAAGTACAACTTCTTGGTAAGACTAAAAAAAGCAATTTTACGGGGTTGGTATGTTTATTTTTTCTTGGCAATTTTTTTCCTGAATTGCTCGTGTGTGTGGACTACGAGGTACTTTTAGATCGAAGCCCTCATTATCTGATTCCCCCTTGGTTCTACTCCCTCCGTCTCATATTAATTATCTTAAGGTTAGACAAAAGCAAATATATCTAGTACTAAAATATTCTAGATGCATCCACTTTTGTCCAACTTTAAGACAATTAATTTAAGACGGAGGTTCTAAGTGTGTGGACACGTGCATCTTCCGGGAAATTAACGTGCCCAACCTCATACTTGCGCGCTTTGAAACAATTGCAATCTGTATTAGGGATTTATAATCGCGCGCTTGAAACAATTGCAATCTGTGAGGAATAATACTGATAGCACATATTTACCGATTTAGGAGAATATGGCCGACTAGTGTCGTACTCTGTGGTAGTACATATTAAAGTTGCAGTTCTGTTTTCGAAGACCAAGTTACAATATGGAGTACTACTGTCGGCACATGGTTTATTAATCTGAAGTTTCCTTTGCACTCCATTTGCTCGTAGTACTGAAAATTTTGAACTCTTGAGACCTCGAAACCATTATCAAGACAATTTATAGACTTGGCAATCGTATTAGGCACGCATAATTGTCACTAAGTGCACACAGCCACACACTCTCTCTCGACAGGGTAGCGCGTAGCTCGAGTTCTCGCCATGGTGCTGTTGATGAAGCTCCTTTTCGCTCCAGCCACCGTCTTCCTCTCGGCGCTCATCATCGTGTCCTGCTTCACCAGCGTGCCCTACCTGAGCTACTCGGGCCTTCCCTACTACAAGTCCTCCTTCTCGCGGATTCCCAAGTGCGACATCTTCCAGGGCGAGTGGGTCCCGGACGACGCGGCGCCGCTCTACACCAACGAGACGTGCTCCCACATCCAGGATCACCAGAACTGCATGAAGTACGGCCGGCCGGACTTGGAGTTCCTCCGGTGGCGGTGGCAGCCGAGCCGGTGCGACCTCCCACGGTTCGACGCCGACAGGTTCCTCCGTCTCGTCGGGAACAAGACCCTCGCGTTCGTAGGGGACTCGCTCGCCAGGAACCACATGCAGTCGCTCATCTGCCTCTTGTCCAAGGTATGTAGCTACGTGTGCTCTGTCGTGTTACCGTTTACTCCTCGGGCGCTCACTAATGTGTACGTACCGTGTGCATCGACGGCCCGCGCGTGTGGTGGCATGCAGGTGGCGTCGCCCAAGGACGTGTCCGCGAAGGGGAGGATCAAGATACTCTACTACGAGGGCTACAACTTCACCATGAAAACCTTCTGGTCGCCATTCCTGGTGAGGACAGAGGAGTCGTCCGACAACGCCGGTGTATTCAAGCTCTACGTCGACGAGCCCGACGGCAGCTGGTTCTCCGGCGTGGCCGAGTTCGACTACGTGATCCTTTCAGGGGCCAACTGGTTCACGCGCCAGTCCATGTTCTACGAGAGGGGGCAGCTCGTGGGCGGCAGCTACGTCGCCCTCAACATCACCAGCAACCTCACCCTGCGCTACTCCCACCGGATGGCGTTCCGGACAGCGCTCCGGGCCATCAACGGCCACGGCAGCGTCAGGGCGAAAGTCATCGTGCGGACGCTGTCCCCGATGTCGCACTTCGAGGGAGGGGCGTGGGACAAAGGTGGGGACTGCCGCCGGACGCGGCCGTACCGGAGCAACGAGACGACGATTGGCGGCCAGGAACTCGATTTCTACACGGCGCAGGTGGAGGAGTTCAGGGAGGCGGAGAAGGCGGCGGCGGCGGCCGGAGTGGACATGGTGCTTATGGACCCCACTGGCGCCATGTTGCTGCGGCCGGACGGGCACCCGAGCCGGTACGGGCACTGGCCGGGCGAGAAGCGGACGCTGTACAACGACTGCATACACTGGTGTCTGCCTGGGCCGGTCGATGCCTGGAACGACATGTTGCTTCAAATTATGTCAGACTAACAAACATAGAGGCTGGATATGTGCGGTTTGGTTTTTAGTTCAGTTTTGCCTTCTTTCACAAACATTTGATCATTGTTACCGCACTTGTAAACCTTAACTTAAGATTTAGGAGTATTTTTTTCCCGGTGTGGCAAACAACTCTAAGGTTCAATTTAGACCGGGATTACATAGTTTCAGGGCAAATCGACCGGAATTTTGACTTGAGGGTTCATTTCGTCCAACCTCTACGAGTTTAGTGTTTAAAATGGACTTTTTCTTTATGTTTTCCTCCAATGTCCACACCGTCCGGTTGATTCACACGGGTCCTCCTCCACACCGTCCGGTGGATTCCAAAGTCACTCTCTCAGGCTCATGTAATGCTTCTGCAAATTTCAATGCGCGTGCGATTAGAGCAAGTTCTATTCCAACTCGCCCGCTGTTTTTCTTACTCTTGGGCCGGCTCACTAGTTGTGTTTTTCGACGTAGGCTCTCTGATGGTAGGGCACAACCAATGGGCTAGACCTAGCTTGTGGTAAACCTTCTTTTCTAATCTTTTTTTATTCTCTCTTATTTTCTGTTTTCTTTTTTTCCATTTCCTTTTTTCTTTTTTTCTTTTATGTTTTATTCTTTCTTTTCTGTTTCTTTTTTTAAAACTGAAAATGCTCAAACTTTAAAATATTCAAATTTATATAAAATTTAAATTCGAAAATTGTTCGGATACTTTTGATTTAAATTTATAAATTGTTCAAATTTTAAAATGTTTGAATAAAAAATGTTTAAATTTAAAATTGTTCAAATTTAATTCTGGTTCACCAATTTTTTTGGTTCAACGTTAGTTTTCGTTCACCGAAACTTTTGGTTCACTATTGTTGTCACCATTATTTTTGGTATATTCGTATTTTATGTTCACTATTTTTTGTGATTCAGCGTTTTTTTCAAAAAATTGTTCAATACTGAAAAATGTTCAAGTTTATAAATTATTTAAACTTGAAATTTGTTCGTATAAAATGTTCAAATTTAAAAACTGTTCAAACAAAAATATCAAATTAGATTTTTTTTCAATTTTTGATAATTTTTCATATGTAAATTTTGTTCATGTTTTGAAATGATTTAAGATTTTGTTCATATTCAAAAATTGTTCACTTTTTTTTCATTTTTCTTAGCTTTTCGACCGTTTGAAAATATTTAGTTTTATTTTCCTCCCGCCATTCCAGCGATTCCCCTGGCTAGCGAGCCACTCCAGCTAGGTAGATCCGGATTAATTTTTAATTTTCATCAAAAGTTGATGAAATTTAGAAGAATGATTTTTAATAGCAAATGAAAAAATCATCGAAACAAAGGAGTCTGCTTTCATTCGAATTAATAAGCAAGCTAAAAAAGAGGCCGCGACACGCGAGCGGTGATCTGAAAGCTACAATCGATCGGCGTCAAAACTAATTAAGCAGTACGTACGGAGAGCTACAATCGATCTGGAAGCTTACTGTAGGGGCGGTGGCATGGGGCATGGGCTAGCTGGGTAGCTTGAATGGGCGCGGCGCTGCTCATGGCTCAAAACCTGCAGGGCACGCGGCAATTGGGCCGGCCCATGTAGCGTCGATGGCGAGCGAGGCGGGGGGCTACAAGCGAGGCATAGGGGCTCCCGAGAGGTCGAGCGGCCGAACACGCAACTTGTACGTCAGTCGTCAGCTATGAAGGCAGGCTGCTAGGGAAGCGTTTCCTATACAATGCCCGTAGCGGCGGTTACGGGAGCGACCCTCGGCGAGTGGGCCGGCCGAGCAAGACCAAGGTTCCGTTCATATTCTCGTGAACAAATTTTTTGAAGTACACAAATATTCTGTAAACCTCCGAACTTTTATAAACCTCATAAATAGTTTATTTAAACTCCACGAAATTTTTCCTAATATCTGAACAATATTTTAAGCCACATTAACTCTTTTTTAACCCTGCTAAACATTTCAAGAGAAAAAAGAAACAATAAACGAATAAAGAAACGGAATAAACTCAAAAAAAAGCTGATCATGTTATCAGGCCGCGTTGTGTCCGTTCAGCACACATTGAGCGTTGTATAGGAGAGCCCGATGCTGCTATATAAATTTGCTGACCTCCTTCTCACTCGACGAGTGTCGGGTAACCTGGGCTCTGAGGAGAGACCATTTGAAGCCTTTCAGGTTGTTCAAACCAGTCTAGAAGCTCACTACCAATTAGGCTTACAATTCATCTTGCATCTTGATTGCAATGAGCCTAATGGGGAACAATTCATCGTGTCGAAACAAACACAACACCAATTATAAGGGATTGATCTCAAATCATTTACGACAGCTGATGATATAATTACAATGAAGATCATGGGAGAGAGAGTACCATCTAGCTACTACTACGAACCCTTAGTCCATGTGGGAACTAATCACGAAGCATCATGGAAGAATGATGGTCGATGAAGATGATTTTAGGGGCACTTACCCATCCCGGCAGTGTGTCATAACAAGAACTCTCCCACCCCCCCCCCCCCCCCCCCCCCCGAATTAGGATTTTGGATGGCGGCGGAGCTCGGACACGTTTCTGAAAAAATCCTTCGGGGTCGTCAAAATTAGGTCAGGGAAGCTTTAATGGGCGAAGATGCGACCCGATGCCACTAGGAGGGTGGTGGGCGCGGCCAAGGCTCCACCAGTGCCCTCTGACCTCCTATTGGCTGGAGGGTCTGCCTCTAGGTATATTTTGGGCTCTTTCTTCATGTTGGTGAAAAACTGCCTCCCGTAAATTTTCTGGTCTTTTCGCGGGCTCTTGCAGAAACTTTTCTGAAACCAAAAACAGGAACTGACACTAGGTTAGTCCAAAAATTACCTAAAATGATATAAAAATATGGTAGAAACATGTTGCAATGGTATAAAACAAGCATGGAACGATTAAAAAATATAGATACGCTTGAGACATATCATCATCCCCAAACTTATTTCCCGCTTGTTCTCGAGTAGATAAATGCTAACAAAAATAATTTTTTAAGTGACTAGCACAATGCCCGTGCTTCGCCATGGAGCAAAACACCGTTTGACATGAACCAGCCCATAATGTAATTAAGTGAATCAAACATCAAACAAATGATTAACACATTACATATTTTTGTAAGGATATTAACTTGTTGAGTGAATTCATTTGTTTTGTTGAAACATTTGGTGTTCGCATGAGATGTAAATGACAAGGGCATATCTGCAAATGTATAACAAAAATTTGTCTTTTTGTATAATTGCCATACATTGCTTCCTATCTGTTAGATATAAATCGAACGATCGTGAATGAAAGATGGTTCTTATAGGAGTAGAGACATGCTAAGATTAGGTCTTTAACAAGTACATGACAAATGTTGTAGAGAGTATAATGAAACTTAGAAACCATGTCAACTCATGAAAAGATCACTGAAAACTAAGAATTGATAATATGAAATTGTAAATAACAACAAGATTATAATGATCTTAATAAGCCCTGGAAGAGTGGTATCTCGCTTGTCTTTTACCGTGGAGAAAAAAATAAATTTTAAAACATCTCCAAAGTTTAAGTGGTGACTACATACAAAAAAACTTTAGATCATGCAATATCATAATCATACATCAATCAATAATATTTTGGGACAATGCACATTATACTCAGAATGACAATTATGCTCTCCTGGTTGGTGCTCAAACAAAGATGGATACTCGACATAATTGTAAAGGATAGGCCCTTCGCAGAGGGAAGCATGTATTACTCATGCGCTATTGCTTTTTTTTTTATTTTAAAACAGATGTTATGAAAATAGTTTTGAGAACTATGTGTCTTAGTCAACGACTGGTAAAAAATAACTCGATATTTCCCATGCTAAATAGGGCTTCGAAGAGCGGATCCTATAGAGGAATGATAAAATCCCTCTTATACTTTATTTATCACTAACCATTGTTGACTGATTTCTCAAGTATAAAGTGTGAAGGAGAGCTTTTTTGTTTTCATTGTATTTATCTTTTGTGGACTAGGCACCCGCTTGCGAGTTCTTTTTGCAGTATTAAGGACGAGCATATTATGCATGCAAGTCAAAGGTGAAACCGATTTAGCATGGATAAATAAATAGCTACCTACTATTTCCTTGTGAGCTAAAACAACCACACAAAATACAGAGTAATAATTTTGAATATTTTAAAGATAGCACGCGAGCAATTTATTTGGAATGGCTATGAAATACCATGTATGGTGGACCCAAATGGGATAACTTGGCTCGAGGATTTCGAGACACGAGTAGAGCATATACTATGTACAGGTGAAGGCTAGCAATAGACTCGGAAGCGACTAACTAAGAGATCGATAACGGTCATAATGATGCATTGCGACACAAAACATTATTGAATAAAGCATGGAAGTGATATTGCCATTTCGAAATTTAAGATCATCAAGGATAGATATATTTTGTCATAGTCTTTAAACATTTGTAAGCATGTGCCAAGTCGATCCAAATAAATTCTTTAGAGGAGGATGCCACAATACCGTACCATGTTATAAACTAAACAACACATGTTGCATTTAAATGACACATTATTCACTCTTAACTATTTGAGAGTAGTCATACGACAACATGAGATACACATATGACATTGTTAATACAACTATCTATCATGACGAGTTAAAGCAAAGACACAAGCCTATGCAAGCTCTTTTTTATACTATTACCACATGCATGGAACTTTCCCGTTCCAACTAACACCACTCAACTTAACTCAAACAACACTCTAAACAAATATAAGTGAAGCACGAGAGTTATAAAACACTTCTTATAAAATAAACTAACATCCCCTAACAAGATATAAGTGAAGAACAAGAGTTAAAAACAAGTAGTTGAAAAATTGAATACTCAACAATATATAAGCGAAGAAAATAAGTTCTCTACAAAAATGTGGAGTGTCTATCTATTCCGAACAAGAATTAAGGGCACAATGATTGTAATGACCAGAAAGCAAAACAAAAAACAAAACTGAAAGAAAAAGAAATTGACGCTCCAAGAACAGCACATAATGTGTGAAGCAATGAAAATAGTGTCAACGGAGACGAACTGCTAATTGTCCATGAAGAAGGGGATGCCTTGGCTATCCCTAAATTTAGATGATTGAGAATTTTTGAATATTTCATAGGGGTTCCAGGGGCATACCCAAACTTGAACTTTTTTCCTTTCTTGATATTCTTTGATCCTTGATGCAAACATTGGTAAACCCCAAGTGGAAGGTTGTGAAGAGTGCAACGGCAAGTTTTCCCTCAGGAAAGAATCCAATGTTGAATCGACCAGTAGGAGGACAAGAAATCTCTGAAGGTTGATGCAGCTGGGGTGGTAGGGCGCACTACCGGTTCAGCAGCAACGTGGAACCTACACAACACAATCAAATCACTTTGCCCGAACGTAGTAGTGAGGTTATCAATCTCACCAGTTTTGCTGAACACAAAGAGGTTAAACGTATAGTGTGGAAATCAGTAGGAAAACAGTATGAAACCAGTAGCAGCAGTATGAAAGCAGTAGGTGTTTTATCAGTATGAGGAAAATGGACCGGGGTCCACAGTTCACTAGTGGTGTCTCTCCGTGGGAGATAAATAACATGTGTGGTGAACAAATTACAGCTGGGCAATTGACAGAAATGAAGGTTGCACCGTAGTGCATATGCAATACATAAAGATTACTATGTGATTCATGCAGGCATTACAACAAAATACATAGACCGTCATCCAATTGCATCTATGTCTAATAATCCACCCTCCGAATATCATCCGAACAAACGTTGGGTATTAAGTTGCTAGCAACAGATTATCGCAGTAAGCAAAGTGTGTAATGTAAACTAGGTAAACACCGTTGTTTTCTCCCTAATGGCAACAACACATCCTCCACCCGTCACATTTCTGTTACTCGAGCACAGATGCAAAGGAGGCATGAACCCACTATCGAGCATAAATACTCCCTCTTGGAGTTACTAGCATCTACTTGGCCAGAGCATCTACTAATAACGGAGAGCATGCATGATCATAAATAACATATGCATGAGGATAACATGATAGATTGATAATCAGAAGACATAGCATTCAACATTCATCAGATCCCAGCAAACACAACATGTAGCATTACATAAAGATGATCTCAATCATGTGAGGCAGTTCACGAGATCTAAACATGAGGTACAAAGTGGAGAGAACAACCATCTAGCTACTGCTTTGGACCCGTAGTCCAGGGATGAACTACTCACGCATCACTTCGGTAATGAATTCCCTCCCGGCAGGGTGCCGGGGAGAGCTCCAGAACCATCCCGATCTCGGGATGACGATGACGGCGGCCTCGGGTGTTTTTTCGGACGAAGTGGTGTATCATTAGGGTTTACGTCTCGGTGGGTATAAATAGGCGAAAGGGCAAAGGCGGTGGAGGGCGGGGGGCCCACACCACCCCATGGCGCGGCTAGGGGCGCGCCGCCCTATGGTGTGGGCCCCCTGTGGCCCCCCTCCGGGTCTCTTCGGGACTCCGTGGAAACTTCGGGAATTCTAAGACTTCCGGGCTTTGAATTTTCCAATTCCGAGAATATTTCCAGAACAAGTTTTCTGAAACTAAAAACAACAGAAAACAGGGAACTCGCTCTGTGGCATCTTGTCAATAGTTTAGTCCGGAAAATCGATAAAAATGACATAAAGTGTATAGCAAACATGTGGGAAACAATAAGAAAACAACATGGAACAGCAGAAATTAAGGATACGTTTATGACGTATCAACATCCCCAAGCTTAGTTCCTACTCGTCCTCGAGTAGGTAAACAATAAAAACTCATAATTTCTGAGGTGACATGCTACCAACATAAACGTAATCATCAATAATGTAAAAGCATAAGTAATCTGAGATCATAGAACTTTAACACAAACATGATAAATATAATTTTAATAATAAAGCATAGCAATCACCTTCCATCATGAGAAGTAACACAAATAAAAGATCATGAATAACAATGCAACAAAAGATATACGTTTGTTTCAAGTATAGAGAAAACATGTCAAAGTGATATTTTGCCAGGACACCTTCAAAGTTCATGAGGAAGACTGGAACAAATAATTATAGAACAAGAAATAACACATCATGAATCTATTGATAATGTTTCTGCGACAAATGCACATAAAACTCAGAATGGCAACTATGCTCTCACAACCGTGCATAAAGTTAGAAGATGGAGACTCAACATAAAAGTAAAAGAAAGGCCCTTCGTAGAGGGAAGCAGGGATCAATTCATGTGATAGAGCTTTTATTCTATTAAACAGAGGTATAAAAAGCTTGAAACTCCTCCCAACCATCTTACACAAACCATGGCTAACCGAATCCTCGGGTGCCTGCCAACAATCACATACCTTGGAGGAGTGTCTATATTTTAAGAGAGGTGTATGCTTATGTCAATGAATGGTAAACAGAAAATACAGTACGTCACAAGCCAACTAGACTTCACAAGAGAGGCTCCCATAGAAGCACGCATCTGGGTACAAGGTCATCCCTCTTTCTCTTTTGTTTACACAATTATGCTTTGACTGATAAATCAGGGGCAAAAATAGTAAAGAGAATTTGTGTTATTAATTTCGGGCTGGGCACCCCGCTGCCAGCTCTTCTATCATTGGATAAGCGGATGAAGCCACTAGTCCAGGGTGTGAAAGTCCAATCAACAAGTGAGATAAATATTCTCTATTTACGTCCTCATGAGCTAAAATAGGAGTAATTTTGAAAGTTTTAAAGGTAACACATGAGCAATTTACTTTGGAGTAGCAGTTAAATACCACATGTAGGTAGGTATGATGGAGACAATGAGAAAATTTTGGTTTTTTGGGAGTTGGATGCACAAGTAGAGCTCATACTCACTACAGGTGGAGGCTAGCAAAAGATTGGGAGCGACAAATCAAGAGAGCATAAGAGCCATAATCATGCATAGCGGCATAAACATCATTAATCAAAGCATAAGTGGTACCACAAGTTAAAAAACTAAATTATCATGGAGGCTATTAGTGACTGGTTCATAGTCATAAACATGGTGTGAGCATGCGCCAAGTCAACCAAATACAACATTCAAAGGAGAACACCACAAATTTATGCTTCAATATGAAAAGAACAACTCATGATTCTTTGAATGTCACATTAAACACTCTCAGCTATTTGAGGCTAATCATGCTACTAAATAACCACAAGGCTTTAGAACTAAAATAACATCTAGCATTATATGAAAAAGTCTAGCCACAGTCTATACAAGCTTCTACTTGCACCGTTAAAAATTCTACTTCAAGCAGTAGTTTCTTTTACCAACAAGCACCATACAAAACATGCTTTAACAAAAACTCTCTAAATGATACAGCAAGAAAACATGAGAGTACTCACATAACACTACTAAAACTAATAGCTCTGAAAAAGAGATGCAATGAAAACATGAGCTAAACAGGAAATTTTGTAGCAGCTAGAAGAAAAACTAAGAATACTAGCATAGCATGTATTAAAACGAAAAAGCGGAGCGTGTCTATCACCCAAACAAGGAATGCTAGGGTCCAAATATATTATTGCAGTAAGGAAAACAAAGGAAAACAAAAGAAAATAAAAGAAGAACAAACAGACGCTCCAAATAAACTTCATGTGATGTGACCGAACAAAAATATGGTTTCACTAGAAGTGACCTGATAGATTGTTGATGAAGAAGGGGATGCCTTGGGCATCCCCAAGCTTAGATGCTTGAGTCTTCTAAAAATATTCTTGGAAGAACCACGGGGGCATCCCCAAGCTTTGACCTTGCACTCTTCTTGATCACATATATCACCCTCTTCTCTTGACCCTTGAAAACTTCCTTCACACCACACTCAAAGAGTAATTTGCATTAGAGATGACGTGAGGATGATTCCTGGACCTATCGGGTGAGCCTACCCAGTCCAAGGCCTAAGACCTAGGCCCAAAGAGAGGTGCTATCCTGCGGTTCAAGAAGTCCCAATAGAAGTCCACCCGCAAGACTTGCGGGTCAAGAAGGAAATCTCCTACCGACCTAGAACTAGGGTTTATGACCCCCCCCCCTCCGGGCACGGTTTGAGACCTAGCCACCTATAAAAGGCTAGAAGAACCACCAAGAGGGGGATCCAATCTACTTTGACCACCATACCCATAAGCTCGAGACCAATCTCTCGGCTTGCGCATCCACCTTGTAATCGATCTATCGATAATACATATCTCAAGAGCAGGAGTAAGGGTTTTACCTCTACGAGGGCCCCGAACCTTGGTAAAACTGTTACCCCATGTTAGCCGATGATTGTCGCCAGCGCCTACTCGTTCTCTCAATCCAAACCCTATCGGATCATCCGAGGGACTTGTTGATATGAGTAATCGACAATTGGCGCCGTCTGTGGGAACGGTTGGCGCTGGATCCACGGCGTCTTCGGCCTCATCTTCGCCCAACTTCAGCTGGAGCCCTGGATCATCGACTCCATTGGAGCCGATCCGCTTCGGGTTGCTCATCTACGCGCCCCACTCGCCGGAATCACGCCCGGTATTCAGAGAACTCGAGAAGAGCGTCAGCCTGACGTTCGGCAGCTTCCACTTCCGCGCTAGAAAGGCGGGAATCCTGCACTTCCCCGACCAGATCGGGATCGGCGAGTCGGACTCCGAATCCGTCTCCAGCCTGGCGATCCTCAAGTCGTCACCTGATGACGCTGGTCGCGACCTAGCGTCCAGCAGCGGCTCCATCCACTGCAACATGCGCGATTTCCACACAATCGCAGCTGAGGAACCTTCCAGATTCGGTGAAAGTCGTCGACCCACGCCTAGGACTCATAAGCCATATCTGGCCCAAGTCTGCATGGCAGGATCAACTGACCAACCCAAAGAAACGGAGACAAGTCGAAAGGAGCGAGAGCACATCAAAGTCTCGCGAGTCGCTTGGCTCAAAGCAAAGGCGGCGGTACAATCTGGCCAGCCGATACAGGATGGAGCTTCTCGAGATGAACTGACTGCATACCACTACCACTTGGTGCAAACAGGTCGACTGATCGCAGAAGCCCGCAAGATCTAGACATACGGAAGGAAGCGGCGGAAGCTTCAAGTGCGCGTCGTGCAGCACTCTCAAGGACCCAATCGACGGGTAGCCAACCCCCGAAGAAGTACATCTCGAAGACTGCTCGCCTGGACAATGAGTCCCTCAGCGGGATCAGCAAATCACTAGAGACGTCCCTCATGCACGTCGACGAGGAGGGCAACATGCCCCGACAACCCCCGCTGCGGCCCTCCTGGCAGCCGCCACATACTTACAGGCGAACAAGCCGCCCAAAAACGACCCCCGCGCGGAACAACATCAACAGGTTCAGAGAGGGCTAGGCATGGCAACCGCGAGACTCGCCGCCCAAAACCGCAGGAACGCGACTACTCCAGAAGCTGATAAAACCCCTCGGGTAGACAAAACACCTCGCAGACGCAGGAGCACATTGCCTAGAAGGGGAGACAAGGAATCACCTCGCCGCCCCCGAGGAAAGGAAGCCCGCCGCCGCGACGACAGCCCGTGTAGCGACGATGATAGCCCGCGAGATCGCGACCGCAGCTCACAGCACCACGGAAGCCGATCGAGACATCGCAGCAGGGAACCGCGGCAGGAGGACAACCGTGACCGGCCCAAATACGACGCGCGTGGATACATCGCGCAAAGCAAGGTCGACAATGCCCGAGCTACCAGGAATCGCGCACGATCGCTATCCACTTCCTCCGACGAGTAAGCCTGCGGTGCAATGTGCTTCGCCTGCAGCATCCGCGAGGCGCCAGTGCCCAAGAGATTCTTACAACGGAGGTCCCGAAGTACGACGGATCGCAAGAGCCCAAATCATGGCTATCAGATTACCTCACCATAGTAAAATGCCAACGTGGGAATAAGACAACGGCCATGCAGTACCTAAACCTACACCTCGTAGGTACTGCCCGCAGCTAGCTCGAAGGAAGACCGCGTGCGCGCTACCGATCTTGGGACGATCTCATCCGCGACTTCCGGAAAAACTTCCAGGCAACATACAAGCGGCCAACATCTATCGAGGAACTGCGAGCTTGCAAGCAGAAGAGCGGCGAGTCTACCCACGAGTATATCAGGAGGTGGACCACACTCAAGAACACAGTGGGAAATATGTCAGAAGAGGTCGCAGTCGAAGCATTCACCAAAGGCGCGCGACGCACCGCCTTCTGAGAAGAACTGGGACGAGTTGCGCCCAAAACTATCGGAGAGCTAATGGCAATAGCCGATAGATGGGCTAATAGCGAAAAATCCTTGCGCAACGAGAAAGCATCTTCACCCGCGCCTGAGAAGGATCGCAACGGCGACCGCCGAAAGAAGAAGAGGAAATACTACGACCATGACGATCAAGAGGAACGGGTAGCAGCGGAGTTCACAAGATATCGCGACAGCGGGTCCCACGGAAATCACGATTGGAAACCAAAGCCAGACGATAAAACTCCAGAGGAAGATCTTGACGGATACTGCTCGCTACATCTATTCACAGATAAGCGCACGGGCAAAACCAAGGCAACTCATCTCCTCAAGGACTGCCGAAAGTTCCAAGACATCCACGAGGCTTACACGAAGAAGCACAGGGCCGCTGTTAACCAGGGATACCCGCAACTCCCAGGAGGATCTGCCGGATACCAGCCGCCACCCCTGCCTCCACCAGGACACCAGAACGTGGCGCTAGCCGCGCTACGAGCGCCACCCGCCGCAAACCAGGGAGTCCACAGATACCCAAACCCACAGGGGATCCTAGGCATGATACAAAAGGTCTGCCCATCCCGAAGAGTCCAGAAGACAAACACATGCCAAGTTAACATGGTAGTACAAGCTCCACCATCCGCAACCGAATACCTGAAGATGTCAGAGCAGTCGATAACCTTCTCCAAAGAGGACCATCCCCCCACGGGTATATCGACCAGAGCACGCCGCGCTCGTCATTCAGGCGCAAATAGGCCACTACGACCTTGCACGGGTTTTCATGGACGGTGGCAGTAAAATCAATATCATATACGCGGACACACTCCGCAAGATGAACAAGAAACTGGACGGACTCGCAGAATCGGAAACATCCTTCCACGGGATAGTACCAGGGAAAGCCATTCGGCCACTCGGAACAATCAACCTGGAAATGATACTAGGAGACCCGAAGAATTACATGAGAGAATTTCTCGACTTTGAGGTAGTCGACTGGCCATCACAGTACCACGCCATTCTTGGTCGAACAGCGTTCGCGAGATTCATGGAAGTACCCCACTGCGCCTACCTGAAGCTCAAACTTCTAGGAAAATACGACACGATCACCATAAGAGGCGACTTCCAAAAATCAGACAAGTGTGAAACCGAGTTCAACGAGATCGCGAAATCCTTCAGGATGCAAGAGGATCTCGAAGAGTTGGCAAAAACCACGGACAACTCCGTGATGCCACTCACCAAAAAGAACGCCCCAGAACTCGATTTTAGCCAAAGCAGTGACACCCGAAAGCATCAAGTGCACCCGACTGATTCCGCGAAGACGGCGATCGTGTCCACCACCCTATCGTCCGCATAGGAAGGTGCGCTCGTCGAACTCCTCTGTGAGTACTGGGAGATTTTCACCTGGCAGCCCTAAGATATGCCAGGGATACCCATTGAGTTCGTTGAGCACTCACTTGAAGTATTTAAAGACGCCAAGCCCGTCAAACAAACCACCCGACGTTTTTCCGAGCCAAAGCAGAAGGCACTCGGAGAAGAAGTGAATAGACTACTAGCCGCCAAGTTCATCAGCGAAATCAAAATATCCACCTGGTTAGCAAACCCGGTGCTAGTCCCGAAGAAAAACACTGACATCCTTCGCGTATTCATCGACTACACTTCGTTGAACAAACACTGCCCCAAGGATAACTTCCCATTGCCACGGATCGACCAGATCGTGGATTCCACAGCAGGCTGTCAACGCCTCTCCTTCCTGGATGCCTAGTCGGGCTATAATCCGATCAGGATGAAGGAGGAGAACGAGGAAAAGATGACATTCATCACACCGCACGGTGTATACTGCTACACGACAATGCCCTTTGGGCTCAAAAACGCAGGCGCAACATACCGGCGCTGCATGTAAAAATGCCTCGCCAAGCTCATTGGAAAGAACGTACAAGTGTACGTTGATGACATCGTCATCAAGACTCGAGTGGAGGACACACTCCTCGAGGATATCAACGAGACATTCGACGCCCTCAATGCATACAGAATCAAGCTTAACCCGACAAAGTGCGTCTTCGGAGTTCCTGCAGGACAACTTCTCGGGTACCTGGTGTCTGCCCGAGGAATCGAAGCCAATCAAAAAAAATCAAGAGATCTTGACGATGAAAGAACCGACCAACCTTCGGGGCGTGTAGCAGCTTGTAGGGAGACTGGCAGCCCTCAGCAGATTGATCGCAAGATTGGGCGAACAGGCACTCTCCTTTTATAAACTGCTGAAGAAAACTCACAAGTTCGAGTGGACACCCGAAGCGAGACAGGCGTTCATCGACTTCAAAAAGATACTTGTAATGTTCCAGCGTTTAGGAACTCACGGGGGGTAGAATATTAATTTATGCATCTGCATGCATGTGTTTGCAAAACCTGAATAAATTTTTCGCAAAACCAAAACCCTGGAGTGATCGAGGTTCCATCAATTAACTGATTCTGAGATAGAGGTAGACATTGGAAGTTAATGGAATTTAGACATGACCTTTGGGTTATATTTTAATATGGGAGTTAATGGTTTGAATTATTTAAATTTAGGAATGTTAGAATTTAAATTTGAATTGTATTTGAATTTGAATTCAAATTGAATAAACATGATGATATCCTAAATATAATTCAATAACACAAATATTGAATATCTCTAATATCAAGAAGAATAGATAAGAAAAACAATTAAACTTTATTAATAATCACACAAGTTACAAAGTCTTTACAATGTATTCCATAATGGAAATATTACAACAATATTATATATGTGCTATTACAAGAATTTGATCCTAGAACTAAAACCTATCTAATCCATAGCATCTGGTATCCTTTTCACCTGCAAAATAAAACATAAAATAAAAACAGAAGAGTTAGGAGGGGTTAGTACCCTCAGATTGTCAGTGAGTTGCACTGATGAACTCATCACAGGGTCAATACAAAATGTGTAGTATATGTTCTGTTAAATATTGCCTCAGACCAACATCACAGGCAAGGACTAGAAATTACAACTGGGATCACAAGAAAAATAGCAGGCAAGGATAAGACCAGCCACAATGCCTGGAGAAAATATCTCCTCACTAGCACACAGGCACACAACACACTCATGAACATACTTTTGTGCTGTCAAAACCACTACTGTGGTATAAATACCACAACAGCCGCAAGAGAGGGGCAAACACATCACTTTCCCCTGATACTGCTCGGGTTGTAAAAGCAACCAAGAACAGGAGAAGCACACCAACCAAATCATCCACTCATAAAGCCTCCACAGATACTGGAGCATCAGATTGCAAGCCAGCAATCAAGATTACAAGGCCACGGTACAAAGAAGCAGCAGGAGTTAATCAAGCAAGCCATCCACCAACCCTTTTGATCATCACCTAAGGTGAATCTCTTTGTACCATATGAGCCATTTATTGATTAGTTTCACACAAGATTAGTTGGGGTTTAGTAACCTCAGAGAGGCATAGAGATGCTATGCTATAACTCGTCATTGGGGATAGAAATATCAAGTTAAGCATTTGTTCTTATTAGAGAGAGGCCTCAGGCTATGCATCATAGGCTTTGGAGCAAAAGAAGCAAGTGCAAGCATCTGTTCTTAGGAAATAAATTCTAGAGAAGAAAAAGCATCAGATGTAGTAATCTGTTCTTATCATTAATGCACAGAGGCATCATACCAGCAGAGTATAGATTTTATCAGTAAAAGGATCATGAATCAAATCATAAGCCAGAGGACTACTGTATCACATCATATAGCCTCAGTATAGTTGCTGGGCACCATATCCAAAGATCTGATACCTCAACACAACCACATAAGAACAGGCAAGCAATAAAAGGAAGATATAGGATGATGGCATATTCTCTGAAGATATAAATTCAGAGTAACACTTATCAAAAATTAGCACACCCATAGAAAGTATTAAAGCAACACCTGCTGGTGAGCTCTGTCCAACCAACAGCAAGTCACAAGAGTTAATCACAAGAGATATCCAAAGGGAATCTCTTCACAGCAATGGCAGGGAATAAATCCCAGACAATTTTCCATCACCAGCACAAGGATAATACCCACAATAATTCCACAGCATAGTGCATCAGGTAGATAATTCCTAGGAGTAAAACAATCCACCAAAGCATTTATATCTCCAATCCATCACAGAGCATAACAAATTCTCCATAGCTTCTGTACCAAAGACTCAATGGGAAAATTCCCAAAGCCCAATCAATTCATCCACAAAATCATAGAGGTATCACAGGGGCATGGCATGAGCACTAGCACGACGGCCAGGCTCCAGAGCATGGGAGGGAGGAGGCATAGAGAGAGTAGAGAGGGGACAGAGAGAAGGGGATGAGGAGGACTCACAGGTGGTCACCATCGTGGTGACCACAACCAGTCGAGGAAGCGCAGAACGGCGACGAGCCGCGGTTGCTCTCCAGGAGGCCGTCCCGGCGGCGTCTCGTCCGTGCAACCAACAGTAGCCACGGAGAAGAAGCAGCAGCAACACCAGAGCCGCACCAGAGCACCCTGAGTCACCTCGAGGAGCGGGAACCACCGGAGAGGGGTGGAGCATCCCGAGCCCAAACCCTAGGGTTAGGGTTTGCTCATGCTCGAGGGGCGCAGCGATCAGCTAACAGATCGAAGAGGAAGATAGGGTAGAGGGTGAGGAGGCGCGTCGATTGCTTCCAGTCACGGCGGTGGGGTTGGCCGGAGGGAGCCGGAATAATTCGTCGGAGACGGAGGCGATTTTCATCCCCTGGTGATACGTGCATTTTATATCATCATTTATACCCTCCATATAGGCATTATTGGGATGTTTTATCAATGTTATGTCATTGTTTTGCATGTTTTAGATGATTTTATGGGACTTTCCTACAAAGTCCCTATTTTTGGTATTTAATTTCTGGGTGTCAGAAAACACCTGTTTTCATGTTTTTGATGTTTCAGGAGCTATAGGTATCCAAATTGCGAAAGGAAAGAAACCCTGTCAGTTTTTCTTCGGGAGAAAGGCCGTGGGCACAAGACACAAAGGAGGAGGGCTAGGAGGCCCAAAAGGGGGTAGCCCACGCGGCCGGATTCCCTGGCCGCGTGTGGGCCCCCCAAATGGGCCCACAACACCTCCTCCCCGAGGTATTTTTGCTGACGACACCGTCTTCCCAGAAAAGGGAACACCCTAATTTCCCCGAGACGAGACGGAGCCGCCAGGGCGACGAAACTCTCGAAACTCTCCGCGGGGGAGACAAATTCTGCTGCTCTGGAGCTCCGGAGAAGGGGGAAACCATCCCCATCTTCATCCCCATCTCCTCCTTGGCGTGGGAGGAGGCATCTCCATCACCATCCTCACCAGCACATGCATCTCCACCATCACCATCACCGTGATCCACTCCGTTCCCCTCATAGTTTGATCATTGCTACACCCTAGATACGTGTTATTGTACTCCGTTACATGTTTGGGATTGAGTACTTGTCATTATTTGGTGGTGGATCCATTGTTTCAGATTGTGTCGTACCACATATGTCACCATACATGATCATGTTTTCACGTTGTGAGTAGTTCCCGCATGTTCCTGAGGGCATAGGATGAATTGGCAATGATTTGTTACATAAAATGAGTTGTTATTTGGTCTAGTATTTATCTTTTATGTGATTCTATGATGGTGTTGTACGAACGTCGACTGTACAACACTTCACCTACATGGGCTCATAGGAGAACACCGTAGTGTAGTGACGTGATGATGTCTTTAGGTGACAGGAACTTGAGACAGAGTCGCTGAATTGCATTATGAGGGTACTTGTATCGGGGACCTTAGAGCATAAGGCTATGGTGGGACATCATGTCTTAATAATTCTCGTGCTGTCATTTAATTGGCCACATGATCCATCATAAGGGGTGATAGTTTATTTATTTATCTATTCCTATTTGTGGCTCCGTCCGAAGAAGATTAAAACTAGACAAGATATACAAACATGTTATGCAATGAATCACTATGCCAGCTAAATCCGTGCAGCCCTCGGGAACGTTTTCCACATATAAGACACAAACACACACTTGAGCTTGTCCTCTTGCGCATTAGAGGATTGGGCTTTGTCTCTCATTGAGACCTACTACTTGCTGCAATTTACTTTCCGCATTTTACTTTACTTGCACTACACAATTAAAACACAAAAACACCTGTTGCTTTTATTATTCCTTTGCTATTCTACTTACCAGTTCCTTCTGCTCCTCGTGGGTTCGACAACCTTTCTAATTCGAAAAGTACTACAATTGATCTCCTACACTTGGGAGCCATCAAGAAACTTTTCTGGCGCCGTTGCCGGGGAGCGTAGCGCTATTGGTAAGAAGTTTGGTGAGGAAACTTGAAAGCTGAATTTTACTTGCTGTTGCATCCTGTTATTATTATGGCTTCTATGAGAGATGCTTCACTGAAACTTGCTTTATATGAGAGTGCTTATGCTATTAAACCTAAAGTTTTTGAAAAAGCACCTCATGATGATGGTTATATTATTCCCCTTGAATTTGTTAAAGCTGTTAGGAATGAGTATTTTGCAGGGGATGGAACAAAGGCTGCAAGTGATCACATACGGGCTATTGAGGATATATGTGGGCTAATTAGGCTCAAGGCTATTTCTGAGGAGGAGGTAAAATGCAAGTTATTGTACCAGTCCTTAACTGGTGATGCTCGAAAATGGTATATGTCCCTGGATGAAGAAATTACACATAATTGGGATACTTTTATGAAGGTTTTCTTTCTTAAATATTTTACTCCTAAAGAGGCTTATGAGAACCGTTGCTTTATATTTAATTTTTGGCCACACCTTGGAGAGAGTATTACTCAAGCTTGGGGGAGGCTTAAGGCCCTCCTTCGTAAGAATCCTTGTCATGATCTCACAAATAAAATTATATTGATAAACTTTTATGTGAGACTACCTGATAGGCTAAAGCAATATTTGGATGGTTCATCTGGTGGAAGCTTTACAAATAATACTGCAGAAGAAGTTTGGAATTTATTGGAAATTATTTCGAAGAACTCGGAATATTGGGACCTAGACAAAGGTAATGAAGCTTATTTTGATTATGGATATTCATGTGTAGAAAGTTTCTCTAGTTCTATTTTGTTCAAGAATGTTATTAAAGATTTTGGTCTTGATCCATATGTTGCAATTGAAATAGCTAAGAAATTTGCTGAGCACATTCGAATTCCTAAAAGTGGCTTTGATTATTATGTTGAACCTGTTAAATCTTCTATTGTTGTCCCTAAATTTATTAAAGAAACATCAGTGTCATCTGTAGTAATAGAAGAATATATTGAACCACCTCCCTATCCTGAAAAAGTTAAAGAGAATTTGCTTATTGCTGTTGCTGACAAAAGTAGAAATAGATGTTCTCAACCTAAAGAACAGGTGGAAGTCAAGAACCAAGTCTCTATTATTAAGCAATTAAATGAAGAAGATCATGTTGATGTTTATTTATGTGAAGATGCTACCAAAGTTATTAAAGGGAATTCATCCAAAGTTGGTAAGCCAATTATATCATGCTCTATTGGGACTTCTTGTTATCATGGTTTATGTGATATTGGAGCAAGCATTAGTGTCATTCCATATTCTCTCTATCAAGAAATTAAGCCTGATATTGATCCTATCACCATGGAAGAAACAGGTATGACCATTCAGCTTGCTAATAAAGATTATATTAGTCCCTTTGGAATTGTTAGAGATGTTGAAGTATTGGTAGGGAAAATAAAATATCCTACTGATTTTATTGTGCTTGGTTGTCCACAAGATTCTTTCTGTCCTATTATATTTGGTAGACCTTTCTTACATACTGTTGGTGCTGAAATTGATTTGCCTAGAGAAAGGGTGTTTATTGAATGTGCTGGAGAGAAACTTGAATTTAATTTTTCTAAATTTGCTGATAAACCTGCTAAGAAAGAACCAAAATCTAAAGATATAATTGAAACTCTTGCTCATATAGTTGTAGCTTCATCAGACGTGGTGGAACGTTATATGCTTAATCAGGAAGAGCCATTTAATGATGCAGAAAAAGAAGCTTTAGAACAAATATTATGGCAGCAACCTCCACAATTACATTTGCATATCCCACCTGATAATCTAGGAGTACTCCCACCTCCTAAAGGAGATCCTAGTTTTGAATTAAAGCCTTTGCCTGAAAATCTGAAATATGCATACTTGGATAAGAAAAATATATATCCTGTTATTATTAGTGCTAACCTTTCAGCTGAGGAAGAAGAGAAATTACTTGATGTGCTTAAAGCTCACCGCAAGGCTATTGGTTATTCTCTTGATGATCTTAAGGGCATAAGTCCAGCTCTATGTATGCATAAAATTAATTTGGAAGAAGATGCTAAACCTGTTGTTGATTTCCAACGCCGTCTACATCCAAAAATGAAGGAAGTGGTAAGAAAGGAGGTAATTCGACTCATAGAGGCTGGTATTATTTATCCTATAGCTGATAGTAAATGGGTTAGTCCTGTTCATTGTGTTCCTAAGAAAGGTGGAATTACTGTGGTTCCTAATAAAGATGATGAACTTGTTGCTCAACGTACTGTTGTTGGTTATAGAATGTGCATTGATTATAGAAAATTAAATAAAGCAACCCGTAAGGACCATTATCCATTGCCCTTTATTAATCAAATGCTAGAGATATTATCTAAACATTCTCACTTTTGTTATTTAGATGGGTATTCAGGCTTCTCTCAAATTCCAGTTCATAGTGATGATCAGGAAAAGACCACTTTTACTTGCCCATATGGTACATTTGCTTATAGGAGAATGCCTTTTGGTTTATGTAATGCGCCTGCTACTTTTCAGAGATGCATGAATGCTATATTTTCTGATTATATTGAAAAGATAGTGGAAGTCTTTATGGATGATTTTTTCGGTGTATGGTACTTCTTTCGATAATTGCTTATTCAACCTTAACAAAGTTTTGCAGCGTTGTGAAGACCAACACCTTGTTCTTAATTGGGAGAAGTGTCACTTTATGGTAACAGAGGGAATTGTTCTTGGGCATCGTATTTCTGGAAGAGGAATAGAAGTTGACCCAGCAAAAATTGAAGCTATTGAGAAATTACCATATCCAAGAGACATCAAAGGTATAAGAAGTTTTCTCGGTCATGCAGGTTTTTATCGTAGGTTCATTAAAGATTTCTATAAAATATCAAAGCCTCCAACCAATCTTTTGCAAAAGGATGTTCCGTTTTCTTTAAATGATGATTGCATAGAATCCTTTAATGTTTTAAAGAAAGCCTTAATAACTGCACCTATTATTCAACCTCCTGATTGGAACTTGCCCTTTGAAATTATGTGTGATGCTAGTGATTATGAAGTTGGAGCTGTTTTAGGCCAAAGGGTTGATAAGAAATTGAATGTTATTTACTATGCTAGTAAAACACTAGATGGTGCTCAAAGAAATTATGCTACAACTGAAAAAGAATTTTTAGCGGTAATATTTGCATGTGATAAATTTAGATCTTACATAATTGATTCAAAAGTCACTGTGCACTCTGATCATTCTGCTATTAAATATTTGATGAATAAGAAAGATGCTAAGCCTAGGCTAATAAGATGGGTACTTTTGTTGCAAGAATTTGATTTACACATAGTAGATAGGAAAGGAGAAGATAATCCCGTAGCTGATCATCTTTCTAGAATGGAAAATATACCTGATGATACTATTCCTATTAATGATAGTTTTGCTAATGAACAACTTGCCCTTGTTACTGTTTCTAGTGATAAAGTTGCATCTCCTTGGTTTTCTAATTATGCAAATTTTATTGTTGGGAAAGTTATGCCACCACAATTTACTTACCAGCAAAGAAAGAAATTCTTTTATGACCTTAGACATTATTTTTGGGATGATCCATTCTTGTATAAGAAAAGTGTTGATGGCATTATTAGACGTTGTGTACCTGAGCATGAACAGCAGGCTATTATAATAGATTGTCATGACAGTCCCTATGGAGGACATCATGCAGGAGATCGTACTGCAGCAAAGGTATTACAATGTGGTTTTTATTGGCCTACTCTATTCAAGGATTGTGCTGAATATGTTAAAACTTGTGATAAATGTCAAAGAGTAGGAAACATTGGTAGAAGGAATGAAATGCCTACGAACTATACATTACCACTTGAACCATTTGATGTGTGGGGTTTTGACTTTATGGGACTATTTCCTGCATCTAGTACAAAACATACTCACATTTTGGTTGTTGTTGATTATGTTACAAAATGGGTAGAAGCAATTCCTACTAAGAGTGCAGACCATGCCACATCCATGCAAATGCTTAAATAAATTATTTTCCCTAGATTTGGTGTTCCTAGATTTTTAATTACTAATGGTGGATCTCATTTTATGCATGGTGTTCTTAGAAAAACATTGGCAAAATATAATGTTAATCATAGAATTGCATCACCCTATCATCCTCAAACTAGTGGACAAGTTGAATTAAGTAATAGGGAAATTATACTTATTTTAGAGAAAACAGTAAACAGAGCTAGATCTGATTGGCCACTTAAAATTAATGATGCATTGTGGGCTTATAGAACTGCTTATAAAAATCCTATGGGTATGTCTCCTTATAAAATGGTTTATGGAAAAGCATGTCATTTACCCGTTGAATTAGAACATAAAGCTAGATGGGCTATTAAGAAATTAAATTTTGATTTAAAAACAGCGGGGGAGAAGAGATTGCTTGACCTAAATCTATTAGATGAATGGAGGAATGAAGCATATGAAAGTGCAAAATTGTTTAAAGAGAAAGTTAAAATTTGGCATGACAAGAAAATTAAAAGAAAGGAATTTAAAGTAGGTGATCAAGTCCTATTGTACAACTCTCGTTTTAAGTTTTCTGCAGGGAAATTAGCTTCAAAATGGCAGGATCCATTGGTAGTACAGGAGGTATACCGTTCGGGGGCCATCCGTCTTCACAGTGATATGAAAGGTAAACCTCATGTGGTCAATGGACAACGCCTAAAAAATTATATTGCAGGAAAGAGCTTCATAGGAACCATCGAGGAGATAAAGTTAATGACACCGGAGGAGGTAATTGTAAGGGATCCTGCAGTTTCAGAAACCCAAATTCAATAATTTACAATTATTGTGTTTGGAAGTTTCTCGGAATTGCGTGAAAACTTACGGAACTCATTTTTTATGGAAATTAACGTGTGGGACAAGAAAATTGGAAGGAATTGGACCTCGAGGGGGAAAAGAGGACCCCACACGCGGCCAGATTCCTTGGCCGCGTGGAGGTACCCCTTTTCCACCTCGGAGTCCTGTTCTGTCTCGTTTTCGACTCCGACGCTTCGTCTTACCCCAAAAACCGTCAATATATATCCCCTTTTGTCGATCTAATCCCGCACCGATAGTTCTCGCACGATCTTTGTTTTGTCTATTCTGTCTGTCAGGTTTTCCAAGCCATGACTTCGGGAGACTCCTACCAATGCACCTCCATGGACGATGATGATGATGAGCTTGAGGGCAACAGCCCCACATCCATCCACTGGAGGAATAGGAAGAGGAAGGACTACTCGGATGACGAGGACGTGGAGCTTCGCGAGATCATGGATGAAGAACCTGACGAGGAAGATGACGAGGCCATCTTCGACATACCACCTCTTGCAACAGCACCTCCATCACCAATCCCTGTTGCTGGCGTACGGGTGAACATGTCTTTTGGAAACAAGAGACAGTCCGCACGTATGAGCACCGGAGGGAAGGCTCCAAGGCACTCACTTGCTAGCAAAAACGCAGTTTCTCCTCTTATTGACAGGGAAACTCCCACTGAGAAGGATTGCACTGGAGATTGGGATCACCTTATTCCCAAGAAGAAAGCACCAAACCCGGAGTGGAAAACTCCCAAGGAGACGGTGGAGAAGGACCCCATGGAAAGGTTGGGAAAAGCTGCAGGAGCATTTGAGCAAGCCTATAACCTCATGATGCGCATCATTGGAGAGCTTGAAGACAACTATGAAGAGAAGAAGAAGAAAGAGTGGTGGGCTGAGTACGAGAAGAAGGGAGAATGAAGAAATTACCGCAACCATCTAAGCTTGGGGGAGTTTCACCTATCCCCCGTCTTTTATCAGCTTTCTCATGTCTATCTAGTTTTGGTGTGTCTTGCTTTTATTATCTAGTTATCGTTTTCGTTTAGGCTTGAGTGAGCTCATTGAGCATTATCATGCATCCCCGTCTTATGGTTTATCAATGAATAATAAAGTATGGTGTCATCCATGATTCCCTTGTTTTGGGGATTTATGGGTAACACTCATGCAAATGAGCATGGCATATTTATAGGTTTCAATCACATCTTGCCTTGAAATTAATTAACTTGAGTGTGTTGGACAATTGTAGAATTATCTCAATATGACATAAATCCACTATCTATCTATTAGCTTAATGGCTATTCCGAGCATGTTCACCATGTTATAGTTTCATTTATGCTCTAAATTAAGATGCTTATGTTATTAATTGGCATGGGCTGAATTTGGGATAAGACTCTCACGAACTTTTGAATGCACACATTTATTTCTATTGCACTTAACAAACATGACCCATTAATGGGAGCTAAAAGTTTTGTGCTTGACAAGGATTTTGGTTGGGAGTTGGCTAACACGTGCATTACGTGAAAAGCTTTCAACGTTGCACAAAGAAATTTTATATTTAGTTGATGTCATGTGCTTTTGTTTTTGGACTCCTACCATGCCGAAATGAAATAGAGGAATAGTAAGTTTTGATGAGTAAGTATATATGACTTGAGAAATTGCATTGGGCCGCTAACCCAAGCCATGCTTGATCATGGTGGAAATTTACTTACAGCTAGAGTGAACTCTACAAACACATCCTACAATAAAATAAGAAGCTATGCATATAGTGAATGAAATAAAAAAGGATGATGAGTCTACTCCATTTGTTCATCTTGTTATTGTGACATGGGCTGGTTTCTATGTCATGGGGCAAGAGGTACCTCTTTGCAATTCTCTATGATGTCATTAATACTTATTATGATTGTACAAATCTTATTAGGAATCTTAAGTTGAGTAATCATGGAGTAGGTTTTCACACTCACGGGGCATGAGACATTCAACCAACACCTTGTCAACCACATTACTTCAACATTCATAAGTTAAGATGCTAATGATAAAGGGGCAATGAGAGTCTTAGCCCCATGGATGCCACATTACAATTAGTAATTTAAGATGAATAGTTTGGAAACTAAATGAGACTTGATCATGTTTTACCTCTACTCATTTATCTTTCTCCAAATTAAAGAGTATAATTCGATTGTCCAACATACAATGGTTATTTGCTTTCAAAAGTATGGGGTGTTTGCTAGAGCTTGGAATATGTTATCCTTATGTGTATGAGTTCTATTCATTCATCTTGCATTATAACTGAACATGATGATGATACAATGCCCGTATTTATTTATCAACCATAAGTCCATTGATGCATTTAATGATCTATGTCCTTATTTACTCGAGGACGAGCAAAGGTTTAAGCTTGGGGGAGTTGATACGTGCATTTTATATCATCATTTATACCCTCCATATAGGCATTATTGGGATGTTTTATCAATGTTATGTCATTGTTTTGCATGTTTTAGATGATTTTATGGGACTTTCCTACAAAGTCCCTATTTTTGGTATTTAATTTCTGGGTTTCAGAAAACACTTGTTTTCATGTTTTTGATATTTCAGGAGCTACAGGTATCCAAATTGCGAAAGGAAAGAAACCCTGTCAGTTTTCTTCGGGAGAAAGGCCGTGGGCACAAGACACAAAGGAGGAGGGCCAGGAGGCCCAAAAGGGGGTAGCCCACGCGGCCATATTCCCTGGCCGCGTGTGGGGCCCCCAAATGGGCCCACATCACCTCCTCCCCGAGGTCTTTTTGCTGACGACTCCGTCTTCCCTGAAAAGGGAACACCCTAATTTTCCCGAGACGAGACGGAGCCGCCAGGGCGGCGAAACTCTCGAAACTCTCCGCGGGGGAGACAGATCCTGCTACTCCGGAGCTCCGGAGAAGGGGGAAATCATCCCCATCTTCATCCCCATCTCCTCCTTGGCGTGGGAGGAGGCATCTCCATCACCGTCCTCACCAGCACCTGCATCTCCACCATCACCATCACCGTGATCTACTCCGTTCCCCTCATAGTTTGATCATTGCTACACCCTAGATACGTGTTATTGTACTCTGTTGCATGTTTGGGATTGAGTACTTGTCATTATTTGGTGGTGGATCCATTGTTTCAGTTTGTGTTGTACCACATATGTCACCATACATGATCATGTTTGCACGTTGTGAGTAGTTCCCGCATGTTCCTGAGGGTATAGGATGAATTGGCAATGATTTGTTACATAAGATGAGTTGTTATTTGGTCTAGTATTTATCTTTTATGTGATTCTATGATGGTGTAGTACGAACGTCGACTGTACAACACTTCACCTACATGGGCTCATAGGAGAACACCGTAGTGTAGTGACGTGATGATGTCTTTAGGTGACAGGAACTTGAGACAGAGTCGTTGAATTGCATTATGAGGGTACTTGTATCGGGGACCTTAGAGCATAAGGCTATGGTGGGACATCATGTCTTAATAATTCTCGTGCTGTCATTTAATTGGCAACGTGATCCATCATAAGGGGTGATAGTTTATTTATTTAGCTATTCCTATTTGTGGCTCCGTCCGAAGAAGATTAAAACTAGACAAGATATAAAAACATGTTATGCAATGAATCACTATGCCAGCTAAATCCGTGCAGCCCTCGAGAACGTTTTCCACATATAAGACACAAACACACACTTGAGCTTGTCCTCTTGCGCATTAGAGGATTGGGCTTTGTCTCTCATTGAGACCTACTAGTTGCTGCAATTTACTTTCCGCATTTTACTTTACTTGCACTACACAATTAAAACACAAAAACACATGTTTCTTTTGTTATTCCTTTGCTATTCTACTTACCAGTTCCTTCTACTTCTCGTGGGTTCGACAACCTTTCTAATTCGAAAAGTACTACAATTGATCTCCTGCACTTGGGAGCCATCACCTGGGTGTCGCTCGAGAGCGAGGAGGAGATGAAGGGAGAGGGGAGCGCGCGGGTGCGCGTGTGTGGTCTGGTCTGGCTCGACCAGGCCAGTGGGTTGGGTTCAACCCTAAATAGGTTGACCCACCTGTCAGCCCAATGGGCAAAATGGTCATATGACCAAATTCTTTAATAAAAGAATTATAAAGATTATAGAAAAATAATAAATAAGATTCTACAAATGTCAAACAATTACAATATAAATAATTATTAATCCAATAAAGTTTTCGTGTATAAAAAAAATTAAGAATAATAATACAATAATACTTATAATTTTAAATAATAAAGTCATAATAAAAACCTTGATTTAGAATAATTCAATCAAATAAGATTATATCTTCTCAAAACCTAATTCAATACTTAATCATTTCAAAACATTCCAAAATATATGTTTTCTGAGAAAACAACAAGTACATAATTAATTAAGTTAATAAATATAAAATAAAAATAATATTAATTATAATAATAATCATGAACTCTGAAAATAATGAATTCACAAACAAATCAATTATTACAAAAGGCTTAGTACACCCAAATGCTCATTGAATTTAAAAAAATGCATACATCTCATCATTATGCATAATAGCATCATTTGCTTCTTTAAACATTGTCTTTTTACCAGACAATGATGGTGTTTTGTAGAACAAGAAAGTCGGGATCTGCTCCAAGCATCAGACTTCATTACCTGTCCATATCAAGGCAAGTTCATCACTTTCTCATGTCCTTTGAACTATCTCATAACAACTATTTTCAAAACCTTATCATAATACCACCTCCGCTCAAAAGAATGCATGATCCTACTTTTATAATAATATGACGAATTGAATGTCTATCCGAGTGGTAGTGTTCTGTTTGGTGGGAGGATGGAACCATGGTAAAATAAATAGGCCAAAGGAAGGTTCCATCTGCAGGGGAAAGTATTACCTAGAATTAATCACCACTGCCGTCAGAATTCTTGCGCCGTAAATACCGCGTTGACCATGGGTCTTCTATGGGGGGAGTAAGTCAGTTGCGATCTTTTCTCGTTCGCATGTCAACGGGCTGCCAGAGACGTACGCTGTAGGTCTTGCGAGACTACATGCACATGGGTGGGATCCCTTAATTCTCACGGACTATGGGGTCTATGATGGTCTGCCAGGGGCGCCTAGATATCCATCGTGAGGAGTGGAATCAGGGGTTCAACCTGCTGGTGGAAATGGGTGGGCATGCGTTGTACGGAGAAGCACGGTTTGGCTTGGACCAACAACCGGGCCCCACACCTGAGTGGGAGTGGACAGGATCGCGTGTCTGGTTGTGCAACATGGTCTTTGTCGCCCATGGGTAAAGTAACGCACCTCTGCAGAGTGTAAAATAATGTGGCATGTTACCCCTTGTTCCGGGTTGGAACTGCGAACGCCGCAGGTACGGATGGCAATGGGGCCCCGAAACCCGCAAACCCGACGGGTACCCACCTTAAATGGGGAGGATTTGGTAAAATGTTCGACCCGCCTGGTCTAATGGGGCGGGTATGGGGTGACAAACCCGTACCCGCATACCCGCAGACCCGCTCTAAATCCTAATCATATTCCTAACCACACGTCCACGAGCTATGGACCACAAACCTCACACATCACATGGACGCGTTGAAATCTGGAATTCCGGAGATAATACATGTACACACGTGTCTATTCCCACCAACCTCATCCCAATATTTCATTGTTTTATTCCCCACATGTGTCGGTGTCGCTCCTTAAATGGGTACCCGTTGGGGCCCCGAACCCGGCCGGGTCGTGGGTATGGTAAGAAATGAGACCCGACAAGTTAAATGGTGCGGGTATGGGGGGCGCCGACCCGGCCCCGAACCCGGTGGGTGCCATCCGGAGCCGCGGGAAAGGTAACTCCATGAAGTTCTAGTCCTGTGAAGACTGGCGGGCATAGTTTTCAGTATTAAAAGCAATCTCTTGAAGAAAGTTTGACAAAACTTTGCATATGTCTAGACTCTTTAGAGTCGAGGACCGTAGTTAGTGCATCAATTACTTATGTACTTAATGAACTTGCTGAGTAACGCTCGTTACTCATTCAATCCCGTTTGACCCCCTGCTTAGGCTATGATTACTTAGAGGAAGCATCCTTCAATATCCTCGGAGGCCAAGACGACATCTTCTACGAGGAGCCGGACCTCTCCGGAGGAGTAGAAGGAGTCGACTACACCATTCAGTATGGAGTTGACCCCGAGGGGGTGAGTCTGACTAGGTTTAGCCTAGTCTGAAATAAATACTTATCACGGTCGAATCGAGCAGCCATGGACTCTATTGATGGCTGTTGAGTTCCCGTGTTAGCACCTGCTTTACTTTCAGTTGTCATTCTAACTTCAATAATGGGATGAACTCATCATGAGCTCATCCTCTTGTCAGCACATTTTGTTTTGTAATATATTTGTTGTATGACAATCAGTCCTGCAGTGTTTCTGTTGTACCACCCTGAGGGATGTAATATTTGCGGAACGGTGTTCTGTGAGTGTTATATCAACGACTAGCGTACTACAACATGCAGTGGTATGCTGGGTCACCACAATACTCCAGAGCAAGAAAATACTGGCCATTGCCTCAAGAAAGGGAGCCCATGTACCTCTACCTAGCCGCAACAAATCAAGTGGTGAGCACAGTACTTGTAGTCGAGCGACCAGGGGAAGGAAAGGCATATGGGGTACATAGGCCAATCTACTACCTCAGCGAGGTATTGTCACCGTGCAAGCAACGATACCCCCACTAGCAGAAACTCGCGTATGGGGTGGTCTTCATAGCCCGCAAGCACAAACACTACTTTCAGGAGCATACCGTCACGGTGCTAAACGACGCATCACTCGGTACAATCATGAACAACCCCATGGCATCGGGAATAATCGCGAAGTGGAGCATTGAGCTGGGCGCCTGAGACATCATATACACAGGGCAAAACGCTCTAAAGTCCCAGGTGGTAGCAGATTTCCTCTCTGAGTGGACAGAGCTTCAAACCCCAGGGCCACCCGAGTACACAAGAGCATGGATAATGTACTTCGACGGATCGAAGAGAAATGAAGGGGCTAGAGCCAGAGTGATCCTCATACCGCCGAGAGGAGACAAGCTCCAGTATGTCCTGCGGCTTGACTTCCCCTCGACGATCCAGCATCCAACAACGACGCAGAATACGAGGCGCTCCTACACGGCATGAAGATGGCGATCGCCTGCGGAGCCACTCGAATGATAATATATGGAGACTCCAATATTATCGTGCAGCAAACGATGAAGATGTGCGATGCTATCGCGGATAACATGATCGCTTATCGCGACATGTACAACCTACTCGAAGGAAGTTTCAAGGGATGCGAGCTGAAGCACATCGCGCGATCAAGCAATGAAGAAGCAGACAGACTGGCGAACATAGGATCCACAAACGCCCCTGTTCCACCAGGAATCTACTTCAAGAAAATAAGCAAAAGATTAGTCAAGCTCAAAAAGCCAGCAGAAACACCCGCAACAGCGGAAACATAAGCCAGCCCGCAAATTGCCCTCATCGAGCTCACTCACAACATCTCAAGGCAAGTTTTCTTGGTCGAGCCAACCTGGACGCAGAAATATCTCGATTACTTTTCCAATAAACAGCTCCCAGCAGACATTTGCAAGGATGGACAGATAGTACGACGCAGCAAATCCTTCCGGGTGATCAAAGGAGAGCTATACAAGCAAAGTATATCAAGAGTAATCCAAAGGTGCATTGCACCCGAGGATGGGAGAGAGCTGCTCCGCGACATACACCAAGGCGACTGCGGACACCATGCAAGCTGGAGACCAATCGTTGGAAAAGCTTTTCGGGCAGGATTCTACTGGCTCACGACAGCCAGAGACGCTAAAGATCTCGTCGACAGATGCAACGCCTGCCAAAAGTTCGCGCCCAAGCCACACGCACCGGCCATAGAACTCGACATGATCCCTATCGCCTGGCCCTTTGCTCAATGGGGGCTCGACATGGTGGGACCTCTGCGGAAATCAACACCTGGAGGATACACCCACCTGCTGATAGCAGTTGACAAATTCACGAAATAGATAGAGGCTATACCAGTCACATCACAGCACGTCGAGTGCGCCGTGAGATTCCTCGACTCCATCGTATGCAGATTCGGTGTCCCACACAACATCATCACAGATAGTGGAACCAACTTCACAGCCAAAGAAACTCAGGACTTTTGCAAGGAAAGGGGGATAACTCTCAGCTTCGCCTCGGTAGCTCACCCGCAAACTAACATCCAAGTCGAACGATCCAACAGATTAGTTTCAGCTGGCCTAAAGAAGCGGCTACTTACTCGGATACACCCAGCATCAGGGCATTGGGCCGAAGAACTACCATCGGTGTTATGGAGCCTGCGAACAACACCAAATCAATTGACAAACTACACGTCATTTTTCATGGTATACGGAGCTGAAGTTGTGCTACCTGAGGACGTCAAGTTCAGCGCTCCACGAGTCGTCGCGTACAGAGAAGAAACCTCCAACAAGGCACTCGCAGAAGACGTGGACACGCTGGATGAGATCTGGGACATCGCACTCGCCAGATCAGCAGTTTATCAGCAATCGTTGCGCAATCACCACAGTCGCCGCATATGTCAAAGATCTTTCGTGGTAGGCGACCTGGTGTTGCGACTCAAGCAGAAAGAAGGACACAAGTTGGAGCCACCATGGGAAGGGCCCTTCATCATACACGAAGTTATCCCAGGAGGCGCCTACCGCTTGAAAAATCCAAACACAGGTGGCATCTATTCCAACCCATGGAACGTGGCGCTTCTCCGCAAGTTCTACCCCTAGGATTTCATCCCCTACTCGCAAGAAATAAGGTTGTACCAGCCACATTGTAGCCCGAGAAAATACATGTCTTTTCAGCCATCGCAATAAAAACATGGTTTCTCAACCATAGCTGCAAAGACTATACAGTCGCAATTTCCATTTTTTCTTTTTTTTGTTTTACATGCTAAAGGTCACACCCTAACACACAGGAGCTACACCAAACTGGCATCAACAAAATCTTCGAGTACTCGCACTCGATGAATTTTTTTACAAGGTAACAAGGTACACACCTTATGAACACCTTAATCGATTAAAACATACAAGGTCACAAGGTACACACCTTAACACACCTTAAAAACCACAACATACAAGGTACATACACCTTAAGAATCTACAACTATTGCCGAGCAGCCGCCTCTTGAACCAATCGCTCGGTCTCCGCCGCAGTTAGTCGAATAATCTGCTCTGGAGCAGGACACACAACCTCATAACGAGGAACAAAATCTACACGTGGCCCTCGGGTGTGAGGGAGCCTCTTCACAGAATTGAAGTTAACCTCAGATTGCCACAAACGCACGAAGGCGAGCGCCACCTGAGCACCACAGATGAGCTGCTGGCGCACACAATCGCGAACATCCCCCACCCGACGGAATAGCCTCAACAGGCCACTCAAGCTATCCGGAACAACGCCGAAAGGGTAGAACGCCTGATGGATTGAAGCAAAGGCCTCTAGGAAGGATTCTACCAAAAGCTGAGCCTAGCCCGCCCGGTACTGAAGAGTGGCCAAAATAAAACCACGGCTGCGGTCAGACCAGAAATTACTCGCGTGAGGGTTAGAGCTGCTTGATTCCTGAACAACACGATTTTCCACCTAGTGGCCCTCGCACGCCCCATCAGGTTCAACAACTGCATGAATAGCAAAAGTGTCAAAACACAAGCAACAACATGCAAAAAAAGCACATGGGGGCTCGTGGGACTTATAGAGCATGCCCTTTGCAACGCTGGCCACCTCCTCCATCACAAATTGCTCGCGATCTGCAGCAAGTTTCTGCTTCAACTTAGCAACATCTGCCACGCCTCGCAAAGCCTTGAGCTTACGCTCGCCATCCGTGACACGGTCACGGAGTGAAGCGAACATATTGGGAGCCGCAACCACCGGCTTAGTCGAAGTAGCAGCTCCACTCGATGAACCTCCGTCGGAGCCCACAACCTGGAAAGAACAACGAAAATTTAGAAGACATGATAATATCCCACTCGATGATGCACCACCAAATATCTTCGAATGCTCGGGGGCTACTCACATCGGGAGAATACAAAGTAAGGCGTAATAATATAACGCTGACACTTTCAAAAACATCTCGATTGGACAAAACAAAGTAAGGGAATAATCTAAGGAACTACAGAGGTAGCTCCACTGCAGCATGCTGTCCTTTTCACCTAGCGCGGGAGACTACCCCGGAAAGCATCTTCGCAAGCTCCTTTGCACGGTCACCAAAAGTACTGATCGCTACCTTTTTGCCCAGCGGGTCTCGTGGAAGCTCCGAGAACACCTTCTCCAGGTCACCCGAGACGCCATGCGCCAGGGCAAACTGAATAGCCGTCTTGGCCCCGCACTCGGTCTACGCAAGGGAGTACTCCTGGAGGGGATCATCCTCGCTTAGGAAAACTTTTAGGAGGCCACTCGGAGTAGGCGGAACATGCGCATCCACAAGCAGACGTTCGTGCAGCCGTGTTAGTACTTGGGTAGCATCGTGGATGAGGAAGCAGGCCTTGTTCGCGTGCTCCTGCAGCTGGGTGCACGAGTCAGAGAGGGTGTTGCATCGCATCTCTCCGGGCAGCTCCAACCCAACTCCAATGTGTCTAAAACGGAGACAGAACAAACTTCAGGAAAAGAAGACAAGCCACAGTCCAAGGAAGTTAAAACGTGACTCACCAGCAAGTTTTTGGGCCAAGGCACGGAGGACGCCGACCAGATCATTGTCGTGCTTCACGCTCGCCTCCTCCAGCTGCTTCAGAGCTTCCTGGGCTTCCGCAAGACTGTCGATCGAGCGCTTGCGCGTCGACTCCAACTTCTTCCGGGTGGACTCAAGCTCCATCTCAAGGGCTTTCACCCGAGAGGAAGCCTCTGTCTTCTCAGACTTCAAGCGGCTAATCTCATCTGTAATACAAAAGACGCGATTAAAACAACAATCGCAACCAGGAAGAAACGGTGAAGGCGTAAGGTGCGTGCCAGCTTACTTTGAAGGGAGAGGACATCCTGGACGAGCTGGTCGCGCTCCCCCCAAACAGAAGCGCAATCCGCCTCGGCCGAAAGAACTCAGCGCCCAAAAGCAGCGAGGGAATAAAGAAGGGCCTGCAAAAATCCCGAGCAGAAGTTAGAGAGAAATCGTTTGAGCCTATACACGACTGTACACAGTCAAGTATAGCCTCGGGGGCTACTCCCATATGGAGCACTGCTGTGCACCCGATGAAAAACAAAATGAAGAAACAGACCAGAAAAGAAGAATCTCGACTTGAGTCCATGGCAAACGGCAAGCAATTGACCATAGACTCAGGGTCTACTCCCATTGGGAGCACGACCGTGCACCCGATAAAGGAAAAACAAGCAAGGCAGGCCGTAAGAAAGAAAAACAGGCTTTACCTTGCCCTGAGCAGTAGACAAAGGATCCGCCGAGCTAGCCGAGACCTCCCGGCTCGTTGACACTCCAGCATCTACAGGCCGTCCACCCGCAAAGCTGGGCATCTCGTACTCCAGAACTTCAGTCGCCTTTGCTGGGCTCGGAGGTCCTCGAGTGAGGTCTGCAGCTGGGATGGGATCCGTGGCGGCCTCCTTCCTCTTCACGGATGGAATCAAAGAAGTAAACTGGCATGTGCTGATGGTCGCAAGACTGCTGCAGAAGATAAAATCAGAAAAGAAAAGACGGAAGAAAAGGAAGAAAGTTCACGACAAAGGGTAGAATCTGTGGCACTTACTCATCCTCATCATCATCATCATCAAGGCTGTCGGGATTCCAGGCGGTGGAGATCTTCGATTGACGAATCACGTGAGGAAGCACGTTAAGAGGGGTCACCCAAAGAGGCTCAATTCCCTCAATGGGATCATCACCTAAGGAATTGTCCTTAGAGGTGACTTCCTCCTCATCCTGCTTGCGGCGCTTGCGGTGATGAAGCTGCTCGTTGTCCGATTCTTCCTCTTCCTCCACATCGTCCCGTTCCGAGCCCGAACCAGCATCCGCTACGCTGGTCTTGGGAGGGGCTTCAACGTTACTCGCCAAAAGATCTGAGACATCGTCTATAGAAATTGGCGGGTAGCACGTTGCCACGCTCTGACTCTACAGAAGCAAAGAGAAAAAGAAGAAAAGTTTTCAATCGACAAAAACACGAACTAGAAAGAACAAGAGGCGAAAGAAAGGAGCAAGGAACTCACCTCAGTCGGGGGAGGATTCCCTACTTCGAATGGGTTGCGAGGGCACGCCGAGTAGCCCTCTCCCTTCTTCAGATTGGTGATGGCCGCGATCTTCTTATCGAATTCAGCATTCGAAAGAATAGCATCGCATACGCGGCTCTGGTCGTCGACGCCCGTGTATTCCCACATGGTGGTCGACCTCTCCTGAAGGGGTTGGATCCTCCGGTGCAGAAACACACCCGCCAAGTGTATTCCGTTCAACGGGGTCCCCTGCTCCTTCTCCCGGAAGCGCGCCACCTTGGCGAGTAGAGGGGCGACGATCTTGCCTTCTTCGGCTGAGAGCGTGTGCAGCCAAGACTTCTGCCGCTTCAAAACGGCGAATAGATGGAACTCGGGGACGCCACCCGCGCTGTCGTCCACGACGTAGAACCATTTTCGGCTCCACCCCTGCGCCGAGTCGACGAAATACATCTCCATGTAGGGGATGTCCTTGTTCGCCTGGATCCCGAAGCCTCCGGTCCGCAGCGGCTCGCCCACCTTTTTGCCTGGTTGCACCCTCTCCCGAAAGATCCGCACTTTGAAGATGGCTTTCCAAAGCCCCCAGTGTGGACGGATCCCAAGAAAACACTTGAAAAACACGATAAAGCATGAAATGTGCTGAATTGCGTTCAGAGGAAGGTCGTGAAGCTGTATTCCATAGACATACAACAGCCCGACAAGAAATGGGTGGAGGGGGGAAGACAAACCTCGGGCGACATGCTTCGAGAAGACAACGCGCTCGGTGGAGAGGGGGTTGGGCATCTCCTCCTTCTTCCCGGACATGCACACACGCTTGGAGGTCTCTGAAGGAAGCAACCCCTCCCTCTGCATCTCGATGATGCTTTTCTTTGTGGTGTTCTCCGCGCGCCAGTCGCCCATCCTCTTCGCGGGGGCCGCCTCAGAAGCACTCGCCATGTCCTTGGAAGACGCCGTAGCAGTGCCGCGTTTCCTCGCTCCCTCCATTGGAGAGTGCTCGGTGCTCACGGAGAAGAAGGTGTGCGCGAGGAAGGAGGAAGATGAATAAGAGCGAGGAAATTTACCTTTTCCCTAAGGCATGGTACTTATACCCGAGGCAGAACAATCTGGGCCGTAGATCCACAAACATGGCATTCATCACAGCCGCCACGCGTGAAGCGGAAACGAGGAGGCGGGGGTAAGTTACCCCTGCACGATCTTTATGAAAAGATCGTGCGTATTTACAGCGTGCAACCAGCGGAAAAACCGGGACACGACCGATCGTTTCCGGTAAAAAAAGCCGACACGGTGGGCCCGCACGCTCTACCCCACTTCGTCACGTCCCATCGGGAGCAGTTGGAGCAATCGAGTGCGCGGTGACGTCACTGCGCACCTCACGACACGAAATCTCTTTCATACAAGCATCAAGACGCGAAATTTCTTTCGCATGGGCACCCTGACACGAAATATCTTTCGTATGGGAATTTCAACACGAAATATCTTTCGTATAAATACATTGACATGAAACTTCCTTCGTATAAGCCTCATAACGTGAAATCTCTTTCGCACAAGGCCAGGAAAAAGAAGTATATTCTCACTCGAAGAAATTCAGAAAGCAGCGCTTATAGTGCAATCAAGGTAAAATCGCAAGTGTGCGGCTCCTGCAACTCTACCTCACGATGTACTTACACATCTTTATCCTGGATCGTTCGGCCAACTAGGCAAATATGGATTCCTTATTCTTTCGAGTACGAAGGTAAGACCCAAGAATCTCTTCTGTGAGCCTGGAATCGCACTCAAGCTGCGTCCTCCGGTAAATTTTCCGTGTCAACAACACGAAGAAAAATCCTAGCAGACGCGCCGGGTACCCCTTTTAAAGGTTAAGTTCGACTCGATAAGACCTCCACGGCTCAGTCGCAAAGATCACCTCGCCGGATTCAATTCGGAGGTCTCGAAATCGTGTAGGCCAGAACTGTCTTTGCCCTAGATGCAATTAATTGGCCCTGATCTTTCGGGAGAGCCAAGCGACTGAGCCACACCCTTCTGTGAAATCAGCCAACACAAGGCACATTTACCACTCGATGCTCGAGTACGTGAGCGCGTCGCGCACAGGGTATACACCCTCAAAATCGGGCGATTGAATGACCAGTCGAAGAATCCAAGAACTAACTTTGAGTGCTTACCCGACTGATTATCAGTCGAATAAACACTCGGGGGATACTTACGTGGGGATGATTCCTGGACCTATCAGGTGAGCCTACCGAGTCCAAGGCCCAAGACCTAGACCCAAAGGCAGGTGCTATCCCGCGGTTCTAGAAGGCCCAATAGAAGCCCACCCGCAAGACTTGTGGGTCAAGAAGGAAAGCTCCTAGCGACCAAGAACTAGGGTTTGTAACGCCCTCCCCCCCCCCCCGGACACGGTTTGAGACCTAGCCACCTATAAAAGGCTAGGAGAACCACTAAGAGGGGAATCCAATCTACTTTGACCACCATAGCCATAAGCTCGAGACCAATCTCTCGGCTTGCGCATCCACCTTGTAATCGATCTATCGATAATACAGATCTCAAGAGCAGGAGTAAGGGTTTTACCTCTACGAGGTCCCCTAACCTGGGTAAAACTATGCCCCCTATTAGCCGACGATTCTCGCCAGCACCTACTCGTTCTCTTAATCGACTTGTTGATATGAGTAATCGACAAGAGGGTTAGTGAAACAATTAAAAATCCATTGAGTCTGTATGGCACAAGTGCTATTGGTACTTTTAAACATAAGATATAGCCACTGATGTTTCGTGAAGCAAAGAAATCCACTTGACACCGCAAAAGAGCAAATGCAAGAAAAATGGCAGAATCTGTCAAAACCAGAATAGTCTGTAGACCAATTTTTTTGAGGCACTTACTTTGCTCAGATCGAACAACTTAAAGAACAAAACAGTTGCGTAATTAGCTGAGGAATAAGCACAAGAAATTTTAGATAATTCTGATTTTTCTGTGTTTTTTACGATTTTTTACGGTGGACAGCAGAAATCTGTTTCCTGCGCAGAAATCCGAAAACCAACTCCAACTCTCGTCAGAAACCTTACTTGGCACTACTAAAACATGAAAATAAGGATACAAAGGAGTTGATACAGAAGTATACAACCCCTTGACTCAAAGAAAACAGAGAAAAACAAAGCAAAAAAAAAACCATGGGTTATCTCTCAAGAAGTGCTTTTCTTTAACGCCTTTTAGCTAGGCCCAGAAAAGTGGAATCAAGTATTTTCAAGTGAAGAAGCATCCAAATTGTAACTTGTTCAAATAATAGAATCAAAATACAACTTAATTCTATTTCTAGGAAAGTTTTCCATACATTTCTTGAGTGGGAACTGAAATTTAATATTCCCCTCTTTCATATCAATAACAACACCAACAGTTCTACGAAAATGTCTTCCAAAAACAATTGGACAAGACGCATTGCATTCAATATTCAAGACAACAAAATCAACCGGGAAAAGATTATTATTAACCATGGTAAGAGCATCATCAACTCTCCCCAAAGGTTTCTTTCTCACATTATCAGTAAGACGAATATCCAAATAACAAGGATCCAATGGTGGTAAATCAAGAATATCATAGAGTTTCTTGGGCATGATAGAGATACTAGAAAAAAGATCACATAGAGCATTGCAATAAAAATCATTCACTTTCATTTTAATAATAGGTTCCCAACCATCATCTAGCTTCCTAGTGTAGAGGCTTCACATCTTAATCCATCCTCTCTAATTTGTATGAGAGTATTTGTAATATGTTTTGTGAAAGCCATATTCATAGCACTAACATTAGGACAACTAGCAAGATTTTGTAAGAACTTAATAACTTCAGTTATGTTGCAATCATCAAAATCAAGATCATTTTTATCAAAGATAATTGGACCATTGTCTCCCATATTTCTAAAAATTTCAGCACTTTTATTAGGAACATTTTTAGCAGTTTCAGGCAGTTTTGCATTTTTAATAGCAGAATTGGGAGTGTTTCCAACACCAATTACTTTACCACTGATAGTAGAATGTTTTCTAGCATGAGAAGCTTCAGTTTTACTAGTGTTGGTAATGGTGCAAACATTACCTATATTATTCTTTCTAGCTATTTCATCTTCTTTTTCCCATCTAGCATGCAATTCAGCTAACATCCTAACATTATCATCAATTCAAATTTGGATGGAATTATTAGCAGCGAAAGGATTCTCATCTATGGTTTCAGTTTTAGCAGTCATTCTATTAATCAAACAAGATTGAGCTTCAGACATGGATGAAATAGAAGTTTGAGCATGAGCAATTTTAACTTGCAACCTAGATATTTCTCTATTTAAACTCTCAAGTTGATAGCTGATATTTCTTAGCATAACAAATTGTTCCTCCAAGGTTTTAGTAAATAGTTTATTTTCTCATATTGTTTTTGCATAAAGTCTTTAGTGGATCTTTCAACTTCTGAAATTCTTTCATTCTACATTCCATTTCTATCATTATTACAACTATTAAAAGGATATGGCCTATAATTGTTGCTACCAAAATTATTCCTATAAGCATTGGTGTTGAAATTGTTTTTTAATGAAATTCACATCAACATACTATTCTTGAGCAACCAAAGAGGCTAAAGGAACATTATTTGGATCAATAGGAGCATGGCCATTCACAAGAATAGACATAATAGCATCAAGTCTATCACTCAAAGAGGAGGTTTCTTCAATAGAATTTACCTTCTTACCGGTTGTAGCTCTCCTAGTGTGCCACTCAGAATAATTTACCATCATATCATCAAGAAGCTTTGTTGTTGCCCCCAAGGTCATGGATATAAAGGTTCCTCCAGCAGCTGAATCTAGAAGGTTTCTTGAAGAAAAATTCAGACCTGCATAAAAGGTTTGGATGATCATCCAAGTAGTCAGTCCATGAGTGGGACAATTCTTTACCAAAGATTTCATTCTGTCCAAAGCTTTAGCAACATGCTGATTATCAAGTTTCTTAAAATTCATAATGCTACTTCTTAAAGATATAATCTTAGCAGGAGGATAATATTTTCCAATGAAAGCATCTTTACACTTAGTCCAAGAATCAATAATATTTCTAGGCAAAGACAACAACCATTCTTTAGCTCTTCCTCTCAAAGAGATAGGAGAAACTTCAGTTTAATAATATCTCCATCTACATCTTTATACTTTTGCATCTCACATAGTTAAACAAAATTATTAAGATGGGCAGCAACATCATCAGTACTAACACCATAAAATTGCTCTCTCATAACAAGGTTTAACAGGGCAGGCTTTATCTCATAAAAATCAGCAGTAGGAGCAGGTGGAGCAATAGGTGTGCTAATGAAATAATTGTTGTTGGTGCTAGTAAAGTCACACAACTTAGTGTTCTCAGGAGTAGTCATTTTAACAAGACTAAAAGCAGGAATAAAACTACAGCTAGATTAAGAACTATTTTGTTTTTTTGTTTTTGATAAAGAGAAGCAAACAAGACAAAATAAAATATACTAAGCAAAACTAAAACAAAGAAAAGAGATTGGAAGTGAGAGACTCTCCTTGCAGAAATTCTCTTCCTCCCCGGCAACAGCGCCAGAAAACTTTGTTGATGGCGTGTAGTTGATGGGAGACTTCTTGTTGAGAGGACTTTGGAATCCCCGACAACGGCGCCAAAAAAACTTTGATGCAAACGTTGGTAAACCCCAAGTGGAAGGTTGTGAAGAGTGCAGCGGCAAGTTTTCCCTCAGAAAAAAACCAAGGTTGAATCGACCAGTAGGAGGACAAGCAATCTTTGAAGGTTGTTGTAGCTGAGGTGGCAGGGCGCACTACCGGTTCAGCAGAAACGTGGAACCTACACAACACAATCAAATCACTTTGCCCAACGTAGCAGTGAGGTTGTGAATCTCACTGGTTTTGCTGAACACAAAGAGGTTAAACGTATGGTGTGGAAAACAGTATGAAAGCAGTTGCAGCAGTATGAAAGCATTGTGAAAGCAGTAGGTGTTTTATCAGTATGAGGAAAATGGACTGGGGTCCACAGTTCACTAGTGGTGTATTTCCGTGGAAGATAAATAACATGTGTGGTGAACAAATTACAGCTGGGCAATTGTCAGAAATGAAGGCTGCACCGTAGTGCATATGCAAGACATAAAGATTACTATGTGATTCATGCGGGCATTACAACAAAATACATAGACCGTCATCCAACAGTATCTATGTCTAATAACCCACCCTCCGAATATCATACGAACAAACGTTGGGTATTAAGTTGCTAGAAACAGATTATCGCAGTAAGCAAAGTGTGTAATGTAAACAATGTATACTAGGTAAACACTGTTCTTTTCTCCCTAATGGCAATAGCATATCCTCCATCCGTCACGTTTCTATCACTCGAGCACAGATGCAAAGGAGGCATGAACCCACTATCGAGCATGAATACTCCCTATTGGAGTTACTAGCATCTACTTGGCCAGAGCATCTACTAATAACGGAGAGCATGCATGATCATAAATAACATATGCATGAAGATAACATGATAGATTGATAATCAGAAGACATAACATTCAACATTCATCAAATCCCAGCAAACACAACATGTAGCATTACATAAACATGATCTCGATCATGTGAGGCAGCTCACGAGATATAAACATGATGTACAAAGTGGAGAGAACAACCATCTAGCTACTGCTATGGACCCGTAGTCCAGGGATGAACTACTCACGCATCACTTCGGAGGAGGGCATGGTGGTGTAGACCCCTCCGGTGATGAATTCCCTCCCGGTAGGGTGCTAGGGAGCTCCAGAACTATCCCGATCTTGGGATGACGATGATGGCGCCCTCGGGTGTTTTTGGGAACGAAGTGGTATATCCTTAGGGTTTACGTCTCGGGGGGTATAAATAGGCGAAAGGGGAAAGGCGGTGGAGGCTGGGGGGCCACACCACCCCATGGCACGGCCAGGGGGCGTGCCGCCCTATGGTGTGGGCCCCTTGTGGCCCCTCTCCGGGTCTCTTCGGGACTCCGTGGAACCTTCGGGAATTCTAAGACTTCCGGGCTTCGAATTTTCCAATTCCGAGAATATTTCCAGAACAACTTTTCTGAAACTAAAAACAACAGAAAACAGGGAACTGGCTCCGTGGCATCTTGTCAATGGGTTAGTCTAGAAAATCGATAAAAATGACATAAAGTGTATAGCAAACATGTGGGAAACAATAAGAAAATAACATGGAACATCAGAAATTCAGAATACGTTTATGACGTATCAATCCTCCTGTCACTTGACACTTGAAAACTTCCTTGACACAATACATCTCATAACCTTTATTAGAGTGGTTAGTACTCAATAAAATAGATCCACTTGGGTTCTGTAATAACATAGTGCAAACACTCCAAATAACATTAGCTACTCTCACTAAGCTTTACTTATGGTTCTCCAATAAAAAAAGAACCGCCACTAAAGCACGTAAAGAGACAAATGCAAATAAAGGAAGAAATCTGTCAAAACAGAAATATGTGTAAAGATGAACATTTTCGAGATACTTAAGTACCTCAAATCAGACAACTCAAAACTAATAAAAGATCGATAAAAATATACGGCTTGTTTAAAAAAAAATATTGGATCAAAATACGTTCTGGTGATTTTTAATGGATTTTACAAGGAAGCACGGGGAATCTATTTATCGACAGCAAATCAAAACGTAACACTCGGAAATAATTAGAGGCAAGTATTGGCACAAAATGCAAATAAAAGGATAAGGGGAAGTTGTCACAGAGGATTTATTGTGACAACATAGTAAATGATGATCTCTTCAAACACACTTTCATCATTATAATTGTCATAAATAGGAGTTATATTAACAACATAGTAAATTTCCGCTTCATCATATGTATGAGGTATATTATGATCATACTCATTTTTCTCCTCTAGAGTAGGTGAACTAAAAGTATCATATTCATTTTGAAATGTATCATCATTGATAGAAATAGGATTTTTATACCCTCAATCTTAAAGATTTCCATTTCATTAGTATAAATAACATTAAAAGAATGCATACCAATAACATTTCTACTATCATGATTAACTTGCAAAGGATGTAGTTCTATAGCCTTTTTAAATCTTTCTTCAAACATTTCAGGACCAACTTCAAGATAATTTTGTAAAGTTCATAAATCTCGCGCATACTTTTATTGTTTTCTTCCATAAGCCAAATTAGTAAAATAAAAACAAGAAACAAAAAGATTCAATTGCAAGATCTAAAGAAGATAACTTCAAGCACTCAAGTCTCTGGCAATAGCGGCAGCAATAGCTTGATGTCTACTACTGATACGTCTCAAACGTATCTATCATTTTTTATGATCAATGCTATTATTATATCAATTGCCACCTGTTTTGTTTACACTTCATAACATTTTTATGCATTTTCTGGGACTAACCTATTAAGAGCAACTCTAGCAGTACCCCTAAAAGGGCCGGAACTGAATAATTCCGACGCTTTTAGGGGTTGCGTTCAGTTCCGAGGCCGTAGCAGAGCCCGAAAACTTGGCTCGGCCTGAAAACGCGGTAGCGCCCCCCCCCCCCCCCCCGGGAATACCCACTCCCAGCCCCTACTTATTCGGCACCGCAAGGCGTTTTCGGGTCCAACCCCCTCCCGAACCCTAGCCGCCTCCGCCGCGATTTCTCACCGCCCCTACCCCCGCCGGCGAGCGTTTAGAGTAGATCGTAGCTAGATCTCCCCTCACCACCGCCTCCCCCGCACTATGGATCCACAGGCCAACAACGCCGGCGCCTCCAACGGGAGGATTGCGTCCCCTCCTCGCCACGCACCACCCACGGCCACCGTGGGTGAGGCCGTGCCTCGCGTCAACGAGAACGGCCTCATCCACGGGCATTTGTCCCCAGCGCGTGGTTGGGGGGGCTTCTACCGCCCCAGTACGACATCGTCCCCCCCCCCCCCCCCGGTCGGCGGCGACGCTAGCACGCGTCCTGGCGGAGGACAGCGGCGACGAGGACCGCCCTCTCCAGTTCGTCGAGACCGATAAGGACCTCCTCCAGCTCGGGGTCCAGAGGAGCCTCCGTCACGCGCACCGCCAGGCGATTCGACAGCGCCGCTACCAGGCGCACGTCGAGGACTTCAACGGCCGTCAGCTCCAGCGCGGCCTCCGCACGGACGAGGAGACGCATGCGAAGAAGCGGGAGTGGGAGGGCATTGCGGCAGCCCAGTTCCAGCCAGCCGCCTCCTCCAGCTGCTCCTCCAGCGACTCCAGCGGAAAGGACTGACGACGGCGCGACAACGTGAAGAAGAAGAAGCCCCGACGAAGTAGAAGCCGTGCATTTTGGCCCTACTAGTTGTAGGTGCGGCGATGAACCCTAGTTCATCGCCGCCTTTTTATTTAACCCTACTGTGTATTTTGTAACTCCGACAGGGATCAGCGAGTTCCCGCTTTTTAATCTATGAAATGTTCATTCAGTGAATGTTCAGTTCATCCGTCTGCAACTCCGGTGAATTTTCAGTTCAGTTATATGGGTTCTGCTAGCATCTCTCCCTCTGCAACCCGTAGAAGCAGGCAAAACGCGAACTGAAAAGCGTTTTTTCGGTTCGCGTTTTAAGGGCTCTCCTAGAGTTGCTCTAACAAGATGCCACAGTGTCAGTTCCTGTTTTCTGTTGTTTTTCTCTTTCACAAAAGCTAGTCGCAAAATATTCTCGGAATTGATATACGCACATAATACACAAGAAGACTCCAGAAGCCCGAAGGGAAGGAGCAGCCGACCCAGGAGGCGACCACGCCACACTAGGGCGCGGCCCACCGCTGGCCGGCACCCTCCTGCGGCGTAGGACCCTCGAGTGGCCACCAATGCCGCCATTTCGCCTATATATTCCTTCTGCCCCGAAAAACCTAAATATTCCATGAAACATCCAGACTCCGCCGTCGTCGTCAAGCCTAGTTCGGGAGGGTTCTGAAGCTCTTCTCGACACCCTGCCGGAGAGAGGAATCTTCACCGGAGGGATCTACACCGCCATGCCTGCCTCCAGAGTGATGTGTGAGTAGTTCATCCTTCCACCACGGGTCCATAGAAGTAGCTAGATGGTAGTCTCTCCACTTTGTGTTTTCATGTGTAGATCTTGTGAGCGACCCTACATGATCAAGATTATCGTTATGTAATGCTACATGTTGTGTTTACTGGGATCCAATGAATATTGATACTATGAGAAAGTTGTTTATTTATCCATGTGTCTATGTTGTTTATATCTTGCATGCTCTCCGTTGCTAGTAGATGTTTTGGCCAAGTAGATATTTGTGACTCCAAGAGGGAGTATTTATTCTCGATAGTGGGTTCATGCCTCCAGAAATCAGCATTCGAGTGACTGAAACGTGCACGGTTGTGGATGTGCTGTTGCCACTAGGGATAAAATAATGATGCTTAGTCCACGTGTCTTGTGCATTGTTTCAATTACACACAATACTTCATGCAATAATCTGTTGTTTACAACTTAATACTGGAAGTGATGCGGATGCTGGCCCAAAGGTGGTTTATTTAGGCATAGATACGCTGGATAACAAGTCTATGTACTTTGCTGTAATGCCCTGTTAAATATTATAGTGAACATCTTGTCATATATTGCATTTTCATGCCTTCATTATTTGCCAATTGCCTATCTGTAATTTGTTTACCCCATATGATAGAAATATTTATGGAGAGACACCATTAGTGAACTATGGACCCCGGTCTATTTTCCTCACACTATTAAACCACGTACTGCAATCATACTTTTCTATACTATTTCCTGCAAGCATCACTATTTTCTGCACCATACGTTTAATCCCTTTGTTTTCAGCAACACCGGAGAGATTGGCGATCTCTCTATTTCGTTGGGGAAAAGTAGTGTGTTTGTTTGTGTGCAGGTACCACGTCTGTTGCGCCGCTGACAACCTTCTGAAGAACCTCCTTCTCCTCCGGGATTCGATAACCTTGGTTAATTTCAAGGGAAAGTTTGTCGTTGTTCTACATCAAACTCTGCGCTTGGAGTAACCTAACGAACAACACGCCCCTAAGGCATCAACTACGCACGTCTATTCTTGTAGACTTTGTTGAACCTCCTAACGCAGAGGTTTCTAGGATAGCAGAAAATTCCCTTAAGTGGATGAATCAAGGTTTACCGAACCAAGGGGGTGTAGGTTAAATGTATCCCTCTCTAGCAACCCTGTAATCAAGATACAAGAAGTCTCTCCTAATACAATGATTAGTTGTATATATGCACTAGTTTGGCGAAGGTACGGTAAATGAGATGTAATATGGAGTGTAAAAGGTCGTTGATAACCCACAAGTGTATGGTATCTATCGTAGTCCTTTCAATGAGTAATAGTGTCGAACCCAACGAGGAGCAAAATGTGTTGACAAGTGGTCCTAAGAAAGGTTTCACTTCAAGTGCTAAAAGAAAATTGTGTAGAGATTTTTGTGATAACAAGTAAATAAATGAAAGAACGTAAAGTTTCTGCAAGTGGCACAATCTTTTCAAGCAAAACTTACAAACCAGTTGTGTTACTTATGAAGATTATAATGTTCCCAAGGACACACGGGAATATCTCCAAATTACTTTTGTCATGTACCGTTGATTAACATTCACTTTTTTTATAAGTGTTGTGTGGGTGAACCTATGGTAATGCACCATCACTACAGTGACAAATACATAACTCGTGATTAAACCCTCCTCTAAACATTCACAACTACAAGAGATTAATTAAGATAATATCTAAGCACGGCATTAAATTATAGGATCCTACGCTCCCTCATGCAATAGCTTGCGAATTGGGGCTTAGGTTTCTGTCACTCCGGCAACCCTGCCATAGGCAAACTAAATACACAATGCATCCTCCTAGACCCAAAAAGGTGAAGTACCATGTATTCTATGTTCACATGATACCACTAGAAGAATAACACCACAACTGAAATATCAAACCATTGAATATTACTCAATTTAGCATGTCTACTAACAACAAGACTTCTCTCATGTCCCCAAAAACTAAATTAACTACTCAGAAGACATCATATGGATCATAATCAAAGGGGATGTAGGATGAAAAAAATTGGTCATAACAAGAATCCACCAAGAAAACTCAATAGCATCAACTAGAATCTAGTAATCCACACTTAGAGAGATATCCCAATGAATAACATAGATTAGAACCATATGTGTTATAGAGAAATGAGATGTGATGAAGGGTATGATGGTCATGTTGGCGGAGATGATGTTGATGGTGATCTCGATGATGCTCGGCGTGATGAAGGTGACGGATGTGATAATTTTCCCCTCTGGGAGAGTTTTCCAACGGTAGAATTCAGCCTACCGGAGAGCTTTGTTCTCTCTGTCTCGTTTTCCTCCCCGAGACAGCAGCAAAAAAATTATGCGAAGCATCCTTGAAATAATTAGGATTCGGAGAAGAAGTACGCCAAAGGGGAGCCGGGGGAGTGGCCCCACCACTAGTAGGAAAAAGTCTATTGGTGGATCATCACTAGTGGGGCACATTCGAAAATGTGCGCCACGGGTATATTTTCTGTGGGTGCCAATGCTTACCCGTGGCGCACACTTTTACTCGTGCACCACACGTATGTTCGTTACCCATGGCGTAGGGAAAATAAGTGAGTCACAGGTATACTTGGTGAATGGAGTTTTACCTAACCAAGATAAAGTGAACTCGCTTCTCTCTATGATCGCAATGACTTAGTGAATGGACTTCTACCTCATGGAAATATACTTTGCTTGGTTAGGTACCTACCACATGGTGATCCCAAGACGGCGCCCAATAAGGTCAAGAAGATGACCAAGACGGTGGCCAACAGGAAGGAGAAGAGAAGGCCGCCAGGAAAACCAGTCAAGTCGGCTAGCTCGGCCAGCCACCCGACCCTCCAACCCCTAAGCTCGGCTCCCCAGCGCCAGGTCGGCCAGCTCTGGCAGCCAACCGGCCCTCCATCAGTCTGGGCGCTAAGGCCAACTCCTCATGACGGACCAACTCCAGGTCGGCCTCCCAACCCAGTTGGGCCTGCTCCACGATGACCCAGGCTAGTCAACTTGCCAGCCTCCAGCCCGGCCAGGCCGGCTTGCCTTTGCGCAAAAGAAAATATTCCTTGTAATCTTCTCCCACCTGCCCCCTTTGTACTTAGACTATAAGTAGCATCTCATGGATCCGGATCAAGTTTTAGAGATGATTTAAAATTTGTGAGCTTTGTTCTTTGCTCACTTGTGAGGCTACTCCTAGTTGCATCTGCATCTAGCACCGAATAAAGATTACTCCAAATATTTTGTATCTTGGATCGTATCAAGGAAACTCCGGGATAACCATCCTTTCCACTTGGGATTATGTTGGTATGTCTCCAATCTATCTCAACTAACCCTTTAGATTCTATTGGATGCGGTGGACCGATCGTAGGTGTTGAATCAATTTTAATAAAGGTGAGCTCGAGTTGGTTTTTGAGATCCGGAGGCGACCATTGCGGTCTAATTGCCGGGAGATCGAGTATTCTAGTTCTTGCTAGTTATCCATTACCCCATTTTTGCCCTCGATCCCCCTCTTGCGTTTTTGAGCGTTCTTCGTCCCTTTTGGTCAAATTGTGAACATCGGGACACCCAAGAGGTTAACACCTCTACCAACGTGCATTTTCAGTGTGTTGCATGGCAGTCTGTTCTTGCTAGCATGGTCTAAATAACACCTGAGAAGTATGCGCATGATGTCTCGAGTTTTTGCAATAGATCTCGAGTTTTTTAAGTAGTGTTTGGGCGCTAGCATAGCCATGTCCTCCTAGTCCCTTGGCTTGGCGCTCGATACGTTGGAGGTGGCGGCACAAGGTACGTTGGAGGTTCCAGTTGGGGTGCTCTACAAAAGTTTTAGGTGAGACCTTAACTGGAGTATGTGACAATGGAGGTGTTTACACATCATTATCTTAATGAGGCATTGTCTGTATCTAGCCATGGTTGGATTCACGACGATTGTGCTTCATACTCTCTCCGTCCATTTTTATAAGGCACAGTTCTTAGCCCTCCGTCCAATTTTATAAGGCACACTACCTTTTTTGGTGGAACGTTTCTTGTTGTTCCAATGTTGCCAATTGTGATGGTTGATGTTGTACTTTCGGTTATTTCGTTATTTTAGCTGTGTGCATCCTAGATATCTTAGATTAATTTTTGATGTTGTGTTGTTGTAGAGCTTGGATGTAATCGATGTCATTTGATAGTAATATTATTAAAAAAAAAATACAGTTGATTGTCGTGAATGGATTGTTTCTTCGTCTGGAGACGGGATATATATCATGCTCTCCTCGCCTGCCACCGAAATAAATCTGACGTGGTATATTACAAGACGACGTCGTAGCAGGGCATCCGTAGAGAGCATGTAGGCCGCGCGATGGTGGCAGCAGATTATAATCACTACTACTTTATTCAAACGGGTGGCATTTGGGAATTTGAACGGATAGTGATAGCTACATCGACCATCACCCTGAGCGGTCGCGGCTAGCTTGCGTGCCGTATCATTCCTGCCACACTACAGATAATAGATGATATAATCACGATTGGTCATCTTCCATTTAAAACGAAAATAATATTGTTGTTAGCGGTAAAACAAACATTTGGCTTATCCTTCATTTGAGGAACTGAGATCCAGTGTTTGAGACAACTCACGGAAGTCCGGCAAATTAGTTGGGATAGTGATAGGTGAAGAACATGGAAACAGGAACGTCTCAATTAAACAACGTTAGAGGTTGTGGCTTTTTATATGGTGCATGCTGAGCGTCCTCACGGGAGGGAAAACTAATCCTCCCCCTCCCCCTAGCTGACACGTGTCACCAAAAAAGCCCACAAAACCTGATTTTGTTGTACAACACTCACTATTGCTGCATTGAGTAGAAAACGGTTCATGGACAAAATTTAACAGTAAAAGTAGCAAATATTTTCTACTAATAGCAAAAACAAAACATAATTGCAGCAAAATATAAATTATGCTATTGTAGCATTTTTTTCTTTGCCTTCGCCCGGAAACCTTTCCGGAGACATTGTAGCAAAAACATTTTACTACCATAGCAAAATCGGAGAACAATTATAGCAAATTTTTTTTGCTATTTTAGCAAAAAAGTTACATCGCTGGAGACATGGCCGGAGACTCTCGCCGAAAAACATTTTTGGCAAACAATTTATGCTATAATAGCAAACTAAAATAACAAGTGCAGCAAAAAAATTATGCTATTTTAGCAAAACAAAAAGCAGATTTCGATGGCCCCTTTTAGCATCAGCGCCGTACTTTTTAGCACCGGCGCACTCTTCGGTAACAACGGCGAGCCGATAGCTGGCCAGCGAGGAAGCTGGGGCTAGCAGCGGCTGAGGGTGGGAGGCGGCTCGGGATGGAGTGTCATCGGCGTACGGATCGGAGTAGTAAAAATTGGTACGTCTCGCCGCGCCGGGGACAACTGTGAACGCCTTGACCAGCTTGTGTTTGACCCGTCGCAACACACGCGTGGATGGGTCCCATCCATTTTTCCTGCCCGCATGCATGGGACGCGTCGCGCGTGTGAGCTTCGCAAACTGGGGGACGCGACGCGCACAATCCCCGGACGATGCACAGCGTTTTTCTTTTTATATCCACAATGTTCATATTTCCGGTGCAGCTACACTTTGGGTTGATATCGGGCAGCCGCGTTCATTCGCACAACCCGTGCAAACCCAGTCCACCGATCGTGGAAATCACTGCAATCCTAATCACGCAACGTACGGGCTAGTCTACCTCTGCCTGCCACCGCTAGTTAACTTGCTGGTTCTTGTTATTCGGATACCAGCTTTAGGAAATTGCTTGCTTAGAGCATCTCCACTCGCACCTCCCTAGACGTCCGGATCGGTCCTTTGGGGCTCGTCCGGACGGCGCCGCGCTCACGGGAGCGTCTCTTCCCCCACTTGCGCCCCCAAGCAAAATCCCAAAGCATTCCCCCCCCTAAATTTTCAATTATGCAAGTATAAAGATATCTAAAGCCTTACAAAATTATGTTTTTTAGGCGGGGTCGGGGTGTAGCCGTGGAAGTCGTCGCCGGTGGGCTCGGTGCCCTAGGTGTCGCCCGGCGTTTCGTTGCAGCCGCCCCTCGGGGTCGGTTCGTGCCGTTCCGTAGGCGCCGAGGATGTCGCCGCGTTGATCCCCGTGGGCGTCGTGGACGCCGGACTGAGGCCCATCTCGGCGTAGATTTGAGCACGCATGTGGTCACACGCCGCCCTCGTCCGCGGATCAAGGTTGGACGTATCCGTGGTGAGAATCATGAAGTCCCCTTGCCTTTTCTTGGACGCCGCCTTACCGGTCTCGATCTCAATCTTCTTGTCCGACTTTTTGGAGAACTCCGCCCACTTGGCCTCGGTTGTGGCACGTCTATTGGCCGAGTTCTTCGTGACGTTCTCCACGACCTTGTCAATGGCGGCGTGCACTCGCTCCGAGCTTACCGTCGTCGCAGCCGCCACCTTTGCTTTCTTGTTTTCCATTGGCCTTTCCGAGTTGAGCACCACCTCATCAATTTGAGCATCGCCAGGCTTTTTTTTTTAGTCGGAGTCTATGCTTCTTCCATTTCTCATTGTTTTGCAACTGTTGAAGCAATGTAGAAACACAAAATCCTTGCCCCCGTTGACAGCCTTGTACAAGGTGATAGCATCAATAATCTAGCAACAGAGAATCCAAGATTAGACAAAATACATGAATGTTTTCATAGCATAGGAGAAGATGAGACACACAAACTTACTTGGTCTTTTGCACTCTTGCCACTCTTCGCCTCCCCATGATGTTCTCAAAGGTTCCTTGAAACTTGTTCACCAACTTTTGGATTGAGGCCTGATACGTCAAAAACGTATCTCTTTTTCCGAACATTTTTCTTATTGTTTTCCTCTAAACTTGTGTCTTTTGAACACAACTAACACGGACTAACGCTGTTTTCAGCAGAATTACTTTGGTGTCTTGTTTTTGTGCAGAAAAAATCAACTTTTAGGAAATTCCCCAGAAAAGACCCCGTTGATGTTTTCACTCCGGAAGACCCCGGGAGCCAGAAGGGGGCCAGGAGAAGAGCCACAGGATGTCCACATCCCCCTGCCCCCCCCCCTTGGCCGCGCCAGCATAGGGTGTGGGCCACCCAGAGCCCCTCTCGGACTCCCCTTTCGACTACAAGTAGCCTCCAACCCTAAAACCTGAGGGGGTTCGTCATATTCCACAGAAACACAACAGAGCGCCGCCGCCATCCCAAACCTCGATTCAGTGATCAGAAACTCCGTTCTGGCACCCTGCCGGGATGGGGAATTGGAGGAAATCATCTCCATCGTCATCACCAACGCCTCTCCATTGACCATCCATGTTTTCCCCATCCATGTGTGAGTAATTCCCCTGCTGTAGGCTGAAGGGGGTGGTAGGGATTGGATGAGATCGTTCATGTAGTAATGCCGTGATTGTTAGGGCATAGTGCCTAGTATCTTCTATTAGTGATATTGACATTGTTGCAACTTGTTATGCTTAATGATTGTCACTTTGGGCCCGAGTGCCATGATCTCAGATCTGGACATGTTATTGAATCACGATGATAATTATTGTTTCTTGATCATACATGCAAGTTGTTTACACACATTGTTGTCCGGAACCCGAGGCCCCGAAGTGACAGAAATTGGGACAACCAAAGGGGATGACTGTGATGTGAGGATCACATGTGTTCACGGAGTGTTAATGCTTTGCTCCGGTGTTCTACTAAAAGGAACACCTTAATTACCAGTAGTTCCCTTGAGGCCCCGCTGAAAACGGGCTGGTAGGACAAAAGATGTTGTGCAAGTTCTCATTGCGAGCACGTATGACTATTTACGGAACACATGCCTATGGTTACTTAGTGCTTGGATGCTTTATCTTATTTATCTGCAATGCCCATGACTTGATCATTATATGAACTATCTTATCCATGCAACGCCCGTTCATCCATCCCTATGCCTACATTATTTAATTCCGTTATTTACTTCAAAACTGCTACTGCTGTTTTCATTCCACTTCTGCTATTATTTCACTACTGCTGCTACTATAGAACTGTTACTACTAATAAACCACTGCGAACAAAAGTACTTTCAGGTGCAGGTGAATTGACAACTCACTTGTTAAGGCTCACAAATATTCTTTGGCTCCCCTTGTGTTGAATCAATAAATTTGGGTTTTACTTCCCTCGAAGACTGCTGCGATCCCCTATACTTGTGGGTCGTCAAGACTACTTTTTGGCGCCGTTGCCGGGGAGCATAGCTTTATTTGCGAGCTCACCGGAGAGTTTTATTATCTACTACCATCATTCATCATGCGTAAGACTCATGATGGAAAGTTTCCTATATTACCATCCACTACAAGAAGAGGTACAACTCTGAACACCTCTGTTGCTCTTGATTCACCGTCTATTATGAGTAAGCTGCTTACACCACCACATGCTACTTCTGCTGAATCTAAAAATATTTCTGATACTTTTGATGATGCTTCTACTGTGCTTGATGAGAGTGGTTCTCTCGGTCCTTTCTTAGATGCTACTATTGCTAAAGCTAAAAATATTGCAAACACTGAAACTCCTGATAAAAATCCTGTTACTCCTGCTGTTTCACCTGAGCTTATAGAGAACCCTAGTGATGATTTTGATGATTCCTATATTGATCTTAATGATGATCTTATTGATGAAATATATGCTATGAAGGATAAAGATGTTGTTATGAGTCTTATTGAAAGTCGTGCTGTTAAATATAAATTATCTCCTGATGCTAAGTTTGCCACCTCTCCTATTAATATTAGGGATATGGATTATGATTTATCTTATATATCTATTGTTGAGAAAGAACCTTCTTGTGGTACTGAAAATGAAAGTGCTATGAAACATATGAATGAGATCTCCTCTTTGAGTAATTTGTTCTCTGATGATCTTAAGAAACGTAGCTATTTTGTTACTAAAATATTCCCTTTCTCATTAAAAGATGAAGCTAAAACTTGATTTAAAAATTTGTCTCCGAGATCTATTGATAGTCCTATTGGTTTGGTTAATGCTTTATTTCAGAAATATTTTCCTGCTAGTGTTCAACATGCTGCTTTACAAAATATATTTAATTTCATGCAATTAGAAGAAGAGAAATTGCATGTATCTTGGGAGAGGTTCTGTTCTTTAGTTAGGGCTACACCTGGGCATAAGCTGGAAGATAATAAACTTCTTAATATATTCTATAATGGACTAACTGTTGAATCTAGTACATACCTGGATAGTTGTGCTGGTTGTGTTTTCAGGCAAAGAACTCCAGAAGAAGTTGAGGAATTAATGGCTAAAATAAAGCAAAATCATGATGATTGGACTATGGTGGAGCCTGAGCCGACTCCTACTCCAGTATCAAAACCAACACCAACACCCAAGAAGAGGGGAATAATTGAATTAAATGATGAAGTGATGAGAGAAGCTAAGAAATCTCTTAAAGAGAGGGGTATTAAATCTGAAGATGTGAAGAATCTTCCACCTATAGAAGAATTATGTAAGCCAATCCCTCACTCATCCACCATTGAGGTACACTCTCTCCAATATTTTGATAGTAGAGATATTCCCTCTAATAAACCTCCTGATCAATGTTTAGATGAATTTGATAATTATGTTATCAAGCAAGATAATTTGAATCTGAGAGTGCAAAATCACCTAATGGAAAACCCTAGAGCTATTGATAATTTTCATGGCATTATAGAAAGAACCTCTAATGATGTTAAAATGCTTGTTAAACATTTTTAAATGGTTGAAACTCAAATTGATCAACTTGCTAAAGTCCAAAACGATTTGCTAGTTAATGCTTCTAAAGAAAAACATGCTTATGAAATCATAACTAGAAGTGGTATTTCTACACAAGATCCTTTATATCCTGAGGGACATCCTAAAAGAATTGAACAAGATTCTCAGCAAACTAATAACAATGTTATTCATACTAAGAAGAAAAAGAAGAAAAAACTTAAAACTGTTGTAGAATCCTCTGAACTTGCTAAAGATCCTAATAGTATATCTATCTCTGATACTGAAACTAAAAGTGGTAATGAAAAGAATGATGCTTCTGATAAAGAAGAACCTGTAGCTGAACCTAAAAAGCAAACTAAAACTACAAAGTATACTAAGGAAGATTTCATTGCTAATAAACATGGTAATGAGAGAGAACCTTGGGTACAAAAACCAATGTCTTTTCCTAATAAGAAACATAAATCTAAGGAGGAAGAACACTATAACAAGTTTTGTGAATGTATGAAACCTTTGTTCTTGCAAATTTCTTTGACTGGTGCTATTAAATTGCCTCCTTATGCAAAATATATGAAACATATTGTCTCTAACAAAAGGAAGATTCCTAATGAGGAAATCTCCACTATGCTTGCTAATTACTCTTTTAATGGCAAGGTTCCTGAGAAGCTTGGAGATCCTGGTATACCAACTATTCCCTGTTCTATTAAAAATAATTATGTTAGAACTGCTTTGTGTGATCTGGGAGTTGGAGTTAGTGTCATGCCTTTTACTCTCTATAAAATACTCCTCCTAGAAAAATTGATACCAACTGATATATCTTTGCAAATGGCTGATAAGTCTACTGCTATTCCTGTGGGTATATGTGAGGATGTTCCTGTTCAAGTTGCTAATAATTGTCTGATATTAACTGACTTTGTTGTGTTGGAAATGCCTGAAGATGATAATATGTCTATTATTCTTGGAAGACCTTTTCTTAATATTGTAGGGGTTGTTATTGATTGCAATCAAGGAAAAGTTACTTTTAATGTTAATGAGAAAGAGCACACTGTTTATTTTCCCAAGAAGATTGATAGAAAATATGGTCTAAATTCCAGTGAAAATATTGAGACCATCAAGATTGGAGAGAGCCTCGCGACAAGACTCAACGATTATCTGCGCTTGGCTCGCCTGGTACTTCAGGGTAGCTAGGATAAAGCCTCGGTTGCGGTCGGACCAGAACTCATTCGCATGAGGTTTTGGGCTACCCGACTCGTGAATGATGTGATTATCCACTCAATGGGTTTCACAGACTCCGTCAGGTTCAACAACTACAAGGACAACAAAGGCGTCAAAACAAAGAGAGGGACCAACGACAAGTCCTGGGGGGCTCGCAAACTTACAGATCATGCCCTTGGCAGCAGCCGCCAGTTCTTCCATCACAAACTGCTCGCGCTCCGCCGCAAGTTTCTACTTCGACTTGGCAACATCAGCCACACCTCGCGGAGCTTTCAGTTTACGTTCGCCATCCGCGACACGGTCACGGAGCGATGCAAATGTCCTGGCGGCGGCAACCAAGGGATTGACCTGCGAAGCAACTCCACTCGAGGACTCTACACTGGTATCCAATACCTGAAAAATAACATAGAATATTCAGAGACAATACAAGACCCCGCTCGAGAATATATCACCCAAAAATTACGGGTGCTCGGGGGCTACTCCCATCGGGAGCATACAGAGTAAGGCGTAAATAAAAAGCGCTGACACTTTCAGAAAATACTTCAATTACGCAAAATAAAGTACGGGAATACATCCCAAGATTCATTACATCAAGAGCACAAGAAAATAAAAAGCTATCCTAAGGGGCTGCAGAGGTAGTTCCACTCGCGGAAGGCTGTCCGTTGCGATTAGCACGGGAAAGTACCCCAGAGAGCATCTTCGCGAGCACTTCAGCACGTTCGCCAAAAGAACGGATCGCTACCTTTTTTCTCATCGAGTCGCGCGGAAGCTCCGAGTACACCTTGTCTAGGTCACCCGAGACTCCATGCGCCAGAGCAAATTGGATCACGGTCTTGGCCCTGCACTCAGTCTGCGCGAGCGAAAACTTGTCGAGAAGATCTTCGTCGCCCAGGAAGACCTGTAAGAGACCGCCCAAGGTAGGAGGAACCACCACATCCATGAACAGGCGCTCGTGGAACTGCGTCAGCACTCAAGTGGCATCACTAACAAGGGAGCAGATTCTGCTCACGTGCTCTTGGAGCTGGGCGCACGTGTCGGTAAGGGCGTCCAGGCGCTGATATCCGGGAAGCTCCAGCCCAACCCCAAGAGCATCTAAGACAAACACAAAATAATCATCAGAAAAGAAGGGCAAATAAAAGCCGCAATCGAAGAAGGGCGAAACACAACTTACCAGCAAGCTTCTGAGCCAAAGGGCGGATGGAGTCGACGGGGTCGCTGTCGCGCTTCGCGCCCGCCTCTTCCAGCTGCTTCAGGGCTCCCTGAGCTCCCGTGAGACTCCATTCAAGATCGGCTGAGCACTTGTGGGCGGACTCCAACTCCTTTCGGGAGGATTCCAGCTCTGTCTCAAGAGTTTTCTCTCGAGAGACAGCTTCCGCTTTCTCAGCCTTCAGGCGGGTAACCTCATCTGCAATGAAAAGGATGTGGTTGGAGCAACAATTACAATCAAGAAGAAGTGATGAAGACGAGAATGGTGCACTAGCCTTCCTTGAAGAGAACGGCCGTCCTGGACAAGCCGATCGCGATCCGCCCTAAGAGAGATGCAGTCCAGTTAGGCCGAAAGCACTCGACGCCCGAAAGCAGCAAGGGAGTCGAGGAGAGCCTGCAAAAAACCCAAGACAAAAGTCCAAGTCAAAAGATGTACCACTTGAGCCTACACACGACTATACATAGTCGAGTGTAGCCTTGGGGGCTACTCGCATCGGGAGCACTGCCGTGCACCCAATAGAATTCAAGCCAAACGAAGAAGCAGGAGAAGAAAAGTTCGACTTGAGTCCATGGCCAACTTCAAGCAGTTAGCCATAGACTCGGGGTCTACTCCCATCGGGAGCACACCCGATAAAAAATCGATCAAGCAAAGCCAGAATGTGAGAAGATGAATGAGCTTACCTTGCCCTGGGCAGTAGACAGAGGGTCTGCTGAGCTACCCGAGATTTCCCTGCTCACTGACCCTCCACCCGCGAAGCCGGGCATCCGGGGCTTGGAGATCTTCGAGCAACCTCATCAGCTGGAGCAGGATCCGGGGCTTGGAGATCTTCGTGCGACCTCATACTCCGGGATTTCAATACTCCCGTACTCCGGGGCTTGGAGATCTTCGGGCAACCTACTCAGCTGGAGCAGGATCCGAGGCAGCCTTCTTCCTCTTCACCGAAGGGATCGAAGAAGCAAACCGACCAGGGCTGATAGTCGCAAGGATGCTATTGAAAGAAAAATCATAACAAAAAACAGGAAGAAGGAAAATCCACGATTAAGAACAGAACATGAAAGACTTACTCGTCCTCGTCATCGTCATCAAGAACGTCCGGGTTCCAAGCGGTGGAAACCTTCGGCGGACGACCAATAGGTGGAAGCACACGGAGGGGAGGCAGCTGGAGAGGCTCAGTCGCCTTGGTGGACCCATCACCCAAGGAGCTATCCTTTTAAGTGACTTCGTCATCCTCGTGCCTGCGGCGCTTGCGGTGACGGAGTTGGTCGTTGCTCGACTCCTCCTCTTTGTCCATACAGTCGCGCTCAGAGCTTGAGTCAGCTTCCGTGATGCTAGTCTTGAGGGGGGCTTCGACATTACTCGCTAGAAGATCCGAGGCATCTTCCGCGGAAATTGGCGGGTAACACGTCGCTACCTTCAAGCTCTACGGAGGTAGAAGAGAAAAAGGAGAAAAAAATTCTCAATCGATAAAAATCCAAAATGAAAAGAAACAAAAGCAAGAAAGAAGAAAGAGAAAACTCACCTCAGCCGGAGGAGGGTTCGAATCCTTGAATGGCTCGGAAGGGCACGCCGAGCAGACCTCTCCCTTCTTCAGTTTGGTGACGGCCGCGATTTTCCTCTCAAACTCAGCATTTGAGAGAATATCCTCGCAAACACGGCTGGGGTCTTGGGTGCCCTGGTACTCCCACATGGCGGATGGCCTCTCCTGAAGGGGCTGAATCCTCCGACGAAGAAACACACCCGACAGGTGCATCCCATTCAACGGAGTTCCCGACTTGCCACCTTCACGAGTAGGGGAGCAACGATTTTACCTTCCTCGACGGTGAGCTTGTGCAGCCAGGACCTCCGCCACTTCAGAGTGGCAAATGGTTGGAACTCTAAAGCTCCATTCGCGCTGGTGTCGGTGACGTAGAACCACTTCATCCTCCATCCCTGCGCCGAGTCGACGAAGTACATCTCCAGGTAGGGGATGTCTTTATTCCCCTGAATCCCGAAGGCTCCGGTGCGTAGCGGCTCTCCCTCCTTCTCGCCTGGCTGCGCCCTCTCCCAAAAGATCCGCACCTTGAAGATAGCCTTCCAGAGGCCCGAGTGCGGGCGGATCCCCAAGAAGCACTCACAAAACACGATAAAGCACGATATGTGCTGAATCGTGTTTGGAGGGAGGTCATGCAACTGTATGACGTACACATACAGGAGACCAAGCAGGAAGGGGTGGAGGTGCTTGTGCGAAAGAAATTTCATGTCAAGGTGCTTGTGCAAAAGAAATTTCGCGTCTTGATGAGCCCATACGAAAGAGATTTCGTGTTAGGGATGCTTATGTGAAAGAAATTTCGCGTCTTGATGAGTCCATACGAAAGAGATTTCGTGTTAGGGTACCTATGCGAAAGAATTTTCGCGTCTTGATGTGCCCATACGAAAGAGATTTCGTGTTTAGGGTGCTCATCCGAAGTAATTTCGCGTCTCGATGAGGTATGCTGTGATGTCATTGCGCACTTTGTTCATTCTGGCTGCTCCCGATGGGACATGACGAAGCGAAGCAGAGCACGCGGGCCCACCTTGTCAGCTTTTTGACCGGAGACGATAGGTCGTGTCCGGTTTTCCCGTTGGCCACGCGCTGTAAATGCACACGATCTTCTGTAAAGATCGTGTCAGAGTAACTGTTTGCTACCGTTTCGTTTCGGCTTCACGCGTGGCAGCCGCGATGAGCGCCATGTCGCCAAATCCACGGCCTGGATCAGCCCAGCTTGTGTATAAATATTGACCCTTAGTAGAGGGGTAAATCTCCCGGCTCTTTGTTCACCTTCTTCCTCCTCGCGCACACCTCCTCCTCTGCAAGCACAAAAGAGCTCCAATGCCCGGAGGAAAGAAACGCAGCGCCGCTGTGTCGTCCTCGAAGGATGTGGCGAGTGCATCCGCGCCGCCTCTCGTGAAGACAGGCGATTGGAGCGCTGCGAACACCACCAAGAAAAGCATCACGGAGATGCAGCGGGAGAGGTTGCTCCCGGTGGACCGCGTCCTCTTGTCCAAGAAGGAGGAGGTCCCTAACCCCCCTCCCCCCGCCAACGAACGCGTGTTATTCTTCGAGCACGTCTCCCGCGGCCTTTTTCTCCCTCTCCGCCCCTTCCTGCTCGGTCTCCTGTATGTGTACGGCATACAGTTGCATGACCTACCTCCAAACGTGATTCAGCACATATCATGCTTTATCGTTCTTTGTGAGGAGCTTCTTGGGGATTCGCCTGCACTGGGGCCTCTGGAAGGCTATCTTCAAGGTGCGGATCTTCCGGGAGAGGGCGCAGCCAGACGATAAGGATGGAGAGCCGTTGCGCATGGAGCCTTCGGGATTCAGGCGAATAAAGACATCCCCTACTTGGAGATGTACTTCGTCGACTTGGCGCAGGGGTGGAGGAAGAAGTGGTTCTACGTCACCGACACCAGCGCAAATGGAGCTCCTGAGTTCCAGCCATTCGCCACTCTGAAGCAGCGGAGGTCCTGGCTGCACAAGCTCACCGTCGAAGAAGGTAAAATCGTCGCTCCCCTACTCGCGAAGGTGGCCAACTTCCGCAATAGGGAGTCTGGAACTCCGTTGAATGGGATACACCTGTCGGGTGTGTTTCTTCGTCGAAGGATCCAGTCCCTTCAGGAGAGGCCATCCGCCATGTGGGAGTACCAGGGCACCCAAGACCCCAGCCGTGTTTGCAAGGATATTCTCTCGAATGCTGAGTTCGAGAGGAAAATCGCGGCCGTCACCAAGCTGAAGAAGGGAGAGGTCTGCTCGGCATGCCCTTCATAGCCATTCGAGGCTTCGAACCTTCCTCCGACTGAGGTGAGTTTTCTCTTTCTTCTTTCTTTCTCTTGTTTCTTTTTAGTTTGGATTTTCATCGATTGAGAATTTTTTCTCCTTTTTATCTTCTGCCTCCATAGAGCCTGAAGGTGGCGACGTGCTACCCACCAATTTCCGCTGAAGATGCCTCCGGACTTCCCGCGAGTAACGTCGAGGCCCCTCCCGAGACTAGCGTCGCAGAAGCTGACTCAAGCTCCGAGCGCGACTACATGGACGACGAGGAAGAGTCGGGTAGCGAACAACTCCGTCACCGCAAGCGCCGCAGGCACGAGGATGACGAAGTCACTTCAAACGATAGCTCCTTGGGTGATGGGTCTACCCAGGCGACTGAGCCTCTCGAGGTGCCTCCCCTCCGTGTGCTTCCACCTATTGGTCGTCCGCCAAATCCACCGCTTGGAACCCGGACGTTCTTGATGATGATGATGAGGACGAGTAAGTCTTTCGCGTTCAGCTCTTAATCGCGAATTTTCCTTCTTCTTGTTTTTTGTTCTGATTTTGCTTTCAACAGCAGCCTTGCGACTATTAGCCCTGGCCGGTTTGCCTCTTCAATTCCTTCCGTGAAAAGTAAGGAGGTTGTCACGGACCCTGCTCCAGCTGATGAGGTTGCCCGAAGATCTCCCAGCCCCGTAGGAGCAACTGAAACCCCGGAGTACGGAATGCCCGGCTTCGCGGGTGGAGCGTCAGCGAGCAAGGAAGTCTCGGGTAGCTCAGCAGACCTTCTGTCTACTTCTCAGGGCAAGGTAAGCTTGTTTATCTTCTCGCATTCTTGTTTTGCTTGTTCAGAATTTTTATCGGGTGCATGACAGTGCTCCCGATGGGAGTAGCCTCTGAGTCTATGGTTAACTGCTTGAAGTTGGCCACCATGGACTCTAGTCAAACTCCTCTTCTTTTGTTTCTTTGTTTGGCTTGAATTCTCTCGGGTGCATGGCAGTGCTCCCGATGAGAGTAGCCCCCGAGGCTACATTCGACCGTGTATAGTCGTGTGTAGGCTCAAGTGATACATATTTTGATTTGGATTTTTGCCTTGAGTTTTTTGCAGGCTTTCCTCGACTCCCTTGCTGCTTTCGGTCGTCGAGTACCTTTGGCTGAAGCGGACTGCGTTTCCCTTAGGGAGGATCGCGATTGGCTTGTCCAGGATGGCCGTTCCCTTCAAGGTAGGCTAGTGTGTTTTTGTTTTTTTTATCGCTTCTTCTCGGTTGTAATTTTGCTGCAACCGCATCTTTTTCATTGCGGATGAGGTTACCCGCCTGAAGGCTGAGAAAGCGGAAGTTGTCTCTCGAGTGAAAACTCTTGAGACGGAGCTGGAAACCTCCCGAAAGGAGTTGGAATCCGCCCGCAAGTGCTCAGCCGATCTTGAGGGTAGTCTCACGGGAGCTCGGGGAGCCCTGAAGCAGCTGGAAGAGGCGGGTGCGAAGCACGACAGCGACCTTATCGACTCCATCCGACCTTTGGCTCAGAAGCTCGCGGGTAAGTTGTGCTTCGCCCTTCTTTGACTGCGGCCTTTATTTGCCCTTCTCCGCTGACGATTATTTTGTCCTTGTCTCAGATGCTCTTAGGGGTCGGGCTGGAGCTTCCCGGATATCAGCGGATGGACGCCCTTACCGACGCGTGCACCCAACTCCAAGAGCATGTGAGCAAACTTTCCTCCCTTGTTGGTGATGCCACTCGAGTGCTGACACAGTTCCATGAGCGCCTGTTCGTGGATGCGGTGGTTCCCCCTACCTTGGGCGGTCTTCTGCAGGTCTTCCTGGGCAACGAAGATCTCCTCGACAAGTTTTCGCTCGCGCAGACTGAGTGCGGGGCTAAGACGGCGATCCAATTTGCTCTGGCGCATGGAGTCTCGGGTGACCTGGACAAGGTGTACTCGGAGCTTCCGCGCAACTCAATGGGCAAAAGGGTAGCGATCCGTCCTTTTGGCGAACGTGCTGAAGTGCTCGCGAAGATGCTCTCTAGGGTACTTTCCCATGCTAGTCGCAAGGGATAGCCTTCCGCGAATGGAACTACGTCTGCAGCTCCTTAGGATAGCTTTTATTTTCCTGTGCTCTTGATGTAATGAATCTTGGGATGTATTCCCGTACTTTATTTTGCATAATCGAAGTGTTTCCTGAAAGTGTCAGCGCTTTGTATTTAACCTTTACTCTGTATTATCCCGATGGGAGTAGCCCCCAAGAACCCGTCATTTTTGGATGGGATATTCTCGAGTGGGGTCTCGTATTGTCTCTGAATCTTCAATGTTCTTTTTCAGGTGTTGGATTCCAGCGTAGAGTCCTCGAGTGGAGTTGCTTCGCAGGTCAATTCCTTGGTTTACGCTGCCAGGACGTTTGCATCTCTCCGTGATCGTGTCGCGGATGGCGAACGTAAGATGAAAGCTCTGCGAGGTGTGGGTTATGTTGCCAAGTCGAAGCAGAAACTTGCGGCGGAGCGCGAGAAATTTGTGATGGAAGAACTGGCGGCTATTGCCAAGGGCATGCTCTGTAAGTTTGCGAGCCCCCCGAGTACTTGTCGTTGGTCCCTCTCTTTGTTTTGATACCTTTGTTGTCCTTGCAGTTGTTGAACCTGACGGAGTCTATGAAACCCACTAGGTGGATAATCACATCATTCACGAGTCGGGTAGCCAAAAACCTCATGCGAATGAGTTCTGGTCCGACTGCAATCGAGGATTTATCCTAGCTACCCTGAAGTATCGGGCGAGCCAACCGCAGATTATCGTCCAGTCTTGTCGCGAGGCTCTGTATTCTGTCCACCGGACATTTTACCCTTTGAGTGTTGTCCCTGATAGCTTGAGTGGTTTGCTCAGGATGTTCCGTCGGTTGGGGGAAGTTCGAGAATGTGTGCGTCAAGAACTTATCAGTGGATCTCAAGTGGCCCTTGCCTTCGTTCGACTGTGGCATCCTGAGGTCAACTTTAGCTCGGTGGCGCGGCTTCCAGACTCAAGGGGTCCCCCGGTGGATCTTTCTCCTTACTACGCGGCCGTGCGCCTTGCAGCGGAGCAGATTGTTCGACTCACCTCCGAGGAGATTGACCAATTGCTCGCGGATGCGGCCGTTCGCCGTTAGGTGTAATTCTAAGATGTAAATATCTTGTTGTAAGGTGTTTTGAAGGTGTATACCTTGTGACCTTGTATATTTCATTCAATATTTTTAAGGTGTTTATAAGGTGTGCACCTTGTTGTACCTTGTATTTTTATCGAGTTATATCACTCGAAGGTATGTGATGATGCTAGTTAGGCGCAGCCCCGTGTGTTTGGGGTGTGTACCTGTCGTTTTAGCATGTTTAGAGAAAACAAGAAATTGCGATTGCTATGGTTGAGAAACCATGTATTTATTGATATGTCTGAGAAGCCATGTGTTTGGTCGAGCTACAAAGTGGCTGGTACAACTTTATTTCTTGTGAGTAGAATAGTCCTAGGGGTAGAACTTGCGGAGGTGCGCTACGTTCCACGGATTGGAGTAGATGCTGCCAGTCTTCGGGTTCTTCAAGCCGTAGGCGCCTCCTGGGATAACATCATGTATGATGAAAGGTCCTTCCCATGGTGGCTCGAGCTTGTGACCCTCCTTTTGCTTGAGTCGCAGTACCATGTCTCCTACCACGAAAGATCTGTGGTGTATGTGGCGACTGTGGTAGTTGCGCGGCGACTACTGGTAGACTGCGGATCTTGCGAGTGCGATGTCCCTGATCTTGTCTAGTGCGTCCATGTCTTCCGCGAGTGACTTGTTTGAGGTTTCTTCGCTGTATGCAACGAATTGTGGAGCACTTAATTTGACATCTTCGGGTAGGACGGCTTCAGCTCCATATACCATGAAAAATGGCGTGTAGTTTGTTGATCGATTTGGTGTTGTTCGTAGGCTCAATAGCACCGATGGTAGTTCTTCGGCTCACTGCCCTGCTGCTGGGTGCAACCGATCTAACAGCCGCTTTTTTAGGCCAGCCGAAACTAATCCGTTAGATCTTTTGACCTGGCCATTAGTTTGCGGGTGAGCTACCGAGGCAAAGCTGAGGGTAATTCCTTTTTCCTCGCAGAATTCCTGCGTTTCCTTGGTTGTGAAGTTGCTGCCGTTGTCCGTGATGATATTGTGCGTTACGCCGAATCTGCATACGATGGAGTCGAGGAATCTCACGGCGCATTGGGCGTGCGCGGAGGTGACTGGCGTGGCCTCTATCCATTTTGTAAACTTGTCGACTGCCACGAGCAGGTGGGTGTATCCTCCAGGTGTTGACTTGCGCAGTGGTCCCACCATGTCCAACCCCCATTGGGCGAAGGGCCAGGCGATAGGGATCATGTGGAGTTCTGTGGCAGGGGCATGTGGCCTGGGCGCAAACCTTTCGCAGACATTGCATCTGTCGACTAGATCTTTGGCGTCTCTGGCTGCTGTGAGCCAGTAGAATCCTGCCCTAAAAGCTTTGGCCGCGATTGCCCTCCAACTGGCATGGTGCCTACAGTCTCCTTGGTGTATGTCTCGGAGAACTTCCTTGCCATCTTCGGGTGCTATGCATCTCTGCAATACTCCTGATATGCTTTGCTTGTATAGCTCTCCGTTGATCACCCGAAAGGATTTGCTGCGTCGTACTATTTGTCAGGCCTCGCAAATGTCTGCTGGGAGCTGTTTGTTGGACAAGTAGTCGAGGTATTTCTGCGTCCAGACTGGCTCGACCAGAAAAACTTGCCTCGAAATATTGCGGTTGATCTCGATCATAGCAATTTGCGGGATGACGTCTGTTTCCACTGCTGCGGGTGTTCCTGCTGGCTTTCTGACTTTGACTGATCGCTTGATCATTCGTTCGAAGTAGATTCCTGGAGGGATGGGGGCATTTGTTGACCCCATGTTGGCCAGCTTGTCTGCTTCCTCATTGCTTGATCGCGCGATGTGCTTCAGTTTGCACCCTTTGAAACTTTCTTCGAATAGATTGTACATGTCACGATAGGCGACCATGTTATCCGCGATAGCATTGCACTCCTTCATCGTCTGCTGCACGATGAGATTTGAGTCTCCATATATCATCAATCGGGCGGCTCCGCAGGCGATCGCCATTTTTATGTCGTGTAGGAGGGCCTCGTACTCCGCGTCGTTGTTGGATGCTGGGTCATCGGGAGGGAAGTCCAGTCGCAAGACGTACTGCAGCTTGTCGCCTCGGGGAGATATAAGAATAACTCCGGCTCCGGCTCCTTCGTTTTTTGACCCGTCGAAATACATGATCCAGTTGCTCGTGCACTCTGGGGGTCCTGGTGTTTGCAGCTCCGTACACTCGCTTAGGAATTCCATGATTACCTGGGATTTTATAGATTTGCGCCCTGCATAAATGATGTCCCAGACGCCTAGCTCTATGCTCCATTTTGCGATTCTTCCGGATGCCATTGGGTTGTTCATGATGGTACCGAGTGATGCGTCGTTTAGCACTGTGACGGTATGTTCCTGGAAGTAATGCTTGAGCTTTCGGGCCGTGTGGACTACGCCATACACGAGCTTCTGATAGTGAGGGTATCGATGCTTGCACGGCGAAAGCACCTCGCTGACGTAATATATTGGCCGTTGAACGCCGTACGTCGTGCCGTCTTCTGGCCGCTCGACGACAATAACCGTGCTAATGACTTGGTTTATTGCGGCTAGATAGAGGTATAAGGGCTCCTTTTCTTCTGGCGTTGCCAATGCACGTATGCTCTGCAGTGCTCTTTTTAGGTCGATGAACGCCTTTTTTGCTTCAGGTGTCCACTCGAACTTATCCGTTTTCTTCAGCAGTTTATAGAAGGGTAGTGCCTGCTCGCCTAATCGTGCGATGAATCGGCTCAGAGCGGCTAGCCTTCCCGCGAGCTGCTGTATGCCACGAAGATTGGTTGGCTCCTTCATTGTTAGGATTGCTTGAATTTTCTATGGGTTGGCTTCGATTCCTCGGGCGGACACCGTATACCCGAGAAGTTGTCATGCGGGAACACCGAAGACGTATTTTGTCGGGTTAAGCTTGATCCTATACGCGTTGAGAGCGTCGAATGTTACCCTGATGTCCTCGAGGAGCGTATCCTCCACTCGAGTTTTTATGACGATGTCGTCAACTTACATTTGTACGTTCTTGCCAATGAGCTTGGCGAGACATTTTTGTATGCAGCGTTTATATGTTGCGCCTGCGTTTTTTAGCCCGAAAGGCATTGTCGTGTAGCAGTAGACACCGTGAGGTGTAATGAATGATGTCTTCTCCTCATCCTCCTTTTTCATCCTGATCTGATGATAGCCCGAGTAGGCGTCCAAGAAGGAGAGACGCTGGCAGCCTGCAGTGGAGTCCACGATCTGGTCGATCCGTGGCAATGGGAAGTTATCCTTGGGGCAGTGTTTGTTCAGCGACGTGTAGTCGATGCACACGCGAAGGATGTCGGTGTTTTTGTTCGAGACCAACACCGGGTTTGCTAACCAGGTGATATTTTAATTTCTCTGATGAATTTTGCGGCGAGTAGTCTATTCACCTCTTCTCCGACTGCCTTCTGTTTAGGTTTGGAGAATCGGCGGGTCGTTTGCTTGATATGTTTGGCGTGTTTGAATACTTCGAGTGAGTGCTCGGCGAACTCCCTGGATATCCCTGGTATATCTGAAGGCTGTCAGGCGAAGATTTCCCAGTACTCACGGAGAAGTTCGACGAGCGCGCCTTCCTATGCGGGCGAAAGGGTGGTGGACACCATCGCCGTCTTCGCGGGTTCTATCGGGTGCACCTGATGCTTTCGAGTGTCGCTGTTTGCACTAAACTCGAGTTCTGGAGCGTTCTTTTTGGTGAGTGGCATCACGGAGTGGTCCGTGGTCTTTGCCAATTCTTCCAGCTCCTCGTGCATCCCGAAAGATTCCGCGATCTCGTTGAATTCAATATCACACTTATCTGACTTTTGGAAGTCAGATAAGTGTGATATTTCCCTGCATGGCCGTATTTTCCTGGGAGTTTGATCTTCAGATATGCGTAGTGTGGTACTGCCATGAATCTCGCGAACGCCTTTCGGCCGAGAATGGCGTGGTACTGTGAGGGCCAGTCGACTACCTCGAAGTCGAGGAACTCTCTCCTGTAGTTTCTCGGGTTTCCAAGCACTACTTCCAGGTTGATTGTTCCGAGTGGTCGGACTGCTTTTCCTGGTACTATCCCGTGGAAGGATGTTTCTGACTCTGCGAGTCCGTCCAGGTTTTTGTTCATCTTGCGCAGTGTGTCCGCATAAATGATGTTTATTCCGCTGCCGCCGTCCATGAACACTCGCGCAAGATCGTAGTTTCCTATTTGCGCATGAATGATGAGTGCGGCGTGTCCTGGTCGGTATACTCGAGGAGGATGGTCTTCTTTGGAGAAAGTTATCGATTGATCTGCCATCTTCAGGTATTCTGGTTTGGACGCTGGATTTTGTACTGCCATGACCTTGGCGTGTGTTTGTCTTCTGGACCCTTCGGGAGGGGCAGACCTTCTGTATCATTCCGATTAGTCCTTGAGGGTTCGGGTACCCATTGTTTCCCTGGTTTGCGGTGGGTGGCGCTGGCAACACGACCAATATCGCGTTCTGATGTCCTGGTGGAGGTAGGGGCTGTGGCCGCTGGCCTCCTCCTGGGAGTTGCGGGTATCCCTGGTTGACCGCGGCTCTGTTCTTCCTCGTGTAGGCCTCGTGGATGTCCTGAAATTTTCGGCAGTCCTTGAGGAGATGAGTTCCCTTAGTCTTCCCTGTGCGCTTATCTGTGAATAGATGTAGCGTACAGTAACCGTCCAGGTCTTCCTCGGCAGTTTTGTCATCTGGTTTTGGCTTCCATTCGCGATTTCCGCGCGGCCCATTATCGCGATTTTTGGTGAATTCTGCTGCCACCAGTTCTTCGCGATCGTCGTGGTCGTAGTGTCTCCTTTTCTTTTTTCGACCATGGTGATATTCCTCGGGCGCGGGTGAGGATGCTTTTTCGTTGCGCATGGAGTCTTCACCATTGGCCCATCTGTCGGCTATTGCCATCAATTCACCGATAGTTTCGGGGGCAGCTCGTCCCAGTTCTTCTCAGAAATCGGTGCACCGAGCTCCTTTGGTGAAAGCCTCGATCGCAACTTCTTCAGATATGTTTCCCGCCGTATTCTTGAGCGTGGTCCATCGCTGAATATATACGCGAGTAGACTCGCCACTCTTCTGTTTGCACGCCCGCAGCTCCTCTATAGACGCACGCCTTTTGTACGTCGCTTGGACGTTTTTTGCGGAAGTCGTAGGTTAGTTCGTCCCATGACCCATAGCACGCCCGTGGTATTCCTTCGAGCCAGCTGCGTGCAGCGCCTACGAGGTGTAGGTTCATGTACTGCATGGCCGTTGTCTTATTCCCACGTTGGCATTTTACTGCCGTGAGGTAATCTAATAGCCAAGACTTGGGCCCTAGCGACCCGTCGTACTTCGGAACTTCCGTCGTAAGTCTGAACATTTTGGGCATCGGTGCCTCGCTGATGTCGCGGGTGAAGCACAATGCGCCGCAGGCCTCCTCGTCGAAAGATGCAGATAGTGATCATGCGCGGTTCCTGATTGCTCGGGCCCTGTTGACTTTGTTCTGCGTGATGTCGTTTCGCGTGTCGTATTCAGACCGGTTGCGATTATCCTCCTTCTGCGGCTCCCTGCTGCGATGTCGTGGTCTCCGACCACGATCTCTCGGGCTATCGTCGCTGCTACTCGGACTATCACCACGGCGCCGGGCTTCTTTCCCTCGGGCGCGACAAGGTGATTCCTTCCTTGGAGGCGACGTGCTCCCGCGTCGGCGGGGTGTTTCCTTGTCCTTCTGAAGGGTCTTTTCAGTTTCCTGCGCTGTCGCGTGCCTGCGAGCTTGGGCGGCGATTTTTGCGGCTGCCATGCCTAGCCCCTTCTGGACTTGTCGATATTGCTCTGCGCGGGGTCATTCTCGCCCGGTTGGTTCTCCTGTAGGTATATGGCTGCTGCCAAGATTGCGGCGGCGGGAGTCGTCGGGTGCACGTTGCCGTCGTCGTCGACGTGCATGAGGGATGTCTCGAGTGTCTTGCTGATTCCGCTGAGGGATTCGCGATCCATGGCAGCGGTCTTCGAGACGTATCTCTTTTTCGAGGGATTGTTCCCCACCGAGCGAGTGTGAGAGAGGGCCGCACGGCGCGCGCTTGACTCATCCGCCGCTTTCTTACGTACTTCCAAATTCTTGCGAGCTTCATTGATCAGTCGACCTGCTCGCACCAGATGATAGTGGTACGCGGTCAGATCCTCATGGGAAGCTCCTTCCGCGAGTGGCCGGCCTTGGTGTACGGCCTCCTTTGCTCTGACCCAGGCGTCACGCGAGACTTTGATGCGTTCTCGCTCCTTCAGGCTTTCCTCCGTTTCCTCGGGTGGATCAGTTGGTCCTGCCATGCAGACCTGGGCCAGATATGTCTCGTGAGTCCTAAGCGTGAGTTGACAGCTTCTGGCGACCCGAGAGGGTTCTTAAGCCGCGATGGTGTGGAAGTTGCGGACGCTGGGGCGGATGGATCCACCACTGGACGCTAGGTGGCGATCAGTGTCGTCAGGTGGCGAGTCGAGGGTCGCCAGGCTTGAGATAGACTCGGAGTCTGCTTCGCCGAGATGGACCCTCTCGGGGAAGTGCAATATCCCCGCCTTGTTGGCGTGGAAGTGGAGGCTCAACACCGGACGCGATTCCGGCGAGTGGGGCGCGACGATGATCGACCCGAAGCGGATCGGCTCCGCTAGAGTCGAGGTTCCGGGGTCCAGCCGAAGGTTGGCGCTGATGAGTCCGAAGACGTCGTAGATCCAGCACCCGTCGTTCCCACAGACGGCGCAAATTGTCGATTAGTCATCTCAACAAGTCTCTCGGATGATCCGGTAGGGTTTCGATTAAGAGAACGTGTGGACGCTGGTGACGATCGTCGGCTAACAGGGGGCACGATTTACCCAGGTTCAGGGGCCTCGTAGAGGTAAAACCCTTAGTCCTGCTCTTTCGATCTGTATTATGAGTAGATCGGTTATAATGGGGGGTGCTCGAGTCGAGAGTATTGGCTCGAGCTCAAGGCTTTGGTCCTAAGAAGTTGATTGGGTCGCCTCTCCGGTGGTTCTCCTGGCCTTATATAGGTGGCCAGGTCTCAAACCGTCTCCGGGGGTTACAAACCCTAGCTTTAGGTCGGTTACAAGTTTCCTTCTTGATCCGCAAGTATTTGCGGGTGGGATCCTGTTGGGCCTTCTAGAACTGTAGGTGGCACTTCTCTCTGGGTTTAGATCTTGGATCTTGGACCGGGTAGCCTCAACCGATAGGTTCAGGATTCTCCCTCACGTTACGGCCTCAAAACTGAACGCAGTCCATAAAAACGCCGGTTCCGGCCTTTTTAAGGGTAGTGCTAGACTAGAGGTGCTCTTAGTAATCCGGGTGGTGTGGGTGCGCTGCACAAGGCGACGCTGCAGTACCGCTAAGCTGCTGCTGCACGTACAAAATGGAGACCATGCTGGGCATGCACATATGACACATCGACAGCCTGCCGAGATGGCTTTTACCAGCGGTAAGAACAGAAGCCATGATTATTCGATGCTGCTGGTGCTGCGTCGCAGCTGCTCTCATGTGTCTATGTGCAAGTGCAAGTGGCAGGGTCAGTACTCGGTAGCAGCAGCATCGAGCCATTTTAAACGAAGGCAACACCCAAGTGAAGTTCAAACTTTGGAAATAAATAAATAAAACTAGCACTTGATTTGCTTTTAGTAGGGCAGTGACTAGATCTTGTCACCCCCGTATCACGTGCAGGCATAGTAGAGCTCCATGTGGTGAACAATGGCAGCAGCAGCTCGGAAATTTACGACGCTGCCGGTGCAGGCAGCTGTTAGGAGAATGGCGATTGGCGGCCCAACCACCTACATTCAAAGACCCCATGGCCCAGCATACTCTCTTTTTCACTGTTATATGCCCATCAATTTTACTCCAGCAATTTCTTCCTATCTTTGTGGTCAGGGGATCACATTCTTGACCTTTTTTGGGCGGGGGCAGCAGTCGTCGTCCTCCTTGTTGAAATTATTTTTTCACCCATCGGTAGTCCCTTGCAGTTTTGCCGGGCCCTTTTCTTTTCTGTATATCATGTGCGACGCTGTGTAGCGGTTTGTCGCGTTATCATCGCAATCGCCATCTGGGCACGGTGAGCCCCGAGGAAGAAAACAACATGATGCTGGATCTAAGGCTACGCATCGTCCCCATCATGTTGTATAAGCCGTGGCCATGTGCGCGCGGCGGGGACGGCGACGGTAACTCGCCGGACCTACCGATTGAATTGCCCGTCTTGCCCTCGCCGGCCGGCCCGCCGGGAGATCGATCGTCCTAGTAGCTAGCAACGGGGCGAGTGGCTGAGCGGTCCCATGAGCCTGCAAAGGCCAGCTGTTTTGGTCATTGACACCACGCGGCCGTGTCTCCTCGCACAGTCGCTCGCTCGCTCGCTACCGTACGTTCCTTTTCCTTGTTGATGGCACGAGTTTATCTTTGGAGCAAAGGCAATTCGGGCTTTTCGTTTTATTTGGGGCGGTGCCACCTCGGCACGCACGCAGTAGGTGCGCTCACACGGCATGACCATAAGTGTGGACGGTTCTGTTTCGGACCAGTTCAGTTCAGTTGCTTGCGCTTGCTTCATGCGGTGATGCACGCCGTTGACACCCTCCAGGATGACACACTACACCTCGTGCTGGACCGAGCCACTTCTTCCCGGTTATGGTGCCGAGCCGAGCGAGCAAGCAGATGATTCATGGCAGACAGCGACCGCGATGGCTCCTCCGACCTGATCTGATGCCGGGCCGGACGACCGGCCAAGGGCCATTACCGTGCCTGTACTGTACCACTGCTACTAGTTATGTTTGCTAGCTAGCCCGACCAGAAGCATCCCACGATGTAACTTTTCCGTGAAACTGCACGCTAGCACTCAAGAATTTACTAGCTCCCGATCTGCTACCGGCGAGGACTCCCGTAAAACAAACATCATGGATCGCCGTGCACTGAACGGATACCGATACAACCAAATCCCTTTGTTTTGTCCGTTTATCACGGATTTTTTGGCTCCATTGGCCGACTCCTCTGCAGTAAAACCCAAACGATGCTAGGATAGAATACCGACGACGAAATCACCTCAGATCTGCTACAGAGGCCTTGGTGCACCGCATCCAGGATGGTCATGGACAGCCCGGTTTACATGCAGCTCGATGCGTAAATAAATGGCACGCGGTAACCCAACATAGGTCGCCGGAATATGCGATGCGAGGACATACTCCTTGTTGATAAAATAGTGAGAAAGAGACAGACATGTTCCTTTGGGGGCGCACTTGTGAATATTGAAACGAACCGCGCACCTACTCTCCTCCTCTCCCTGTCCACCGGCTTCAAGAAGAGGCGCGCCACAGAGATATCCCGGACAAGGCACGCAAGCAGACACTGCCCGGCAAAGGCTAAAAAGAAAAGAGCCCATACCACCATCACTTTCCTCCTCCGCGCTTGCTTCTTCAGCTTAGCTCGTATCGTGTGGAGCTAGCTCGCTAGCTTAGCAATGGTTCTTCGCTCCTCGCTGACGAGGAATTGCCGCGAGTTGTAGTAGCTAGCTGCCAGGAAGAATCAATAGCTAGGTGTAAGTAGGAGCAGGTAGATAGATCGAGATGAAGCTCCATTTCTTGCTGAAGGTGCTGTTCGGCCCGGTGCCGGTGTACTTCTCGGCGCTGGCCATCCTCATCCTGCTCACCAACGCGCAGTACTTCGGGCTGGTGGGCGTGGGCGTGCCGCACGCCACCAAGCTGGTGTCGTCGAAGCCGGTGGTGAGCGTGATGAAGTACTGCGACATCTTCCGCGGCGAGTGGGTGCCGGACGCGGAGGCGCCCTACTACAACCACAAGACGTGCGGCATGATCCAGGAGCACCAGAACTGCCTCAAGTACGGCCGCCCCGGACCTGGGCTTCCTCAAGTGGCGCTGGCGGCCGTCGGGGTGCGAGCTGCCGCGCTTCGACCCCGTCCAGTTCCTGCAGTTCGCCCGCCACAAGTCGCTCGCCTTCGTCGGGGACTCCCTGGCGCGAAACCATATGCAGTCGCTGCTCTGCCTCCTCGCGCAGGTATACTTTCGCTTTACTTTCCTCGAGTCTCCTGCTGCTCTTCCAAATCCATGGACATCGGAGCCACAACTGACCTTTCGTCTGTGCAACTGCAGGTGGCGTATCCGAAGGACATCTCGCCCAACCCGTTAGACCAGAACAAGGTGTACTACTACAGGGCGTACAACTTCACTATCAGCATGTTCTGGTCGCCGTTCCTGGTGCGGGCGCGGGAGCCCGACCACGACGACCCGGCGCACACGGGCCACTACAGCCTCTACCTGGACGAGCCGGACGAGAAGTGGGTGTCGCAGGTGCCGCGGTTCGACTACGTGCTGGTCTCCGCCGCCAACTGGTTCTCCCGCCCCTCGCTCTTCTACGAGAAGCGCCGGCTCATCGGGTGCAGCTTCTGCAGCCGGCAGTACGGCGTGCCGGACCTGACGCTCTACTACTCGCAGCGCAAGGCGTGGCGCGTGGCGCTGCAGGCGATCAACGCCCTGGACGGGGTGAAGGGGCGGGTGATCGTGCGGATGCTGTCCCCCATGTCGCACTTCGAGAACGGCACGTGGGACCAGGGCGGCAACTGCAAGCGGACCGAGCCGCTCCGGAGCAACCAGACGGCCATGGACGGCCGGGACCTGCAGTTCTACACCGCGCAGATGGAGGAGTACCGGGAGGCGGAGAAGGCCGCGAGGGCCAAGGGGCTAAGGCTCATGCTCATGGACGCCACCGCGGCGATGCTCATGCGGCCCGACGGCCACCCCAGCCGGTACGGCCACTGGCCCAACGAGAAGGTGCAGCTCTACAACGACTGCATTCACTGGTGCCTGCCTGGCCCCATCGACATCTGGAACGACCTGCTCTTCCAGATGATCCTCGTCTAGCCTAGTCCAGCGCACCTCTCATCCCGTCGGTAACCGTGCTGCACACACAGATCGGAATGCATTCATGCTGTTTAAAGTCAATTTTGAAAAGGAATTGTCTCGTCGAATTCCCCGCTTTTTTCTCCACTTTTCATTTAATCTCCTTTCCATTCCTTTGATGGCGATTTTTTTTGTCGGTCGTCAAAAAAGTGAACAAAAGAGAGCAGTTGCTTTGTGTAAGATATACCGCCGAGTACTTACTGAAAAAAAAAGCCATCTTCGATTGAAACAAAAGTTAGCAAACCTCCTATGGGATTCCCTTGGCAAGTTGCAGCTCGAACCCAACCCAAGGGCCAAGGGAAGAGGGAAGGTAGGAAAGGAAGGAGTAAACGCGCGTAACTTTTGTGGGGCCGTGCGGTGGCGGTGCGTCTGCGTCTGCGTCCGGATGGATCGCACTGATGGCTACCGGGACAGAGTCCTGCTGCGGTGGCACACACCACAAAGCAGAGGCCGCGCTGGGTGAATGAATTTCTGTTGGTCGGTGAACGCGTCTGTGCACTGCGGGATGTGGAGGTGCCAGTCCATAGTTCTCAAGTTTCAACGTCTGTACTAGTAGTACGTTCCCGAACCTGACATATGTACCAGTGGCCAGCCGGAAGTAACTGCTGCCAGGACATGAGGGTGGCACGTCCCGTAGGAGCCTACAAAATCCCTTCTCCTTCTAGCATCTCCAGTGGCGACCGCATTAGGCGTCCGGATCGACGCCCGGCGAGGCCTTCGAGAGCTCGTCCGGACGGGAAGGCGCCGGCGGGGGCGCGGCTGCCCAGTCGCAGCCCCCAAATCAAAAACCCTAAAGCATTTTTCTTCAAGTTTTTAATTGTTCAAATACAAAAATAAATAAAGTCTTACATAATTATATTTTTGGGCCATAATTTAAATGTTTGACATTACAAAAACGATACGAATTCGATGCCGGCGCGCTCGGCGTTTGTCAGTCGACGTTGACGACTTCGTTGGAGCCGAGGAAGCCGGGGTCGGGAGTGGCTCGGCGGCCTGGGTGTCGCCGGCTGACTCGTCGCCCAGGGTCTCGCCAGCGCGCTCGGCGCCCGGGTGTCGCCTGACGTCTTGTTGCTGCCGCCGCTCGGGTTCGCTTCGTGCCGCTCCATGCGCGCCGAGGATGCCGCCCCGTTGGTCGCCGTGGCCGTCGTGGACATCGGACCGAGACCCATCTCAGGGAAGATCTAAGCACACATCGCCTCACACGCCACCCTCGTCTACGGATCAAGGTTCGATGTGTCCGTCGTGAGAATCATGAAATCCCCTTGCCTCTTCTTCGACGCCGCCTTGCAGGCCTCGATCTTGATCTTCTTGTCCGTCTTTTTGGAGAACTCCGCCCACTTGGCCTCGGTTGCGGCACGTCTCTCCGTCGAGTTCTTCGTGACGTTCTCCATGACCTTGTCGATTGCGGCGTGCACTCGCTCCGAGCTCGCCACCACCGCCGCCGCCGCCTTTGCCTTCTTGTTTCCCACGGGTCTTTCCGCGTTGAGCACCACCTCCTCAATTTGAGCATCGCCGGGCTTCTTCTTGAGTCGGAGCCTATGCCTCTTCCACTTCTCATTCTTTTGCAACTTGTTGAAGCAATGGATAAGCACAAAGTCATTGCTGTCGTTGATAGCCTTGTACAAGGTGAAGACATCAATGAGCTAGCAACAAAAGAAGCCAAGATTAGGAGATGCATGAATGTTGTGATGCATGAACGAGCATAGGAGAAGATGAGACACACGAACTTACTTGGTCCTTGATAGTCTTGCCACTCTCCGGCCTCACCACGATGTTCTCAAAGGCTCCTTGGAACTTGTTCACCGACTTTTGGATTGTTGCCCATCTATGAGCTAACGCACTTTGGTTGCGATCCATCACGTATTGGACATATGGCACTTGGTACTTGCGCTCATCAAACTCCGAGAGGATCCGCTTCCAATACGAATCGCTTGTTTGGTTGGCACCCGTGATCACGTCTTGGGTAATGCCGGCCCATGAGTCTATCAAGCACTCGTCCTCTTTCACCGTCCAAGCTATGCCACGGCTTCCACCCTTCCTCTTCTTCTTCTTCTTCTTCTTCTTCTTCTTCTCATCCTCGTCCTCATAGGCGTTGTCCACGGGAAGATCCTCGTCCACATCGGCGTTGTCCACGGGAAGCTCTTCGTCGACAACGGCGCTCCCGCCACCATCTTGCGTCTGGGTGTCGAAGGAGGCCTAGGTGCCGAAGTCGTAGCCGCTAGAGGGCGCCTGGGTGCCGAAGGAGGCCTGGGGACCGGCGTCAAACAGATTGTGGGTGCCGTCGTCGAACATCAGTGTGCGCCCGGACTGGGCCAGCCCGGCCGCCGCGTCGTCCCGGCGCATCCCCGAGGACACCTCGTAGGACTCGTTCAGGTCGAGCCCCGTCCCGGCGCCACTGGACGCGCCGCCGCCGAACGTGTGCAGCGCGTTCGTGTCGAAGCCGCCGTAGTTGCCCGGGTAGCCGAACACGTAGCCGGTATAGCCGCCGGGCTCGTTGAAGTTGGGGCTAGGGCAGAGCCTCGACTGCGAACGCGGCGTGCTCACGACGTCCGCGCGGAACGGCGACGCCGGCGCCGACAAGCTCGACGCACCTCCCGGGCTGCCTCCTCGGCGTTGTTGACCAGCAGTTCCAGGCTCGCCGCCGTGGTCCGGGCCTCTGACCTCTTGCGACGAAGATGGCGCGCCGTCGTGGAGGAGTCACGCCGCAGTTGGTCGGCCGCCCACTTAGCGTTGGTCATGCCTTCCGGCCGTTCCTTCGGGGGGCACGGCTGCAGCACGCGGTGCTTGACGCCGAGGGTGCCGGCCTTCACGTTCTTCGGCGGTGGTCTCGGCGGCCCTTTCGGAGGCATGGCGCCGGAGGCGGGAGAGGAGGCGGGAAGGGGCGGGAAAGATGGGCGGCGGCAGGGGGAATGGCAGCGCATGGGATGGAAAGGCTTTTTGGTGGGCGCCTGTGTCGCTTGCAAGACGGGCCCGCGGCGCGGAACGACTCGTCCGGCGCCCCCCCCAACGGGAGCCTCTGGGAGGCGGGGTTGGGCTGGGTTTGCCGGACGGGAACAAGGGGGCGTCCGGATGGGAAGGCCCAATGGGGGCGCGACTGGGCGCGCTCGGAGCCCGTCCGGACGGGAAGGGGCCGTGGGGGCGCGTTTGGGGGGCGCGACTGGAGATGCTCTTAAGAGCATCTCCAGCAGCCGCGCTGGAAACGGTATATAGAGCGCCGTTTGGCGCGTACAAATTTTTTCGCGCGTGTGCGTAGCTATTTCAGCCGCTGCATGATGGAGCGCGCGCGGCTACAGCAGAAAGCAGACGCGCTAAAATAGAGCGCGCGCTGGGCAAACCAAAACCCATTTCACCTATTGCACAAAGTAGATCAAATCCGCATCAAAAAATAATAATAAAATAGTTTCAACAATTATTATTACAACACAAGCAAGTATTTCATACAAATACAGATAATAGTTCACATATTATAACAAAGTGTTCATCAAATAGTTCATCAAGAACACAACTAACCATTTTGTTGATCATACCAGTTCCACCACTCCTCCATGACGTCTTCTTGAAGATTATCATGCACATCGTCATTTCAAATGGAATGATACGATGCAATAAAGTGGTGAACGGACAACGACGTCGCCTAGAGGGGGGGGGGGAATAGGCGATTAAAACTTTTCCGGTTAAGGCTTGCTAAATGCGGAAATAAACTAGGTGTTTAAATTAACAAGCATACAACCTAAATATTCTATGGCCAACTAGATGCACCAACAAGTTATGCTAAGCAAGACAAGTAACAAGGTGATAGCAAGATATATAACTTCAAGCTCTAAGGCTATCACAATGTAAATTGCATAAGTAAAAAGCTCGGGTATAGAAATAACCGAGGCACACGGAGACGAAGATGTATTCCCGAGTTCCTCCCACAAAGGGGAGTACGTCTCGTTGGAGGGGTGTGAGCTCACCACGAAGGCCTACTCAACGCCACAAAGGCCTCACCCTATTCTCCGATGAACTTCCGCCACAAAGGCCTAGTTCACCTTCCACTATTGGCAACCTTCAAATCCGAGGCACGCATCCACAACTCAATTGGAGGCTCTCGGTGTCACCACAATCTTGGGGCACGCATCCACAACTCAATTGGAGGCTCCCAAGAACACCACAAGTCGTCTAGGGTCCAAGACCCAAGAGTAACAAGCTCACAAACTTTCAACTTCTACGAATCCTCGTGGAGAGAGCAAACCGATGCAACCGATGCAAATGGCAAGAGCACAAGTGTTCAAATCCTTCACTCTCAAATTCCAACAAAGCAACAAATGCTTATGGGGGAATAAGAGAGGAAGAACAATGGAGGAGAAACACCAAGAACTCCAAGATCAAGATCTACTAAGTTTCCCTCACTAAGAAGGAAGATGGATTGGTGGAAATGTAGATCGAGATCTCCTCTACCTTCTCCCTCAAGGATATGCAAGAATCATAGGAGGGATTGGGAGAGGGGCAAGCTTTCCAAGGTCAACAATGGTGGGAGAGAAGGGGAAAAACGTGCTTGGAAGACTTGGGGACCAATGGGGAAGAAAGCCCCCTTAAATAGATACCCACAAGAACTAGCCGTTGTGCAGGAATTTTGGGACCGGAATATCCGGTCCGAAGTGAAAAATCCGGTTCAAATAATCCGGTTCACTCCAGTGCGAAAACTGGTCTGAAATCCATCGAAACCGGAATATCCGGTATGCCCCGAAAAATCCGGTTTCCAATAATCCGGTTCATGTCAGTACCGAAAAATGCCTCAACTAGAAACTTCATAACTTTTGCGTCCGGACTCCGTTTTTGATGATCTTTGGCTCGTTGAGTTCGTAATGAAAAACTCTACAAGATCATGCAGAGAAATATCACTGCCCAACAATGAAAACTAAAACCAAATATAGAAAGGTTTAACCTCTCTAAAAGGAACAACCGTAAAACTTCCAACACGAAAACTCACATAACTTTTGCGAATGAATTCCGAATTAGGTGAGTCCAAATGCATTGGAAAGATAACAACAAGGAGTATGCAAATAAAAAGTGAAAATATTGATACCTCAAAGTATGGAGAAGTTACCACACATGGAAGGTGTGGGAACATTCTCAAAGACGAACGGAATATTTTCACCACCGAAAACGCAACAAAGTTTTCTTACGAAATCCGTTTTCGAGAAACCAAGACTTGTCATGAAGATCACGACAAGCACTAAAACCCAAAGGAGACAAAAGCCAAATAAGAACCAAGAAAGATGATATGCAAGGTATGCAAAGGTTTGAGCTCTCCATAACGATTCGATCGAGTTACTCACTTGAGGGCCCCTCTTGATAGTACGACTATCTATCCTATAACCCGGTCTCCCAAAGACACGAGACCGGTAAAATAGAAAAACCTATCAAGATTATACCTTTGCCTTGAGCATTCCACTTGAGCTAGATGATGACGATCTTGACTCTCTCAAGTTGGATCTTCTTTCTTGATTGCGCTTGCTAGCACAAACTCCGCTTGATGAAGACTTGCAAGTTGCTCCCCCATACACCATTATGGGAGAGACCCTTCGGCAAATATTCACAAGGCCACAATCTCCAAAAGGGTGGCAAGCATCAAGCATAGGATATCTTCTAGATGCTTCACTTGAGCTTCCACGTCAAGCTAGATGACGAACACCGCTTGACGATGACAAAGACCATGGGATATAGGAAATCTTCCTTTTGGTTCATGCCCATGGAAAGATACCTAACCACACATAGTGATGCGACACACACATATCATGGGTTAGTTCACAAAGCTATATTTGACAATTGCTTACCATATCATGAGATAAACAATCCCACTTGGTACAACTTGTAGCTTTGTGTGTTGATCGCTTGCTTGATCAACCTTGTATCTTTGCTTCTCACTTCGAAAGATGATGTCTTGAAGATGATAATGAAAGATCACCTAATCCTTTTCTTCAAGACATACTAGCAATAAGCTCAACTCAAACCATGACCATTCTTCATATAAATCCATGAGAATAACAATGGCCATCAAGGAAGCTAATAGAGTTCAACACATGAACTCCATTATTTCCTATGGACAAGATCTATAAGGATAACTCAATGCAAACATTAGTCCATAAAGATTGTCATTAATTACCAAAACCACATATGGGGGAACCATGCGCTTTCAATCTCCCCCATTTTGGTAATTGATGACAATCCCTTTTTACGAGGGTTTATATGATGAATAAAGCAAACATGCTAAACTAGAGCAAGGATGCAATAGCATGGAAAGGCAAATGCTTAAGAACGAAACTAAAGCATAAACCAAATTCCCTTAAACCCTCTAAACTTCTCCCCCATTGGCATCCATTGCCGAAATGGGAAAAAAGATTAGAATGCCAATATAGTAAGAGCTCCCCCGTAGTGTATGCATTCCTCTTGATATGAGTGAAATCAAGTGCATATCTCCAACTATGAATAGATGGAGGGAGATCAAACTATATTGAGGATCCAAAGATTTACAAGAAAAGTCAAATTGAAGGATACTTTCACAAAGAAGCAACCAACCAAAGGATCCAAAAAACCGATTGACCAAAATCAATAATTTGATAAGATCAACCAAGTGTTCTAGAAAATCAAGAGGGAACTCCCCAAGGTACATGCACAATGTTAGATTTGAATTACTATATAATGTGCACAACATGGAATCATCACTCCCTTCTAGATAATTTTGAACACAAACAAGAGCAAGAGAATAGATTGGAAATGAAGCAAAGCAACTTGCAAACAAATAAAAGTTGAGCAATGAAGATCAAGAAGTGACAAATAAAGACTTACTCAACCGAAATAGATGCGTGTGAAAAGGAAAAACATTTTTAGTAGACTAATAGGATGATAGAATCATCAACATAGTCTTTCAATATAAGAGGCACAAAGTGCATATCATGTCTTTCCCATACACACAAACCATCAAATGATAAAACACATAGGTCCACAAGCTTATTAAGATGCAAAAGGAATACCAAAAGAAAAGCAAAGCTTGTGCCTTTTAGGAACCACCAAGGAATATAAAGCAATAAAATGTGGTCACTAAAGAAATAGAATATCAATTAAAGATGTAACTATTATCGTGTGTATAAGTTTCTAAGTGGACAACAATCACAAAGATATATATCCACAAAGAAACATGCACACACAAAATAGGTACAAAAGTGAAGAACATGATATCCAAGAGAGGTTCATTAATATACCAATAAGATTTTTGCTTGAAAGAAAAGCACTAAGCTTAGTTTAATCTTAAGGGGATATAGATGAACACATAAAACTCATCAAAGCATCACAAATATCACAAGGGAAAAGTGATAGTTGGAATGCTTCGATAAAGGTAATGCATATCACAAAAGATTCAAATGGTTTTTGAGAATTCATCAATATTGCATATGAGAGACTTCAAGTAGAAGTTGCTAGATTAATATACTCGGGATTGGTGAATCATGAAAATGACTATAAATATCCCCTTAGTATGTAATCATCCCGGCTTACTCATGGTTGCAATAAAGATGTTTTTGAAAAGACATTTGCAAGAACCAAAAGAAATGCAACAAAGGGAAATCATGCAAAGAAGCAACCTACACAAGGTTGAAAGCTAGAAATGTATGCATGAGATAGATACTTGTTACCGAGATGACATTGGTGATGAAGAGGATGTGAGTTTGATAATCATCGAAGCTTGACTCCTATAATACCATGGTGAGAACACCTTCCTTATGAATGAAGCAAGCAACCAATGTATCTCCATTGTACCTAAAAACAAAATTCAAGTACAAAATGGTACCCAAACTCATTGGGTCCGAAGTAGTTAGAACAACTACAATACATAGGACAAACTCCAAGTAAATATGTGCATATTAATATGAATTTGAATTTCATGCACATCTTAGCCATTTAGAATTTGATGGAGTTTATCCTATATATTGGATCAACGAAAGTAAGCATGCCAAAAGATATATATAGTAAATATGCATGCACAAAACTTTCAAGAACCAAAACAAGATACAAATTGGACAAAGAACTAATTAAACCAAGAAGCCACTCACAAGAGTGAAAAGAAAGAGAATTGTCCAAAATATATCAAAACCCAAATCAACACATGATTGAGGAAACCAACATAGAGAGGATACCAAAAAAACATAAAAGAGTGAACAAACCCTCTACACTTTTCATGATAGCACACAAAGTAGCAAGACGAAAAGTGTTTGTCTTCCAAAGAGACAAGTCATTGGGATAACAAACAAATTTAAAGGCAACAAGTGTTCAAACGCATATAGGATAGTTCTTCCAATAATAGTGCATTATTTATGATCTTGCATTTGAATACAAAATGCACACAATGGAATCATTACTCTCCATATATATTATTCAAACACTAGTCATGTTTAAATAAAACCAATAAGATGCAATACCAATTTAAAGAATGGTGATCTACTCGATGTAGGATAGCTTCCCCAAGAATAGTGCAACCCAAAGAAATATGACTTTGAACACAAGTGCACAAGTATGGGATCATTGCTTTTCCTAACTCAAGAAGGCATAAAACAAATTTTGAGTAGACCAAGGAAGACACAAAGGAGTTTGAACCAAACAAATCCTTGGCAAGAAATAAGGCAAATTTTAGAGCAATGGCCAAAGTAAATATGATCAAGAAACTTTACCACAAAATATTATAACTTGTCAAAGACAAGAGATGAATGGAGATATTTCTCGGTGGTAGATTTGTTCACAATCATATTCACAAAACATAAGCATGTGGTAAAAGATAGAAAAAAACATGCTTAGATAGAGATTCTTGAAGGCTTCAAATAAAAACCGAAGAGCAAGGCAACAAGAAACTCTCTAACAAACAAGATACCAAAGAAGAGAGACACAAGATATTTTAAGCAAATATGGAACTTGTTTGAGAAACATGCCACAAAGGAACAAGATAATTAACAATATCAACTCTAGGTGGCAATACCTCAAATGTTCACATTTTCTAGGCTTGTAATATGCACATAGCTTATTACTCCTCCATAATGTGATAATCCATTGAAAACAACAAGAGGCAAAAAATAAATCCAACAAGAGAAAGTTAATGGACATTTAGAAATTGAATTTCTCATGAAAAAGACATACCACATAGAGACTAGATAATATTGATATATCAACACTAAGTGGTATTCCTCATGTACACACATTTTAGGATAGTAAAGTGCAAAGCATATTACTCCCCCAAAATGGGATAGTCCATTAATCTCCCAAAGAGCCAACTAAGATAAGCAATGAAAGCAATGAAGGCTCAACACAAAGAACAAAAGTACATGGAGTGCAAACCAACAAACATAACTATATTACTCAAGATAGGTAAGTAGGAAGCACAATATATACAAACACATGCTAGAAACAAAACTAACATATGCAGGGGAGCAAGCAACTTTCAATGTATATAGAATTAAATACAAGTTACCGCTTGGAGGAACATTGGGTAAGAGATATATATAATCCAAGTGACTTGGCTTGAGGAAATATAATTGATGAAGATCCCTTAATTCTTCATAAAATAGCCAAGTCTCCAATGCCCTCCAACAACACCTATTGATCAAGTTTGAGCTTGTTGGTCCCCAACAAAGTTGGGTCCTAAGAGGTTAATCACAATAGGTTTGGCAACCCAAATGGTTCTTTTCTTGACACCACTTGGAGTACCAACATACTTGGCAAACACATTGCCCACATTATCCTTCCTAATAGAATAAACATCATCAACAAGGATAGGGTTGGATAATGTACCATTAGTGCATGAAGAAGCAAAATGTCCCTTCTTGCGACAAAGGTAGCAACATCGACTCTTTTCTCTCTTCTCAATAGGCTTCTCAACAAGAGGAGCATTGTCTTGAGTCTTGTTAGGAGGTGGCCGTTGTTCAACTCGTGGTTGAGCATGAGATTGAACAAGAGGCCTCTTCCCTAGTTGCTTCTCACTAAGAGGCTTCTTCTTCAAAGGGCAAGATCTAACATGGTGCCCTTCAATCTTGCACTTGAAGCAAATAATCTTGGTCGGATCTTTGACTTGTTCTTGGCCCTTCTTCTTGTCAATAATGGACTTGTTCTTGAGATGGGAGTTGAATCCAAGTCCACTCTTGTCATTGGGAAGTCTTCGCACTCTCAACATCTTGTCAAGTGTGGAACTCCCTTCATGACACTTTTCCAAGTCTTTCTTCAAAGAAGTGACTTGGGCCTTGAGCTCTTTAATTTCCTCTACATGGTTAGAATCAACACAAGAGCTAGAGGAAGTAGATGCTTCATTGTTAGAGCAACAAGGCAAGGAAAGCAACTCATCACAAGATGTAGAAACATTATGAGAGGATGAGTTACTAATACTAGCACAAGTCAATATAGCATTATTAGAAGATATTGTGCTAGTAACCATATGAGGCTCACAAGATGTTACCTTTGTAGTGATAGCCTCAAGAGCTAATTTTAGCTTGGTATGGGATTCTAGAAGATCCTCATGAGAGCTAGATAGCTTTTCATGACTTTCTTCCAATTTCCCATACTTGCTGGTCATTAGCTCAAGTTGAGCCCTTAGCTCAACATTCTCCTTAAAAATAGATGCCTCACAAGATGTGGAGTTAGTAGCACAAGCATCATTAGAAATAGAAGAAGATAACTTGGCAAGCTCATTATTTAACCTAGAGTTTTCCTCAATTAGATTAGCATTGCCAATAACAAATTCAACCTTTTCATTTTTAAACACTTTATATTTAGCATTGGTATGGTCACGTGCTTTAGTGAGATAGGCTATTTGTTCATTATAGAGCTCCTCGATAGATTCAAGTTTCTCCTCAAGAGTAACTCGGAGCTCATACTCTTCCTCAAGAGACGTAGTGAGGGATGCCTTTTCATCGGCATCACTTCTTTCAATCTCACCTTTAGTTTCAATTATTTTAGCGCTATAAATAGCAAAAGCCAATATTTCACTAAAAGGAGTGATAGCTTTACTACCTTTAGGGAGATCAAGAAGAACCAACTCACCCTTCTCCATTAAGGAGGCTTCGTCCTCAAACTCTCCATAAAATATACCCTCATCCTCATCATCACAAGATGTAGTGGGTTCCAAAGGTGGAGATACCTTTGAATCCCTAGCCATAAGGCACATATGAGAAATGGATGGCGATGATGAAGATATACTAGAAGAGCCATTAAGGTCCATGTCTTGTTCCACAAAAAGGTGGGATTCCTCTACATTGTTAGCCACACAATTACTAGAGGAAATGGAAGCATTATTTTCATGAAAAAAAGACATAGGAAGCATATCATCATGAGATTTAGTTAAACAACTATTACATGATATGCAAGGACTATCAACACTAGCATGTATGGAATTTTGAGTGCTAGAAGATATTAAGTCCAAAGATAGATCATTGCAATGGGATAGAGATGAAGTATAGTCAATAGCAAATTCACTATTCACAATGCAATTTCTATCACCACTCACCATATCATTACCTTGTGACAAATCACATGTTGGTGGAGTGGAGAAAGATGTGAACTCATCACGGCCGGAAGTGGATGGAGAACAATCATCCTCAATAATATTGGACACATCATATATATCTTGAAGTTTTGTCCATAGCTCATGAGCGTTCCGAAAAGGCTTGATTGATTCAATGACTACATCGCTCAAAAAGCACAAGAGACCATTAGATACAAGAGTATCGAGATAAGAGTTTTCCTTATCCTCTAAAGATAAATCTTGAGAATCCTTTGGAGGAGGAAAATCCATATCTACAATTCTCTTAACATACTTTGGACCCATGTCCGTAAGAAATTTAAGAATGCGAATTTTCCAAACATCAAAGTTTCTACCATAGAATATAAAAGCGGAATCATGTTCTATTTCTCTAAACGACATCGTACTCTCTAGGATGTAAAGCCTAATAAAGAGAGACGAGGCTCTGATACCAATTGAACGGACAACGACGTCGCCTAATGGGGGCGCGACTGGGCGCGCTCGGAGCCCGTCCGGATGGGAAGGCCCAATGGGGGCGCGACTGGGCGCGCTCGGAGCCCGTCCGGACGGGAAGGGGCCGTGGGGGCGCGTTTGGGGGGCGCGACTGGAGATGCTCTTAAGAGCATCTCCAGCAGCCGCGCTGGAAACGGTATATAGAGCGCCGTTTGGCGCGTACAAATTTTTTCGCGCGTGTGCGTAGCTATTTCAGCCGCTGCATGATGGAGCGCGCGCGGCTACAGCAGAAAGCAGACGCGCTAAAATAGAGCGCGCGCTGGGCAAACCAAAACCCATTTCACCTATTGCACAAAGTAGATCAAATCCGCATCAAAAAATAATAATAAAATAGTTTCAACAATTATTATTACAACACAAGCAAGTATTTCATACAAATACAGATAATAGTTCACATATTATAACAAAGTGTTCATCAAATAGTTCATCAAGAACACAACTAACCATTTTGTTGATCATACCAGTTCCACCACTCCTCCATGACGTCTTCTTGAAGATTATCATGCACATCGTCATTTCAAATGGAATGATACGATGCAATAAAGTGGTGAACGGACAACGACGTCGCCTAGAGGGGGGGGGAATAGGCGATTAAAACTTTTCCGGTTAAGGCTTGCTAAATGCGGAAATAAACTAGGTGTTTAAATTAACAAGCATACAACCTAAATATTCTATGGCCAACTAGAGCACCAACAAGTTATGCTAAGCAAGACAAGTAACAAGGTGATAGCAAGATATATAACTTCAAGCTCTAAGGCTATCACAATGTAAATTGCATAAGTAAAAAGCTCGGGTATAGAAATAACCGAGGCACACGGAGACGAAGATGTATTCCCGAGTTCCTCCCACAAAGGGGAGTACGTCTCTTTGGAGGGGTGTGAGCTCACCACGAAGGCCTACTCAACGCCACAAAGGCCTCACCCTATTCTCCGATGAACTTCCGCCACAAAGGCCTAGTTCACCTCCCACTATTGGCAACCTTCAAATCCGAGGCACGCATCCACAACTCAATTGGAGGCTCTCGGTGTACCACCACAATCTTGGGGCACGCATCCACAACTCAATTGGAGGCTCCCAAGAACACCACAAGTCGTCTAGGGTCCAAGACCCAAGAGTAACAAGCTCACAAACTTTCAACTTCTACGAATCCTCGTGGAGAGAGCAAACCGATGCAACCGATGCAAATGGCAAGAGCACAAGTGTTCAAATCCTTCACTCTCAAATTCCAACAAAGCAACAAATGCTTATGGGGGAATAAGAGAGGAAGAACAATGGAGGAGAAACACCAAGAACTCCAAGATCAAGATCTACTAAGTTTCCCTCACTAAGAAGGAAGATGGATTGGTGGAAATGTAGATCGAGATCTCCTCTACCTTCTCCCTCAAGGATATGCAAGAATCATAGGAGGGATTGGGAGAGGGGCAAGCTTTCCAAGGTCAACAATGGTGGGAGAGAAGGGGAAAAACGTGCTTGGAAGACTTGGGGACCAATGGGGAAGAAAGCCCCCTTAAATAGATACCCACAAGAACTAGCCGTTGTGCAGGAATTTTGGGACCGGAATATCCGGTCCGAAGTGAAAAATCCGGTTCAAATAATCCGGTTCACTCCAGTGCGAAAACTGGTCTGAAATCCATCGAAACCGGAATATCCGGTATGCCCCGAAAAATCCGGTTTGCAATAATCTGGTTCATGTCAGTACCGAAAAATGCCTCAACTAGAAACTTCATAACTTTTGCGTCCGGACTCCGTTTTTGATGATCTTTGGCTCGTTGAGTTCGTAATGAAAAACTCTACAAGATCATGCAGAGAAATATCACTGCCCAACAATGAAAACTAAAACCAAATATAGAAAGGTTTAACCTCTCTAAAAGGAACAACCGTAAAACTTCCAACACGAAAACTCACATAACTTTTGCGAATGAATTCCGAATTAGGTGAGTCCAAATGCATTGGAAAGATAACAACAAGGAGTATGCAAATAAAAAGTGAAAATATTGATACCTCAAAGTATGGAGAAGTTACCACACATGGAAGGTGTGGGAACATTCTCAAAGACGAACGGAATATTTTCACCACCGAAAACGCAACAAAGTTTTCTTACGAAATCCGTTTTCGAGAAACCAAGACTTGTCATGAAGATCACGACAAGCACTAAAACCCAAAGGAGACAAAAGCCAAATAAGAACCAAGAAAGATGATATGCAAGGTATGCAAAGGTTTGAGCTCTCCATAACGATTCGATCGAGTTACTCACTTGAGGGCCCCTCTTGATAGTACGACTATCTATCCTATAACCCGGTCTCCCAAAGACACGAGACCGGTAAAATAGAAAAACCTATCAAGATTATACCTTTGCCTTGAGCATTCCACTTGAGCTAGATGATGACGATCTTGACTCTCTCAAGTTGGATCTTCTTTCTTGATTGCGCTTGCTAGCACAAACTCCGCTTGATGAAGACTTGCAAGTTGCTCCCCCATACACCATTATGGGAGAGACCCTTCGGCAAATATTCACAAGGCCACAATCTCCAAAAGGGTGGCAAGCATCAAGCATAGGATATCTTCTAGATGCTTCACTTGAGCTTCCACGTCAAGCTAGATGACGAACACCGCTTGACGATGACAAAGACCATGGGATATAGGAAATCTTCCTTTTGGTTCATGCCCATGGAAAGATACCTAACCACACATAGTGATGCGACACACACATATCATGGGTTAGTTCACAAAGCTATATTTGACAATTGCTTACCATATCATGAGATAAACAATCCCACTTGGTACAACTTGTAGCTTTGTGTGTTGATCGCTTGCTTGATCAACCTTGTATCTTTGCTTCTCACTTCTAAAGATGATGTCTTGAAGATGATAATGAAAGATCACCTAATCCTTTTCTTCAAGACATACTAGCAATAAGCTCAACTCAAACCATGACCATTCTTCATATAAATCCATGAGAATAACAATGGCCATCAAGGAAGCTAATAGAGTTCAACACATGAACTCCATTATTTCCTATGGACAAGATCTACAAGGATAACTCAATGCAAACATTAGTCCATAAAGATTGTCATTAATTACCAAAACCACATATGGGGGAACCATGCGCTTTCAAGTGGGCAACTCTCTCTTCTCTCCTTCTCACTCTCACCGGCTGTCCCATCAAATCATAAACAGAGTAGTCCACATCTTGTCCACGCTCGTTCTCGATGATCATGTTATGCATGATCACACAAGCGGTCATGATGTACCAAAAAAGGATCTCTTGATCCCAAAAACTAGCCGGACCTCTCACAATAGCAAATTGGGATTGCAAAATCTCAAATGCTCTCTCCACATCCTTCCTTGCAGCAACTTGTGCAACATGAAAAGAGGATTGTTTTTTACCTCTCAGATTGCGCACCGGCTTTGTCAAGATTAGACAAGTAAGGGTTCTACTCGGATAGCTCCCGAGTCCCCTGTTGCATGTTTATATATTAGGCACAATGCCTTGGAGTACAAGTATACAAGAGAGGGGAGAGGCTGGATCATGTCCGTTTACATGTCTAACACAATTACTATAACTCTAACACCCTCCCTTAATCACAACTTGCACAAGTTGAGATTATGTTTAAACTCTTCAAATGTACGATGAGGAAGTGGCTTAGTGAATCCATCTGCCACCTGATCCCTTGAAGGAATAAACCTGATTTCCAGCTGTTTGTTCAGAACCCGTTCTCTCACAAAATGAAAATCAATCTCAATGTGTTTATCTCGTGCATGAAACACAGGATTTGCTGAGAGATATGTAGCACTTAAATTATCACACCATAGCAAAGGTGGTTGAGACAATTTTACTCCAAGTTCTTCAAGTAAAGATTGCATCCAAATAACTTCTGCAGTAGCATTGGCTAAGGACTTGTACTCTGCTTCAGTGCTGGATCTAGATACTGAAGCTTGTTTCTTTGCACTCCAAGAAATAAGATTAGGACCATAAAAGACAGCAAAACGTCATGTGGACCTTCTGTCATCCACACATCCAGCCCAGTCAGCATCAGAGAAGGCACTCAATAAAGTAGAGGGAGACCTCATGAACGTGAGACCCACACCAATAGTATGTTTAACATATCTCAAGACTCATTTAGCTGTTGTCGAATGTACCGTTGTAGGAGCATGTAAATACTGACATATTTTGTTAACTGCATAGGAAATATCAGGCCATGTAAGTGTAAGATACTGGAGAGCACCAACCATACTCATGTACTTAGTGCTATCATCAGGTCCTAATAATTCTCCCTCCCTGGCTGATATTTTCTCAGAAGAAGAAAGGGGTGTAGCGACACCCGTGCACATCTGCATACCAGCACGAGTAAGGATATCTCTGGCATATTTAGACTGAGTCAAACAAAGTCCATCATTATGTTTCTGAACCTCAATACCAAGAAAATAGTGAAGACCACCAAGATCTTTGAGAGCAAAGTCTTGATGCAAATCTTTGAGGAGAGCATCCGTGGCAGCTTGGGAAGAGCTAGCAACAATGATATCATCCACATAAATGAGCATATAAATAGTGACACCAAGCTTCCGGTAGATGAATAATGATGTATCAGACTTGGATGGAACAAAACCATAGCTAACAAGTTTAGCACTCAGACGAGAAAACCATGCTAGGGGTGCCTGTTTAAGTCCATAAAGTGCCTTATCAAGTTTGCATATGTAATCAGGTTTATGTGGATCCTCATACCCTGGGCGTTGTCGCATGTAGACCTCCTCTTCCAGAACGCCATGCAAGAACGCGTTCTTGACATCTAACTGTCGCAAATTCCATCCCCTGGAAACAGAAAGAGCCAAAACAAGTCGAACAGTAGCAATTTTACAACTGGGCTAAAGGTATCCTCATAGTCTATACCATATCGCTGTTTGTATCCTTTGGCAACAAGTCGTGCCTTGTGCCTATCAATAGAGCCATCAGACTTCCTCTTTATCTTGTAAATCCAGCGGCAGTCAATAATACTGCGGCCATGTCGGGAGGGAACCAAGTGCCATGTGTTATTTCTGAGAAGAGCAGCATATTCTTCATCCATAGCACCCTTCCAATTGGGATCAGCAAGAGCATCAGATAGTGTAGTAGGTTCACTAGAAACAGCTGATAAACACCATCGAACTGTGCCATCGGTGTACTCCTTTTTTTTACGATCCCTTTGCTAGCACGTGTAGCAGGCCGAGAGGGAGGTAGCACAGGAGGAACCACATGCGGATCCGGCGCAGGAGATCCGTTAGAGCTGCTGGAGCCGCCAGAATGCACAGGAGATCCCGTGGGCGTCGGTGCGGCGGACTGCGCGGAGCTGGAGGAAGTCGCAGAGTGGGAGGGCGCAGAAGATCTCGACGACGAAGCGGGCACGCGCTGGCTCGGCGGAGACCGTGATGCGCTGGCAGGAGGTGATTGGCGCGGGGTTGCGCGCGGTCCGGTCGGCGACGAGGACTGGTGGGGAGGCGATCGCCCTCGCGAGATGTGCCGACCAGGTGTGTCAGGTGGCGACCCCGAGGATGATGTGCCCAGATCCTCCTCGGAGTCAGAACTGCTGTCATTTTGCGCAGAATCTGAAAAGGAGCCATTTTGGCTAATTTCTGCACCGTTTTCACTCGTATTTGGAACAGCAGCTATAGTATTTTGTCTAATATCCTGCACAACACAAGTAGGACTAGCAAGAGGGTCAGCATTATGAGTATTAAACATGTTAGAACCATCTATGTGTTCAATCCCATTAAGAAGAGTTTTGTCAAGCAACAAAATCTCATGTGTAAGAAGAGCACCCGCATTAGGATGTAATTTTTGGAAGGGAAATACAGACTCATCAAAGACGACATCTCGTGATATATAGACTCGACCACTCGATACCTCTAGACACTTAACTCCCTTGAGACGAGTACTATATCCTAGAAACACGCATTGCGTGGATCGAAACGCAAGCTTGCGTTTGTTGTAAGGACGGAGGTTTGGCCAGCAGGCACAACCAAAAATACGAAGGGAATTATAATTTGGATGGGTGCCTAGTAAACGATGGAGAGGTGTGTCATTGTTTATGACTTTGCTAGGGAGCATGTTAATGAGATATGTGGCTGTGAGAAACCCCTCGTCCCAATATTTTAGAGGCATATGGGCATTAGCAAGAAGCGCAAGACCAACCTCAACGATATGGCGATGTTTTCTTTCAGCATGACCGTTTTGCTGATGGGCATGTGGACATGACATGAGGTGGGAGATAGCTTTCTTTTGGAGTAGCTGATTTAACTTAACATACTCGCCTCCCCCATCGGACTGTACAGCCAGAATTTTCCTATTGAATTTACGCTCAACCAAAGTTTGAAAGGCAATGAAAGCATCAAGAGTATCAGATTTTTTCTTAAGCAAGTAAATCCAGGAATATTTGCTATAATCATCAATAAAACTGACATAATACTCATGACGTCCAACATAAGTGGGAGAAGGTCCCCATACATCAGAAAAAACTAATTGTAAGGGAACCGTAGACACACTAGTAGAAATTGGATAGGGTAATTGATGACTTTTTGCCTTTTGACACGAATCACATACTGACTCACTGCTACCATCCTTTAAGAAAGGAAGATTATTTTTACTAAGAATTTGACTGACAACCGAAAAAGAGGGATGACCAAGACGACTATGCCACTTTGCTTGAGATGGTTTGGAGGCGACAAAAGCACTCTTCGGAGATGACACCAGGGATGATATGAGGGGATATAGGCCACCCACGCAACGACCTTTATGGAGTATCCTCCCCATGAGCCGGTCCTTAATGAAAAAGTGAAAAGGGTGAAACTCAAGATAAACATGATTGTCAAGGGTGAAGCGATGTACGGAAAGCAAATTCTTGGAAGCACTAGGCACATGAAGAATATTACGGAGATGAAAATTCTTAGTGGGATTATGAACCATAGAATGACCAACATGAGTAATAGTCATACCTTGCCCATTGGCTGTGTTGACACGATCATTGCCACGGTATGCATCACGCATGGTGAGATTGTTCAGCTCTCCGGTTATGTGATGGGTGGCGCCAGTATCGGAGTACCAAGGAGGATCGACAGTATAGGAAGCAGCGTTAACCTCCTTGCCATTATAGGTTGCATCATCATTGTCTTCTAAACGATACCAACAATGTTTAGCCGGGTGCCCCTCCCGGTCGCAGAGTTGGCATGTCACGTCCACCCACGGTGTGGTGCGACGACGTCCGCGGCCACGGCCACGCCCGCCTCCTGCGGGTGCACGTCCACGCCCGCCTCCTGTAGGTCCTTGCCGAGGGGGACGGTCATCGCGCTGGTAGTCGCGCGAGTAGTCACGGCGCTCGTAGCGCCTATCATCTCGCCGGTCTCGGCGATCGTCACGTGGAGCGCCCCGGCTGCCATTGTACTGTCCATCTTGGCGAGGCCGGTTTTGGCGCATGGCGGCGTTAGCGGAGGTCTCAAAACCACCAGAGTTGGACCCATAATTGAGGGCCTGCCGCTCATCATAGGATTGTACTTGAGCATACAACTCCTGTAGGCTGGGCGTTGTCTGCAGAACGTCGTACGCTGCAATGACGGACTCGTAGCGAGGTCCGAGGCCAGCCATAATGGAAGAAACCTGCTCATCTTCAGGAACAGGACGACCGGCAGCAACAAGTTCATCAGCAATAGATTGCATCTTGGCTAGGTAGACCGAGGTAGGGTCGTTCAGCCGTTTTGTGGTTGCGATTGCAACCCGAAAATTCGTGATCTTGGATTGACTCTGCGACACAAACATTGTCTCCAGCGCCTTCCAGACGGCGGCAGAGTGCTCCAGGCGCATGACATGTGTGAGAACCCCGGGCGAGATCGATTGCAGGAGATACGAGCGGACGAGTGGATCTCGCGACAGCCATGCGGCATAAGAAAGGTTGGACACCGTCTTGGGAGCTTTGTCAGTGTCTGTAGCCGCGGCTTGGACAGAGAGGGTTTGGGGCAGCGCAACGTCGGTACCATCAAGGAGACCGAGGAGCTGAGTGCCGCGGATGGCGGGCAGAGCCGGCTATCGATACCATGTCAAGATTAGACGGGTAAGGGTTCTACTCGGATAGCTCCCGAGTCCCCTGTTGCATGTTTATATATTTGGCACAATGCCTTGGAGTACAAGTATACAATAGAGGGGAGAGGCTGGATCATGTCCGTTTACATGTCTAACACAATTACTATAACTCTAACAGGCTTGACGAAGGTTTGCCACCTTGGATAGATGTCATCCACAAGGAAGTAGGGGTAGTTGTGAGTGTGCCCATTTGCTTCAAACTCGACAGTTGACAATTCACCGTTAGCTATTCGGTTCATCAAAGGTTACCGGTGAAACACATTGATGTCATTGCAAGATACATGCATTCCAAAGAAGACATGTCAAATCCAAGTCTCATAATTTGCCACTGCCTCAAGGATGATAGTGCAATCCTTTTTCATCCCCTTGAAATGTCCATGCCATGCCGGTGGGCAATTCTTCCAAGCCCAATGCATGCAATCAATAGAGCCAATCATACCTGGAAACCCCCGAGCTTTGTTGAACTCCAACAATCTCGCTACGTCTTGAGCATTGGGGGATCTCAAGTAATCCAGACCGAATATTTCCATAATGGCTACCACGAAGCGCTTGACGCACAGGATAGCTTGACTCTCACCCATTTCCAAGTGATCATCCACTAGATCCGCCGGAATACCGTATGCCAACATATGCAAGGCGGCGGTCACCTTCTGGTAAGTGCTATGACCAAGTTCTACGGCGGCATTCCTCTGTTTCCGAAAGAAACGGTCATACTTCATGACGTCCTCCGCGCTTGAACAGCTCGGTGCTCATCCGAAAATGGCACCGGAAATATTTCTCCGGATAGACGGGAGGCTCAACAAAATAGTTCCGCATCAACTTGTTGTGTCCATCTATCCGTTCCCTCCACAATCTCTCTCGACCGACACGAGAACCGCCATGCCTCCTTCTCTTCCTATCTCGCCAAATCAACAACAGTGCCATCTCTTCCCCTTCCTCCATATCAAATTCCTCATCAGACGATGATGAATCATACACCAAACTCATCTACAAAATAGAATGTTGCTCTTTGAGTAAACTGGAATGTGACAAAGTGGATACAAAGCGGTTCGGCGCCGGTTTTACCTTTCGGGAAATTCGTCGAATCCGTTGCGTGCGGTGGTAGCTGCTCTGCCGCCCGGCGCCGACGCGCAATGCTCTAAGGGCGCGGGCTCAGATCGGCGGCTGGGCACCGTGGCATCGGAACGGAGCGTTGGAGGAGGCCGGCGGGCACGGAGAAGGGAAGCGCAGGGTCAGAGCGGTGGCGCTCGACTGTCGGCGCCGACGCTTGGCCTTCGGTGGGGGGGGGGGGGGGGGGCAGAGGAGCGCGACGCGGCGCCTGAGTATCGACCAGCTGCGGTGGGGGAGAAATGGGCGGCGCGGCGGAGATGGGCCAGCAACGGTGGTGAAATGGCTTCCGCCGCGACGCGCGCTGAAATGTCCTAGTGGTTGGTGCTGTCGTCATCGTCGGTCGCGCTGGATGGGATGCCTACAAGGAAGAGCGTGCGGTCGAGTTTTTTCCCGCACAGGATTTTTTCACGCGCCATTTTTTTGCGCCTCCGCTGGAGCGCTCGGCGCTGGCCCGCGCGCTGGAAAACGGCGGTTTTTCGCGCGGGCACGCGGGATGGCGCGGCTGCTGGAGATGCTCTAAATCCGTCCTAAAATAAGTGTACGTTTTTCTTTTATGGAAGTCAGTTGTTTTAAATTTTGACTAATTTTATTGGAAAACGTAAAAACATTTATGATACTGAATTGATATCGTTAGATCCGTTTTGAAATATACTTTCATAATACATGAATTTTATATCATATATACAGATGTTATTTTGTATAAATTTGGCCAAAATTTAAAAAGTTTGACCAAGACCAATTCTAGATGTACACTTATTCGAGGACGGAGAAAGTATATATAGGAGGATAAAGGCCTACCAACAAGCGGTTCACTTCTCTCGGGGAACAGCTCGCGCACACCGCCACAAGCTTAATGGTAGGGTGGGTGGCACACGACTAGGTAGCACGTAGGATCATATGCGCCGCCATGACTTCGTGAGAGCCCCTCGGGCAGCTTGGTAAATTTTTTCAGGCACCTTTTAGGCATCTCCGACAGGGTCTGCTCAAACCACGAACAAAACCGGAATAAACTGAGCAGCGGTCCGGTTGGGGGGATATGGCAGAAATAGGTAGTGCCCTACGGGGCTGCTTACTTAGGGGGATGGGGCCAGCAACGACCGATTTTTATAGGAAAAAAGAGAATAAAACCCTAGCTAGGCCACCCACCACTCGCCGGAGCTACTCATCCTCATCGAGGATGATGTAGTCACGCTCGCTGAAGAGGTGGCCCGGAAGGGTAGAGGGACGCGGCGACGTAGACGGCTGGGCGGGGGCCGGTGGCGCCTCCGACAGCTTTGGCGACGGTCCTGTCCACTCCCAGGACATCCCGACCAGGGGCCGGAGCCACCTGGGGCAGCGGCGTAGCGCCTCCGCCCGTTCCTCCTCCTTCTCCTCCTGGGCCGCCTGCCTGGCCCCGTTCGCTTCCAGCGCCGCCTGCCTGGCCTTCCTGACCTCCCGCATGCCGGCCGCCCGAGTCAGGGCCGCATCCGATGCCACCACCACTACTAGGGAAAAGCTTACCCCAGGCGAACAGAAAAGGGCTACCACAGGCGCATTTCGGTTCGCCTGGGACCATATCGCCAGCGGTAATGGCTTACTCCAGGCGAATAGTGAAATGCGCCTGTGGTAAGTTGGCATACCCCAGGCGAATAGGCCTTGTGCGCCTGGGGTAATACTTTTACCTGTGGCGAACAAGAGATGCGCCTGGGGTACCGTATTCTGTTCGCCTGGGGTATGGTTTTGCTGTATCAAAATATAAAAGATATCAAAATAACAGAATTACAGGAAAATGACAGAAATAAGTCTCAAAATGACAGAAATATACCATAGTCTCAAAATGACAGAATTAAATTTTATAACAGAAATATTTTTGATCATCAACACATAGTCTCGATCATCACCACATAGTTCAACAAAATTACATAGTCTCGAAAAGAACCATACTACTAATTAATAAATCCAGGAGTTAGCTAGTGAGATGAAAATGATTATTTGTTCTAATTTGGGCTGATGTAGTGGATGACCATCATCATGTCCAAGTTGGGGATGTCGGTATCCCTCATGGTGATCAGAATAGCTCGGCCAGCCTCCATACCAACTCTTGCGGAATGGAACTGCCTCCATGCTTGAGAGTTGAGGATGACGCGACCATCAGCATTATCCCTGGTGATCGGAACTGTGGTGACATCTCCTGATTCTCCACGGCGTACTCCAATGGTACCTTTATGCTCCATGCCAGCACTGTCCGCTACCGCCATAGGTATTTTCTAGAACACACAATTCCAAGAAAGAATAAAAGCACAATGTCACATACCGGCCACATTATAACATAAGCAACTATAGGAATAAGAAAATGTTAAAAAACATACCATGAGATGTCCATTGGAGATGTTAGTGTTGGTGATGCGATGCACGAAAGGGGACCCGATGTAGCTATCTATCTGGGCAAGTCTCTGAAGGACACGGTCCTTCTCAAGCTCGCTAAGATTCGCTCTTTGAGCAACCACCACATGTTTCCATGGGTCCTCCTCGTCCATATCATCCTCAGTGTACATATCATCCTCAGTGTTCCCAATATCCTCCTCACTCCCGCCATTCTCGCTCGCAATCCCGCCCATATACAGAATTTTGATACGAGGTTGCGGTCCTTCCATAGAGAAGTGAATGTAATCACCTCCGCTTAAATTCTACGTGGCGATGATAGCCTGCAATTGTTCCCCGCAGAAGTATGTCTTCGTTCTTTCTTTTTTCACTCGAAGAATGTAGGTGGTCCCGTGAACATTGAAATCCACATTATTGCCAACTAACTCGTTGAACTCTTGGCGAATATTGCATGGTAGAATCTAAAAAAGAAATATAAAGAATAAACACAAGTCTCAAGCTAGATAGTAAAACGAAAGAACAAGTTAACATAAAAAGAATTGTTAATTACCAACGAATCAACGTCACCGTCGTGGAGCTGAAGCATAAAAGAAGTCCCACTGAATCGTCCTTGGGCACATCGGGACCGACATACTTCGCAAGCCATGTTCTATTAAATTAAGAAAGTACACATAGAGGTTAGAGGAGCATAGCTATCAAAAAACAAAGACAAATGGCAGCACCTACCTCTAGTAATGTAATAAGGCAATTGACATCAGTACAAACGAAATGGAACCTGTCGGAGAGTTTAGGTGATACTTCCAACAGTACACTTTCTTCAAGTACAATTGGTTATGTTGTTATTGTGCGTGTTTTTACTCCTATTTAATCTCACATTTCACATTCCTTTTTAGTAGTGAAACCTGACTCTATGGTATTCATCTAAACGGAAATACACATTATTGAAAATTACATGTTGGAGATATAATGCACTACAAAGATCCGATAAGAGCACTGAATCCTGGAGATATAATGCACATTCCTCTGGATCCACGACGTCGGGAGCACCGCGGCCACCAGGAGCAGGCGCACATCCTCCACAACGACGACGGGAGGGCCGGAGTGGGCTGGGATGGAGGGGGCCGGGATGGGAGGGTGGGGGGATGGGAGGGAGAGGGGCTGACCTGGATCAACAACGACGACGACGACGGAGTGGGCGACGACCTGCTCTGCTCCTCTCGACACTGGCGACGGCGGCGGCGTGTGGGTGTGTGTGGGTGCGGGTGCGGGTGAGATCTGGTCACTTAGAATACTAAAGCATTGAGCTAAGCACATTGGCACCGGTTTCTAATACAAACCGGTTCTAAAAGGATCTGTCCACTGGGCCCCCCACCCTGCCGCAAATGGCCTCATGGCCTTTAGGACCGGTTTGTGATACAAACCGGTTCTAAAGGATCTGTCCCCTGGGCCCCCCTCCGCGCAGCAAATGGTCGCAAGGCCTTTAGCACCGATTCTTGATACAAACCGGTGCTAAAGTCCTTGCGGCCATTTGCTGCGCGGAGTGGGGCCCAGAGGACAGATCCTTTAGAACCGGTTTTTATCACAAACCGGTCCTAAAGGTTTTCTCATTTTTGTGCGGCAACAGCGAGGGCTTACCCCAGGCGCAGATGTACGTTTTTCGCCTGGGGTATGTTTTATACCGGAGGCGAACATGTGCTCTATTCGCCTGGGGTAAACAAAGAGAGCCACGGGGTGGTGTTGGGTGGCCCTGCCACACTTTACCCCGGTCGCTTCCTCAGTTGGTTCGCCTGGGGTAAGGGACTTACCGCAGGCGCGTAGTTCTTCTGTTCGCCTGCGCTAAGTAGCCCAGGCGCGTCAACTTTCCTATTCGCCTGTGGTAGGATATGCTGCTATAAGCAAATCTCTAGTAGTGCACGGCATCCGCCGCGGCCGTGGCCTCGCACTCCTCCTCCTCCTAGATCTCCTTGGCCTCCATGGCGGAGTTGTGGAGGGCCGTGGCCAGGAACTCCCATTGGGCGACCTCGTCGGGGACGTCCTCCCCCTCCTCCTTTACCGGGAGGTGCATGGGGCTGCCGATGCGCAGTGTCCCGGGCGCGACGCGGATGCTATGGCGCCGCGGGAGATTCGCTGGCGGGTACTAGGGGGCCTCGAACGGTGCGGGCCCCAAAGTAGGCGCGCCGCCGTATGTCGTGCTCGTCAGCGAACCAACTGTCCCAGTGGGGGGAATCCAACACGAACGTTGGGTGTATCCGGAGGTCCTCCGGGAGCTGCTCGCGGCGGCGGAGGATCTCGTTCTCCCTCTCGAGTCCGTCCTTGGGGACCGACGGCACCGGAATCCTCTCGAGATTCAGATGCCACCCCTCCGCGAGGTGGAGGTCCGTCCATGGCACTGGGATCGTATTGTCCCAGTACCAGGCGCACTTGTCCCAGTTGAGGTAGGGACGTCGCCGCACGCGGCGGTCCTCTTCCTCAACAGCGGCGGCCGGCGGCGCTATTTGGAAGGGAGGAGGGGAGGGGGAGGTGGAGGTGGAGGAGCCACGGGGGTGGAGGACGCGCGGGCTGGGCGGCGCGAGGACCCAACCTCGTGGTTGTTCTTCCTGCCTAGCCACCAGCGGGGCATCGCGGCGGCGGAGAGAGCGGCGGGGGTGTTAGGGTTCTATCACCGGCGGGGAGAGTGGGGACGTAGTGAGTGGGGAGTTGGGGCGGTTGTGTGGGGACGGGGGACGCGTGGCCTTTTATTAAGCTGGGAGGGGCAAGCGAAGTGGCGATGTGGCACTGAAGGGCGGGCCACCCCGTGTTGACCACACGCGCGCTCCCGCTCGCTCCCGCGTCCGCACCGTGTCCGCGGCTGCTCAAATCCACACCAAATCTAGGCCGGGTTTGAGTAGGCCTAGACGAAAAATAGAACCGGCCGCGAGATAGGCAACCCCATCGGGGCCTGATTTTTGACCGAGCTGCTCAAAAATGGTCTGTTGAGAGCTTTTGAGCAGTCCCGTAGGAGATTCCCTTAGCCTTTCCACCGACGGTCCCAAGAGCAGTAAAGTTGCTGAAGGGTCAACAACACAAGATGTTTTGTTTTTTTAAACCATAATTATGATGCAAAATATGGTGTGCAAAAGTAGTATAATAAATGTTCACCTAATTTTTCTCACGAGGTTATCATACGAGCCATTAAATGTTAAGAGACAACCATTAAAGGTTGTAGCTAAATTTAATGATTGTAGGAGTATTAGGATGGTCATAGTAGGGAGTAAGGCCTTTCGTAAGGCCTGTGCTAATGGAGGTTTCTTAGCGCGGGTTCATACACGTTTTGCTGCTGTGGGAAACTTTAATAATGAGAGAGTGAGGTTGTATCTTAGAGTAAATACAATAAGGTACAGTCAGCAGGCTATAAGAGTTTAAATAATATTTTTATGCTTAGTTGGAGGAAAGAGAATAGGAGAGAGAATGGAAGCGGACTCTAATGCAAGAGCCAGCTGCAACATGTGCTTCTAGTCAATCTATGAGAGTGACATGTGGGCCACGTATTAATAAAGTAGCACATAGTTATAGTTGGTTATTATAAATGTTGGCTATAGAGTTGGCTATAGATGACATGCCACTGTGTTATAGCCAACAACTAGCTATACTATTATCTTGCTCTTAGACTAGCTACAATGGGGGTATCATAGATAGTATCATGCATGCCATGTTGGCAAAATTCTGATGTGGCGGTGCAATTAATGAGGAGAGAGGTGATAGGGGTATCATAGGTAGATACCGTAACATAATGCATTACGAGACAAGATGAGTCTATATCACAATAAATGCAGCACTATATGATACCACAAACATGTTACTTCCCATTGTAGGAGTAGTAACATAGACTAGTATCATATGCATGATACTAGTGTATGATACTCCCCATTGTGATTAGTCTTAGGCTTGTGCTAATGCATCGTTTCTTACCACGTTATCATAGGAGCATTAATAATTTAAGAGACAACTATTCCAATGCATTGTTTCTTAGAGGTTGTATCTACATTTAATGATTTTTGGCTCATGCATGCATATGATTGGGCTAGAGCCATTTTTTGCCAATGGCCACGTGCAATGTGTTAGGAATTTAGGCAATTTACAGATTAAATTAATCCAAGTATAAACCACGATCATGACGTAAGCATACTGATAATTAACCATATTCATGCATACTAGGTTGACAGTAGACACATCTACGCAAACTACTAGTATCGCACACATGGAAATAACAAGGGCAGGGATAAACGTGTTATACCCTGCAGTTGGCCAATTGGCAGTAGTCGTAGCAGAGGCGGCGGCCGCGGCGGCAGCAGCAGCGTTGGCGGCCTCAGCAGCAGCAGCGGCCTCGGTGGCAGCAGCGGCGGCAGCAGCAGCTCGTTCGGCTTTGGAGGCCATGTTGATGATGAGGTAGTAGTCGAAGTAGACGTACGGCAGCGAGCAGTCGCGTAGGAGACGCTCCCCAAAAACCTAATCGCCCCTCTCCCGTACAGGATCTGGAGAGGCGGGGTTTCGGAGGCCTGCTCTCCCGTCGGCCGTGTACGCGGTAGACGGGATGGGATCACCGGAGGCAGCAACAGAGAGAGGAACGACAGTGGGTACAGAGCGTATGAGTTGTGTATATGTGTCCGCCCCTGCGACCTCAATATATAGGCACGGTAGGAGAACGGTCAGCTCACAAATCAATTTGGCGTTTACTACAGCCGTTACCACGTAATCAATGCGCCGTTTTACTGCGCGCGGTTAACACGTGATCAATGCGGCGTTTTACTGCGCGCGGCTGTTACCAAAATAAATGTGACGCAATAGACAGCAATCAATATGACGTCTCATATTATTGGCGTGTCTGTTGACTCCGTTTCCAACTGCCAAAATAAAGGCATCGACTCGGCTCAATCCCGCAACCCGCGGCGCGTCGTGACGAGGCGAGGCGAGGCGTGGCGAGGCGGGCGGCGGAGGAGGAGGAGCGCGTGTGTGGAACACCTCCACTACTCCTCTCTCTTCATACCAACTCACACTAGTGGGGAGAGAGCTCACCTTATAAACTGGTGCAAAACTCTCCCAACTAGCAATGTGGGACTAAACTCCCACCATTTGCTATGGCAGCATGGGCCTTACGGATTAAATGGAAATTGCCTAATGGGCCTGCTAGCCCATGCGAATTTCAGCAATCCCCCACCAGATCCCGAAGACCCATGTGTTGTCCTCTGTTCCATTCACTGTTTTTATATACCGGCATTTTCAGTGGAGACCCGTTAAGGTTGAACATCCACCTAGAACAAGTAGCTACACTACATCACAACTGAACAATGGACTATGCCTTGAATTGTCAGTTTGGCGTAAAATAGTTTCACTAAATGTCTTGCCAGTACTAGGCTGCCGAAGGCTGACCCCTCGGGTGGAGCATATTAGTCATACTCCTGGCCTATTCATGAACTTATTAGAGATCACCCAATCTCATAGACTGTGACCAGCAGTCAGGATCATATAGGTGTGTTCCTCCAAAGATCGCTCTGTAGGATAGCATCTTGCTTATACAAGCCTTGGAACACATTAAGACAAAAGTCAACCTGCCATACAGTTTTTGAGAGTACTGCATCTCCAGTGGAGTGGGTTAGTAAAAATTACTCTCCTCAGTTAACCACTAGCTTGTTTTCCCAGGTCCCACTTCACGGGATCTCCGATCACATAGGTTGGGTTACTGCCATGGCAACTCATGTGGGTCTCATACCCATCTCCCTCGATGCACTTTCTATCACAACACGTGATAGCCCTTTAGTAAAGGGATCTGCCAGATTTTTAGCCGACTGGATATAATCCACCGCTATCACTCCGGAGTTTCTTAAATGTCTGACAGCTTTTAATCTCATTTTTATGTGCTTTGTGGACTGTGCATTGTCCTTTGAACTCTTCACCTTGACAATCACTGTTTGATTGTCACAGTTCATAAGGATAGCCGGTACTGGCTTTTCAACCACAGGCAAGTCCATCAAAAGATCTCGAAGCCATCCTGCTTCGACACTAGACGTGTCTAATGCTGTCAATTCTGCTTCCATTGTCGATCTCGTTAAGATCGTTTGCTTGCAAGACTTCCAGGAAACAGCACCACCTCCAAGGGTAAACACATACCCCGTTGTGGCTTTCATCTCATCAGCATCAGAGATCCAATTCGCATCACAATACCCTTCAAGTACCGAAGGATATCCACTGTAGTGAAGTCCATGGTTCACGGTACCTTTCAGATAGCGCATAATTCTTTCTACAGCATGCCAATGCACATCACCTGGATTGGAAACAAACCGGCTTAGTTTGCACACAGCAAACATGATGTCAGGCCTCGTAGCGCTCGCTAGATACATGAGTGAACCAATTACTTGAGAATTCCTCAGCTGATCCTTAGCTGTGCCTTCGAACTTTCGAATCCGCACACTAGGATCATATGGCGTTGGAGAAGTTTTGCAGTCCGAATATCCAAAACGACTCAAAACCTTCTCAACATAATGGGATTGCAGAAGTGTAATCCCACCCTCATTGTTTCTCAATAGCTTGATGTTCAAGATAACATCAGCCACACCAAGATCTTTCATCTCAAAGTTTTGGGATAGAAATGACTTAACCTCATTGATTACTTTGAGGTTGGTCCCAAATATCAGTATGTCATCAACATACAAACACAAAATAACTCCTTCGCCCCCACCATGGCGATAGTATACACATTTGTCAGCTTCATTAACAACAAAGCCAACAGATGTTAAAGTTGTATTGAACTTCTCATGCCATTGCTTAGGTGCTTGTTTCAGCCCATATAAAGATTTCAGTAATTTACACACCTTTCCTTCTTGACCATCTAACACAAAGCCATCTGGCTGTTGCATATAGATTTCCTCGTCTAACTCTCCATTTAGGAAAGCCGTCTTAACATCCATCTGATGGACGAGAAGACCATGCGAGGCCGCCAACGAGAGTAATACTCGAATGGTGGTCAGTCTGGCCACAGGTGAATAAGTGTCAAAGAAATCTTCATCTTCTTTCTGGGAATAACCCTTGGCCACAAGTCTAGCCTTGTACTTTTCAATCGTACCATCAGGCCTAAGCTTCTTTTTGAACACCCACTTACATCCTAATGGTTTACAGCCATAAGGACGTTCAGTGATCTCCCACGTTCCATTAGCCATGATGGAATCCATCTCGCTACGGACCGCTTCTCTCCAGTAGTCAGCATCTGGAGATGCATAAGCTTCTGAAATAGAAGTGGGAGTATCATCCACAAGGTACACAAGGAAATCATCACCAAAGGACTTTGCAGTCCTCTGTCTCTTGCCCCTACCAAGGGTTTCCTCGTCATCCTTCTCAGGATTCTCATCATGTGTTTGTTCATAATATTCCATAGGAATGGCAGGTTCAGGAGTCTCCTCTGATTCCTGTCTAGAAGTGCTTTGCATATCTCTCATAGGAAAAATATCCTCAAAGAATGTAGCATCTTTAGACTCCAAAATCGTACCGACCTTCACGTCAGGTACCTCAGATTTCACTACTAGAAATCTATAGCCAACGCTATTCTTAGCGTATCCCAAATTAACGCAATCCACGGTCTTTGGTCCAAGTTTACGCTTTTTGGGGATCGGCACATTGACTTTTGCCAAACAGCCCCAAGTACGTAAGTACGAGAGTGTTGTTTTTCTCTTCTCCCATTGCTCATAGGGAGTGACCTCATTGTCTTTCGTCGGAACTTTATTCAGGACATGACATGATGTCAATATAGCCTCCCCCCACCATGCCTTGGATAAACCCGATGTATCTAACATGGCGTTAACCAAATCTGTTAGAGTACGGTTTTTCCTTTCGGCAACCCCATTTGACTGAGGTGAATAAGGAGGCATCCTCTCGTGAATAATGCCATGTTCCGCACAGAAAGAGTCAAACTCATTAGAGAAATACTCTCCACCACGATCTGACCGGATTCGTTTAATTTTCTTTTCAAGTTGATTCTCAACTTCTGCCTTATAGATTTTAAAGTAGTGTAGAGCCTCGTCTTTAGTGTTTAACAGATATACATAGCAAAACCTAGTGGAATCATCTATTAACGTCATGAAGTATCTCTTTCCACCTTTAGTCAACACACCATTCATCTCACAGAGATCAGAATGTATGAGTTCTAATGGCGCCAAGTGTCTCTCCTCCGCAGCCTTGTGGCGCTTGCGAGGTTGCTTTGCTTGTACACACGAATGGCACTTAGAACCTTTGGCTAAAGTGAAACTTGGAATTAAATTTAGTTTTGCTAACCGCGTCATGCAACTGAAACCAACGTGACAAAGACGTGAATGCCAAACTTCTGTTTCATTAACACTCGAATGAATATTGTTCACGACTTTATTACAAAAATCAGCGAGGGAAAAGCGGAACAGACCTCCGCACTCATACCCTTTTCCAACAAACAGTCCATATTTCGTTACAACTACTTTATTGGACTCGAAAACCAACTTAAATCCTTCTCTACATAGAAGGGAGCCACTAACGAGATTCTTCTTGATGGCGGGGACATGCTGCACGTTCTTGAGCTGCACGATCCTTCCCGAAGTAAACTTCAGATCGACCGTGCCAACACCAAGTACAGAAGCACTTGCGCCGTTCCCCATCAATACGGACCCGTTCCTTGTGACCTGATAAGAAGAAAACAATGAGATGTCAGCACACACATGAATGCTTGCACCTGTGTCAATCCACCAATCAGTAGACTGACAAACTGAAAATACAGTAAACAAATTACCATACCCAGATGCCCCATTCTCATTGTTGCTCACGATCATGTTGACAGCCTTGGAATCCTGTCCTGGCTTCACATACTTCTTTGGGCACTTCCCAGCCCAGTGTTCCAGTGAACCACAAGTGAAGCAGCCATCTTTCTTCTTATCCTTCTTGAAGGTCTTCTTAGCCTTCTTCTTGAAGTCGGTATTCTGCTGGACACCAGTCCTCGCCTTGTTCTTGTGGGAGTTGTAGTTCTTCTGTACCATATTGGCCGCAGAAGTCCCTTCATTCCCTTTTCCATGCGAGTCCTTTGCCCTCGAATTCTGCTCAACACTCAGATGGCCGATGACATCCTCTACTGAGAATTCACGCCTCTGATGTTTCAGAGTAGTGGCAAAGCTCCTCCAGGAATTAGGCAGCTTGGCGATTATGCATCCCGCGACATACTTGCCCGGTAACACGCACTTGAGAATTTCAAGCTCCTTAGCGATGCACTGTATCTCATGAGCCTGCTCCAAAACAGAACGGTTTTCGACCATTCTGTAGTCATGGAACTGCTCTATACTGTACATCTCGCTGCCAGCATCGGTTGCGCCGAATTTGGATTCGAGCGCCTCCCACAAGTCCTTGGCAACCCGCACATGTAAATATGCGTCAACAAACTTCTCTCCGATCACGCTTAGAACGCATCCAACAAAGACGACGGTGGCATCCCTAAACGCCTTCTCCTGATCAGGAGTAATCGTTTCCGTGGGAGTGACACCGACGACCCAGAACACGTTCATAGCCGTGAGCCATAAAAATGTTTTGGTCTGCCAACGCTTAAAGTACGTCCCCGTAAACGGGTCCGGTTTCAGTGCAGTAGCAAAACCATGAATCGAAAATTGCCTACACATATTAGGTTTTTGCATTGTTAGGAATTTAGGCAATTTACAGATTAAATTAATCCAAGTATAAACCACGATCATGACGTAAGCATACTGATAATTAACCATATTCATGCATACTAGGTTGACAGTAGACACATCTACGCAAACTACTAGTATCGCACACATGGAAATAACAAGGGCAGGGATAAACGTGTTATACCCTGCAGTTGGCCAATTGGCAGTAGTCGTAGCAGAGGCGGCGGCCGCGGCGGCAGCAGCAGCGTTGGCGGCCTCAGCAGCAGCGGCGGCAGCAGCAGCTCGTTCGGCTTCGGAGGCCATGTCGATGATGAGGTAGTAGTCGAAGTAGACGTACGGCAGCGAGCAGTCGCGTAGGAGACGCTCCCCAAAAACCTAATCGCCCCTCTCCCGTACAGGATTTGGAGAGGCGGGGTTTCGGAGGCCTCCTCTCCCGTCGGCCGTGTACACGGTAGACGGGATGGGATCACCGGAGGCAGCAACAGAGAGAGGAACGACAGTGGGTACAGAGCGTATGAGTTGTGTATATGTGTCCGCCCCTGCGACCTCAATATATAGGCACGGTAGGAGAACGGTCAGCTCACAAATCAATTTGGCGTTTACTACAGCCGTTACCACGTAATCAATGCGCCGTTTTACTGCGCGCGGTTAACACGTGATCAATGCGGCGTTTTACTGCGCGCGGCTGTTACCAAAATAAATGTGACGCAATAGACAACAATCAATATGACGTCTCATATTATTGGCGTGTCTGTTGACTCCGTTTCCAACTGCCAAAATAAAGGCATTGGCTCGGCTCATTCCCGCAACCCGCGGCGCGTCGTGACGTGTCGTGACGAGGCGGGCGGCGGAGGAGGAGGAGCGCGCGTGTGGAACACCTCCACTACTCCTCTCTCTTCATACCAACTCACACTAGTGGGGAGAGAGCTCACCTTATAAACTGGTGCAAAACTCTCCCAACTAGCAATGTGAGACTAAACTCCCACCATTTGCTATGGCAGCATGGGCCTTAGTGATTAAATGGAAATTGCCTAATGGGCCTGCTAGCCCATGCGAATTTCAGCACAATGGTTGTATGTTAGCTAAGATACAACCACTATCTCTCTCATCATTAATTCATATGCTGCATCAGCAATTTGCCTAGGATACGATGCTAAGAAACTTGCATTGGCACCGGCTTTAGCTAACATTGGCACGCCACCATAGGTAGAAATGGTTAATAGCCCAATCATATCCATGCATGAGCACCAAATCATTAAATTTAGAGATAACCTATAAGAAACAATGCATTGGGCTAGTAGTCTCTTAAATTATTAGTACACATATGATAACGTGCTAAAAAAATATGCATTGACACATGCCTAAGGGCATCTTTAGTGGGTTGTAAGATAAACCCGTATGATAGTAGTCCAACTCATCAACCAACAACGTATCATACAACTATCGTTTGTTAGTAGAGTTGTTGGTAAATTAGTACAATCTATCCAATCATATAGTCAATTTAGCGGGACCAAAGAAAAAGTTATCTTGGCATACGTGCTACCTTGTTGGTTGCATATCATACAACTAATATTCTCTCACCTCATTATTACTATGCCATGTAGAATTTTAGCTGAGTTGGCATGCTATCTTACGATGACATGGATATTATTGGAGATGCCCTAAGGCTAGTCACAATGGGGAGTAACATAGAATAGTAACATACACGTTATCCTACGCTATATTACCACCAACATGTGGTGTCATGCAAAACTCTATTAATTAGCTTATAGACTCACACTGTCTTGGGATATGTGATGTTGCGGTAACTAGCTATGTTACCACAACCCTCTTTTTTCTCATTAAATACTTGCCGCATCTGTTTTTTTCCTACGTGACATCTATGTTACTACTAAGTTACTACCCACTATGACTAGCCTAATGGGAGTATCTTTGCATGGTATCATAGGCAATTTGTTTATGTGGCGTCCTATTTAATAAATAAAAAGAGTGTAGTTGTATCTTATATAAGATACAACTCTTAAACGAGATCATAGGAAAAAAACATTGCTAGTCGAATCATAAGCAAGTATTAGACCGAAATCAATTAATGCAACTTAACTTAGATACGGTGTATAAGAAACAATGCAATAGGGTGGTTGTTTCTTAGACTGTAGTCCTACCTATGACATCGCGCTAAGATACGATACATTACGGAAGGCCTAACTAAGAGTAGTAACAATTATGTTGTTACTAGTCAACTCCCTCTGTTCGCTTTTAATCTACATTCTGGCTTGTGATTTTATTCGGAAATACTCTACATCCTCTACAGTCCTCATTTTGATAATTAATATGAGAGAGGGGCCACACACCATGATGCATGCGTAGAGATTGGCCAAATTGTATGCAATTTGCATGCATTGAATTAATTAAGATTGGTTTAACCAATAGGGTAATTTGTTTCTTGTGAGACAATAATTATGACGCATAGAAGGCTGTGCAAAGTGGTACTAATAAATGGTATCCTAATTTGTCTGAATTTTTCTAAGATGTAGCCTAAATCGGAACGAAGGAAGTATGTTACTATCTTCATAGTGGGGAGTAACATATGTGTGGTGTCATGCAAACATGTCTTTATTAGGTTGTAGACATATAGTGCATTGAAATATATGAAGTGATGGTAAGTAGCTATGTTACCACTACCATCTCTATCCATATTATTTACTTTTCACGTCAATTTTTTTGCCTATGTGGTATTGATATGTTACAACTTAGTTACTGTCCACTATACCTGGCCACGGGAAGCCTGACCCGGCCGGCCCGAAATTCCTGGGCCTAGGCCCGACGGGCTTTTTTGTGGGCCGGGCATGGGCCTTAGTTTTGAGGACGAAAGCATGGTCGTGTCGGGCCTGGGCCTTGGTTTTTGGCATTTTAACAAAGAGGTCCAGCCCGGCCCAACGGCTTTTCCACCCACGGGTCAGACTTGGGCCTGAAAACTAGGCCCGAAGGCCGGGCCGGGCCTAGACCTTGGGTTTCTGCTGCGGGCATTTTTAGGCCCGGTCCGAGTTATGGCCAGGTATACTCCCCACTATACCAGCCTTAGAGGTTATAGCTAAATTTAATTATTCAAAACTCACGTAAGTAATAATGTGATTGGGCTAGCATCTTTGTTTGACTATGCTTACCTGCAATAATGTGATTGGTCTAAGGACATCTTCTATAGGGCTTGCTAAAATCCGGACCCTATTTATTCTAGATTTATCTGTATGAGAAGCGGTCTGGGGCGATGTCCAGCCGTTTCTAGAAAGTGCACTCTACAGGGTTGCTCAATTACCAGTCGGACATTTTTTTCCCATTTGTTTGCCATTTCTCTCAAAAAACAACCGACTCTATCACCATAGAAATAAAAATTCGTCAATTGAAACAAATATGACAAGTTCATAGTTTAGAACACAACCGTATAAATTAAAATAAATAAATAAATAAATTCAAAGTGCATGGTAGAACGGAGTGAAAGTTCTACTGGTTTCCTACAAAGTTTCACATGTGTTGAACCAAATCATTCTGAAGTTGAGCGTGAACGTCGCGATCACACAACTCATACTAGAACTAGAGGAACTCCTGAAATGTTGCCACTCGTGGTTGGGCCTCAACATTCTGACCATGAAACTCTCAGTTTTAGTCATAAAGAATATCATCACGCTCATCTTCTACGATCATGTTGTCCATGATCACATAAGTTGTCATCACCGTCCACATAATCTCTGGGCTCCATGTTGTAGCAGGGTGCGGAACAATAGCCCATCGAGATTGAAGCGCACCGAAAGCACACTCCACATCTCTCTGAGCGCTCTCCTGCTCTTTGGCAAATCTTTGTCTCATCTCTCCCTGAGGATTAGAAATAGTCTTGACAAAAGTAGTCTACTGTGGATAGATACATCGGCTAGGTAGTATCCCTTGGTGTATTCGTGGCCATTGATATTATAGCTCACCTCGGGGGAGTTGCCAACTGTGAGTCGACCGAACACCGAAGAGCGCTGAAGCACATTGATATAATTGTGAGAACCTGCCATGCCAAAGAAAGAGTGCCAAATACAGAGATTATGTGATGCAACTGCTTCAATAATGACAGTGCACTCCCCAACATGCACCTTGTACTGCCCCTGCCAACCAAATTGGCAATTCTTCCACTCCCAATGCATACAATCTATACTTTCAAGCATCCCAGAGAAATCTCTACCCTCGTTTATCGACATCAGTCGTTGAGTGTCGGCAACCGTTGGTTCTCTCAAGTACTTTGGGCCAAAGACATGAACCACATCTTCACAAAACTTGTACATTTAATCCAGGCATACGGATTGACTCGTGAGCATGTATTTATCAACCAGGTCTCTAGCTAATCCATACGCAAGCATCTGAATTGCTGCAGTGCATCTTTTATAAGAGAAGAAGTCAAGCTTACCACATGCATCTGGTTTGTACCTGAAAAAATCATCGAATCCATGACTCCAACTCGAATACGGTTGAACAGATCTCTTCTCATCTGGAAACGGTGCCGGAATAAATTGGCAGTGTACACTAGATTGGTGAGATGGAATTAGTCCTTGTACAGTGTCGCACCCCGGTTTCTAGAGGATACTCATCGCACGAACTGGAAGTCAGGTGCTTGGATTATGGGGCATACCTGCTCCCACGTCCCAGCTTCCTGGTAGGCCTGCGCTTATGCGCGACAACACAAGCCCTTCTCCCACCGTCGAAGTAAACTATCCGCTAGGAACCTAAGGCACTACTGTCGACGTACTTCATATTCAAGCACGCACTGTACGTCAACAGCTTTGAACGAAATGATAGCACAAACTGTCTCTAAGACACAAAAGAATGAAATAAGTTTGCAAATAGCCTTCACTAAGGCAGAGATAGCAAAACACTCATCCAGAGGACACATGTCCCAACATATCATCCATTACATCAGTGGAAGCAATCAAATGGGTCTGAGTACAGACAAATCCAAGGCTTAAGAAGCCGGAGAAAATAACGTAAAACGAAGCCCATCCACGTAGGTCCTGGATCCTGCCCGGGGTCCAGCCAACTACTCGTCTGCAGTGTCGTCGAACTCCACAAAGTAGCCATCCTGGTGATCATCGTAGCCGTAGTCGTACTCTGCGTAAACCACAGCCCCAACGGGGTCAGTACATCCAAGTACTGGCAAGCAAGACTCACATTTCATCAAGGAGTTACCCGTCAACACAAGCCGGGATGCTTGGGATCAACGGAAGAAGATAGGTATTACAAAAGCTGCAGCGGGCTGCTCTAACCAACTACAGAGGATACTAATAGTTCCGGCTAATAGAAAAGATAAGATCGAGGAATTGTAACCAACTGAAAGATAACTTCAAACAAACCCATCCTGGATCTCGCCCCTTATCCGAAGAAGCAATCCGAGGATAACTCACGCGGTTGTATTAAGGTGAATCAAGTTATTGTGTGAATAACCTATTACTAGTCAAGTTACTAATCATTGGGTGAAGCATGATTGATCATTATGTTGAAATTGTCCTGAGTACTTGTTAGCCAGTACTTTCACCAAGTAATCCATAACCGCGGAAAACACGGCTTCTCGAGAAGATTTATCCCTGCAGGGGTGCACCATAGTAACCGTACACGTAAGAATATCCCGCCAGATGGGAATCAAACCCACCAAGCGAGACACTCAACACAACCAACTGTTCTTCGCATCAAGCCCAAAGCACCGCGTGCTGTGCGTGCGCGGCTAATCGAGCCCCCCGAAGAAAAGGAGGACCCTCATAGCACTGGAAGACCACGCCGCCCTAAATGCCGACTACAAAATTTCCACCCTGGCCTCGGGTTCGTACCTGCATATGATGCAGCAAATGGAAAGCCCGAACTAGTACGGCGATTTGGACGAGATGCGAATCGAGTCAAGTTGAGGGGGGCGCCCATACTCGCTTCCCACATGCGGGTAGTGCGCTCATCATGGATCAGTAGACAAGACCCTTTTCCTATTAGGGTCGACACTAGCAGGCCTCAAAACCACAAAGGGCCTCCTGCCGGTGCCTTATCATCAAATTATTATTAACAGCAGCATTAACAGGATTGATTGATTAACATTCGAGCCCTCGGAACGGTAACAGATAATAATAGCACGATAATAAAAGAAGTAACCGACAACAGGCTCGAGCAAAAGCAACCCTAAGCATGCTAGATAAGAACAGGCACAAGCAAAGGCTGTAGGTATGGAGGTGAGGCAATATCATTGGTTCAGGGAATCATGTGATGGGTTCGGAGAAATAGCAACGATACCTAGGGCTAGCAATAGTAGACAAAAGGATAGTATCGACAACAAGTGTGGAAGAGAACTCGATGATTCATGTGAGTGATAACTTGCCTGGCAGCTCAGTCTCGTACTGGGCTAGGTCCTGGGTAGTGGTGTCGTAAGGCTCGTCGGTACCAACGTCGTCGTCTAAGCGAGAAGAAGCAAAAACAACAACGAAGGAAGACGGGCAATCAATACATGGCATAGGTGCACAAACATTGGAATGATGCATGTCATGTTTAATAGATGCACCAAAATAAACTAGTGGATATGATACACAAGTTTAAATGGATTCCATATGCAAAGATTGCATATGGCAAACCCATGCCTTAGAGTTGAATTAATTGTTCTAACACTAAGCATCAGGTGTTGGTGAGTTAGCATGATGCATGCATGATGAATAACAAGAAGATAACAATTTAAATGCAATTGGAAAGATAGTTAACCATTTTTAGAAAACATTAGTCAAGTTTGGAAATTATTGTTACTTAATGGTGTTAAACAAGTAGTGATTGTTTTCATCAAGTTAAAAGGTGCAAAACAAATAACAAAGTTGATATTTGAAAAGGTTATCAAATTTTAGTTGGATTACATGTTTCACATTTTGAAATTGGACTTTGGATTATTTAATTATGAGTTAAACAATATTAAACAATTTTTAATTGAATTACACAAGATTTCAATTGTTTAGGCAATTTAAATTATTCAAACCAGAAAACAAAATTTATATTTGGAAAGTACATGAAAAGTTGATTGAAAAACATATTTGGTTTGTGAAATTTGGAATTTTTATGAACAAGTTATGAATTTTGCAAATTTAAGGGAATTTGACAAGAATTCAATTTTTGCACCAATTTAAAATATTCAAAACAGTAAACAAATTTTATATTTGGATAGAACATTTAATTTGGTATTGAAAACATATTAAAAATGTTGGATTTGGATTTAGGATGATTTAGTTATGCAATTTACAAAATATAGGGCAAATCTGCCATTTTTATGGATCTAGGGACTTAGAAATAAATTTTTCCAGGGGCTAGAAATAAGGGCCAGGGGCCTAGGTGTGATTTCCAACAAGTGGCTGTACCAAAACAAATGAAACAAAAAGTTTGGTTAATGTTGCAGGAGGGGGACTCGAACCCCTCACCTCCTGCTTCCTGCATCTGGGGGCTAACCAGTGGGATGGCTAAACTTTGGTGCTAGGAAGGGGGCCTCGGGGTGGTTATTGTTCAGATCTGCTGTGCATCCAACTCGAAAATAAATAGACAGAAAAGGGGTGGGGGGTTTGGGGATTCGACCTCGAGACCTCTGGCTTCACTGCGCGCGCACCAAACCAGAAGGGCTAGCTGCTGGTTCGTTGATGGAGGAGGTGTTGGTTGGGTTTTGAGGCTGCAAACGCTGTGTTAACTGGAACCTGCAGCGCACGAACTGAACCTGGTTACTGACTCGACTACAGAGCACGTACAGCGATCTTCCATGGAAGAGAACGATGACCAAACAGCAGGGAATGGAGGGGGAAGGTAGGGGAATGGAAACAAGATGGTACCGGCTTCGCGTGGGGGTGCTCGGGGTGGCCGGAGGCGGGCGGACGCGGCGGCGATGTGCTCCGGCGGCGATGGCCGTGGCACAGTACAGAGGAGGTTCTCTCCCTCGATGGTGGCGGCTGAGGGGAGATAGGAGGGGGAAGATGCGTCTAGGGTTAGGGTTTGGCTCGGGAGGGAGAGAGGGGGAGATATAAAGGAGGGGGAGGAGCATCGAGTGGCTCAGGAGGAGGAGGCTGTCGCTGTCCATTGCGTCACCTCCTGTACGGAGGTAGAAGATGGGGTTATCGGGCCAACCAGGTGGGCTGGGCCTTCTCCCCCTCCTAAACGTTTTTTTTCCTTTTATTATTTCGGTTTGTGTTTTTTTTTTCCTGCTGAAATTGAATTGGTAAGAAAAGAATAGGTTTGGTTGATGGAAAAATTTGGAAAAAAATTGGAGAAGCTCCTTAGGTCAAAAACTAACATGTGGCAACTTTTATTTTAAAAAATTTAAATGTTTGATGGCTTTTGAAATTGGAACCAAATTTAGGTGATATTTTTAATATTAAAGATCATTAACAAAACCCAACATTTTAAATAGGGTACCCCTAAGATAATTAGGCAATGTTGAAATAGTTTGATTTGGTATCAACATGAATTCAAAAATGGTTATGTTTTTGGGTTTGCAAATCTTTATTTGAAAGAAAGGTAACAGACAAGTGTGAAAACAAAGGTTGATTAAGTTTGGCTTTTATTATGAAAACAATGCAAACGGAAATAAATATGGGGATGATGCCATGATGCATTGCATAAATTAAACAAATAAGTAAAACAACTAAGGGTTTTCATACTTGGATGTTACAAAACGCCCCCCCTTGAAGGAATCGCGCCCCGAGATTCCCTACTGAGAAATGAACAGGTCCGGATACTTCTTGCGAAGATCCTCTTCGGTCTCCCACGTTGCCTCTTTATCAGAATGATGCGACCATTGGACTTTCAAGAACTTGGTGCTCTTGTTGCGAGTCTTACGCTCGGTCTCATCGAGAATTCGAACAGGGTGCTCCTCATAAGATAGATCATCTTGCAGTTCGATAGAATCATGATCAACTGCACGATCTGGATCCTTGAAGCACTTCTTGAGTTGTGACACGTGGAACACATCGTGCACCTTGGATAGTTTTTCTGGAAGTTCAAGACGATAAGCATTCTCCGCACGTCTTGAGAGGATGTTGAAAGGGCCAATGTATCTTGGTGCAAGCTTTCCTTTCACACCAAAACGATGAGTGCCTCTGAGGGGAGTTACACGGAGATATGCCTTATCACCAGGTGCATAGACCATATCCCTGTGTTTGCTATCATAATAGCTCTTCTGTCGAGACTGAGCAATCCTGAGGTTGTCACGAATGATACGAACTTTCTCCTCGGCTTCCTTAACAATGTCAGGGCCCAAGAGTGAACGTTCACCAGCTCCAGACCAATTTATTGGACTCCTGCATCTGCGACCATACAGTGCCTCAAATGGTGCCATGCCTAGGCTTGCCTGGTAGCTGTTGTTGTAGGAGAATTCAGCATATGGAAGGCAATCCTCCCATTTCATGCCAAAGGAGAGACCACATGCTCTGAGCATATCCTCGAGAATCTGATTGACTCTTTCGACTTGCCCCTGAGACTGAGGGTGATAAGCTGTGCTGAACAGAAGTTTGGTGCCCAATGCTTCTTGAAAGCTTTTCCAGAAATGAGAAGTGAAAATACTTCCACGGTCTGAGCTTATTTCCAATGGAACACCATGAAGGGGAACAATCTTTGCTGTGTAGAGCTCTGCTAACTGGCTAGCTGAGATAGTTTCCTTTACAGCATAGAAGTGAGCAACCTTAGTGAGACGATCAATAACAACGAAGATTGCATCGTTGCCCTTCTTGGACTTTGGAAACCCAGTAACGAAGTCCATTTCAATCATGTCCCACTTCCACTCAGGAATTTTCAGAGGTTGGAGTAGACCTGCTGTCTTCTGATGGACTGCCTTAACACGTTGACAAACGTCGCATTCAGAAACGTATTGAGCAATTTCACGTTTCATGCCAGACCACCAATACAGAGTCTTGAGATCCTGGTACATCTTTGTACTTCCAGGGTGAATGGATAGGGGAGTTTCATGAGCCTCCTTGAGAATGATATCCTTGAGACTTTGAACCTGAGGAACTGCAATGCGTCCTTCAAAGAACACAGTTCCCTTGTCATCAATTGAGAAGGACTTGAACTTATCACTGCCCTCTTTGATTTGCTCTACCATCTTCTTGATTTCATTATCACGAAGTTGTTCAGAACGAATCTTGTCCTCGAGAGTTGGACTGGCTGTCAAGCTAGCAAGATAGCCTTGAGGAACAAGACCAAGGTTCAGCTTCTGGAATTCTTCATGAAGTGGAGGTTGGCTTTCCATGATCATGAGATTGTTGCAATAGGATTTGCGACTGAGAGCATCGGCCATAACATTAGCCTTGCCTGGAGTGTAAGAAATGGTGAGATCAAAGTCTTTAATCTTCTCAATCCATCTCCTTTGCCTGAGGTTCAGATCTGGCTGAGTGAAGATGTATTTCAGACTCTTGTGATCGGAAAAGATTTCAGTTTTGTTACCCAACAAGTATTGTCTCCATTTCTTGAGGGCAAACACAACTGCTGCAAGTTCAAGATCATGTGTGGGATAGTTTTGCTCATGTGGGTTCAACTGACGTGAAGCATAAGCCACAACTTGACGTTCTTGCATAAGAACTGCTCCTAGACCTTGAAGAGATGCATCGCAGAATATCTGGAAAGGTTTGGTAGTGTCGGGGCCAACTAGAACAGGTGTGGAAGTGAGTTTAGTCTTCAGGAGGTTGAAACTCTCATCACATTGTGGAGTCCAAACGAACTTTTTGTCCTTCTTTGTGAGATCAGTGAGAGGTTTAGCAATCTTGGAAAAGTTTTGGACGAAACGACGGCAATAGCTAGCCAAGCCAAGAAAGCTTCTAACTTGCTTCACCGTCTTAGGGGGTTTCCAATCAACAATTGCCTTAACCTTTTCAGGATCAATGGCAATGCCTTTGGCAGAGATGATATGACCAAGATAGGCCACTTCTGGAATCCAGAACTCACATTTGGAGTATTTGGCATATAGACGATGCTCGCGGAGTTTCATGAGAGTGAGACGAAGATGTTCTTCATGCTCTTCCTCGGATTTTGAGTAGACAAGGATATCATCAAGATATACCACAACGAACTTGTCGAGGTATTCATGGAAGACAGAATTCATCAGTCGAGAGAAGGTCGCCGGTGCATTGGTGAGACCAAAGGACATGACGGTGTATTCATATAGACCGTACCGAGTGGTGAAAGCTGTCTTAGGAATATCTTCCTTTCTGATCTTTATCTGATGGTAACCCATCCTCAAGTCCAACTTTGAGAATATTGAGGCTCCAGCAAGTTGATCAAAAAGATCATCGATACGAGGAAGTGGATACTTGTTCTTGATGGTTTTCTCGTTGAGAGGACGATAGTCAACCACGAGTCTTTTTGTTTGATCCTTCTTGGCAACAAACAGAGTTGGGCAACCCCAAGCGGAGGAACTAGGCTGAATGAAACCTTTGTCCATATACATATCGATTTGCTCCTTCAACAATTTCAGTTCAGGAGGAGCTATCTTATATGGATGCTTAGAGATTGGAGCAGTACCTGGCTCAAGCTCGATCACGAACTCAACTGCTCTGTCCGGAGGCATCCCTGGCAACTCTTCTGGAAAGACGTCAGGGAATTCACAAACCACCGGAACATTCTCAAGCAGAGGTAGAGGTTTAGCATCCAGGGTGTACAGCTGAACAGAACTTGATTCCTTCGGAGAATAGACTATCTGGCCGGAAGGGTGGAACAGAGTTATTGACTTCTTAGCACAATCAATCGTAGCTTTATTGGCCTTCAACCAATCCATGCCAAGGATGACATCAATGTCAGAATTTCCAAGCAGGATGAGGGAAGCAAGGAATATGTGACCTCCAATTAAGATCTGATTCTCATGAATGATCTTGGAAGTTTGCATAGTTGCTCCAGGGGAGTTTACTACTAGCGGGGAACCCAAACCAACAAAAGGTAGTTTAACTGCTGTAGCAAAGATCTTTGACACGAACGAATGCGATGCTCCGGTATCAAACAACACTTTAGCTGGGTTAGAGTTTACGGGTAATGTACCGAGAACAACGTCGGCAGATTCCTCAGCTGTGTCAACCTTGACGTGGTTCACCCTTGCGGTCCTCCCAACAGGCCTGTTGTTGGCGTTGAAGGCCTTATGCGGAGGAGCGCGGACCATCGCCTGGTTGGTGTTGGGGCGAGGTGGTGGAGAAGGCAGCATCCTCTGAGTGCACTTATCTGCGTAGTGCCCAGTCTCCTTGCACTTGAAGCAAGTGACGACACGAGGAGGATCTGGCCTTGGCTGCGCCATTGCAAACCTCTGCCCATGCATCTGAGCTGGGTTGGGTGGGCGGGGACCAAAGCCTGGAGAAGCTTGGGCATTTGGAGCCCTAGTGACAGCACTGTTTGGCACCCAGATGCGGCGCTTCTGCGGAGGGGTGGTCATGTTGGAGGAGGAACCACCCTCACGCGAGTGCTTGCGCGACTCTTCGAACGCCTTGCGCCCATTCTCCTCATTGAGCGCGGTGTTCACGAGCTCGACGAAGTCCTTGCACTTGATGTTTGTGAGAGCGTACTTCAGTTCCGGGTTAAAACCTCGGCGGAACCTTGCCATCTTCTTGGTCTCAGTAGACACCTCGTCTCCAGCATACCGAGCGAGGCGATTGAACTCGTTCTGGTAGCCGATGACGTCGAGCTTGCCCTGCTTCAGCGAGCAAAACTCTTCACGCATCCTCTCCATGAGACCATCGGGGATGTGGTACTTCAGGAAGGCATCCTTGAAGCAACCCCAAGTGATAGGATAGCCAGCTCTCATGGCCTGGTAGTTCTCCCACCACGAGGCTGCCTGACCCTTCAGTAGGTAAGCAGCATAGTTGGCCTTGTCCTCTTCCGCAACATGAGCAATCTCCAGGGCTCTTTCTACGTCACGGATCCAGTCATCAGCATCCAGCGGCTCGCGTGTTGCCACGAAAGCCTTGGGACCCACACTGAGGAAGTCCTTGATGGTGACCCTTGGAGCAGTCTGGTGGTGGTTGTTCTGGTGGTTCTGAACCTGGACCATCTGAGCCATGACCTGAGTCATCTGAGTCAAAAGCTCAGCGATCGGCGGTGGCTCAGGCGTGTTCCTTGTTGGAGGCATCCTGAACAGAAATGCATTTTAGCACAACAATAGGAAGGAATAAACTTAGCAACCGAAAGAGAGATTATTCCGACGCATGACTAGATAACCAACAGGTACATCATGAGTTCAAATACATCAGAATATCCAACAGACCAATACATGGTTCGAAAACGAAAGGATAAACTAGACACAGCTAGTAATGGATACAACGGTACTCCCATGCTCATCACGCAGGACGGCGGTGAGTAGTACGACGAGAGATACGGTGAGGAGGAACCCCACGGAAGTAGGTATCACGACGATCCATGTAGATAGGAACTGCTCTGAGAGCAACTCTCGGTGTGGTGAAGTAGAAAGCGTCCTCTCCCTGTGCTCCATAGCGGGGAATCCCTGTGTAACCAGCTCCGAGGTCGAGAAGTGGGCCTCTGATCGGCTCGTAACCTCCAGCATCTGGCAACGGAAGACCAGCTGGCTGAACGACACGGGCGAAGCGCTCGTCTCCAACAAAGTCTGTGGTGTACGTCGCCAGACGAGTGAGAGCAAGGTGGAGCTGCTCCCTGACTGAGGCTAACTCCTGAGAAAGTGCGGAAGCAACAGCGTCACTGTGACTAGCGAACTGTGCAGTGGTCTGCAGCCTGGAGCTATCAGTCTCGTAGGTATCCAGGTCGCGGTGGACAGTGAAGTGAACTCCCGCTGCCGTGATGTAACCACGGGGGATGTGACGAAAACTGGACTTATCAAAGCCCCAGTAGTCAGCACGGAGGACGGTGAGGCTCACATACGCTGCCTGCTGCACTGCCATATCCACTGTGGACCCTACTGCCTCGTACTGGTGTGCAATGCTCCTGCCATCATCCGACAGAATGTAGACGATAGCCCGGTAGAAGGTCTGGTCAAACTCTCGCTGGTGCTCGTAGACCTGGTACTCTGGTGCCCAACGGAACCCCAGATAGGTAACCATGTCTCTCAGCATCTCCGGAAAACCAGCGGTGCTCTCACAGCGAGTCATGCGAACCACCTGCGGGTAGTAGCTGAGACCCATCTGCAGATGATTGGGAAAGGTTTTGATTAGACTCCGGTAGATGAAAAAGGATGTGGAAAACAACAACAAGGTTCAACGGACGAAAAGGATGTTGAAAAGAACATGATATCGAAGCAACATCGGGAAAACGAGACCAACAGTCCTGAGGTACTAAGGAGAACCCAAAACACGTGAAATCCTAACTTGAAAGTTTAGGTGAGAACAGAAAACAACGTTGCACTTCCTTACCAGAAAAGGGTGGGTGGGTGGGGAAAGAAGAAAAATGGTAGAATTCCTACTCTCACGTTTCATTTTTCCTATATAGCTACAAAATAGTTTCTAGACTCAACTGCGACCAGTAAAAAGGGATCCTACAGGCAGACAGGCTCTGATACCATTTGTCGCACCCCGGTTTCTAGAGGATACTCATCGCACGAACTGGAAGTCAGGTGCTTGGATTATGGGGCATACCTGCTCCCACGTCCCAGCTTCCTGGTAGGCCTGCGCTTATGCGCGACAACACAAGCCCTGCTCCCACCGTCGAAGTAAACTATCCGCTAGGAACCTAAGGCACTACTGTCGACGTACTTCATATTCAAGCACGCACTGTACGTCAACAGCTTTGAACGAAATGATAGCACAAACTGTCTCTAAGACACAAAAGAATGAAATAAGTTTGCAAATAGCCTTCACTAAGGCAGAGATAGCAAAACACTCATCCAGAGGACACATGTCCCAACATATCATCCATTACATCAGCGGAAGCAATCAAATGGGTCTGAGTACAGACAAATCCAAGGCTTAAGAAGCCGGAGAAAATAACGTAAAACGAAGCCCATCCACGTAGGTCCTGGATCCTGCCCGGGGTCCAGCCAACTACTCGTCTGCAGTGTCGTCGAACTCCACAAAGTAGCCATCCTGGTGATCATCGTAGCCGTAGTCGTACTCTGCGTAAACCACAGCCCCAACGGGGTCAGTACATCCAAGTACTGGCAAGCAAGACTCACATTTCATCAAGGAGTTACCCGTCAACACAAGCCGGGATGCTTGGGATCAACGGAAGAAGATAGGTATTACAAAAGCTGCAGCGGGCTGCTCTAACCAACTACAGAGGATACTAATAGTTCCGGCTAATAGAAAAGATAAGATCGAGGAATTGTAACCAACTGAAAGATAACTTCAAACAAACCCATCCTGGATCTCGCCCCTTATCCGAAGAAGCAATCCGAGGATAACTCACGCGGTTGTATTAAGGTGAATCAAGTTATTGTGTGAATAACCTATTACTAGTCAAGTTACTAATCATTGGGTGAAGCATGATTGATCATTATGTTGAAATTGTCCTGAGTACTTGTTAGCTAGTACTTTCACCAAGTAATCCATAACCGCGGAAAACACGGCTTCTCGAGAAGATTTATCCCTGCAGGGGTGCACCATAGTAACCGTACACGTAAGAATATCCCGCCAGATGGGAATCAAACCCACCAAGCGAGACACTCAACACAACCAACTGTTCTTCGCATCAAGCCCAAAGCACCGCGTGCTGTGCGTGCGCGGCTAATCGAGCCCCCCGAAGAAAAGGAGGACCCTCATAGCACTGGAAGACCACGCCGCCCTAAATGCCGACTACAAAAGTTCCACCCTGGCCTCGGGTTCGTACCTGCATATGATGCAGCAAATGGAAAGCCCGAACTAGTACGGCGATTTGGACGAGATGCGAATCGAGTCAAGTTGAGGGGGGCGCCCATACTCGCTTCCCACATGCGGGTAGTGCGCTCATCATGGATCAGTAGACAAGACCCTTTTCCTATTAGGGTCGACACTAGCAGGCCTCAAAACCACAAAGGGCCTCCTGCCGGTGCCTTATCATCAAATTATTATTAACAACAGCATTAACAGGATTGATTGATTAACATTCGAGCCCTCGGAACGGTAACAGATAATAATAGCACGATAATAAAAGAAGTAACCGACAACAGGCTCGAGCAAAAGCAACCCTAAGCATGCTAGATAAGAACAGGCACAAGCAAAGGCTGTAGGTATGGAGGTGAGGCAATATCATTGGTTTAGGGAATCATGTGATGGGTTCGGAGAAATAGCAACGATACCTAGGGCTAGCAATAGTAGACAAAAGGATAGTATCGACAACAAGTGTGGAAGAGAACTCGATGATTCATGTGAGTGATAACTTGCCTGGCAGCTCAGTCTCGTACTGGGCTAGGTCCTGGGTAGTGGTGTCGTAAGGCTCGTCGGTACCAACGTCGTCGTCTAAGCGAGAAGAAGCAAAAACAACAACGAAGGAAGACGGGCAATCAATACATGGCATAGGTGCACAAACATTGGAATGATGCATGTCATGTTTAATAGATGCACCAAAATAAACTAGTGGATATGATACACAAGTTTAAATGGATTCCATATGCAAAGATTGCATATGGCAAACCCATGCCTTAGAGTTGAATTAATTGTTCTAACACTAAGCATCAGGTGTTGGTGAGTTAGCATGATGCATGCATGATGAATAACAAGAAGATAACAATTTAAATGCAATTGGAAAGATAGTTAACCATTTTTAGAAAACATTAGTCAAGTTTGGAAATTATTGTTACTTAATGGTGTTAAACAAGTAGTGATTGTTTTCATCAAGTTAAAAGGTGCAAAACAAATAACAAAGTTGATATTTGAAAAGGTTATCAAATTTTAGTTGGATTACATGTTTCACATTTTGAAATTGGACTTTGGATTATTTAATTATGAGTTAAACAATATTAAACAATTTTTAATTGAATTACACAAGATTTAAATTGTTTAGGCAATTTAAATTATTTAAACCAGAAAACAAAATTTATATTTGGAAAGTACATTAAAAGTTGATTGAAAAACATATTTGGTTTGTGAAATTTGGAATTTTTATGAACAAGTTATGAATTTTGCAAATTTAAGGGAATTTGACAAGAATTCAATTTTTGCACCAATTTAAAATATTCAAAACAGTAAACAAATTTTATATTTGGATAGAACATTTAATTTGGTATTGAAAACATATTAAAAATGTTGGATTTGGATTTAGGATGATTTAGTTATGCAATTTACAAAATATAGGGCAAATCTGCCATTTTTATGGATCTAGGGACTTAGAAATAAATTTTTCCAGGGGCTAGAAATAAGGGCCAGGGGCCTAGGTGTGATTTCCAACAAGTGGCTGTACCAAAACAAATGAAACAAAAAGTTTGGTTAATGTTGCAGGAGGGGGACTCGAACCCCTCACCTCCTGCTTCCTGCATCTGGGGGCTAACCAGTGGGATGGCTAAACTTTGGTGCTAGGAAGGGGGCCTCGGGGTGGTTATTGTTCAGATCTGCTGTGCATCCAACTCGAAAATAAATAGACAGAAAAGGGGTGGGGGGTTTGGGGATTCGACCTCGAGACCTCTGGCTTCACTGCGCGCGCACCAAACCAGAAGGGCTAGCTGCTGGTTCGTTGATGGAGGAGGTGTTGGTTGGGTTTTGAGGCTGCAGACGCTGTGTTAACTGGAACCTGCAGCGCACGAACTGAACCTGGTTACTGACTCGACTACAGAGCACGTACAGCGATCTTCCATGGAAGAGAACGATCACCAAACAGCAGGGAATGGAGGGGGAAGGTAGGGGAATGGAAACAAGATGGTACCGGCTTCGCGTGGGGGTGCTCGGGGTGGCCGGAGGCGGGCGGACGCGGCGGCGATGTGCTCCGGCGGCGATGGCCGTGGCACAGTACAGAGGAGGTTCTCTCCCTCGATGGTGGCGGCTGAGGGGAGATAGGAGGGGGAAGATGCGTCTAGGGTTAGGGTTTGGCTCGGGAGGGAGAGAGGGGGAGATATAAAGGAGGGGGAGGAGCATCGAGTGGCTCAGGAGGAGGAGGCTGTCGCTGTCCATTGCGTCACCTCCTGTACGGAGGTAGAAGATGGGGTTATCGGGCCAACCAGGTGGGCTGGGCCTTCTCCCCCTCCTAAACGTTTTTTTCCTTTTATTATTTCGGTTTGTGTTTTTTTTTTCCTGCTGAAATTGAATTGGTAAGAAAAGAATAGGTTTGGTTGATGGAAAAATTTGGAAAAAAATTGGAGAAGCTCCTTAGGTCAAAAACTAACATGTGGCAACTTTTATTTTCAAAAATTTAAATGTTTGATGGCTTTTGAAATTGGAACCAAATTTAGGTGATATTTTTAATATTAAAGATCATTAACAAAACCCAACATTTTAAATAGGGTACCCCTAAGATAATTAGGCAATGTTGAAATAGTTTGATTTGGTATCAACATGAATTCAAAAATGGTTATGTTTTTGGGTTTGCAAATCTTTATTTGAAAGAAAGGTAACAGACAAGTGTGAAAACAAAGGTTGATTAAGTTTGGCTTTTATTATGAAAACAATGCAAACGGAAATAAATATGGGGATGATGCCATGATGCATTGCATAAATTAAACAAATAAGTAAAACAACTAAGGGTTTTCATACTTGGATGTTACATACAGTTGGGCATGGCCACCTTCTCTGTCCCTCTCCAAGGCAGCCGCATGCCCATGCATGGACCCTTTGAAAAATGTCCTCATCGTGGCAATATGATCATTGACTATAAGAGTGGCAACTAGGATGTCGCCCTCGTCCTTGGATTCGTCGGAGGAGGAGGACGAGTACATGAGGACTTGTTTGAAGAGGAACTCATCTCCATTTTTTGCCATTTTCGGCCGACAAGGTGATGAACTCGGGACAGGCAAACAAAGGAGCACCTTGTGTGCGTCCCCTCGGGTGTGCTCGGTGGCGCGGTCCGTCCGGTGGCGAGGCAAGCAAACGCGTGTGGGACTAGCGACGTGGTCAGTAGACGGGGCGAGGGCGGAAAGTTTGGTTCTGGTGGGGGTGCGAACGGCGGCGAAGGGTGACCAAATCGGTGCGGCGGCAATGAGGAGGTGGGACGAGGTGGGTGGGGATGCGAGGAGGCAAGTGTGTTGGGGCGGGCCAGGTGCGGCTAGGCGGGAAAAAATACAGGATAGAACGATGTCCATGCGCTCCTCAAACCTGGATCAAATTTGGGCAGTGCCTTAGCGCCCTGGTTTTCGGCCGGGCTGCTCAAAACGGGCCTGTCCGGGCCAAGTAAGCAGCCCCGTATAAAATGTCCTAAGATACAACCTAAGAGCATCTCCAACGCGCCGACGCATTTAGTCTGGCTGCGTCCGAATTCATCTGCGTGACGCGGAACCACGACCCAACTCACTGACGTATTTGGTAACCAGACGCGCGTCGTGAATATTTCGCTCCGCGAGAACCTATTTTTGTTCCAAATTTGGGAAAGATGTCCAACGGACGCGCGTGGATGTCTGGTTCGCATCCCCATGGGTCCTAGTGAACCTCCTCCCCTCGCCTCCCGGGCCCGCCAATCAGGGACCCTTGGCCTACCTTCTATGGTCCTATTAAATGGGCCCCATGCGGATGGGGACTGCCACCGCACCACTCCTCGGTCCCCACTCCGCAGCGGCCAACGCCCCTAGCAAGCCCTAGCCACCACCGTCGGCGAGGCCATGGGTTGAAAGTGATGGAGTCGTAAGCCAAAGAATGATGGCGAGGCCAGTGGATCAAGGCGGCGTCCACGTTCCCCATCGCCAACCCCTCCCCCTCTGGCCTCGTTGACCATCACGGTGCAGGGGCGATGGTGGTAGGCGTCCGCAAGCGGGACCGGCACTACGTCCCGATTGACGAGTGCTGGTGGTACCGGGAGCACGCCACTCCCGTACCATGGGAGGTCATGAAGCTGCTAGATAACTGGCACGTGAATCCCTGGCAGATTCCAGTATCCGCCATTCCCACCTCCGGGAGGAAGCGCCGGCAGGAGATCCGCGCAGGCCGCCCCAACCTTCCTCATGAGTTATTTGATGACCCCGCTTTCGCGAAGGACTCGCTGGCGTGAGACACATGGTTCCGCGACGAGCACAATATGCGTCGCCGGAGCTCCTCCGCCCGTGCCCCAAAAGCAACGCAGACAAACTCGCCGTCGCCGCACCTCCCCGCTCGGCAGCCTGCACGACGGCAGGAGCCCCAGCGGCAGCTGCGCATCGGCAGCCCCATCGCGGTGAACACCGAGGACGACGACAATGAGGACGAGAACGCCTTCCAGGATGGCGTCGAGTAGTCCCTCCTTTTAAAGGAGGTCAAGTGGGAGGGGAGTGGCATGCAGCTGCACGACTCCGTCGTCATGGCCTAGCTGGCCACGGAGGAGGCGCGCCACCCCTGGTACGAGTTCATGACGGAGGAGACGGAGCAAGCACAGCGCCTCCCCGCCCCGTTCTACGGGGAGCATTCGGTCTGGGGTGGCCCAATCGAGGCCCCAGCAATGGCCCGTGGGAACCGTGAGTGGAAGCAATGGCGGAAACAAGAGGAAAACCGGCTGACAATCAGCTGGAGGGATACTGCTCGCTGCACCCTTATAGGGACAAAGAAACGGGAAGCTAAAGTTGACTCGCCTCCTCAAGGATTATAGGAAACTCCAATTGCTCCATCAGGCATACTTCAAGAACCATCTAACCGCCACTAATCAAGGGTACCGATTGCGCCGGGAGGCAGCGCACTCGCGTACAGGGCACCCCCACGACCACCTCTGGGACAACCAACTCTCGTAACGGTAGCGCGTCAGCAGCAGCCGCAGCAGCCAGCCGGGCAGTTTCTTCAATGTTGGTTTTCGCTTTCTTGCCACACTCCTAAAGTTGGGTGACTGCGTCTGTCAGACCATCGATTCGAACCTGTCCTGGTAGAGCCAAGCGAACTCCAAGTGCGCCTGCATAAATCAAGATTAGGAAATCTCAAAATAACCTCCTACGGCATCAAACTTCGAAGGGTGAATTCCTTCAACTGGATTAACTGAGAGAGCCTCGGCTACGGGGAGGAGCAGGCCTGTCAGCTCGTCATCATGAGCTTGGCCTTCCTCCTCAACCTTCTTCAATGCATCTTGAACCTGCACAAGTTTGTCAGAGGATTGCTTCTTGACGGACTCCAGCTCCAGCTCGAGGTCCTTGACTCAACAAAAGGCATCTACCCTCTCCGTGTTGGCTTGGGAAATTTTGTCTAAAGAACCAAACACATGGTCAAAGCAAGGAAACACATAAGAACACTACTCACAAACTATCAAAGATTACCTTTCGAAGCCTTGAGATCCTAGAGGAGCTGGTCGCGCTCTCGACGGAGAATGTCACAGTCAGCTTCGGTGACTACGAGTCGGCGCCCATGTCCAGCCAGAGTATCAAGGATAGCCTACAAGAAAACGATTAAGACAAAGTAAGAAGAAGATCTTTAAGTCTATATACACTCGAGGGATACTCCCATCGGAAGCACTATCGTGCACCCGATAACAAAACTGGAGAAGAAACAAAATTCAAAGAAAAATCCAAAAGCACAATCTACCTTAGCACCAGGAGTGGATAGCAAGTCCTGCGAACTGTCGATAGCTTCAGCCCGCACTCACATATCTGGTGTTGTGGCATCCTTCGACTTATCGACCTCAAGAGTGGGCGATTGCTTGCTCGGACTCGGTGGTTTCCTCTCGGGGCTTGCAGCTTTTTCAGCCTCTACAACATCGCCTTTGGGTTTGGAGGGCTGGGCCGAAGAAGCGAACTGGTCCTTGGTAACCACAACGCACCTAATGGGAAAATAAGAACTCTAGAGCACATCGAAGAAACTTCGAAGAATCAACAACATAAAGGAAAAAACAGAAAACTTACTCGTCGTCGTCGAGGTCGAGAGCATGCATATCCCATGGGACACCTGCACGAGGCTTCTTGGACAACGGAGGAAGCGTGTTCAAGGGAGGCATGATCTAGATAGTCCTTGGGTCCAACTTATCAAGCGCTTCTTGACACGGAGAAGTGTCCTTGGAACTCACCTCCTTGTCTTCTCCCCGGTTGCGTTTGCAGTTTACCCAAGAGAAACTCGGCTCCGTCTCATCCTCCTCACTTGTGTCTGCAGCAGCAACACTGGACTTGGGGTTAGGGTCGATGTTGCTAGCCAGAAGACCCGAAGAAGCACCCTCCTCTGGAAGGGAGGGTGGTACGTCTCTACGTCCTGGTTCTACAAAAAGATATAATAATGAAACAAGATTCGCTAAGCTAGTAGAGAAAACGGAAAACTACTCGAAGAAATTACCTTGGTCGGAGGGTAACCAGCCGCAAAGGGCCTCGTGGGTAGCACCGTCAGTTTCTGATCCTTGAGGCTGGTGATGGTACATATTTTAGTCTTGAACTCGTCCTTCGAGAGCTCTTCCGCAGGGGTACGGCTCGGGTCGGAAGGACCCGAGTACTCCCACATAGGATGGAGGCGATTTTGGAGTGGCTGCACTCGATACTAGATGAACATGGTGGCCAGATGCACCCATGTGATCCAGAAGCCCTTCTCCTTCATGCGGAGACTCACGATCTGGTCCATCAGAGGGTTCATCGTTGCAACCTCTTCATGTGTCATCCAGTGGTGCCAAGAGTTCTTCCGGGTTAGAACGTCATGGGGTTTGAACGCGGGGACACTGTTCGATTCTGTATCCTGGACATATAACCACCGCCTTTAACAATTCTTAGCGGAGTCAACAAATTTCATCTCAAAGTAGTCGACGTCGCTATTGACCTGGATCCCAAGCCAGCCATCGTGCAGGCTTCCCTGGGTCCTTCCTTCCCCTTGGGCACCTTCTCCTTATGCGTCTTCACGAAGAAGATACGCTTCCACAACCCCCTGTGCGCTTGAATGTCGAGGAAGAACTCAAAGAGAACAATGAAGCACGCGATGTGCTACACCGATTTCAGTGGGAGGTCATGGAGCTGGATCCCGTACACGTACAGGAGAGCCTGCAAGAAGGGGTGAGGGAGAAAAGAGAGCCCGCGAACGACATGATTAGAAAACATCACCCTCTCGTTGCCTTGAGGGCGGGGGAGGTCTTCCTCTTTCCCGGGTTTGTGCACGCGGTCGGAGTCCGCTGGCGGGAGTTGCCCGTCCTTCTGCATGGCCAATAGGGCCTTGGCAGAAAGGTTGGAGGAGCGCTATTCCCCCATCTTCTTCTTCAACACCAAGGAACTCGCGCCTCCACCCTTCGCAGCCGCACGCTTCCCCTTCCCGGAGCTAGCCATGGAGCTCTTCTCGTGGACATGAGAGTGGAGGTGGAACACGAGGAAGAGGAGGAAGATTTGCAAAATGAGGAAGACACTCCTCTCGTAGGTCGCCTTTATACGGCGGCCAGACTCGCTCGAGCCGTCAATTTCCCCTAGAAGAAATGATGTGGCATCAATCTAAGCCACCACGTGGCGCCACGAGACGAAGAGGCCACACATGGTTACTTCGGCACGATAATTAAGGCACCCACGTGCCGGTTACTACGCCACTACGTGAAATTCCTGGGGCACGTCGGTCTGGTTCCGATCAGAAGCTGACACGGAAGGCCCACTATGACACGTCTAGTCACTGGCGCGTCTCGTCACGTCCCATCGGGAGCAGAGCGCGTGCGTCGTGATGTCACGCGAACATCGGCCAGCAGGCTCATTTTCTCACGAGTTTCAAACAAAAAAGCCACTCGCCACAATCATTACTGAAGACATCGCGACTCTGATACTCTATACGGTACATAATAGCTCGACTCCCCGGGTCGTACTGCCACAAAGGCATGCATGGATGCCACATTTTAAAAACGCGGAGCTAAGACCCAAATATCTGTCCTTTGGACCCAGAAATAGCACACATGTTGCATTCTCTGGCGATTTCCGTACTAACAGTACGATGAAAAATCCTGGAGGACGCGCTGGGTACTCATTTGAGGTTAAATTTGACTCTGTAAGTCCTCCGTGGCATGAGTCAAAGTTGTCAACCATCCGAGATTCGAGCCGTAGGAATCGAGTTTGAGAAGGTCAGCAATGTGTTTGCCCGAGTGCAAATAATTGGTTCTGGTCCGTCGAGTGAACCAAGCGAATGTACCACATCCCTTAGCAGAATGCTACAAACTGCACATCTTCTGACTCAATATACGAGTCCTCGCAACAGGATCCGTACATCCTCAAGCTCAGTGAACTTCCGAGTCATAGGCTCTCAAACATAAAACGTCCCCGACTCACAAAAAGTTTCGAGTCCTCTGTGGTATTGAGTCTCTACCCGACTCCCTGGAGTAGAATAGACACTCGAGGGCTACTGACGTAGGGATATTTTCCGAGTCCCCTAGATGGGCCAACCAGTTACAGCCTTATACTAAAGCACATTAGAGGGGACCTCCATCCAACTTCTAGATGAAGGGAATATGCCTTAGAGGCAATAATAAAGTGGTTATTATCATATTCCATGTTTATGATAAATGTTTATTTCTCATGCTAGAATTGTGTTAACCGGAAACGTTAATACATGTGTGTCTAATAAACAAACAAGAGTTCCTAGTAATGCCTCTCATTTAACTAGCTCATTGATTGAGAGATGATTAAGGTTTCCTAATCATGAACATTGTATGTTTTCAATAATGGGATCACGTCATTAGCAGAATGATGTGATGAACACACACCCATAGAAAGTATAGCAATGCGATCAAGTCATTAAGTTTACATTGTTATATCAAACACATATGAAGTAACTCTAATCCTTAGACCATGAGATCGTGTCAATCACTAACACCAGAAGAGTTCTTAGATGACATCAAACATCACAACGTAACAGGGTGACTATAAAGGTGGCGTTGGGTACTCCAAAAGTATTAGTAGAGGCTCATGGATCAAGAGTTGTATTTGTCCATCCAAATGACGGAGAGATATACTCTGGTCCCTCTCGGTGATATCACATTAACACCGCTTGCAAGCATGTGACTAGGTCACAAGGATTTCATATCATGGAACGAGTAAAGAGTACTTGTCGGAAACGTGATCGAACTAGCTATAGTTGATACCGATGATCGAATCTCGGACAAGTAAAATATCGTGAGACAAAAGGAATTGGTTACGACGTTTATGGTTCACACGATCACAAGGTCATCGTTGAATATGTCAGAGTCATTTCGGATCTCTAGATCCTGCTATTGACTATTGATCAGAGAGGTGTCTCGATCATGTATGCATTATTCGCGAACCATAGGGTGACACACTTAAGGTTTGTTGATGCTTAGGGTAGATACGGGAATATGAGTTGGAGCCCGAATATTGTTCAGAGTATTGTATGAGATCCTAGACATCACGAGGAGCTCCGGAATGGTCCGGAGGTAAAGATTCATATATGGCAAAGTGATTTCAGGATTTCGGAAAAAGTTCAGGATTTTCCGGTAGAGTGTCTGAACGTTTTAGAAGGTTCCGGAGGGACCCACTGTGGGGCCCACATATCCATCATGACCAAGAGTGGCCCACTGGTCCATTTGACCAGCCCTAATTGGTCCATGCATACATTCAGTTGGTAGCCCTTAAAAAGGGGAGTTACCACTATTGAAAGAAGGGGTTACCACTAGAAGGGGTTACCACCCTAGGAATTGATATGGTTGCAGCTCCTTGCCTATAAAAGGAGAAGGGCAGGCACACCAAGATGTAGCAAATCTCTCCCTTGTTGCCACCTCCCTCCTCCACTTCTCCCATGCACCGGCTTAGGGAAGCCCTGCAGGAATTTCTTCAGCACCACCACCACACTGTCGTGCTGCTGGGATTCCTGGAGGATCTACTACATCCGATGCCTCGCTGGAACAGGGATGGGACGTCATCAACAACCGTACGTGTGACCGAGTACGGAAGTGTTGTCGCTTCTAGCACTGGAATGATCGTCCACACGATTTGAGATTGGCGAGTGTCGACTACATCATCCACGAGATTTGATCTCGTAACGCTTTCGATCTTCGAGGGTTAGATCTTCTAAGACTTATTGTACCCGTTGCTCGCATACTCTAGATAAGATCTTGGCCCCTTGGTTGTTCTTCATGTAGGAATTTTTTGTTTTCTATGCTACGAACCCTACAGTGGTATCAGAGTCGGATCTATACGTAGATGTTTTGTACGGGTAGAACACATATTAGTATGTGGGCGTTGATGATCATGTTATTGCCTCCTTTGTGTATTTTGGATCCTAGTGGCATAGTGGGATAAAGCGGCCGGGACTAACTTTACATGTCCACGTACCAGACTTGTTCCACGATTGACATGCAACTGATATTGCATAAGTGGCTTGCGGGTGTCTCTCTCCCACTATAATTAAGATCTAATCTAAAACGGGTTGCTAATAATTTGTTTATCACCGTTGTGGTTTCTTGTTCGTAGGTAAGAACGGTTCTATCTTCGAAAGCCCAATAGCCGTGTAAAACATGCAAAATAAATTAGAGGCGTCTAACTTGTTTTTGCAGGGAATGTGATGTGATATGGTCTATGTTACAAATATGATGTATGAGATGATACTCTTTGTAAATTATGACAAACCGGTAGGAGCCTAATGGTTTTCTTATCTTTATGGCCTGCATGCCGGTCATATCCATGTGATATGTTGTAATTTTGGAAGACAATTAAGATGGAGGTGCCATGGACCTTGGTGCCATGCCGGTGGAATGATGGAGATCAAACCATGACGCACAAGATGGAGATCAAGTGCAAGAAGGACCATATCATATCACAATTTTCATGCATGCGATGTTAATGCATATTATGCATCTTATTTTGCTTAGATCGCGACGGTAGCATTATAAGATGATCTATCTCACTTAATATCAAGATAATAATGTGTTCTTCCTTAGTATGCACCGTTCAAAAAGTTCGTCGTTTCGAGACACCACGTGATGATCGTGTGTGATAGTTCGCATACAACGGGTGTCGTCGAGCCTAGCATGCATGGCCTCGGAACACACGCAAATACCACGGTTCTACTTGGCGAGCCTATCATGTATAGACATGTCCTGGAAACACGAACCGAAAGGTAAAGCATAAGCCATATGGATGATATGATGAAAATGTCGATGTTCGCCTTTGCAGCTACATCATCTCATGTGATGATCAGTTTTGGTGTTGACGTGGGGATGAATCCAAGACCCTTCGAGTGGGCATACCCGGTCCAAGGCCCAAAGCGAGGCGCTACTCCGTAGCTCTAGAAGGCCCAGTGGAAGCCCACCCGCAAAACTTGCGGGTCAAGAAGGAAAGTTCCACCGACCTAGAGCTAGGATTTGTAACCCCCCCGAGACGGTTTGGAACCCAACTATCTATAAAAAGGCTGGGAGAACCACGGGGAGGGGATCCCAATCTACTTTTTACCACCATAGCCATAAGCTCGAGATCAATCTCTTGGCTTACGCACCCACCTTTGTAATCGATCTACTCATAATACAGATCTCAAGAGCAGGAGTAAGGGTTTTACCTCTACGAGGGCCCCGAACCTGGGTAAAATCGTGCCCCCTGTTAGCCGACGATTGTCACCAGTGCCTTTTCGTTCTCTTAATCGAAACCCTACCGGATCATCCAAGGGAGTTGTCGAGATGACTAATTGAAAATTGGCGACGTCTGTGGGAACGACAGGCGCTGGATCCATGGCATTCTCGGCCTCGTTGTCGTGGGATAATCACGGCAGACGTTACCGGGGGTAACTTATCTTGGGGCAAGACGACACAGGCATTTGGGAGAGGGTTTATCTCAGAGGAAAACATGATGATACTCGATCTGGTAGCCGGCAATCAAGTCGCCGAGTCTCCGATCTCAATATAATAACTCAACTCTCGTATTACACTAGATATTCGATATTAGGTGATATTGCTAGGACTTGGATCTCTCTCAACTAAACCTAGGGGTCGGTTTATAAAGCACCCGTACCCCCTGGCTTGTCCTCCAAGGCGCACCCTGAATCCTACCCGGACACCGCATACAAACCCTAACTTTCCTTATGGTAACCCACAAACCGGGTTACAGGGCCTACAAATGTGGACCTTCCTGAAGTTTCTTTATCCTTAGCCGGATCCTGCGCAGCGTCCTTTGGGCCGGGTTACACCTTGGAGTTGGCCTACCGGGTTATTATCCCTCCATCAGTAGTCCCCAGAATAGCTTGGGCTTCACGGATTCTTCCTTGAAGCGCTTGCTATTCCCTGCAAAAATATCAAACGCACAAGTGTATGGAGGCCGGGTTAAGGTGCTTTGATAAATAGCTAGGCCTAACTCCATGGTGGCCATATAGTAACCCGGCTTTTCTCCAAGTACTTGGCTTAGCTTTCCAGGTCTAAACCCTGATAAAAATGCCAAAAGCCCGACTTACTTTACTCGATAATTAACCCTGATAGTCCGCGGTAAATATCTCCTTCTTATTTCTTCCCGGATATCACGTTCAACACTTAAAGCATATCTCAAAAAATCCGCACAGATGACCGTTATCCCCAAAATTTCCGGATTCCGCCCGTTAGGATAGGTTTATCCGCCCGCATCTTATAAATAGAGCCCAGAGGGTAACTTAAATCCCAACGTTTCACTCCAACCTTCCCTTTGCTTCCTTATTCCCTGCGCTCCGCAATTCCACAAGAATCTCAAGCCCGCCATCGTAGCAAGGCCGCCGCCGGCCTCGTTCACCCTTGAACTGTTCCGCGCCGCCGCCAAACTCCGCCACCGCGCCTTCATTCCGCTCATCAAGGGCTGCAAGGGGACATCCAGACCGCGACATCGGCCGCCGCCACGCCAGTTTCAAGCTCCTCCCAGTAAGTATTCGTTAAAATAGCTCCGCAATTTTCCGATTCACCTTAGATTGGATCTAGGTCAACCCGCGGGCCGTTTTTCCTGTTGCACCGGACTAGATCGATTTGACGCTCGCTAACTCCTTTAACAACCTGTTTGATGATTACACCCCATCCTTCTACCATTATTAATCACCAATTTCTTCGTAGAATCGTCCGCAAGTTTTCCAATCTAGATCCATTTGACCTCAATTTTCCGCGCATAACATTGACACCCGGAAAATCCTCCTTTTCCGGCTATTTTGCTTGCAGTAGATACATGGGCAACCATCCGTCTTCCCCAAATACTTTTCAATACGTAAGTGACCAATAATCTCCATAGTTGTACTTAATACCCGGATACCTCGCAATATTCACTCCATGGTGTGATACCCGGATAGTTCTTAGTTGTCATACTTTCTTGATGCTCCAGACTCGGATAATCCAATACTTCCGAATCTTATTTCCTGTACCTTTTTTCCTTGCGTTTTGCAGGTTGACCCCATGGCTCCCAAAAGGCAAGGGAAACAGCCGGCTCAGGCAAAGGCTACCCAAACCATATCGGCCAATTGGGGGCGATCCACAATCACGAAGGTCAAGCTGGACGGGCTGGCCGAGTTAGGAGTTCTCCCTTCTCAGAAGGACGTCCACTGGAGAGCACCGGGCGACGAGACCCGGCCCACACCCGCCGATAATGAGGTAATCTGCTTCATAGAGCACGTGACCCGGGGATTCCGTCCTCCGGGTCACCCTTTCTTTCGGGAGGTCCTAAGCCACTATGGCCTCCGGGTATTCGACATAGGGCCTAACTCTATGTTGAATATTACCCACTTCATCGTTCTATCCGAGTCATACTTGTGCGTTCCGCCAAGCTTGGCTCTCTTCATCGAACTCTTCCAGTGTAAGCCGTGCCGCGAAAGCGGCGACGGGGCACTTCTTACTTGCGGTGGAGTATCCATCCAGCGCGGCAAGAATTCACCGATGCCAACCCTCAATCTAAACTCCCACGTCAAACACTGGCAATTATCTTTCTTTTACTGCCACGACACCTCCCCAGACGGCGAGAAGAAACTGCCGGGTTACTCGGAGGGCCTCCTCGAGCCTGCCGAGTCATTCAACGCCTTCGCCCCTGACTCGGACAGGGAGGCGATCCAGCCTTTGCTGGCTAAGATAGCTGTTCTCTCAGCCCAAGGCCTTCTTGGGCTCAACTTGGTGAAGACGTGGGTGGATTTTCGGATCCAACCCAACTCTATCCGCGCCAAGTTGATGTGCGAGTACTCGGGGCACACCACAGACGCACTCCGATACTCCACCAAGAACTTTGCAACCGGCGACACCAACAAAACCATCAAGGGCTTCCTGACGGAGAAGTTGGAGGTGATAAGAAATATCGCCGGGTTACCTCCGTTCACTCGGGAAAACCCGGCCCCAGCGGTAAGATCCGGTACTCATAACTTATTTCAACATTTTGACTTGATACAGCTTCTAATTCTTTTGTTTCATTTTCTCGGTCGTAGGCTGACGATCTCTTCTGGAGAATTGAAACCTCCCCCCTTCCAGAGACCCGGAAGAAGAGGATGAGCCGGCTGACGATGATGAAGGTGCTTATCCGAATCTTGTTCTATCTTCATTTGCGTCACTTTCTTTCCACTTAACTCTTTTCCATTGATACATACTCGATCTTCAGGGCTGGAGGACGAAGAAGAAAGAGAGGAGGACGACCCGGAGGCCACCGAATCCGATCAGGAAGCCACAGTCGGGGCCAAGAGGAAGGCCAGAGGGGTGGTTTCCAAGGTTCCTTTTTCCTTTATATCTTCTGAGCCTTATTCCTTCGATACCATGCGTGAACTTAACCAACAGCTATCACAATCGTCATACTTGAAGGATCCTCTCCCGGCCAAGCGCAGGGTGACCCGGAGCTCCCCGGGTGAGGATCCCCTTAACCCGGGTATCTCCACTTCGCCCGCTCACCGGGCTGGCACTCCTCCACCTCAACCTTCCAAATCTCCTCAGCGCCATCCATCTCCTAATCACCCACGCGCTGGGCAATTCCGGGTTCCACTATCGGTCCCCTTGACAACCTCATCCGCTTCCAGCAGCGAACTCCCGCCGGATTATGCTGTAAATGCCGGGTAAGTCTCCACTGCTCGATATCCTTTCATACCTGATAACTTTCAACCAGTACTACTAACCTCCTCTCTCTCTTTTCCCTTAGCGCCCAAGTCACCACTAGTGACCCGGAGAACACAGAGACAGAAAAACGAGAGACAGAGGGGCCGACTGATAACACAGACGTTGCGGCTGGCGACGAGGCTGAAGACGGCCAAGAAGAACCCTTTAATGACCCGGTTAATCAGGAAGCCAGATCTCCAAAATCCTCCGAAGAAATGGACGAGGAGATCGAGGTCCTGGATAACCAGATGGTCCGGGTCTCGACCCCAAGATCCGGCAAAGTCCTTCAATCAGGAGATCAATCTGCCGGCCCTTCTCGTGTTCGCCCCAAAGATATGACATTTGCCCAAATGCTTGATGCCCTCTACACCTTGAGGGCCGATGAAGAAAATATTCTAGATACTTTGATAACAAAGCATAAGGTAAGTCCGAATAATACCACTTATTTCCTTATGTAGTCCCCAAGTTCCGAGTGAATTGCTTGTTAATTTGCTTGGAACTTCATAGTAGATCCGACTAACTCTTCCTTGTGCTTCCACCCAGGATTTCGTGGCCCAATCTGAGAAGAAATTGGCGAAGGCCGCCAAGCGCATTGAGAAGGAGACGGCTCTACGCGAGGCAGCTGAAACTGAAGCTCGGCGGAGTGGGAAGATAACCCGGAAATATAGAAAAAGGGCTCACTCGGCGGAGGACAAGCTGACGACACTATCTGTTCAAATTGCCGATACTTATCGTGCAGCAACTGGTACGATCCTTGACTTTAGCAACTGAGACCCGGATTCCCCTTTGGATAAATAGCTGGATCTCCTTACTCATTGCTTTTCTCACTTTCTGCAGACGCGGATGATGCAATCCCTGTAGAAGACGATGCTGCCAAGCTGAAGGTAATTAAGGATACTATCCGGCAGCTCAGTGCCGGAGTTGGATGGATTCTTGACGAACTCCGACTGCCGGGTGTTGGACTAGGTAACATGAAGAAGCTGCTGGAAGTCTGCTCCACCATTCCCGAGTGGATTTGGCATTGGAAACGCTCGTCCTGCCGTTTTGGAGTAACCCGGGGGCTTGCGCTGGCTAAAGCTTACTTCCCTAAGCTAGAGCCTGCCAAGCTTATGGGCGGGTTTCCAGAATTCAATCAGGACGGGTCTAAGTTCTCGCCAAAGGACTTCAAGGCCATCCAGAAGGAAGTTCGTCACCCAGCCAGTGTGATTGCTGACAGTTTGGACATCGACTCTATTCTCCCTGCATATGATGCTAATGACAAGGTTATTAAGGCAGATCGCCCCAAGCCGTATGATATGCTTGCCCGATGGAAGGAGGAAGCTGCCAAGATTAGGGAGGAAGCTGCGAAGAAGAAGGCTGAAGCCGACTCTGCGCCTGCTACCTCTACGCCAGTCGTCCCTCCTCCTGCGCGAGCCGGTGCTGCTGCTGATCCGGGTGCTGCTGCTACTACAAGCGATGGCAAGGGCAAGGCGAAGATGGACACCGCGGCTTAGAATGCCGAGTGATACCTGCTCCTTAATGCCACTTCTCATGCGTCTGTCGGCCGATGTGCCGTTTAAACAATTATTTTTTGGATGGTGCGCCTGTGCACCTTTGATATCATTTACCGGGATTTTGTAATGCATGCTAAGGTCTTGATATACTCTATGCCTCTTCTGGCCTTTTAAATTTATCCACTTTTGAACTCATTTGCTCTTGATATCCGACTTTCTTTATTGTTCCTTTTGTGAGACTCGGTTTCCGGGTTTCATGGGTGTTGACAAGCGGACTTGCTTCTAAGTCCCCAAGCCCCCAAGACTCGGATGTTTGGATTTTTTGAGCTTTAACAACTAAGAAATTTTTCTCTTTTTCAAGATCCCGAGTCCCCAAGACCCGGATTTCTGAGTCTGGGATACGTGATTTTTCAAGGAGAACGCATTGTTTGCTGCTAAGTCCAAAAAGCCCAGAGCCGTTTCACATAGGTTTTGAAGTTATGCTTAATAATCGTTGAGTGTCCGGCTATTAGCCCTGTACTCTGCATAACTTGTGGTTTAGATGACCCTTTTGACTATCTTGTACTATAAGCCGGCTTTCGCATGGATATCATGTTGTTACATCTGTACGAAAACAGGGTCAACCAAGTCCCATTGGGCTTCATGGCTGATTGTAATCGTAAGCGAGCAAATCATGCCATTTTAGTGCGAGTCACATCGAGCTTAAGTAAGAAAAGTCAAGAAAATTTGGCTGCTTTGTCCGGTTATAAGATTGCAACCGTACTCGTTTGCGAGTAATCGGCCCTTATAACTCATAGGCATCAAGGCCGGGTCTTTGAGTTTGCAACTGTGCTATTCAAGCAATCAGCCCCCAAGACCTATGTATATGCAACATACTGAGAGTGAAGAACATAAGAATAACCAGCTCTTTACTTGATATGAAAAAGTTAGGTCAGCAAGCCGCCTCATTAAAAACCCATCCAGTCCCCAAGGGTACCCTGGATAGGAAAAGAGTACGTCTGAAACCTGCTGCCTGTTACATCGTGCAATTCCACTTGCCAATACAGTCTTTACTAAGTATAATATGGACGTAGCTGAGCCACGTTCCATGGTCTGTCTCTTTCTTGCATAGATGAAGTGGTATGAGCGGTGTCATTAACTGTAGCCGACTCTTCCCTTGCATCTACCAAGTAATATGATCCATTATGCAGATTCCGGCTTATGATAAACGGTCCTTCCCATGGTGGTGATAATTTGTGTTTTCCTTCGTTTGACTGTACCAGGCGCAGAACCAGGTCTCCTTCCTGGAAGACCCGGGTTTTCACGCGCCGGCTATGATATCTCCGTAAATCTTGCTGATATATGGCTGATCTTTCCAGGGCTTGTTCCCTTTGTTCTTCTAACATATCTACGGCGTCCTGCCGGGTCTTTTCGTTCTCCACTTCGACGTAAGCTGATACTCGCGGTGAATCATGAATAATGTCACTCGGTAACACTGCTTCCGCACCATAGACCATGAAGAAGGGTGTCATCTGAGTGGATCTGTTAGGTGTAGTGTTGATACCCCAAACCACGGAAGGAAGTTCTTCGACCCATGCACCAGCAGCCCTGATACAGGGAACTCGCAATCGTGGTTTTAATCCGCGAAGCAATTCTTGGTTTGCCCTCTCCACTTGTCCATTGGCCTGTGGATGAGCAACTGATGCTACATCAAGCCGGATTCCATTGTTGCCACAGAACTTTTCCATCTCACCAAGGGACATGTTGGTTCCATTGTCGGTAATTATGCTGTGGGGATACCCGAACCGGTAGATAATTCTTTTCAGGAACTTGACTGCTGTAGCTGCTTCGCAATTAGTAACTGGCATAACCTCAACCCACTTGGTAAACTTATCAATAGCCACTAAAAGATGTGTCTTCTTGCAACGTGACATATGAAAGGGGCCAACCATGTCCATACCCCAGACAGCGAACGGCCAAGTTAACGGGATGGTCCATAATTCCATAGCCGGCACATGGGTTTGGCGAGCATACCTTTGACATCCGTCACACCTTGCTACTAATCGTTCCGCATCTGCTAGAGCCGTGATCCAGAAGAATCCGTGTCGATAAGCCTTGGCCACAAGGGATCTTGTGGATGCATGATGCCCACAATCACCTTCATGGATTTCCTTGAGAATCTGTCGGCCTTCTTCTGGTGCCACGCAGCGCAAAAAGACCCCCGCGGCGCTTCTCTTGTATAACTCCCCGTTGATGATAGAATATCCCTTTGCTCGCCGCAAAATTTGCCTTGCTAACACCTCTTGCTGTGGTAACTCGCCTCGTGATAGGTAGTCCAAAAACGGTTCTGTCCACTCGGGAATAGCACGTACAGTGGCCACGAGTCCTAAATCCGGGTCTTGATTTGCCAATTCCTCCTCTGACTCGGTTTTAACTGATGGTCGCCATAATTCGTCCAGGAAAACGTTAGGTGGAACCGGCTCTCTGTGCGAGCCGAGTCTAGCGAGGTTGTCGGCTGCCTCATTCTTTCTTCTGTCTATATGCTCCACCTCATACCCGGAAAAACATCCTGCAACCCAATCAACTTCCCTGCGGTATGCTGCCATAGTTGCGTCCTTTCTATCCCAAGTTCCTGACACCTGCTGTACCACAAGGTCCGAATCTCCGAAGCATCGTATCCTCTTAATGTTCATCTCCTTGGCTACCTTTAAGCCATGCAATAGGGCCTCATACTCGGCCACGTTGTTGGAATAGTCAAAGTGAATTTGTAGTACGTAACTCAATTTGTCTCCTTTGGGTGATGTTAGCACCACTCCAGCTCCTGATCCCTCGTACTGCTTTGATCCATCGAAGTGCATGATCCATGACTCGGAGTTTGGAACCATGGTAGTCATGCCTGTGTGTGTCCAATCATTAACGAAATCAACCAAAGCCTGAGATTTGATTGCTGACTTGGGCTCGTAGCTGATGTGATAATCCCCCATTTCTATCGCCCATTTGGCTATTCTTCCGGTCGCATCCGAGTTTCTGATGATATCCGACATTGGTATTGAGCTAACCACTGTTATGGGGTGTTCCTGGAAATACGGCTTCAGTTTCCGGCTGGCCATAAAGACCCCGAAAACTAGCTTTTGCCAATGCGGATAGCGCTGCTTTGCCTCTGATAATACCTCACTGACATAATAAACCGGCCTCTGGACTGGATAACCTTTCCCATCCTCTTTACGCTCCACAACCACTACTGCACTGACGGCTCGGGGGCCAGCTGCCACGTATAGCAACATAGGCTCTTTAGGACCCGGGGCCGCTAGTACTGGTGCTTCAGATAACTGCTTCTTTAGTGCCTCGAACGCCTCATCCGCCTCTTGATCCCATACAAATTTGTCGGATTTCCTCAAGAGCCGGTACAAGGGTATTGCCTTTTCTCCGAGTCTTGATATAAATCGGCTCAAGGCTGCTACGCAGCCCGTGAGCTTTTGAACATGCTTCAAATTTTCCGCCTTTTTCAGACTTTGGATAGCTTTGATTTTGTCCGGGTTTGCCTCAATTCCTCTCTCGGAAACGATAAAGCCAAGTAATTTCCCGGCTGGAACTCCAAATACGCACTTTGTCGGGTTAAGCTTCATCTGATACCTCCTTAAGTTCTTGAACGTCTCCTTTAGATCATCGATAAATGTTTCTGCCTTCTTGGTCTTGATAACCACATCATCCACATAAACATGGACGTTGCGTCCAATTTGGTCCTCGAAGCACTTCTGAATACACCGTTGATAAGTTGCGCCAGCGTTCTTCAACCCAAACGTCATGGTTTTGTAACAAAAGGCCCCAAAAGGGGTTATAAACGATGTTTTCTCCCAATCCTCCCTCTTGAGTTTAATCTGATGATATCCGGAATAAGCGTCCAGAAAGCATAATAGGTCACTCCCAGCTACTGCATCTATGATCTGATCTATCCTTGGTAGTGCGAACGGATCCTTTGGGCAATGCTTGTTGAGACTCGTAAAATGATTGCACATCCTCCACTCATTGGTCTTTTTCATCACTAGCACCGGATTTGCTAACCAATCCGGGTGAAATACTTCCATGATGAAGCCGGCTGTCAATAGCCGAGCAATTTCTTCACCTATAGCTTTCCTTCTTTCCTCATTCATCTTCCTCAAGCCCTGCTTCACAGGCCTGGACTTGGGATCTACATGCAAACTGTGCTCTGCCAACTCTGTAGGGATACCCGGCATGTCGCTAGGTGTCCAGGCGAATACGTCCGCATTCGAACAAATAAACTCCACAAGTGCCTTCTCCTGCTCGCTGTCCAAGTTAGACCCTATAGTAAATTCCTTAGTGGGATCACCATCGACAAAATCTATCATCTTGGTGTCCTGCGCTACCTTGAATTTTGCTCTTTCGTCCTCAGTATTCGGCCTTTTCAATGCGGTTCCATCATCCGGATCTACTTGAGACCGATAATACTTGAGTTCTTCTTTTCTGCAAGCTTGCTCGGCCATTACCGAATCTCCTTCGTCGCACTCGGCCGCTATATCCCGGCTTCCATGTATGGTGATGGTCTGCTTAGGACCCGGGATTTTTAGCTGTAGATACACATAACACGACCTTGCCATGAATTTAGCATAAGCCGGACTTCCGAATAGCGCGTGATAAGGACTGCGCAACTTAACCACCTCGAAAGTAAGCCACTCAACTCGATAATTGTCCTTTGATTCCCCAAAATCTACCTCCAATGCGATTTTTCCCTCGGGGCACGCTGAATGACCCGGTACTATGCCATGAAAAACTGTCGTACTTTTTTGGAGCTGAGATTCCTTGAGACTCATGCGTAGAAAGGTTTCCCAGTACAGGATATTGATGCTACTTCCACCATCCATCAGGACCCTTTTTAACTCGTAACCATTAACCTGTGGTGCGACTACCAATGCCAAGACTCCTGGGTGCTCTATTCTTTCCGGGTGATCTCTTCTGCTCCACGTTATCTCTTGTTCCGCCCATCTCAGGTATCCCGGAACAGCCGAGGAAACCGAGTTCACAGCTTGCTTGAGTATCTTTTTGTCCCTATTAGAAGTTCCTGTAGTATGCACATGATATTGTCCTTTTAAATCAGATGTACGTACCATACCGATGAAGACGCTGATCTGGCCGATCGTCACAATAGATCCGGATTCGAGGTGATCCGACTCTGGCCCCCAGCCGGAATCGTCCACCATCTTCTCCCCTTCGTGGTCGATGTAGATCTCGCCGTCGACAAGATTCTCCATGTTCTTCCGAGCTTCTCCCGTGATGTAAACACCTTCGGACGCAGGCCCCACGGTGGGCGCCAACTGTCGTGGGATAATCACGGCAGACGTTACCGGGGGTAACTTATCTTGGGGCAAGACGACGCAGGCGTTTGGGAGAGGGTTTAGCTCAGAGGAAAACATGATGATACTCGATCTGGTAGCCGGCAATCAAGTCGCCGAGTCTCCGATCTCAATATAATAACTCAACTCTCGTATTACACTGGATATTCGATATTAGGTGATATTGCTAGGACTTGGATCTCTCTCAACTAAACCTAGGGGTCGGTTTATAAAGCACCCGTACCCCCTGGCTTGTCCTCCAAGGCGCACCCTGAATCCTACCCGGACACCGCATACAAACCCTAACTTTCCTTATGGTAACCCACAAACCGGGTTACAGGGCCTACAAATGTGGACCTTCCTGAAGTTTCTTTATCCTTGGCCAGATCCTGCGCAGCGTCCTTTGGGCCGGGTTACACCTTGGAGTTGGCCTATCGGGTTATTATCCCTCCATCACTCGTCTTTGCCAAGCTTCAACAAGAGCTTCGTATTATCGACTCCAACGGAGCCGATCCACTTCGGGTCGCTCGTCTACGTGCCCCACTCGCCGGAATCTCGCCCGGCATTCAGCGGGCTCGAGAAAAGCGTCAGCTTGACGTTCGGCAGTTTCCACTTCCACGCCAGCAAGGCGGGAATCCTGCACTTCCCCGACCAGATCGGGCTCAGCGAATCGGACTCTGAATCCGTCTCAAGCCCGGAGACCCTCGAGTCGCCATCTGATGATGTTGGCCACGACCCAGCGCCTAGCGGTGGCTCCATCCGCCGCAACACGTGCAACTTCCACACCATCGTGACCGAGGAACCCTCCAAATTCGGCGAAAGCCATCGGCCTACGCCTAGGACTCACGAGCCATATCTGGCCCAAGTCTGCATGGCAGGATCAGCCGAACAACCTGAAGAAACGAAGGAAAGTTGACTGGAACGGGAACGCATCAAGGTCTCGCGAGCCTCTTGGCTCAAAGCGAAAGCATCGGTACAGTCGGGCCAGCCAATAGCAGCTGGAGCCTCTATAGAAGACCTGACCACGTATCACTACCACCTGCTGCGGACATGCCGACTGTTGGCAAAGGCCCGCAAGGACCTAGAAGCACGGAAGGAAGTGGCAGAAGCTTCGAGTGCGCGCCGCGCGGCGCTCTCAAGGATTAACTCGACGGGGAACCAGCCTCCGAAGAAAAAGTACGTCTCGAAAACTGCTCACCTGGACCAAGGGTCTCTCAGTGAAGTCAGCAAATCACTCGAGACCTTCCTCATGCACGTCGATTAGGAAGGCAACGTATGCCCGACAACTCCAGCCGCCACAATTCTGGCCGCTGCAACGTACTTGCAGGCGAACCAGCTGCCTGAAAACGATCCCCGCGCGCAGCAACTGATGGCTCCCAAGTGCAGGAGATCAATCGTAGTCTTCGATGGGAAGTATTACCCAAATTTGTAGTTCGACTCAGTGGGAACACAAGAATACCGGTGACACTTTAGCAATTGGGACATCACTCCCAACCACGCCTGTGTATCAACAAAATTGCAGCGAGAGTGGTGAGTGTAATAATGCAGTGAAAGTAAACAAACAGAAAGTAAATGGAGAGCAAGTGTTTTCCCAGTTTTCACCGGAAAAGAGTGAAAGTAAACCAGAGACTAAAACGCAGGCATGAGGTGACAACGGGGTGTTGCACGGATAAGATTGATCATGTAATAATGTTTTTCTAGCAGCGGGGCCTTTCTCTATCTCAGTTTTATGTAGGTGTGTGTTCCGTAAATTATTGTGCATACTAACCAAGAGAATTTGCACAAAGCCTATTGTCCTACCTGCCCATTTCACCGGGGCCAATTTGGAACTACAGGTAATTAAGGTCTATCCTTTCGAATAGCCCGGACCAACGCATTAACACTCCATGAACACACATAATCCTCAAGCTAGAACATATCCCCCTTGTTTTCCCTAGCTGTCACTTTAGGGTTCGCAGGTTCAACATAATAGCAGGTAATACACATTGCAGATAGATACCAAACTCAAATATATGATGTAGCAATGTAAGTTCAGTACTGAAATCATGCCACTTGGGCCCTAGTAACAAGCATTAAGCCTAGCAATAGTGCATCAACATAAGACATAAGAATTCTCAAGACAAACCCCTAGATCCCGCATACCGGGTAGCAATTACATGATCAATCTCATCCAAAACCCCTCACACCTCACATGCCTACAGCAACTATTCACACATGGAGGGGGTGATGGAGCTCATGGTTGATGGAGATGATGGTGGTGATGATGATGGTGACGAAGCCCCTCGAATTCCACCTCCGGGGGTGAAATCCCGGATCAATCTGACTCCGAAATCGAAGATCGTGGTGGCGGCGGCGCTCCGTTTCGCGAACATCCCTCCCCTTCGAAACCCGTCATTTTCTCGTATATATGGAGGGGTACGTCGAAGACCTAGCCGGAGTGGGCCATCTGGGCCCAAAAGGGGTGACCCCACGCGGCCAAGGAATCTGGCCGCGTGTGGGGCCCCCTTTTGGCCCTCGGGTGGCCCCCCGGCCCCATCTGGTGCTCACTCCCCTTCTTTTACATAAAAAGTTACGTTGTTTTCACCCCCTGTGAAAAGTCCTACGAAAATAGACGGAAAGAAGACTTTTGCTAAAAACAGCGTCAGATTCTGCAGATTTATTCAATTATGGGGGGACTCCGGAGAGAAATACGATGCAAAGTGCTTGGAAAAGTAGATGCATTTTGGGTGCATCAACTCCCCCAATCTTAGCTCGTTGTTTGTCCTCGAACAACTCAAACGCAGTGCAGAAGCGATAAAAACTTTGGCAAGAACTTTGCATTGCATATGCATCATCAATTAATACTAGCAAATACTCAAGACATGATTCCTGTAACAAATAGCAAAATACTAGCAAGTGTGCATCTACTCAGTCTTGAAGCATATATACTTGTTGCAATAGAAATAACATGAAGTGTTAATACTTGAATGAGTTTGCTCAATTCTAGACATAAACAAAGGCTTGTGCATCGCTGATGATTGAATCATATCAAAAAATTTGAGATCTCTGATTCTTTCATATGTTGACAAGTAAAATCATTGTGCTTACTACCTTGCTCTCAGTTTTGCTAAAGCATTAATTTTTTAGTTTGATTCTTATGCTTGACAAACTACAAGTTGAAAGCCTCATGCCCCTTAAAAGCGAAGTCCCGCACCATGATTACTCAACTCTAGATTCCTAATAAGCCTTGTACAATCATTGTAAGTATTAATGACATCATAGAGAGCAGCAATTGGAGTACCTCTTGCCCCATGACATGGAAACCAGCCCATGTCAAAATGGCAAGACAAACAAATGGAATGGACTCATTATCCTTTTTTATTTCATTCACTATATGCATAGCTTCTTATTTTATTATCGGATATGTTGCGGAGTCCATTCTAGCTATAAGTAAATTTCCACCATGATATCGCATGGCTTGGGTTAGCGGCCCAATGCGTCTCTCTAATCATATATACTTATTCATCAAGACTTACTATTCCTCTACCTCATTTCGGCATGACAGGCATCCACAGTTAAAAGAACATGATATCAACTTGAATATAGAATTCTTAGTACAGCGTTGAAAGTTTTCCATGTGATACACATTTAGACTAACCCCCAACCATAAGTTCGTCAAGCATAAGACTCCACTTTTATCATTCATGAATTTTCTCTTTTAATTCTTTCCTTGGTTGGCAAGTTCAGTAAGCACAATGGGATGCGTAAACCTTTGCTTAAGGCTACAATTATTCAATCCATCAGCCAAGTAATGACACTAAACAATATTTCAGTTGCATCAGAATATATTCTACTAAACCACGGAGAAGATAAAAAATGGCTATTATGTCACTAAGTGTTAAGGGAATCATAAGGTGTGCACTTGCTGTTATTAAAAAGCATACATAAGCACGGCAAAGGTGTCATACCTTTCATCCCTTCAAGCACATTATCATATCATTGTTGTTCTCCTCTCCCCACTTGAACTGCTCAATAAAAACTCAAATCTTGCTATAAAAAGATACTGCATTCAGCAATTTGTTTACCTACCTAAAAACCTCAAAAGTTTCTCATGTTTTGCAGAGGTGAAGGCCATAAAAAGTTGCAGTAGTGATTAAATTTTCAGCTCAAACGGAGTCACAAGTAAAGATTAAAGCATATAACAGTGAACATATTTCAGCAATTCCTGCAGCTCCGTATTTATACTAAACTCAAGGAAACAAATTTTTTTTTGTGGTTTTTGATTTTTAGAAACATAATGTAAATAACCAGAAGTAAACTAGCTAACAAATAACAAAAATATTTTTATGTTTTCCAGATTTAAAGAACATAAAACAACAAATAACATGCAAGTGATATAACACAACGAATGAGGAGGGAGAGAAATACTCCCCCAAGCTTGTGATCAAGCTAGTATCCTGGGTGGTAATCATGTCCACCACTCGACAAACCTCCCTGGAAGAAGGATGGATCCTGCCATGCCTGTGCTCCAAGGTGTGGTTCAGGGAAGCCCCAGGGATATGCCATAGGCGCCTGGTATTGGGGCTCCTCCTGTTGTTGCTCTTCTTGTTGTGGCTCTTCTTGCACAGTCCACTTTGTCTCCCTGTCAAACAAGTCAGCACAAGGGAGCCTAACAGACACAATGTGCCCATTAGAATCTTTTCCGGTGCACCACCGGTCCCTCAAACCTGAATGTAGAGAGGAATTCCCTCGAGAGTTCCACATATGTGTTGCGTGGATGGCGTGATAACTCAAGCAGCCCCGTAGCTGCAGCAAAGGCTTGGAAATCTTCAGCAATCCCCCAATGTTCAAGAACTTCGGGGTCTTGCCATCTTGTGGTATGGACACGCAGATTTTCACCTGCAAAAACCAATTCATCCTCCCATAACTGATTATCATCATGATTGTTGGACACCCTTGATTCTCTTCTCCTTGTCCTTGAGGACATCCCAAGCAATGCCTTTCCCTTGTTCAGCATGTTACCTTGCTGTACCAAAATAAAATTCAACAAAAATTAAATTGTATCACTCTAAAACATTGCTAAGGCATCCATAACTAGTCCTCTAATCAATATCATGCATCCATATCAACTAGAAAACTTAAATTCATGGAGTTCTTAGACATAATAGGTGACACCTAGTGCAGCAAAATACTTCATACACAAAGCATGGGAGCAAAAAGTAATTGGATGAGTGAAGGAGTTACATACCAAGGAGTGATTCCATCAAACAGATTTGACGAGGGGATGATAACCCGGTAGGCCAAACTCCAAGGAGTAACCCGGCCCAAAGGACGCTGTGCAAGATCCGGCTAAAGATAAGGAAACCTATAAAGGCCCAAGCTTGTAGGCCCAGTAACCCGGATTGTGGGTTATGGTAGAAGAAAGTTAGGGTTTGTGCGCCGTGTCCGGGTAGGATCCAGGATGCGCCTTGGAGAATAAGCCAGGGGGTACGGGTGCTTTATAAACCGACCCCCAGGTCTAGTTTAGGCAGAGATCTAAGAACCCTAGCAATATCGCTTGATATTGAGCATCCAGTGTAATCCCAGAGTTGAGTTATTGTATCAAGATCGGAGACTCGGCGACTTTGATTGCCGGCTACCAGATCAAATTGCACCATGTTTTCCTCTGAGCTAAACCCTCTCCCAAACGCCTGTGTCGTCTTGCCCCAAGATCAGTTACCCCCGGTAACATCTGCCGTGATTATCCCACGACAGTTGGCGCTCACCGTGGGGCCTGCGTCCAAAGGTGTTTACATCACGGGAGAAGCTCGGAAGAGCGTGGAGAATCTCGTCGTCGGCGAAATCCACGTCGACCGCAAAGGAGAAAAGATGGTGGACGATTCCGGCTGGGGGCCAGAGTCGGATCACCTCGAATCTGGATCCGTCGTGACAATCGGCCGGATCAGCGTCTTCATTGGTATGATATGTACTTCCAATTCGATCCCTGACAATATTGGATCTGATTCTGTGCCAGGAGAAGCCGCTGCTATCCGATCAGATGACGAAGAATCGATTGGAACGACACATCCGGCAGAAGCCGGCAGAAGAACCCATCGCGGAGTGGGAACAGCCGGAGGAGCCGGCATGGACCCCGCACGACCGGGTCGAAAGAGAAGGTGATACCGGGTCTATCCTGAATCTGCTGGAAAACCGGTATGAGGAGGAGAACGATGAGGAAGAACAACATGAACTTACACCGGATATCGTACGCCGAGTTGCAGTCTATGCGGCTCCCGCGGCCAATCTCAACCAAGGAAACGCAGCCGCGGCATCAGTCGGGGTGGCTCAGGCAGCGGCCCAGCAGCAGGGCGCGGCTAACGGAGACCCGGTTTTGGCCCGGGTTGATGGGGAATCGGCATCAGTAACCAGCCGTGCAGCAGACGAGGAGTTGCACGCAAACACGTTCGGATTCCTGGGAAACCGGACACCAGGGGCGGGTCCTTCAAACCCGCGCCACCCGGCCTTATTCGATAATAATCTGATTCTAGACCCCACGGTTCTTGCAATGGTTATCACTCCGGAAAACGCAGCGGAACGTGTCAGGGATCTGGATGTGGCTCATCGTGCGCTGGAACAGCAAAGAAGGCAGGTAGAGGCAGAAAGGCAAGGGATGGCCAGGCGGCAGCGTGAGCTGGACGCGCTGGAAACTCGGCTCCGAGAGGAAACGTCTAGAGTACATCAAAGGCATCAAACCAGGTTACCAGCAACGGGCGGGGTTATCAATCCGACTAATTTATTTGTCACACCTCAGGATCAGCCGATACCAGTGGTAAACCAGGGAACCGAACCACAACCGGCGACAGCAGCGACACATCCGGCAAGCGAACGGACCGGGCTGCCCCCACCACAGACTAGAGTCACAGCCGGCAACGACCTACCACCACCGCCACCATCACGATTCCGCACACCGGCCGGTCACTACAATAACCCCATGGACAATGTGTATGCAGCGACACTCGCGTTGAATCAAATCCCTGTGGGAGAGTCGCCCCATGCAGAGAAGACTCGGCAAGCCATCGATCTGTTGCACACTGCGGTGGCACAACAAGCCAATTATCCGGATCATAGAAGCGGTATGCACGGGACACCATACGTCAGTCAACAGCAAGGGAATATCCAAACAAGTTCAGCACGGCGGAGGGAAGAGCAGCAGAAAATGCCGCCTCCTCCCCGTGTTCAGGCAGCATCAGCAGCACAGGCTGTCGTAGACAGTTCCAGAGCCCGGAGGGCCGCGGCCGGGTCTGCAGCGCATGGACTTCCCGCAGCACCGCGCCCAGCCGCGCCCCCCGCGGCATCACACGTTTCTAGAGCAAGGCCGGCTTCAACCGTTCTTGCGGGACCCAAGTGTCTCTCGGACAATATCAGAGCTGAACCTTACCCGGAAAAATTCAAAGAGCCAGGAAAAGTAGTGAATTATGAGCCAACTATGGATCCAGAAACATGGCTAAGTAGCTATGAGATGGCAATGTCAATTCGCAACGCATCCGAGAATCTCCAAGCCAAGTTCATGTACTTGATGATGTCAGAAGGAGCAGCAAAGTTGTGGTTCACCAATTTGCCGGAAGGATCGATCAAGTCCTGGGAGGAATTGAAGACCGTGTTTGTCAAGCACTTTCATGGGACGTGCAGGAAGTTGTTCACTATTGACGACCTAGAGCGGTGCGTCCAGAAGAAGGGAGAATCGGCGCGCAGTTGGGTGCGCCGGGTTATGGAGATACTTCACTCGTCCACGGACATTCAGCCCAAGGATGCGCTACAGGCCATGGCAAAAACATGCAAGTACATACCTTTAGTGCAAAAGTTAACTCGCATGAAGTCTAGTCGAAATGCGTCGGAAGTTACAATGGGAGAATTGATGGACGCGTGCAACAAACATGCTGCGACAGATACTACAGAAGAGGAAGTTGATGACAAAAAGGTAAAAGCAAACACAAGTAATAATGGAAGAACCGGCAATGGATCAGCACCGGGTAATAACGGAAACAGCCAGAACAAGCGCCCGTTTGAAGGAGGCTCCGAGTTTGTCGCCAACACAGAAGCCGGGTCTTCGAGGCCCAGAGCAGAAGGAAATTTCAACGGAGGTAATCACAATGGAGGAAATTATCAAGGACCGCCAAGGCCGGGTAACAATTGGGACATATTCAGGATGGCATGCCCGAAGCACAGCAGGAACGGCAGGCCAGCTAACCACTCCCTGGAACAGTGCGCCGATTTACAAAGATGGAAAAATGAGGAAGTGAACAGAGCTATACGAGGTACAGGACGGGGAGGAGGACCGGGTCCAGGGGGAAACCCGGGCAACGACCCACCCCCAGCTGGTAACCCGGCGGCTGGAAATCAAGGTAATAACCAAGGGGGGCAGGAGGTTTCCAGGCTAACCCCAAACAATTGGGTCAATATCATGTGCATACCACAGGAGGCTCTAACAAGGACAAAAAGATACTGAAGCAAGCGGTCAACTCAGTTTCGTCAGCTGTCCCGAGATACTTGAGATGGTCAGAACAGGAGGTAACATGGAGCAGAAGGGATCACCCAGAAAGAGTGGAGCACCCGGGAGTCTTGGCATTAGTGGTTGCACCGCAAGTCAATGGGTATGAGCTGAAAAAGGTTTTGATGGATGGGGGAAGCAGCATCAATATACTGTATTGGGAAACCTTCCTACGCATGGGCCTCAAGGAGTCTCAGCTACAAAAAAGCTCAACAGTTTTTCATGGGATAGTGCCGGGTCATTCAGCCTGCCCCGAGGGAAGAATCGCATTGGAGGTAGCCTTTGGGGAGTCAAAAGATAATTATCGAGTTGAGTGGCTTACCTTTGAGGTAGTCAAATTGCGCAGCCCTTATCACGCGTTATTTGGAAGGCCGGCTTACGCCAAATTCATGGCTAGGCCGTGTTACGTATATCTACAGCTAAAAATCCCGGGTCCCAAAAAGACCATTACCATACATGGAAATCGAGACATAGCAGCTGAATGCGACGAAGGAGATGCAGCAATGGCCGAGCAGGCCTGTAGAAAAGAAGAACTCAAGCATTACCGGTCTCAAGCAAACCCGGAGGACAGGGCCACATCAAAAAGGCCGAGTACTGAAGGCGAAAGAGCAAAATCCAAGGTAGCACAAGACGCTAAAATGGTGGCTTTTATTGAGGATCACTCCTCCAAGCGATCCGCCATAAAAGAAGAAGCTGCACGACCGCTCACAACCAGCCATGCCGTGGAAACACGATACCCGGGTTGGCTGTCAAACCCGGTACTCATCATGAAAAAGTCCAACATATGGAGAATGTGCATCGGTCACGCCAGTCCGGGACCGGTGCCCGTGAAGAACTAAACAATGTAACGGGCAGCAGGTTTCAGACGCGCTCTTTTCCTACCCAGGGTACCTAAGGGGACTGGAAGGTTTTTAATGAGGCGGCCTGCTGATCCAAACTTTCTCGCATCAATAAAGAGATGGTTATCAAGTCCTATTTCGTTACAGCCTGATTACAAGTAAGTAGCATCCATGTGACATCAATATTTCAGTATCATTAAGAACGTTGAGCATATATAGGTCTCGGGGGCTGGTTGCTCAAGTAGTCCAGCCACAAACCCGAAAGACCCGGCCTTGATGCCTATAAGTTATAAGGGCCGATTATTCGCAAACGAGTACGGCTGCAATCTTATAACTGGACAAAGGAGCCAAATTTTCTTGACTTTTCTTACTTAAGCTCGATGTGACTCGCACTAAAGTGGCATGATTTGTTCGCTTACGATTACAATCAGCCATGAAGCCCAATGGGACTTGTCTGACCCTGTTTTCGTATGGATGTAACAACATGGTATCCACGCGAAAGCCGGCTTATAGTACAAGATAGTCAAAAGGGTCATCTAAACCACAAGTTTATGCAGAGTACAAGGCTAATAGCCGGAAACTCAACGACTATCAAGCATAACTTCAGCACTTACGCAGAATGGCCTTAGGTTTTCGACTCGGTAAAAAACAATTTGTTCTCTGAGAAAGGCCACACCCCCATGACTCGGACTTTGGGTCATGGGGACTGGGGACTTTGAAACAGAAACAAACTACTTGGCTATCGCAGTTCGAAAGACCCTGGCATCCGAGTCTTGGGGACTTAAAGAAAAGTCCACTTATCAAAGCCCCTGGTATTCGGAAAACCGAGTCTTACGAAGAGAGCCAAAATAGAGAGTCGGGTATCGAGAAAAAGCTCAAATAATAGACAAGCAACACGGTTATCAAAAGTCTAGGAAAGCCGCAAAGCATATCACGGACTAAAAAGTGCGTTACAAGTTACGACATCAGTATCAGGGGTGCACAGGCGCACCATCAAAAGAATAATAGTTTGAATACAAAGCATCACGTAAGCAAGGTGTTATGATGGTATTGCCCTATTCGGCCTCCTGAGTACGGTCTTCCGGCTCTGGGTCCTGGGCTTGCTGCTTAGCCTTCCCGGCACCCTTACCCGGACTCACTGCGCCAGGGCGGACAGGTGGAGGGACGGCTGGTGTAGAGGCAGACGGACCTGAACCTAACTCGGCCTCTCTCTTCGCAGTCGCCTCCCTCTTCCTGGCCGAGTTAGAAACCCACTTCTCCAAGATATCAAAGGGCGGGGGTGCTTCCTCTGTAACAACTTTGCCATCAGCGTCGTATGCACTCATGATCGTGTTTAGATCCAAACTATCGGCCAAAGTGGTAGCCGAGGGGCGCACTGCGGCTTGTATGGCCTTGAAATCTTTGGGTGTAAATTTGGAACCATCCGCCTTGAATTCGGGAAACCCGGATATTACCTTTGCCGGGTCAAGCTTCGGAAAGAAAGCCTTGGCCAGGGTGAAGGCCCGGGTCATACCAATTCGGCAGGACGAGCGCTTCCAGATTTCAATCCAGCCAGGCACAGTGGAGCAGGCTTGAATGAGATTTTCTTCACCCGGATATACTTCCGTAGGCCACTTCACGGCATCCAGTATAAATTTTGTGCCGGCAAAGAAAGTCCGTAGCACGGTCTTTAGGGTTTTAGCCTTGACAATGGCATCCTCCTCTGGGGCCGCAAGGTTGGCACCTACGATTGTAACAAAAGAGAGAACGTATCAATAATCCTGAGTCTGATATAATAAAGCAAAGACACGAAACCAATCAGCAGCAAAAACTTACTAAGCAAGATCTGATAAGTATCGGTGACTTGGTCCGATAGTTTCTTCAGCGAGGTCTGAGCAGCATTGCACTTCTTCTTGTATTTGGAAACATCCTTCTTCAAAGTTTTCATGTCATCCTCGAGGGTTTCCCTTCGTTTTATCTCGGCAAGAAGAAGTTGTTCGGTCTTCAGTAAAGTTTCATCAGACCGGGTTATCTGTGCCTGTAAGTAGCAAGGAACGCAAGTATCAGTCGGATATTATGGTAAGCTGAATATGGCGTAAAGTACCAAGCATAACTTTTGCAAGTCATACTCGGAACTTGGGGACTAGGTATGCAATATGAGATACCAAGTGTCCTTACCTGGTGCTCTGCAGCCATGCGCTCCAAGATCTTGCTCTCCGAAGTCTTCATGGTGAGGAGGGTGTTCATCAACTGATCAAAAGTGTCTTTACTCGTATCAGAGGACCCGGGGCCTTGGAAATTCCGAGAAGGGGCTTTCTTCTTAGCGGGAGGCGGAACCCGGGTCATTTGTGTGTCGGAATCAGACGCTCCTTCTTCTGCACCCAAGATGGTGGCTTTGTTCTTCTTGCTTGCATGGGAAGCAATCGGATACTCGGCTTCTTGTGTGTCCGGCTTTGCCGGTGATGCTTGTTTTTCGCCGCTAGACGCGGCTGTAGCCTTATTAGTCGGGCTCCCCTTACCCGGGCCCTCGATGTCCATATCCTCTTGGTCGCTGACAACGACCGTGGCCCTGTAGATGTTGTCAGTAAGAAGCTAAATACACAGTCAGGAAAGGGTGATAAAATGTGGTGGAACATCAGAAAGGGGATTTTACCCGGTGTTCACCGCAAAGTCACAAGGAAATCCGTCGCTGGACTCGGGAGAGGCTGGAAATTATCAAGTTAGATGTCATGTGGGAATGGTTCAAGGAGAATGTTTCGACCGGGAAAAGATAGGGTAATTACCAGCCCGTCGAGTCGGGGTCGATGAAATACCCGGGTTAAGGGCATCATCACCCGGGTGATTTGGAGTCGACCTGCGCTTGGTCATGGGTGATTCCTTCAAGAATGGCCAGTGGAATAACATCAAGGAAGCTCATATATATCATTAAAGTAATACGAATTGAATGCAAGGAGGAGATATGAAACCTTGGAAGTAGCCTCTTGGGTTTTTCTTTTTGATCCGACTTTGATTATCGGCTCCAGTTCCTCCTCGTCGCTGGCAGATTCTACTTTGCCATCGGAGTTTTCTTCCTCGTCATCTTCTCGTTCTGGATATCATCAGAGTTATAGTTGGAAATGAAGGGGTTATGGTGAGCTTAAAGGAACCAAACAAAATCCGGAAAATACCTTCGTCCGAGTTAGCAGCTTCTTGCTCCTCTGGACTTTTGGAGCTAGGAGAGGTGTTGGTTTTCCAAAAAATCATCATCAGCCTGAAAGGTGTCAGCACAAGGGTTATCAACCGTATCAAGTGGAAAGAGCAAAGATAAAGGCATTAAAGTCGGGTTTTCACCTTGGGGGCTGGGTTCTCGAGCGTGAAGGGCTCCAATCCGGATATGTTCCGGATTACCTCAAGCTTTTCTGTCAGAAAAGCCTTGATGGTTTTGTGGGTATCGCCAGCTGCAAAGATGTTATCAGAGTACCGGAGCGGGTCTGTAGATTGTCCCGAATACTCGCACATCAACTTTGTGCGGATGGAATTAGGTTGAATCCGGAAGTCGACCCAAGTCTTCACCAGGTTGAGCCCGATGAGGCCTTGGGCCGTGAGAGTGTTGATTTTGGCTAGTAGAGGTTGAATTGCCTCCCTATCCGAGTCAGAGGCGAAGGCACTAAATTTCTCGGAGATGTCAAGAAGACCCTCTGAGTAACCCGACAGCTTCTTTTGGCCGGGTGGGGAGGTGTCTTGGCAGTAAAAGTAGGAGAGCTGCCAGTGCTTGACATGGGAGTTAAGGGTGAGGGGTGGCATCAAAGAATTCTTGCGGCGCTGGATGGAAACCCCGCCGCAAGCGAGAAGCGCCCCGTCACCGCTTTCGCGGCACGGTTTGCATTGAAAAAGCTCAATGAAAAGAGCTAAACTTGGCGAAGTGCACAAGTATGATTCGGAAAGGACTATGAAGTGGGAGATGTTTAAAACAGAATTAGGCCCGATATCAAAGACGCGAAGGCCGTAATGGTTTAGAACCTCCCGGAAAAAAGGGTGACCCGGTGGGCGGAAGCCCCGGGTCACATGTTCCACAAAGCAAATTACCTCGCCTTTTGTCGGGGTGGGCCGGGCCTCCTTAGCCGGCACTCTCCATTGGATATCCTCTTGAGGAGGAAGAACTCCCAGCTCCACCAGCTCCTCCAACTTGGCCTTGGTGACCGTAGACCGCGCCCAGTTGGCGGATATGGAGTTGGTGGCTTTAGCTTTGGTTGGAGTTTTCCCCTGCTTTTTGGGAGCCATGTGGTTGACCTGCAAAGTACAAGGTAAAAGGATAAGAGGACTAAGACACGAAAGTTGTGAGCCGGCCGAGTATCGGCCAGGTAATATTGAGACATGAAAAATTGCGCGTAATCCGGGTGTTAGCTCGCAGAGTAAAGTTCGAAATTATCCGGGTATCAAGCAGTATGGCGAAAATTATGGGATCTAAATGTTGAAGGAGTTTTTGAGGGCGATGGATGGCTGCATAGGCACTTAGCGCGAATAAAAGGAACCAGAAAGGGGAGGTCCAGCTGGGTGATTGAGGCAAAGGCGGAAACTTCGAGTAGTTCGAGCCTAGATTGGAAATTCCATCTTCAGATTTATGGTGAGAATAATGATTGCAGGAAGTAGGAGAGTGGATTGGAGTATGCGTTTTTTCCATTGGGCGAGCTAGAAAAGACTATTGGTGGCCTAATTCGGCATGGCCGAGAAATCCGTGGCGGGCTGATTTGGATCTAATTTGAGATAAAATCAAAAATTGCAAAGGCAAATTAAGGGGTGCAAAAGGCTTACCGGAGGGGATCTGAGTGAAGCCTTGCGGAGGCAGATGGCGCAGGCCTGGTGTCCCTTCGCGATTCCAGACGGACCGGATGGAGGTTTGCCGGCGGATCTTGGTGGCGGCGCGGGGCAAGCAGTGGCGGAGCACAGCCTCCGGCCGATGGGCTCCGGTGATGCGCGCGGGATTTCCGTGGTGGCGCTCAGTGAGAATGAGTTCAGAGGGAGGAAGGAAGCAGAGTGGGGGGAAATGAGCCGTTAGGGTTCGGGTTACCCCCAAGGAGCTTATTTATAGGGCGAATGGATAAGCCCGGTTCAGTGAGCGGGAGCCGGGAGTTGCGGAAGTAAACGGCTATTTATTTGAGTTTTGGCAAAATGTGCTTTAAATGTTGAGCAAGGCATTTGGATAAAAGGAAGAAGGAGATCAACCCCGTGATATCAGGATCGATTATCGTGTATGGAATCTTGGCGTTTTTATTAGGGTTTGGACCTGGAAAATTAAAAAGTGCTTGGAGGAAAAACCCGGGTTACTACATGGCCACCATGGAGTAAGGCCTAGCTGAATATCAAAGCATCTTAACCCGGCCTCCATATGCATATGTGTTTGATATCTTTGCAGGGAATAGCGAGCGCTTCAAGGAGGATCCATGAAGCCCAGGCTATTCTCGGGACTACTGACGGGGGGATGATAACCCGGTAGGCCAAACTCCAAGGAGTAACCCGGCCCAAAGGACGTTGTGCAAGATCTGGCTAAAGATAAGGAAACCTATAAAGGCCCAAGCTTGTAGGCCCAGTAACCCGGATTGTGGGTTATGGTAGAAGAAAGTTAGGGTTTGTGCGCCGTGTCCGGGTAGGATCCAGGATGCGCCTTGGAGAATAAGCCAGGGGGTACGGGTGCTTTATAAACCGACCCCCAGGTCTAGTTTAGGCAGAGATCTAAGAACCCTAGCAATATCGCTTGATATCGAGCATCCAGTGTAGTCCCAGAGTTGAGTTATTGTATCAAGATCGGAGACTCGGCGACTTTGATTGCCGGCTACCAGATCGAATTGCACCATGTTTTCCTCTGAGCTAAACCCTCTCCCAAACGCCTGTGTCGTCTTGCCCCAAGATCAGTTACCCCCGGTAACATCTGCCGTGATTATCCCACGACAAGATTTGAAAAATCTGCCTCAAATGTGGAGATCGAGGATTGACGGAGAAACAGAGCACGGGAAAAATGGAGGAGATGAACTGGGGTTGGTTTTCGGTCGAAAGGGAGCATATGAGCATTGGATGGGCCCCAGCATCCACTTGTGGCCAAAAATGGGGTATCCCACGCGGCCAAGGAATCTGGCCGCGTGGAGGTACCTATTTTGGCCCCTGGTAGCCTGCTGGTGCTCCCCCACTGGCTGCTGGTCCCTTCGGGCAAAAAACTGACCCCCTAATTTTTCTGGAATTTTACGTGAAATTTTTCTATAGAGAATTTCTAAAACTTCATATTCTGAGATTTCTGATTCTAAATTTTTTAATACTATGTCTATGTCTCACAATTTTAAAGCAAATAACATTAAAAAAAATGCAATTTAAATGTTTGTGAATCATGCCTTTATCATTTCCACATTAGTAATGAGGTTGATCAGGTCTCATTAGCAACATGTAAAGAATATAGCTCATGATTCTTATTATTACTTATTATAAAACAATAAATCAAGTTACCTCATATTTGATTGGAATGGTCCCAATCATCAATATTTCATACCTTGGTGCTGGAGGTCCGGATGGCACCCACCGGGTTCGGGGCCGGGTCGGCGCCCCCCATACCCGCCCCATTTAACTTGTCGGGTCTCATTTCTTACCATACCCACGACCCTATCGGGTTCGGGGCCCCAACGGGTACCCATTTAAGGAGCGACGGCGACACATGTGGGGAATAAAACAATGGAATATTGGAATGATGTTAGTGGGAATACACACGTGTGTACGTGTGTTATCTTCGGGAGTCCAAATTCCAACGCTCCCATGTGATGTGTGAGGTTTGTGGTACATAGCTCGTGGACGTGTGGTTAGGCATATGATCATTAGGTATATGATTAGGACTTAGCGCGGGTCTGCGGGTATGCGGGTACGGGTTTGCCACCCCCATACCCGCCCCATTAGAACTGGCGGGTCGAAAAATTTACCAAACCCTCCCCATTTAAGGCGGGTACCCGTCGGGTTTGCGGGTTTCGGGGCCCCATTGCCATCCGTAGCTGGAGGTGGTATAGGTATTTCAATGCTACCAATCTTAATGGAATTTATTTGTATAGCATTCACAGTTGTGCTCATACTTGTAACATGTTTCTTCTTGGGAAAATAAATAGTGTGCTCTTTGCCTTTAACATTAAATGTCACTTTGCTCTTAGTGCAATTTATCACAGCTCCTGCGGTATTCAAAAAAGGTCTACCAAGAATAATATATAGATTATCATCTTCAGGAATTTCTAATATAACAAAATCAGTAGGTATCAACTCATTAGCAATAGAGATGGGAACATCCTCACATATTCCTATAGGTACATCAGTTGTTTTATCAGCCATTTGTAAAGATATTTCTGCTGGAACTAGTTTGTTCAAATTAAGCTTCTTATATAGTGAGAAAGGCATAACACTAACACCAGTTCCTAAATCACATAATGCATATTTCACATAGGCTTCTTTAATTTTGCAAGGAATAGTAGGAATACCAGGATCTCCACATTTTTCAGGCAATTTTCCTTTAAATGAATAATCAGCATGCATAGCAGTAATAGCATCAATAGGTATCTTTCTTTTATTAGTGACAATATCTTTCATGTATTTTGAATATGGAGGATTCTTAATAGCATCAATAAGTGGAATCTCTAATTTCATATTCTTAATCATATCATAAAATTGCCCATACCTCTCTTCATCTTTTGTTTTTGATACCTCTTGGGGATATGGAATGGGTCTTTGTACCCATGGATCCCTTTCTTTACCTTTATATTTATCTTTATTTGGTTTCTTCTTCTTCTTGGTCTTCTCAAAAGGAGGCTGAGGATCCTCCTTACCAGCAACTTCTTCATTATTATCATCATGTTGTTCAATATCAGGTGGAGATGTGTGGGGACCCCAGACTAGCAGTCCGAGACCTCCAGTATGCATACATTCACGATCCCATGATCAGTTAGTCGTGAACAACATACTCGAGTTGGCATTGCAGATTACAACATCCACTACACGAATACACGGCTTACACAACTGGTCACTTGACTCAGTTGAAAACAACTGCCACGCAGGGCAGGAACACACACTAAAAACAGCGGAAGACTGCAAAACACACTCGTGGTAAACCCAAGTCACGCCTTGACTACCTACAGGCTACTGACTCGGAGACGTTCCTAGTTCGCATAACCGTCAGTGACACCATCGTCTTCAGGTTCTCCGGGTTTCTGCTCAAAGTCTGGCTAAGACAATAGCCAGGGACGAAACCAATGTGAGTACATTTGAATGTACTCCGCAAGGCACCCCAAATGAAAGCTAATAATGCAAGTATGCATATATATAGGTGGTAGGAAGGCTGTAATTAGGGTTCAACTAGCTATGATGAATTTAAGACCCATCATAGTTGCACAAGTTTTATTTTTCTTTGTTGAAGAAGATACTTCAAAAGATATTTCATTTCTCTTGTAGATATAGCATGTCCACAAGGTTTTGATAAAACATTCTAAATAAAGAAATCATTTCTCTTTGCAAAACTTCTTGGAAAAACACATCTTTAGGATCATCATTTATCCGGTACCTCAAAGGTACAATCATTCCCCTTCAACGTACCTCCCAGGTACAATTTCAAAAACACTTTCCAGCTTTTTGAAAACATTGACACAATGCTAGCTACATGGTCATTCAACTGTCCATATCCGAGGACGCGGCTATTCTGAATAGTTTTACTCTGCAGTGGTGTACACAATCCACAAGATCCAGTACATCCGCCGTGAACAACCACGGACTGTCCGAGACAGTATGCAAACATCGGATAACTGGTCCTAACCATCCACTATGTCAGTGCTAGTAAATGACTACCTCTTCAACTGGATTTGTTCTCCCCGGCACCGAGTGAGTCAGCCGTATCGATCCGGTTTCCCCTGACAACACACCGCCATGGCAGGAGACCCAATTGCTGCAACCGGTAGTGAACTTAATCCCACACTGTGAATGTCCCGTTTCTCCCTCCCGGCGACAATTCGGTTTGGGGGACTCTAACCCCAATAGCACTTTGAGGTAGACACGGACTAACACCGAAAAGCAATTAGCTAGACCCCGTTCCCATATTGGGGTAATGTGGCAGCACGGCTTGGTTGTCCGGCGAAGACTAGGTTATGTGTCATTTTTGGAAAGCAAGTCGGAAACATTTCCTTCTTCACAAACCTCCCTCGGACAAGGTCCCACCTTTCCTCGGGGTTTTTCCAAGCTTTTGCTTTCCAAAAACATCAAGTTAAAATGTCCACTAGGGGACTTAAGTTAGTTAAGTTATGATACTAAAATGTCTAAAGGGCTTGGTAACACCAAGATTATATAGTGGATATAGCATATTAGATACATAAAATAGATAGTGGTATAGTCCACTAAAAGAATAGTTTTTGAATCAAACTTTTGTAAAACTTCAGAAGTAAAACATGCATGATAGATAATGATAAGTAAAACAACAGCAAGCATTTAGAATGGCTTGCCTTGGCACTGGTCTTGGTCTTGCTCTTGAAATAAACAAGAGTTGCAATAAAAACCTCTCCGGGAAATAATACCGTCTTCGTTATCTAACGTCGTAAACACAAAAAGGAAATCACCCAATCAGAACCAAACAAAGTCAAGCACTTGATAAAATGTAAACATACAGCAAGCATTTCATCAAACAAGTACACTCACAAACAAAATTACTAGGGTGCACACCATCAAGCAAAACAGGCACAAACAATACACACGAATAACACTAGAATTGATGTTATAGATCCTCAACCAAAATGGCATGAGTCCAGTGGGTGTGCCACTCTCATATCATGCTCAAGTAAGGTTAAATGACTCTCTCTGGCCATTCATGAGGATGAGAAAAATAACAAGAAAACAACCTAGGAACACATACACATGCATATGAAAATATTAACAAGCAATACTACAAGCCCATAGTAACATATGCTTTTCTAAATATGGAGAAATAATATAACCAGTAGCTAAGCAACCTAATAACAGAGATAAAACAATACCAAACATATCATGGCATCACTAAATACATGAAAATAATCATGGAGCAAAACAACTGTTAAAACTAGACATGCAAAAGGGGCTATTTAGACATGCATACATGCATAACCATAAGAGGTCATCAAGCATGATTTATTCTAACATGATGGATCTGTAAGATGGCATCCAAATAACAGAGAAAACAACACCTAGACATGCTAGTAATAACAAAATAACAATCTACTCAATGCCTCAAAAATTAAGCATGCAAATAGCAACTATGGCAGAAAATCATCTAAAACTATCATGCAAGACTATTTGACCTAGAGCTCACTCAAGCATGAAATCAAGTATAACATGCTATAATAACAGTATCTATTCCATGGAAAACAATACTAAAGCATTTATTCGATTCATCATACCAATATGAAGAATAACATAATTTTAACCTATTTTTACTAGGAAAACAACATATTGAGATTTAGACTATAACAAGCATGGCTTTCACACACAAATCCTATAATACTAGTGAAACACTCAAGACACATTTCAAACATGTATAAATAACCTACACATGCTAGGAATCAATTTTATAACGAGAACATGATAACACAACAATTTATCAAGTCATGTCAATAATAGACAGAAAAGGACTATTTACCAAATGTTGCACCAAACCTATTCTGTAACTCCTAAAATCATGAAAACTTAGTATAAGGTGCTATTAGTCACTAGAAAAAAAATACAAGAGGATTCACATCAAAAATCATCACCAATAAAATTAAACAATTCACAGAAGTGATCTTTGGCCTAAAACTAACATGCATGTCATTTTCAATCAACAACTCAAGTCAACACAAGGTTAAATTCCACAGATAGACATTTTCAAGGGCTACTCAGAACAGTTGAGTTTGCATGTTTTGGGTACATAAAACTAAAGTTATAAAAGAAATGGTGTTAATGAGTGTCTCTGCCATTTATTTTATTTGTCCTAAAATATTGCACAAAATGCAGATCTACAAGTTGGATATGGTTAATATTTTGTAGATCTACAGCTGTGATTTTTAGATTGCCAAGATGCACTTGTAAGCATTTTTAATTTGAATTAAAGTAGAGCATCCGATCTGTGTCTGCAGGAAAAAGAAAATAAAACAACCTGCAGAGAAGGAGCAGCCCAGATCTGCGAATTGGGCCGGCCTGCTAGGCGCTCTCCCGCGCGGGAAGAGTTCAAAGACTGGGTTGGGCCGCGGCTGGGCCCGTTCATCAAAGAGGAGCTGGGCGAAAGGGTAAGCTGCCGCCGGATCAAGATCCGACGACCGAGAGGGAGCCACGTCGACCGGCGCCGGCGTCGACCATTCGACGCGGTGGAGTCCGCCCCCGACGGCGGTTGGAGGCTGCGAGCTCGCCGCTGGTGGCTCCAAGGCATGCCAGCAAGCTCAGCTTGCACCCGGAGGACCAGGACAGGGTCGCGGATGCGATGCCCTCACCAGTGCTTGCTGGGGAAGGCCCCGAGGAGGATTCCCGACGGGAACCGGCGGCCACCGTGCGGGTCGGAGATGGCGCCGCTCCTGCAGTGAATGGAAGTAGAAATAAATGTGGGCACGAGATTCCTGAGCATACTAGGAAAATAGGAGAGGAAACGGAACGTCCGTGGAGGCTTTGAATCGACGGCTTGACGAGTAGCTCGCCGGCGGGTAGCGGCACTCGATTCCGGCAATGTGGCAACAAATGGAGAGGGGTTTCGATGTCAGGGATCGATTAGTGAGTGGTATAGGTGGTGCAGCAAGGTAGAAAGCCACGAGGTGGCTTGGGGAGATCTGGCCGCAGAGTTGGGCGCCCGACGTCCATGGCAGCCACGGTGGCTCGGCCAAGATGGCCAGAGGGGATTTCTTCGGGAGGGGCCTTGCCAGGGAGGTGGATCATGACAAGGAAATCCTCCTGGAACAGATTTTAAGCTAGGAGTAGCTTTGAGGCAAGGAGGAACCAGAGATTTCGACTCTCACCCGCAGGTGTTCGACAGAGAGCAAAGGAGGAAGGAGTGCGAGAGGAGGCAAATGGAAATCACGGGCGAGTTTCTGGGGATCTAGAGGAGCTAGTTGAGAAGGTTCCGAGCTCAGGCATGCGTTCCAAGTGGCAGAACGCGAGGGACGTGGAGAGCACGCTCTGGACACCATGGCCAGCTCATGGCCGAGAGGGAAGGAGACAAGGATAGGGGGAGGGCTCTTCTAGGGAGCTCACATGTTGCACTAGGAGCCCTGTGGCGCAGGGGCTCGGCCTGGAATGGACTGGGGTGGTGGATGGAGAAATAAGGGGTGATCACCAATCCTTGTCCACTTGTGGTTGGCTGAGTTAGAGAGAGGGAGAGAGGTGGTGGATCAGCTAGACCATGTCTAGGAGGTTGGGGAGGGAGTTTTTCATCTCCCAGAACAGAAGAGAGGCAGAGAGAGTGAGTGTGTGGACCAGAACATGCATGAACCCAATAGTGTCCAGAATAACCAGAGGAGGTTTTTGATCGTTTTAACCAATAATATGAATAGAACATATGTGAAAACTCATGTCCATTGGATAGAGAATCAAAAATGGAGTCTAGGGGTGGTGGTCTCAAGTTTTTCTGAAAACTTTTCTTTCACAAAATTTTGGGAATTCATAAATGGCAGAAACTGTTTTTAAATGTTTTCTCCAAAATTTTCAAAACAACTTGCAATTTTTTTTATATAAGTAAGTCCCACATGACCATAGTCATGTTGGGTAATTTTTCCAAGATTTTAGGAAATCCTTTTCTTCACAAAAAATTTTAATGTCCATTTCTGGCCTTTTGGAAAATGGAAAATAATAAATAGTAAAATGCTTTGAAAACAAATATTTTTGAGTTGGGATGATCGAGTACATAATATAGGTCCCAAAAGTGATTTTTAATAAACAACTCCTTTGAAAATATTTGAGACACCAAGAGGAAAAATGGTGAAAACATGAGTTTATTTAATAGGTTAAAAACCATGAGAGATAAATAATTAAATGGCCTTCGGAAAATAAATGGACCACATGGAGGTGATTTATAGGACATGGAGATGACTAGGGTAGGTTCATTGGGCCTGAAAACAATGAGGAGTGTTTTTGAGCAACACAGAAAAAGTGCATCAAGATAACAGACATATGATCAATATTTAGGGATGCCTTCTAAAGGACTTTGAAGGATGATGTCAAAGGGTTGTAATATCCATAATAACAACTTGGATATATAGCATAGTTATAAACAATGAGATGTATGATGGTGGATTGATGATTAGCTCAAGATTTGTCATAGAAGAATGTCTCCAAAGTTGGAGATTTTTAAGAAAACAAAGGATGATATGGACATGAGATGGAATATGACATTGATGTTTAATCTTGTTATTACTAGGTTTTATTTACTTATAACAACACACATTAATCAACAAACAGAAATAAATGCTTCCAAGCAACACAAGATAAGGTCACACAACAAGCAGATAAAATAACAAGACACAAGATCAATCAAACAACTAAGTTCTTCAAATTAGTTTTCCAGGTGTTTCTCTCAAGTGTTAATTTTAGGTAGTGATCAAGACATACCATGACAAGAGGATTTTATAAAGAGGTTCAGCTCAAAATTTGTTATTTCCAAAAGAATATATTTGAGGTTAAACAAATGGTAACATAATCCCCTCTTATTGTTTTTGCAAAAGAAGGAAGTGAGAAAGAGTTTTTGAAATACTTGCAAAAACATCTTGGTTGAAAACAGGTTGGGGATGATTAGCTCTAAAATACTTTTCATATAGTTTTGGAAATTATCTTTCGTTTTTCTCAAAACTTGGCCTTTGGATTTCTTCTCAAATCAAAACATTTTAAAAAAGGTTTTTTACCAAAAGAGTGTGATGGATAAGCTTTCTTGTCATGACTTGATCACAAGGGTTGTGTTTTAAGAAAGGTAACGATCATTGGTGTTAATGTCAGGTGTTAACCAACACAAACAAAACACAATCAACAAGAAAATAGAAAAGAAACACAAGCATTAGTCAAACATATTAAAAAGTTTTTGTTGGCCTTGATTTTTGGGTCATTGAAAACAAGCTTTTCCTGTCTTCCAAAAATTGGGCTGTTACAGCTCTTCCCCCCTTAAAATGAATCTCGTCCCCGAGATTCGTAAGTGGGTACTTAAGAGTGTAACTAAAAACAAGAGTCTCGGGCTTCTTCATTTTTTTTTCTTTGTAAATGAAGATCCTTTGACGAGGTGGTCTTCTGAGAACTCGAGGTGTTGATGTTGCCAGAATGTTGCTTGTCGAGGAGATGGATATGTTCACTTGAAACTTCATGTACTTGTTGTTGATGTTGGTGGAACGACACCAGCTATTGAGGGGTCTTGATTTTGCTGCTTCGTAGGTCTTCTATCGTTGTCTGGATCTGGTCTTATTTTAGGGGTAGCGCAGATAGTTACCCACGGCAACCATCTGGCCTTATAGGGCGTCAGGTCCGTTGACTTGACTCTCTCCGATTACTGTTAGTAAAGGCGTTAGAAAACTCCTATATGCTTCTTTGCTTCTTGAGTGGTCGACCGCGTTGAAGTGCGGATGCTTCCCCCCTTTGATTAGTCTTTGTAGGTTCTCGAGTATTATCTTCATCTTCATCTCATTTTTTTACTTGGTGGGATGGAAGGTAGTGGAAGACTTCATTGGGTCTTGATCTTCACGGATCTTTGTAGGTGTCTTCATAGGTGATTTAGGATCACATAGTTAGCTTTCCCTCGGGAAAACTAGCTAGTGCCTTTAGCAAACCTTCGGTTAGATGTTAATCAAAAATTAGATAGTTATGTTAGAAGTGTTAGTCTGGTAAAACTTTTGTTGGTGTCGCGAGACACATCTCGCGTCTTCTCGGGCTTGAATCTGACCTTGTCGCCCTTCTTGATATCTCTTGATGTAGTTGCAGAAAAATGGTGTGTGAAGTCCACTATCCGTCTTGAAGAAGGTTTCAGAGATCTTGGGCTCTCAGGTTGAAGTAAAGAGCGTTCCATACCTTGCACTTCTCATGAGGGGATGGGGGATAAAAACTCTTTTTTAAAAGGTTTTTTTTTTGCTATGTCAGACTTTTTGAAGAGATATCAAAAGTGTAATTAAGGCCGACATGGCAAAAAGAGTTTTTGCAAACAAACAGGAACAAAGCAAGAGGTAAAAGTGTGGTGACTTTGTTTTGCCGAAAAGGCGTGCTTGTGAGACACTCAAGCAAACAAATTTAAAATCACACACAACAAGGGAGCAAGTAAAAAACATTATGCATGAGTAAAAACACACAATTAGAACACAAGCAAAGGACAAACAAGGTACCTTTAGTACCAGCAAACGTCTATTACCGCTCAAGAACGGGTAGCTCAAGTAAAACAACTGAGCGAAACCTATTGAATCCTATGGGTCTGGGTCGACCAAAGGGTTGTTGAAGACTTCACGTCGTTATTCATCTTTGTAGATTTTGATACATGGCAGAGCCTTCGGTATTTGCATAGAAATCACCATGATGTTGAGGTCTTCAGAAGGAAGCTTCTTTTTCTTCGGGTTGCTAACCTCTAAGGTCTTCTCGGGACATCGTCAAGTAGACGATTTTTAATAGAAAGGTAGCAGAAGAAAAACCTTTTGATATACTTTTAAATGAAAACAAAAATTTATAAACTCATGTTTATTTATTTATAAAACATTTTGAGGCATGAAAACAAAAGGGTAAAAAGGTATGTTTACTATTTTCTCTATTTTTCTTTAAAATTTCAGTTTTATAAACCAGACAATATTTTTTTTGTGAATATGAGAAAAATGGAAACCATGCTTTGGGTTTATGAGATAAAAACATTTTAGGCGGTAATATAGTTTTCTTACCAAAATAGTTTTGTTTCCTATCTGACGTCCACGCTAAACTAAGGTCTCCTAAAGTCAGGATGGCTCTGATACCAACTCTGTGGGGACCCTAGACTAGCAGTCCGAGACCTCCAGTATGCATACATTCATGATCCCATGATCAGTTAGTCGTGAACAACATACTCGAGTTGGCATTGCAGATTACAACATCCACTACACGAATACACGGCTTACACAACTGGTCACTTGACTCAGTTGAAAACAACTGCCACGCAGGACAGGAACACACACTAAAAACAGCGGAAGACTGCAAAACACACTCGTGGTAAACCCAAGTCACGCCTTGACTACCTACAAGCTACTGACTCGGAGACGTTCCTAGTTCGCATAACCGTCAGTGACACCATCATCTTCAGGTTCTCCGGGTTTCTGCTCAAAGTCTGGCTAAGACAATAGCCAGGGACGAAATCAATGTGAGTACGTTTGAATGTACTCCGCAAGACACCCAAATGAAAGCTAATAATGCAAGTATGCATATATATAGGTGGTAGGAAGGCTGTAATTAGGGTTCAACTAGCTATGATGAATTTAAGACCCATCATAGTTGCACAAGTTTTATTTTTCTTTGTTGAAGAAGATACTTCAAAAGATATTTCATTTCTCTTGTAGATATAGCATGTCCACAAGGTTTTGATAAAACATTCTAAATAAAGAAAACATTTCTCTTTGCAAAAATTCTTGGAAAAACACATCTTTAGGACCATCATTTATCCGGTACCTCAAAGGTACAATCATTACCTTTCAACGTACCTCCCAGGTACAATTTCAAAAACACTTTCCAGCTTTTTGAAAACATTGACACAATGCTAGCTACATGGCCATTCAACTATCCATATCCGAGGACGCGGCTATTCTGAATAGTTATACTCTGCAGAGGTGTACACAATCCACAAGATCCAGTACATCCGCCGTGAACAACCACGGACTGTCCGAGAAAGTATGCAAACATCAGATAACTGGTCCTAACCATCCACTATGTCAGTGCTAGTAAATGACTACCTCTTCAACTGGGTTTGTTCTCCCCGGCACCGAGTGAGTCAGCCGTATCGATCCGGTTTCCCCTGACAACACACCGCCATGGCAGGAGACCCAATTGCTGCAACCGGTAGTGAACTTAATCCCACACTATGAATGTCCCGTTTCTCCCTCCCGGCGACAATTCGGTTCGGGGGACTCTAACCCCAATAGCACTTTGAGGTAGACACGGACTAACACCGACAAGCAATTAGCTAGACCCCGTTCCCATATTGGGGTAATGTGGCAGCACGGCTTGGTTGTCCGGCGAAGACTAGGTTATGTGTCATTTTTGGAAAACAAGTCGGAAACATTTCCTTCTTCACAAACCTCCCTCGGACAAGGTCCCACCTTTCCTCGGGGTTTTTCCAAGCTTTTGCTTTCCAAAAACATCAAGTTAAAATGTCCACTAGGGGACTTAAGTTAGTTAAGTTATGATACTAAAATGTCTAAAGGGCTTGGTAACACCAAGATTATATAGTGGATATAGCATGTTAGATACATAAAATAGATAGTGGTATAGTCCACTAAAAGAATAGTTTTTGAATCAAACTTTTGTAACACTTTAGAAGTAAAACATGCATGATAGATAATGATAAGTAAAACAACATCAAGCATTTAGAATGGCTTGCGTTGGCACTGGTCTTGGTCTTGCTCTTGAAGTAAACAAGAGTTGCAATAAAAACCTCTCCGGGAAATAATACCGTCTTCGTTATCTAACGTCGTAAACACAAAAAGGAAATCACCCAGTCAGAACAAAACAAAGGCAAGCACTTGATAAAATGTAAACATACAGAAAGCATTTCATCAAACAAGTACACTCACAAACAAAATTACTAGGGTGCACACCATCAAGCAAAACAGGCACAGACAATACACACGAATAACACTAGAATTGATGTTATGGATCCTCAACCAAAATGGCATGAGTCCAGTGGGTGTGCCACTCTCATATCATGCTCAAATAAGGTTAAATGACTCTCTCTGGTCATTCATGAGGATGAGAAAAATAACAAGAAAACAACCTAGGAACACATACACATGCATAGGAAAATATTAACAAGCAATACTACAAGCCCATAGTAACACATGCTTTTCTAAATATGGAGAAATAATATAACCAGTAGCTAAGAAACCTAATAACAGAGATAAAACAATAACAAACATATCATGGCATCACTAAATACATGAAAAGAATCATGGAGCAAAACAACTGTTAAAACTAGACATGCAAAAGGGGCTATTTAGACATGCATACATGCATAACCATAAGAGATCATCAAGCATGATTTATTCTAACATGATGGATCTGTAAGATGGCATCCAAATAAAAGAGAAAACAACACCTAGACATGCTAGTAATAACAAAATAACAATCTACTCAATGCCTCAAAAATTAAGCATGCAAATAGCAACTATGGCAGAAAATCATCTAAAACTATCATGCAAGACTATTTGACCTAGAGCTCACTCAAGCATGAAATCAAGTATAATATGCTATAATAATAGTAGCTATTCCATGGAAAACAATACTAAAGCATTTATTCGATTCATCATACCAATATGAAGAATAACATAATTTTAACCTATTTTTACTAGGAAAACAACATATTGAGATTTAGACTATAACAAGCATGGCTTTCACACACAAATCCTATAATACTAGTGAAACACTCAAGAAACATTTCAAACATGTATAAATAACCTACACATGTTAGGAATCAATTTTATAACGAGAACATGATAACACAACAATTTATCAAGTCATGTGAATAATAGACAGAAAAGGACTATTTACCAAATGTTCACCAAACCTATTCTGTAACTCCTAAAATCATGAAAACCTAGTATAAGGTGCTATTAGTCACTAGCAAACCAATACAAGTGGATTCACATCAAAAATCATCACCAATAAAATTAAACAATTCAAAGAAGTGCTCTCTGGCCTAAAACTAACATGCATGTCATTTTCAATCAACAACTCAAGTCAACACAAGGTTAACTTCCACAGATAGACATTTTCAAGGGCTACTCAGAACAGTTGAGTTTGCATGTTTTGGGTACAGAAAACTCAAGTTATAAAAGAAATGGTGTTAATGAGTGTCTCTGCCATTTATTTTATTTCTCCTAAAATATTGCACAAAATGCAGATCTACAAGTTGGATATTGTTAATATTTTGTAGATCTACAGCTATGATTTTTAGTTTGCCAAGATGCACTTGTAAGAATTTTTATTTTGAATTAAAGTAGAGCATCAGATCTGTGTCTGCAGGAAAAAGAAAATAAAACAACCTGAAGAGAAGGAGCAGCCCAGATCTGCGAACTGGGCCGGCCTGCTAGGCGCTCTCCCGCGCGGGAAGAGTTCAAAGACTGGGTTGGACCGCGGATGGGCCCGTTCATCAAAGAGGAGCTGGGCGAAAGGGTAAGCTTCCGCCGGATCAAGATCCGACGACCGAGAGGGAGCCACGTCGACCGCCGCCGGCGTCGACCATTCGACGCAGCGGAGTCCGCCCCCGATGGTGGTTGGAGGCTGCGAGCTCGCCGCCGGTGGCTCCAAGGCATGCCAGCAAGCTCAGCTTGCACCCGGAGGACCAGGACGGGGTCGCGGATGCGATGCCCTCACCAGTGCTTGCTGGGGAAGGCCCGAGGAGGATTCCCGACGGGAACCGGCGGCCATCGTGCGGGTCGGAGATGGCGCCGCTCCTGCAATGAATGGAAGTAGAAATAAATGTGGGCACGAGCTTCCTGAGCATACAAGGAAGGTAGGAGAGGAAACGGAACGTCCGTGGAGGCTTTGAATCGACGGCTTGACGAGTAGCTCGCCGGCGGGTAGCGGCACTCGATTCCGGCAATGGGGCAAGAAATGGAGAGGGGTTTCGATGTCAGGGGTTGATTAGTGAGTGGTATAGGTGGTGCAGCAAGGTAGAAAGCCACGAGGTGGCTTGGGGAGATCTGGCCGCAGAGTTGGGCGCCCGGCGTCCATGGCGGCCACGGTGGCTCGGCCAAGATGGCCAGAGGGGATTTCTTCGGGAGGGGCCTTGCCAGGGAGGTGGATCATGACAAGGAAATCCTCCTGGAACAGATTTTAAGCTAGGAGTAGCTTTGAGGCGAGGAGGAACCAGATATTTCGACTCTCACCCGCAGGTGTTCGACAGAGAGCAAAGGAGGAAGGAGTGTGAGATGAGGAAAATGGAAATCACGAGCAAGTTTTTGGGGATCTAGAGGAGCTAGTTGACAAGGTTCCGAGCTCAGGCATGCGTTCCAAGTGGCGGAACGCGAGGGACGTGGAGAGAACGCTCTGGACACCATGGCTAGCTCATGGCCGATAGGGAAGGAGACAGGGATAGGGGAGGGCTCTTCCAGGGAGCTCACATGTTGCACTAGGAGCCCTGTGGCGCAGGGGCTCGGCCTGGAATGGACTGGGGTGGTGGATGGAGAAATAAGGGGTGATCACCAATCCTTGTCCACTTGTGGTTGGCTGAGTTAGAGAGAGGGAGAAAGGTGGTGGATCAGCTAGACCATGTCTAGGAGGTTGGGGAGGGTGTTTTTCATCTCCCAGAACAGAAGAGAGGCAGAGAGAGTGAGTGTGTGGACCAGAACATGCATGAACCCAACAGTGCCCAGAATAACCAGAGGAGTTTTTTGATTGTTTTAACCAATAATATGAATAGAACATATGTGAAAACTCATGTCCATTGGATAGAGAATAAAAAATGGAGTCTAGGGGTGGTGGTCTCAAGTTTTTCTGAAAACTTTTCTTTCACAAAATTTTGGGAATTCAAAAATGGCAGAAACCGTTTTTAAACGTTTTCACCAAAATTTTCAAAACAACTTGCAATTTTTTTGTATAAGTAAGTCCCACATGACCATAGTCATGTTGGGTAATTTTTCCAAGATTTTAGGAAATACTTTTCTTCACAAAATATTTTAATGTCCATTTCTGGCCTTTCGGAAAATGGAAAATAATAAATAGTAAAATGCTTTGAAAACAAATATTTTTGAGTTGGGATGATAGAGTACATAATATAGGTCTCAAAAGTGATTTTTAATAAACAACTCCTTTGAAAATATTTGAGACACCAAGAGGAAATATGGTGAAAACAGGAGTTTATTTAATAGGTTAAAAACCATGAGAGATAAATAATTAAATGGCCTTTGGAAAATAAATACACCACATGGAGGTTATGTATAGGTCATGGAGATGACTAGGGTAGGTTCATTGGGCCTGAAAACAAAGAGGAGTGTTTTTGAGCAACACAGAAAAAGTGCATCAAGATAACAGACATATGATCAATATTTAGGGATGCCTTCTAAAGGACTTTGAAGGATGATGTCAAAGGGTTTCAATATCCAGAATAACAAATTGGATATATAGCATAGGTATAAACAATGAGATGTATGATGGTGCATTGATGATTAGCTCAAGATTTGTCATAGAAGCATGTCTCCAAAGTTGGAGATTTTTAAGAAAACAAAGGATGATATGGACATGAGATGGAATATGACATTGATGTTTAATCTTGTTATTACTAGGTTTTATTTACTTATAACAACACACATTAATCAACAAACAGAAATAAATGCTTCCAAGCAGCAGATAAAATAACAAGACACAAGATCACTCAAACAACTAAGTTCTTCAAATTAGTTTTCCAGGTGTTTCTCTCAAGTGTTAATTTTAGGTAGTGATCAAGACATACCATGACAAGAGGATTTTATAAAGAGGTTCAGCTCAAAAGTTGTTATTTCCAAAATAATATATTTGAGGTTAAACACAGGGGTAACATAATCCCCTCTTATTGTTTTTGCAAAAGAAGGGAGTGAGAAAGAGTTTTTGAAATACTCGCAAAAACATCTTGGTTGAAAACAGGTTGGGGATGATTAGCTCCAAAATACTTTTCATATAGTTTTGGAAATTATCTTTTGTTTTTCTCAAAACTTGGCCTTTGGATTTCTTCTCAAATCAAAACATTTTCAAAAAGGTTTTTTACCAAAAGAGTGTGATGGATAAGCTTTGTTGTCATGACTTGATCACAAGGGTTGTGTTTTAAGAAAGGTAACGATCATTGGTTTTAATGTCAGGTGTTAACAAACACAAACAAAACACAATCAACAAGCGAATAGAAAAGAAACACAAGCATTAGTCAAACATATTAAAAAGTTTTTGTTGGCCCTGATTTTTGGGTCATTGAAAACAAGCTTTTCCTGTCTTCCAAAAATTGGGCTGTTACAAGATGATTCTTCTTCTTCATTATTATCATCCTCAGTTTCAGCATCAGAAATAGAAATATCCTTGTCTTGCTCATTGGAGTCATCATCATGCTCATTTTCATTGGGAGATTTTCCTGCAAAAGATTTATCTTTAAGAGCAACTTGCTCTTTTCTTTTAGGATGATCATCAGGATAATCAGGATCCTGGGTGCTTGCACCTCCCCTTGTATTAACTCCACATAATTGTTTTTGTTTATTCATATTTTCATACAATTGATTTTGTAAAGAAATCATTTGCTCAACTTGATTGTTCATCATTTCACAATGTTTAACAATTCTTTTAACTTCCCCTACACTAGCATTTAAATTTTCATGGAGGAAATTAATTTTATGATGGTTTTCCATGATAGTCATTCTAGTTTTACGCTCCTCGGGATTATCATGATAAGAAAAATTGTTAACATAAGAGACATCAACAGGAGGTGTTACCTCCTCATTACCTTCCATAGGGAGTACAGAGTTCACTTGAATTGGAAAGCATGGTTCATCAGTAGGAAGTTTAATACCCATTTCAGATAATTCCTTGAGATGAGAGGTTTTAATTCCCTTCTCTTTAATATCCTTGGAAGCTTCAGCCATTGTTTCTTGGTTCAATTCGAGTATACCTCCTTTCTTCTCTAGGAGTGTCTCATTTTTATCTATCTCCTCAATGTTCCAATCAGCTTCATTCTCGAGAATAGACTCCAGTAATTCAATTGCTTCATCAACACTTCTGTCCCTAAAGATATTCCCTGCAATACTATCAAGGTAGTCTCTTGTTTCCCCCATTAGTCCATTATAGAATATATCAAGCAATTCATGAGGTTTAAAACCATGACCAGGACATTTCTTACATATTTTACCAAATCTCCCCCAAGCTTGGGGTAGACTCTCTTTCTTATCTTGTTTAAAATTGCCAATTTCAACAGTTAATGCATGTATCCTTTCAGCAGGAAAATATTTATTGAAAAACAATTGCAAGCATTCTTCCTTACTAGTAATACATGCAGGTCCTAAACGATTATACCAAACTCTAGCATCTTCACCCAAAGAAAAAGGAAACAATTTTAAGAATAAATAATGTTGACGGATTTCATCATTTCCAAATGTAGTAGATAAAGCATGCAATTCAGCAATATGATCAAGAGGAGACTCCTCATCCTTTCCACAGAATCTAGACTTCTCAACTATCTCAATTATCTCAGGATTAACATTGAATTCATAATCTTTATCTCTAATTCTAATAGCTGGGCCACACAAATTCCTAGTGGCAGCAAAACAGTTTCCAAGAGATGCATCATCATAAATAGAGAGTTTATCAAGTTTTGTATAATCAGGTGATATAAAGGCCTAAATAAATGCTTCTTCTTCTTCATAAGAGGCCCCATATTCATACTCTCTCCGAGTCTCATTTCTTTCTACCTCAAGTTCTACATTTTCATCTACAGAATTTTCAGGAATTTCAGTTGTTTCAGGTGTTTCATTTGCCTCAGGTGTTTCAATAGTTTCAGGAATTTCAGAAGCTAGTTCTTTGTCTACGTTATTAAGTGTTTGATCATTACATGTACTAGTAGAAATTTTTGACAATGGTGATTTACCAGCTATTCCTTTCTTTTTCTTAGCAGCCACAATAGAAACGATATTAGGTGAAAAAATTGGTCTACTAGTCAAATCATTACCAGAACGAGTAGTCGAAGGCATTACCTCCTTCGAAGTGTCCTTTTCCTTTCCCATTGTAGGGAACAAGAAAGTGCAGCAAGTAGACAATAACAAGTGGTCTTACCAATAAAGCTAGGCTCCCCGGCAACGGCGCCAGAAAACAGTCTTGATGGCTCCCAAGTGCAGGAGATCAATCGTAGTCTTCGATGGGAAGTATTACTCAAATTTGTAGTTCGACTCAGTGGGAACACAAGAATACCGGTGAGACTTTAGAAATTGGGACGTCACTCCCAACCACACCTGTGTATCAACAAAATTGCAGCGAGAGTGGTGAGTGTAATAATGCAGTGAAAGTAAACAAACAGAAAGTAAATGGAGAGCAAGTGTTTTCCCAGTTTTCACCGGAAAAGAGTGAAAGTAAACCAGAGACTAAAACGCAGGCATGAGGTGACAGCGGGGTGTTGCACGGATAAGATTGATCATGTAATAATGTTTTGCTAGCAGCGGGGCCTTTCTCTATCTCAGTTTTATGTAGGTGTGTGTTCCGTAAATTATTGTGCATACTAACCAAGAGAATTTGCACAAAGCCTATTGTCCTACCTGCCCATTTCACCGGGGCCAATTTGGAACTACAGGTAATTAAGGTCTACCCTTTCGAATAGCCTGGACCAACGCATTAACACTCCATGAACACACATAATCCTCAAACTAGAACATATCCCCCTTGTTTTCCCTAGCTGTCACTTTAGGGTTCGCAGGTTCAACATAATAGCACGTAATACACATTGCAGATAGATACCAAACTCAAATATATGATGTAGCAATGTAAGTTCAGTACTGAAATCATGCCACTTGGGCCCTAGTAACAAGCATTAAGCCTAGCAATAGTGCATCAACATAAGACATAAGAATTCTCAAGACAAACCCCAAGATCCCGCATACCGGGTAGCAATTACATGATCAATCTCATCCAAAACCCCTCACACCTCACATGCCTACAACAACTACTCACACATGTAGGGGGTGATGGAGCTCATGGTTGATGGAGATGATGGTGGTGATGATGATGGTGACGAAGCCCCTCGAATTCCACCTCCGGGGGTGAAATCCCGGATCAATCTGACTCCGAAATCGAAGATCATGGTGGCGGCGGCGCTCCGTTTCGCGAACAGCCCTCCCCTTCGAAACCCGTCAGTTTCTCGTATATATGGAGGGGTACGTCGAAGACCTAGCCGGAGTGGGCCATATGGGCCCAAAAGGGGTGACCCCACGCGGCAAAGGAATCTGGCCGTGTGTGGGGCCCCCTTTTGGCCCTCGGGTGCCCCCCCGACCCCATCTGGTGCTCATTCCCCTTCTTTTCCATAAAAAGTTACGTGGTTTTCGTCCCCTGTGAAAAGTCCTGCGAAAATAGACGGAAAGAAGAGTTTTGCTAAAAACAGCGTCAGATTCTGCAGATTTATTCAATTATGGGGGGACTCCGGAGAGAAATACGATGCAAAGTGCTTGGAAAAGTAGATGCATTTTGGGTGCATCAGCAACACCGACAAGTCCAGAAGGGGCTAGGTATGGCCGGAGCGCCGTCCAGAATCGCAAGCACGCGACAACCCCGGAAGCTGATAAAACCCCTCGCGCGGACAAAACACCTCGCAGACGCGAGAGTACGTCGCCAAAGAGAGCAGATAAGGGATCGCCTCGCAGCTCTAGAGGAAAAGAAGCCAGGCGCTATGGCGATAGCCCGCACAACGATGATGATAGCCTGCGAGACTGCTATAGCAGCCCACGGCAGCATGGAAGCCGGCCGCGACATCGTAGCAGAGAACCACGGCGAGAGGATAACCGCGACCTCGCTCCGCACGACGCACGTGCAGACATCGCACAGAGCAAGGTCGATAAGGCTCGAGCTCGTAGGAACCACGCCCGATCGCTATCTACCTCCTCCGACGAGAAAGCTTGCGACGCAATGTGCTTCAGTCGCAGCATCTGCGAGGCACCAATTCCCAAAATATTCAAGCTAACAACAGAGGTCCCAAAGTACGACGGCTCGCAATAACTCAAGTCATGGCTTTCAGACTATCTTACCGCGGTAAAATGCCACCGCAGTAACAAGACAACAGCCATGCAGTACCTAAACCTGCACCTTGTAGGCGCTGCCCGCAGCTGGCTCGAAGGAAGACCGCGCGTGCACTACAGATTTTGGGATGATCTGACCTGCGACTTGGAGAAGAACTTCCAAGCGACATATAAACGGCCAACATCTATCGAAGAACTGCGAGCCTGCAGGCAGAAGAGTGGCGAGTCTACCCGCGAGTATATCCAGAGATGGACCACACTCAAGAACACGGCGGGAAACATATCAGAAGAAGTTGCGGTCGAAGCTTTCACCAAGGGTGCTCGGCACGCCGCCTTTCGAGAAGAACTGCGACGATCTGCACCCAAGTAAATCGGGGAGTTAGTGGTGATAGCAAACAGATGGACTAGTGTCGAAGAGTCCCTACGCAATGAGAAAACTTCCTCACCCGCGCATGAGGAGGACCGCAACGGCGACCGCCGAAAGAGGAAGAGATAACACTACGACCAGGATCACCAATCAGAACTGGTGGCGGTGGAGTTCACGATAAATCGCGACAGCGGATCCCGTGAAAATCTCGACTGGAAACCAAAGCCATACGACAAAACTCCCGAGGAGGACCTTGACGGAGACTGCTCTCTGCATATATTTACAAATAAGTGCACGGGCAAAACCAAGGCCACTCACCTCCTCAAAGACAGTCGAAAATTCCAGGACATCCACGAGGCATACACGAAGAAGCACAGGGCCGCCATTAACCAGGGATATCCGCAACTCCCAGGAGGATACCAACCACCACCTCTGCCTCCACCCGTAGTGCACCAGAACGTAGCGCTGGCCGCGCTACTAGCGCCACCCGCCGCAAACCAAGGAGCTAACGCATACCCGAATCCACAAGGACTCCTCGGAATGATATAGAAGGTATGCCCGTCCCGCAGAGTCCAGAAGACGAACACACGCCAAGTCAACATGGCACTACATTCCCCACCATCCAAGACTGAATACCTGAAGATGTTAGAGCAGTCGATAAGTTTCTCCAAAGAGGACCACCCTCCACGAGTGTATCGACCAGGGCATGCCGCACTCGTCATCCAGGCGCAAATAGGCAACTACGACCTAGCTCGGGTGTTCATGGACGGTGGCAGTGGAATCAACATCATATACGCGAACACACTCCACAAGATGAACAAGAACCTAGACGGACTCGCAGAATCAGAAACACCCTTCCACGGGATAGTACCAGGGAAAGCCGTCCGACCACTCAGAACAATAACCTTAGAGGTGATACTCGGAGACCCGAAGAACTACAGGAGATAATTCCTCGACTTTGAGGTGGTCGACTGGCCATCGCAGTACCACGCCATTCTCGGCCGAACAACATTCGCGAGATTCATGGCAGTACCCCATTATTCCTACCTCAAGCTCAAACTTCCAGGGGAATACGGCACAATAACCATAGATGGCGACTTCCAGAAGTCAGACAAGTGCGACAATGAGTTCAACGAAATCGCAAAATCTTTCGGGATGCAAGAGGAGCTAGAAAAACCACGGGTAACTCTGTGATGCCGCTCACCAAAAAGAATGCCCCAGAACTCGAGTTCGTCCCAAGCAGTGACACTCGAAAACATCAAGTGCACCCGACAGAATCCGCGAAGACGTTGATCGTGTCCACCACTCTGTCATCCACATAGGAAAGCGCGCTCGTCAAACTCCTCCGTGAGTACTAGGATATTTTCACCTGGCAGCCTTCAGATATGCCGGGAATACCCAGGGAGTTTGCCGAGCACTCACTTGAAGTGCTCAAAGATGCAAAACCAGTCAAACATACCACTCGAAGATTTTCCGAGCGAAACAGAGAGCACTCGGAGAAGAAGTGAATAGATTGCTAGTCGCAAAGTTCATCAGGGAAATCAAGATATCCACCTGGTTAGCAAACCCGGTGTTGGTCCTGAAGAAAAATACTGACATCCTTCGCGCGTGCATCGACTACACGTCGTTGAACAAACACTGCCCCCAGGATAACTTCCCATTACCACAGATCGACCAGATCGTGGAATCTACAGCAGGCTGTCAGCGCCTTTCCTTCATGGACGCCTACTCGGGCTATAATCAAATCAGGATGAAGCAAGAGGACGAGGAGAAGACATCATTCATCACACCGCATGATGTATACTTCTACACGACAATGCCCTTCGGGCTAAAAAACGCAGGCGCAACATATCAGCGCTGCATGCAAAAATGCCTCGCAAAGCTCATTGGCAAGAACGTACAATTTTACGTTGACGACATCGTCATCAAGACTCGAGTGGAGAACACACTTCTCGAGGACTTCAGGGAGACATTCGACGCCCTCAACGCGTACAGAATCAAGCTCAACCCGACAAAGTGCGTCTTCGGAGTTCCTGCAAGAAAACTCCTCGGCTATCTGGTCTTCGCCCGAGGAATCAAAGCAAACCAAGAGAAAATTCAGGCGATCTTGACTATGAAAGAACCGACAAACCTTCGCGGCATGCAGCAGCTCGCAGGACGACTAGCAGCCCTCAGCAGGTTCATCGCAAGGTTAGGTGAGCAGGCGCTCCCCTTCTACAAACCGCTGAAGAAAACTAATAAGTTCGAGTGGACGCCAGAAGCGAAAAAGGCGTTCATCTATCTGAAAAGAGTGCTGCAGAGCAGACGCATATTCGCAACACCACAGGAAAGGAAACCTCTATACCTTTACCTAGCCACAATAAATCAAGTGGTCAACACAGTAATTGTCGTCGAGCGACCAGAGGACGGAAAGGCATACGACGCTCAGAGACCACTGTACTACATCAGTGAGGTGCTTTCGCCGTGCAAACAGCAATACCCCACTACCAGAAACTCGCGTATGGAGTGGTCCTTACAGCCCGCAAGCTCAAACACTACTTCCAGGAGCACACCGTCACGGTGCTAAACAACGCATCACTCGGTACTATCATGAATAACCCCATGGCATCTGGAAGAATCGCAAAGTGGAGCATTGAGCTAGGCGCCTGGGATATAATATACACATGACTTAAGCCCTCAAATCCCAGGTGGTCGTCGAATTCCTGAGCGAGTGGACGGAGCTGCAAACCCCAGGACCCCCAGAATACACGAGAAACTGGATCATGTACTTCGACGGGTAAAAAAGAAACGAGGGAGCTGGAGCCGGAGTAATCCTCATATCGCCAATGGGCGATAAGCTCCAATATGTTCTGCGACTCGACTTCCCCCTGACGATCCAGCGTCCAACAACGATGCAGAGTACGAGGCGCTCCTACATGGCATGAAGATGGCGATTTCCTACGGAGCCACTCGGTTGATGATATACGGAGACTCTAATCTTATCGTGCAGCAGACGATGAAGGAATGTGACGCTGTCGCGGATAACATGATCGCTTGTCACGACATTTACAACCTACTCGAAGGAAGTTTCAAGGGGTGCGAGCTGAAGCATATCGCACGATCAAGAAATAAAGAAGCAGATAGGATGGCGAATATAGGGTCACAAACGTCCCTGTTCCACCAGGAATCTACTTCGAAAGAATAAGCAAAAGATCAGTCAAAGTCAAAAAACAAGCAGAAACACGAGCAGCAGCAAAAACGGAGGCCAGCCAGCAAATCGCCCTCATCAAGCTCACCCATAACATCTCAAGGAAAGTCTTTCTGGTCGAGCCAACCTGGACACAGAAATGCCTCGTCTACCTGTCAAACAGGCAGCTCCCAGCAGACATTCTTGCGAGGCTAGACAGATAGTGCGACGCAACAAATCTTTTCGGGTGATCAAGAGAGAACTATACAAGCAAAGCATATCAGGAGTACTCCAGAGGTGCGTCGCACCCGAGGATGGCAAAGAACTGCTCCGCGACATACACCAAGGCGACTGCGGGCACCACGCAAGATGGAGAGCAATCACGGGGAAGGCTTTTCGAGCAGGATTTTACTAGGTCACGGCAGCCAGAGACGCATAAGACCTCGTCGAGAGGTGCAACGCCTGCCAGAAATTCGCGCCCAAGCCACACGCACCAGCCACAGAGCTCCACATGATTCCCATCTCCTTGCCCTTCGCTCAATGGGGGCTCGACGTGGTAGGACCGCTGTGGAAATCAACACCCGGAGGATACACCCACCTGCTTGTAACATCCCTACTTTTGTGTAATAAAGAGAGGTGTTGTATACATGGCATGCATGCATGAAAAATGGACCAGAATTTTGCTTTTAAAATTTAATCAGAGTTCTAACAGAAAGTCACTTAATCTGGCTTCACACAAAATTGTTTTACAAAGTTTTTCAAAATAATCCAACTTTGTCCTAGAAAGGTGGAAAATTTGAAGAGCTTTCCAACGAGTATTTTTGTGCAATTTTTGCTTCACAAAAAGGCCCTCAAAATCTTGTTTTGGTCCTGTTTCAAAATCCCTAAGGACCTCTTTGTAATTTCTCCCAGTTTTCCAGGGGGTTATCAGAGAAAGTGTTTTATCGTCTTCCTCCTGTCTGGTGACAGGAGGGCAACCGCCGCCGCCTCCACCTCCTGCTTCCCCTCCCTGTCGACGTGGAGGCCCGAGAACCCTCAAAGAGACGTCCGCATCGTGCCCTGCTCGCAGAGACCCCCATCGTGCCCTGCTCGCAGAGACCCTCAAAGAGACGTCCGCATCGTGCCCTGCCCGAGGATGGCAAAGAACTGCTCCGCGACATACACCAAGGCGACTGCGGGCACCACGCAAGATGGAGAGCAATCACGGGGAAGGCTTTTCGAGCAGGATTTTACTAGGTCACGGCAGCCAGAGACGCATAAGACCTCGTCGAGAGGTGCAACGCCTGCCAGAAATTCGCGCCCAAGCCACACGCACCAGCCACAGAGCTCCACATGATTCCCATCTCCTTGCCCTTCGCTCAATGGGGGCTCGACGTGGTAGGACCGCTGTGGAAATCAACACCCGGAGGATACACCCACCTGCTTGTAACATCCCTACTTTTGTGTAATAAAGAGAGGTGTTGTATACATGGCATGCATGCATGAAAAATGGACCAGAATTTTGCTTTTAAAATTTAATCAGAGTTCTAACAGAAAGTCACTTAATCTGGCTTCACACAAAATTGTTTTACAAAGTTTTTCAAAATAATCCAACTTTGTCCTAGAAAGGTGGAAAATTTGAAGAGCTTTCCAACGAGTATTTTTGTGCAATTTTTGCTTCACAAAAAGGCCCTCAAAATCTTGTTTTGGTCCTGTTTCAAAATCCCTAAGGACCTCTTTGTAATTTCTCCCAGTTTTCCAGGGGGTTATCAGAGAAAGTGTTTTATCGTCTTCCTCCTGTCTGGTGACAGGAGGGCAACCGCCGCCGCCTCCACCTCCTGCTTCCCCTCCCTGTCGACGTGGAGGCCCGAGAACCCTCAAAGAGACGTCCGCATCGTGCCCTGCTCGCAGAGACCCCCTCGCAGTCCCCCTCTCCCTCTGTCCTTCTCTCTCCCTCACCGGAACCGAGCTCGCCGCCGATTCGTTGCCGCCGCCGATTCGTCCACTCCCGAGCCTCTCCGATGAGTCCCTCCGCACCGCCGTCGTCCCCTCTCCACCCTCGAGCACGCGCGACCACCGGGATGGCCTAGGGGCCGCCAATCGAGCCGTCTTCCTCCCCTCCGGCCGCTGGCCACTTCTTCACCGCGCCGCCGCTCCGGAGCTCCCCCGGCCCCTTCGTCCCCTCCGATAAGCTCCCGGTGAGCTCCCGCTCCTCCCTACCCCCTCCGTTAAGCCTCTCCGGCCCGGAATCACAGAGATCGCCGGAACCCGAACCTCCCCGCCGCCGCTCGCCGTCAAAACCTCGCCGCCGGTGACCTTTCCGGGGCGGCGCCACCACATCTAGGTGCGCCCCGTCGAGCTGAATCGAACGAGCACCTGCACGCTTTCGGGGAGGCCCCCGTTCGCCGCCAGCGAGTCCTCCCTCCTCCGGCCGGCCAACCGTGAGGTCACGGTGACGTCAGGCTGACGTCACCTGCCAACGTGGACGTGCCAAGTGGCGTTTTATGTCCTTTTTAAACTGACAGTAGGCCCCACTTTTAGATAGAAAAAAGAAACTAAATTATATTTGGAAATTCAATAACTTTCATTTTATAACTCCTAAAATTGTGAAAAACTATGCAATGTGTTCAGGAAAATGTGAACTATTTTTCTATACCACTTTCATACATGTTCAAGCAAGTTTAAAATGAGGTCACTTTTGTAGTTTACATTTAATTCATTTAAATATTGAAAATAAAGTTTTTATTCAATAAAATTAGAAAATTAAGTGTAATATACCATTTTGATCAGTGAAAGAAATGCAATCCAACTATGAGGTTCACAAGGTCATTTGAGCATATTAGCTTGGTCACATCTCTAGATTAGGGTTTTCTCCCCCTCCGGTGTTCGTCGTTCACGGCGTAAAACCCTAGCTTCCTGTTCTATCCTTTAAGCTTCAGTTCAATTGCATTGTTTTACTCATGCATACATATTGTGCATTGCACGGTCATCAAGTATTGATTGTTTACCTCCTTTCCGGTGTTGCTCGCTATCAGTAGACCGAGATCCGGAGGTCGACCCGGCTTTCTACGACAACCCAAGCTCTACCTTCGACGAGCAAGGCAAGCACAACCTCATGGCTCCACCCATGTTTTGAGTCTTTCAACCTCTTACTCATGCATACGATTCAACTTGGTTTTGAGTCTGTTAGAGTTAACCTATCCACTGCATGACCCCTCCCCCTCACATGTCACCTTCATAGATGTTTACCCTCCTAGTATGACTAGGGTTGTTTGAGTAACGTAGAGCCTTGTGTGTTCAATGCTTAGACATGCTTAGTCTTATGATCTGCTTCATCCGGTTGATGAAATGCCGATAATGCGTGAACCTAGTACGAAAGGTGTTTATGCTTTGATATGGTTGATTAACATGTTTAACATGGCATGGATGTTGAGGCCACTGCGGGTTGTGGTATTTGTCTCGTTCATGCCCCTAGGTGCGAGTTCTCGCCTTCGAAGCCAAGACTGAACGTACAGCCACACGCGGGGCCTAACAGACCGCGCTCGGCTAACTAACTTGTCTAGTCACTTCCATGGGTCACATAGATTGAAGTTTCCATTTGCGGGTGTGTCATAAAACGTTTTGGAGAAAACTAGGGCGTGACCGGGACCAGTGATGGACGTACACGGATCTTGTCCCAACTCACAGAACAGGTGCCGTCAGGAGGTGGCCAACTCTCTGTTGACGGGGTGGCCCTGTTTGGGTTGACTCATGGATAGGGCTGAGCAAGGTAAAGGCCATGGTCGACCACACTCTGCCGCGCTCTTAGAGAGGAGCGTTACCGCGTGACGTTAAGAGTCGGTTGACACGTGTGGGTAAAGTGTACCCCCTGCAGGGATAAATCTTTCGGAAAGCCGTGTCCACGGTTATGGACGACTTGGCAATGGATTTTGTGATCATAGACAACTCTAACGGAATGACTAAAACTTGCTGGCAATGAATGAAGGATGCCTCCTCGACTACGTCGAGAGGGGTGATTCTTGTAGCATAAGGTAGTCAGGGAATGAGAAAGTACTTGGTGGACTAAAGAACATGATGATCTCAGTAATTGAGTTGATTCCTCCTCTGTTTTAGAAATTCTCTATTACACGTGCTTTTCTTCCTCAACTTCGGAAAACAAAGTTGGCTTTATGCAAAAAACCTTAAAAGCCAAGTCTTGCTGAGTACCTTTTGTACTCAACCTTGCCTTGTTGTTGTTTTGTTTCAGACTTCGGCGATGCAGCTGAAGAAGGGTTCTACCTCGACGTCGATGAGTAGTTAGGGGTTCCCAGGCAGCAGCCTGGTATCTGTAGTATGGGTTTGGCTATGTTGCTTATGTTTCGGACTCTTAGTCCTTTTGCTCTTGTTGTATAGCAACATCTTTGCTTTCGCTGCTTGTTGTAATGTTGGGTTGCTTGACCTATGTTGGTCCTGTAACCTCTGCGTGTAAGCTACTCTAGTATGCCTTGTTTAATATAACCTTCATGTCTAGAGTACTGCTTTGATCGATTGTTGGTCTCGAGCCCGTTGTTATACAGTTTTGGCTATGCCTGCATAGTTGTCGCAGTCGAGGGGTTGTGGAGCCGATGATCCATGTCCGAGCCCCCCTGCCGGAGATATTCGGCCTGGGGTGAGGTAACCCCAGTAACCCTCGATTGTTGTTGCACTTTCTGGACACATAGCAGCTCTGTATAACTTTGGTCCCGTTCCTTCAGTTTCATCCGACTCGTGGACGCTTGGGTATACATATCTGGTTATGACTAGCATGGACACAAGGAGTAGTAGACCGGGGATCCGGACTACGTGCCGATGAATCCGGTCTGCCTGCCGTTGTTTGTTGCGACCGGGGATGGTAACCCTGAAGCCCTTGTGGGTCCACTGCTAGGATCACATGACAGTTTGTATATCTCTGGGTCCGGGGTCCGACAGGTCTTGGTATCAGAGTAGGACTGCCTGTAGGAAACCCTTGCTGTTGGTCGATGTTGAGTCTAGAACTTGTGAAAACTATTTTGCAAAGACAAAATGAGTTATGAAAACCCTCTTAGGATTCTTTTTGCTCCTTCCCTGGTATCTCTCTAACTCTGAGTCACCGTATCTCATTTGTTTTTGTGTGCTGTTTCCTTGGTGTTGTCTCAAAAGTTAGGAGTAAAACCGTTGGGTGTTTTTCTTCCGTGTACTATGTCTCAGGTTGTTATAGTTCCAAATTCAAATCATTTCTTCGTCTATTTTGACATCTTGAAAATGTCTTTGTTTCAGATGCCTTCTGGTCAGGTTGTTCGACACACTCTTTGCCTTGGAGTTCGAGGTTTTCCCCATCTCTTAGCCTCAGCCTGTGCAAACATAGGAGCCCCTTGGTAACCTGTGTACACTGTGTATGAGGAGTACCGTGACTTCAACCAGTCCCAGTACTTATGTGGTGTCCGTCTCCCACAGCTAGATGGTACCATCACTCCTGCTGAGCACTATGCTAAGGGTATTGGTTTCACCGTTGAGATGGCTGTGCAGGATGCTGCTGAAGGGAATATGCCCGAGAGGCAATAATAAAATGGTTATTATCTTATTCCTTGTTTATGATGAATGTTTATTTCTCATGCTAGAATTGTATTAACCGGAAACGTTGATACATGTGTGCTTAATAAACAAACAATGGTTCCTAGTAAAGCCTCTCTTTTAACTAGCTCGTTGATTAATAGATGATCAAGGTTTCCTGATCATGAACATTGGATGTTATTAATAACGGGGTCATGTCATTAGAAGAATGATGTGATGAGCATATACCCAAAGAGAATATAGCAATGCGATCAAGTCATTTAGTTTACATTGTTATATCAAACAGACGAAGTAACTTATTCCTTACACCATGAGATCATGTCAATCGCTGATACCGGAAGGGTGCTTTGATGGCATCAAACGTCACACCGTAACAGGGTGACTATAAAGGTGTCGTTAAGTATTCGGAAAGTATTAGTTGAGGATCATGGATCAAGAGTGGGATTTGTCCATCCAAATGACGGAGAGATATACTCTGGGCCCTCTCGGTGATATCACATCGAAACCGCTTGCAAGCACGTGATACGATCACACGGATGTTATATCACGGGAACGAGAAAAGAGTACTTGTCGGTAACGAGATTGAACAAGGTATGGTTGATACCAATGATCAAATCTCGGACAAGTAAAATATCGCGAGACAAAGGGAATAGTTCACGGCGTTGTTGGTTCACACGATCACGAGAGTCATCGTTGAATATATAGGAGTCATCACGGATCTCCAGATCCCGCTGTTGATTATTGATCGGGGAGGAGTCTCGATCATGTCTATCTTATTCGCGAACCGTAGGGTGACACACTTAAGGTTTGATGACGCGTTTGAGAGGATACGAAATATCGAAGAATATTTTGGGCAGCACCGAAATTGTTTCGGGGAAAATTGAAATAGTTCAAGGGGTTTTTTCGTCGAATGGTTGTTGATAGAATTAACAAATGATTCGAGGTGCTATATCCAAAAGTTGATAATAGAATTAACAAATGCTGAAATAAAGAAATAAAAAGGTTTTATTTATTTATTAAAAGAAAACCTTTGGATTTTCCAAGTGGGAAATAATGGGAGCATGAGTGGGTGTGAGTGGAGCTTCCACTCACATGAAAAGGGAATAGGTGGGGGCACCACCATGGCTGGCCGCACCCCACCTTTGGGCTGCCTCCCTCTCCCTATAAAAGGAGGGTGAGGGCTCCTCCTCATTCACACACTTGCCCACTTCATTTTCCCTCCACCCGCTGCTCCATTCCATGGTCTCCGGCTTGGCGAAGCCCTGACCGTGGGATTCTTCACCACCACCACGTCGTCGTGCTTCTGGAGTTCCGAGGGATCCTCTACTTCCGTGCCCCGCTGGAACGAGGGAACGGAGGTCGTCATCAACCGTACGTGTGACCGATCACGGATGCACCGCCGGATTGCGGTGCCCATCTTCTCGCTATCGGGATCGGTGTGAGTACGACTACGCCAACAACGAGATTTGATCTCGTACCACTTTGAGTCTTCGAGGGTATGTATTCTCCTTAACCCTCTCGTTTCCCGTTGCACTTCGTCTCCTAGATTAGATCTTGGCCTTTCGGGTGTCTCTCGCGTAGGAAATTTTTTGTTTTCTATGCAACGACCCCTTCAGTGGTATCAGATCCGGATCTATGCGTAGATGTTTTGTACGGGTAGAACACATAGGTGTATGTGGGCGTTGATGATCATGTTATTGCCTCCTTGAGTATTTTATGATCTTAGTGGAATAGTAGGATGAAGCTGCCCAGACTAAGTTTACGTGTACTATGTACGCGAGAGTTGTCTCACTTGTGGCTAAGGGGGTGTCCGTTTCTCCTACTATAGTTAAGATCTAATCTACGAAGGGTTGCTAAAACTATGTTTATCAACGTTGTGGTTGATGTTCGTAGGTATGAACGGTTCTATCCTCGAAAGCCCTAAGCCACGTAAAATATGCAAAAATAAATTAGAAGCGTCTAACTAGTTTTTGCTGGGCATGTGAATTGATATGGTCAATATTGCAAATTTGATTATGAGATGATCTATTTTGTAAATTATTGATATACCGGAAGGTATCCATATGGTTGTCTTCTTATTGATGGACAATCAAGTTTGGGGTACCGTGGTACTTGGTACCATGCCGGCGGAATGATTGAGATCATACCATAATGCACATGATGGAGATCAAGTGCAAGAAGGACCATATCATATCACGTTATCCTTTCATGTGATGTCTGTGATGTTAATCCTTTTTATGCATCTTGTTTTGCTTAGATAGCGACGGTAGCATTATAAGATGATCCCTCTCACTTAATATCAAGATAATAATGTGTTCTTCCTTAAGTATGCACCGTTAAGAAAGTTCGTCGTTTCGAGACACCACGTGATGATCGGGTGTGATAGACTCAACGTTCGCATACAACGGGTGTTTTCAAGCCTAGCATGTACAGACATGGCCTTGAAACACACACAATACTACGGTTCTACTTGGCGAGCCTAGCATGTACAGACATGGCCTCGGAACACGTAACCGAAAGGTAAAGCATGAGTCATATGGATGATATGATGAACATGTCGATGTTCTCCTTTGAAGCTACATCATCTCACGTGATGATCGGTTTTGGTGTAGTGAATTTGGTTCATGTAATCACTAAAGACGACTAAGAGGGATGTTGTTTTTGAGTGGGAGTTCATGGTTTAATTTTGAATTAACTTGAACTTATTTATCATGAACAACTAATCAAAGTGAATTTGCACAAATTGTAGTATTCATTGGCATCTATAATAACCTTACACATAGATTGTTAATTGAGATATAATTGTTATGATCTGGTAAATACCATTTAAGATTGGTACCGTATTAGTGAAATTTAAAATTGAATCCTATTGTAGATTTTCGGTATTTCCTACCTACCTCCATGTGATTAATGATTGATTGATCTAGAGAGCAACCTATTCCTACTTAGAATCCAAAGTCATGGTTGCTTCCGTATTACTTTATCTTCAAAAGAATGTTTTTTTTTATCAAAGTGATTTAGGAACCGAAAAGAATTGTTTTCAGAAACAATCAAGTAAAAGATATATTGATATCTAGAAACTTATTTGTGGCAACATGGCTGAGTATAATTTAGCGTGACAATGTATGCTTATATTATTTGAATATATGCAATGATTGAAGACGCTAGGCGTTTGAATATTCCAAGAAGTTGGGCGCTAAAAATTATCCTCTAAATCCCTTCCTTCGAGCTATAGTAGCTTAATCATAAAATTGTTATGAGGGGATGGATTAGAAGTATGGGTAAAGTAGTTTACCTTACTTGGAAATTGCTAAGAGTGGAATCTAGAAGAATGCTATTAATATGGTGATATTAGTAGAACCATCAAACTCAAAGTATGACTCAATGGGTGATAGTATATGACTAACACGCCAAAGAAAATGAGCTAGTAAGACTAGCATTGTTTGATGTTGAATGATTCTTCTATAAAGGAAAGGGAATATTGAAAATAGAATTACAAAAAGATATATGGCAGAAAAAGAAGATAACTGGAAAGTCCAGCTCAGGAGTATATGCTTGATATACAAGTTATAGATGTATTACTAGTTAACAAAATATTTTTGGGTATTTTGATACCACATTGGTTGCTGTGAGTTGTCATACAAAGCAACGCAATGCAAGAAATACAAGGGCCTAAAAGGGACTAGTAATAGATGTGGAATCGATTATGACAAGAACATAAATAAAGTGTTATTGTGTTCATTGTCGTATCGAACCAAAAATTCAAGATTTATTTTAAGAACTTAATAAGTTGTTATTTTGTTCTAGTCTTTTGTGAGAACAAATGAGATTGTTCAAACGATGACCATATTCCATAATTGATGGATATGTTAATATAAATCATGTTGGTAAAGTAAACATCTATAAGACTGAATGCTAAATGTTGCAAGACGTAAAAGATTTTCACTTAAATTGTGACACCACCATTTTAGTTCATATCGGAAAGGAAAACATGAAGGAACTCCATATTGATGGACTTCCGGAGTCATTTTGTTTTGAATAAATTGACGCTTGTGTAACATCCCAGTGTTTGGGAAGTTATAAGGATCTAAATATAATATGTGCATTTGCAAAGCATGCATCTAAAAACACGGGAAATTTTGGCGCGAAAGTTTAAACAAACCAAAGTGACCAATGTTTCACTTGACATGATGAAATAGGACTAGATCATCTGGTCAAGAGTACAATTGGAGTGATCTTTATAAGAAGTATCTTAAGAAAACAAATCATCTGGTTACACAAACCATAATTGGTTGTGACCAATACTAACTCTCAACAAGCCTAACCTCAAGTCTATAAGTGACTTGAGAGAAATCAACTAGGTATCTAGAACTCGAAGAGGGGTGAGTATCCCAATCACACAGTTGATGATCTTACTTCTGCAAGTTAGTCATGTATAACTGGATGATCTTATCAGTCCTGAAGGATGAACCTGAACGAGGAAACAAACCTTCTTAAACCAATACTAAACCCTGATCATTGTCTGTGATCTTTCCAAACTCTTGACTACATTCCTGCATGACCAAGGATACAAGAGAAGCAAACCATGAGGGAGCTAAGATCAGGAGACATAAACTGAGGGGTGTGAAATCCTGGTGTTTGGTGTCATACAAGAATAATTTGAGTACAGGACCTGATCAATCTTGTAAGCAGATTATTTCTGAGGGCATTAAACACTTGAGTTTCATTAGGTTAGATCGATACAGGAAGAAAGGGGAAATTGACATGACCTCTAGACTATATTGGAGTTGAGGGGATCAAATTTGAATTATTTAAACTTAGGGATGTTTGAATTTGAAATTTGTGTTTGAATTTGAATTTGAATTCAAATTGAATAATCAAGAAAATACAATTACCATATTCAAATGGAAACAATTAAGCAATAACTAATATTAGACATTTCCAATTTCATTATGATAAGAAAAAGAAAACAATTAACTTTATTAATAATATAACTATAATACAAAGTCTTTACAATAATCCAATGAATAGAAATTACAAGATCTATTACAAGCTGTCAATTGCAAAATGAAATCCTAAACTAATTCTTGTAAGCCTTATAAGTCTCCAATTGATTTTTTGTACCTGCAAAATAAACAAGAAAAACAAAGACAAATAAAAGATAAGATTAGTGGGGGTTAGTACTCTCAGCTAGGTAGTGAAGTGCACTGCTAATCGCATCATCGAGATTAGACTAAGTCAAGTTAATATCTGTTCAAATCAGAAAAATATCCCAATGTATCTCATTGGCCAAGCATCAAGTAATACAAGTGTCAATCCCAAAATAAAGCCATACCAGGATAATACCAAACCCAACCGAGTACATCAGCTCAGGCAAAATATCTTTTCAGCCAGCACACAAGCACACAGCTTACACCACCATGCACAACTCTGTGCTGTCAAGGCTACATCAGACGAATAAAAGGCCAGCAGCCGTAGAGAGCATGAGACCAAGTCCATTTCTTCTCCTGTCCAACAGCTCGAGCAACCCAGCTCCAGCAACACCATAAGAACCACAAACCGAGCCACCCAAATCCCTACTGGGAATTGATCAACAGGTAATAGATCCAGTAAGACCACAACAAGGCCAAGGCAGGAGCTGGAGGAGCAGGCCTGAAGCACAACCACCACAAGCTCACAAGCAGAACATGGGAAATAGCTCAAGGGGTAGTGGATCAAGAAGCCAAGATCCATCAAGAAACGCCAAGATCCATCACAGCCACAACCTTAACACCCTAAGGTGATTTCTACACACATCCTAGCAAGGTATCCTGCTAAATTATGCACAGAAAAGTGGGCTAGGATTTATTTCCCTCAGTCTAGCATAGTGTTGCTATGCTAATCACATCATAGGGAATTAAAAGGTAGCATAGTATCTGTTCCTATCTACAAGATTGCCTCAGAACAACATCACTGGCTTTGGGACAATTAAAACAAGCATAGATATGTTCGTGTCAGTTTTAAAGCCAAAAAAGGGCCATAGTAGCAGTTCCTAAATTTATACCAACAAGCACAAACCACTCTTGGCGGGAATCAAACCTGGGCACTTCCAAAAAAGGGCATCACAGGGAGATAACTTGCCAGACATGCAAGTGCATGGGCACAAAAATTAGGAGACAGCAAATTAACAGACCATGATTAATTCACAAGTAATTGTTCTTACATGGATCATGGCCTCAGACTTTGCATCAGTGGCCCAGGGCATCATCAAGGATATAAGCAACTGTTCTTATCAGATAAGTTGCCTTGGGGTTCTAAGACCAATAGTCCCAGGATCTTAGAAGTATAAATGACTACCAGGAGCACAAATCAAGGACCAAGAAAATTCTTCTAAGCTCAAGCCTTTAGTAAATAGTTGCTGGGCACTAGTCCATTGGAGCAGTACCTCAACACAACTAGTATGCATATATTTGCATCATGCTCCAGTAAGTACAGAGAGAGGGGAAAACATAAAATATGTTTCAGTTAAACAGAAAGTAATTCCATGGGGGCAGTGGCATATTCTCTGAACCTAGGATTCAGAGTAACACCTACCAAAAAGAATTACACCCATAGAAGTTACAGGAGCAACACATATTGTCGTGCTCTGTCCAACAGATAGTGATCCACAGGGGCTAACCACAGGGAGTAAACCTAGGGGACTTTTCCACAGCAAAGGCACAGGGAGTACATCCCAGATCAGCTTCCATCACAAGCACAAGGGAATAGATCAACATAATCTTCACAACAAATTGCATCAGATAGATAATCCCTAAGTGCAAACTAATCCATCACAGAACCCACCAAATCCTTCGCAGCCTCTGTACCAAGGGTTCAGTTATCCATGGGAAAATTTTCCCAAAGCCAATCCAATCATTCAAAACCTCACAGAGAGATTCACAGGGGGCATGGCATGAGCAGGCTCGATGGCCTGGCTCCAGAGCAAAGAGAGAGGGGAGGCAGAGAACCGAGAGGATGAGAGGAAGAGAGAGGAGCACGGTCACCTTCGTGGTGACCACGGCCAGTTGGTGGAGCGATGCACAGCGGCGGGCCGCGGTTGCCTCCAGGAGGCCGTCCCGGCGGCGACGCCTCCGCAACCCTAGCCACCCAAGTAGCAGCAGCAGCACCTTAGCCCCAGGAGCATCTAGGAATCACCTTGACGAGCCAAGGTCACCGGAGGGGTGGTGGAGCACCCGGGTACCCGAACCCTAGGGTTAGGGTAGGGGTTGTCCACGGGGAACACAGAGGGAGAAATCCAGATCGAAGAGGAGGGGGTAGTAGAGGGTGAAGAGGAGCGTTGATGGAGCTAGGTAATGGCGGCAGGGTTGGCCGGAGAGGGACAGGGGAGATCACCGGGGGGGGAGAGGCGATGGAATCGCCTCTGTGTCGCCTGCGAGGGGGGAAGAAGAGACAGAGGCGAGGGAGCGGATGCGTGTGGGGGGTGGCCGCCTGCTCGGGTTCACCCGAGTGGGTTTGACCCAACCCACTGGTGGGTTGGCCCACCAGTCAGCCTAAGGGCTGGAGGGTCTTTTGACCATTTTCATCAAAGAAAAATAAGAGAAATATTAATAAAGAAATAATAAAAAAATAGAGAAATTAGAATTAAATAAAATCTTAAATAAATTCACCAATATAAATACTCTAATACTCTAACAAATTAAATTAAATTATATAATGCATGTTTTACCTTAAACTTATGAATTTAAAATAAATTATGATAAAATAAATAAAACTACTAAATAATTAAGAATAATATTATCCTCAAATCTTTGTTATAAATACCAACTTATAAAACTTTAATGCCTTATTCTTTTATAAATTGCTAATTCTCTATTCCCTGATTTATCAAAGACAAATAAGAAAATTAACACAAAACAAATTAATAAAGGAATGGTAAATAATTTATACTTTAAGTCCTTAAATACAAAACTATCCAAATCATTTTAGTACTTAGTACTCAAATCTTAAGATTTAAAGTGTCCTTATTCTAACACTTAAGAACATCATTTAATTATTCTTTTCGATGTTTAAAACATTATCTAGAGAAATGAATATGACCTCATTTATTTATTTTAGGATTGCAATTAATATCTTCAAAATAATTTAATTCATAAAAGCAATTCTTACTTAATAGAATATAATCACTGGTTAAACTTAAAAACTTAGCATGTGATTTAAATGGGTATTGCAAGAAATTCCATTTTACTTAAGTAATACTTCCACTGGAACAATTTTTCCAAATTATAACAAACTATGTTTGTTTTCCTTAAAACATTATCCTTATTATTTTATCACCTTATTACCTGCATAAAAGTGAACATTACTCAATTCCTTAGTGCATAACATTTTGCAATGTTTCCAACTAAAAATATGAGTTAGAACCCTAAGCAACTAATGAATCAACTAAACTCATTGTCATTAACTCTAAACTTTCGAACATAAAATAAAATGTGTCTGTTATCTATTCAATAATTATTTTCCATATGTTGTTGTTTTGTTATTTAATCAAGTAATAAACACTTTTACCTAAACAAGATAACAATTGTTTGCTAAATAAAAGTGAAACACATGTAAGTCTAAAAGAAGTAATAACCACATCACCACAAGTAATGAAACAATTCACCTAAAAATCATAAGATTAAGTTATCATATCAAACATAGCCTACACTTGTAAGCTGGGGTATTTTCCAGGGTATTTCACGATTGCATCTCATTATTATGCATGTATCATGCTGCCAGTGTTTCTGTAGTCCTTACCGGGACTACTTTGCTATCTTTCAGACTTCAGGATGTTCTACGTGACCCTTGACCCCGAAGACATGGAATATTATGGTCATTTAAATCTCAGGCAAGTTCATCACTTGCTCATGTCCCTTGATTTATTTCATAACAGCTATCTTCAAAAACCCTATCGTACTACCACCTATTCCGAAAAGAATGCATGATCCTATTTTTATAATAATATGACTAATTGAATGACTACCCGAGTGGTAGTGTTCTGTTTGGTGGGTGGATGGAACCATGGTAAGATGAATAGGTCAAAGGAAGGTTCCATCTGCATGGGAAAGTATTACCTAGGATTTAACCACAAATGCCGTCAGAACTCGGTGCGCCGTAGATATCGCGTTGACCATGGATCTTCTATGGGGGGAGTAAGTTAGCCGTGATACTTTTCTCGTTCGCATGTCAACGGACTGCCAGAGACGTACGCTGTAGGTCTTGCGGGACTACATGCACATGGGTGGGAGCCCTTACGTCCCACGGGCTCTGGGGTCTATGAGTGTCTGTCAGGGGCGCGTAGATCTCCATCGTGAGGGGTGGAATCAGGCATTCAACCTGCTGGCAGAAATGGGTGGGCATGCGTTGTGCGGAGAAGCACGGTTTGGCTTGGACCAACAACCGGGCCCCACACCTGAGTGGGAGTGGACAGGAATGTACACCTGGTTGTGCAACATGGTCTTGGTCGTCCATGGGTAAAGTAACGCACCTCTGCAGAGTGTAAAAGGATGTGGCATGTTACCCCCTGTTCCGGGAAGGAACTGCGAACGCTACAGGAAAGGCAACTCCATGAAGTTCTAGTCCTGTGATGGTCTGGCGGGCATAGTTTTCAGAAGTAAAAGCAACCACTTGAAGAAAGTTTTCCAAAACCATGCATTAGCTTACGACCCTTTCGAGTCTAAAGCTATAGTTAGTGCATCAACCACCCACTATATATCATGAACTTGCTGAGTAACGCTCGTTACTCATTCTATCCCGTTTGACCCCCTGCTTAGAGTTGAAGCCTATGGAGTCGTCATCGTGAAGCCATCGTTACCTCATGAAGCTAGGTGGAGTCTTGTAATACCTAGCCAGTGAAGCGTCGTCATCAACAACGCTGGTGGAGGAGAAGCTATCAAGGTGTAGGTGGAGTCCATTCTTGGACTTAGCTGTTACAAGCCATAGATTAGGGCTGACATCAGCCGTAGTAGATTTAGTTCTAAGCTAGAGTTCTTCTCCAGCTTGGAGCTTCGAATTGCTTCTTCTGATGTTTCATTTGCAGGAGATCTTCTTGATTCATCAAGGAGATTCTCAAGATTTTGTAATGAAGTTTGTATCCTATAGCTTTGCTTGGACCCGCTGTGTTTCTGTTGTACCACTCTGAGAGATGTAGTATTCACAGATAAGTCCTTCTGTGAGCATTATATCACCGACTTGCGCACTACACATGCAGTGGTGTGTTGGGTCGCCACAGATGGTATCAGAGCGAAGCGACCTTAGGTTTAAAACCTTTTAGGAGATCTGTAGGTTGGTAAATACTATAGGAAGCCATCTTATCTAAACCATATTTCCTATAATTATGATGATCATTCACTTGAGAATGATATGATCATACTTGTATAGAAATTCTTACTCAACCTGAGTAAATCTACTTATCTATTATCTTTATACCTAGGTATGAATAGTTAGAAGTCTATCATCTATCAGTTTTGTTGAGAAAAGAAGTTCTGACATAGTCAGAGATGATTAAGTCAAAGTGATGATTACCCCATTCTATGAATGCATAGGATGGAGTAGAACATGATATAGAGTAAGTACATGAGTCATCAAGAAGGGATATTTGAGAATCATGAAGAGTCATAAAACCATGGTAACTACGGAGTAAATACCATATCCTTAGTTATCAAGTCCAGAGGTGAATCACTATAGTATAGAATAGAACTAGGAGAAGGCATAAGCATTGATGGAAGCTACATAACTACTTCTACGATATGATCAACACCATGAAGGACCAACAGATGTTAGGAGAATCTTATCATAACCAAGATGAAGTACTTTAATTGACATGGTACTTGGCCCTATATGGAACCAAGTTAGACAACAACTACTATAGGATTCTTTTGTCTTGGTTTATTCCATTACAGTAAGGCATGCAATTGGAGTAATTACCTGGGCAAAGAGTGGTTGTGTAGACTAGGATAACAAGGTAATATATATACCTACTTGCAGTGTATAGCATTTAAGAGCCTTGGTACTTGAGATGTTTTACTCAAAGTACTAATATTCTACGGGCTTCTGATGCATGAGTGATAACTGCATTTGGGATTTATTGGATCTTATTTGGATCTTTGATTGACTAGATCTGTGCATGAAGTTGGAACTTGATGTGCATATGCATGTGCAAACATTTAGTTCTATCTTGATTTTACTGGTCTAGAGGATATAGTATTAGAATGAGAGCGGTCTGAAATATCATCTGATTGAAGCAACCACCAAAACTCTGGAAGACTAGAAAGTCAAGAAGGCAGAAGTCAATGAAGCCACTGATGGGAATGGACCACATTCCACATCTTGTTTGGAGTTGGAAATATACTACATCAACACAGGATGAGCTACCACAAGTGAGGTCAAGATGATAACATGAGTAGTATATCCTAGAAAGAATTACATAGAATGCCGATAAGTTAACTTATAGAGTCTTTCCGTAGAAGTCAAAACCTAAAGATGTAGAAGGACCATAGGAAGTAACCAATGGAATAGGTTATAGTCACCTATAGGAAAAAGTTAAAACTCGAGGAAACTCGAAGATATTTTTGCTAATTAGATGAGTCTAAATCAATGTACACTCTGTTGTACAAGCTCCTTTGAGCAGTATTTCTTTTGAGACCACTAGATTAAACCAAATGGAGTCTAACCATAGACAATACTCATTGTACTGGAAGAATCTTATGGGTTATTCATCACCTGGTGAATATACCAAATGTTCTTCAGAAAAGTTTTGAGAGGTAGGAAACCATACCTATTCATCGGAGAACGAAACTTGGTGTCCACTATGTGGTGGAAATACCACGTATTCTTCGTAAGACCATTAGGAAGGCCTAGTAACAAAACAGAGTTGTCATAGCAACAGGCTCACTATTAGATTATTACGCAAGACAGTGGAAGGTGAACAATCAAGACAAGAGGCTACACATGTCAAGGTCAACACAAGGAAACAGGTGTGAAGAATCAACTCTCTACAGAAGTTCTCTCTACCTATCTTTACGTGAGAGAGGATGAACTTCGGGACGAAGTTCTTGTTAAGGGGGAGATACTGTAACATCCCAGTGTTTGGGAAGTTATAAGGATCTAAATATAATATGTGCATTTGCAAAGCATGCATCTAAAAACACGGGAAATTTTGGCGCGAAAGTTTAAACAAACCAAAGTGACCAATGTTTCACTTGACATGATGAAATAGGACTAGATCATCTGGTCAAGAGTACAATTGGAGTGATCTTTATAAGAAGTATCTTAAGAAAACAAATCATCTGGTTACACAAACCATAATTGGTTGTGACCAATACTAACTCTCAACAAGCCTAACCTCAAGTCTATAAGTGACTTGAGAGAAATCAACTAGGTATCTAGAACTCGAAGAGGGGTGAGTATCCCAATCACACAGTTGATGATCTTACTTCTGCAAGTTAGTCATGTATAACTGGATGATCTTATCAGTCCTGAAGGATGAACCTGAACGAGGAAACAAACCTTCTTAAACCAATACTAAACCCTGATCATTGTCTGTGATCTTTCCAAACTCTTGACTACATTCCTGCATGACCAAGGCTACAAGAGAAGCAAACCATGAGGGAGCTAAGATCAGGAGACATAAACTGAGGGGTGTGAAATCCTGGTGTTTGGTGTCATACAAGAATAATTTGAGTACAGGACGTGATCAATCTTGTAAGCAGATTATTTCTGAGGGCATTAAACACTTGAGTTTCATTAGGTTAGATCGATACAGGAAGAAAGGGGAAATTGACATGACCTCTAGACTATATTGGAGTTGAGGGGATCAAATTTGAATTATTTAAACTTAGGGATGTTTGAATTTGAAATTTGTGTTTGAATTTGAATTCAAATTGAATAATCAAGAAAATACAATTACCATATTCAAATGGAAACAATTAAGCAATAACTAATATTAGACATTTCCAATTTCATTGTGATAAGAAAAAGAAAACAATTAACTTTATTAATAATATAACTATAATACAAAGTCTTTACAATAATCCAATGAATAGAAATTACAAGATCTATTACAAGCTGTCAATTGCAAAATGAAATCCTAAACTAATTCTTGTAAGCCTTATAAGTCTCCAATTGATTTTTTGTACCTGCAAAATAAACAAGAAAAACAAAGACAGATAAAAGAGAAGATTAGTGGGGGTTAGTACTCTCAGCTAGGCAGTGAAGTGCACTGCAAATCGCATCATCGAGATTAGAATAAGTCAAGTTAATATCTGTTCAAATCAGAAAAATATCCCAATGTATCTCATTGGCCAAGCATCAAGTAATACAAGTGTCAATCCCAAAATAAAGCCATACCAAGATAATACCAAACCCAACCGAGTACATCAGCTCAGGCAAAATATCTTTTCAGCCAGCACACAAGCACACAGCTTACACCACCATGCACAACTCTGTGCTGTCAAAGCTACAACGGACGAATAAAAGGCCAGCAGCCGTAGAGAGCATGAGACCAAGTCCATTTCTTCTCCTGTCCAACAGCTCGAGCAACCCAGCTCCAGCAACACCATAAGAACCACAAACCGAGCCACCCAAATCCCTACTGGGAATTGATCAACAGGTAATAGATCCAGTAAGACCACAACAAGGCCAAGGCAGGAGCTGGAGGAGCAGGCCTGAAGCACAACCACCACAAGCTCACAAGCAGAACATGGGAAATAGCTCAAGGGGTAGTGGATCAAGAAGCCAAGATCCATCAAGAAACGCCAAGATCCATCACAGCCACAACCTTAACACCCTAAGGTGATTTCTACACACATCCTAGCAAGGTATCCTGCTAAATTATGCACAAAAAAGTCGGCTAGGATTTATTTCCCTCAGTCTAGCATAGTGTTGCTATGCTAATCACATCATAGGTAATTAAAAGGTAGCATAGTATCTGTTCCTATCTACAAGATTGCCTCAGAACAACATCACTCGCTTTGGGACAATTAAAACAAGCATAGATATGTTCGTGTCAGTTTTAAAGCCAAAAAAGGGCCATAGTAGCAGTTCCTAAATTTATACCAACAAGCACAAACCACTCTTGGCAGGAATCAAACCTGGGCACTTCCAAAAAAGGGCATCACAGGGAGATAACTTGCCAGACATGCAAGTGCATGGGCACAAAAATTAGGAGACAGCAAATTAACAGACCATGATTAATTCACAAGTAATTGTTCTTACATGGATCATGGCCTCAGACTTTGCATCACTGGCCCAGGGCATCATCAAGGATAGAAGCAACTGTTCTTATCAGATAAGTTGCCTTGGGGTTCTAAGACCAATAGTCCCAGGATCTTAGAAGTATAAATGACTACCAGGAGCACAAATCAAGGACCAAGAAAATTCTTCTAAGCTCAAGCCTTTAGTAAATAGTTGCTGGGCACTAGTCCATTGGAGCAGTACCTCAACACAACTAGTATGCATATATTTGCATCATGCTCCAGTAAGTACAGAGAGAGGGGAAAACATAAAATATGTTTCAGTTAAACAGAAAGTAATTCCATGGGGGCAGTGGCATATTCTCTGAACCTAGGATTCAGAGTAACACCTACCAAAAAGAATTACACCCATAGAAGTTACAGGAGCAACACATATTGTTGTGCTCTGTCCAACAGATAGTGATCCACAGGGGCTAACCACAGGGAGTAAACCTAGGGGACTTTTCCACAGCAAAGGCACAGGGAGTACATCCCAGATCAGCTTCCATCACAAGCACAAGGGAATAGATCAACATAATCTTCACAACAAATTGCATCAGATAGATAATCCCTAAGTGCAAACTAATCCATCACAGAACCCACCAAATCCTTCGCAGCCTCTGTACAAAGGGTTCAGTTATCCATGGGAAAATTTTCCCAAAGCCAATCCAATCATTCAAAACCTCACAGAGAGATTCACAGGGGGCATGGCATGAGAAGGCTCGATGGCCTGGCTCCGGAGCAAAGAGAGAGGGGAGGCAGAGAACCGAGAGGATGAGAGGAAGAGAGAGGAGCACTTACAGGTGGTCACCTTCGTGGTGACCACGGCCAGTTGGTGGAGCGATGCACAGCGGCGGGCCGCGGTTGCCTCCAGGAGGCCGTCCCGACGGCGACGCCTCCGCAACCCTAGCCACCCAAGTAGCAGCAGCAGCACCTCAGCCCCAGCAGCATCTAGGAATCACCTCGACGAGCCAAGGTCACCGGAGGGGTGGTGGAGCACCCGGGTACCCAAACCCTAGGGTTAGGGTAGGGGTTGTCCACGGGGAACACAGAGGGAGAAATCCAGATCGAAGAGGAGGGGGTAGTAGAGGGTGAAGAGGAGCGTTGATGGAGCTAGGTAATGGCGGCAGGGTTGGCCGGAGAGGGACAGGGGAGATCACCGGGGGGGAGAGGCGATGGAATCGCCTCTGTGTCGCCTGCGAGGGGGGAAGAAGAGACAGAGGCGAGGGAGCGGATGCGTGTGGGGGGTGGCCGCCTGCTCGGGTTCACCCGAGTGGGTTTGACCCAACCCACTTGTGGGTTGGCCCACCAGTCAGCCTAAGGGCTGGAGGGTCTTTTGACCATTTTCATCAAAGAAAAATAAGAGAAATATTAATAAAGAAATAATAAAAAAAATAGAGAAATTAGAATTAAATAAAATCTTAAATAAATTCACCAATATAAATACTCTAATACTCTAACAAATTAAATTAAATTATATAATGCATGTTTTACCTTAAACTTATGAATTTAAAATAAATTATGATAAAATAAATAAAACTACTAAATAATTAAGAATAATATTATCCTCAAATCTTTGTTATAAATACCAACTTATAAAACTTTAATGCCTTATTCTTTTATAAATTGCTAATTCTCTATTCCCTGATTTATCAAAGACAAATAAGAAAATTAACATAAAACAAATTAATAAAGGAATGGTAAATAATTTATACTTTAAGTCCTTAAATACAAAACTATCCAAATCATTTTAGTACTTAGTACTCAAATCTTAAGATTTAAAGTGTCCTTATTCTAACACTTAAGCACATCATTTAATTATTCTTTTCGATGTTTAAAACATTATCTAGAGAAATGAATATGACCTCATTTATTTATTTTAGGATTGCAATTAATATCTTCAAAAGAATTTAATTCATAAAAGCAATTCTTACTTAATAGAATATAATCACTGGTTAAACTTAAAACCTTAGCATGTGATTTAAATGGGTATTGCAAGAAATTCCATTTTACTTAAGTAATACTTCCACTGGAACAATTTTTCCAAATTATAACAAACTATGTTTGTTTTACTTAAAACATTATCCTTATTATTTTATCACCTTATTACCTGCATAAAAGTGAACATTACTCAATTCCTTAGTGCATAACGTTTTGCAATGTTTCCAACTAAAAATATGAGTTAGAACCCTAAGCAACTAATGAATCAACTAAACTCATTGTCATTAACTCTAAAATTTCGAACATAAAATAAAATGTGTCTGTTATCTATTCAATAATTATTTTCCATATGTTGTTGTTTTGTTATTTAATCAAGTAATAAACACGTTTACCTAAACAAGATAACAATTGTTTGCTAAATAAAAGTGAAACACATGTAAGTCTAAAAGAAGTAATAACCACATCACCACAAGTAATGAAACAATTCACCTAAAAATCATAAGATTAGGTTATCATATCAAACATAGCCTACACTTGTAAGCTGGGGTATTTTCCAGGGTATTTCTCGATTGCATCTCATTATTATGCATGTATCATGCTGCCAGTGTTTCTGTAGTCCTTACCGGGACTACTTTGCTATCTTTCAGACTTCAGGATGTTCTACGTGACCCTTGACCCCAAAGACATGGAATATTATGGTCATTTAAATCTCAGGCAAGTTCATCACTTGCTCATGTCCCTTGAATTATTTCATAACAGCTATCTTCAAAAACCCTATCGTATTACCACCTATTCCGAAAAGAATGCATGATCCTATTTTTATAATAATATGACTAATTGAATGACTACCCGAGTGGTAGTGTTCTGTTTGGTGGGTGGATGGAACCATGGTAAGATGAATAGGTCAAAGGAAGGTTCCATCTGCATGGGAAAGTATTACCTAGGATTTAACCACAAATGCCGTCAGAACTCGGTGCGCCGTAGATATCGCGTTGACCATGGATCTTCTATGGGGGGAGTAAGTCAGCCATGATACTTTTCTCGTTCGCATGTCAACGGACTGCCAGAGACGTACGCTGTAGGTCTTGCGGGACTACATGCACATGGGTGGGAGCCCTTACGTCCCACGGGCTCTGGGGTCTATGAGTGTCTGCCAGGGGCGCGTAGATCTCCATCGTGAGGGGTGGAATCAGGCGTTCAACCTGCTGGCAGAAATGGGTGGGCATGCGTTGTGCGGAGAAGCACGGTTTGGCTTGGACCAACAACCGGGCCCCACACCTGAGTGGGAGTGGACAGGAATGTACACCTGGTTGTGCAACATGGTCTTGGTCGTCCATGGGTAAAGTAATGCACCTATGCAGAGTGTAAAAGGATGTGGCATGTTACCCCCTGTTCCGGGAAGGAACTGCGAACGCTACAGGAAAGGCAACTCCATGAAGTTCTAGTCCTGTGATGGTCTGGCGGGCATAGTTTTCAGAAGTAAAAGCAACCACTTGAAGAAAGATTTCCAAAACCTTGCATTAGCTTACGACCCTTTCGAGTCTAAAGCTATAGTTAGTGCATCAACCACCCACTATATATCATGAACTTGCTGAGTAACGCTCGTTACTCATTCTATCCCGTTTGACCCCCTGCTTAGAGTTGAAGCCTATGGAGTCGTCATCGTGAAGCCATCGTTACCTCATGAAGCTAGGTGGAGTCTTGTAATACCTAGCCAGTGAAGCGTCGTCATCAACAACGCTGGTGGAGGAGAAGCTATCAAGGTGTAGGTGGAGTCCATTCTTGGACTTAGCTGTTACAAGCCATAGATTAGGGCTGACATCAGCCGTAGTAGATTTAGTTCTAAGCTAGAGTTCTTCTCCAGCTTGGAGCTTCGAATTGCTTCTTCTGATGTTTCATTTGCAGGAGATCTTCTTGATTCATCAAGGAGATTCTCAAGATTTTGTAATGAAGTTTGTATCCTATAGCTTTGCTTGGACCCGCTGTGTTTCTGTTGTACCACTCTGAGAGATGTAGTATTCACAGATAAGTCCTTCTGTGAGCATTATATCACCGACTTGCGCACTACACATGCAGTGGTGTGTTGGGTCGCCACAGCTTGTGAGACCTCTTCCAAAAGATGACTAGAATTCCGTTCATAGGCCAAAGTAGAATGGACGACTTATTTAGTGGAGATTATACATATTGATGTATATAGTCCATTATGTGTAGTCATGTATGGTGGATTAATTTTTCCTTCATAAAATTATGTCGATGATTTAAGTAGATATGTGAGTATATCTATTTAAAGGGAACAGAGATTGACATTTTGAATTGGTTCAAAAGGTTGTTAGTATGAAGTTAAAATCAATGTAACAAGATAATCAAGTATTTATGATTGGATCATAAAGGATAAAGTTTGAGTTACAAGTTTAGCAAAACATTTGAGAAGTTGCAGAATTGTTCTACAACTTATACTTCTCGAATACCCCACATTAGATTGGAGTATTCAGAAGACAAAATCAAACCCTGTTTGACATGGTAAGATTAATAAAATTGCCATTATAATTTTGTAGTTTATACATTAAGGACAACCGCTTTTACACTCAAAAGAGCACCATCATGATCCGTTGAAATTGACAACATATAAGATATGGTTTGGGTAGTGACCCGAATTGTCATTTTTCTTAAGTTTTGGTATGCATAGCATGTGCAAAATATTTACAACCAAAATAGGATAAATATATGTTTATAAGGTTATCCCAAATAAAACATTGGGTATTTCTCCTATCACCGAACCGAAAGACAAATGTTGTTTGTCAAAAAGGGTTGATTTCTCGAGGAAGTAGTTCTTGCGAAACAAGTGAGTAGGAGCATAGTACAAACTCAACGAGATTAGAGAATCTTCGTTATCATGTCAAGAGTAGCGCAGAACTGGAAGTTGTTCCGGGGTTTACTATTTTGACTAAGTAGAAGACACTACAAATGTTGTAGATACTTCAAATGAGTTTACGAACTGTACCAGTAAAGTCCAAAAACTCTGTACTTAGAACAACTTGTGGTTTAAGTGTAAAGTGTTGTTTTGACAAAAAAAGGACCTGAACCTTATAAAGGAAGCAAATAATGGGCCCTGACGTCGTAAAATTGACTATGAGTCATTATATCCGCCATAGTATCCTTGTATGAATATCAAGTATGTGACTTGGTAGTCCTTTTGATAGGCTTGATGCCTAACGATAGCAAAAGGGTCTATATAGTGACAAAGACATGGATTTTACATCCTTTGAAAGTTGTACTTATCGAAAAGTTGTTTTCGACGAAGTTCAAAGAGTTGACTACTACAAGATTTCAATCTTCCGTAGTGATGATTTAGTCTTTGCGGATAGTTATAGCAAAAGGTTACATATTATGATATGGCAGTTGAATAACAAAACCAACTCTCCTCTCGAGGAAGTTTGATCGAGGATGTGTACTTGACACAGTCTGAGAGTTTTGTAAAATTCAAAAGGTTGCTAGAAAGGTATGCACACTTCAATGGTTGAAGTGAGCATAGCGAAGTTGAAATCTTTAGCTTAATGAAGTTATCAAAAGAGTTTGATTCCATCATGAATGATAAAGATGCTTGTAGAGTTACAAGAAATTAAGTGGGAGCGCTATGACATATTTCCAATACTTTATGTTGATGACATATGGTTGATTGGAAAATATGTATTTTAAATTAACACGGTTAATATTTTTGATTTCATATTGATGAAAGTCTTAGAAGATATTGGGCATCGATATCTATAAAAGATGGATTGACGCACCTGATATGATTGAAGCCAAATTACATAGATGAAATATTGAAGTAAGTCAATATGAAAATGACAAGAAGGAGTTCTTGTCACATGGAAAATAATAGAGCAAGATTCATGTGTTTTGACACATGATGAGCATCATTGAAATTGAGATTTCTAAGTCATGTTTCCATGCTATGTACACAACCAGATGAGTCCTATGCTATAAAATGTTATAGTAGGATAATTCATATGATGATTAGACAACAGTGGGAGACATCCTTGTGTCATTTTAGAAATGCTAAGGATATGTTTTCCTATATAGTAATGACAAAATATTAGTTGTAATATGTTACACTAATAGTCTTGTCATTTATTCAAGTAATTTTATCTCAATTAAAATATGTGATGAAGGGTAGCACAATAGGATGGAAGAAAGTTCCATGCTAGATTTGAAAGAGTTTCAAAATTAAAATATTGTGACAGATACTACAACAAAGGCTAAAGTATATCGTTGTGTTAACAACTGATTATAAGCGTAGTTTGTGTCAAGGAGTTCTTTATTGAACTTGGTGAATTTCCAAGAATGCTGAAACTATGAAGCTACATTTTCAGAATGTTAGTAACATCAGTTTAAGCTGAGGAATTAAGGTATCACCGGAACTTGGTGAGTTTCCAAGAATGCTAACACTATGAAGCTACATTTTCACAATGTTAGTGACATCAGTTTAAGCTGAGGAATTAAGTTTTCACCAATTGACCATATATATACAAAGCCATCTCATTAGAGAATGAGTGATGCGTGTAGACGCAAAGAACATGCAAATACAATAGGACTTGAACAGTTCAGATCTTTTTGATGATGTTTACCGCATGCGAAGCATGGTAATAACACTGATACGCCATATGTGTTAAAGTGCTTACAGACTAGATTATTGACTCTAGTGCAAGTGGGAGACTGAAGGGAATATGCCCGAGAGTCAATAAAAAAATGGTTATTATCTTATTTCTTGTTTATGATGAATGTTTATTTCTCATGCTAGAATTGTATTAACCGGAAACGTTGATACATGTGTGCTTAATAAACAAACAATGGTTCCTAGTAAAGCCTCTCTTTTAACTAGCTCGTTGATTAATAGATTATCAAGGTTTCCTGATCATGAACATTGGATGTTATTAATAACGGGGTCATGTCATTAGAAGAATGATGTGATGAACATATACCCAAAGAGAATATAGCAATGCGATCAAGTCATTTAGTTTACATTGTTATATCAAACAGACGAAGTAACTTATTCCTTAGACCATGAGATCATGTCAATCGCTGATACCGGAAGGGTGCTTTGATGGCATCAAACGTCACACCGTAACAGGGTGACTATAAAGGTTTCGTTAAGTATTCGGAAAGTATTAGTTGAGGATCATGGATCAAGAGTGGGATTTGTCCATCCAAATGACGGAGAGATATACTCTGGGCCCTCTCGGTGATATCACATCGAAACCGCTTGCAAGCACGTGATACGATCACACGGATGTTATATCACGGGAACGAGAAAAGAGTAATTGTCGGTAACGAGATTGAACAAGGTATGGTTGACACTAATGATCGAATCTCGGACAAGTAAAATATCGCGAGACAAAGGGAATAGTTCACGGCGTTGTTGGTTCACACGATCACGAGAGTCATCGTTGAATATATAGGAGTCATCACGGATCTCCAGATCCCGCTGTTGATTATTGATCGGAGAGGAGTCTCGATCATGTCTATCTTATTCGCGAACCGTAGGGTGACACACCTAAGGTTTGATGACGCGTTTGAGAAGATACGGAATATCGAATAATATTTTGGGCAGCACCGAAATTGTTTCGGGGAAAATTGAAATAGTTCAAGGGGTTTTTTCGTCGAATGGTTGTTAATAGAATTAAAAAATGATTCGAGGTGCTATATGCAAAAGTTGTTAATAGAATTAACAAATGCTGAAATAAAGAAATAAAAAGGTTTTATTTATTTATTAAAAGAAAACCTTTGGATTTTCCAAGTGGGAAATAATGGGAGCATGAGTGGGTGTGAGTGGAGCTTCCACTCACATGAAGAGGGAATAGGTGGGGGCACCACCATGGCTGGCAGCACCCCACCTTTGGGCTGCCTCCCTCTCCCTATAAAAGGAGGGTGAGGGCTCCTCCTCATTCACACACTTGCCCACTTCATTTTCCCTCCACCCGCTGCTCCATTCCATGGTCTCCGGCTTGGCGAAGCCCTGACCGTGGGATTTTTCACCACCACCACCACGTCGTCGTGCTGCTGGAGTTCCGAGGGATCCTCTACTTCCGCGCCCCGCTGGAACGAGGGAACGGAGGTCGTCATCAACCGTACGTGTGACCGATCACGGATGCACCGCCGGATTGCGGTGCCCATCTTCTCGCTATCGGGATCGGTGTGAGTACGACTACGCCAACAACGAGATTTGATCTCGTACCACTTTGAGTCTTCGAGGGTATGTGTTATCCTTAACCCTCTCGTTGCCCGTTGCACTTCGTCTCCTAGATTAGATCTTGGCCTTTTGGGTGTCTCTCGCGTAGGAAAATTTTTGTTTTCTATGCAACGACCCCTTCAGCTGCACGGCACTGTCTTAATGAGCTTCGTTACCACTATCCAGACCACGAGCATAGCTCTTTCCGTTACTGCCCTGGTTCAGAGGCTACTCTTGAGGGGTGTTACACTCACACCTTCGCTGATTCCTCCTAGGAGGAAGATCTTAGACTTAGGTGCACCGCTGATCTTCTTGTTGCTTATGCTCGTCGCGAGCGTGAGCTTAGTGCACTAGTCAACACCCTTGCAGCTAGTCTCAGGAGTGTGACAGACAGAGTGAGGCCATTCGTTGAGAGTGGTTTTGTTCAGGCCTCTGAGATAGAGCTTCCAGCTGTACTTGTGCCGTCCTCGGTTGCGTCTCCAGATGTTGGAGGTGATGTTCCCCCTCGTGGATGCCTCAGGAGGCCTAGGATGGTGCGTGGTGTACCACAGTCTCCCCACGGACCGCAGGACGAGTCTGTTCGTCGCTACTATGGTGCTCCGGTTCCACTTCCTTTCGACTTCAGAGGATACTGAGACCGTTGTCGGTTCCAGATAGAGTAATGTTTGCTTGCATGTACTCGAAACCCAAAGTTGTAGAAAAAAAATGTATAGGAGCAGAACTTCGGTGATGTGTATCTACCGTACTTTCTTTCAGTGTTGTATGTACTTAAGCTTGTGAGCTTGTATCGCCACTATGTATGGTGTGTACTTCGACTGGTTTCAATAAATGTTGTAAGATGTTGTCTCCATGTTGATGAAATGATACACTTCATGTTCATTCATTCTGTTCTACTACATTTCGGCATGTATCTTGATTTCCGTTGAAACTATTACATGTCGATCCATTGTATCCTTTTTTCCATGGATGTGTTATTCATGAATCTTCTTCCTTTTACTCAGGATGTCGAGTGGTACTCGTGGCCGTAACAACCCTCCCCCTGAGCCAACACCTCCGCCGCCACCCACAATGGCGCAGGTGCTGCAGAGCATCGAGACTAACCGTCTGAGGAACGAACAACTTCTGGAGCGTGTGGCCCAGAACACTGAACGTCGTGCTGCCGGCGTTACACTCGTGGATTTCCTCAAGGCTCAGCCACCTTACTTTGCTGACTCCACTGAGCCTCTCGATGCCGATGACTGGCTCCGCACAATAGAGCGCAAGTTCATTGCTCTCCGTGTTCAGGAACGTGACCGTGTGAACTTCGCCACCTACATGCTTGAAGGTGCTGCTGGTGCTTGGTGGGAAGGCTTTCTGGCGTTGCAGGCGCCAGATCATGAGGTCACCTGGGCAGAGTTCTGCACTGCTTTCCGCGAGGCTTATATCCCGAAGGCATTTATGGATGGTAAAAGAAAGGAGTTCCTTGATCTCACTCAGGGCAGTATGGGTATTGAGGCCTATGGTCGTGTGTTCACTCGTCTGGCTCGCTGTGCTCCTCGTGATGTCACTAATGATGAGGACAGGCAGGATCTGTTCCATAAGGGCCTGAACCCAACTGTTCGTTATGAGCTTCTGCCCTTCAAGTTCCGGAGCTTCCAGTAACTTTACAACCAGGCCATCATTCTTGAACGTGGCAAAAAGGAAATGGATGCTGCTATGAAAAAGAGTGCTGGAGATTCCCGTGCATCACCCTCTGGTCAGAAGAGGAAGCGCCGTGTGTTCATTCCATACAGCGCTGTTCCCAGGGCTCCGTTTCAGCCAAGGCCATCTGGATATGTTCCTCGTCCACCTGCCCCACCTGCTACATCAACCTATGGTGGTGGACAAGGTTCTCGTCCTCCAGTTGCCGCTCCTCCCCGCAATGTGTGCTACCGTTGTGGCCAGCCAGGTCACTTCTCAAGGGAGTGCCCTCAGAATCATGCTGGACGTGCACCTCCTCCTCCTAAGAAAATGGCAAAGCCTGCTGGTGCTGGACGTGGTCGTCTGAACTATGTGACTGCCGAGGATGCTCAGGACGATCCAAGCGTCTTACTGGGTACGATTCATGTCAACTCAATTTCGGCTTTAGCCTTATTTGATTCTGGAGCATCGCATACATTCATGTCAGAAGGGTTTGCTAAAATGCATGGGATACCTTTTGAAAAGTTGTCAAAACCATTGATGGTAAACTCCCCTGGTTGCAACTGGCAAACCACCATGGTTACACCAGAGCTCATGGTTGAGGTGGGATCCTTACAATTCCCTGCAACCTTCATTGCCCTAAAATCCACTGACCTTGATGTCATACTGGGCATGGATTGGCTTGCTAAATATGGAGCTGTTTTGGATTGTGCAACAAAATGCCTCACCTTGAAACATCCTTCCGGTGCCATCATCGACTATTGGTCTGAGTTCACCATTCCTCCTTCAGCACGCACACGACTTTCTCTTGAACTGCAGTTGTACTTCATGCAAGGTGATTACCCTCCTGAAATTCATGAGTTACCTGTAGTCAGTGATTTCCCTGATGTGTTTCCTGAAGAGTTACCTGGCATGCCACCTGATCGAAGTGTCGAATTTGTCATTGAGTTAGTCCCTGGTACCGCTCCTATGGCTAAAAGACCTTACCGTATGGCCCCAGAGGAGTTGGTTGAATTGAAACGCCAAATTGAAAAATTAGAAGAAAAGGGTTTCATCCAACCTAGCACATCTTCTTGGGGTTGTCCCACTATCTTTGTCAAGAAGCGGGATACCAATGTTCCACGTCTGGTTGTTGATTATCGGCCGCTGAATGCAGTGACCACAAAAAACAAGTACCCTCTTCCAAGAATCAATGACCTCTTTGATCAGTTAGCTGGTGCAACTGTCTTTTCCAAGATGGACCTGCGATCAGAATACCATCAAATAAAGATCAGGAAGGAGGACATTCCCAAAACGGCGTTTACTACTCGTTATGGTCTTTACGAGTACACCGTCATGTCTTTTGGTCTTACTAACGCTCCAGCTACCTTCATGAGGCTTATGAACTCGGTATTCATGGAGTATCTTGATAAGTTCGTCGTGGTCTACATCGACGACATCCTGGTCTATTCCAAAACCGAAGATGATCATTCTGAACACCTGCGTTTGGTGTTATCCAAACTCCGTGAGCACAAGCTATATGCTAAGTTCTCCAAGTGTGAGTTCTGGTTAAAAGAACTCGTCTATCTCGGACACATAGTGTCTGCTGAAGGTGTTGCCGTTATTCCAGACAAGATGCAAACCATTCTGGACTGGGAAACACCTAAGTCAGTCAAGGATGTTCGGAGTTTTCTCGGACTGGCAGGTTATTACCGTCGTTTCATCGAGAACTTCTCCAAAATTGCCAAACCTATGACTGAACTTCTTAAGAAAGGCAAAAAGTTCGAGTGGTCAGAAAAAGCAGAGGAAAGTTTCCAAACTCTGAAAACCAAACTGACTACCGCTCCTGTGCTTGTTCTTCCTGATACGAGCAAAGATTTTGTCATCTTCTGTGATGCCTCTCAACAAGGACTCGGTTGTGTGTTAATGCAAGAAGGTCATGTGGTGGCCTATGGTTCTCGTCAACTGAAACCACATGAGCACAACTATCCAACCCATGATCTTGAGCTAGCAGCCGTGGTCCATGCTCTCAAGCAATGGCGTCATTATCTTCTTGGCAACCGATGTGAGTTATACTCAGATCATCAGAGTCTGAAATATCTGTTCACCCAACCGGATCTGAATCTCAGACAGAGAAGATGGTTGGAGGTAATCAAGGACTTTGACTTGGGTCTGAACTATCAACCCGGCAAAGCGAATGTCGTCACTGACGCGCTAAGTCGGAAGTCTTATTGTAACAACTTGATGATACAGCAAGCCCAGCCTTCTCTTCATGAGGAGTTCTCCAAGCTGAATCTTGAAGTTTTTCCTTCTGGATATCTGGCCAATCTAGAAATAAAACCTTCTCTCGAAGATCAAATAAAAGATGTTCAGAAGAACAACTTAGGAATTGCTAAGATTAAGAAGAACATCGCTAGCGGAGCTGCTAAGTGTTTCTCTGTCGATGATCAAGGCATTATCTATTTCAAAAACTGTCTGGTTGTACCCAAGAACCGAAATCTGAGAAATCTAATACTCCAAGAGGCTCATGACACACCTCTTTCTATTCATCCTGGTAGCACCAAAATGTATCAGGATCTTCGTCCGAAATTCTGGTGGACCCGGATGAAGCGAGAAATCGCTCAGTATGTTGCTGAATGCGACGTCTGTCGTCGTGTGAAGGCAGAACATCAAAGACCAGCCGGTGTTCTTCAACCCCTACCTATTCCTGAATGGAAGTGGGATGAAGTGGGTATGGATTTCGTCACCGGTCTTCCCAAGACAAAGAAAGGCCATAATGCTATCTGGGTGGTGGTTGACCGCCTATCCAAAGTTGCTCACTTCCTTCCTATCCGAGAAGATATCACCGCTATCCAGCTGGCGGATCTGTATGTATCCAGAATAGTCAGCATTCATGGTGTTCCAAAGAAGATCATCTCTGATCGTGGAAGTCTGTTCACCTCCAAATTCTGGGCAAGTTTCCAGCAAGCCATGGGAACCCGTCTATCTTTCAGCACTGCTTTCCATCCACAAACCGGTGGCCAAACTGAGAGAGTTAACCAGATTCTTGAGGACATGCTCCGAGCTTGTGTTATATCGTTCGGTAAGGATTGGGAGAAGTTTCTTCCATTTTCCGAGTTCACTTATAACAACAGTTATCAATCTAGCTTGGGCAAGGCTCCTTTTGAAGTTCTATACGGTCGCAAATGCCGAACTCCGCTGAATTGGTCTGAAACCGGTGAAAGATCGTTCTTTAGTCCGGATGTAATCAAGGAAGCGGAAGAAATCGTTCGCGTCATTCGTGAATGACTGAAAACAGCGTCATTCGTGAACGACTAAAAAGCTATTATGATCGTCATCACCAAGATGTTCATTATGAAATTGGCGAGAAAGCTTATCTTCGAGTCACACCTCTGAAAGGTGGAAAACGGTTCGGGATCAAAGGCAAACTGGCTCCTCGTTATATCGGTCCTTTCCCTATCATTGGAAAACGAGGTCAAGTTTCATATCAACTGCAGTTGCCTCCAGGATTTCCGGATGTCCATGATGTATTCCATGTCTCGCAACTCAAACGTTGTTTCAAGGATCCTGTTCGTGGTGTGGACCACGAAACCATCAAACTCAAGGATGATCTCTCTTACAAAGAGGTTCTTGTCTGTATCCTCGATGAGGCCGAACGAAGAACTCGTAGCCAAACTATCAAGTTCCTCAAAGTTCAATGGTCGCATCATTCCGAGAACGAAGCAACCTAGGAACGAGAAGATCGTTTGCGATCTAAGTACCCCGACTTCTTTTCTAAAACCTAGGAATCTCGGGACGAGATTCTTGTAAGGGGGGTAGACTTGTAACATCCCTACTTTTGTGTAATAAAGAGAGGTGTTGAGTACATGGCATGCATGCATGAAAATGGACCAAAATTTTGCTTTTAAAATTTAATCAGAGTTCTACCAGAAAGTCACTTAATCTGGCTTCACACAAAGTTGTTCTACAAAGTTTTTCAAAATGAACCAACCTTTGTGCTAAAAAGGTGGCAAATTTGAAGAGCTTTCCAACGAGTATTTTTGTGCAATTTTGCTTCACAAAAAGGCCCTCAAAATCTTGTTTTGGTTCCTGTTTCAAATCCTAAGGACCTCTTTGTAATTTCTCCCAGTTTTCCAGGGGGTTATCAGAGAAAGTGTTTTATCGTCTTCCTCCTGTCCGGTGACAGGAGGGCAACCGCCGCCGCCTCCACCTCCTGCTTCCCCTCCTTGTCGACGTGGAGGCCCGAGAACCCTCAAAGAGACGTATGCATCGTGCCCTGCTCGCAGAGACCCCCTCGCAGTCCCCCTCTCCCTATGTCCTTCTCTCTCCCTCACCGGAACCGAGCCCGCCGCCGATTCGTTGCCGCCGCCGATTCGTCCACTCCCGAGCCTCTTCGACGAGTCCCTCCGCACCGCCGTCGTCCCCTCTCCACCCTCGAGCACGCGCGACCGCCGGGATGGCCTAGGGGCCGCCAATCGAGCCGTCTTCCTCCCCCCCGGCCGCCGGCCACTTCTTCACCGCGCCGCCGCTCCGGAGCTCCCCCGGCCCCTTCGTCCCCTCCGATAAGCTCCCGGTGAGCTCCCGCTCTTCCCTACCCCCTCTGTTAAGCCTCTCCGGCCCGGAATCATAGAGATTGCCGGAACCCAAACCTCCCCGCCGCCGCTCGCCGTCAAAACCTCGCCGCCGGTGACCTTTCCGGGGCGGCACCACCACATCTAGGTGCGCCCCGTCGAGCTGAATCGAACGAGCACCTGCACGCTTCCGGGGAGGCCCCCGTTCGCCGTCGGCGAGTCCTCCCGCCTCCGGCCGGCCAACCGTGAGGTCACGGTGACGTCAGGCTGACGTCACCTGCCCACGTGGACGCGCTAAGTGGCGTTTTCTGTCCTTTTTAAACTGACAGTAGGCCCCACTTTTATATAGAAAACAGAAACTAAATGATATTTGGAAATTCAATAACTTTCATTTTATAACTCCTAAAATTGTGAAAAAATATGCAATGTGTTCAGGAAAATGTGAACTATTTTTCTATACCACTTTCATACATTTTCAACCAAGTTTAAAATGAGGTCACTTTTCTAGTTTACATTTAATTCATTTAAATATTGAAAATAAAGTTTTTATTCAATAAAATTAGAAAATTAAGTGTAATATACCATTTTGATCAGTGAAACAAATGCAATCCAACTATGAGGTTCACAAGGTCATTTGAGCATTTTAGCTTGGTCACATCTCTAGATTAGGGTTTTCTCCCCCTCCGGTGTTCGTCGTTCACGGCGTAAAACCCTAGCTTCCTGTTCTATCCTTTAAGCTTCAGTTCAATTGCATTGTTTTACTCATGCATACATATTGTGCATTGCACGGTCATCAAGTATTGATTGTTTTCCTCCTTTCCGGTGTTGCTCGCTATCGGTAGACCGAGATCCGGAGGTCGACCCGGCTTTCTACGACAACCCAAGCTCTACCTTCGACGAGCAAGGCAAGCACAACCTCATTGCTCCACCCATGTTTTGAGTCTTTCAACCTCTTACTCATGCATACGATTCAACTTGGTTTTGAGTCTGTTAGAGTTAACCTATCCACTGCATGACCCCTCCCCCTCACATGTCACCTTCATACCTGTTTACCCTCCTAGTATGACTAGGGTTGTTTGAGTAACGTAGAGCCTTGTGTGTTCAATGCTTAGACATGCTTAGTCTTATGATCTGCTTCATCCGGTTGATGAAATGCCGATAATGCGTGAACCTAGTACGAAAGGTGTTTATGCTTTGATATGGTTGATTAACATGTTTAACATGGCATGGATGTTGAGGCCACTGCGGGTTGTGGTATTTGTCTCGTTCATGCCCCTAGGTGCGAGTTCTCGCCTTCGAAGCCAAGACTGAACGTACAGCCACACGCGGGGCCTAACAGACCGCGCTCGGCTAACTAACTTGTCTAGTCACTTCCATGGGTCACATAGATTGAAGTTTCCATTTGCGGGTGTGTCATAAAACGTTTTGGAGAAAACTAGGGCGTGACCGGGACCAGTGATGGACGTACACGGATCTTGTCCCGACTCACAAAACATGTGCCGTCAGGACGTGGCCAACTCCCTGTTGACGGGGTGGCCCTGTTTGGGTTGACTCATGGATAGGGCTGAGCAAGGTAAAGGCCATGGTCGACCACACTCTGCCGCGCTCTTAGAGAGGAGCGTTACCGCGTGGCGTTAAGAGTCGGTTGACACGTGTGGGTAAAGTGTACCCCCTGCAGGGATAAATCTTTCGGAAAGCCGTGTCCACGGTTATGGACGAATTGGCAAAGGATTCTGTGATCATAGACAACTCTAACGGAATGACTAAAACTTGCTGGCAATGAATGAAGGATGCCTCCTCGACTACGTCGAGAGGGGTGATTCTTGTAGCATAAGGTAGTCGGGGAATGAGAAAGTACTTGGTGGACTAAAGAACATGATGATCTCAGTAATTGAGTAGATTCCTCCTCTGTTTTAGAAATGCTCTATTACACGTGCTTTTCTTCCTCAACTTCGGAAAACAAAGTTGGATTTATGCAAAAAACCTTAAAAAGCCAAGTCTTGCTGAGTACCTTTTGTACTCAACCTTGCCTCGTTGTTGTTTTGTTTCAGACATCGGCGATGCAGCTGAAGAAGGGTTCTACCTCGACGTCGATGAGTAGTTAGGGGTTCCCAGGCAGCAGCCTGGTATCTGTAGTATGGGTTTGGCTACGTTGCTTATGTTTCGGACTCTTAGTCCTTTTGCTCTTGTTGTATAGCAACATCTTTGCTTTCGCTACTTGTTGTAATGTTGGGTTGCTCGACCTATGTTGGTCCTGTAACCTCTGCGTGTAAGCTACTCTAGTATGCCTTGTTTAATACAACCTTCATGTCTAGAGTACTGCTTTGATCGATTGTTGGTCTCGATCCCGTTGTTATATAGTTTTGGCTATGCCTGCATAGTTGTCGCAGTCGAGGGGTTGTGGAGCCGATGATCCATGTCCGAGCCCGCCTGCCGGAGATATCCGGCCTGGGGCGAGGTAACCCCAGTAACCCTCGATTGTTGTTGCACTTTCTGGACACATAGCAGCTCTATATAACTTTGGTCCCGTTCCTTCAGTTTCATCCGACTCGTGGACGCTTGGGTATACATATCTGGTTATGACTAGCATGGACACAAGGAGTAGTAGACCGGGGATCCGGACTACGTGCCGATGAATCCGGTCTGCCTGCCGTTGTTTGTTGCGGCCGGGGATGGTAACCCTGAAGCCCTTGTGGGTCCACTGCTAGGAGCACATGACAGTTTGTCTATCTCTGGGTCCGGGGTCCGACACTGCAGGTCGCAGTCGACAAATTCACCAAATGGATAGAGGCCATGCCAGTCACGTCGCAACACGCCGAGTGTGCTTTGAGATTACTCGATTCCATCGCGTGCAGGTTCGGTGTCGAGACATCGTAGTAGGGTTCATAGACGGGGGTGCCATGAGGCCTACGGGTAAAGACGCGAGGGGGACGTGGTGGTATGACAACCAGGGACACCAAAGTTTATCCAGGTTCGGTACGTCGCAACTAGGCGGCGTTCCTACTCCTACAATCTCACTACATCAGGGCTGAAGCCTGAAGTATACAAAGTATAATGTGAGTTTGGGTTGCTAACTCGACGAGGATCAACTTCTCGGCGAGTTGGCTTCTAGCTTATTTTCTCTTATCTTTCTTCTCTCCCGTACGGCTTTATATAGATAGCCGGGTTAGGGCTTACAGAAAGAAAACCTAAAAGACTACGGTAAGTTCTAACTTGGAAGGCAAGAATCCGCCTTCTACTCCAAGCTGCACCACGTGGGCTGTGGTCCGGGTTCTTCTAGAATCCGGCTTCCGTGCGTCAGCTTATTGGGCCGCCTAATGGACTATGCTCCATTACCAATCTGGCCACCCTGGTAATCCGGCCCTTTAGGACAATGCCGGATATACCCCTAATCGGTATATATCCGACAGTAGCCCCCAAGAAGGATTGAGACTTCAATTCGCCGTCTTTCGTCAATTTGAACTATTTCCGAGAAATGTTGGCTCTTCGTCTCGATTCTTCTTCTCCTTAAATCATTCTTTAACGCGAAACTCGGATTTGAGAAAATCCGACTTTCTCTTCCACGAGCCTTCATGGAGAAGGAACTTCCTACGTCAGCGATAAAATCATGTTGACGTCAGGGACGTTTGGGTTCCAAATGTGAAACCCTGAAACATATCTCTGACAGATTCTCGCGGGAAACGAGGAGATAGCAGTAATCACTTGCCACCTCATTTCCTGAATTTTCCGGCGAGTGACACGCGTTGAAAATCCAACGGTCCAAAGAGCCGTTAGCGCGCATCGCGAAGGTTTTTCCGGCTATAAATAACCTTCCTCGAGCCCTCCGGCGATTCTTCTGCTTCCATTCACCTCCCAGCTCCCAAGCGCCATAGCCCGAGAGCCAAGGTTCCTACCAAGTGCAGAGCCCGTGCAGGCACAGCATCGTTCCCGGAACTTCGCCGTCGGGAGCTCAAGAACCTCACCGCGCCGCCCGCGAATGGACTCCAGCAATTCACCACGCGCGGCAGAAAAGCTCTCGGTCTCTGTTGAGATTGACGAGATCATCAACGCCATGGATCCACAGCTCGATTCCCCGAGCCACGCCTCCGCCAGCACACCGGAGAAGAACTCCGGCGACCAGGCCCGCGATGAAACGCCTCTCGCGACCGAGACCCTGGCTACCTCTTCCTCCGCTCTGCCTCCGCCGTTCGCTCCTGAAACGGCAGAGGAGAAAATCATCCTCGTCGGGGAGGAGCTCGCCGCAGCGGCCTCCGCCACCGGAGCCGAGGACGAGGGCGAGCTCTCCGACAACTGGAGCCGGTGCAACAACACCCCCTCCCTTCTTCCGACAATGGAGAAGAAGGGGTTGATTGTGAAAGGGAAATGGCGGCACGAGGAGGACGAATCCGAGCCTTCGCCCAAAGCCGGGGAACGGGTCCTTCTAACCTCGCACATCTCTCGAGGTATAGGATTTCTGCCATCCGCCTTCTTCCTCCAGGTGCTCAACCACTACAACATCCAACCCCACAATCTGCCACCAAATTCAATTCTATACTTAGCCGGGTTCCAGGCCCTCTTCGAAGGGTATCTAGGTTTAGCCCCTAGGTTAGATTTCTGGCAGTATTGCTTCGGGGTTAAGCGAAACCCCTCTGAGGGCGCACTCCCGACTTGCGGGACCATATCTTTCACCCTGCGTAGATTCAGGGAAGATTGGTTCCCCAAGATAAAAAAAAATCGGAATCCGTCAAATTCTGGACGGGTTCCTTTTTCTATCACCAAGACATCCCGTTTCCTGGAAAGGAAACGGGGATTCCACCTTTCAACAACTGCGCTGCCACTCCCCAGGATAACTGGGCAGAATACGCAGTCCAAACCCTGCCAGATGACTTGATGAAAATCAAACGGCGCATCACAAAACTCGTCGCCTCCAAACCTCCTCTTAACGGAACCGACCTCTGGCGTATCCAACCTCTGGCATATCGAACTCGGCTTCTGTGCGAATACAAAGGCCCAGAAGATACCATGAGGGGAACGGACAAGGCATTCACAAAGAGAGATTTCAAAAAGCGGGTTAATCATTTGGTCGCCACACGCGACCAGCATGAAGAAAGCCGAAAGATGTACCACAAAGGCAACCCCGTCCCATACTTTTTCTTCTTTGGGCACTTCTCGGATTTTTGACTTTCCCAGTTTTCCTGACTTAGTCGGATATTTGTTCTTTTTCCATAGTTTGCCGACCTCACCGGCAACGATCTTGCAACCGATGTCGAACTGGACGCCATGCGTGCCAAGTTTATGGTGGCCGGAAACGCAAGAAATCATCAACTGCTGAGGAGGTCGTGGAACTTGACGGAGTTCCCGTTGTTACTTCCAGGTAATCCTCTGGGTTTCTGTTTCGCTGCTTTTGGTCGCTGGAAACATTTTAATTTCTCGGACTTCTAATTTCTTGGAATTTCTTTCGTTTTCTTTCAGCCTTGCTCCCGCTTCTCTGAAGCCTAAAAAGCTGAAGATACATAGAGCAGCTGCTGGTAAAGGAGTTCAACCTTCCCCTGCTGCAGCTCCTGCTACCCTAACAGGCACAAGCGGAGAAAACCAGTCTGCAAAAGAAAAAGAGTATCCATTGCCGACCAGCCAGCCCATTGCATCCGAGATGGATGTGAGGGAAAGGTCGGTGCTGGAAATGGGTAGACTTTCTCGTACAACTGAGGAGGAACCCATTCCAACTTTTGATAGAGATTTAAGGTAAAGGAAGAACTGTTTGACGAACATGGATACATTCGTCCGTCAGCCGCCAAATTCTTCGCTCCAGCCCCTCTGATCCGTCCTTGGCCGCAAGGCGGGCTTGTTGTAAGGAATAACTTCGTGTTTTCACCTCTGCAGGTCATCGAGGACGGCCTTTTCCATGTTGGGATTCTTTTTGCCGATTATGCAAAAGAGTTCAATGAAAACTTGGCAGACCTGGCCAAGATGAGCCAGGTAATATCTCTAGCCCCCAAGAAATAAGTCAAATGTATACTTTTGTCTTAATGCTTTTTCATTGTTATGCTTGTTGTTAACTTAAGCATTTTTTTGTTTCTTTTCCATGTTTCAGCAAACTGCTGAGAATATCAAGACAGAAGTTTTTAACAAACTTACCATCAAGAACAAGGAGGTGAAAACCCTTCTTTCTATTCTTGAGGATAAGGAGGTAGAACTGGCATCCACTCAGCAACATCTGAAGGATTCAGCAAGTAAAATTTTGCTCTGCTTTCAGTTGTGATTTTGCTAAGTAGTTTTCCGAGTTTCTAGCTCTTCCTTTACTTGCTTTTCAGCTTCTTTGGTGAAAGCCAAGCAAATTGCTGAAGATGCCGGCAACGCCTAAAACCTCCGTCGCGAAAACCCGGATCTTCACAAGTTAACTATGAAGCTCCAAAAGGACCGGGAGGCTAGCCAACTAGCTGTTGGCATTGCTGAGTCTAAGGCCTCCAGCCAGGTCAAGAAGGATAAGGTCACCATCTGGGATCTGGAGAATGCCTTGAACCAGCGCCTTGAGGAAGGCACTGAAATGGATCGAATTATCGGTAAGTTACTTTACCTTTTACCGTATTTTTCTTGTTTTCTTGTTTTTTCCTAACACTTGTGTGTTGATTGAAATAGAAGGGAGCCCCCAGCTTACACGGATTGAAAGAATCCGGGCATTCGGGAAGGTCTTCACCGCGATCAAGGCGCGGGAATGTTACTTATCAACAAGTACGTTGCCGAGAAGTCTAGGGAGCTCTCGAAAGTTGAAAAACTTCCGGAAGCTATTGCGGAGGTGGCGCATCGCAAGGAGTCCCTGCTCCGTTCTGCGGCTCGCGGTGGTGCACGCATGGCCCTTGGGCTCATGCGCATGCACTACCCTACTGCCAAATCTTTGCGTGTGGCATCCGACATCCCGCAAGGATACACGGAAGCTCAACGGGCCAGCATCTTTGATGAAATCAAAGGTCACGCCACCAAGATTGCGACCATGGTGAACATCTCCACCTTCTACCCGGAGGAAGCAATCCCGGCAACTCCCGAGGAATCCAGCAACGAGGAAGAGTCGGATGCCTGAAGAAGCTGCCTGGTCCCAGAATAGGAGATGGGAAAAATAGAAGCATTATCGTTCTTACGATGTAAACCTTATTGTAATGCTTTATATTCCTTTGTATAAACAAGTACTCCGCTTTTGTAGTTAATTATTAAGTCTGTGCAAGTTTTTCGGGTTTTTATTCCTTTATCTTCTAAGTTCTCTGGTTTATATGTCTTAACTGTCCTTAGTGTTTGAAATGGCTCGATAGTACTTTAATCTTCATGCCAAGTGACTGGGTATAACCAATCAGTCGAAACTCGGAAACATGGATCATACTAAAGGCATTTTTACTTACTAGCTCCAGTGACCCAACATAAAAACAATCAGATAATACTTAGAGAAAAATTGAGGAATTTTGTATGAAACTCAGGCACGCAGGCACAATCTGAGTTTCCTTAGACCTCCTTAGGCTGAAAATCATTCAGTTTTTTTAACTCCGAGCACGCAGGCACAATTCAAGTTAACATTGAGTATTTTGAAAGATCATTGGGAAATAGATAAGACGGACTTATGCTTTGTACTAAAACAGATAAAACAATAATGCATGAATTCCGACAACTTTATTTCATGGTCTCAAAGATGTTTACATAGATATTGAACAAAGTGTAGAAGGGACGTAACCGCTGGATGCTCCAGGGTCTTTTTGTCTCTCCTAGCTCAACATCTATCTTTCTCTTTCTTTTGTGATTCAGACGTTTGGGATCATCTTCCATGTCTCGAAGATCTATTTTCATAGCCTTGCTAATGACAAATGGTCCCTCCCGGACTGGGGCTAACTTGTGCTTCCTTTCTTGCACCAATCTTAACACTAGGTCACCTTCTTTGAAAGATCGATGCCTGATTTTCCGACTATGATAGCGTTGCAATCCTTGCACATAAATGGTGGATCTCTGGAGCACAAGGTCTCGTTCTTCTTCTAAAAGATCGACGTCATCCTGTCGAGCACATTCGGCATCCGAGTCATCGTAAGCCTGCACTCTTGGGCTATCATGGAGCATGTCTGTTGGAAGCACTGCTTCTGCACCATAGACTAAGAAAAATGGGGTTTGCCCTGTTGATCTATTTGGCGTCGTTCGAATACTCCAAAGAATAGACGGTAACTCTTCTACCCATGCTCCATCTGCTCTATGAAGAGGAGATTCGAGTCTTTGGCGTATTCCTTGCAGGATTGAGCTATTCATTCTTTCAACCTGCCCATTGGATTATGGGTGGGCCACAGACGCAAGGTCTAGGCGTATTCCCGTTTGTCGGCAATATTTTGCCAACTCTCCAATAGAGAAATTTGTCCTGTTGTCTGTGATTATACTTTGTGGAATGCCGTATCTCATGACTACGTCAATGATGAAATTCCTGGCAGTTACACCGTCAAGCTTTTTGATGGGTTTTGCCTCCACCCACTTGGTATAATTATCTACAGCAACGAGTAGATGTGTAAGTCCACCTCTTGCAGTTTTGAATGGTCCCATCATATCTAGCCCCCAGACCGCAAATGGCCATGTGATAGGGATAGTTTCAAGTGCTTGGGTTGGCATATTCGTCTGTTTGGCGTAATACTGACATCCGGCACATGTGTTTACTATGTGTTCGGCATCTGTCTTGGCTGTTAGCCAGAAAAACCCTACACGGAATGCTTTCTTAACTATGCTTTTTGATTGAGCATGATGTCCGCAATCCCATGCGTGGATTTCTTGCAGTATTTCTCGGCCTTCTTCTGGCAAAATACATCGCTGAAAAATTCCGGTAGTGCTGCGTTTATACGGGCAACAATTGATTACAGTGTATCCTTTGCATCGACGTTTTATTTGTCTTTGCAAGACCTCGTCTGCTCCATCCGGGTACTTCTGATCTACTAAGAAGTTTAAATATGGAATTGTCCAATCCGGGTTGACGAGCAGGACTTGAATTGACTCGGACATGAGAGGATAATCAACATCTCCACCTTTTATCGATGGTTTATGCAAATGTTGGACAAACACACATGGTGGTAGGGTTTTCACTCTCTCCGAGCCCATGCGGGCTAATGCATCCGCGTTCCAATTTTGCTCCCTTTTGTCGTGAAGTACTTCAAATCCTAGGAAGTAAATAGCAAACTCATCCACTGTTCTCCGATATACGGCCATGATGGGCTTTTGGCGTCTCATGTTTGGTTGTGCTGATGTTGTACCAAATCTGAGTCGCCATAGCATAATATGCGTTTGACGCCTATTTCTTTTGCAATTTGCAAGCCATGAAGTAAAGCTTCGTATTCTACCACGTTATTGCTTGCGTTGAAGTGTATTTGCAATACATACTCCATAATATCTCTCTTTGGGGATTTTAGCACTACACCGGCTCCGGCGCCTTCCTTCATCTTGGGTCCGTCAAAGTGCATAACCCAGTATTCCGACTCCGGCATTGGTGTGTTTTCCATTGCTTCTGTCCAATCAGCGACAAAATCTGCCAACGCCTGGGATTTAATTGCCGTCCGGGGTTGGTACTTAATATCGAACGCAGCTAGCTCGATGCCCCATTTGGCTACTCGGCATGTTGCGTCTGCATTGTTAATTATATCCCCTAGTGGTGCTTTACATAACACTGTTATGGAATGTCCTTGGAAATAATGGCGGAGTTTTCGAGATGCGAGAAATACGCCATATGCCAACTTTTGATAGTGTGGGTACCTTTGTTTGGACTCGGAAAAAACTTCACTTATATAATATACCGGATGTTGATCTTGTATGCTTTGCTCTTATTTCCTTCTTTCCACAACTATCACAGCACTAATAACCCTGTTTGTTGCTGTAAGATACAGTAACATGGGTTCTTCGTCTTTTGGTGATGCCAAAATCGGAGCTTTCATCAAGGTTTCCTTTAACTGGGTTAATGCTTTGTCCGCCTCTTCTGTCCACTCAAATTTGTCGGATTTCTTCAACAATTTGTATAATGGCAGAGCTTTGTCTCCTAGCCGGCTTATAAACCTGCTGACAGCAGCTGAGAACCCGTCAATCTTTGTACATCTTTTAAGCACGTAGGCTTTGTGATGTTTAGGATTGCCTTGATCTTTTCCGGGTTTACTTTATTCCTCTGTGAGAAACGATAAAACCCAAAAGTTTTCCCGAGGGAACCCCGAATACGCACTTTAATGGATTTAACTTCATTTTGTAAGTGCGCAAATTTTCGAAGGTTTCTTGCAAATATCCAAGGAGTGTGTCTTTTTCCTTGGAAACGACGGCAATGTCGTCCATGTAAACGTGAACATTTTTGCCAATCTGACCATGCAAACATCATTGCATGCAACGCTGGTAAGTTGCACCTGCGTTCTTAAAGCCAAAAGGCATGGTTATGTAATAGTATGTTCCATACGGGGTTATGAAGGAAGTTTTGATTTGATCTTCTTTCCTCATACACATTTGGTGGTACCCGTAATAAGCATCCAAAAAGCATGATAGCTCAGAGCCAGCAGTGGCATCTATTATTTGATCGATTCGTGGTAAGGCGAACCTATCTTTTGGACACAACTTGTTCAGGCCGGTGTAATCTATAGACATCCTAAGAACAGTACTATCTTTCTTCGGGACTAATACTTGGTTTGCAGACCATTCAGTATGTATAACTTCCCGGATAAAGTCAGCTGCTAATAGCCGGATAATTTCCTTGCCAATAGCCTTCCGTCTTCTTCCGTCAAATCGACGGAGATCTTGTTTGACGGGTTTAGATCCTGGGATCACCTTAAGTTGATGCTCAGCAAGTTCCCTGGGTACACCTGGCATGTCCGAAGGACACCAGGCAAAAATATCCCAGTTTTCACGGAGGAACTTGATGAGCGCGCTTTCCTATTTGTCGGTCATCCTTGTCCCAACTACGACAACTTTTGTCGGATCTTTGGGGTCTAGGATAACCTGCCTTGTATTCTCGGAAGCTTTGAAACTATCTGCGGGCTTCCGGCTTTCTTTTCCTGCCGGCATTTCTGTCGGCGATACTTCCTTTGCCAGCTATTTCATTTCCTCCTTTGCTATCACTTTTTCTGCGGAAATGGCGTTTCCTTTTTCCAGCTCATTTGCCAATTTGAAGTCTCCTGATATGGTGATCACTCCTTCTTTTGGCCCTGGCATCTTCAACTTGTTATAGATATAACATGATCTTGCCATAAATTTGGCGAAAGCTGGACGTCCGAGAATTGTGTGGTATACACTCTCGAACGGCACGACCTCGAAAGAGATTTTTTCCTGGCGGAAGTGCTCTTTTTCTTCAAAGGTTACATCTAGGGAAATTTCTCCTAGGGATTGTGCTTGTCTGCCAGGAACGATGCCGTGGAAACATATGTTGCTATGATTGAGCTCGGTTTCGGAGATTCGCAGATGCTTCAGTGTATCCAGGTACATTATATTAATGCTGGATCCTCCATCCATCAGCACTCTTTTTAGCCTAGTGTTTTGAAAATAGGACTTACAATTAGAGCTTGTGTGCTGGGTTCTCGGATATTTCCGGGATGATCAGACTGATCCCACGTAATTGGTGTTTTCGAGTACTTTAAGAATTTCGGGGTTGGTGGAACAACCGCTTTTATTTCTCGAAGTTTCCTCTTTGCTGAGGGAGTTGCGAGGAAAGTTAGATTGCATTCTCCATCAACTATCGAGAACTTTGGTTCGCCTTTTCGCTGTTGTTCTTGGATTTTTTCGTCAGTGTCCGATTCACTGTCTTTTTTTTCAGCTTCTGGCTTTTGCTTGGAGAATTTCCTCTTGGAGTTCTTCCCCTTGTTCCCGGATCCTGCACTGCCTTTCATATGCTTATTAAGCCGGCATTGTGCGTTAGTATGGGTGGGTTTCCCAAATTGCGAATGGTGGACACAATTTTCTGACTTAATCTTTTCTCATTCTTCCTTTGTGTAGGAGATAGGTTCTGTGTTTCTTCATTTCCATTTTCTTCCATTATCCTTTCCAAAGGCTAAGTTAACTTGTTTGGGCTTTGGATGAGTTTCTGGAGTAGCTTTTTTCTCAGAACGAGGCACCTTCTTGGCCTGAGCCAAATCGTCGATATTTCCACCTCTCGCTCTGATGTCATCTTCGGCCGTTGCATGCTCATTTGCGGTTGTAAGCATAAATCCGAGATCTTTGTGCTTCTTTGAACCAACCATGAACGGTACGAGGCCGGGTTTTAAGCCATTGACGAAAGCATGCATTGCTTGTATGTCACTTACACCAGAGCAGTTGTTCTTCATTGTAGTCCATCGTGAGATGAAATCCACATATGGCTCATCTTCAAACTGGGTGCAGCAGTTGAGCTGGTTGATGTTGTTGGGGCGTTTGTAAGTTCCCCGAGAATGCTGAGTGAAAACTCTAGCCATGTCATCCCAGCTGTCTATGGTTCTTAACGGAAGCCCGTTAATCCAATCGCTGGCTCCATCCAGCAACATTAGGGGGGATTTTAATGCCTCTAAATCTATCCCTTTGTTGATCTAGACGGCTGTATAATAGTCTGAGAGCCAGGTATCCGGGTTTGTACTGCCGGTATATTTTTGATATGTTGGACCAACTTTGGCGAAGCGGGAATGTAGAGTTATCCTTCAGATCCTGTCAGTAAAACACTTAGGTCCAAAGTATAGATCATCTCTTTCCGCTCTGTCAGTGTGTACAGAATATCTACCGGCTGAATGCACAGAAGGGGAGCTGCTCCTTTCTTTTCCATTGTTGCGCGAGTGCGCTCTTCCGGGATTATCCATGTTTCCTCCGTTATCATGTCCTTTGGAATAAGGTGGAGTTCTACTCCTGGGTCTTTCCTTATTCCTAGGAGGGGTACGGGATCTCTCACGCCTGTGAGGAATATCGTGTCTTCCGGCTTTTTTAGCAGGGTGTCTCGGAGGCGGCATTGCTTTTTCGTCCTTCCGGTTTTGCTCTTCCCGATCACGGGGGTTGATTCCACCTTTCGGCGGATGGGATCCTGTTCTGGACGCTGCATCCTTGTTATCGGGAATTTTCTTGTCCTTTTTCGGATCTCCTTTCTTCTCTTTGGAATTGCCTGAATCTCCAGGTTCTCTAGGTCCAGGTGCTCCAGCGGTGCATGTGGCTGTTTTGCATAGGGCTGAGTCGTCATGCAACTTCCCTGATCTTGCCTGCCCTCGCTGCTGTTGTTGCAATGCTTTTCCTAAGAAGGCATACACCCCTTGGAGTTTTTCCTCATTGGAATACAGATCATCGTTGAGTATGGCGAATGTGGCTTCCGTGTTTTCTGCTGCGGTTTTGTATATAGGTTCGCCCCTGGCATTGATGTCGTTTGATTGCTTTTGCCAGGCGGGGTTTTGGACCCGATCCTTTGGCTGTAGTACGTCCGGTCTTACGATTCCGGGTAACCTTGTAGGTTTTATTCCGGTCATATTCTTTTTCTTGTACTGCTCAATTTCTTCCTGCTTCAACTTAATGTCAGCCTGAGTTTGTAGGAGACTTTCACGAGTTCTGAATAGATGTTGTTGTTGCCTTTGATGTTGCCGTTGAAGAGCTTGTCTCCTGGCTTCTAGCACTTCAGGGGGTTCGTGGGGTCCCACTGGTGTTTGAAGTAAATCATGTTCGTCCTCTTCTGACATTGGTGGAACAGAGATTTCCTTCGTTTTCTTCTCCGCAGACTTGACTCCGCTTCCTCCTCCTTTTTCCGGGTTTTCGTTGGTGGTATCCACCAGTTTTTTCTTCTGGAGTTTCTTGGCAGCCTTGTTTCTTTTCTTGGAAGAGGGAGGTTTTTTACCAGGTTCATCTTCTGTCAATTCCTTGACATCAGGGTAAATTGGACTGGTTTCACCGTCCTCTCTTTCCTCATCTGGCAGAGGTGTTTGAGGGTCTTCCTGACTTTCGGCATCCGAGTTATCAGTCGTTTTTGCCATAAGAACTTCATGGAATCCCTCTTGAAAAGATTTGACCTTTCTTTTGAAAGCGTCTTAATCTTCGTCTTCGGAATCGAGCTGGTCCGATCCGGGTTCCGATTCCAATCTCGCCTCAATGGCGGCTAACACAGAATCGGCTTCCAAGTTCGTCGTCGTATCGACGGATGTCAGATCTGCCACCTCTGTTGTGCGATTGTTTTCTTCTCCCTTTTCCACGGGATTGTTTTCGTCCGTGTTTTCAGCGATCACGGTTTGCACCATACCAATAAAGTGCGGTCTCATTGCAGGCATCTCCTAAGAGGCAGCGATTTGAGCAGGGTATTGGCGATCTGAGAAAAATACGGCATCATAGTTTTCTTCAATTGGGTATAGGGCGGGTGGGATAAATCTACTTCCACCACAGAATCCCATTGCCTCTGCACTTAATCCGATAAAGATATTTGCAGATCCAATCGGTAAAACGCAGGCACTTACCAGATGATTACGTGCTGGCAGGTACGATCCGTTGTCGAGGAAGCACCTGACGCCGTTGTCGAACCCCAAGCTTCCGACAGTTTTAGTACTGCCGATTCCGCCGAGTATCCCCGATCGAAACATAACGCCTGACGTCGCTGGCCCAACGGTGGGCGCCAACTGTCGAGACATCGTAGTAGGGTTCATAGACGGGGGTGCCATGAGGCCTACGGGTAAAGATGTGAGGGGGACGTGGTAGTATGACAACCAGGGACACCAAAGTTTACCCAGGTTCGGTACGTCGCAACTAGGCGGCGTTCCTACTCCTGCAATCTCACTAAATCAGGTTTGAAGCCTAAAGTATACAAAGTACAATGTGAGTTTGGGTTGCTAACTCGACGAGGATCAACTTCTCGGCGAGTTGGCTTCTAGCTTATTTTCCCTTATCTTTCTTCTCTCCCGTGCGGCTTTATATAGATAGCCGTGTTAGGGCTTACAGAAAGGAAACCTAGAAGACTACGACAAGTTCTAACTTGGAAGGCAAGAATCCGCCTTCTACTCCAAGCCGCACCACATGGGCCGTGGTCCGGGTTCTTCTAGAATCCGGCTTCCATGCGTCAGCTTACTGGGACGCCTAATGGACTGTGGTCCATTACCAATCAGGCTACCCTGATAATCCCGCCCTTTAGGACAATGCTGGATATACCCCTAATCGGTATATATCCGACATTCGGCGTCCCACATAATATCATCACAGATAATGGGACAAACTTCACAACCAAGGAAACCCAGGACTTCTGCAAAGAAATAGGGATAACTCTCAGCTTCGCCTCGATGGCTCACCCGCAAACCAACGGCCAAGTCGAACGAACCAACGGATTGGTCTCGGGTGGCCTCAAAAAGCGGTTGCTCACTCGACTACACATAGCAGCAGGTTACTGGGCTGAAGGACTACCATCGGTGTTGTGGAGCCTGTGAACAACCCCAAATCTGTTGAGAAATTACACGCCATTGTTCATGGTACACGGAGTTAAAGCCGTGCTACCCGAGGACGTCAACTTTAGTGCCCCACGAGTCATCGCATACAGCGAAGAAACCTCCAACAAGGCACTCGCAAAAGACATGGACGCACTGGATGAGATAAGGGACATCGCACTCACAAGATCCGTGGTCTATCGGCAATCGCTGCGCAATCACCATAGTCACCGCATACGCCACAGATCCTTCGTGGTATGTGACCTGGTGTAGCGACTGAAGCAGAAAGAAGGACACAAGCTAGAGCCACCGTGGGAGGGACCCTTCATCATACACGAAGTCATCCCAGGCGGCGCCTATCGCCTGAAGAACTCAAAGATAGGCGGCATCTACTCCAACCCATGGAACGTGGCGCACCTGAGGAAATTCTATCCCTAGGAGAGTACATCACTCGCAAGATAAGGCTGCAGCAACCACATTGTAGCCCGAGCAAATACATGGCTTCTCAGCCATCGCAATAAAAACATGGTTTCTCAACCATAGCCACAAAGACTATCCAGCCCAATATTTATTATTTATTTTTTCTTTTCTTTACATGCTAAACAAAAGGTCACACCCCAACTCACGGGAGCTACACCAAACTAGCATCAGCGAATCTTCTAGTGCTTACGCACGACAAAAATCTTACAAGGTAACAAGGTACACACCTTATAAACACCTTAACCGATTGAAATAACATACAAGCTCACAAGGTACACACCTTCACATACCTTAGAACTAAACATACAAGGTATACACACCTTATAAACTACAACTATTGCCGAGCAGCCGCTTCTTGAAGCAATTGCTCAGTCTCCGCTGCGGTCAGTCGAATAATCCGCTCCACTGCACGTCGCATAACCTCATAATGAGGGATAAAATCTACAGGTGGCCCTCGGGTGCCAGGGAGTCGCGCCACAGAATTGAAATTGACTTCAGGATGCCACAAACACACGAAGGCAAGCACCACCTGAGTCCCACAAATGAGCTGCTGACGCACACACTCTCGAATATCCCTCACTCGACGAAATAGCCTCAGCAAGCCACTCAAGCTATCTAGAACAACACCGAAGGGGTAAAACGCCCGATGGACCGAAGAAAGGGCCTCCCGACAAGATTCAACAAAAATTTGCGCCTGACTCACCCGGTACTGCAGGGTAGCCAAAACAAAACCCCGGCTGCGGTCAGACCAGAGATTGCTCGTGTGAGGTTTGGAGCTGCTTGACTCATGAACAATATGATTGTCCACACAGTGACCCTCACACACCCTATCAGGCTCAACAACTGCATGGACAACAAACGCGTCAAAACACAACCAGGAATAAACAAAAGGCACTCGGGGGCTCGCAGGACTTACAAAGCATGCCCTTCGCAATGCTCGCTAGCTCTTCTTTCACAAACTGTTCGCGATCCGCAGCAAGTTTCCGCTTCGACTTAGCAACATCCGCCATGCCTCACAGACCCTTGAGCTTACGCTCGCCATCCGCGACACGGTCACGAAGTGAAGCAAGCATACTGGCAGACATAATCAACGGCTCGATCGAAGGAGCAGCCCCACTCGACGAACCTCCGCTGGAATTCACCACCTGGAAAGAGCAACGAAGTTTCAGAGACAGAATCATACCCCACTCGACGATGTATCACGTAAAATCTTCGAGTGCTCGGGAGCTACTCCCATCGGGAGAACACAAAGTAAGGCGCGATTACAAAACACTGATACTTTCAAAACATCTCGATTGAAGAACAAAGTATGGGATTCATCCCAAGGTTCATTACACATAAAACATACAGAAATAGCGATTGATCTAAGGAACTACTGAGGTAGCTCCACTCGCAGCAGGCTTTCCACCACGGCCACGGGAAACTACCCCGGAGAGCGTCTTCGCAAGCCTCTCTCGACAAGATTCAACAAAAAGTTGCGCCTGACTCGCCCGGTACTACAGGGTAGCCAAAACAAAACCCCGGCTGCGGTCAGACCAGAGATTGCTCGTGTGAGGTTTGGAGCTGCTTGACTCATGAACAATATGATTGTCCACCCAGTGACCCTCACACACCCCATCAGGCTCAACAACTGCATGGACAGCAAGCGCGTCAAAACACAAGCAGGAATAAACAAAAGGCACTCGGGGGCTCGCAGGACTTACAAAGCATGCCCTTCGCAACGCTCGCTAGCTCTTCTGTCACCAACTGTTCGCGATCCGCAGCAAGTTTCTGCTTCGACTTAGCAACATCCGCCACGCCTCACAGAGGCTTGATCTTATGCTCGCCATCCACGACACGGTCACGGAGTGAAGCAAGCATACTGGCAGCCATAATCAACGGCTCGGTCGAAGGAGCAGCCCCACTCGACGAACCTCCGCTGGAATCCACCTCCTGGAAAGAGCAACGAAGTTTCAGAGACAGAATCATACCCCACTCGACGATGTATCACGCAAAATCTTCGAGTGCTCAGGAGCTACTCCCATCGGGAGAACACAAAGTAAGGCGCAATTACAAAACGCTGATACTTTCAAAACATCTCCATTAAAGAACAAAGTACAGGATTCATCAGATGGTTCATTACACATAAAACATACATAAATAGCGATTGATCTAAGGAACTACTGAGGTAGCTCCACTCGCAGCAGGCTTTCCACCATGGCCACGGGAAACTACCCCGGAGAGCGTCTTCGCAAGACTCTCTGCACGAACGCCAAAAGGTCGAACGGCGCTACCTTTTTGCCCAGCGCGGCTCGAGGAAGCTCTGAGTACACCTTCTCCAGGTCACCCGAGACGTCGTGCGCCAGGGAAAATTGGATACCGTCTTGGCTCCGCACTCGGTCTGCACAAGGGAGTACTCCTGGAGGGGATCATCCTTGCCTAGGAAAATTTGCAGGAGGCCACCAAGAGTTGGAGGGACCAACACATCCACAAGAAGGCGTTGGTGCAGTTGCGTCAGCATTTGGGCAACATCGCGGATGAGGAAGAAGGCTTTGTTCCCGTGCTCCTGCAGCTGAGTGCACGCATCCGAGAGGGCGTCGACTCGAATCCCTCTGGGTAGCTCCATCCCAACTCCAATAGAACCTAAACAAAGACGGAGAAGATAAACGTCAGAAAGAGAAAAGAACAAGCAGCAGTCGAATGAAACTCGAGCATGACTCACCATCCAAAGTCTGGGCCAAGGGACGGAGGACGCCGAGCAAATCGCTGTCATGCTTCACACTCACCTCCTCCAGCTGCTTCAAGGATCATGGGCTCCCGCGAGACTGTAAGCTGAGTGCTTGCGCGTGGACTCCAATTCCTTTCGAGTAGGCTCCAGCTCCTTCTCAACGTGTTTCACCCGAGGGGTAGCTTCTGCCTTCTCAAGCGACTAACCTCATCTGCAGTACAGAGGGCGCGATTAAAATAACGGTTGCGACCAGGAAGAAACGGAACTAGGGAAAAAGGCGTGTGGTAGCTCACTTTGTAGGGAGAGGCCATCCTAGATGAGCTGGTCGCACTCTCCCTGAAGAGAAGCACAATCCGCCTCAGCCGAAAGAAGCCGGTGCCCAAAAGCAGCCAGCGAATCAAGAACGGCCTGCAAAAATTCCTTGCAGACTTAGAGAGATGTCACTTGAGCCTATACACGACTGTACACAGTCAAGTATATCCTCGGGGGCTACTCCCATCGGGAGCACTTCCGCGCACCCGATGAAAACCAAAACCAAGAAACAGACCAGAAAATAAAATCTCGACTTGAGTCCATTGCCAACTGCAAGCAGTTGACCATAGACTCAGGGGCTACTCCCATCGAGAGCACTGTCGTGCACCCGACAAAAGAAAAAGAGCAAGACAATTTGCAGAAAAAATGAGAAAACTTTACCTTGCCCTGCGAGGTGGACAAGGGATCAGCCGAGCTAGCCGAGATCTCCCTGCTCGCTGACGCCCCGACATCTCCAGGCCGTCCACCCGCCAAGCTAGGAATCCCGTACTCCGGAACATCGACTGCCTTTGCTGGGCTCGGAGGTCTTCGAGTGGGATTTGCAGTTGGAGCGGGGTCCACGACAGCCTCCTCTCTTTTCACGGACGGAGTCGAAGAAGCAAACTGATCTGCATTGATGGTTGCAAGACTGCTGCAAAAGCTAGAAACAGAAAAGGAAAAAAAGGAAAATTTGTGACAAAGGAGATAACACACGGAGCTCACTCATCCTCATCATCATCGTCAAGGTTGTCTGGGTTCCACGCGTTGGGGATCCTCGACCGGCGAATGATGGGAGGAAGCACGTTGAGAGGAGTCACTCGGATAGGCTCGACATGATCATCACTTAAGGAGTTGTCCTTGGAAGTGACCTCAGCATCCTCCGGCTTGCGGCGCTTGCGACGATGAAGTTGCTCTTTATCCGACTCTTTCTCCTCGTCCACCTCCTATTGTTCAGAAGTCGAATCGGCATCCGCGACGCTAGCCACGGGAGGGGCTTCAACATTGCTCACCAGAAGATCTGAGACACCTTCATCTGCAGAAACTGGCGGGTAGCACGTTCCCACGTCCGGATTCTACAAAGGCAAAAAGAAGAAAAAGAGGAGTTTCAATCGACGAAAACCCAAAACAAGAAGAAATACGAAGCAAAGAAGAAGATTAGGGAATTCACCTCAGTCGGGGGGTTCTCTGCTTCGAATGAGGTGAGAGGGCACGTCGAGTAGCCCTCTCCCTTCTTCAAATTGATGATAGTCGTGATCTTCTTGTCGAATTCTTCATTCAAAAGAATGGCGTCGCACGTGCGGCTCCGGTCGTTGACGCTCGTGTACTCCCACGGAGTGGTCGGCCTCTCTTGAAGAGGCTGGACCCTCCGGCGCAGAAACACACTCGCCAGGTGTATCCCGTTCAGCGGAGTCCTCTGCTCCTTGTCGCGGAAGCGCGCCACCTTTGTGAGTAGAGGGGTGACGACCTTGACTTCTTCGGCTGAGAGCGAATGCGTCCAGGACTTTCGCTGCTTCAAAACAACGAACAGCTGGAATTCTGGAACGCCACCCTCGCTGTTGTCGACGACGTAAAACCACTTCCGATGCCACCCCTGGGTTGAGTCGACAAAGCTCATCTCCAGGTAGGGGACGTCTTTGTTCGCCTGGGTCCCGAAGCCTTCGGTCCTCAGTGGCTCCTCGGTTCTTTCGGTCGGCTATTTCTTCTCCCGGAAATTCCGCACTTGGAAGATGGCCTTCCAGAGCCTCCAGTGTGGGTGAATGCCGAGGAAGCACTCGCAGAGCACTATAAAACATGAGATGTGTTGTATCGCGTTGGGAGGAAGATCGTGCAGCTGTATGCCATAGACATACAACAACCCGACGAGAAAAGGATGGAGAGGGAAGGACAAACCTCGGGCAATGTGCTCCGAGAATGCGACGCGCTCAGGGGCGAGAGGATTAGGCATCTCCTCCTTCTTCGTGGACATCCGAACGCGCTTGGAGTCCTCAGGAGGGATCAGTCCCTCTCGCTGCATCTCCATGATGCTTTTCTTCGTGGCGTTTGACGGGTGCTAATCGCCCATCTTCTTCACCGAAGCCGCCGCGGAGGCGCTCGCCACATCCTTGCCGGACGCCGCAGCGGCGCGCTTTCTTGCCTCCCTCCATTGGGACCTGGTTCGAGCTTGCAGAAGAAGAAGTGTGCGCGGAAGAGGAAGAAGACGAATGAGGGCCGGGAAAGTTACTTTTCCCCTAAGGCCCAATATTTATATTGTTTCCCAGCCACTGTGATCCGTTCATCCGCAAACGTGGCACCCATCGCCGCCGCCATGTGTGAAGCAAAAAAGAAGAGACGAGGGCGGTTACCCCCGCAAGGTCTTTTACGCAAAGATCGTGCGTATTTACAGCGCGGCCAGCGGATTCGCCGGGGCACGACCGCTCGTTTCCGGTCAAAAAGCTGACAAGATGTGCCCCGCGCGCTCTGCCCCACTTCGTCACGTCCCATCGGGAGCAGGCGAGTGTGCGGTGACGTCACTGCGTACCTCACGACACGAAAACTCTTTCGTATGAGCATCAGGATGCAAAATAACTTTCGCATGGGCACCCTGACACGAAATCTCTTTCGTATGGGCATTTCGACACGGAATCTCTTTCGTATAGATACATTGACACGAAATTTCTTTCGTATAAGCTTCATAACACGAAATCTCTTTCATAAAAGACCAAGTAAAAGAAGATTATTTCGCTCGAAAAATTGCAAAAGATAGTACTTATAGTGCATCCAAGGTAAAATCGCGAGTATGCGGCTCCCGCAACTCTACCTCACGATGTACGCATACATCATTTTAACCCCGGATCGTTCGGTCGACTAGGCACATCTGGATGATGTATTCTTTCGAGTACAAAGGTAAGACCCAAGGATCTCTCTTGTGGGCCTGGAATCGCACTCGAGCTGCGTCCTCTAGTAAACATTCAGTGTCAACAACACGAAGAAAAATCCTAGCGGACGCGCCGGGTACCCCTTTAAGGTTAAGTTCGACTTGATAGACCTCCATGGCCTAGTCGCAACAATCACCTCGCCGAGTTTGAGTCGGAGGTCTCAGATTCGTGTAGGCCAGAACTGTTTTTGCCCGGGATGCAATTAATTGGCCCTGATCTTTCGGGGGAGCCAAGCAACTGAGACATATCCTTCTGCAAAAAATAACCTACACAAGGCGCACTTACCAGTCAATACTCGAGTACATCTCATACAGGGTACACGCCCTTGAAGTCAAGCGATTAAAATGATCAGTCGCGAAATCTAGGGAACGGACTTTGAGTGCTTACCCGACTATTCTCAGTCAAATTAACACTCGGGGGCTACTGGCGTGGGGATGACTCCAAGACCCGTCGAGTGGGCCTACCCGGACCAAGGCCCAAAGCGAGGCGCTACTCCGTAGCTCTAGAAGGCCCAGTGGAAGCCCACCCGCGAAACTTGCGGGTCAAGAAGGAAAGTTCCACCGACCTAGAGCCAGGGTTTGTAACCCCCTCCCCCGGGACGGTTTGGGACCCACCTATCTATAAAAAGGCTGGGAGAACCATGAGGAGGGGGGTCCCAATCTAATTTTGACCACCATAGCCATAAGCTCGAGATCAATCTCTCGGCTTACGCACCCACCTTTGTAATCGATCTACTCATAATACAGATCTCAAGAGAAGGAGTAAGGATTTTTACCTCTACGAGGGCCCGAACCTGGGTAAAATCGTACCCCCTGTTAGCCGATGATTGTCACCAGTTCCTATTCGTTTTCTTAATTGAAACCCTACCGGATCATCCAAGGGACTTGTCGAGATGACTAATCGACAGGTGTAGTGAATTTTGTTTGTGTAATCACTAAAACGACTAGATGGATGTTGTTTTTGAGTGGGAGTTCAGGTTGTAATTTGGAATTAACTTGAACTTATTTTTATCATGAATGACCAATCAAAGTGAATTTGCATATTTTGTACTCCCTCTGTCCCAAATTAGGTGTCGTGGATTTGTCAAAATATGGTTGTATCTATACACTAAAATATGTCTAGATACATCTATATTTTGACAAATCTATGTCATCTAATTTGGGACGAAGGGAGTAGTAGTCATTGGCATCCACGAATTACCTTACACTTAGATTGTTAATTGATATAAACCTGTTTTGATCCAGGAAAACATTATGGATTGGTTTCTTATAGTGAAATTTAAAATTGAGTCCTATTGTAAATTGTTGGTAATACCTACCTAGCTCCATGTGATTTATAAAATGATTGATCTAAATAGCAAATGATTCGTACTTAGTATCTAGTGTCATGCTTGCTTCCATAATACCTGATTTTAAAAGAATGTTTTGAGAATCAAGATGATCTAGGAGCTGAAAATAATTGTTTTCAGAAACAAGCGAGGAGTGAAATATATATTGATAGCTATTGTCGCACCCGGACTTCTAGGGGATACTCACAGTCCGTTAAACAGCAGATAAATGGCTTACGGGGCATACCGGCACCCGCATCTCAATATGAGCAGGCCAACACGTAAACGTGTGACAACCATTCTCGTACTATTCATCGTCTGCGCAAACCATCCCATAGAAATCCAGATACTTCCGCTGACGTACTTCAAAACATACACACATGGTACGTCAACGGCATTGGAACAAGTGATATCACAACAGATCTCTACGACACAAAAGATGGAAATAAGATGCAACTGGCCCTCACTAGGGCAGAGAATAGCAAATACAATCATTCAGAGGGCACATGCCCCAACAATACATCATTACATCACAGCGGAAGCATTCAACATGTCTGAGTACAGACAAGAACCAAATAGGCCTAAGAGGCCGGAAACGAAAAGACGGAGCCCATCCACGAAGTCTCGGATCCTGCCCGGGTCCGCTATCTACTCGTCAGCAGTCTCGTCGTCATACTCCACGTAGTGGCCACCATGTAGATCCTCGGAAACGTCGTCTGCGTAAACCACAGCCCCAAAGGGGTCAGTACATAAACGTACTGGCAAGCAAGACTCACAGTTCACCAAAGTGTAACCCGTCAACACCAAGCACAGATGCTTTGGGTTCAACGGAAGGAAAGGGGATATAAAAGATGCTGCAACTGGCTGCGCTAACCAACTACAGAGATTCTACCACTTTCGGCTAACAGAAAGGAGATAAGATCGAGGATTGTAACCAACTGAAAGATAACTTCAAACAAACCCATCCTGGATCTCGCCCCTTATCCAAAGAAGCAATCCGAGGATAACTCACACAGTTGTATTAATGATGGTTCAGGTTATTGTGTCAATAGAACTATTACTAGTCAGGTTATTATAGTTAGGTGTAAGTTGTCTGAGTACTTGTTAGCCAGTACTTTCACCAAGTCGTCACATAACCGCGGACAACACGGCTTCTCGAGAAGATTTATCCCTGCAGGGTGTGCTCCAGTACCCGTACACACTCAAGCCACCAACTAAAACTCAGGTTGGCTTGACACGACCCAAACCATCTCTACAACCCATACTAGGAGCCACAGAGCTATAAGGTCCCGGCCAGTCCGCCTAACCTAAGCGCAAGGGTGAAAACCACACCCCCCGGCACCACAGGCCTCGCCCTATATGCATCAACATCATCATCAGTAACCAAGGGGGGCCAACCCATTATGCAATGGAGCAAATGGAACACCCGAACTAAGTGTGGCTCTTCGGACAAGCTGCAGATCAGGTCTAAGTCGAGGGGGGGTCCCATACTACCACCCGGATGCGGTGAGCACGCTCATCATGGATCAGTAGACAAGACCCTTTTCCTATTAGGGTCGACACTAGCAGGCCTCAAAACCACAAAGGGCCTCCTGCCGGTGCCTTATCATCAAATTTATTATTAATAGTAACATTAGCATGATTGATTGATTAAACATCGAGCCCCCAAAACGTAATAGAAATAGTAACAGAAAGTAACGGGTAACAGACTCGAGCAAAACAACCTAAGCATGCTAGTAAGACACTGGCTCAACCAAAGGGTGATAGGAGTGGAGGTGAGGCAATATGAGGGTTAAGGGATTCATGTGATGGGTTCGTAACAGAAACAACTACTACTAGGCTAGCAGAAAAGAACAACGGAAAGTATCGGTAACCAATGTTGAAAGGAACACAGTGGTTCATGTGAGTGATAACTTGCCTGCAAAACCCAGTAGCCTGGTACTGAGCTAACTCCTTAGACGGGGTGTCGTAAGTATCGTCGGTCTCAACATCGTCGTGTATCCGAGAAGAAGCAAACAAACAAGGCAGAAATATAAACAATCAATATCATGGCATAGGTGCACAAACATGGGATGATGCATGTCAATTTAATTGATGCAACAACATAAACTGGTTGACAAGATAGAAACAGGTTTAAATGGACCCATATGCAATTGGATTGCATATGAAAAGCCCATGAGTTATGGTTGAATTAATTGTTTTACAACTAAACATCATGTGTAAGTGAATTAGCATGATGCATGGATGAGGAAAACAGAAAAATAACAACAATAGAACCAAATAGAAATAAGGTTTGTCAATTTTAGAAATTCATTTATTAAGTTAAGAAATTGTGGTTTCTTAAAGGTGTCACACAAGCATTTGTTGTTTTCATCAAGTTTAATTGTTCAAAACACAAAACAAAGTTTATATTTGGAAAGAGGGTTTAATTTTGCATGGAAAACATATTTCATTTGTTGAAATTGGATTTAAAATGAGCAAGTTATTGATTTGGCAATTTTAAATGCAATAAATAAGAAACAGTTGTTTTCAGCAATTTAAATTATTCAAAACAGCAAACAAAATTTATATTTGGAAAGTACATGAAAAATTGGTTGGAAAACATATTTGGTTTGTGAAATTTGGAATTTTTATGCTCAAGTTATGAATTTTGCAATTTTAAGGGAATTTGACAAGTTTTCAAATTTTGCACCAATTTAAAATATTCAAAACAGTAAACAAATTTTATATTTGGATAGATCATTTAATTTGGTATTGAAAACATATAAAAAATGTTGGATTTGGAGTTAGGATAATTTATTTATGCAATTTCCAAAATTGGGTGCAAATCTGCCATTTTTAACTTATTAGGGACTTGGAAAATATTTTTCAGGGGTCTAGAAATAATTTACAAGGGCCTAGGTGGGATAACCAGAAAGTTTTGTGACCAAACAATTGAAAAACAAAAATTTTGTTAATGGTGCAGGGGGTGGGATTTGATCCCTGCACCTTCTGATGCGCCAAGGGGAACACAACCAGTGGGGCTGATGGCTTCTTTGTGTTAGGGAGGGGCCTCAAGGGGGGTAAGTGCTTCTGCTGCGGGACTTTTTAACTAAACCCAAAACCTGCACGTACTGAACATGGGGGCGGACAGAACCAGATCGATGGGGATCTCCAGCGGCTGCTCGCCGGAGAGGGGGCGGCCAAGGGGAAAAGGGAGGCGGCCCTAGAGGAGAGGAAGGGGCGAGGGCGAGAGGAGGGGAGAGCCTCACCGTGGCGCTCGAGCAGGAAGGGGGTCGGGGCGGACGCAGGTACAGAGGACGAGCAGAGGGCATTGGCCGGTGTTGGAGGAGTTGGCGCCGGCGATGGGAGCCCTCCCGGCTCGAGCCGAGGGGGGGAGACGGTAGCCCGCGGTGGGGCGGTTCCATTCCCGCCCCCACCGCGGCCGGAGAGGGTCCGGAGCTCCGGCGACCACCGGAGTTGGAGGAGCTGTTTTTTTCTTTCGGGTGCAGGTTACAGAGAAGATGGAGTGGAGAGAAAAGAGAGGGAGGAGGGAGAGGACGGCGGGGGAAGAGGAAGGAGGGAGCTAGGGGAAACCCTAGGGCACTGGGTAGGGTTTTAAGGAGGGGGGAAGGAGGCACAGCCGTTCCCTGCTGCTCTGATGTACGTGTACACCATGGATGGTGTTCGTACAGGAGGTGGAAGACGACAAGGGGGTATGGGCCTGAGGAGAAAAGGCCAAAGGGAAAATAGATGGGCTAGGAGGGAAAATTGGGCCTGCTGCCCCTCTCTCTCTCATGTGTGTGCTGTTTGTTTTATTATTTGTTTCTGTTTATTTTTTTTTTGCAGATTGGAACAAGAGAGAAAGGGAGGTTTTTAAGAGTAGAGAATTAGTAGAAAATTTTGGATGAGTTGTTTATAGCAACAGCAACATTGCAAAGACTTTGTTTTCCAAAAAATTATTTCAAGTTATTTGCTGTTTGATAAAATAAATGAATTTAATGGAATAATTGAATTAAATGATTAGTTGAAACTTAAGCAATTCAAAAGCTTGTTTAAAGTTCATGTTTATTTGATACCAAATGGTTGTTTGGTTTTTTATAAGTTTCATAATTTCAAAACTGGTTTGCTGTTTGGGACTTTACTGGAATTGAATAACATTTGGATTTAGTGAATTATTAAAACCACAATTTTTAAATAGTTGAACCTTATGGATTTAATGGAAACAAATCATTGATTTGTTTTGCAATTTTCATAGCTTTCAAAAGGGTTGTTGTTTTGGAAGGAAAACATAATTGAATTTGAGAAGGGTTTGATATTAAATGAATTTTTGATAGAACAAAACAACAGTTTTGAAATCACACTTTAATGGAAACAAACAATTGTTTTATTTTGAAATATCTTTTTAGAAATTGTAACATCACAAGGATGAAACAAAAGGGTTGAATTTTGGTTTGCAATTCAAATAGAAAACAAAGGAAAACAAATGAAAACAGAGGAAAACAAAAGGAAAACAAGCAAAACAATTGCAATCAACATGATGCCATGATGCAAAACATAAAATAACAGAGAGCAAACATTCTAATGGCTATTTTTCAGACTTGGGATGTTACAAAACGACAAGGGGGTATGGGCCTAAGGAGAAAAGGCCAAAGGGAAAATAGATGGGCTAGGAGGGAAAATTGGGCCTGCTGCCCCTCTCTCTCTCATGTGTGTGCTGTTTGTTTTATTATTTGTTTCTGTTTATTTTTTTTTTGCAGATTGGAACAAGAGAGAAAGGGAGGTTTTTAAGAGTAGAGAATTAGTAGAAAATTTTGGATGAGTTGTTTATAGCAACAGCAACATTGCAAAGACTTTGTTTTCCAAAAAATTATTTCAAGTTATTTGATGTTTGATAAAATAAATGAATTTAATGGAATAATTGAATTAAATGATTAGTTGAAACTTAAGCAATTCAAAAGCTTGTTTAAAGTTCATGTTTATTTGATACCAAATGGTTGTTTGGTTTTTTATAAGTTTCATAATTTCAAAACTGGTTTGCTGTTTGGGACTTTACTGGAATTGAATAACATTTGGATTTAGTGAATTATTAAAACCACAATTTTTAAATAGTTGAACCTTATGGATTTAATGGAAACAAATCATTGATTTGTTTTGCAATTTTCATAGCTTTCAAAAGGGTTGTTGTTTTGGAAGGAAAACATAATTGAATTTGAGAAGGGTTTGATATTAAATGAATTTTTGATAGAACAAAACAACAGTTTTGAAATCACACTTTAATGGAAACAAACAATTGTTTTATTTTGAAATATCTTTTTAGAAATTGTAACATCACAAGGATGAAACAAAAGGGTTGAATTTTGGTTTGCAATTCAAATAGAAAACAAAGGAAAACAAATGAAAACAGAGGAAAACAAAAGGAAAACAAGCAAAACAATTGCAATCAACATGATGCCATGATGCAAAACATAAAATAACAGAGAGCAAACATTCTAATGGCTATTTTTCAGACTTGGGATGTTACAAAACGACAAGGGGGTATGGGCCTGAGGAGAAAAGGCCAAAGGGAAAATAGATGGGCTAGGAGGGAAAATTGGGCCTGCTGCCCCTCTCTCTCTCATGTGTGTGCTGTTTGTTTTATTATTTGTTTCTGTTTATTTTTTTTTGCAGATTGGAACAAGAGAGAAAGGGAGGTTTTTAAGAGTAGAGAATTAGTAGAAAATTTTGGATGAGTTGTTTATAGCAACAACAACATTGCAAAGACTTTGTTTTCCAAAAAATTATTTCAAGTTATTTGCTGTTTGATAAAATAAATGAATTTAATGGAATAATTGAATTAAATGATTAGTTGAAACTTAAGCAATTCAAAAGCTTGTTTAAAGTTCATGTTTATTTGATACCAAATGGTTGTTTGGTTTTTTATAAGTTTCATAATTTCAAAACTGGTTTGCTGTTTGGGACTTTACTGGAATTGAATAACATTTGGATTTAGTGAATTATTAAAACCACAATTTTTAAATAGTTGAACCTTATGGATTTAATGGAAACAAATCATTGATTTGTTTTGCAATTTTCATAGCTTTCAAAAGGGTTGTTGTTTTGGAAGGAAAACATAATTGAATTTGAGAAGGGTTTGATATTAAATGAATTTTTGATAGAACAAAACAACAGTTTTGAAATCACACTTTAATGGAAACAAACAATTGTTTTATTTTGAAATATCTTTTTAGAAATTGTAACATCACAAGGATGAAACAAAAGGGTTGAATTTTGGTTTGCAATTCAAATAGAAAACAAAGGAAAACAAATGAAAACAGAGGAAAACAAAAGGAAAACAGGCAAAACAATTGCAATCAACATGATGCCATGATGCAAAACATAAAATAACAGAGAGCAAACATTCTAATGGCTATTTTTCAGACTTGGGATGTTACAAAACGACAAGGGGGTATGGGCCTGAGGAGAAAAGGCCAAAGGGAAAATAGATGGGCTAGGAGGGAAAATTGGGCCTGCTGCCCCTCTCTCTCTCATGTGTGTGCTGTTTGTTTTATTATTTGTTTCTGTTTATTTTTTTTGCAGATTGGAACAAGAGAGAAAGGGAGGTTTTTAAGAGTAGAGAATTAGTAGAAAATTTTGGATGAGTTGTTTATAGCAACAGCAACATTGCAAAGACTTTGTTTTCCAAAAAATTATTTCAAGTTATTTGCTGTTTGATAAAATAAATGAATTTAATGGAATAATTGAATTAAATGATTAGTTGAAACTTAAGCAATTCAAAAGCTTGTTTAAAGTTCATGTTTATTTGATACCAAATGGTTGTTTGGTTTTTTATAAGTTTCATAATTTCAAAACTGGTTTGCTGTTTGGGACTTTACTGGAATTGAATAACATTTGGATTTAGTGAATTATTAAAACCACAATTTTTAAATAGTTGAACCTTATGGATTTAATGGAAACAAATCATTGATTTGTTTTGCAATTTTCATAGCTTTCAAAAGGGTTGTTGTTTTGGAAGGAAAACATAATTGAATTTGAGAAGGGTTTGATATTAAATGAATTTTTGATAGAACAAAACAACAGTTTTGAAATCACACTTTAATGGAAACAAACAATTGTTTTATTTTGAAATATCTTTTTAGAAATTGTAACATCACAAGGATGAAACAAAAGGGTTGAATTTTGGTTTGCAATTCAAATAGAAAACAAAGGAAAACAAATGAAAACAGAGGAAAACAAAAGGAAAACAAGCAAAACAATTGCAATCAACATGATGCCATGATGCAAAACATAAAATAACAGAGAGCAAACATTCTAATGGCTATTTTTCAGACTTGGGATGTTACAAAACGACAAGGGGGTATGGGCCTGAGGAGAAAAGGCCAAAGGGAAAATAGATGGGCTAGGAGGGAAAATTGGGCCTGCTGGCCCTCTCTCTCTCATGTGTGTGCTGTTTGTTTTATTATTTGTTTCTGTTTATTTTTTTTTGCAGATTGGAACAAGAGAGAAAGGGAGGTTTTTAAGAGTAGAGAATTAGTAGAAAATTTTGGATGAGTTGTTTATAGCAACAGCAACATTGCAAAGACTTTGTTTTCCAAAAAATTATTTCAAGTTATTTGCTGTTTGATAAAATAAATGAATTTAATGGAATAATTGAATTAAATGATTAGTTGAAACTTAAGCAATTCAAAAGCTTGTTTAAAGTTCATGTTTATTTGATACCAAATGGTTGTTTGGTTTTTTATAAGTTTCATAATTTCAAAACTGGTTTGCTGTTTGGGACTTTACTGGAATTGAATAACATTTGGATTTAGTGAATTATTAAAACCACAATTTTTAAATAGTTGAACCTTATGGATTTAATGGAAACAAATCATTGATTTGTTTTGCAATTTTCATAGCTTTCAAAAGGGTTGTTGTTTTGGAAGGAAAACATAATTGAATTTGAGAAGGGTTTGATATTAAATGAATTTTTGATAGAACAAAACAACAGTTTTGAAATCACACTTTAATGGAAACAAACAATTGTTTTATTTTGAAATATCTTTTTAGAATTGTAACATCACAAGGATGAAACAAAAGGGTTGAATTTTGGTTTGCAATTCAAATAGAAAACAAAGGAAAACAAATGAAAACAGAGGAAAACAAAAGGAAAACAAGCAAAACAATTGCAATCAACATGATGCCATGATGCAAAACATAAAATAACAGAGAGCAAACATTCTAATGGCTATTTTTCAGACTTGGGATGTTACAAAACGACAAGGGGGTATGGGCCTGAGGAGAAAAGGCCAAAGGGAAAATAGATGGGCTAGGAGGGAAAATTGGGCCTGCTGCCCCTCTCTCTCTCATGTGTGTGCTGTTTGTTTTATTATTTGTTTCTGTTTATTTTATTTTTGCAGATTGGAACAAGAGAGAAAGGGAGGTTTTTAAGAGTAGAGAATTAGTAGAAAATTTTGGATGAGTTGTTTATAGCAACAGCAACATTGCAAAGACTTTGTTTTCCAAAAAATTATTTCAAGTTATTTGCTGTTTGATAAAAATAAATTAATTTAATGGAATAATTGAATTAAATGATTAGTTGAAACTTAAGCAATTCAAAAGCTTGTTTAAAGTTCATGTTTATTTGATACCAAATGGTTGTTTTGGTTTTTTATAAGTTTCATAATTTCAAAACTGGTTTGCTGTTTGGGACTTTACTGGAATTGAATAACATTTGGATTTAGTGAATTATTAAAACCACAATTTTTAAATAGTTGAACCTTATGGATTTAATGGAACAAATCATTGATTTGTTTTGCAATTTTCATAGCTTTCAAAAGGGTTGTTGTTTTGGAAGGAAAACATAATTGAATTTGAGAAGGGTTTGATATTAAATGAATTTTTGATAGAACAAAACAACAGTTTTTGAAATCACACTTTAATGGAAACAACAATTGTTTTATTTTGAAATATCTTTTTAGAAATTGTAACTTCACAAGGATGAAACAAAAGGGTTGAATTTTGTGTTTGCAATTCAAATAGAAAACAAAGGAAAAACAAATGAAAACAGAGGGAAAACAAAAGGAAAACAAGCAAAACAATTGCATATCAACATGATGCCATGATGCAAAACATAAAATAACAGAGAGCAAACATTCTAATGGCTATTTTTCAGACTTGGGATGTTACAAAACGACAAGGGGGTATGGGCCTGAGGAGAAAAGGCCAAAGGGAAAATAGATGGGCTAGGAGGGAAAATTGGGCCTGCTGCCCCTCTCTCTCTCATGTGTGTGCTGTTAGTTTTATTATTAGTTTCTGTTTATTTTTTTTTTGCAGATTGGAACAAGAGAGAAAGGGAGGTTTTTAAGAGTAGAGAATTAGTAGAAAATTTTGGATGAGTTGTTTATAGCAACAGCAACATTGCAAAGACTTTGTTTTCCAAAAAATTATTTCAAGTTATTTGCTGTTTGATAAAATAAATGAATTTAATGGAATAATTGAATTAAATGATTAGTTGAAACTTAAGCAATTCAAAAGCTTGTTTAAAGTTCATGTTTATTTGATACCAAATGGTTGTTTGGTTTTTTATAAGTTTCATAATTTCAAAACTGGTTTGCTGTTTGGGACCTTTACTGGAATTGAATAACATTTGGATTTAGTGAATTATTTAAAACCACAATTTTTAAATAGTTGAACCTTATGGATTTAATGGAAACAAATCATTGATTTGTTTTGCAATTTTCATAGCTTTCAAAAGGGTTGTTGTTTTGGAAGGAAAACATAATTGAATTTGAGAAGGGTTTGATATTAAATGAATTTTTGATAGAACAAAACAACAGTTTTGAAATCACACTTTAATGGAAACAAACAATTGTTTTATTTTGAAATATCTTTTTAGAAATTGTAACATCACAAGGATGAAACAAAAGGGTTGAATTTTGGTTTGCAATTCAAATAGAAAACAAAGGAAAACAAATGAAAACAGAGGAAAACAAAAGGAAAACAAGCAAAACAATTGCAATCAACATGATGCCATGATGCAAAACATAAAATAACAGAGAGCAAACATTCTAATGGCTATTTTTCAGACTTGGGATGTTACAAAACGACAAGGGGGTATGGGCCTGAGGAGAAAAGGCCAAAGGGAAAATAGATGGGCTAGGAGGGAAAATTGGGCCTGCTGCCCCTCTCTCTCTCATGTGTGTGCTGTTTGTTTTATTATTTGTTTCTGTTTATTTTTTTTTGCAGATTGGAACAAGAGAGAAAGGGAGGTTTTTAAGAGTAGAGAATTAGTAGAAAATTTTGGATGAGTTGTTTATAGCAACAGCAACATTGCAAAGACTTTGTTTTCCAAAAAATTATTTCAAGTTATTTGCTGTTTGATAAAATAAATGAATTTAATGGAATAATTGAATTAAATGATTAGTTGAAACTTAAGCAATTCAAAAGCTTGTTTAAAGTTCATGTTTATTTGATACCAAATGGTTGTTTGGTTTTTTATAAGTTTCATAATTTCAAAACTGGTTTGCTGTTTGGGACTTTACTGGAATTGAATAACATTTGGATTTAGTGAATTATTAAAACCACAATTTTTAAATAGTTGAACCTTATGGATTTAATGGAAACAAATCATTGATTTGTTTTGCAATTTTCATAGCTTTCAAAAGGGTTGTTGTTTTGGAAGGAAAACATAATTGAATTTGAGAAGGGTTTGATATTAAATGAATTTTTGATAGAACAAAACAACAGTTTTGAAATCACACTTTAATGGAAACAAACAATTGTTTTATTTTGAAATATCTTTTTAGAAATTGTAACATCACAAGGATGAAACAAAAGGGTTGAATTTTGGTTTGCAATTCAAATAGAAAACAAAGGAAAACAAATGAAAACAGAGGAAAACAAAAGGAAAACAGGCAAAACAATTGCAATCAACATGATGCCATGATGCAAAACATAAAATAACAGAGAGCAAACATTCTAATGGCTATTTTTCAGACTTGGGATGTTACAAAACGACAAGGGGGTATGGGCCTGAGGAGAAAAGGCCAAAGGGAAAATAGATGGGCTAGGAGGGAAAATTGGGCCTGCTGCCCCTCTCTCTCTCATGTGTGTGCTGTTTGTTTTATTATTTGTTTCTGTTTATTTTTTTTTGCAGATTGGAACAAGAGAGAAAGGGAGGTTTTTAAGAGTAGAGAATTAGTAGAAAATTTTGGATGAGTTGTTTATAGCAACAGCAACATTGCAAAGACTTTGTTTTCCAAAAAATTATTTCAAGTTATTTGCTGTTTGATAAAATAAATGAATTTAATGGAATAATTGAATTAAATGATTAGTTGAAACTTAAGCAATTCAAAAGCTTGTTTAAAGTTCATGTTTATTTGATACCAAATGGTTGTTTGGTTTTTTATAAGTTTCATAATTTCAAAACTGGTTTGCTGTTTGGGACTTTACTGGAATTGAATAACATTTGGATTTAGTGAATTATTAAAACCACAATTTTTAAATAGTTGAACCTTATGGATTTAATGGAAACAAATCATTGATTTGTTTTGCAATTTTCATAGCTTTCAAAAGGGTTGTTGTTTTGGAAGGAAAACATAATTGAATTTGAGAAGGGTTTGATATTAAATGAATTTTTGATAGAACAAAACAACAGTTTTGAAATCACACTTTAATGGAAACAAACAATTGTTTTATTTTGAAATATCTTTTTAGAAATTGTAACATCACAAGGATGAAACAAAAGGGTTGAATTTTGGTTTGCAATTCAAATAGAAAACAAAGGAAAACAAATGAAAACAGAGGAAAACAAAAGGAAAACAAGCAAAACAATTGCAATCAACATGATGCCATGATGCAAAACATAAAATAACAGAGAGCAAACATTCTAATGGCTATTTTTCAGACTTGGGATGTTACAAAACGCCCCCCCTTGAAGGAATCGCGCCCCGAGATTCCTACTGAGAAAAGAAAAGGTCCGGAAACTTCTTGGGGAGATCCTCTTGAGCTGTGACACGTGAAACACGTCGTGCACAGTGGATAGACGTCAGGGAATTTGCAAACCACCGGAACATTTTCAAGTAAAGGGAGAGGTTTTTGTATCGATGGTGTATAGCTGGATAAAACTTGATTCATTTGGAGAATAGACTATCTGTAATAAGGTTGGAACAGAGTTATTGACATCAATGGAACACCAAGGATGACATCAATGTCAGAATCAGCAACATGAGAGTAACGAGGAATATGTGGCCTCTCATTAGAATTGGATTGTTCTTACTTATGTTGGAAGTCAACATTTGAGATTCCGGGGAGTGAACAGAGATGTGATTGCTTAGTGGAATCAGAATTAGGTTGTATGTTGTGGAAAAGATCCTTGACACAAAAGTATGTGATTCTCCGGTATGAAACAACACTTTAGCTGGAATAGAGTTTAGCAGATGCACGGGGAAACTTTGATTAGACGCCGGTAGAAGAACTGAAATGGAAAAGAACAACAAGATTTCAACGGACGAAAAGGATGTTGAAAAGAACAGGATATCAACATCGGGGAAAACGAGAAAAAAACTCCTGAGGTACTACGGAAAAACCCATCCGGGCTTCTAAAGGATCAATATCTACTGCTTAAGGAATAGAGGATCTGCTTCCGGGGCCTATTTGCCACCGTTCTCAATCGTGAGTAGGCAACATGATAAATCATGTCACAACCACCTCCATTCCTATGGTCTAGTAGATATAACAATCCTAGAGAAACCAGGATTCGTGAAATCCTAACTTGAAAGTTGAGATGAGAAGGGAAAACAACGTTACACTTCCTTACCAGAAAAAGGGAGGGTGGGTGGGGAAAGAAGAAAAAGAACAGAATTCCTACTCTCACGTTTTGTTTTGCCTATATAGCTACAAAATAGTTTCTAGACTCAACTGCGACCAGTAAAAAGGGATCCTAAAGGCAGACAGGCTCTGATACCATTTGTCGCACCCGGACTTCTAGGGGATACTCACAGTCCGTTAAACAGCAGATAAATGGCTTACGGGGCATACCGGCACCCGCATCTCAATATGAGCAGGCCAACACGTAAACGTGTGACAACCATTCTCGTACTATTCATCGTCTGCGCAAACCATCCCATAGAAATCCAGATACTTCCGCTGACGTACTTCAAAACATACACACATGGTACGTCAACGGCATTGGAACAAGTGATATCACAACAGATCTCTACGACACAAAAGATGGAAATAAGATGCAACTGGCCCTCACTAGGGCAGAGAATAGCAAATACAATCATTCAGAGGGCACATGCCCCAACAATACATCATTACATCACAGCGGAAGCATTCAACATGTCTGAGTACAGACAAGAACCAAATAGGCCTAAGAGGCCGGAAACGAAAAGACGGAGCCCATCCACGAAGTCTCGGATCCTGCCCGGGTCCGCTATCTACTCGTCAGCAGTCTCGTCGTCATACTCCACGTAGTGGCCACCATGTAGATCCTCGGAAACGTCGTCTGCGTAAACCACAGCCCCAAAGGGGTCAGTACATAAACGTACTGGCAAGCAAGACTCACAGTTCACCAAAGTGTAACCCGTCAACACCAAGCACAGATGCTTTGGGTTCAACGGAAGGAAAGGGGATATAAAAGATGCTGCAACTGGCTGCGCTAACCAACTACAGAGATTCTACCACTTTCGGCTAACAGAAAGGAGATAAGATCGAGGATTGTAACCAACTGAAAGATAACTTCAAACAAACCCATCCTGGATCTCGCCCCTTATCCAAAGAAGCAATCCGAGGATAACTCACACAGTTGTATTAATGATGGTTCAGGTTATTGTGTCAATATAACTATTACTAGTCAGGTTATTATAGTTAGGTGTAAGTTGTCTGAGTACTTGTTAGCCAGTACTTTCACCAAGTCGTCACATAACCGCGGACAACACGGCTTCTCGAGAAGATTTATCCCTGCAGGGTGTGCTCCAGTACCCGTACACACTCAAGCCACCAACTAAAACTCAGGTTGGCTTGACACGACCCAAACCATCTCTACAACCCATACTAGGAGCCACGGAGCTATAAGGTCCCGGCCAGTCCGCCTAACCTAAGCGCAAGGGTGAAAACCACACCCCCCGGCACCACAGGCCTCGCCCTATATGCATCAACATCATCATCAGTAACCAAGGGGGGCCAACCCATTATCCAATGGAGCAAATGGAACACCCGAACTAAGTGTGGCTCTTCGGACAAGCTGCAGATCAGGTCTAAGTCGAGGGGGGTCCCATACTACCACCCGGATGCGGTGAGCACGCTCATCATGGATCAGTAGACAAGACCCTTTTCCTATTAGGGTCGACACTAGCAGGCCTCAAAACCACAAAGGGCCTCCTGCCGGTGCCTTATCATCAAATTTATTATTAATAGTAACATTAGCATGATTGATTGATTAAACATCGAGCCCCCAAAACGTAATAGAAATAGTAACAGAAAGTAACGGGTAACAGACTCGAGCAAAACAACCTAAGCATGCTAGTAAGACACTGGCTCAACCAAAGGGTGATAGGAGTGGAGGTGAGGCAATATGAGGGTTAAGGGATTCATGTGATGGGTTCGTAACAGAAACAACTACTACTAGGCTAGCAGAAAAGAACAACGGAAAGTATCGGTAACCAATGTTGAAAGGAACACAGTGGTTCATGTGAGTGATAACTTGCCTGCAAAACCCAGTAGCCTGGTACTGAGCTAACTCCTTAGACGGGGTGTCGTAAGTATCATCGGTCTCAACATCGTCGTGTATCCGAGAAGAAGCAAACAAACAAGGCAGAAATATAAACAATCAATATCATGGCATAGGTGCACAAACATGGGATGATGCATGTCAATTTAATTGATGCAACAACATAAACTGGTTGACAAGATAGAAACAGGTTTAAATGGACCCATATGCAATTGGATTGCATATGAAAAGCCCATGAGTTATGGTTGAATTAATTGTTTTACAACTAAACATCATGTGTAAGTGAATTAGCATGATGCATGGATGAGGAAAACAGAAAAATAACAACAATAGAACCAAATAGAAATAAGGTTTGTCAATTTTAGAAATTCATTTATTAAGTTAAGAAATTGTGGTTTCTTAAAGGTGTCACACAAGCATTTGTTGTTTTCATCAAGTTTAATTGTTCAAAACAGAAAACAAAGTTTATATTTGGAAAGAGGGTTTAATTTTGCATGGAAAACATATTTCATTTGTTGAAATTGGATTTAAAATGAGCAAGTTATTGATTTGGCAATTTTAAATGCAATAAATAAGAAACAGTTGTTTTCAGCAATTTAAATTATTCAAAACAGCAAACAAAATTTATATTTGGAAAGTACATGAAAAAATGGTTGGAAAACATATTTGGTTTGTGAAATTTGGAATTTTTATGCTCAAGTTATGAATTTTGCAATTTTAAGGGAATTTGACAAGTTTTCAAATTTTGCACCAATTTAAAATATTCAAAACAGTAAACAAATTTAATATTTGGATAGATAATTTAATTTGGTATTGAAAACATATAAAAAATGTTGGATTTGGAGTTAGGATGATTTATTTATGCAATTTCCAAAATTGGGTGCAAATCTGCCATTTTTAACTTATTAGGGACTTGGAAAATATTTTTCAGGGGTCTAGAAATAATTTACAAGGGCCTAGGTGGGATAACCAGAAAGTTTTGTGACCAAACAATTGAAAAACAAAAATTTTGTTAATGGTGCAGGGGGTGGGATTTGATCCCTGCACCTTCTGATGCGCCAAGGGGAACACAACCAGTGGGGCTGATGGCTTCTTTGTGTTAGGGAGGGGCCTCAAGGGGGGTAAGTGCTTCTGCTGCGGGACTTTTTAACTGAACCCAAAACCTGCACGTACTGAACATGGGGGCGGACAGAACCAGATCGATGGGGATCTCCAGCGGCTGCTCGCCGGAGAGGGGGCGGCCAAGGGGAAAAGGGAGGCGGCCCTAGAGGAGAGGAAGGGGCGAGGGCGAGAGGAGGGGAGAGCCTCACCGTGGCGCTCGAGCAGGAAGGGGGTCGGGGCGGACGCAGGTACAGAGGACGAGCAGAGGGCATTGGCCGGTGTTGGAGGAGTTGGCGCCGGCGATGGGAGCCCTCCCGGCTCGAGCCGAGGGGGGGAGACGGTAGCCCGCGGTGGGGCGGTTCCATTCCCGCCCCCACCGCGGCCGGAGAGGGTCCGGAGCTCCGGCGACCACCGGAGTTGGAGGAGCTGTTTTTTTCTTTCGGGTGCAGGTTACAGAGAAGATGGAGTGGAGAGAAAAGAGAGGGAGGAGGGAGAGGACGGCGGGGAAAGAGGAAGGAGGGAGCTAGGGGAAACCCTAGGGCACTGGGTAGGGTTTTAAGGAGGGGGGAAGGAGGCACAGCCGTTCCCTGCTGCTCTGATGTACGTGTACACCATGGATGGTGTTCGTACAGGAGGTGGAAGACGACAAGGGGGTATGGGCCTGAGGAGAAAAGGCCAAAGGGAAAATAGATGGGCTAGGAGGGAAAATTGGGCCTGCTGCCCCTCTCTCTCTCATGTGTGTGCTGTTTGTTTTATTATTTGTTTCTGTTTAATTTTTTTTTGCAGATTGGAACAAGAGAGAAAGGGAGGTTTTTAAGAGTAGAGAATTAGTAGAAAATTTTGGATGAGTTGTTTATAGCAACAGCAACATTGCAAAGACTTTGTTTTCCAAAAAATTATTTCAAGTTATTTGCTGTTTGATAAAATAAATGAATTTAATGGAATAATTGAATTAAATGATTAGTTGAAACTTAAGCAATTCAAAAGCTTGTTTAAAGTTCATGTTTATTTGATACCAAATGGTTGTTTGGTTTTTTATAAGTTTCATAATTTCAAAACTGGTTTGCTGTTTGGGACTTTACTGGAATTGAATAACATTTGGATTTAGTGAATTATTAAAACCACAATTTTTAAATAGTTGAACCTTATGGATTTAATGGAAACAAATCATTGATTTGTTTTGCAATTTTCATAGCTTTCAAAAGGGTTGTTGTTTTGGAAGGAAAACATAATTGAATTTGAGAAGGGTTTGATATTAAATGAATTTTTGATAGAACAAAACAACAGTTTTGAAATCACACTTTAATGGAAACAAACAATTGTTTTATTTTGAAATATCTTTTTAGAAATTGTAACATCGCAAGGATGAAACAAAAGGGTTGAATTTTGGTTTGCAATTCAAATAGAAAACAAAGGAAAACAAATGAAAACAGAGGAAAACAAAAGGAAAACAAGCAAAACAATTGCAATCAACATGATGCCATGATGCAAAACATAAAATAACAGAGAGCAAACATTCTAATGGCTATTTTTCAGACTTGGGATGTTACAGCTATAACCCACTTTGTGGCAACATGACTGAGTATAATTTAGTGTGACAATATTTTCTTATATTATTTGAATATACGCAAGGATTGAAGATGCTGTGCGTTTGAATCTACCAAAAGGCTGGTCACTAATATAATCCTCTAAATTCCTTCCTTGGAGCTATAGTAGCTTCATCACAAAATTGTTATGATGGGATGGATTAAAAGTATGGGTAAAAATCATTTACTATGCTTGAAGATTGCTAAGACTGAAATCCGGAAGAATGTTTAATAATATGGTGATATTAGAAAAACAATCAACTTCAAAGTATGACTCCATGGGTGATAGTATATGACTAGCACGCCATGGTAAATGTGCTAGTTCGACTGGCATTGTTTGATGTTAAATTTTCTTCTGTAAAGGAAAGGGAATACTGAAAATAGAATTGCAAAAGTATATGACAGAATGAAAAATACTAGAAAGGTCCACCTCAGGAGTATATGATGTACAAGTTATAGATGTATTACTAGTTAACGAAGTAATGTTTTGGATATTTTGATACTAGATTGGTTGGTATAAAATGTCATACAAAGCAACGCAATGCAAAAAGTACAAGGTCCTAAAAGAACTAGTAAAATATGTGGAATCGGTCACGACAAGAACAAAAATAAAGTGTTATTGTGTTCATCGTTGCATCGAACCAAAACATTCAAGGTTTATTTTAAGAAGTTAATAAGTTGTTATTTTGTTCCAGTTTTTTGTGAGAACAAGTAGTTCAAACTATAACCATGTTCCATAATTGATGGATGAGTTAATATAAATCTTGTTGGTAAAATAAACATCTATAAAACTAAATGTTAAACGTCGCAAGACGTAAAATTAAAGGATTTCACTTAAATTGTGACACTGCCATTTTAGTTCATATTGGAAAGGAAAACATGAAGGAAATCCATGTTGATGGACTTCCGGAGTCATTTTTGTTTTCGATTAAATTAACACTTAGACCTCTTCCAAAAGGATGACTAAAACTCCGTTCATAGGCCAAAGTAGAATGGACGACTATTTAGTGGAGATTATACATATTTATGTACATGGTCCATTATGTGTAGTCATGTGTGGTGGATTAATTTTCATTCATAAAATTCCCCGATGATTTGAGTAGATACATGAGTATATCTATTTAATGAGAAAGGTGTTTGATATTTTGAATTAGGTCGAAGTATTGTTAGTATGAAAAAAATCATCGTAACAAGAGAATCAAGTATTTATGATTGGATCATAAAGAACAAATTTGAGCTATGATTTTAGCAAAACATCTGAGGAGTTGTAGAATTCTTCTATAGCTTATCCTTCCCGAAAACCCTATAGAAGTATGGAGTGTTCGAGAGTAAAAATTGAACCTTGTTAGACATGATAAGATGAATAAAATATCATTATATTTTTGTATTTTATACATTAGAGACTACCGCTTTTACACTGAAAAGAGTGTCATCGTGATCCGATGAAAGTGACACCATATGGATTATGGCTTGAGTAGTCACCCGTTGTCTTTTGTTACATTTTTGTATGCATATCATGTGTGAAATGTTTACAACCAAAATCGGATAAGTATATGTTTATAAGGTTATCCCAAAGAAACAGATGGGTATTTCTCCTATCACGAAAGACAAATTTTGTTTGTTAGAAAGGGTAAATTTCTTGAGAAAGTAGTTCTTGCGAAATAAGTGAGTGGGAGGACAATGCATCTCAACAAGATTAGAGAATTATCATTATCATGTCAAGAGTAGTGCAGCACTGGAAGTTGTTCCAGGGTTTCCTTTCTGACTAATTTGAAGAAACTACATATGTTGTAGAAACTTCGAAAGACTTTGCAAACTGTACCACGAAGGTCGTAAAACTTTGTACTTAGACCAACTTGTGGTTTGAGAATGAAGTGTTTTTGTTTTGACAACAAAGGACCTACAACTTATAAAGGAAGCAGATGATGGCTACGAGTCATTATATCCGAGATAGTATCCATGAACGAATGTCAAGTATGTGACTTGATAGTCTTTTCGGAAGGCATGAAGCCCGACGATCGCGAACAGATCTATATAGAAACAAGACGTGGACGTTTACATCCATTAAAAGTTTGACTTGTCGAAATGTTTGCAACAAAGTTCAATGCGTTGACTACGACAAGATTTTGTTTTTCCGTAGAGATACTTTAGTCTTTATGAATGTTTCTAGAAAAAGTTACATATGTTGATAAGGCAGCTGAATAACAAAACAACTTTCCTCTCTAGCAAGGTTGATCAAGGATGTGTATGTGACATAGTTTGAGTGTTTTTTAAAATTCAAAAGGTTGCTAGAAACGCATGCAAACTTTAATTGTTGAAATGAGCATAACGAAGTTGGAATCTTTACTTTAATGAAGTTATCAAAAGAGTTTGATTCCATCATGAACGGTGAAGATGCTTGTAGAGTTAAAAGAAATTAAGTGGGAGCGCTGAGACATATTTCTAATACTCTATGTAGATGACATATAGTGGATTGGAAAATATGTATTATAAATTAAACACAGATAAGATTTCATTTTGATGAAAGGCTTGGGCTAAACAATATATTGAGAATCAATATCTATAGAGATGGATTGAAGCGCCTGGTATTGTTGATCCAAAGTACATAGATGAAGTATTGAAGTAAGTTAATATCAAAACAACAAGAAAGGGTTCTTGCCGCATGGAAAGGAATTGACAAATATTCAAGTGTTTTGACACATGATGAGCAAAATTGAAATTGAGATTTCTAAGTCACGTGTTCCATGATATGTACACAACCAGATGAGTCCTATGCTATAAAGTGTTATACCAGGATAAATCATATGATGATTGGACAACAGTGGGAAAGATCCTTTAGTAATTTTAGAAAAATTTAAGGATGTGTCTTCCCATGTAGTAATGACAAACTATTACTTGTAATATGTAACACGAATGGTCTTGTCATCTATCCAAATTAATCTATCTCAATTAAAATATGTGTGGAAGGGTTGCACAATAGGCTGGAAGAAAGTTCCATGCTAGATTTGAATGAGTTTCAAAAATAAAGTATTGTGAAGAATACTTCTACAAAGCCTAAGTGTATTGTTGTCTTCAAAACTAATATGAGGTGTATTTTGTGTCACGGAGTTCTTTATTGAACTTGGTGAATTTTCAAGAATGCTGACACTATGAAGCTACATTTTCACAATGTTAGTAACATTAGTTTAAGATTAGGAATTAAGGTCTCACCAATTGACCAAATATATACAAAGCCGTCTCATTAGAGAATGAGTGATGCGTGTAAGACGCAAAGACATGCAAATACAGATGGACCTGCACATGTCAGATCTTTTGATGGAGTTTACCACATGCAAATTATGGTAATAACAATGGAATGCCATGGGTGTTAAGTGATTACTTAATAACTAGATTATTGACTCTAGTGCAAGTGGGATACTAAAGGTAATATGCCCTAGAAGCAATAATAAATTGGTTATTATCTTATTCCATGTTTATGATAAATTTTTATTTCTCATGCTAGAATTGTGTTAACCGGAAACGTTAATACATGTGTGTCTAATAAACAAACAAGAGTTCCTCGTAATGCCTCTCATTTAACTAGCTCGTTGATTGACACATGATTATGGTCTCCTAATCATGATAACGGGATCACGTCATTAGGAGAATGATGTGATGAATACACACCCATAGTAAGTATAGCAATGCGATCAAGTCATTAAGTTTACATTGTTATATCAAACACATACGAAGTAACTGTAATCCTTAGACCATGAGATCATGTCAATCACTAACACCGGAAGAGTGCTTAGATGAAATCAAACGTCACACTGTAACAGGGTGATTATAAAGGTGGCGTTGGGTACTCCAAAAGTATTAGTAGAGGCTCATGGATCAAGAGTGGTATTTGTCCATCCAAATGACGAAGAGATATACTCTAGGCCCTCTCGGTGATATCACATTGACACCGCTTGCAAGCACGTGACTAGGTTACAAGGATGTCATATCACAGAATGAGTAAAGAGTACTTGTCAGAAACAAGATGGAACTAGGTATAGTTGATACCGATGATCGGATCTCGGATAAGTAAAATATCGTGAGACAAAAGGAATTGGTTACGACATTTATGGCTCACACGATCACAAGGTCATCATTGAATATGTAGGAGTCATTACGAATCTCCAGATCCCGCTGTTGACTATTGATCAGAGAGGTGTCTCGATCATGTCTGCATTATTCGCGAACCGTAGGGTGTCACACTTAAGTTCGTTGATGCTTAGGGTAGATACGCAAATATGAGTTGGAGTTTGAATACTCTTCGAAGTCTCAGATGAGATCCTAGACATCACGAGGATCTCCAGAATGGTCCAGAGGTAAAGATTCATATATGGCAAAGTGATTTCAGGATTTCAAATGTTCTAGAAGGTTCCGGAGGGTCCCACTACGGGGCCCACATATAGATCACGACCAAGAGTGGCCAACTGGTCCATTTGACCAGCACTAATTGGTCCATGCATCCATTCAATTTGTATCCCTTTAAAAGGAGAGTTACCACTCTTGAAAGAAGGGGTTAGACTAGAGGGGGTTACCACTCTTGAATGAGAGGGTTACCACCCTAGGAATTGATGTGGCTGCAGCTCCCTGCCTTAAAAGGAGAAGGGGAGGCCCACCAAGATGTAGCAGATCTCTCCCTTGTTGCCACCTCCCTCCTCCACTTCTCCTCTGTACCGGCTTGGAGAAGCCTGATATAGCAGATAAATAAAGTGCAAGTAAATAAAATACACTTATATAATTGCAGCGAGTGGCCCAATCCTTTTTAGAGCAAAGGACAAGCCGGTTGTTTTACTTATGATTACCAAACGTTCTAGAGGACACATGGGAACTTTGTCAAGTGCTTTTGCTTCATACAGTTGATTAATATTATTTGTTTGATAGGTGTTGTGTGGGTGAACCTATGCTAATGCACCGCCCAACTAGGACTAATACATACTTGTGATTAAACCCCTTGCAAGCATCCGCAAATACAAGAAGTAATTAATATAAATCTAACCACAACCTTAAACTCTGGGATCCTACACTCCCTCATGCATCGGATTTCTAACGGGTGTTTAGGTTTCTGTCACTCCGGCAATCCCACAATTAGTAGCCAAATACACAATGCATCCTCCTAGGACCATAAAGGTGAAGTGTCATGTAGTCGACGTTCATATGACACCACTAGAAGAATAACACCACAACTTAAATATCAGACCACTAGATATTACCTCAACATAATTCCACCACTAACATCTTGACTTCTCCCATGTCCTCAAGAACTAAACGAACTACTCATGAGACATCATATGGATCATAATCAGAGGTGATATAATGATGAATAACAATCTGGTCATAAAGTGCAAACACCGGTAAATCTCGGAGGCATCAACTACTAAGAAGTAATCCACACCGGGAGAGAGATCTAGTGGAAAACAACGATAAATAACCCTAATTGTTACAGCGAGATGAAGGTGGACGGTGAGGGTGATGGTGCTGGTGGTGAGGGCGATGACGATGTAACGTTCCCACATTTAAACAATGCAAGAACACCTGTGTTATTGTGCTAGTCCCTGGATCAATTGCTAGCACCACAGTACAAAATGAAATATCGTGCAAATGCGTCAAATTTTATTACATCGCATGATCCAGTCTTTACAAAAATAACATTACAACTTGCATAGTCTTATAAGACTAGCAGAAAACAAAGTATTACAGCGTAAAACATAATACAACATTGAGCCCATCTTCTTCATGTGCCACGGGCAAAACATGTTGGCGGTAGATTCGAGATCCTAAACGAAATCCTCACTCGTCTTCAGATTTATCTGCATGATGTAATATGCAGCCACAAGGGGGTCAATACAATTTAATGTATTGGCAAGTAACACTATGGTGGATATAAATGGCTTAACTAATACTAAATGCTTATTTGGCTGAGTGGAATTTTGGCTAAGTTTGCATAAAGCCAGTTTTCTCATATCACTTTTGTAAAACAAACTTTTCTTTTCAAAGGGTGGCATCATTGGACTGAAATCCAAGCACCACAACTACTGTTCACTTGGTCAAAATTTTACTTATTGAAAATGGGGTTGAGATTCTTCCGTCATTCCTTGTCCAGCTGCTCATAGTTGTCCATAACCGGGGACACGGGTAATATCTTAGTTTGTTGACTCTGTAGAGTTTGTGCACTTTCACCTTCAGACTCAAATAAACCCAAACATCCTATACACCCTGAGTGCATTAACGAAAGGATAAGATCGATACAAGATCTTTTAGAAGAAATTCCACCACCGTTTGGCTTACCCGTTCCACCTATAATTATGCTACATCTACTTGTAAGCCTGGTGAGTTCATTCAACTTAGTTGATCAAGACAGAGCCCATATGACTAAAGGATGTACGGGAAGCTACTAAACTTAGAAGGACATAGTAATCCCTTTTTCCTGGGTGGCCATCTGCAAGTGACAACCTCAAGTGGAATAACCCTTAGAAAAGGGCCCTGAGGCAACACTCAACATAAACTAGTCTTTCCACTTCCATGCAGGTGGTTCATTTATTACTTATACTTAGAATTTTTCCTCAACGTCTAGTAAAACAATTTGTAACATTGCATAGCATCTATTAAGTTCTAAGGCTATCAAAATAACAAGGGTAAAAATAGATGGCTACACACTACTAGGATAATAGCATAGCATAATATAACTTAGTAAAAAAAACCTATCATGCATACTACTCAAAAATCAACTAATGCATATAGAAAATAATGGGTAGTTGATGGTGTGTTACTTGCTTTGTTGAGGTTGGTGAAGAAATCACACTCTCTTCACAAAATATCGTTGCTCTCTGTACCATATATACATTGACAACACAATAAAAAAAATAAACAAGCATACTAGCAATCAAACACACAAGGGAACAAAACATACAAAGAAACTATCATATCAAAAGGGGTTTAACCAAGTTGGCTAGGAAAGGTCAAGATTTGAGTTGGAAGATTCATTCTCTGTTGGTTCAATACTTTGTAAGGAATTTCCAAGAGTTTACTTGGGATGGACTGGGTTGAGTCTGATGTGATCTAACTTTATTATAACCATACTTGTCAAGGAAGTTCCAAGATTTCACCAATGTGATCTCACTATTTCAACTAAAGTAACACATAACAAAGTGTAACACTTAGTCATTTTGATCAAGACATTTGAGTAGTCTGAGTTAGTATTTCCATTTTGGTTAGGGTAGGTCTAGTTCGCTAACTTCATAACAATAAATAAAATAAGATTAAGTCTTGGTATTTTCCATTTGGGTTAATGGTTGGACAAAAACAACTTTTTATTCTTCAACTTGTATAGATTTTCTCCAAGTCTTCACATGCTTGTTTTCTTGAAGTTCATCTTCATGATTCCATTGTACTCTTGTTCCTTGGATTGATTCTTCTCTTGGTCTTGATAGATTCTTCATGGATTTATCACTAGTTGGTCAAAGTGGGATGGGCTCAAAATACCACTAAGTCAATTAAGAAATAAAAGAAATAAGAAGAAAGATAGAAAAAGAAAGGAAGATGTTTCCTTCTTGATTTATTCATACATTTGTACTTCCTTGAGTTGCTTCTAGTTGATGTGGATTCTAAGTCCTTCCTTCAATTTCTTCAATGATCTTCCTTGTAGCTCTTCATGTTGACACCAAGTTGAAAATGGAGTGCCTTCTTGTGCTTGAATCTTGATTTCCATTTTCTAACTTGATGAATTCTTGAAGCAAGAATAGGGAGTGGAGAAGTAGATAGAAAACAAAGGTACTAGTGTTTAAGGTTCACTAGTTGGTCTTATATGTGATTGACACATACTAGGGACTTGGTCTTGGCTCCAAAATAGAATCAAACTCTAAGACATAAACTACTTAGTGGACTACTATGATGGATGTTTGGCTAAAAATTACATGTTCATGCTCCAGGGGTGTCCAAAATGTTTAGGTACTTGTGTCTCTAGTTCAGGGTTACCAAATGGAGCAATTTTGCAAAAGGAACTATATTGGAATTATTTATAGAATTAAATCTATGTCAAAATAATTAAATAGACAACTTAATTATAAAATAAAATTTAATTTGTTCAAAAAAATATTTTGGGACAGGGGATATGAAAGTACACATCCTAAGGTTTCCATAAATATTTTATTTGCAAATATTGGATTTGTAAAATTTGAATTATGCCAAAATTCATCAAACAAGCATATTTGAATTTGAACCAATTTAAATTTGAACAGTGCTAAAAGATTCTACATGTTGTGCTGATTTCAAAAAGTACAAGTTTGTTAAATTTGGGCTTATGGTTAAAAAGTTATGATGATTTGAAGATACGGGGGGCTTTTCTGCAAAACTGCTAAATAATTCTACCGGGAGAAAAATTGAATTTAAGGGCTGGCCACATGGCTCTCTCTGATTGGTTAGGGGTGCTGACTGTGCTGCTGCATGGCACGCTGACTGGGCATGCTGACACGGTTAAGTGCTTGGATCTGGGACGTTGGATCCAGATCCAACGGTGGCGTACCCCTTTGGGAGGATCTAATCCTACGCGTTGGATCATGGTCGGATGGACGAGATGGCTAGGGTTTACCTCCGGCCGGACTTGGTCGTCGTCAATGGTGATGAAGGTGGCTTGTCGCGCTGGAGTCGATCACGAGGGTGCTACGGGGTTCCTCGGGCACGGCGGAGGGCACGACGGGGTGCAGGAGACCACAACGAGGACAAAGGTGACGACGGCTGATATGTCATAAACGTATCCTTAATTTCTAATGTTCCATGTTGTTTTCTTATTGTTTCCCACATGTTTGCTATACACTTTATGTCATTTTTATCGATTTTCTGTACTAACCTATTGAAAAGATGCCACAGAGCCAGATCCCTGTTTTCTGTTGTTTTTAGTTTCAGAAAAGTTGTTCTGGAAATATTCTCGGAATTGGAAAATTCGAAGCCTAGAAGTCTTAGAATTCTCGAAGGTTCAAAGCAGTCCCGAAGAGACCCGGAGGGGGCCTCAGGGGGCCCACACCATAGGGCGGCGCACCCCCTGGCCGAGCCATGGGGTGGTGTGGGGCCCCCGGCCTCCACCGCCTTTGCCTTTCGCCTATTTATACCCCCACGATGTAAATCCTAAATATATTCCACTTCGTCCCGAAAAACACCCGAGGCCGCCGTCTACACAACCATGCCCTCCTCCGAAGTGATGCGTGAGTAGTTCATCCCTGGACTACGGGTCCATAGCAGTAGTATGACGCCCCGGGATCGGGCACTATGCAGATTTCAGCATTTCCGCTAAAATCCACATAATAACCGATTCCAGGTTGCCACTTGTGATAACATTACAACAGTTCACAAATATTCCGCAACAACAACAGAAAAGATATATACAAGACGACTCAAACGAGTCAAGAATACAACTGATACAATACAAAGATCCAAATGACAGCGGAAGAAACAACATAGTGTCTGACTACGGACAAGATACAAATTGGACTAAGATTCCTGAAGATAACCGATGGCGTCCAATCCCTGCCCAGGCCAAGCCGGAGGGATTCCCAAGCTAACGTCGTCAGACTTCAAACCTGTTGACTGCAATGTGGAATATGCAGCCACGAAATGGATTCGTGGGTCAGTACTATTAAGTACTGGCAAGTGGATAAACCATACTCACAAGATACCAGCATAACCAATCATCACAAGATACAAATACTTTGGGTACAACGGAAGGAAGGGATTATTGCAACGAGGCGGCAGCGGGCTACACTAACTAACTACAGAGACGCGCTACAACATCCGGCTAAAAGAAAGGGATAAGATAGCGCGACAAAACCAACTATAACTACTCACCAAACAATACCCATCCAGTGTTACCCCCTACTAAGGAAGCAACCCAAGGACACTCACACTGTTGATTAAGGTGACATTCATTTTTATGGTGGAGGTAATCTATATTACTAGTCAAGTTATCATCGTTAAGTGTAAGTTGTCTGAGTACTTGTTAGCCAGCACTTTCACCAAGTCATCCATAATCGCGGACAACACGGCTTCTCGAGAAGATTAAACCTGCAGGGTTGCACCAATTTGGCCGTACACGTAAGAATAACCCGCCAGATGGAAATGCACTTCCACCAAGCGAGGCACTCAACACAACCCAACTCTTCTTCGCATCAAGCCCAAAGAACCACGTGCTGTGCGTGCGCGGCTAATCGAGCCCCCACGAAGAAAAGGGGGACCCTCATAGCACTCTAAGACCACGCGCCCTAAATGCCGACTACAAAAGTTCCACCCTGGCGCCAAGGGTTCGCACCTGCATATGCATGCATCAAATGGAAAGCCCGAACTAAGTGTGGCGATTTGGACGAGATGCAAATCGAATCAGAATTGCGGGGGGCGCCCATACACACTTCCCACATGCGGTTAGTGCGCTCATCATGGATCGGAGGACAAGACCCTTTTCCTAATTAAGTTCGACACTAGCAGGCCTCAAAACCACGCCGGGCCTCCTGCCGGTGCCTTATCATCAAATTATTATTACCCAAAACATTAACATGTTGTTGATTGAATTGAAACCCAACTATCAAACTAAACAGGTGATAAGACGGACAACAAGACTTGAGCGCAAACAACACTAAGCATGCAACTACGACACGAGGGCCAACAAGGTAACCAAACAACAGTTAATAGGAAGTGGAAGGAAGGCTATATCATGGCTGCAAGGTAAACATATGATAGGATCGAGACACAAGCATCGAATCATAAGGCTAGAATAAAGGCAACGGGAAGAATCGGTAACAAGTGATGAAAGGCAGCCCTAGGTAGCAAGTGAGTATACTTGCCTGAGATTCCAGCTGTAGAGGGAGTAGAACTTGTCGGTGCTCACATCATCTCAACGTCCTATCCACGAAGAAGCAAAGCACTAAAAGAACAACAAATGCAACACTTACAACTACGACAAAAGATCCAGCATGATCAAGACAGGGATGCATGACATGCGAGATGCAGAAGAAGATGCAATTAAATCAATTTAAATTGAGCCGGAAGCCCAACATTTAATTTAGGAGGTTCACGTTATTTATCTACCCATCAAGATTAAATGTTGGTTAACATGGAGAGACAAGGATATAGATGAGATACACAATTTAAATGGAACCGGGGCAATATTTAATTATCCCATCTCATTCCATATTTAATTATTAGATGATATTACTATTACCCGCACCCACAAGATGCAATGCAACACATGAATGAGATGACATTTAGAAAAAGATGGTATTTATAAAATACGCATATAGAGGTTAGGGTTTGGGTTCGCACGTTGGAAGAGAGGGTCTTCGGATTCGAAGGTAGCATCTTCGGACGTAGAGGAAGTAGTCGCCCCGTAGTCGAAGTAGTGGAAGTAGTTGTTCTCGAGTTCGTAGTGGAAGTAGTGGTACTCTTGACCTCCGGGTATCTTCGAGGTTCCATCTGCGTTATCTATGGCCTTCGGGGTTGGTGGCGATCTTGCCGGTCCCGGTCTTCATGGGGCGCACGAAGGCGTCCAACACGAAGCGAACACGGCGAGACGGGCACAAGGCGGAGATCATGTCGGTGGTGGTCGTTGTTCAACTCGAGGGAGCGAGGGTGCAGATCGTGGTTACACGGTAGTCTTCCATGTCATCATAGTCGAACTTGGCACGATCGATGTACTTGTCGACGAACATCTTGTGACGGTTTAACCGGGCTGATGTGGAACTTGGCGATCACGACATCGCGGTCCAGCAACAACAAAAAAGTGGCGCCAACCCTTGCGAGTGTTGTATCGAGCACCTGACGAGCATGGCAGGTGGAGGTTAGCAAAGACCGAAGAGTGCCACAACAGTGTGGAGCCGATGGCCGGAACTCGAGGTAGCACGGCTAGCTGCCGGCCATGGAGTCAAGCACGCGAACGATAGGAGACAGAGGGCGAGCAAGATGATGGCCACCATGGATGCACCTATTGGCGGCCGGAGAGGGGATCGCCGTGATGAGGCCGTCCGCAGTCGCGCGTGGGGAGGATCTCGGCGGAGGAGGGCTCGAGCAACGGGAGGCCGACGGGAGGAGGTCCGTGCGTGGAGCAAAGACATCATCGGCGCGGTGGAATGGAGGCGAGGTTGCTGTGGTTGAGACGATGTCGTGCTAGGCGAGGCAGGAGATGCCCTGGAGGCGGAGCTTGTCTCTGGCGGCGCCAGGTGCAGAGAACAGCGTCCAACCGTGGCGCTAGAGGCAGGCGCGCGGCCATGGAGGGAGACGACGGTGAGGATCGGGCCAAGCTGCTGTCGTGCTCGTGGAAGGTAGGAGCACGGGAGTCTGGGTGGAGGAGGCGCTATCAGGATATGGGGATCGAGGGAGGAGGAGGCTCGGGGGGAAAGAGGGGACGAGGGGATCGATCGATCCCCTCCTGGCGGCGGTGTGCGTGTGTTTCCGTGCAGGTGGGGGTTGTGTCGGGTGCGGTGTGCGTGTGGGGTTGTGTCGGCAGGAGAGGTGGAGGTACCCAAACGCGAAAAAGAAAGACGAGGGGGTGGCAGCTGCAAGAAAGCAGGGGGTAGGAATAGAAAAAAGGCAGGGGAGGACTAGGGTTTCGGTGGAGGATGGTTTGGGCGGGCTTAGCTGGGCTGCTGGCCCAGTTCGGCTAGGACTGCTCTCTCTCCTCTGAAAACATTTTTTTTGTTTGGTTATTTTCCAGAAATTGGTTAGGCACTATTAAAAATAGTTTTATTCACCAAACAAATTCCAGAAAGTTTTAGAAAATATGACTTGATGAATTTAATAAAGTTTGCAAGTTTTAAATGCACGATGATGCATGAGGATGTCATGCGATGCAAAAATAAATACAACAATCAATTCTATTTGGGGAAAAAAACCTGGGCGTTACAAGTAGCTAGATGGTTGTTCTCTCCACTTTGTACCTCATATTTAGATCTTGTGAGCTGCCTAACGTGATCAAGATCATCTTTATGTAATGCTACATGTTGTGTTTGCTGGGATCTGAAGAATGTTGAATGTTATGTCTTCTGATTATCAATCTATCATGTTATCTTCATGCTTATGTTATTTATGATCTTGCATGCTCTCCATTATTATTAGATGTTATGGCCAAGTAGATTCTAGTAACTCCAAGAGGGAGTATTTATGCTCGATAGTGGGTTCATGCCTCCTTTGCATCTATGCTTGAGTGACAGAAATGTGACGGATGGAGGATGTGTTATTGCCATTAGGGAGAAAACAACGGTGTTTACCTAGTTTACATTGTTTACATTACACACTTTGCTTACGGCGATAATCTGTTGCTAGCAACTTAATCCCCAACGTTTGTTCGGATGGTATTCAGAGGGTGGATTATTAGACATAGATGCAGTTGGATGACGGTCTGTGTATTTTGTTGTAATGCCCGCATGAATCACATAGTAATTTTGATGTCTTGCATGTGCACTACGGTGCAACCTTCATTTCTGTCAATTGCCCAGCTGTAATTTGTTCACCACACATGTTATTTATATTTCACGGAGAGACACCACTAGTGAACTATGGACCTCGGTCCATTTTCCTCATACTGATAAAACACCTACTGCTTTCATACTGCTTCCATGCTGCTTTCATATTGTTCCTACTGTTTTCCTGCTGTTTTCCACACCATATGTTTAATCTCTTTGTGTTCAGCAAAACCGGTGAGATTGATAACCTCACTGCTTCGTTGGGGCAAAGTGATTTGATTGTGTTGTGTAGGTTCCACGTTGCTGCTGAACCGGTAGTGCGCCCTGCCACCTCAGCTGCGTCAACCTTCAGAGATTGCTTGTCCTCCTACTGGTCGATTCAACCTTGGTTTCTTTTCTGAGGGAAAACTTGCCGCTGCACTCTTCACAACCTTTCTCTTGGGGTTTACCAACGTCAGCCTCCAGTCAAGGCCTGCATCAAGTTTTCTGGCGCCGTTGCCGGGGAGGAAGAGAATTTCTGCAAGGGGAGTCTCTTAGTTCCAATCTCTTTACTTTGTTTTTTTTTCTTAGTTTATTTTATTTTGTGTTGTTTGCTTCTCTTTATCAAAAACACAAAAAAAATTAGTTCTTATTCTAGCAGTAGTTTTATTCCTGTTTTTAGTATTGTTAAAATGAGTACTCTTGTTCCTGTTACCATGTCACATGAGGAAATGAGCCTCACTTTCAAACAAGGGAGTGATGAGAGTTTTAAGGAAGCTTGGTGTAGAGTTTTTATTCTTATTGCAAAATTGAACCTAAAATGACTCTAAGCCTGTTTCTTTGTAGCTTTTTCTTTGGTCTTGTTTGTTGCTATAGATATGCTTTGGATACTATGGTAGGAGGAGATCTCCATCATTGTAATGGAGAACAAGCTTTTAATGCTATAAAAAATTAATTGCAACCTACAGTTTACCCAGAAGTTCTGATAAAGCCTTTGCAAGTATTTATGCTAGATTGAATACTCTTGAGTCACATATTTCTCATTTAAAAGAAGGTTATGGCCAGATTAGTGAACATCTTGATTATGTTTCAATAAACTCTGAAGATTCAAATATGATTCCTTTGGTGAAGGTTGCTATAAATGGTGAAACGTTTCATGCTCGTTGTGATATTATGTCTGAATTTTGTCTTATGCCTAAAGAGATTTATGAATCTTTGAACCTTTGGGGACTTGCTGAGGGAGGGGAAGAAATTCCTCTCCTTAATAAAACCACTATATTTCCCATTGGGATAGCTGAGGGAGTGTTTACAAAAATCCTAGGAAAAACGGTCTCCAGTGATTATCTTGTTATTGAATGTGTAGGAGGAGGACGAATTACCCTTGGAAGATCTCTGCTGAAGCTCTTAGGAGCAATCATCGTTATGGGGAAAGGTACCATGACTTTCACTTCCAAACCATGCTTGGACCATCAGTTCCCTAAAAGCAAGAACAAGGGTAAGAAAGGTAAACGTAAGCCTCGTAACAATTTGGATGCTTCTTCACTTGAAAATACTTGATTCCACTTTTCTGGGCCTAGCTAAAAGGCGTTAAAGAAAAGCACTTCTTGGGAGATAACCCATGGTTTTATTTTTTGCTTTGTTTTTCTCTGTTTTCTTTGAGCCAAGGAGTTGTATACTTCTATAGCAACTCCTTTGTATCTTTCTTTTCATGTTTTAGTAGTGCCAAGTAAGGTTTCCGACGAGAGTTGGAGTTGGTTTTCGGATTTCTGTGCAGGAAACAAATTTCTGTTGTCCATAATACGTCTCCAACGTATCTATAATTTCTGATGCTCCATGATGATATTATGCCAATTGCTACATGTTTTCTCCCTTCTTTATGTCATTTTTATCGATTTTCCGGACTAACCTATTGACAAGATGCCACAGAGCCAGTTCCCTGTTTTCTTCTATTTTTAGTTTCAGAAAAGTTGTTCTAGAAATATTCTCGGAATTGGAAAATTCGAAGCCCGGAAGTCTTAGAATTCCCGAAGGTTCCACAGAGTCTCGAAGAGACCCGGAGAGGGGCCTCAGGGGGCCCACACCATGGGGTGGCGCCCCCCTTGGCCACGCCGGGGGTGGTGTGGGCCCCCAGGGCTCCACCGCCTTTGCCCTTTCGCCTATTTAATCCCCTCCGACAGAAAACCCTAAGGACCTGATCAAAATACCCCAAAAAGTTCCGTAGCCGCTGTCGTCGTCAACCCTAGATTAGGGGGGTCTGAAGCTGTCTCTCGGCACTCTGCCGGAGAGGAGATTATCACCGGAGGCCTCTTCATCACCATGCCTGCCTCCGGAGTGATGCGTGAGTAGTTCATCCTTGGACTACGGGTCCATAGCAGTAGCTAGATGGTTGTCTTCTCCTCCTATGCCTCAATGTTTAGATCTCGTGAGCTGCCTAACATGATCGAGATTGTTCTTATGTAATTCTATGTGTTGTGTTTGATGGAATCCGATGAATATTGAACTTATGCCAACTTGATTATAGTCTTTATTGCATATGTTATTTGTGATCTTGCATGATTTCCGTTGCTAGTGGTTGCTCTGGCCAAGTAGTTGCTAGTGACTCCAAGAGGGAGTATTTATGCTCGATAGTGGATTCATGCCTCTGTTTCGCATGTGCTCGAGTGACCGAAATGTGACAGGGGAGGATGTGTTGTTGCCACTAGGGAGAAAACAGCGGTGTGAGTGCCCGCGTGTACAATCATTGCTTACATTAGACACATTGCTTAATGCGATTATCTGTTGCTTGCAACTTAATACCTAAGGGGGTTCGGATGATAACCCGAGGGTGGATTATTAGTCATAGATGCAGTTGGATTACGGTCTATGTATATTGTTCTAATGCCCGCACTAAATATCATAGTAGTCTTCATGTCATGAATGTGCACTACGGTGCAACCTCTATTTGTCAATTGCCTAGCTGTAATTTGTTCACCCAGCATGATATCTTTTGTGGAGAGAGACCACTAGTGAACCTATGAACCCCAGTCCATTTTCCTACACTGTTAAACGAACCACTACAATTTCCTGCTTTTCTTTACTTACTCCAAGCATACATCATTTTCCACACTATACGTCTAATCTTTGTTTTCAGCAAGACCGGTGAGATTGACAACCTCACTGTACCGTTGGGGCAAAGTATTTTGGTTGTGTTGTGTGCATGTTCCGCGTTGTTGCTGACACCAGTGAGGCGCCATCACCACCGTTAGTGGAATCAACCTTCCGAAGATCCTCTTTGTCCTACTGGATTGATAACCTTGGTTCTTAACCGAGGGGAAATTCCTACCGATGTGCTCATCACACCCTCCTCTTGGGGTTCCCAACACGCTTTTCCAGCATCAATGACTTTTTATGGAGCCGTTACCGGGGAGAAAGAAGTCTTCTGGCAAGGGGAGTCTCTCACTCTCAACCTCTTTATTTTGTTTATTTTCTTGTTTTTATTTTTTGTCTTCTTTTGCTTCTTTATATCAAAAAACACAAAAAAATAGTTCTTATTCTAGTTGTTATTTTTGCTTTATCATGCTTGCTATCAATGTTTGATGTCTTTGAAACTAGATCTTATAGGCAAGGTGGGTTCACAGATGAACAACAAAAATATTATAAGGAAAACCGTTTGTCACAAAAAGGAATACACTTATGGGAGCAAATTAATAAATTGCATGACTATGCTACAAACTTGTGCTCCACCTGTAATGTTACTTATTGCTTTGATAAATCTTACTGATGTAGGAGGTATAAACACCTCCCTTTTCAATGTGAGTATAATGATGAAGCTACCATATCTTCTTATGTTAAGGAAAATTATGAATTATATGATGTGGAACAAATTGAAGAATTTATTGCTTGGAAGGGTGCATTCGAAATTGCCTATTTACTTGAAAGTATTGATGATGCACCTTATAAATATGAGATTTATGCTATACTTGAATATTGCTTTGATAATTACAAGGATTGTAATTACTACATAATGTAATATCTTAATAAATTCTCTCAACCTAAGAAAGTAACTGATGCCTTGCAGGAACCTATGCAACAAGAAACTGCTGAAGCTGGAAGCTCATTGGATGAAAAAGAGGAGGAGAGTGATGATCAAGAGGAGGAAGAATGCCCATATCTACCTCCCAATGATAGTAACTCTTTAACTCATACATTATTTGATGAAATTGATACTTTCTATACTTGTGACCTTGATACTACTACGAAAGAAACTTGTGAGAATGATATTGCTACTGTTATTTATGATAATCCATGCTACTTGGATAAATCTTATGATAATGCTCTTGATGATGGTCCTATGCTACTTTATGTTATGAATTATAATGATACTAAAAATAGGATTGCTATAATGTGTCCTATACCTTTTATGAGTGATCAATCATCTTGCTTTGCTATTGCTAAAATTGGGAAAAAAGAAGAGCTGATTTTAAATTTTGATCCCACTATTTTTGAGCTTGATATGAATTATGTGCTTTTAGACCATGACAAACATGCTTTATGTAATAATTATGTTGTTGAGTTTGTTCATTATGCTATTGAAAATTATTATGAGAGAGGAAAATATGGTTGTTGTAATTTTCATGTTACTAAAACACCTCTCTTTTTGTAATTTTTTTTGAAGTTGCTCTTGTTCTACCTTCCCATGATTTCTAGTTTGAGCTTCTTTAATTTATTTATTTTTACAAGATTCCCATGCATAGGAAGTGGGTTAGACTTAAATTTGTTTTATTATTGCTTCTTGATGCTTTGTTTTGCTTCAATTCATACTTCTTATGTGAGCATCTACTTGATTCCACTTTTATATGCCTAGCTGAAAGGCGTTAAAGAAAAGCGCTACCGGGAGACAACCCGTTTTATTTCTCCGTTTTCAACTTGTTTCCGTCGTTTCTTTTTTGTTTTATTTGCACCTGGATGTTGTCTATTTCCTTAGCAACCCCGTTGTATCTTTTCTTTTGTGTCTTTGTTGAGCCAAGTAAAGCCTCTAGTGGAAAGTTGAGACTATATTTCGGATTTCTATGCAGGAAACAGATTTCTGTTGTCCACTGTTAAATTCGTATAAAACCACAGAAAATTCAAAACGACCTGAGTTTTTTTTGTGCGTAATTCTGGTCTATATACGCAATTTTTCTTAGTTGAACACTTTTTTATTTGAGTAACAGAAGATTTAGGAGAAAAATCATTTTTACCTGCTGTCCTGTTTTGACAGATTTCTGCCAATAAATGCATTTACATCTTAATCTCTTTCTTTTGGTGTTCTTTTGAGAATTTTTTTTAAAAGAAGTTTTGACAGTAGCTAATATTTGTATGAGTGTTAGTCTTGTGTTGAAACTGAACCATGTGAATTTATTATTTTGATGTCACTAACGTTGCTAATGAAGATTGTGAGAAGTTTGGTGTGAAGGAAGTTTTCAAGGGTCAAGAGAAGAGGATGATATGATGTGATCAAGAAGAGTAAAAAGATTAAGCTTGGGGATGCCCCGGTGGTACATCCCAGAAAATTCCAAGAAGACTCAAGCGTCTAATCTTGGGGATGCCCAAGGCATCCCCTTCTTCATCGACAAATTATCAGGTCACTTCTAGTGAAACTATATTTTTATTCGATCACATCTTATGTGCTTTACTTGGAGCGTCTTTTATTTTTGCTTTCAGTTTATTTTTATTTTTGCAATAATCTTGGTTGGGCCCCAGCATTCTTTTATTGGATAGTGACACGCTCTGCTTTTTCATGGGAATACTTTGTATTTTTAATCTTTGTCTAGTTGCTGCATTTATTTAGCTCTTGTTTTGCATGCATCTCTTATCTAAGAGCTGTTAGTTTTAGTAGTGTTATGTGAGTGCTCTCATGTTTGCTTGATGTATCATGAATAGTATTTTTGTTAAAACATATCTTGTATGGTGCTTGTTGGGAGAAGAAACTGATGCTTGAAGTAGAATTTTTAATGGCGCAAGTGGAAGTTTGTATACACTGTGGCTAGAACTTTTTCGTATCATGCTAGATGTTATTTTAGTTTTAAAGCCTTGTGGTCATTGAGTAGCGTGATTAGACTCAAATAGCTGAGAGTGTTTAATGTGCCATTGAAAGATTCATGAGCTGTTCTTGTCATACTAAAGCATAAATTTATGGCATTCTCTTTCGAATGTTTTATTTGGTTGACTTGGCGCATGCTCACACCATGTTTATGACTATGAACCAGTCACTAATAGCCTCTATGATCATTTAGTTTTTGAACTTGTGATACCTCTTATGCTTTAATTAATGATGTTTATGTCGCTATGCATGATTATGGCTCTTATGGTCTCTTGATCTGTCGCTCCCAGTATTTTGCTAGCCCCCACCTGTACTGAGTATGAGCTCTAGTCATGCATCCAACTCCCTAAAACCAAGTTTTCCCCATTGTGTCCACCATACCTACCTACATGTGGTATTTAACTGACACTCCAAGTAAATTGCTCATGGGTTACCTTTAAAACCTTCAAAATTACTCCTGCTTTCTGTTCATGTTTTTGCTCATGAGGACATAAAGAGAGAATCTTTATCTCACTTGTTGATTGGATTTGACACCCTGGACTAGTGGCTTCATCCTCTTATCCATATGATAGAAGAGCTGGCAGCGGGGTGCCCAACCCCAAATTAATACACACAAAATCTCTTCACTATTTTTGCCCCTGATTTACCAGCCAAAGCATAATTGTGTAAACAAAAGAGAAAGATGGATGACCTTCCATACCAGTTGCGTCCTTCATATGGAGCTGCTCTTGTGAAATCTAGTTGGCTTGTGACGTACTATATTTCTGTTTACCATTCGTTTACATTAGCATACATCTCCCAAAATATAGACACTCCTCCATGGTATGTGATTGTTGGCAGGCACCCAAGGATTCGGTTAGCCATGGTTTGTAAAAGATGGATGGGAGGAGTGTCAAACTTTTAATACCTCTGTTTAATAAAATAAAAAGCTCTAGCACATCAATGATCCATGATTCCCTCTGCGAAGGGCCTTTCTTTTACTTTTATGTTGAGTCTCAATCTTCTAACTTTATGCACAGTTGAGAGAGCATTTTTGCCATTCTGAGTTTAATGTGCATTTGTCTATTATTAGTTGATTCGTGATGTGTTATTGCTTGTTCTCAAATTATTTACTCTAGTCTTCCTCATGAACTTTGAAGGTGTCCTGGCATTTATGTTTCCCCACTCTTAAGGACTAACGAAATACCACTTTGCCATGCATTCTCTATACTTGAAACAAATGTATATCTTTCTTTGCATTGTTATTCATGATCTTTTATTTGAGATACTTCTCATGATGCAAAGTGATTGCTATGCTTTATTATTAAAGTTCTATTTATCATGTTTGTGATTTTAAGTTCTATGATATCAGCTTACATATGCTTTTACATTTTTATGATCAAGTTTATGTTAGTAGCATGTCACCTCAGAAATTATTGTGTTTTATCGTTTACCTACTCGAGGACGAGTAGGAACTAAGCTTGGGGATGCTTGGTACGTATCCAACGTATCTATAATTTCTGATGCTCCATGGTCATATTATGCCAATTGCTACATGTTTTCTCCCTTCTTTATGTCAGTTTTATCAATTTTCCGGACTAACCAATTGACAAGATGCCACAGAGCCAGTTCTCTGTTTTCTGCTGTTTTTAGTTTCAGAAAAGTTGTTCTCGAAATATTCTCGGAATTGGAAAATTCGAAGCCCAAAAGTCTTAGAATTCCCGAAGGTTCCACGGATTCCCGAAGAGACCCGGAGAGGGGCCTCACACCATGGGGTGGCGCCCCCCTTGGCCCCGCCTTTGCCCTTTCGCCTATTTAATCCCCTCCGATGGAAAACCCTAAGGATATGATCAAAAATCCCCAAAAAATTCCGCAGTCGCTATCGTCGTCAACCCTAGATCAGGGGGGTTCTGAAGCTGTCTCCCGGCACCCTGTCGGAGAGGAGATCATCGGAGGCCTCTTCATCACCATGCCTACCTCCGGAGTGATGCGTGAGTAGTTCATCCTTGGACTACGGGTCCATAGCAGTAGCTAGATGGTTGTCTTCTCCTCCTATGCCTCAATGTTTAGATCTCGTGAGCTGCCTAACATGATCGAGATTGTTCTTTATTGCATATGTTATTTGTTATCTTGCATGATTTCCGTTGCTAGTGGTTGCTCTGGTCAAGTAGTTGCTAGTGACTCCAAGAGGGAGTATTTATGCTCGATAGTGGATTCATGCCTCTGTTTCGCATGTGCTCGAGTGGCCGAAATGTGACGGGGGAGGATGTGTTGTTGCCATGTCGTGGTGGTGTCACGGCAGATGCCATAGGATGGCTAAAGATGTGGGAACGATGGACGCTGGAGGTGCTCGGGGAGGGATCACGCGACGAGTAGCCGCGTGAGGCGAGAATCAAACACTTCAAACAACACGATCTACCCAGGTTCAGGGCCCTCGTGAGGAGGTAAAACCCCTACTCCTGCCTTTCTCTATGTATTCTGGTGTCTCACCGAGTAGCCACAGTACAATGTTCTTGCTACCGAGTAGCCACTCTTCTCTCTACGTGATGAACTAGGTCAAGAATCTAGGGTTTCCCTGTGTCCCAGCATGCGATCCTCACGCAGGAGGCGGCGGGGCACCTTATATACACGGTGCCCAGCCGGATACGTCCAAACACGGACAAGTGTCGACATAGTGTGCACATCGTCCTTCTTCCGAGTTCCCTCTGACAGCTTTGGTTCCTAATCTTGGCTGCATCCGGAAAGTCGTTGGGCAAAACCAAGGGGACAGTCTGGTATCACTGTGCCAAACACAGAGTGGGGCCCCTTATCCTGCGACCGCCTGCTTCCACACTGTCGCTGTCAGGCAGGCCGGTCCCAGATGAACAGTAGTTTGAATAGTGCCAAGTACGGACCCAGGATACGCGGGATCCTGTGTCAGAACGGCTCCTTTGACTTCTGGCCCGAGTAGATTCCCGCCAATCTTACTCGGACCAGCTCTTCTACTCGAACGGACATAACTCGCTTAATATCTCCTTCTGGTCATCTTTTCGTAAGACCGAGTAGCAGTCGACCGGGTAGCGAGTACCGGGTAGGCGGCTACTCGACCAAACTTCTCTTCTGACTGTTGCCTTTACCACTTGCCTTTACCCTACTCGGGGGTAACCCCCCGACAGCAGTCCCCGAAGCTGGTAGAGTCTTGCGAACTCGTTCACTAGGCTCTGCCAGCTTAAAACCAATCTTTGCAACGCCGCCCTTGAACCTCAAGATGCCGAGTAAAACCTCCGAGTAGCACTCTGGAAAGTACCTTGGGTCTCTTTTCTTCCGAATAGGGCTAGTCTCCTTCTCTGCGTCCGAGTAAAAGGACTTAGAGAATTTCTTAAGCAGAGTCTCTACAGCGCAGAGCACAATCCAGCCTTCCGTGCTGCAACTGGACACGTGTCATGCATCAGCGACCCCGACGTCTCGCTGCCCAGGACACGACGTGCCACGCGCCCAGTTTTCACGGAGTGGGCCCACCGGCTCGTCATGTCCCATCAAGCGCAGTAATAGGCCACGATCTGGTCGTGGGATCAATTGTGGCCGTTACGCGCGCGTTCCGCGCTTGCGTGCGTTTCTAACCGGCCACAGGCCCCACCACACGAGAGTTATGGCCACGATCGATCCCACTACCCCGATGGTAACGGTACTCTGAGGAGAGGGTATAAATACCCCCATCGGTAACTTCCTTTTCTCCTTCCTCCGTACTTTCTTATTTCGCCTCTCTGTTTCTTCTCCGCCGCCGAGCTCTCCGCCGCCGCGCAACTCTTTGCGCCGCCGCGGATTCACTCTCTCCACCAGATTCTTCCAAAGTTTTCACCATCTTCTCACTCGCTGCCATGGCTGCTCGCGCCGGCTGGGCTGGTTCTGATGTCACCGTCGATGACTGCTCCTGGCTCGTGAACACCCGGAGGGTTCCTCCTGGTGTTCAGTGCCGGCCGTCCGACGGCGAAATCGTTCCGGCCCCGCGGGAGGGCGAGCATGTCGTCTTCCTCGCGCACTTCGCGCGAGGATTCGGCCTGCCGGCTTCCGATTTCCTCCACTCCTTTCTGGACCACTTCGGTGTTCAGATGCATCATCTCCCCCCAAATGCTGTCGTCTTCCTCGCCTATCACACCATGGTGTGCGAGGCCTTTCTTGGCGTCCGCCCCACGGTGCAGACATGGTTGAAGTACTTCCACCTCCGTCAGCAGAGCACAGGGAAGAAGGACGGCGCGGCCGCTGGCAGCCGGGTAACCGATACCGGCAGCGCCATGATGGTGCAGCGGACGGGAACCAATCACCCTCGCATCAAGGGCTTGGATTCCGTCCGTATGTGGCAACAATCCTTCCTCTACGTGAAGAATATCCCCGCCACGAAGGGGGGAAAGGTAACGGACCGCATCAACCTGCCTGCCTGGAGCAACCGGGCTCCATCCGGGCAGAATTGGAAGACGAAGCCCTCCAACGACCGCAACGCCGTGCAGATGGAGGAGCGGCTCGCTGAATTAATCGGAGAGGGCCTCAAGAGCGATGATCCCGTGGCCTGCTGGATCCGGAACCGGGTGCTGCCTCTGCAGCAGCGCTCCCACCCAATGTGCTACTTGGGAGGCCCCCGCGATTGCACTCGGACGACCACGTTCGAGCTCAGCAACGCGGACGTCGCCGCGCACGCAAGGTCCATCCTGACCACAGGCCTCCGAGATAACTGGCAGTATGGGTTCATCCCCTTCAGCCGCACGAAGCCGATCCCACGGGTACGTTCTCCTTACTCTGCTTCCAGTATATATGTAATCCGAGTAGATAGCCTTCTCTTCTTGCTGCGACTAGCGATTGCATTCTGCGCCGAGTAGAGCACTCTGCAGAACTGCCTAGGCTTAGTATGCTTGATGTTTGCACGCCTTGCCGAGTAGCATACTTAGGAGAAATACTTAGGCTTAATGTGCTTGTTGTTTGCACGCCTTGCCGAGTGGGATACTTAGCAAATTTCCTTAGGCCTAGTGTGCTTTGTGTTTGCACGCCCATCCGGGTAGAATGTCTCCACGCTACTCGGCTAATTTGCGATGTTTCTCTGTTCTTTCAGGTCCTTGACCGCCAGCTTGCTGAGAGCTGTGAGCGCTTCGAGGGCAACTGGTCCTCTGACCGAGAGGAAGATGACCAGGCCTCCTTCGAGACCGCGGACCAGCTCGATCCTTCTGACGCCGCCCAGACGGGTGATCGTCCCGCGGAATCGTCTCTTCGTGACTGGTCCGAGGTTGAAGTTGAAGGTAATTGAACTTATCCCCTCTGACTGCGAGCAGCGGAAACCAATCGCTTTCTGCTTCTGAAGTGCTTTTCTTCCTTTCTTTTTCATAGATGTTGCTGCTGCTGATGGCGAAGATGAGGATGAGGATGAGGACGAGGCAGCCCAGGTCGTCAAGCCTCTTGCAGTTGCCGCTCCTGCCACCCGCAAACGGACAGGCAGTGGCGCCCAAGAACCTCCCGCCAAGAAGAAGAAGGCGACCGAGAAGACGACCAAGAAGGTCGTGAAGAGAAAGAGGCCAGCGATTCCTTCCCGCAAGGGGTAAGTTCCTTCTCGGTTGCACGCTTCTGTTTACTTCGCTCTTCTCGGTTGACTCCCAATCTTTTTTGCTTCGCTGTTTCCTCTTGATTTCCTCTGCCCTCTTCTTGCTTTTGAACACAATTTTCTCTTCAGAGACCCCTTGGACGCGGACGCCGCTCTTGCGTCCACCGAGACCCAGAAGAAGGCCGCCATCGATGTCGACAATCTAATCGACCTCGACGGCGATGAGAACAACACCGCCAACGCACAAACCGAGGGCAGCAATGCCCAAAACATCGAGCCAGAGCTGCAGTCCCGCGCCGAGCAGGAGGCGCAGGACGCTGCTCACCAAGAGAAGCCACCTTCTCCTCCGGCCAACACCGCCGAGGAGAACCAAAATCAAGAGACCGAGATGCACCACGACGCCGCCCTTGAGCGGCAGGAAGAAGGAGAAGAGCAGCCAGCAACAGGGGCTGCTGGACAAGAAGACCCCGCGGCCCAGCCGCGGGTAGGAGAAATGGATGTCTCACAGCCGGATCCCTCTGCCGGGCAGCGGGTAGAAGAAGTCACCGTGACGGAGGAGTACCCATTGAGCGACGCGCAACCTGATGCCACGCAGGGTAGCGCTCAGCCAGACGCCGCACCGGATAGCGCGCCCCTGGCGCCACCAACAGATCAAGGCAGCGCACAGCCAGATTCCTCCTTGGTGCAGACAACCGCGGCTGCAGCCAGCCCTCCGGCCAGGCCGCTTACAAGGAAGAGCGCCCAAGATGCTGCAGAGAAGGAGGCAGCCGAGAAGAAAGCTGCCGAGAAGGAGAAGGCTGGGGAGAAGAAGACCGAGAAGCAGACAACCGAGAAATCAGTCGCCGCGAAGCCCACTGCCCAGAAGGAGAAGACGAAGAAGCGGGCAGCCGACATGCCGCCGCCAACATCAACTGGTCAGTCCAGTCAGCTGGTTATTCGCGATCCTAGCGCGGTCGCTGCCGCCGCCGCTGCAGCTGATCAGCCCTGCTACCCTGACTACATGGTGAAGGTTAGTCATCAGCACCAGGTCGGCTTTTCCCCCAAGGACCGGAATCTTGCTCTTCAGAAAGGGAGGAAAGCCGTGGCAGTGGACTCCAGGCCCCCGGCCCCAAATCAAAACAAGTCCATCTCCATTGCTTCTCGTGGAGTTCAGGACCAGGCGATAACGTCCCAGAGCCTCGAGCAAGTACTCGACTTGATCGGCTTCATCGATGCCAAGTGGGACAGCAAATTTCTCGGCAACACCAATTGGAACGGCACCGATCTGGGCGACATCGACCATATGCGTGTGGATTGGAACAAGGTGGACTTGGGTTACAAGCCCATGACCGTCTCGACCACCTCTGCTACACTAGCTGCCAAGATGTTTGTCCACCGCAAGAACGCCGAAGATCTCGAGCAATCCTACGCGGTAAGTTCCTACTCATCCTCTCCGAGTTGCATTTTCATTTCTTTTCTACTCTTCCTCTTTTCCTTATCCATCACCCAGTCCCCGAGATTCTGGCCGAGTAGGCGGACACTCTCCCGAGTAGCCGCCTTCTCGGGTTGAATCTCAAGTACTTTGCCTGATTCTTGTTTCTTCTGCTTCTCAGAATAGCGTACTGAAACGGACCGATTTGCATCGTCGGCTACTCTGGAACCACGCCATTGCCAAGAGGCGCATTGCCGCCTTGGATAAAGAGAAGATGATTGCCGAGGAAGCCGACAAGGAAGTGATGAACAGCACTATGAGGCTGTCTGAAGTTGAAGGTACGCTTCTAGATGCGCGGTTCTTGCGTTTGGTGTTTACGCCCGCTTTTGCTTTTTGCGCTAACTAATTTTACTCTGCAGGGAAGCTGAAGGCCCTAACTGACGAGCACGAGAACTGCCGTGCCTTCGTCGAGAGTGGCCAGGCCACCATCAAGAGATTGGAAGGTACGTTGCCGTCTACTCGGCTTTTCCTGTGTTTCTTTCTTTCGCTTCTCTGCTAACCGCGCTTCGCCTTCCGCAGAAGATCATAAGAAATTCGCTGAGGAGCATCAAGACTGCCTCAAACCGGCTGAGGTGCAGCAGCAGTTGTCCAGCCAGGCTGTCGAGCTGATGAGAGAGCACACTACTGAGATGGAGAAGCTCCAAGTCCAGCTGCAGACTGCGCTCCGGGATGCCATCAATCTTGGTGCCGAAAGGGATAGAGTAATCGCCGAGAAGGCAAAGAGCGAAGCAGCAGCCAAGGCCAGGGAGAGAACCCTCAAACAGGAGTGTGAGGTGCTAACGAAGAGCAACGCTGGGCTCTTCACTCAGCTAGAGGAGTTCCGCTTGATCCAAGAGAAGCATATATCCAACGAGGAAACATGGAAGACCCAGCTGTTAGGGTTGCGCCATGATTTGAACAGTAAGTGCTCCCTTTTCTCCGCTTCTCCGCTACTCGGCTGCGCCTTTCTTCTCTGCTTCTCGTTTCACGCTTCCACTCTGTTACTGTTTCTGATCTTCTCGATAGCTCTTGCAGGAATCTTTCCCAACCTTGAATCTTCTAACGTGCCTGCCCTGGAAAAGGTCCGAGCAGCTCGTGCTGAGAAGGGCGAGCCTTTGGACACCAGAGCAGAAATCGAGGAAAGTATCCTGATTATGCAGAGCCAGTGTCCGCGGCTAGCGGGCGTGGGCACCGAGTTGGTGCGCGTCACCTTCCAGATCCACAACGTCTCCTGGCCTGATGACTCCGCGCCGACAACAATCTCCGGACTTGCCTTGAAGCTGCAGCGCGTGAAAGCTGAACTGAAGAAATGGCACGCCTCGGGAGCTCGGGCAGGTGCGGACATGATGTTGCTCTTCGTCACCACCTGGTACGAAAACCTGAACATGCAGATTATCCGCGAGATGCACCGAGACTCCAGGTGGGAGAAGGACCCCCACTGCGTGGCTATTCGCCAGGTGATTGCTCACGAGGTCGCTCAGTATGCCGACACAGCGACCTTCATCGACGGCCTCACCGAGCCCGACACCGAGGTGGACGAGGGCAAGGAGGAGGATGAAGACGAGGAGACGGACACCGATGAGCCGGACCTGAGCTACTTCGACTCTCCAGCTGTCAAGGACGGGAAGGGGAAGGCCACGGTCATCGCGGGTAGCGACGAGGAGGACGAGAACGTGGAGATGTCGATCGACACCTCCGCGCTCGAATTCGGCACCTCGTCAGGAGCTGCCCTCGACGACACCGTCAACCTTCGCGCCCAAGCCAGCGGCTCCACCTCCGCGACAATGCCCGTCTCGGTGGCCACGGCCACTTCAGACCAGGTAGCCACCGAGCCCAACGCCGAGGACGAAGCAGCGAAGTCTGTTGACGCCAGCCTGGAAACGGACACGACCAAGGCCACTGCTGAAGAAGAGGCAGCTAAGGCTAGCACCGAGAACGCCGCCTCAACCTGAGTTTATCCTACAGCTTTATTTCTCAAACACTTATCAGATCCCCGGGATGCCGGGTGCAAATGTATCAGACTATTTATTCCGTTGCTACTCATTTTTATTCCCACTTGTTATTTTCAACTTAATCAATTTGTTCAGCCTGGGCTCGATGCCGGGTTGCGTTATCATGTGAGTCCCCGAGTTGCATTTCTTATTCACTCTCTCTTTTAGTCTCAGCTCTACCCGCAACTTGTTGCTTTTTTGGTATTCGAGTCACAAGAGTTAAAGAGCAGAGCTGCAAATACTTAGCCGCTTAGAAACAATCATAGTAACGCAGCCCACCACTTAGCCGAAAAGATAGGACAAAGAATAGTAATAAAAGCACCCTACTCGGTTCCTGCACTCTTCCTTTCCTTAGTAATTTTTCTTGTGCTCATGGACCTTTTGCTTGTTCTCTTGCTTGCCATGAAGCCGGGTTTCGGACTGCAGCAAAGTCGAAGAGTTGGCATGTAGGTTTAAACACAGTACTCAATGTACTTTTGAATTTTGAAGTAGAGCAACCGAATAGGCAAAAGGTAAAGCCGAGTAGAAACACTTAGAGCAATTTTGGACGAGGGCAGTCCCCGAGTTCAATTTCAGATTGCAGAATAGAATTTCAACTCGGATAAGAGGGTACATACACATCTTTGCTCACGAATGAAAACGACGGAGTAGAGCTACATTCCAAGGGCGCTTGGTTTCCTCTCCAGCTTTATCTGCCCTGTTCGCCTGTGGTGGGCGCGCATCTATAAGATAGTATGCATCGTTGTGTAGCGCTTTGCTCACAATGAAAGGCCCTTCCCATGGAGGAGATAACTTGTGCATCCCGGCTGTGCGCTGCACAAGCCTAAGGACCAAGTCTCCTTCTCGGAAAACCCTTGGGTTCACCTTTCGGCTATGATAACGCCGCAGGTTTTGCTGGTAGATAGCCGAACGTGACAGAGTCAGCTCTCTTGCTTCTTCAAGCAGGTCAACGTCGTCTTCTCGAGCTTCTCTCGCCTCCACCTCAGTGTAGAGGGTTACTCGGGGGGAGTCATGCTCTAGGTCTATTGGCAACACGGCCTCAACCCCGTATACCAAGAAGAAAGGAGTGTAGCCGGTTGACCGGTTAGGGGTAGTCCGTAGACTCCACAACACCGCTGGCAACTCGTCTAGCCAACACCCAGGTGTTTTCAACAGTGGCTCCATCAGCCTGGGCTTTATGCCTGCCAGTACCATGCCACTAGGGAGAAAACAGCGGTGTGAGTGCCCGCGTGTACAATCATTGCTTACATTACACACATTGCTTAATGCGATTATCTGTTGCTTTCAACTTAATACCTAAGGGGGTTCGGATGATAACCCGAGGGTGGATTATTAGTCATAGATGCAGTTGGATTACGGTCTATGTATATTGTTTTAATGCCCGCACTAAATATCATAGTAGTCTTCATGTCATGAATGTGCACTACGGTGCAACCTCTATTTGTCAATTGCGTAGCTGTAATTTGTTCACCCAGCATGATATCTTTTATGGAGAGACACCACTAGTGAACCTATGAACCCCGGTCCATTTTCCTACACTGTTAAACAAACCACTACAATTTCCTGCTTTTCTTTACTTACTGCAAGCATACACCATTTTTCACACTATACGTCTAATCTTTGTTTTCAGCAAGACCGGTGAGATTGACAACCTCACTGTACCGTTGGGACAAAGTATTTTGGTTGTCTTGTGTGCAGGTTCCGCGTTGTTGCTGACACCGGTGAGGCGCCATCACCACCGTCAGTGGAATCAACCTTCCAAAGATCCTCTTTCTCCTACTGGATTGATAACCTTGGTTCTTAACTGAGGGGAAATTCCTACCGCTGTGCTCATCACACCCTCCTCTTGGGGTTCCCAACACGCTTTGCCAACATCAGTCCACCGTAAAAATCGTATAAAATCCAGAAAGATCGGAATGATCTGAAATTTTTTGTGCTTATTCCTCGGCAAATTCCGCAACTCTTCATTCTTTAGTTTTTCGATCTAGGCAACATAAGCGCCTCGAAAAAATTCGTCTTTACAAACTATTCTGGTTTTGACAAATTCTGCCATTTTTCTTGCATTTGCTCTTTTTTGCGATGTCAAGTGGATTTCGTTGCTTCACGAAACATCAGTGGTTGTAGCTAATGTTTAAAAGTATCAATAGCACTTGTGACATACTGAACCAATGGATTTTTAATTGTTGCACGAACCCTCTAATGCGAATTACTGTTTGAGTGTGGTATGAAGGAAGTTTTCAAGGGTCAAGAGAAGAGGTGATATATGTGATCAAGAAGAGTGCAAGGTCAAATCTTGGGGATGCCCCCGTGGTTCATCCAAGAATATTTTTAGAAGACTCAAGAATCTAAGCTTGGGAATGCCCAAGGCATCCCCTTGTTCATCAACTATCTATGAGGTCACTTCTCGTGAAACTATATTTTTATTCGGTCACATCATATGAAGTTTACTTGGAGCGTCTGTTTGTTTTTGTTTTGTTTTCCTTTGTTTTATTTTGTTTTACTTTCTGCAATAATATAGTTGGATCCTAGAATTCTTTGTTTGGGAGAGAGACACGCTCCGCTTTTTCGTTTGAATACTTGCTATGCTAGTATTCTTAGTTTTTCTTCTAGTTCTTGCAAAATTTTCGGTTTAGCTCTCGTTTTCGTTGCATCTCTTATTCAGAGTTGTTAGTTTTAGTAGAGTTTTGTGAGTCCTCTCATGTTTGCTTGCTGTAGCATTTAGAGATTTTTTGTTACAGCATGTTCTGTATGGTGCTTGTTGGGAAAAGAAACTGCTCCTTGAGGTAGAATTTTTAACGGTGCAAGTAGAAGCTTGTATAGACAGTGGCTAGACTTTTTCATATCATGCTAGATGTTATTTTTTTTCTAAAGCCTTGTGATTATTTAGTAGCAAACTTTTTTATTTGAGTTACAGAAGATTTTGGAGAAAAATCATCTTTACCTGCTGTCCTGTTTTGACAGATTTCTGCCAATAAATGCATTTGCATCTTAATCTCTTTCTTTTGGTGTTCTTTTGAGATTTTTTTTAAAAGAAGTTGTGGCAGTAGCTAATGTTTTTATGAGTGTTAGTCTTGTGTTGAAACTGAACCATGTGAATTTATTATTTTGATGTCACTAACGTTGCTAATGAAGATTGTGAGAAGTTTGGTGTGAAGGAAGTTTTCAGGGGTCAAGAGAAGAGGATGATATGATGTGATCAAGAAGAGTGAAAAGCTTAACCTTGGGATGCCCCGGTGGTACATACCAGCAAATTCCAAGAAGACTCAAGCGTCTAATCTTGGGGATGCCCAAGGCATCCCCTTCTTCATCGACAAATTATCAGGTCACTTCTAGTGAAACTATATTTTATTCGATCACATCTTATGTGCTTTACTTGGAGCGTCTTTTATTTTTGCTTTCAGTTTATTTTTATTTTTGCAATAATCTTGGTTGGGCCCCAGCATTCTTTTATTGGATAGTGACACGCTCCGCTTTTTCATGGGAATACTTTGTATTTTTAATCTTTGTCTAGTTGCTGCATTTATTTAGCTCCTGTTTTGCATGCATCTCTTATCTAAGAGATGTTAGTTTTAGTAGTGTTATGTGAGTGCTCTCATGTTTTCTTGATGTATCATGAATAGTATTTTTGTTAAAACATATCTTGTATGGTGCTTGTTGGGAAAAGAAACTGCTCCTTGAGGTAGAATTTTTAACGGTGCAAGTAGAAGCTTGTATAGATGGTGGCTAGACTTTTTCATATCATGCTAGATGTTATTTTAGTTCTAAAGCCTTGTGGTTATTTAGTAGAATGAATAGCCTCAAATATCTGAGAGTATTTAATGTGCCATTGAAAGAATCATGAGTTGTTCTTGTCATATTGAAGCATAAATTTGTGGTGTTCTCCTTTGAATGTTTTATTTGGTTGACTTGGCGCATGCTTACACCATGTTTATGACTATGAACCAGTCACTAATAGCCTCCATGAACATTTAGTTTTGAACTTGTGGTACCACATATGCTTTTATTAATGATGTTTATGTCGCTATGCATGATTATGGATCGTATGCTCTCTTGATCTGTCGCTCCCAGTCTTTTGCTAGCCTCCACCTATACTGAGTATGAGCTCTACTCTGGCATACAACTCCCAAAAACCAAAGTTTTCCCATTGTGTCCACCATACCTACATACATGTGGTAATTAACCGCCACTCCAAAGTAAATTTCTCATGTGTTACCTTTAAAACTTTCCAAATCACTCCTGTTTTGTGCTACTGTTTAGCTCATGAGGACGTAAATAGAGAATCTTTATCTCACTTGTTGATTGGACTTTCACACCCTGGACTAGTGGATTCATCCGCTTATCCAATGATACAAGACCTGACAGCAGGGTGCCCATCCCCAAATTAATAACACAAATTCTCTTCACTATTTTTGCCCATAATTTATCAGTCAAAGCATAATTGTGTATACAAAAGAGAAAGAGGGATGACCTTCTACCCAGATGCGTTATTCTATGGGAGCCGCTCTTGTGAAGTCTAGTTGGCTTGTGACGTACTGTATTTTCTGTTTACCATTCGTTGACATAAGCATACATCTCTCTTAAAATATAGACACTCCTCGATGGTATGTGATTGTTGGCAGGCACCCGAGGATTCGTTTAGCCATGGTTTGTGAAAGATGGTTGGGAGGAGTGTCAAGTTTTGTATACCCTTATTTAATAAAATAAAAGCTCTAGCACATGAGTGATCCATGCTTCCTTCTGCGAAGGGCCTTTGTTTTACTTTTATGTTGAGTCTACATCTTCTAACTTTATGCACGGTTGAGAGAGCATAGTTGCCATTCTGAGTTTTATGTGCATTTATCCCAGAAACATTATTAATTGATTCATGATGAGCTATTGCTTGTTCTCTAATTATTTGTTCTAGTCTTCCTCATGAACTTTGAAGGTGTCGTGGCATTTATGTTTTTCCCCACTCTTAAGGACTAGCGAAATATCACTTTGACATGTTCTCTCTATACTTGAAAAAACGTATATCTTTCATTGCATTGTTATTCATGAACTTTATTTGAGTTACTTCTCATGATGCAAGGTGATTGCTATGCTTTATTATTAAAGTTCTATTTATCATGCTTGTGTTAAAGTTCTATGATCTAAGCTTACTTATGATTTGCATTATTGATGATCAAGTTTATGTTGGTAGCATGTCACCTCAGAAATTATGTGTTTTTATCGTTTACCTACTCGAGGACGAGTAGGAACTAAGCTTGGGGATGTTGATACGTCATAAACATATCCTTAATTTCTGATGTTCCATGTTGTTTTCTTATTGTTTCCCACATGTTTGATATACACTTTATGTCATTTTATCGATTTTCCGGACTAACGTATTGACAAGATGCCACAAAGTCGGTTCCCTGTTTTATGCTGTTTTTAGTTTCAGAAAGTTGTTCTGGAAATATTCTCGGAATTGGAAAATTCAAAGCCCGGAAGTCTTAGAATTCCCGAAGGTTCCACGGAGTCATGAAGAGACCCGGAGAGGGTCCTCAGGGGGGCCACACCATAGGGCGGCGCGCCCCTGGCCGCGCCAGGGGTGGTGTGGGGCCCCCGGCCTCCACCGCCTTTGCCCTTTCGCCTATTTATACCCCCCGAGACGTAAACCCTAAATATATTCCACTTTTCCCCACAAAACACCCGAGGCTTCCTTCATCGTGATCCTGAGATCGGGAGGGTTCTGGAGCTCTCCCCGGCACCCTGCCGGGAGGGGAATTCATCACCGGAGAGGTCTACAGCACCATGCCCTCCTCCGAAGTGATGCGTTAGTAGTTCATCCCTGGACTACAGGTCCATAGAAGTAGCTAGATGGTTGTTCTCTCCACTTTGTACCTCAAGTTTAGATCTTGTGAGCTGCCTAACATGATCAAGATCATCTTTATGTAATGCTACATGTTGTGTTTGCTGGGATCTGATGAATGTTGAATGCTATGTTTTCTGATTATCAATATATCATGTTATATTCATGCTTATGTTATTTATGATCTTGCATGATCTCCGTTATTAGTAGATGCTCTGGCCAAGTAGATGCTAGTAACTCCAAGAGAGAGTATTTATGCTCGATAGTGGGTTCATGCCTCCTTTGCATCTGTGCTCGAGTGACAGAAACGTGATGGATGGAGGATACGATGTTGCCATTAGGGAGAAAACAACGGTGTTTACCTAGTTTACATTGTTTACATTACACAGTTTGCTTACGGCGATAATCTGTTGCTAGCAACTTAATACCCAACGTTTGTTCGGATGATATTCGGAGGGTGGATTATTAGACATAGATGCAGTTGGATGGCGGTCTATGTATTTTGTTGTAATGCCCGCATGAATCACATAGTAATCTTTATGTCTTGCATATGCACTACATGCATCCTTCATTTCTGTCAATTGCCCAGCTGTAATTTGTTCACCACACATGTTATTTATCTTTCACGGAGAGACACCACTAGTGAACTGTAGACCCCGGTCCATTTTCCTCATACTGATAAAACACCTACTGCTTTCATATTGCTTCCATACTGCTTTTATATTGTTCCTATTGTTTTCTTGTTGTTTTCCACACCATACGTTTAACCTCTTTGTGTTCAGCAAAAACGGTGAGATTGACAACCTCACTGCTTCGTTGGGGCAAAGTGATTTGATTGTGTTGTGTAGGTTCCACGTTGCTGCTGAACAGGTAGTGCGCCCTGCCACCTCAGCTGCATCAACCTTCAGATATTGCTTGTCCTCCTACTGGTAGATTCAACCTTGGTTTATTTTTTGAGGGAAAACTTGTCGGTGCACTCTTCACAACCTTTCTCTTGGGGTTTACCAACATCAACCTCCAGTTAAGGCCTGCATCAACGGCCTCCACTGCAGCGTCCCCAGTCGACGAGGAAGAGAGGATGGATGCGGCGCTGGCTCCGGTGACGCCCGGTGTGGATAGCGACATCATTTGGCTGCGAAAAATAATTGAGAATGAATCTTAAAGGGTGCGCGGGGTCACAGTGATTCGAGAAGGACAGATGAGGGCGGCGGAAACTCACCAAGGCGGCCGGAATCAACCCGCACGGCGGTGGCGGTTAGCAACTCCGGCGAGTTAATTATGCGAATAGGGGGCAAGAAACATGATGCATCCAGAGGGAAAATGGAGAGGAAGGTGGGGTCTATAAGATGGGAGGGCACGGGGTAGGATTAAAGCTCTTAATCGCGCGCCATTAAACGGAGTTGAATTCGGCCGAAACGGATGCTCTGCCGTTTCCAGGGTTGATGAGGACCTGACGTCATCGCTGACGTCAGTGCTCGGTCCCACCTGTCGGTCACTGAAACAAAGAGATGGAGGGCTGTTGCTGGGCTTCTTCTGGGATGCGTCTAGGCCCTGTGCCCAGCCCGTGCGCGGAAGAAAAAGGGGGCAAGGGACGTGGGCTAGGCTGGGCCGACCGGTTGGTTGCTGTGCTGCTCTTTTTTTTTGTTCTTTTTTAGCCATATCTTTTAATTTAATATTCCAATTAGCCTCAAATCAATTTCTAAAGTTTTGTAAAAGTATAATCTTTCACATAATAATATTTTTGTGGTGTTTCAACACATTTTAAATAAATGTATTCATTATAAGAATAAAACACCAATAGCAACTTAATGCCATTTCCAAAATAGCAAAATAATTTAATTGAAAATATGTCAAATAATATTTAGTGGCATAACACATTTGGAAATATTGTTCCTCGTAGTCATTTAACTTATTTTCATAAACAAAATACTTCATGAAAACACTTTATTGGTTGGAATTTGATATAGTAATTGAAAAATGATATAGTTAACTTTGACTTTTTTTTGAAACCTTAGTTAACTATGACTTTGATAATATATTTTTAATCAAATAATTGAAAGATGAACTATTATTGATGGATAGAAGTTGAAAACACCATTTGGGAACATATTTTTTAGGAAAACATTTTATAAAATAAGGCATGTTAAGAGAAAAATGATTACTTGAATTTAATTTTGAATAGAGTTTAGGAAAACAGAGGCATAATAGATTTTAAATTCCAATAACATTGTAATAACAATAATATTTCCTTAGTGTTTGAGTTTTATTTGTTTTTGGTGGCTTCCTTTAAATCAAGAAAACAAAAGTTTTATTTTTTAGTGATTTTTGCACTTTCCAAAAATCAAGGATGTTACAGACGATGATGATCTTGATGATGCCCATAGCGCTGAAGATGGCGATGATTTCCCCTCTCCGGGGAGGAATTTCCCCGGCAGATTTCTCCCTGTCGGAGGGCTTTTCTCTCTTTGTTGTTTTCTGTCCCAAGGAGGCAGCGGAATATTTCCTCGATGGTTCTGTAGGTCTTAGGGTTCCCTCGGGATGAAGTACGCGAAAGGAGGCGACCAAAGGTGGGCCAGGGTGGCCACACCACCCCCAGGCGCGGCCAAGGGGGCGCGCCACCTAGTGGCGTGGGCCCCTGGTGGCCCCCCTCTGGGTCTCCTTGTGGCTGGCTTCCTCTTCTGGACTTCTAAGACTCCTCCGCTGCTCTCCCTTCTTCTTCTGATCTTCTAAAATAGAGTATCTTGAGGGTGCTTTTTCCATCAGATTTCTGGTCCCGGTGTTTATTCTCCAATAATTATTAAACATGCAAAATAAGATGAAATAATATAAGTGATGCATCATAACATGAAATATATCGATGAATAACAGAAAATTACGATATAAAATAGTGATGCAGAATGGACGTATCAACTCCCCCAAGCTTAGACCTAGCTTGTCCCCAAGCGAAACTGAACTCGGTAAACATGACCGTAGGTTTATGGAGTGAGGTGTCAATAAATAAAATACGAACAAGAAGCATCACATCTATCAATACACAAGTCATTCTAGACATCAACTTCCTATCATATAATTTAACTTAAAACATGTAGAGGGGATCACAATAAAGGTGCAAAAAGGAAATCATAATTGGTGAAGGCAAACTTCGTTCTTGGTCATAGAAAAATTAACATATTGTACTTATCTTTCGATCAGAGTCCTTATATTAGAGCTTATAATGCAGAGTTTAACGTGCTCAATCATAACAATTTGTTTACAGTCATGGATAACTTTCAAAGTGATATTCATTCAGATAAAAACATTTGTACTAAGAAAGGACGGATAAGGGAAACAATTGAGTAAATCAACATATAGATGAATGGATCACAACAATGCAAATGCTTTCTTAAGACAGAAAGGAGTAGGTTTACTGACTCAACATAAAGGTAAAAGAAAGACCCTTCGCAGAGGGAAGAAGGATTAACTCATGTGCTAGAGATTCTCATTTGATAAACAGACAAAGCATAAAATAATTGACACTCCTCCCAACCTTTCTTACATAAACCAGGGCTAACCGAATCCTCGGGTGCCTGCCAGAAATCACATACCTTGGAGGAGTGTCTAATTTTTAGGGGTAGGTGTGTATGTCTATGTCAACGAATGGCAAACAGAAAATGCAGTACGCCACACGCCAACTAGACCTTACAAGAGCAGCTCCTATTGAAGGACGCTAACCGAAAAATCAGCAGATCATCCCCCTTCTCTTTTGTTTTACACAATCATGCTTTGACTGATAAATTAGAGGAAAAAATACTAAAGAGAATTTGTAATGATTAAGTTTTGGGGCTGGGCACCCCGCTGCAAGATCTTCTAACGATTCGATAAGCTGATGAAGCCACTAGTCCACGTGTGTAAAGTCCAATAAACAACTGAGATAAAGATTCTCTATTTGCATCCTCATGAGCAAAAACAAGAACACAAAACAGGTGTGATTTTGAAGGTTTAGAGGTAGCACACAAGAAATTTACTTGGAGTGGCGTTTAAATACCACATATAGGTAGGTATGATGGACACAAATGGCATGGTTTTGGGGCTCAAGGTTTGGATGCACGAGAAGCATTCCCTCTCAGTACAGGTTTTTGGCTAGCAAGGTTGGGTAGCAAGCATACGAGTTGAGGGAAAACAAACAAATATACATATGATAGAACCAATCATGCAATCTCCCTTGGAAGTACAAACAATATTAACTTGAGAATACTAAGATGATGAGCCAACAAGAAAGAAAGATCATGGAATAATATATCTACATGCAACTTCCTCTTTTCTACTTAAGCCTCAAAGTATTGTTGCTACGGACTAATTCTAAGTTTGTCAAAACCAACTAGATTAATTTGATGCTCCAATATTGTTACCAATACTAACAACAAGATCAACCATATAACAAAAATTGCAAACTAAAATAAAGTGTAGAAGGTAAATGATGAAACTTCTCATTAATATTCCATAACGGCAACTCAAACCAAGGGATACATCGATAACCAATTAAAGGAGAGATACTTCCATACTGCAAACCATCCTATATGATAACTTCTCTACTCATGATATGGCTCTACTAAAAGGTAAAAAGATGAAAGATAAAGGTGTGATGCCGCGACACTCCCCCAAGCTTGGAACAAGCCAAGGGGATGCCAGTACCCATGACGAATCATTTCTTCGGTGGTGGTGGTGAACTCTTCTCAATGAGCTTATCAATTGACTCCTTAAAATCATCGATCACATAGATGAGCATGCGTATCAGCTCCGTATTTCTCTCAATATGGTCCTTGAACTTGTCCAACGGTGAGTCCCAGCTCTTGGAATTATTCCCCCACACCATATCAGATCGGGGGCTTTCCTCACCTGCACGGTTAGAACGATCCATATACCAGCAAGAAGGAAACTTTTCCTCGGGTACCCTCTTAGATTGATACTCATGGATTAAGGTATGGAAGCTAAGCAATGACATGGGGCCTTCCCTTCAGTACTCATCCTTGGCGTTTGCTTGAAGAGTTTTGCTACCAATCCAATGCTTGCGATGGTGGCGCGTGGGTGCACGCGCGAGTCTTCTTCTACATCTCCTTCAGTTCCACTGTCGATCTCCTCCTCCAGCTTCGGGTCTTGGAGATCATCTTCCATAGGCTCCTTTCCCTTGTTTTTGTTGGCGGAGACCATGGTGCTTCTAAAACTGAAAACAGATCCTCGCAGAAATAGGTCGAAACAGAAACACGACAAAGAAAATGATATACGGACCTCAGGGGGTCCGGGGGTTATATAGCAGAAATATACGTAACGAAAGGAAAGTGCAGGTCGAAAACGGGTCGGAGAGGGGCTCCAGGGCGCCCACACCATAGGGTGGCATGGCCAGGGGTAGGCCCGCACCCCAGGTTGGGTGGTGCCCTCGGGCACCTTCTCCTACCCTTCTTCGGCTCAATATTTTTCATATTTTCCATAGAAGATAAAAATATAAATTGGAAAGAGATACATGAACTTTTTCTTAAGAGAACTGTTACCTATTCGAAAACAGACTCTGTAGATTCCGGAATTTTCTCCCTTATGAACTCTTCCGGGGTTACTACTTGAATAGTATCAACATCTTCATCATAAGAATCTTCGGAAATATAATGTTTGAGTCTTTGCCCATTCACCACTTGTGTAGTGTTATATTTAAGGGAATCAATTTTAATTGCACCCGAACGATACACCTCTTCATTAACATAAGGTCCTTCCCATCTTGAGAGTAATTTTCCTGTAAAAAATCTGAGACGAGACCTATACAATAGAACTTTCTCACCAACATGAAACTCTCTTTTAAGAATTCTCCTATCATGCCATTGTTTAACTTTCTCTTTAAAGAGTCTAGCATTTTCATAGGCTTCACTTCTCCACTCATCTAAAGAACTCAAATCAAGCATTCTTTTCTTACCATCAAGTTTAAATGCTTTATTAAGTTATTTCACTGCCCAATAAGCTTTGTGTTCTAATTCTAAAGGCAAGTGGCAAGCTTTTCCATAAACCATTTTATAAGGAGACATACCCATAGGATTTTTATAAGTAGTTCTATAAGCCCATAAAGAATCATTCAACTTATCAGACCAATTTTTCCTAGATTTATTAACAGTCTTTTGCAAGATAGATTTAGTTTCTCTATTTGATAATTCTACTTGCCCACTGGTTTGATGATGATAAGCTGAAGCAATTCTATGATTAACATAATATTTAGCAAGGGTTTTTCTAAAACCAATATGAATAAAGTGAGAACCTCCATCAGTCATAAGATATCTAGGCACACCAAACCTAGGGAAAATAACATCTTTAAGCATTTTTAATGAGGTTTCACCATCAGCACTTTTTTTAGGTATAGCTTATACCCATATAGTAACATAATCAACAACAACAAAAATATGAGTGTAACCATTCGAATGAGGAAAGGACCCATAAAGTCAAATCCTCAACCATCAAAAGGTTCAATAACAAAAGAATAATTCATAGTCATTTCATTATGTCTAGAAATATTACCAACTCTTTGACATTCATCACAAGATAAAACAAATTTATGTGCATCTTTAAAGAGAGTGGGCCAATAGAAACCTTATTTTAGAACCTTTTGTGCGGTTCTATCTCCAGCGTGATGTCCTCCATAAGCACTACCATAACATTTTCTCAACAATTCATGTTGATCATACTCTGGAACACGTCTTCGCATAATACCAGCTACTCCTTCTTTATATAAGTGTCGGTCATCCCAAAAATAATGCCTCAAATAATAAAAGAATTTCCTTCTTTGTTGAGATGTAAATGTTGGAGGCAAATACTTGGAAACAATAAAGTTAGCATATTCTCCATACCATGGGCTATCTCGTGCGCTTACTTTTATTTCAGCTAGTTGTTCATTTGGAAAACTATCATTAACAAGAATAGGGTCATAAGAAATGTTTTCCAATCTAGAAAAATTATCAGCAACAGGATTTTTAGCACCCTTTCTATCCACAATATGCAAATCAAACTCTTGTAAAAGCAGCACCCATCTAATAAGCCTAGGATTAGCATTATTCTTTTCCATAAGGTATCTAATAGCAGCATGATCAGTATGAATAGTAACTTTTGAATCAACAATATAAGGTCTAAATTTGTCACAAGCAAAAACTACAGCTAAGAACTCTTTTCAGTGGTAGCATAATACTTTTGAGCAACATCAAGAGTCTTACTAGCATAATGAATGACATTCAATTTCTTATCCACTCGTTGTCCAAGGACAGCACCTACAGCAAAATCACTAGCATCACACATAATTTCAAAAGGCAAATTCCAATCAGGTGGTTGAACAATAGGAGCAGTAGTTAAAGCCTTCTTTAAAGTTTCAAAATCCTCCTTGCAATCATCATCGAAAACAAAAGATACGTCTTTATGAAGAATATTAGTAAGAGGCTTTGATATTTTAGCGAAATATTTAATAAACCTCTTGTAAAAACTAGGATGACCAAGAACACTACTGGGACAGGGCATTTTCTCTATTGCTTCCACTTTAGCTATGTCAACTTCAATGCCTCTTTCAGAAATTTTATGTCCAAGAACAATTCCTTCATTCACCATAAAGTGGCATTTATCCCAATTAAGAACAACATTAGTTTCCTCACATCTCTGCAAAACTTTATCTAGATTGTGCAAGCATTTATCAAAAGAAGTTCCATAGACGGAGAAATCGTCCATGAATACTTCCACAATTTCTTCACAAAAGCCATGAAAAATAGCATACATGCATCTTTGAAACATAGCAGGAGCATCACACACACCAAAAGGCATACATCTATAAGTATAAGTTCCATAAGGACAAGTAAAGATTGTTTTCTCGTGGTCTTTTTCCCTAACAACAATTCAGGAAACCCTAGTATAACCATCAAGAAAGTAAAAAGTGAGTTTTCTTAGACAACCTTTCTAGCATTTGATCAATAAAAGGTAAAGGATAATGATCTTTTTTAGTAAATTTATTAACTTTCCTAAAATCAATGCACATCCTATAACCAACTACCACTCTTTGAGGAATAAGCTCATTATTTTCATTAGGCATAACAGTCATTCCACCTTTCTTAGGGACACAATGCACATGGCTTACCCATCTACTATCAGCAATAAGATAAATAATACGAGCATCAAGGAGTTTTAATACCTCATTTCGTACCACTTCCTTCATCTTAGGAGTTAAACGGCGTTTATGTTCAACTACCGGCTTTGCATCTGGCTCAATATTAATAACATGCTGGCATATAGTGGGGGAAATCCCTTTCAAATCATCAAGAGTATATCCAATAGCTCCATGGTGTTTCTTCAATATTCCTAATAACCTTTCCTCTTCTTCACCTGAAAGAGTAGAACTGATCATAAAATGATATGTTTTCTTCTCATCAATATAAGCATATTTAAGATCATCAGGTAAAGGTTTTAATTCGAAAATAGGATCCTCCTTGGGTGGTAATGTGGTACCCAAATCCTCCACAGGTAAATTGTGTTTCAGCATCACTGGTTGACGAAGAAGAATATCGTCAATCTCATTTCTTTCTTCCGTAAAGACCTCACTTTCATGGTCCTCCATATATTTCTGCAAAGCATTGTTAGGGGCAAGAGAAATAGAAGCAAGTTGTTCAACTCTAAAATTTTCATTAGGCAATTCAGATTAGCAAATTTGGAAAAATTAAACTCATAAGATTTTCCATCAAATTTAGTCAATATTTTATCTTTCCTACAATCTATAACAACGCCACAAGTTATCAAGAAAGGCCTACTAAAAATAATAGGACAAGTTTTACTAGCAGCTTTACCCAGTACTAGAAAATCAGTAGGATATTTAGTTTTACCACATAAAATTCCACATCTCTAACAATACCAATAGGAAAAACAGTTTCTCTATTAGCAAGCTGAATAACCACATCAATATCTTCAAGTTCACAAGAACCAATTTCATGCATGATTTCTTTGTAAAGCTCGTAAGGAATAGCACTAGAACTTGCACCAATATCACACAAACCATAATAGCAATGATCACTAATCCTAACAGAAAGCACATGAACACTAGTTTTGTTAGGTCTATTGGGATGTGAAATAATATTAGAAGCATTCTCACAGAAGACAATGTGTCTATTTTCTACATTTTTAGAGACAGGATCTTTAACCATAGCTACTGCAGGTTCTGTAGTTATTTGTTCATCAGGTTCAATAGGTTTTTTTATACTCTTGCTAACCACACTAGCTACAATAGAATGTTCCTTTACCTTAGCAGGGAAAGGCATTTTCTCAATATAAGGTTCAGGCATAGCAGGATTAACAGCATGAACTTCTATGTTTCTAGTAGGAACACAATTAACAGTATCTTTATAAGGTGCATGATACTTGTTCAACTCCTTTTTGGGAATATCAAGATATGAAGCAAAGGATTTAAGACAATTTGCAAAGATTTGAGAATCAAGACCACAAACAACACTAACATTATAGAAATCATCAGTTTCCATAAAAGCTTTAATGCATTCATAATAATAATTTATACCTGACTTTCTACCTTTGTCATTCTCCCATCCTTTAGTATTTTCATGAATACGGTCAAGAAGGTCCCATTTAGCTTCTTCTTTCATACGCATGAATGGTCCAGAACAAGAAACATCCAATAAATCCTTATCATGAAGAGAAAGTCTTGCATAAAAATTATTGGTAACAATATTACTCGGGAGCTCATGAACGTGACATTTAAGCATTAATAGCTTCATTCTTCCCCAAGTTTGGGCAATACTCTCTCCATCATGAGGCCAGAAATTATATATTTGATTCCGATCTTTATGAATCTCACTGGGAGGATAGAATTTAGAATAAAAGAGAGGTACAATTTCCTCCCATCCAATAGATTGACCATTCTTTAACATTTTGAACCATTCAGCAGCTTTGCCCTTCAGTGATAACGAGAATAATTTCCTTTTAACCCGATTCGTTGTAATACCTGCACACCTGAATAACTCACATAATTCATGTACAAAGAGCAAATGATCACCAAGATGGACAGTTCCATCTCCAAAATAGCAGTTATCCATAACACGTCCAACAATTTTCATAGGTATTTTAAAAGGATCCAGTTCAGCACATAACGGGTCATCTACTACCCTAACATTAACAATAGTACCCTTAAATAGAGAACAAAATGGATTCTCCATAATAAAATAAATCAGCAGACAGAAATAAAAACATCACTCACAATAAAAGTTTCTCTTACCAATTCCACTTACCAATAGCGCTTCACGCCCCGGCAACGGCGCCAGCAAATAGTCTTGATGACCCGCAAGTATAGGGGGTGTATCGTAATACTTTCGATAAATAAGAGTGTCAAACCCAACGAGGAGCAGAAGGTGTTGCCAAGCAGATTGGATAGAGGATTCACTGTAAACACTAGCAAACATGTTTTTGGTGGTTTTTGATATAGCAGATAAATAAAGTGCGAGTAAATAAAAGACAGTAAATATAATTGCAGCGAGTGGCCCAATCCTTTTTAGAGCAAAGGACAAGCCGGTTGTTTACTTATGATTCCCAAACGTTCTCGAGGACACATGGGAACTTCGACAAGTGCTTTTGCTTTATACAGTTGATTAATATTTATTGTTTTGATAGGTGTTATGTGTGTGAACCTATGCTAATGCACCGCCCAACTAGGACTAGTACATACTTGTGATTAAACCCCTTGCAAGCATCTGCAAATACAAGAAGTAATTAAGATAAATCTAACCACGGCCTTAAACTTTGAGATCCTACACTTCCTCGTGCATCGGTTTCCTAACGGGGGTTTAGGTTTCTGTCACTCTGGCAACCCCACAATTAGTAGCAAAATACACAATGCATCCTCCTAGGACCATAAAGGTGAAGTGTCATGTAGTCGACGTTCACATGACACCACTAGAAGAATAACACCACAACTTAAATATCAAACCACTATATATTACTTCAACATAATTCCACTACTAACATCTTGACTTCTCCCATGTCCTCAAGAACTAAACGAACTACTCACGAGACATCATATGGATCATAATCAGAGGTGATATAATGATGAATAACAATCTGCTCATAAAGTGCAAACAGCAAAAATCTCGTAGGCATCAACTACTAACAAGTAATCCACACCGGGCGATAGATATAGTGGAAAACATCAATAAAGAACCCTAATTGTTACATCGATATGAAGGTGGACGGTGAGGATGATGGTGCTGCTGGTGAGGGCGATGACGATGATGGTCTTGATGATGCCCGGGGCGATGATGGTGACGATGGCGATGATTTCCCCTCTCCAGGGAGGAATTTCCCCGGGAGATTTCTCCCTGCCGGAGAGGTTTTCTCTCTCTGTTGTTTTCCGCCCCCAGGAGGCGGTGGAATATTTCCTCGATGGTTCTGTAGGTCTTAGGGTTCCCTCGGGATGAAGTACGCGAAAGGAGGCGACCAGAGGTGGGCCAGTGTGGCCACACCACCCCCAGGCACGGCCAAGGGGGGCGCCACCTGGTGGTGTGGGCCCCTGGTGGCCCCCCTCCGGGTCTTCTCGTGGTTGGCTTCATCTTCTGGACCTAAAACTCCTCTGATGCCCCTTTCTTCTTCTGATCTTCTGAAATAGGGTATCTTGACGGTGCTTTTTTCCATCAGATTTATGGTCCCGGTGTTTATTCTGCAATAATTATTAAACATGCAAAATAAGATGAAATAACAAAAGTAATGCATCGTAACATGAAATATATCGATGAATAACAGAAAATTACGATATAAAATAGTGATGCAAAATGGACGTATCAAGGCCTTGTAGAAATTTCTCCAACACCACCACCACACCGTTATGCTGCTGGGATTCCCGGAGGATCTACTACATCCGCTGCCTCGTTGGAACGGAGAGAGGATGCCATCAACAACTGTATGTGTGACCGAGTACGGAAGTGTTGCCACTTGTAGCACTGGAACGATCGTCCATACGGTCTTGAGATTGGCGAGTGTTCGACTACATCATCTACGAGATTTGATCTCGTAACGCTTTTGATCTTCAAGGGTTAGATCTTCTAAGACTTATTCTACCCGCTGCTTGTTTCCTCTAGATTAGATCTTGGCCCCTTGGTTGTTGTTCGCATAGGATTTTTTTTCTATGCTACGAACCCTACACTAGAAGGCCCAGATGGGGTCCGACAATGCCTCCAACGTGCAGTATAAGGCAAGAAATATGACCTGCACACCCGAACTTGCAACCTACCCAGGTACGGATTCGAGACCGAGCCTCCTATATAAAGGCTGGGAGGACCCCACGGGTAGGGTATCGCTTATTCCACCACCATAGCAACTTGAGCTGCGTGAGATCCAATATTTCGGACGCACCCATTGTAATCACCATCAATATAATCCAGGCCAGGAGGAGTAAGGGGTTTTCCTCTACGAGGGCCCCGGACTTTGGTAAACCGTGTCTCCTAACTAGCCGTCGATACCACCAGCGTGAAACCATCTCCAATCTCTAAACCCTAGTATGTCGTACGAGGGGTAAGTTAAATAATGTAAGGACACCTGTGTTATTGTGTTAGTCCCTGGATCAATTGCTAGCACCAAAGTACAAAATGAAATATCATGCAAATACATCAAATTGTATTACATCGCATGATCCAGTCTTTACAAAATAGGATTTACAACTTGCATAGTCTCAGAAGACTAGCAGAAAACAAAGAAAAAAAGTGGAAAACATAGTACAACATTGAGCCCATCTTCTTCATGTGCCACAGGCAAAACATGTTGGCGATAGTCTCGAGATCCTAAACGAAATCCTCACTCGTCTTCAGAATTATCTGCAATATGGAATATGCAGCCACAAGGGAGTCAATACAATTTAATGTATTGGCAAGTAACACTATGGTGGATATAAATGGCAAGACTATTACTACATGCTTATTTGGCTGAGTGGAGTTTTGGCTAAGTTTTGCATAAATCTAGTTTTCTCCTATCACTTTTGTAAAACAAACTTTTCTTTTCAAAGGGTGGCAACATTGGATTAAGATCCAAGCACCACAATACTGTTTACTTGGTCAAAATTTTACTTATTGAAATTGGTGATGAGATTCTTCCGTCAATCCTTGTCCAGCTGCTCATAGTTGTCCATAACCGGGGACACGGCTAAGATCTTAGTTTGTTGACTCTGCAGAGGTTGTGCACTTTCACCCTTTGTCTTCAATTAGTCCAAACATCCTATACACCCGGAGTGCATCATGGAAAGGAGAGAATTGAGACGAGATCTTTCAGAAGAAGAAGTCCAAACCCACCGGCAAGACCGTTCCACCTATAATTTTGCTACATCTGCTAGCCAAGCCTGGGCTGAACTCTCACAACTTAGTTGATCAAGATAGAGCTCATATGTCAAAAGGCTGCACGGTAATCTACTAGATTTAGAGGGACATAGTAATCTCTTTGTTCCTGGGTGGCCATCCGCAAGTGACAACCTCAAGTGGAATAACCCTTAGACAAGGGCCCTGAGGCAACACTCAACATAAACCAGTATTAACACTTCCACCCAGGTGGTTCATTCATTAGTTATACTTAGAATTTTTCCTCAACATCTACTAAAACAAATTTTGTAGCATGGCTAAGCATCTAGTAAGTACCAAGGTATCAAAATAACAACGTATAAGGATGGCTACACACTACTAGGATATATCATAGCATAATATAACTTATTAAAATCTCCTATCATGCATACTACTCAAAATCAACTAATGCATATAGAAAATAATGGGTAGTTGATGGTGTGTTACTTGCCTTGTTGAATTTGGTGAAGAATTCACACTCTCTTCACAAAAGATTGTTGCTCTCCGTACAATCTATTCATTGAAAACACAATAACAAAATAAACAAACATGCTATGAAGCAAACATACAAGTGAAGAGATCATACATAGCAATAACATAGCCAAAGGGGGTTTAACCTAGATGGCTAGGGCAAGGTATAGGTTTGAGTTTGAAAGATTCATTCTCTAATGGTCTCATACTTGTTAAGGAAATTCCAAGGGTTTACTTGGGATGGATTAGGTTGAGTTTGATGTTATCTAACTTTACTATAATCATACTTGTCGAGGATGTTCCAAAAGTTCACTAAGGGTGATCTACTATTTCAACTAAAGTAACACATAACAATGTGTAACACTTAGTTCTTTTCATGAAAACATTGGAATGGTCTAAGTTAGTCCTTCCATTTTGGTTTAGTCTAGGTCTAGGTTCAACTAACTTCATAACAAAGGAGATAACAAGTTAAAGTCTTGGTCTTTTCCATTTGGGTCAAGGGCTGGACAAAACAACTTGTTATTCTTCAACTTGTGTGGATGGCTCCAAGTCTTCACATGATTGTCTTCTTGGATGGATTCTTCTCTTGATCTTGATAGATTTCTTCATGGGTTTTACTTTACTAATTGGTTTGGGTATGGGATGAGCACAAATACCACCGAGTCTATTTGAAATGAAAGAAATATAAAGGATAGAAAGGGAGAGGAAGATGTCTTCTTCTTCTTCATTTCTTCATACACTTGTACTTCATTGAGTTGCTTCTAGTTGTTGTGGAGTCTAAGTCCTCCCTTCAATTTCTTCAATGATCTTACTTGTAGCTCTACTTGTTGCCACCAAGTTGAAAGTGAAGTGCCTTCTATTGCTTGAGTCTGGTTTTCCATTTGCTACCTTGATGAATTATTGAAGCAAGAATAGGGGAATGGAGAAGTAGATATAAAACTATGGTACTACTGTTTTGAGACTCACTACTGGTCTTTTATATGGTTGTCATATACTAGGGACTTGGTCTTGGCTCCAAATAGCCATAACATCAAGATGGAAACAAATTCTAAGACAAGGCTAAAATGGGGTGAAACATATGTGTGATAATTTGGCCAAGTCTTCATGAAAATGGTTCTAAGATGGTCAAGGGGTTTATACAAAGTGGTCTGTAGTTCAAGGTTACCAAAATGAGCAATTTTGCAAAAGGAACTACATTGAAATTATTTATAGAAATTAATCTATGTCAAAATACTTAATTGGACAACTTAATTCTAAATTTCAAATTTAATTTGATCAAAAATTATTTTGGAACAGAGGGTATCAAAGTACACATACTAAGGTTTCCAAATATATTTTATTTGCAATTTTTGAATTTATAGAATTTGAATTATGCCAAAATTCATCAAACAAGCATATTTGAATTTGAACAATGTTTAAATGGTCAATTTTGAATTCGGCTAGTTCCAAAAGTTTCTACTTGTTATGTTGATTCCAAAAAGTCCAAATTTGCTAAATTTGGGCTTACGGATCAAACGTTGTGATAGATCTAAGATGCAGGGGATTTTCTGCAAAAAAAAGTTACATTCTAATTTATTCGGAAATAAATTCCAGACACGGGCTGGCTCAGATAGACTATTTACTGCGTGGGGCGATAGATAACTGCCGGGCCTGGGCTGGCTGTGCGCTGCGCTGAGCGACGGATTGCTTACATAATGCGCGACCGACGTGGTGCTCTGTGATTAGCCGATACCTCTTCGGTAAGTGATCTAATCAAGCCGTACACGGTAGATCTAACGGTGGAGATTAAATGGAGGCAGTTAGGGTTACCTCCCGTCGGAATTTGGCCGCCGGGAATGGTGAGGACGGCGGCGGCCGCTCGGGAGTGGACGACGGTGCTTCCCCGGTGGTGTTTGAGCTCGAGGAAGACCACGGGGAGGTGCGCCACGACGAGGTGAACCAGATGGTGCCCAAGGTGTGCACCGTGGCGGCTCCTAGCGGGGGCGTGGTGCGGACCCAAGGCGGAGCGTCTCCGGTGAGCACGACACGGATCTTCCGCCGCGAAAGAAAAACAGAGGAGGGGTTTAGGAGAAGCGTCGGGCAGAGGGTGATCTAAAGGACCAAAAAGGGGCAACAATTGCTTCCTATCTTCGCCGGAATCGAGCGAACACAGTGGCAGACCCGTGCATCTCCGGCGAGCAATTTGGCGGCCTAGGGGGCATGATTTCAGAGGAGAGGAGAGGGGAAACAGAGAGGGCGCAGGGGCTATAAATGGATGGTCTCGGGCAGGAATTAAATGGTCTTAATGATGATTAATCGACGGGCGAAAAATCGGGAGGAAACGAGGCAGGTTCAGTTTCTGAACGTTGAAGACGGCATGATGTCATCAATGACGTCATCATTTTTTTCTTCTGTTTTCTTAATTCCTTAATAACTTATGTTTTCTCTATCCAAATTACCTCAATTAAATTTTTAAAATTTTGTAATTGAAATATCTATCAACTAATAACATTTTTGGTAAACTTTGAACACATTCCAAAATTTGAATTTGGAGAAATATTAATAATTCCTTAATAGTACTTAATGTGATTATTAATTTAGAAAATTATAAAATATAATTATTAGTCCAATTAAATTTTAGTGACATACTATATGTTGAAAACTTATTTTTGAAAGTCATTTCATCTTGTTTTCGCAATTTTATATTTTAAACATATAAATAAAACACTAATAATACTTTAAGGCAATTTTAAAATTTAGAAAATAATAAATTGATGTTATTATCTAAATAAAATTTCAGAGACATTTTACATGTCATAATTTATTTTTGGAAGGCCATTTCTAAACCATTTTCATATTTTATAATTTTAGGATATGAAGGGTTTACTAATAGTAACTTAATGTTATTTAATTAGTTCATATCAAATAATTAATATTGTTGATCAATAAAATTTGGAATAAAACCACAAGTCATAATATTGTTTTCAATTCCCTCTTTTATGTTATTTTCAAGCAATGCCTTTTATTCTCACACCTTCATATTTAAAACTTGGAATAACAACTAAAAGTTATTATTAACAAAATTTCTCATCAAATACTTTTGAGGCTTAGAACTTTATTAAGGGTTATAAATATTTAATTTTTGTTGTCATAAAATATTATCAAGGTAATATTTGAATTGAAAACATTTCATGTAGTAAAGTTTGCTAAAGATAAAATGGCATTTTTCTTTATGTAAAGAAAAATTTACTTTGAGAGGGTTTTAGGGTTTAATGGAATAGAGGTATAATTGGATTTGTAAATTCAATTTCATTGCATTATGTATTGTTTTCTTTTGTTTCTTGCTTCTCATTTGGTTCTTGGTGACTTGCATAACATGAAAACAAAAAGTTTCAAATTTTTGTGATTTTTGCATTTTCCAAAAATCAGGGATGTTACAGGGGATCGACAACTATGTTTGCTTATTAAAGTAAAAATACCCAAGAAACAAATCCAGACTACTCGGAAATTGCTCAGATTAAGGACAAAGTTGGGAGCAAGATCTTGAGGACAAAGGCCATAGTGATCTAAAACTTGGCATAAAAAGGCATAGTCGGGTGGACGGAAACCCCGGTTAATGTGATCAGCAAAAATGATTACCTCGCCAGCTGCAGGCTCTGTCCAGACCTCATGCTTTGGTGTGCGCCAGGAGATGTTAGGAAGAAGAACCTCGACTTCTTCCAGAGCCTACATCCGAGACGCGGACATCTCAGAATTAGACCAGATGGCCAAGATCCCGTGTTTATCCACACCCGGAGCCGAAGAAGGTGTCGGTTCTTTCGCCTTTTTCTTGACAGTTTGCCTTTGGAAGCCATCGCCTTCAAACGCATGCAAAGGAGGAGAAAAGTACGGTGGGGGTGGTGGAATTCCGGTGGCGGAGGCGCAAAAGGCTCGAGCTCGTAGACGAGCGGTACTGGAGGAGGAAGACAAAGATGTGGCATGCGGGGGGAGGGTGAACCAAGGGCTCACCCCCACCGCACTATTTATGGGCAGGGTAAAAACCCTAGCCCGCAACGGTGATTATTGAAAAAATGGTCCCCTAAAAATGCAGTAATTACATCGGTTACCTAGGTTAAATCACAAGATAGGGGTATTTAATACGTCAGATTCTGTGCTTTTCTCAGAGAGGAAATTCCGGATCTCATGATCGGGTAAAACCCTAAAAGAGAGAAAACATGCCCTCGAACATAGCCTTTAAAACATGTCTCAAGAACGACTCGTTTAATGAGCAAAGAGTGGGCCACAAGGCGAATGAACTCGTCATGGGCAATGACGGATCCAGAGGAACCAATGACGGAGCTAAGACGACTCATTTCCCGGATATGATGATATCGGCGTAATAGTTAATCTATAATGTGTATTCTAGTTTTTCAGGAGCTTACCATGGACAACCAAGCCTAGTTTGAGTCCATGCTAACCTAGGGGATAATGTTGGGGGAATTACCCACAAGCCCGAAGCCCACAGAGTGAGACCCGTATTTTCTTGAAGCCCAAAGTCGGATTCTCCCTGGGGGCTCTCGAGGCCCAAACCTGATTGGGCTGACGAGCCCGAGGTACAGACCCAGCTGACAGTGTAACCTAGCTGGGCCGTGAAACCTAGTCGGAGGATCAAACCCGGCTACGGTCAAACCTAGCGGTATCTTGGTTCGAGTACAAGACGGAGACTTCCAGACTTGGAAGACACGAATCACCATACAAGACCTGTTGGAACGCGTAGAGATAAACAAAACTTTTTCCTACGCGGTACTTCCAAGATCTAGCCGAGGTAGAAGGCCACGATGATTACCACTAGACGCGCAGGTGCGGATTATCGATGCAGCGCGTCGGGGCAGTGTAGTCCCATGATCCGATCCAGCCGATCCAATCCCGTGATCGTCGAAGTGCTGAACGTACAGCACCTCTGCCGGTATCCACACGTACGAGGAGGAGTTCCGACGACGGACTGCTAGGTCCGGTGCGACGGCTGGACTGAGTGGGGCTAGGGTTCCCAACACATGGGAGAGAAGTAACGTACCCGCTGGGCAACCTGCGCCCCTCTTTATATAGCAAATAGTAGTGGGCTTCACAACACTTGTGGCCCATTCCCTCTGTGAGTCCGACTCACAAACTAAGTCCATTTCTGGTTCGGGTCCAACCCGACCAATACATTTGCTCCCGCTCTTAAGTGTGCAACCCTGCAGGCTCATGGCGACTTGGACACGATTGGAGTCCGACTCCCATCGATCAATCGGTAGCGGCTCCTAGCAGAACGTGCCGACTCCCAAGTCCCATTGAGTCATGACGACATACCTTCCAATGTGATCTACATCTTAGTCCCTTTTGCCTTACAATATACCTTGTCAAACTATAGGCGATTTATCGTCATCCCTTAATAGCTCAACTCTCTTCTCGGTCCGTGATATATGATTCATCTGACTAACTCTTAGTCAACAGACTCAGTTAACACTTAACCGAGTTGCGCATGGCCATGCTTCCTGAATCATATCACTCGAGAGGGTCCAGAGAATATCTCTCCATTCGGAGGGGCAAAATCCCATCTTGATTATCCACATCACGCAGCTTGTTTCTCATTCGACCCGAACTCTGCCTTTATAACTGCCTTGTCACAGAGCAGCGTTTAACAGAACCTAAGTCGGTGATCCACAACTCGTATTGTGCGACAACCTCAGGTCTAAGGATTACATTGATTGAGACATGCAAATGACGACTTGCTCGTTGCATCTCAATGTGGGTCAGTCCGACTTGCTAAACTCTTTAGCCAAGTCTGTGAATGTTGGAATGGCATCACCATGCCCATGACAAGTGGAACCGTGTCATCAGCCAACACTCACATTAGTCTACGGTGTGTGTCCAGCACAACCTAAATGACCAAGGACAATCTAGTATGAACAACATGAATACATAGTTCCACAATCAAATCACATATTCAATGACATGTATCTGATGTTCAAAACAAGGACGACTTAATAACTTTATGAATACATTGGGAATTACATCATACATGATTGCCTCTAGGGCATATTCCCAACAAGACCTATACTAGGACTCCTACTCTTGATGTAATCTGGAGTTTCGTGTAAATCCAGAAACCCGTCCACTGTATAAGGGGGTTCCAGGGACGTATATAAACTAAGTTCTAAGCCATTGCAATAGCACTCGACACATCGGAAGCCGGAATCGCTCCTTGTAATCAACCGAGACCTCGAAATTGCCAATAGTAATCAAGCAGGAGTAGGTTTTACCCTCTATAGGGAGGCCAAACCTGGGTAAAGTCGCGTCTCTCGTTCTCGACTTAACCCTTTCGAGACTTCGTTTAGTAGCGATGGCCTCACAACTAAGTTCTCCTACGAGGACACTTGTTGTGTGACAACACCACGACAAGCTCCATATGCAAGACACCGTATAGCAGTGGTGAATTTATAAATGGATGAGAATCCAAAACACCCGATGCAATCTTTTTTCAGCACACGACACATGGTCAGAAGAAGGCTTGCCCATAGTAAGAATGAGAGTATTGGGGAAAGGTGAGGTCCAAGAAGGTGAAGTGAAAAACCAGTCTAGCTGCTCCAAAAAAGGAGATTCTTGTATATTAGACCATGTAAATGCCCTACCTTTTAAAGATAATTTCCAGTAATTGCATTGGAAATGAACATCTCATTGACATCCCCTCCTGGTCTAATTCTGTTCTTAGGCGCTCTGATAGATTTCAAATCTCCAATTACTAGCCAAAGAGAATCAGAATATTTGCAAATGAAAAAAAGGCAAGAAATAAAAGATTCCATGTATCCTTTGCAAGGTCCGTAAAGAGAAGCAACATTCTTATTTTCAGAGCTATAGACAGAATAAAATTGACAACAATACCAAATTTCTGAATTTCCATAAGACAACCAGAGAAAATAGAAGAGCACCATGCCACAAGAATTACACAAAAATCACATATGGAAGGTGAATACACAAAGTTGTCAAACTTCTTAGGCAAGAATTTCCTAACGCTCATGTGATTAAACTGTTCCATGTTTGCTTCTTGCAAACAAAATATAGAACAATTAGTTTCATCCACTTTTGCATGCACACCACGTTGCATTTGCTCAGAATTAAGGCATTTGACACTTCATCAAAGAGACACCATTTTCTGAAGGATCTTTTAGCTACAAAAACCAGTCCTAGAGCAGGAGAAATTATCTTGTTTACTAAGGTAATTATCAGTAGTAACTACATAGATGTTATCTCAACTATGCAACAAGGCGACCTGCGGCGGCAATTTACGATGAGTGTTATCTTTTCTTTCTAGAGGTTTTGTTCTTGTTATTTTCTGTCATAGCGGTAGGGAAAACAATAGAGTGGCTCATACTCTAACTTGTAAGACGAAGGGGTCGCGGTCAACTGTTTGGCTGGAGGATCTGTCTGATTTTTCTTATTGAGCCGCTCAGAGATGATGTAACCATTTTGCTAATCAATAAAGTTGCCATGATGGCTTTCCTCAAATACTAGACGGGATGTTTCTTGTAATTGCTTCTCTTCTAGTATAAAATTATGTTATGCCTTTTGAAAAACAACCGATCCATCGATTGGCAGACCCGTTGATTCCAGTTGTCCCTGCAGGCACGCAGAGCTTACTGTAAGCCAGGGCAGGGGGCATTTTGAAGGGAGACTGTCATGAGAGCAAATTCAAAGTAGAGTCAAGTGGTTGCTATAAGGTAGAGTCATATCATCTATAGCCAGCTTTATAACTAACATGTATAATAGTTAGTTACAAAAATATGTTATTTTTTTATACATGGCCCACCATCCGGTCTTAGAAAGTGTCTATTAGAGCTGGCTTTTAATCTACATTCCACTTATCTTCTCTTTCCTCTTCTCTTCTCCAACTAAGCAAATATATGTTATTATAATTCTTATAGCCGGATATTGTTGTACTTGCTCTCATGCAGAACAAAATCAACCGAGCAGAAATGACAGATGACAATGAAAGGTAGAAGCCGTATATAAGCACGGTTAAAAGTACAATGCACACTGATCAACAACATGTAACGATAGTATAAAGTTGATCTTAACCTTGAAAACAACAAACTCGCGAAATGAAATGAATGCATCTCCATCAGCAGACGCTATGATTCGTGATGTATGAGCAGCCAGTATACGGCGGCAAGCAGTAATCTTTGACGTACGCAGCCAACCCGCGGCATTTATATGGAAATGCATGCTGCCGGCCGGACGGCGGTGTCGACGCGCGCCTACTGGCCCGCGGCGAAGGCCTCCACGGGGAAGGTCTTGGTGACGCCGGCAAGGCTCTTGAAGACGATCTTGCCGGTGGGCGGGTCGTCGACGGTGATCTCGTTGACCGGTGGCCACAGCATGAGCTCCTTGGCCTTGACGCCCTTGAGCTTCTTGATGCACTTGACCTTGACGTACCCGGTGATCTCCACGTCGTAGCTCACCTGCTTGCTCACCAGCTTGAACCTGTGCTCCACCTTCTTCTTCTGCGAGATCCACATGTAGCCGGTGGCGCGCACGAAGCCGACCTCGATGACTTCAGCTAACGGCAGGAGGCCCAGGGGGAGCCCGAACTCCTCCAGCAGCGAAGTGGCCATCTTGAGGCCCTCCTCGTGTCCCTTCTTCACCACTGCTCCCTCCCTCTCAGCCATGGCTAGCTGCTTATTTCTTCAGGTGGCCTCGCTTGTGTATGATATTCTGGGTTTGCTTGTGTTTTGGGAGCTGTACTGCATCTATGGCAGATTTATAAGATGATGTGAAGCAGGCATGGCCAAACGAGTCCTGTTGGCGATTGCATCCTCGAATTCACCGATAGGTTTCAGGAGTCTGGCACGAGGAGGTTGGACGTGATGATCATGGCAACAACAGGCAAGCTGGTCTTGTCTACTTCTGCGTGTTGCAACTTGGAAGACTTGCTTTGTGGAATCCGCAGCCGGCAAGGTAAAGCACCAACGCTAATAGGCTGCCTATCAGCACCGTGAGGACTGAACCAACGCGCAATGAAACAGTGACACGCGACAGCAGAAACGTTCTGCTTGGGAGAACATGTTTATAAAGCAAATTGATGTCGAAATACTGAACAAATGCCACGTATAAAATAAATACTGCTACTACGAACGATCTTCAGAAATCAACTAAGCATTTAGCTATTTTGGCTCAAGAAAAACAAAATGGAATTTGCGTCACTCGCAGGCAAGATAAAACAAACCGCTACTTTTATTCTTGCGAAACAAACACTATTCCAGTGACAACAAAACCACAGCAGTCCTACGTTTGAAGTCTTCACTTGTTCAGCTTATAGCAATAAATTTAGGATACAAACGGCTACACTGAACTCAAACGGCTACACTTGGGTCTATATGCCCGCACAAACTTTAGGAAGACTGGCGGAGTTCTGGGCGCACAAAATCAGCATCAGCAGTCACTGAAATATCAACGGTGGGCCTCAGCTGAGCACACACTTCGATGGCACCATGAACAGGGTCAGACATAAAATTGCTGATAAGATCTTGATTAATTGGTGTTTTCTTGTCGACAGTCACAAAAGCTTGTTGGGTCAAGACATAGTCAAAGCGCGGAGCCCACTTCCTCGACCCTAAACGAGCTGTCGTGGAGCAGTTATCAACCATGAATGCCACCCCGCGAGCATGCATGAATGGGTTCAGGGAGTCAACAGACTCGATCACACTCTCGTTGATGATCTCTGAATACGAGTGGCCCTTCTTTCTGAGAACCTCGATCTATATTGGTGTAAAACAGAACGATTGAATGAATATTTGTCAACCAATGTACATACAAACCCTCATATGAAATAAAGGAATCCTACCTGAGCCATCATTAGTGCAACAAACACTCCAGCAGTGAATGGATGTAACGGGCCAAGATCACCTTGCGGCCGGGTTGAACGCACCCTTTCACCCACCTTCCACATACGTGTTTGATCAATGTTGCCCATGGGGAAAGCAGGGAGGCCTTCCTTTTCCTACAAAGATATAAACAACAGGATATACCTCAATATATTTTGGGGACAGTCATGAACAATATATAAGACTTAAATTCACATTTAAACAGTGTATGGAAAAGCTTACATAAAACCTCCTCCCAGCCAGCACAACACTTCTAATTTCACTTCCAGAAGAAACATCTTCATAGCACTCATATAGAATGTCCATGCTCGGGTAATAAGCTGCGCTATATGCCTCGTTGAACTGCTTCTTTCCTTCTTCTGTTAAAGAGTTGTAAACTTCAAGCATCCCCTGGGTAACATATAAAGTACTATTAAATAATCCCTCCGTCCTAAATATAAGATGTTCTAGCTATTGCTCATATTGTCTAGATGCAAATTAATATGAGTGAACATATACACTAAAAGTTGTCTAGATACACGTAGACATGTGTGAATGTGGAAAAGGGCTAAAACATCTTACATTTAGAAACAGAGGGAGTACAGTCCAAAGGAAATATATATATGTATATTGAAAATAAAACGGGCATACCTTCTTTGAAATAGTTTTTGAGACAATTCCAGTGATGCACTCTACAGTGTTTTTATATGCCAAGTCCTCATCCATTCCTTGTTCTGTGTATCTTCTGAAAAGAGCCTCCACAATGCCATGAACGGCGCCAAGCAAAATACCTACATAGTAGATTATTCATCAATGACTCGCAGCAGCGCAAATTTTACTGAGGCGGCCAGGAAAGTAGGTCACCTCGCTCGCCGAAGATATCACTCCGGTACTCCTGCTCTAGAGTAGTAGCAAACGTGAAAGGAGAACCTAGAGCAATTGACCACCCCAGAGCAACATCTGTAGCCCTTCCATCAACATCCTATATACAAAGAACAAAAGGACAGACACCAATTATTAACATATATATACTTGAAGATAGAACCAAGAAAAATGAAATTAATCAAGTTGCATAGTAAAATGTACAGGCAATACACGCTTACAAAACATACCTGGTGAACAGCAAAGCTAGAGTTGATACCAGCACCATTGATCTCTTTACCCTGAACATAAAGTCTTCTAACAGATGGGCCCATTCCCTTGGGACATACAGCGATCACACTGATATTTTTTGGAAAATCGAGGCCAACTGATTGCAAATGTCCAAGGAGAAATCCATGTGACAAACCAAGAATGCTGTTGGGTTTCATGTGTGAGAAAATTTTCTCATAGTTATCTGCCTGCAGAAAGTATTGAAAAATCAATTTCCAGGACTCTCCTGTATATGAAGTGAAACAGGAGCAACTGAAATTTGCTCAAACAATGACTTAGAGCAAAAAATAAGATGTAAAGGCTATCAACACCAAGACACAAACACAACTGTGATCTACAAATAGCAAGTAGGGCAATTCCACGATAAATGCTCACTAAACATCATAGGCAATATAAATATATATATGCTACTATTCTGAAAACTTATCGGGAAAGAAGAAACTATGTTTTTTGTCCCTCAACTTCCCGGGTTGATCGCTATGGTCCCTGAATTACAAAACCAGAAAATTTAGACCCTCAAGGCCCCAACTGACAAAACTAGACAAACTAACCTTCTACTGAAAAAACAAGTCACTTTTGGTCCCTCGTCGTTGATTATGTTGTCTGATTATTGACCAAATTGACATGTGGCAATCAAAGTTGACATCTAACTCTGCCACTCCGTCTTAATCATACTCTCTGGTAGCCATTTTGTCGAACAGTTGGCATGCAGTTCACGGGACGATCACAGACGCACCATTATCAGTGGCAGTGGCGAAGCAGTACCAAGCTCACGACATTAGCGTCTGGGTCAGGGATGTACGGATGAAGGAGAGCATGAGCGGATGGGGGGAATAAACCTGCACGCTGGAGACAACTGTGTCATGGCATACGCCCTGAAGTCATATAGGCTAAAGAACCATGCCTCCGGGTGTCTCTCCAGCATTGGGCCTATGCCCGCGCACAGTGGCCATGGGGATAGCACGGCCACGGCACGGTGCTGGTGTAGATGACGAGGATCGAAGCGAAGTCGGCCAAGAGCGGACTCGACGAGCTCGGACAAGAGCTCAGACCACAGACTCCTCGTCAGAGTTGGAGACGGTGCTGTACTCGTTGGTTTGCGTGTGGTGGAGCAAGACGCGCATGGTGGCGACGCAACGCGGCACATAGGAGCGTCTCCAATGGCTGGACCACGCCTCTGTGGTGTGCAACCCGTCCTCACAGTGGCTGCTCCGGACGGCCGGTGGGAGCTGCACGTCCGATGGAAGTGAGCCAACATGCTCTAGTTGGGCGTGCTCGCTGACGGCTATGGCTGGGCCTGTGGGAGCTGCACATCCGATGGAAGTGAGCCAGCATGCTCTGGTTGGGCATGCTCGCTGACGGCTATGGCTGGGTCAACGTGCCTATGCTCGCCATGCCACCAGCTGGCCATCATCAGAGACGAGATGCAGATCACGCACGCAAACTGTTAGATGGAATGCCCAGTACGGAGAAGAACAGATGGATGATGAGGGAGAAAAATGTTAGGTGGCAAAGCTGAAAGTCAATTTGGACCATGTGTCAGCTTTGGTCAAAACGACACCACGTCATCGAAAAAACCATTTCGAGTTCGAAGAGGGACCAAAAGTGTTCGGCTTCGTCAATTGAGGGGTTAATTTGTCTGGTCTTGCAGTTGACGGACCAAAAGTGATATACCTGCGAAGTTGAGAGACGGGGTTTTCTCTCAGGACAAAGGTACTATTCTAAAAATAAATGAAAGAGAACATACGATGCAACTAAGTTTCAGTATGTGATTGCAGACATAAATCTTCAATAGGCTAGAATCAATATGATCTCAAAATTAGACTATTCAAAAAAATATTATAACTGTACACTGATACAGAAACACACAGAGACCGATCATAGCACGTATCCAATATGTGAGATTGTGAATCAAAAAGAAGCAAACCTGGGCAGAATCTGATATCAACAACAAAAGAAGGTCACTGCTCGAGACGGTCTCCCATATATCTCCCAAGGTCCCAGTTTCTTCAGTGAAACCAGCTGCACGGGCTTCTTGGAAAGATTTGGAACCTTTCCGAAGACCAATCTGAAATCAAAAGGCAGAATGTTAGTGTCAGACGTTACTGCTGTTCTGCTAACAGAATTATTGAAAAAATCAAAAATACATCTCCGAGAATAAAGGATAAAAAATGCTCGTTAGGTCATATTACAGAAAGTAGAGTTAAGATTCAGAGGTTTTACATAACAAATCGGAAATATGACCTTATGTAGCAGTGCCAAAATATGAAAAAATGGGCCAAGTGCAAGGATGACCTCACCTTAACAACAATGTCCAACTTAGCCTCAGCAAGTGAGTCTCTCAAATTCTGAGCTTGTGCTGGACCCTGTAAAAAAATCATAGACACTGTTATAACTTGAATGAGCCTTCGACAATAGAGGTTTTTTTTTTTTCCTGAACACAAGTTGCAGAGAAGATCTTTGCAGTGAATGGGGAGAATGCTATTCGAACACATCCCCATAAGCATCCACTTCACATAGATACCATTACTTTCATTTAAGCGGAGATGCTTCATGGTATCTCCCACCAAAAATATAAGTATCAACACACCCTAAATCCTCACTATATCTAAGGATTAGCACTAGCATTATCCAACCTATGGGCAAACTAAATAATCATCAGTCTGTGATTGTTCATAAAAAGATAAAAACCGAGTCGTTACCGAACAACGACACAGATGTCAAAATACAGTCTGAAATTGAAAAGAAGCATTGCAGCATTTTTAACCTGAGAGCCCCATCCGAGCACGCCAATCTGCTTGATCCCCTTGAATGCCTCTGGCAGCAGCGGGAAGAGATTCCTCCCACCCCTCACAATAAACTGCAATCAAAATCCTCACAAGCATCACAAACTGTATATGTAGTCACCAAAGGATCACAGAGAAGACAGCATGGGGTACAAATCGGACCTCTTCATGGCCGGCCAAGGACACCTTCTCCTTCTTGAAGACAGAGGTCTCGAAGTCGAGAGACGGCATGGCGGTGCCGATCACCGACGGCGACGCCACCTTGGCGGCCACAGCGCCGCGGAGCCCGGCGGAGGCGACGAGGCAGCATAAGTACCGAGTAGCGGGAAAGGAAACGGAACCTACGGCAGGGGTATTGGGGGCGGGGTTTAGGGTTTTGGGTTGGGAGAAGGCGAGGGAGGAAGCGGAGGAAGTGGCCGCCGCCATTTGTGATGCGAGGACTGGATGGAGGCGTGGTGACTGCGCGAGCGGAGGAGTTTACTGTAGGGGTGCGTGGGTGGGCATATGTGGGTACGAGTACGACTGCGACAATAGGATATTCACATAAGGAATGCACAAATTTGCTATTGCCACTCGCTTACACTAACTTTTTTTTAAAGATAATTCCGGCCTTTTTATTAAACTGTTATAACATTCGGGATACAAACGCCCTCAGGCGGTCTATCAAACCACACCGATCTATCAGCCGGAGACGACAAAGCTAGCTTTGCCAAGGAGTGAGGTTCCTTGTCCGACGCCCTGTTTTCATGGAGAAAGGTTACCACCTCAAAACCCCTCGCACAGCTCCTTATTTCTTGCAAAATGTGACAGTAGCTCCCCAAGAAATTTTCCTTCAGCGCACATATCACATTGCTACAATCGCTAGCTATACAACATAGGGAGGTGTAGATCCTGTGCAAGGTTTAGACCCTCTCTAAGTGCCAATGCTTCTAGTGTTTTCGGGTCAGATACCCCCGAGAAACACACTGACGATGCTCCAAGGAACGCTCCGTTCGCTGCTCTCGCCACCGCAGCCACAGAGCCCATATTCCTTGTCTTTGCCACGCCCGCATCCACGTTGATCTTGGACTCGCTTACACTAACTGACATGTTTAACTAGTTTAGAGCATCTCCACTCATTCGCCCCTCCTCCCCACCCAAGGCCTCTTTTGAGCCAAAATTTTGCCGGGTTGGGCCAATGCCGGCGGTTTCTTCGGCCTGGGGGCGATGGTTTCCACTCGTGGCGCCCCCAGCTGGCCGAAGGATTTTGAAAGATTCGGCATGGATTCAGCAGTTTCGGCATAATTCGGCAGCTTTGGGCTTGATTCGGCACAATCCGGCACAAAAAAGCACATTTCGGCACAGAATTTAACACTACATACATTCTTAAACATAGTTGTTGATGACTCATATCAACAAATCTCTCGGGTGATCCGGTAGGGTTTCGAGTAGAGGAACGAATTAGGCGCTGGTGATTTCGACGAATAACAGGGGGCACGATTTACCCAGATTCGGGGCCCTCGTAGAGGTAATACCCTTACTCCTTTTTGTTGTCTGTATTATGAGATTTGGTTACAATGGTGGGCGCGCAGATCGAGAGATTGGATCAGACGGCTCCTATGATGCGTGTAGTCTAGATAGGATTATTCCCCCGGGCGGTTCTCCCAGCCTTTGTATAGGAGGCTGAGTCTCAAATCCGTACCCGGGTGGGTTACAAAACCCTAGACTTAGTCGGCAAGTAACTACCATCTTGACTCGCAAGTCTTGCGGGTGGGCCGTAACAGGGCCTTCTGAACAATCGGGTAGTTCACCATAATGGGCTTCAGCGATGGGCCTTAGACCAGATAGGCTCATTTCAGGGACTCGGGAGTCATCCCCACGTCAGTAGCCCCCAAGTGTTTATTCGACGGTAAAGAGTCGAGTGAGCACTCAAGACTTGTTTCGGGATCTTACGACTGAGCAGCCTGGCACCGACTCGAAGGATGTGAACCCTACATGGATGATACTCGAGTATCGAGCGATAAATGCGCCACGCGTCGGCTTTTTTTACAGAAGGGTGCGGCTCAGTTGTTTGGCTCACCTAGCGGATCAGGGCCAATTAATTGCTCTCGGGCAAAAACGGGTCTGGCCTACGCGAACTTGAGACCTCTGAAAGCAAAGTATGGGCACCTAGAGGGGGGTGAATAGGTGCTACGACCAATTTTAATTTTTCTCAAAGTTTAGGCTTGACAAGAAGGTAAATTCTCTAGATAGTGCAACTAGTGGTGAATTTACCTATATGACAAGACAAGCAATTAATGCAACAAGTACAAGTAAGTAAAGAGAGGGAGGAACGAGATAACCGATGGAAGCACACGGAGACACGATGTATTTCCGAGTTCCTCCTTTTTAGGGGAGTACGTCTCGTTGGAAGGGTGTGAGCTCGCCACAAAGGCCTACTCAACGCCACTAAGGCTTCACCCTATTCTCCGATGAACTTCGCCACAAAGGCCTAGTTCACCTTCCACTATAGAACCCCTTTGAGGCGGGGATCAAATCCTTTACAAACAACTTGGGGCACACACCCACAACTTAATTGGGGGCTCCCAACTCTTCTTGAATCACCAACAAGAAACAAGATGCCTAGGTTCTCCACAAGAGGAAACCCTAGGCAAGATCCCTCAAGCTAGAGAGGGGGAAATGAAGAACGGCTCGGTGAAGATGTAGATCGGGGCCTTCTCCTTCAATCCTCCAAAGATCTTCAAGATTGGGTGGAGGGATTGGGAGTTATGAGGGATTTGGTGAGTTCTTAAATGCTCATAAATGCTAAGGGGAAGAACTAGATCTTGGGGAAGAAGAGGAGGGGTATTTATAGTCCCTCCTCACAACTAGTCGTTGTGTAGGAAAAAAGGTACCGGAATATCCGGTCCAAGTTTAGACCGGAATATCCGGTCAGCTTGCTCCACGCAGATCTGCAGAGCTGGACCGGATTATCCGGTTGTTCCGGAATAATCCGGTACAAATAATCCGGTAGATGCCAGTACGCAAATCTTCTAGTCCTTAGCCATTTTTCCACTTCTTCAACTGCAACCGGAATATCCGGTATGGATATGAAATATCCGGTACAAATAATCCGGTTGACTCCAGTAGCTCCAAGCTTCTAGTCCTTAGCCATTTTTCGCAGCAACCGGAATATCCGGTCCAGGATGAATAATCCGGACCAAATAATCCGGTTCACTTCTGTGAGCAAAACTTCCAGTCCTTAGCAGTTTTCGCAGCAACCGGAATATCCGGTCCAGGATGAATAATCCGGACCAAATAATCCGGTTCACTTCTGTGAGCAAAACTTCCAGTCCTTAGCAGTTTTCGCGTAACTTCATGAACAACCGGAATATCCGGTCCGGGATGAATATTCCGGACCAAATAATCCGGTTGACTCCAGTATGCGAAACTCTCAGTCCTTAGCCATTTTTGTGCTCCTTCATCAGCAACCGGAATATCCGGTCCAGGATGAATAATCCGGTCCGAATAATCCGGTTGAGTTCTGTCCCAAAACTCTCAGGCCAAACTTCACCGACTTTTTGGTGATCGATGCCGATGTTAAGTATAACACCTGCACACTAAACACCTCGATAAATAATGTACTTAGTATTGTTAAGTAACACACAAAACACTGGGAAAACGAAATGCACTTTCAATCTCCCCCTTTTTGGTGTTAGATGACAATACTAAGATTTGCAATAAACCTTGACAGGAATCATGTCTGAAACAAGATGGAAATCTCTCCCCCTATCTCTATGCATATCTTTTGTTTGCCTCAAACGCAAATGGATGCAATGATGTATAGGGAGAAATTTCCAACAAGTAGCAAACATGCCAATGAGTCAATATCACCAATATGTTGAGTGTAAAACAGTATATACCTTGTGCGAAAATGATATATCCAAGAATAACCAAGCACAACCATAGATAATCTCCTCAACATATACGATAGATAACCATCACACCACTAATAGATAAACCATGATAATATCCAGATAACCAACATAGTCTCCCACAATAGCACACATAGTTTTAAACGAGATAATAAACGACATAAGTTCACGAACACGATAAACGAAGATACGAAAATGGACACAAGCTCTCAAAGAAGGATAAAAGCAAATGCTTGTGCCCGAACCCATGCAAATCCCGTAGTCTAATAGCTACTTCTCCCCCTTTGGCATCGAGACACCAAAAAGGAGGGAAATAGCTAATCTAACGTCCCAGACACGGTCTAAGCATCCGACTCGCCTCCAGACTCCTGCTCGTCATCAGACTCCTCCTCATCATCATCCTCATCATGAGCTCCAGAAGCAGTATCCCGAGTAGACCGGAGAGCCGCCTCAATGCTCTCCCAAGGAGTGAAATCCCCAGCAGACCAAGCAGAGAAAGACTGGGCAGCGATAGGAGCAGGTACATCACCAGTGCCACCACTCATGTGGTGGAGAATCTGTCGCTGTGAGCTAGCCAAGTCAGTGTCCCTGCGATACGCCATGTACTGTTCCTTGTGAATATCCACCTTCATGCAGAGCACGTTGCGCTGAAACCAGGAGAGCTTCCTGACGTGGCGCAAGGTGCTAATATCAGACACGGGCGCCCTGGGAGCAGACTGAGAGCCAGAAGAAGGACCACCCATAGAGGAACCACCCTCAAATGGAGCACTCTGAGAAGCATCAGCAGTCTTCATCTTCCTCTTGACATACAGCTTCTTGACCTTGTGCTCAGCCATGGGTAACTCTGTGTACTCCTTCCTCATCTCATACTTGATGAGCATCATGATATAGGGAGCATAGGGAATGGTGTAGCCACCAATCATAGCAGAGTAAAGCTCGTGATAGATGATGTCCATCACATCCACAGTATAGGAGACAGACGGGTCCTCTTCCTCCATGCACTCCTTAGCCAGAATCAGAAGGTTGCATAAAGGAGTGGTGAGAGCATCATTTTTACCTCCACTCGGCACAAGGAAGGCTCTGAAAATGCGAACCAGCTGATCATAAAGTGGAAGAAGTCCCTCAAGTCCCCCAATGGTGAAACCAGGGGCATACAGCTCAGCCATGGCCACCTCCCTCCTCGGCCTATCAACCTCATGGACGCGGCGACCAAGAGGAGGGTGCTCGCTGTAAGAGTATCCAAGACGTCGGGCAAACCTCTCAAAAGATGCTTCACATGCTGTGGACTCAGACATCCACTTGAGGCGGCACACAATATCCTGAGTACTGAACACAAGAGTGGACATAAACTGCATCACAAGCTGTGTGTTGTAGTTGCACTGAGTCTCCATAAGCTTCACTAGTCCAAAACGCTCAACAATACTAGCTGCATCAGCAAATTCCTCCTTGGCCTTGAGAGCGGCATGGTCATATGGATGCATAGCACGGCAAGGAAAACGGTAGTCACAATAGATATCAGCATAGATATAGGACTGCTCCAGATTCCAAAACCGAGGATCAATGTTTGCAACACGCGGAGAAAGATAGACATCCTTCTTCCTGAGCTCATTGAAGTTCGCAACAGGAATGTCGGTCTTATAGTTGAGCCGAGGCTTCCTCTTGTTTCTGACAGAAACCTGCTTCTTGCGCTTCGGAACGCTCCTCTCACCCTCACCACCTGTGAAACAAGATAGTAGAGGAATAGCACAAGATGAGTACACTAGTGTCAAACAACGGATACAATCATGCAAAAAAACGATAGAGGAGATTCCAGGACACAATCGAGGTAGAAAACTGGGAAAGATTAATTTGGGGCTGCCCTAAAACAGTACTGGACATAGCCGGATATTCCGGTTCAAAACTGAACCGGATATTCTGGTTACCCGGATATTCCGGTTCAGTCGTGGACCGGATATTCCGGTAGGTTGCGGGACAGCACCAAATCAGTCTAAATCTCAGATTTCCACAAAGATTGTACTCGAGTGATTCTAATCTATTGTTTCTAGCATGCAAGGGGACCTCTCCGGAACGAATTCTACCAAGCATAGCCAACAAAAACGCAAATCCATGGAAAGGTAGGGTTATAGCACCAAGATTCAAGAGATATGAACGTTACCGGGGTCCATGGAGAAAAATGCTTGGGTAGAATCGTTCCAAATCGCGAGGGGAACGAGATCCGGGCCAAAGCTCCAAGATCCCGCGGAGGAAACGGCCCGGGAGGCCAAGAATCACGGCGGCGGCGTTTTGGTGGAGAGGAGCAGATGGGAAAAGGGCAAGAACTGCCCCTCCCCTTCGGGCTCCAGGCTTTATGATGTGCGCCGAACCGGATATTCCGGTTCATACTTGAACTGGATATTCTGGTACAGCCGGATATTCCGGTCCAGAACTGGACCGTAAATTCCGACTGCCTCCTGATTCGAAATTTCCTCGTTTTCAACGGACGACACTAGTGCTTAGAAAAGAAAGGCTTTTTGAGAGAAAGGCTTAGGATAGATTTAACAAATTGAGACTAGTACTTATCCCTCTCAAAAGCAAGAAACAACCAACTAAAATACCAATTGAGTGGGATTTTCCTAGGAAGAACCACTTAGACGGGAAAAACACACGAAATGCAATGAAATGACAAGTAGAAAAACCCAACTAAGATCCAACTCTTCGGAATGAAGAGGTTGGTGGCCTAGGCCACCATGTAAGAGATCATGGTATGCAACCGCGAAGATGTATCTTGGGTGCATTGCGACTTCTCGACATTGAAGCTCACAATTCAACATTAGAAAAAGAGAAATCATAATGAATTTTTTTTGCTTTGGGCATAATGGGGGGAGGGAGAATCCAATGTATTAGGATAACACTCCCCCTATGTCCATGCCTACATCTAAACTCGGATACGTTTCATCTATAGGGGTGTGTGCAAGATAGTCAAGTCAATCTCCTTGAATCAATCACATTTAGCTCATTCCTCAAGAACAAGAATCTTGCATCATCAAGTGGCTTCGTGAAAATATCCGCAAGATTGTCCTTGGTAGGCACATAACTTAGTGCAATGTCTCCTCTCGCCACGTGATCACGGATGAAGTGGTGGCGAATCTCAATGTGATTCGTCCTTGTGTGTTGCACCGGATTGTATGCAATCTTGATAGCACTTTCATTGTCACATAGAAGAGGCACTTTGTCCAAATGAACTCCATATTCCTTGAGAGTTTGCCTCATCCATAGCAATTGAGTGCATGCACTTGCGGCGGCAACATATTCGGCTTCGGCGGTGGAGAGTGAAATGCAATTTTGTTTCTTCGAGGACCAACTTACAAGGGACCTACCAAGAAATTGGCAAGCCCCGGAAGTTGACTTCCTATCATCTTGATCACCCGCCCAATCGGAATCCGTATATCCATTGAGAGCAAATTGTGCCCCCTTTGGGTACCACAAACCAAATCTTGAGGTATGAACCAAATAACGAAAGATCCTATGAACCGCCATTAAATGGCAATCCTTAGGAGCCGCTTGATACCTTGCACACACACCTACACTCAAAACGATATCGGGCCTAGATGCACAAAGATAGAGCAAAGAACCAATCATAGAACGATAAAGTTTTTGGTCCACATCCTTACTCCCTTTTGGATTACGAGAGAGATGACACTTGACTTGCATAGGAGATGTCTTGATCTTAGCATCTTGAAAGTTAAACCTCTTGATCATATCTTGGGTATACTTGGCTTGAGAAATGAAAGTCCCACGAGCCAATTGCTTGATCTCAAAGCCAAGGAAGAATTTAAGCTCACCCATCATAGACATCTCGAACCTGTCAGTCATAAGCTTAGAGAACTCATTATTGAAGGCTTGGTTAGTTGAGCCAAAGATGATATCGTCCACATAGAGTTGGCATATGAAAAGCTCTCCCTTTACTCTCTTAGTGAAGAGAGTGGGGTCAATCTTCCCAACTTCGAAACCACGATCATCTAACAACTCCCTAAGGTGCTCATACCAAGCACGAGGTGCTTGTTTGAGACCATAGAGAGCCTTGTCAAGTTTGTAAACGTGGTTGGGAAAGTTGAGATTCTCGAACCCCGGAGGTTGCTTGACATATACCTCCTCTTTTAGTGGACCATTCAAGAAAGCACTTTTCACATCCATTTGTTGCAATTTGAAATTATGTGAGGATGCATAAGCAAGGAGGATACGGATGGACTCAAGGCGAGCCACGGGCGCGTAGGTTTCATCAAAGTCAATTCCTTCAACTTGGGTGTAACCTTGAGCGACCAATCTAGCCTTGTTCCTAATGACAATGCCATACTCATCTTGCTTGTTCTTGAAAATCCACTTGGTGCCAATAACATTGTGGCAATCCTTGGGTTTCTCAACCAATCTCCAAACTTTGTTGCGCTCAAAGTTATTGAGCTCATCATGCATAGCTTCAACCCAATCGGAGTCCTCAAGAGCTTCATACACTTTCTTAGGCTCCACCGTAGAGATATGAGCTTGATGCTCACAAAAATGAGCCAATTGCCTTCTAGTGGATCTTCTAGTTTGAACATCCTCCAAGACCTTGTCATCTTGGGCATCAATTTGCTTCAAAGCTCTTCTTATCCTTTTGATGCGACGGGCTTCGATCTCCTCATTATTGCGAGGAGGAATCACTTGATCATCTTGATCATTCGGGTCCCCATCTTGACCAACATGGCCTTGATCATCAACATCGTCATCAACAATATCTTCAATACTAGCTTCAACTTGAGAAGAGGATGAAGAGGATGATTGATCTTGGCCTTGATCTTGACTCGCATTAGTGAGAGGAGTGGGTACGACTTGCGGAGTCACTTGATCAACGAGAGGAGGGTCTTGAATATGTTCTTGGTTAGGTGTAGTAGTTGGCTCCTTGGCTTGATCTTCTAATGTAGAGGAGGGCTCCACTTGGGTAGAGCATAGTCCTTCTCGAGTCGCCATAAGGTGTCCCTCGATGGGGCGGAAGAATCCCACACCCATCCTTCCTATGGCTTCTTGAGGCATTTCAACATCTACATTTGAAACATGAAATTGCGCCACTTGGGAGCCGTCATTTTCCTCGAAAACCACACTACAAGATTCTATGACAATCCGTGAGGCTTTGTCATAGACTCTATAAGTGTGGGATTCGGCACCGTAACCAACAAAAATACCCTCAATAGTTTTGGATTGAAATTTCGACAACCTAATACCCTTGATCAAATAAAAGCACTTACAACCGAATACACAGAAGTAGGATACGTTGGGCTTGTTGCCGGTGAGGATCTCATATGGGGTCTTGCTCAAGCCTTTGCGGATGTAGAGGCGGTTGGAGGAGTGGCATGCGGTGGATATGGCCTCGGCCCATAAATATTGGGGAGAAGAGTACTCCGCCAACATGGTCCTTGCCATATCCAAGAGAGTGCGATTCTTCCTTTCGGCAACACCATTTTGTTGAGGAGTGTAAGTGGCGGAGTATTGGTGACGAATGCCTTCTTCACTAAGAAATTCATTCAATGTATAGTTCTTGAACTCGATCCATTATCACTCCTAATAGCCATGATTTGCACATTGTGTTGACGTTGCACTTCGTTGGAGAAGTCGATGATGGTTTGTTGGGTCTCACTCTTGCACTTGAAGAAATAAACCCAAGTGTATCTTGAATAATCATCGACAATCACCAAGCAATACTTCTTGCCGCCAAGACTTGCCTCGGGCACGGCACCAAAGAGATCAACATGGAGAAGCTCCAAGATCCTCTTTGATGAAATAATAGTCTTGGCCTTGTGCACAATGTCATGCATCTTCCCTTCAACACACGACCTACAAACGCGATCCTTTGCAAAGGAAACATTTTCTTTTAGTCCAACAATAAGGCCACTTTTGTGAAGACTTTGCAAAGTTCTCATGTTGACATGGGATAGGCGGCGATGCCATAACCATCCCAAGTCCGCCTTCCCGAAAAGACACATTGCTTGAGTGTTGGTTGACTTAGAAAAGTCTACCACATACAACTCATTTTCAACATGTCCCACGTGAGCGACGTCAAGAGTCTTGCTCCTCAAAAGGACCACAATATCACCATCAAAGAAGACGGAGAACCCCATCTTACTAAGAGAGCGGACGGAAAGTAAATTGTAACCAAGGGATTCGACAAGCATGACGTTCACGATAGTGATATCGGGAGCCACCACAACCTTGCCAAACCCGGATACCTTAGACTTGGACGAGTCCCCATAGGTGACGGTTGCTTGGATGTCATTTGGTCGCAACTCCGTCACAAGTTCTTTGCTTCCGGTCATATGATTAGTGCATCCACTATCAAGAATCCATTTAGTCCCACCGGAAGCATAGTCCTGCAAGAGATCATTGACTAGAGTTAGGACCCGAGTTGGGTCCCTTTATGTTAGTAACAAGGGTCTTTGGAACCCATATAGTGTAGTCAATGAACCCCTCAATTGGACCAACATATTTAGCTTGCACAACACCATAATAATCAACATATAAGAAATGGTGTGGGTTGTTAGTTACCGCGGAGGTGCTACGAGTAGTGTTGTCCCTCATGACACTACTACTTGAAGCACCATGTTTGTTCTTCTTCTTGTTCTTCTTCTTATTGTTCCTTTTCTTGGCTACATAGCCAAGACCTTGCTTGCCCACTTGTTGCCTTGGAGCACTCAATTGTGGTCTAGAAATGACCGCATTAGAGCTTGGGGCAACCACTTGTGGGGTGGCGAGCACCACCTTTTCGACTAGAGTGCTTTTGCCCTTGAGCCTTGCTAGCTCATCCTTCAACCTAGCATTTTCTTCAATAATATTTGCATGATCACAAGAAGAAGTAGAAGTGCTAGGATGGTTAGATTGAGTAAGTTGAGTTTGGAGTTGTTCATGCAACTCTTTGAGGGATGAGTGTTGGCTTTCCAAAGCTTTGTGAGCATTGGTTAGCTTTTCAAACTCCTCGGTTAGTTTACCATGACCAACCCCAAACTCTACTTTATCCTTTTTAGCCTTTTTATATTTAGCAATAGCAAGATCACGTTCCTTAATGATTTTAGAGACAAGTTCATTATGAGTAGTTTCAATAGTTTCAAGTTCATCCTCTAGAGAAACTCTACCATCATGCTCTTCTTCAAGAGTCATTGAGAGGGATGCAATTTCATCCGCATCCCTTCTCTCAACCTCACCTTTCTTCTCAAGGGCCTCTTGGGCCTCTCCCAATTGCCTCATGAGATGCTCAAAGTACTTCTTGGTCTCCCCTTGCATGTTAGACATAAAACGGTCCAAGGAGGCCCTTTCCTCTTCTTCTCTAAGACTAGCAATATGTTCTAGTTCACTAGGGGTCTTAGAGTTAGGAGAAGATGATACCTCCGTGGCCTTAGCCATGAAGCACTTGGCATTGCGTTGAGGAAGATTTTCATTGGGGGATTCAAAGAGAGATGACGAAGATGGAGTGGAAGCAATAGCTAGAGCGGCCACTTCACTTGTTGTTTCTTCTTCTTCATCACTCCCGGAATCATACTCCTCTTGAGTCAAGAGCACAAACTTGGTGGGGGTTTTCTTGTTGAAAGGTTTCTTCTTGAAATGAGGTTTCTTGTATTCAACCTTGGACTTGTCCTTGCGGATGAGCTTGCCGCTATGGTTCTCTCTATTCTCATAGGGGCACTCCGCAATGAAATGGTACTTGTCTTGGCAATTGAAGCAAGATCTCACTTTTTGAGCCCCATCATTACCATAACGAGACTTGGTCTTCTCCTCAACAAATTTCTTGCCTTTAGGGGGATTGTTCCAAAACTTTTGCACGGTGAGAGCAATTAGATCCTTTAGAACGGGATCATATTCTTGTTCCTTCAATGGAGGCAATGCTTCTTCACCATCTTCATCATTCTCAACTTCTCTTGACAACACCTTGGCCTTCAAAGCAACGGAAGCTCCTTGATGCATTCCAATAGCCCTAGCACGGTTGTCAAGAGCATTCTTGGTTTGCACTTTGTAGGAGCTCAATTCTTGCATGACTTGGGTAGAGGTCATGGTGGAGAAATCATGTCTCCCTTGAATGCTCTTCATATCCGTGCCCTCAAAAGGCATCACGGCAATTATGAACTTCCTCTTGATCCAAGCATCATCAATATGTGTTGCACCCGCATTAGAGAAAGCGGTGGCAAGAGATTTGAGTCTTCGATACATGTCAACATGATCTTCTCCATCACGCATGAAAAATCCTTCGGCCTCATTGGTCAAGGTGTCATAGCGATTTCTTTGAATGCTCTCATTCCCAACAAACATGATGACAAGTGCATCCCATGTTTCTTTGGCGGTGGAGAAGTGTTGAAGATGCGGCATGTGATTGGGGCCCACGGCTTGATGAAGGATGGATAAGGCGGTGTAATTGAGTTGGCAATCTACAACCTCTCTTCTTGTGAGATTCTTGGGATCATATGGCTTGTATCCATCACGAGTGATTCTCCAAAGATCTATACAAGAAGAGTTCAAGTGAGTCTCCATGTAGTATTGCCATTCACGAAAAGAATATGCATCAATTTTAGGTGGATCTCCTCTAGGAATTATATGAGGAAAAGGGATGGGAGGATCGGGAGAATATCTGCCTTCAACGGCATGATATCCTTCCTTTCCACTCGCACCCTTCTTAGTGGATTGTTCGGCGGAAGCAGTTTTAAGTGGTTCACCATCAACCCCTTTCTTGGCACCCTCCGTTTCCGGAGGGGATGAGTCGACCACCTCCGGTTCTTTGGCTTTGAGGAGTGTTGTCATGAGTTGACGCAACTCCTCAAATTTAGTGTCTATGGATGAGGTCAATGATTCTCTCAAAGCATTGAGATCATTCATGGACACATTTCCATCGGACGGAGCGTCATCCAACTCATCTCCCATACTTAAACTCTTAGGCGGTTAAGCCCGATAGAAGAGCCGAGGCTCTGATACCAATTGAAAGCAAAGTATGGGCACCTAGAGGGGGGGGTGAATAGGTGCTACGACCAATTTTAATTTTTCTTAAAGTTTAGGCTTGACAAGAAGGTAAATTCTCTAGATAGTGCAACTAGTGGTGAATTTACGTATATGACAAGACAAGCAATTAATGCAACAAGTACAAGTAAGTAAAGAGAGGGAGGAACGAGGTAACCGATGGAAGCACACGGAGACACGATGTATTTCTGAGTTCCTCCTTTTTAGGGGAGTACGTCTCGTTGGAGGGGTGTGAGCTCGCCACAAAGGCCTACTCAACGCCACTAAGGCTTCACCCTATTCTCCGATGAACTTCACCACAAAGGCCTAGTTCACCTTCCACTATAGAACCCCTTTGAGGCGGGGATCAAATCCTTTACAAACAACTTGGGGCACACACCCACAACTTAATTGGGGGCTCCCAACTCTTCTTGAATCACCAACAAGAAACAAGATGCCTAGGTTCTCCACAAGAGGAAACCCTAGGCAAGATCCCTCAAGCTAGAGAAGGGGAAATGAAGAACGGCGCGGTGAAGATGTAGATCGGGGCCTTCTCCTTCAATCCTCCAAAGATCTTCAAGATTGGGTGGAGGGATTGGGAGTTATGAGGGATTTGGTGAGTTCTTAAATGCTCATAAATGCTAAGGGGAAGAACTAGATCTTGGGGAAGAAGAGGAGGGGTATTTATAGTCCCTCCTCACAACTAGTCGTTGTGCAGGAAAAAAGGTACCGGAATATCCGGTCCAAGTTTGGACCGGAATATCCGGTCAGCTTGCTCCACGCAGATCTGCAGAGCTGGACCGGATTATCCGGTTGTTCCGGAATAATCTGGTACAAATAATCCGGTAGATGCCAGTACGCAAATCTTCTAGTCCTTAGCCATTTTTCCACTTCTTCAACTGCAACCGGAATATCCAGTATGGATATGAAATATCCGGTACAAATAATCCGGTTGACTCCAGTAGCTCCAAGCTTCTAGTCCTTAGCCATTTTTCGCAGCAACCGGAATATCCGGTCCAGGATGAATAATCCGGACCAAATAATCCGGTTCACTTCTGTGAGCAAAACTTCCAGTCCTTAGCAGTTTTCGCAGCAACCGGAATATCCGGTCCAGGATGAATAATCCGGACCAAATAATCCGGTTCACTTCTGTGAGCAAAACTTCCAGTCCTTAGCAGTTTTCGCGTAACTTCATTAACAACCGGAATATCCGGTCCGGGATGAATATTCCGGACAAAATAATCCGGTTGACTCCAGTATGCGAAACTCTCAGTCCTTAGCCATTTTTGTGCTCCTTCATCAGCAACCGGAATATCCGGTCCAGGATGAATAATCCGGTCCGAATAATCCGGTTGAGTTCTGTCCCAAAACTCTCAGGCCAAACTTCACCGACTTTTCGGTGATCGATGTCGATGTTAAGTATAACACCTGCACACTAAACACCTCGATAAATAATGTACTTAGTATTGTTAACTAACACACAAAACACTGGGAAAACGAAATGCACTTTCAACCTCCGACTCGAATCCGGTTAGGTGATCATTGCGACTGGACCGTGGAAGACTTATCGAGTCGAACTTAACCTTAAAGTGGGTACCCGACGCGTCCGCTAGGATTTTTCTTCGTGTTGTTGATACGGAAAATTACTGGAGGACGCAACTTGAGTGCGATTCCAGACCCACAAGACAGATCCTTGGGTCTTACCTTCGTATTCAAAGAATACGGCATCCGGATGTGCCGCGATGGCCGAACGACCTGGGGTTCATCGAGTGATGTGTTTATACATCGTAGCCAACCAGAGCGTAGAGTCCTCCTCCGAGTCCTGTGAAAGCAGTCGGGACTTCTCAATATGAGATGCCTGGTGTTGCGTTGGACCAGTCGAAGAATGCTGAAGCATCTGGGAGCAAGGAGGTTTCGGGTAGATCGCCTGATCCCCTGTCGACTCCAAATGGCAAGGTGAATCTCCTTTTTCTTTTTCGCGTATTCTATCTTCTTTTTATCGGGTGCACGCCAGTGCTCCCAACGGGAGTAGCCCCGAGTCAGTAGGCGACTGTTTGTAGTCGGCTACAGACTCAAGTAGCTTGTTTCCTTTTCCTTGTTCATTTTTGCATGTTTATCGGGTGCGTGTTAGTGCTCCCGATGGGAGTAGCCAACGAGTCTATAGTCGATTGTGTACAGTCGCGTATAGACTCAAGCGACACTGTACTGATTTGTCTCTTCTTTTGCAGGCTATCCTTGATTCCTTAGCCGTTTTCGAACGTCATCTTGTAGTAGCTGAGGCAGAATGCGTCTTTCTTCGTCAATAGCGCGATCAATGCCTTCAGGTTGTTCGTTCTTCGAGAGGTGAATTATCATATATTTTGTGAACGGCTTTGTCCTTCTGATTCCTTCAACATTAACATGCTTCCTTCCTACTGCAGACGAGGCCACCCGCGCGAATATCGAGAAGACCGAAGCTTGCGCTCGGATCAAAGATCTTGAGAAGGAGTTGGAGTCCACCCGAAGGAAGTTGGAGTCCACTCGAAAGAACGCGATCGATCGTCTCGCCGAGTCTCGAGAAGCCCTGAAGAAGTTGGAGGACGCGGGTGTGGCCTCTTATTTTCCAAAACACCAAAAGACCAAAAATATTTATGTTGTTTATCTTTGTTTGTTTCTCTAGTTTCTTTATTTGGTTTGCTTTCTTTTCTCGTTTCGGTTTAGTATTCAAAAAACCAAAAATATTTTGCTTTGTTTGATTGCTTCTTTCTGTTCTTGTTTTAAATCAAAAACCCAAAAATATTTGTTGTTCTTCTTTGCTTTTGTAAAGTTTGTTGCAGAGTTCACCGGACTTCCGTGTCTCCATTGGAGCTTGATTATCATTCTATATTATTCAATCCACGACTGAAGAGCACTAATGATGATTTACGACAATCCGAGTTGTGGTGAGAGGCTTGTATGGACTCTATTTGTTTTATTTTTGTACATATACTCATCGTGTGAACATGCTTAGTCCGTTCATGTAGGGTGTATGTTATTTAATTGATGCTTTGTAGTTCGTGATCTCACGTGTTAGTTCCAACTTATTAACATAAAATAGCATGTCGTATGAATATTTGCTTGCATTGTTTTATTCATAGAAGGGTATGAAATTGTGGTATCTCCATCTGATTGTTTCGCTTGAATTGACTTGGCACATGCTCACGCATGCTATGACTGAAAACAAAAAGTCGCTTAAGCCTCGATGATTTATTTTGCCTCAGAGTAATTGTGTCATTTTTATGCCCCTGTTAATTTCGTTTTGTCGCAAGCATGATTATGACAGTTGTTGCTCTCTTGATTGTCACTCCCCGTCTATTGCTAGCCTCCACTTGTACTGAGTATGAGCTCTACTCATGCATCCAACTCCCAAAAAACAAAGTTTGCCAAATGTGTCCATCATACCTACCTATATAGATGGTATTTAACTGCCACTCCAAGTAAATTTCTCGTGTGCTACTGATAGTGTAGATCGTGCACTCGTTGGGAGACCCCAAGAGGAGGGTGTGATGAGCACAGCAGTAGGAAATTCCCTTAGTTAAGAACCAAGGTTATCAATCCAGTAGGAGGAAGAGGACCTTCGGAAGGTTGATGCCACTGACGGTGGTGCTGGCGCTTCACTGGTGTCAGCAACAACGTGGAACATGCACACAACACAACCAAAATACTTTATCCCAACGGTACAGTGAGGTTGTCAATCTCACCGGTCTTGCTAAAACAAAGGTTAGACGTGTGGAAAATGGTGTATGCTTGCAGTAAGTAAAGAAAGCAGGAAATAGCAGTGGTTTGTTTAACAGTGTAAGAAAATGGACCGGGGTTCATAGGTTCACTAGTGGTGTCTCTCCATAAAAGATAGCATACTGGGTGAACAAATTACAGCTGGGCAATTGACAAATAGAGGTTGCACCGTAGTGCACATTATAACATGATGACTACTATGATATTTAGTACGGGCATTACAACAATATACATAGACCGAAATCCATCTGCATCTATGACTAATAATCCACCCTCATGTTATCATCCGAACCCACTTATGTATTAAGTTGCAAGTAACAGATAACTGCATTAAACAATGTGTGTAATGTAAGCAATGATTATGCACGCGGGCACTCTCACCGTTGTTTTTTCCCTAATGGCAACATCACATCCTCCCCCTTCACGTTTCTGTCACTCGAGCAAGGCGAAGAGAAGGCATGAACCCACTATCAAGCATAAATACTCCCTCTTGGAGTCACTAACTACTTGGCCAGAGCAACCACTAGCAACGGAAAGCATGCAAGATCACAAATAACATATGCAATAAAGACTATAATCAACTTGGCATAAGTTCAATATTCATCGGATCCCAGCAAACGCAGCATATAGATTTACATAAGATCAATAATGATCATGATAGGCAGCTCATGAGATCTAAGCAGGGAGGCATATGAGGAGAAGACAACCATCTAGCTATAGCTACGAACCCGTAGTCCAAGGATGAACTACTCACGCATCACTCCGGAGGCAGACAGGGTGATGTAAAGCCTCCGGTGATGATTTCCTCTCCGACAGGGTGCCGAAAATAGCTTCAGAACCCCCCTGATCTAGGGTTGACGGTGACGGCGACTGCGGAACTTCTCGGGGATTTTTGATCAGGTGCCTAGTGTTTTCCATCCGAGAGGATTAAATAGGCAAAAGGGCAAAGGGGGTGAAGCTCCAGGGGCCCCACACCCATAGCTGGTGCGGCCAGGGGGGCGTGCCACCCTATGGTGTGGCCCCCTGGTGCCCGTCTTCGACTCTCCTTTGGTCTGCTGGATGCTTCTGGGGGAAATAGGCACTTCGGGATTTGCGGGGTCCAATTCCGAGAATGTTTCCAGAACAACTTTTCTGAAACCAAAAACAGCAGAAAACAGGGAACTGGCACTTGGCATCTTGTTAATAGGTTAGTCCCGGAAAACGTATAAAAATGCTATAAATAAGGAAGAAAACAAGTAGCAATTGACATAATATGATCATGGAGCATCAGAAATTATAGATACGTTGGAGACGTATCAAGCATCCGCAAGCTTAGTTCCTACTCGTCCTCGAGTAGGTAAACGATAAAACACAATAATTTCTGAGGTGACATGCTACTAACATAAACTTGATCAATCTAATGTAAAATCATATGCACGCTGAGATCGTAGAACTTCAAACACAAACATGATAAATAGAACTTTAATAATAAAGCATAGTAATTACTTTGCATCACGAAGAGTATCTCAAATAAAGGATCATGAATAATAATGCAAAGAAAGGTAAACACTTATTTTAGGTATAGAGAAAGCATGGCAAAGTGATATTTCGCTACTCCTTAAGAGTGGGCAAAACATAAATGCCAGGACACCTTCAAAGTTCATGGGGAAGATTAGAGCAAATAATTTAAGAACAAATAATATCACATCATGAAGTAATTATTGATGTTTATGGGACAAATGAACATAGAACTCAGAATAGCAAAAACTCTCTCTCAACTGTGCATAAAGTTAGAAGATGGAGACTCAAAATAAAAGTAAAAGAAAGACCCTTCGCGGAGGGAAGCAGGGATCACTCATGTGCTAGAGCTTTTTATTTTATTAAACAGAGGTATTAAAAGTTTGACACTCCTCCCATCCATCTTTCACAAACCATGGCTAAACAAATCTTCGGGTGCCTGCCAACAATCACATACCGTGGAGGAGTGTCTATATTTTGGGACTAATATCAACGAATGGTAAACAGAAAATACAGTACTTCACAAGCCAACTGGATTCACAAGAGCGGCTCCCATGTGAAGGACGCATCTGGGTAGAAGATCATCCATCTTTCTCTTTTGTTTACATAATTATGCTTTGACTGATAAATTAGGGGGCAAAATAGTGAAGAGAATTTGTTTGTATTAATTTGGGGTTGGGCACTACGCTGCCAGCTCTTCTATCATTTGGATAAGCGGATGAAGCCACTAGTATAGGGTGTGAAATCCAATAAAAAAGTGAGATAAAGATTCTCTATTGACGCCCTCATGAGCAAAAACAGGAACATAAAGCAGGAGTAATTTCGAAATTTTTAAAGGTAAAATATGAGCAATTTAATTGGAGTGGCAGTTAAATACCACATGTAGGTAGGTATGGTGGACACAATGGGAAAAACTTTGGTTTAAGGGAGTTCGGATGCACGAGTAGAGCTCATACTCAGTACAGGTGGAGGCTAGCAAAAGACCGGGAGTGACAAATCAAGAGAGCATAAGAGCCACAATCATGCATAGCGACATATGCATCATTAATTAAAACATAAGCAGTATCACAAGTTCAAAAACTAAGTGGTCATGGAGTCTATTTGTGACTGGTTAATAGTCATAAACATGGTGTGAGCATGCGCCAAGTCAACCAAATAAAACATTCGAAAGAGAATACTATATATTGATGCTTTACTATGACAAGAACAACTCATGAATCTTTCAAGACATATTATACTCTCTCATCTATTTGAGGCTATTCATGGTACTCAATGTCGAGACATCGTAGTAGATTTCATAGACGGGGGTGCCATGAGACTACCGATAGAGACGTGGGGGGACGTGATTGTACGATGATCGAGGACACAGGGTTTACCCAGGTTTGGTACGACGCAGTAATGCGGCGTGCCTACTCCTGCAATCTCACTATTCAGGACTAAAGCCTGGGAATACAGAGTACAATGTGAGGTTCTATTAGCTGCTCGTCAAGGATCAACCTCTCGCCGAGTTAGCTTTTAGCTTATTGTCTATCTATCTTATCCCCCGTCCGGCTTTATATAATAGCCGGGTTAGGGCATACAGAGAAGGAAACCTAGAAGACTACGGTATGTGTTAACTTGGAAAGCAAGGAATCCGCCTTCTGCTCCAAGCCGCATCACGTGAGCCCTGATCCGGGTTCTTCTAGAATCCGGCTTCCGTGCGTCAGCTTACTGGGCCGCCCAATGGACCATAGCCCATTACCATTTAGGCCACCCTGGTAATCCGGCACTTTAGACTACCATCTGATATACCCCTAGTTGGTATATATCCGACAGTAGCGCCCCAAGAAGAGTTAAGACTCCGATTTTCCGTCTTTCGTCAAGTGTTGCATTCTTTCCAAGAAATATAGGCTCTCTGTCTTGATTCTTCTTTTTATTAGAACAATGTCATAACGCAAAACTCAGATTTCAGAAAATCCGGCTTTTCTTCCACGAATCTTCGCGGAGAAGGAACTTCCTACGTCAGCGCTTTAATCTTGCTGACGTCAGGGACGTTTGGGTGTCGAGCGGGAAACCCTGAAACGTATCTTTGACAGATTCTCGCGGGAAATGAGGAGATAGCAATAATCACCCGTCGTTTCATTTCCCGGAATTTTCGGCGAGTGACACGCGTTGATCATCCAACGGGCAAAAGAGCCGTTAGCACGCATCGCAACGGGTTTCCGGCTATAAATAGCCGTCTCCGTCCTCTCCGGCAAACATTCTGCTCCCAGCTCTCTTCTCGCCTTCACAGCGCCCAAGCTTACTGCGAGCAGAGCGAACCTCTCAACGAACGCACGAACGAGCGCCTTCCGGGACTTCACCGGAGCTCACAATCTTCACCGCGCCGCCAAAAGATGGCCTCACCGAACTCCTCTCCGGCCCGCTCCGTCGCGGCGGAGATCGACGAGATCATTAACACCATGGATCCCATGGTGGATTCTCCACTGAACGCAAACGGCGACGAGCCGGAGAAAGCTGCCAGCGGCGCAGCGGGCGAGGAAATTCCTCTCGCCGCCACCAACCTCGCGGGATCCTCCTCCGCGCCATCCCCGCCGTTCGCACCCGAGACGGCGGAGGAAAAAATCATCCTCGTCGGGGACGAGCTCACGGCCGCGGCCGCCGCCGCCGGGGCGGAAGAAGAAGGGGAAACTGCCGACAATTGGAGCCAGAGCAGTATTCCGCCTTCCCTCCTTCCGACAATGGAAAAGGAGGGATTGCTGCTGAAAGGCAAATGGCGGAGCCCGGAGGACGAGTCCGAGCCAACGCCGAAAGACGGGGAGCGTGTTCTCCTTACCTCCCACATCGCAAGAGGTATGGGATTGCCGCCTTCCGCCTTTTTCCTTCAAGTCTTGAATCACTACAACATTCAACCCCACAATCTGCCTCCCAACTCCATCCTCTACTTAGCCGGATTTCAAGCTCTTTTCGAAGGGTATCTAGGTTTAGCTCCTAGGTTAGATTTCTGGCAGTACTGTTTTGGGGTTAAGCGGAACCCTTCCGAGGGCGCGCTTCCGACTTGCGGGACCATATACTTTACCCTGCGCAGATTCAGGGAGGATTGGTTCTCCAAGATCAAAATCTCGGAATCTGTCAAATTCTGGACAGGTTCTTTCTTCTACCATCCCGACGTTCCTTTTCCCGGAAAATTCACCGGGGTTCCACCTTTCACCAATACTGCTGCCACTCCCCAAGAAAACTGGGGAACAGAAGCAGTGCAAACTCTGCCACCAGACCTTCTCAAGATCAAACGGCGCATCGCGAAGCTCGTCGCCGCCGATCCACCTCTAACCGGAATGGACACAGTCCTATGCTGGTTAAATAGGCGGATTCAGCCTTTGGCTGATCACGCCCCCCGCCTTCTGTGTAATTACACAGGGGACGCGGATGCTATGAGGACGACGAGCAAATCTTTGTCGGCAAAAGATTTGCAGAAATGCGTAAACCAATTGGTTGCCTCGCGTGATCAATATGAAGAAAGTCGGCCAATGTATACAGCGTCTAACCCGGCTCCCAAGGTACAACTTTTACCCCTTGAGTTTGTATTCCTTCTGTTTATCTCGGATTTTGTTTTAACCCGGCTTTTGCCTCTTTGACAGATCTTTGAACTTCCCGAGTCAGATCTTGCTTCAGACGCTGATCTGGATACGTTGCGTGCCAACTTTGCTGGCGGGCGCAAGCGCAAGAAGATTTCCTCTTCACAGGAAATTATTGATCTTGACGGTATTCCCGTCGCCACTTCCAGGTTTGTTCGTCTGGGTTTTTTCGATTTGTCAGGGCATTTTTCTATATTCTCAAAATTTTAACTTTCTCACATTGTTCTTTTTTAGCTTGGATCCCACAACTCTAGAGCCCAAGAAACTTAAAAGGGTTAAATCTGTGGCTAGAAAAGGCCCACACCTTTCTCCTGCTACTGCTCCAGATACCCCAGTAGCAGTTACAGAAGAGCACGCTGCTGCCCCCAACGACGAAACATTGCAGGCTAGCCAGCCTATTGTGCCAGAAATGGACACGAGGGAAAGGGCCGACCTGGAGGTGGGAGGTTTTTGTCGGGCAACTAAGGAGGAACCTATTCCCACCTTCGATAAAGATTTCAAAAATATCAATGAGGGTCTTAGTGCTACCGGGACTTTATTTGCAGAGTTTGCAAAAGAGTTCACGGAAACTTTGTCGGGTTTGCAGCGGATGAGCCAGGTAATATCTCTAGCCCCCAAGCAATAAGTCAAATTCATGCTTTTAACTTAATGCTTTCAACTTTATCATGCTTGTTTCTAACTTAAGCGTTCTGGTTCATTTCCGTGTTTCAGCAAACCGCTGAAAGCATTAACATGGAAGTTTTCAACAAGCTAACTGTCAAGAATAAGGAGGTTAGAAGCCTTCTCTCTATTCTTGAAGTTAAGGAAGCGGAGCTGGCATCGTCTCAGCAACAGCTGGAGGAAACAACAGGTATTTTTATTCCCCGTGGTTTCACTTTTGTGCTTTTTTTCTCTAAGTACTTTTCCGAGTTTTCTTAACTCGGGATTTTTTCCTCGCTTTTCAGCTGCTTTGGCGAAAGCCAAACAGATTGCTGAAGATGCCGGCAATGCCGAGAACCTCCACCGGGAGAACCCAGACCTTCATAAGAATCTTATGAAGGTTCATGTCGGATATATACCAACTAGGGGTATATCAGATGGTAGTCTAAAGTGCCGGATTACCAGGGTGGCCTAAATGGTAATGGGCTATGGTTCATTGGGTGGCCCAGTAAGCTGGCGCACGGAAGCCGGATTCTAGAAGAACCCGGATCACGGCCCACGTGATGCGGCTTGGAGCAGAAAGCGGATTCCTTGCTTTCCAAGTTAACACATACCGTAGTCTTCTAGGTTTCCTTCTCTGTATGCCCTAACCCGGCTATTATATAAAGCCGGACGGGAGATAAGATAGATAGAAAAGAAGCTAAAGGCTAACTCGCCGAGAGGTTGATCCTTGACGAGCAGCTAATAGAACCTCACATTGTACTCTGTATTCCCAGGCTTTAGTCCTGAATAGTAAGATTGCAGGAGTAGGCACGCCGCATTACTGCGTCGTACCGAACCTGGGTAAACCCTGTGTCCTCGATCATCGTACAATCACGTCCCCCCAGGTCTCTATCGGTAGTCTCATGGCACCCCCGTCTATGAAATCTACTACGATGTCTCGACAGTTGGCGCCCACCGTGGGGCCAGAGACGTCAGGCGTTAAGTTTCGATCGGGGATACTCGGCGTAATCGGCAGTACAATAACTGTCGGAATCCTGGAATTCGACAACGACGTCGGGCGCTTCCTCGACAACGGATCGTACATGCCGGCGCGGAATCACCTGGTAAGTGCCTGCGTTTTACCGATTGGATCTGCAAACATCTTTATCGGATTAACTGCAGAAGCAATGGGATTCTGTGGTGGGAGCAAATTTATCCCACCCGCCCTATACCCAGTCGAAGACGACTATGATGCCGGGTTTTGCTCAGATCGCCGATATACTGCTAAATCGCACTTTATCGGCATGGTGCAGTCCGAGATCACCGAAAACACGGATGAAAGTAATCCCGTGCAAGAGGCAGAAAACAACACTCCTACAACAGAAGTGGAAGATCCGACATCTGTTGACATCACGACGCAGTCGGAAGCTGACTCTGTATTAGCCGCCATCGAGGCGAGATTAGAGTCGGAACCCGGATCGGACCACTTCGATACCGAAGACGAAGACGAAGACGCTTTCGAAAGAAAGGTCAAATCCTTCCAAGAGGGATTCCACAAAGTACTGATGGCAAAACCGGCTGAAAACACGGATGCCGACAGTCAGGAAAGCCCTAGAACGCCTCCGCCAGAGGAAGAGAGAGAAGAAGGAGAAACCTCTCCAAAATTCCCCGACGTCAAGGAATTGACAGAGGAAGAACCCTGCAGGAAACCTCCCTCTTCCAAGAAGAAACACAAAGCTGCTAAAAAGCTCCAGTATAAGCTCCGGAAGAAGAAATCGGCTGATCCAGCCAATGAAAGCCCAGAAGTAGGAGACGCAAGCGGAGTAAAACCTGCGGAGAAGAAAACGAAGGAAATCCTTGTTCCGCCAATGACAGAACAGGACGAACAGGAATTACTCCAAACACCAGTGGGACCACACGAGCCCCCTGAAGTGCTGGAAGCCCGGAGGCAGGCTCTCCAAAAGCAACAACAACATCTATTTCAAACTCGAGAACACCTCCAAAAAACCCAGGCTGACATCAAGCTCATGCGGGAAGAAATCGAGGAATACGAGATAAAAAATAGATCTGGCATTAAACCTACGCGGTTACCCGGAATCGCAAAACCGGAAGTACTGCCACCAAAAGAAAGGTTCCATAACCTATCTTGGCAAAAGCAGGTAAACGACAAAGATGCCAGAGGCGAGCCAATATAAAAAACCGTAGCAGAAAACGCGGAAGCAGCGTTCGCCATCCTCAACAATAATATGTACTCCAACGGTGAAAAACTTCAAGGGGTGTACGCTTTCCTAGGAAAAGTGTTGCAACAGCAACAGCGAGCGCAAGAGCGATCAGGGAAATTACATGAAGACTCTGCCCTATGCAAGACAGATATATGCGCCACTGGAGCACCTGGACCTGAAGAACCCGGAGATTCAAACAATTCAAAAGAGAAGAAATCAGATCCGAGAAAGGACAAGAAAAAACCCGACAATAGGGATGAAGCATCCAGAACCGGATCCCATCTCCCGAAAGATGGAATTAACCCCCGTGATCGGGAAGAGAACAATGCCGCCTCCGAGACGCCCGGCAGAAAATGCCGGAAGACAGGATATGCCTCACAGGCGTGAGAGATCCCGAACGCCCCCCAGGAATAAGGAAAGATACAGGAGTAGAACTCCACCTTATCCCAAAGGACACGATCACGGAGTAAACAGAGACAATCCTGGAAAAGTGCGCCCGCGCCACAATGGAAAAGAACGGAGCAGATCCCCTTCTGTCCATTCAGCCGGCAGATACTCCGCACATATAGACAGAGCGGAAAGAGATGATTTATACTTTGGACCCAAGTGTTTCACTGATAGGATCCGAAGAATAACTCTGCATTCTGACTTCGCCAAAGTTGGTCCAACATGCCAAAAGTATACCGGTAGCACAAACCCGGATACCTGGCTCTCGGACTATTATACAACCGTTCAGATCAACAATGGGACAGACCTGGAGGCAGTCAAATTCCTCCCCCTAATGTTACTGGATGGAGCCAGAGATTGGATCAATGGATTACCGTTAAGGATCGTTGATAGCTGGGATGATATGGCAAGAGTATTTACTCAGCATTTCAGGGGAACTTACAAGCGCCCAAACAACATCAACCAGTTAAACCGCTGCACCCGATTTGAGGATGAACCATATGTGGATTTCATCTCAAGGTGGACTGCAATGAAGAATAGTTGCTCTGGAGTAACTGACGTTCAAGCAATGCATGCTTTCGTCAATGGCCTCAAACCCGGACTTGTGCCATTCCTGATCGGTTCCAAAAAGCACAAAGATCTCGGATCTATGCTTACAACCGCTAATGAACACGCAGCAACCGAGGACGACATCAGAGCAAGAGGAGGCAATATCGATACACTGATACAGGCCAAGAAGACCCCTCGCCCTGAGAAAAAAGGAACTCCAGATGCAACACAAAAACCCAAAGAAGTTAACATAGCCTTTGGAAGAGAAAATGGGAACAAGTGGAAAGGATGAATCATAGAGCCGATAAACTATACCAAAGAAGAGTGGGGAAAAATAAAGTCGGAAAACTATGTCCACCACTCGCAATTTGGGAAACCCACCCATACTAACGCACAATGCCGCTTGAACAAGCATATGAAAGGCAGTGCAGGATCCGGAAACAAAGGGAAGAACTCCAAGAGGAAATTCTCGAAGCAAAAGCCAGAAGCTGAAAGAGAAGACAGTGAAACGGACACTGATGAAAAAATCCAGGAACAGCAGCGAAAAGACGAGCCTAAGTTTCCGAGAGTCAATGGAGAATGCAACCTAGCTTTTCTGGAAACTCCCTCAACAAAGGTGGCAAAGAGAACGCTTCGAGAAATAAACGCGGTTGTCCCTGCAACCCCGAAATTCTTGAAGTACTCAAATACACCAATTACCTGGGATCAGTCTGATCATCCCGGGAAAATCCCTGAACCCGGCATGCAAGGTTTAATTGTAAGTCCTATTGTTCAAAACATTAGGCTAAAAAGAGTGTTGATGGATGGAGGATCCAGCACTAACATAATGTACCTGGATACAGTGAAGCATATGCGAATCTCAGAGACCCAACTCAATCATAGCAACATACGTTTTCACGGCATCGTCCCTGGCAGACAAGCACGATCCCTAGGAGAAATTTCCCTAGATGTAACCTTTGAAGACAAAGATCACTTCCGTCAGGAAAAAGTATCCTTCGAGGTTGTGCCGTTCGAAAGCGTGTATCACGCAATACTCGGACGTCCAGCTTTTGCCAAATTCATGGCAAGATCATGTTATATTTATAACAAGCTGAAGATGCCAGGGCCCAAAGGGGGAGTAATTACCATAACAGGAGACTTCAAGCTGGCAAACGAGCTGGAAAAAGAAAACGCCCTTTGCGCTGAAAAAGTGATAGCAAAGGAAGAATTGAAAGAGCTGGCAAAAGAAGTATCGCCGACAGAAATGCCGGCAGGAAAGGAAAGCCGAAAACCTGCAGACAGCTTCAAAGCTTCCGAGAACACAAGACAGGTAATCCTAGATCCTAAAGATCCGACAAAGTTTGTCATAGTAGGAACTGGGATGACCGACAAATAGGAAGGCGAGCTCATCAAGTTCCTCCGTGAGAACTGGGACATTTTCGCATGGTGTCCTGCGGACATGCCAGGCGTACCTAGGGAACTTGTTCAGCATCAACTTAAGGTGATTCAAGGATCTAAACCCGTAAAACAAGGTCTCCGTCGATTTGACGGAAGAAGACGGAAGGCCATCGGCAAGGAGATTATCCGGCTTTTGGCAGCAGATTTTATCCGGGAAGTTATACATACTGAATGGTCAGCAAACCCAGTATTAGTCCCGAAGAAAGAAAGTACCGCCCTTAGGATGTGTATAGATTATACTGGTTTGAACAAATTGTGTCCAAAAGATAGGTTTGCGTTACCGCGAATCGATCAAATAATAGATACCACTGCTGGCTCTGAGCTCTTATGCTTTTTGGACGCATATTCCGGGTATCATCAAATACGCATGAAGGTAGAAGATCGAATCAAAACTTCCTTCATAACCCCATATGTGACGTACTATTACATAACCATGCCTTTTGGCCTGAAGAACGCCGGTGCAACTTACCAGCGTTGCATGCAACGATGTTTGCATAGTCAGATCGGCAAAAACGTCCATGTTTATGTGGACGACATTGTTGTCGTGTCCAAGGAGAAAGATACGCTCCTTGAAGATTTGCGAGAAACCTTCGAAAATTTGCGCACTTATAAGATGAAGCTAAATCCATTAAAGTGCGTATTCGGGGTTCCCTCAGGAAAACTTATGGGTTTCATCGTTTCTCATAGAGGAATAGAAGTAAACCCAGAAAATATCAAAGCAATCTTAAACATCTCCAAGCCTACGTGCGTAAAAGATGTACAAAGATTGACGGGTTCTGCAGCAGCCGTTAGCAGGTTTATTAGCCGGCTAGGGGACAAAGCTCTACCACTATACAAGTTGTTGAAGAAATCCGACAAATTTGAGTGGACAGAAGAAGCAGATGCAGCATTAACCCAGTTGAAAGAAACTTTGATGAAAGCTCCGATTTTGGCATCCCCAAAAGACGAAGAATCTATGTTACTGTACCTTACGGCTACAAACCGGGTTATTAGTGCGGTAATAGTGGTGGAAAGGAAGAAAGACGAACAAAGCATACCAGATCAGCATCCAGTATACTATGTAAGCGAAGTTTTCTCCGAGTCCAAACAAAGGTACCCACACTATCAAAAACTGGCATATGGCGTATTTTTCGCATCTCGGAAACTTCGTCATTACTTCCAAGGACATTCCATAACAATGGTATGTAAAGCACCGCTAGGGGATATAATAAATAATGCGGAGGCAACTGGCTGAGTAGCCAAATGGGGCATCGAGCTAGCAGCTTTCGACATTAAGTACCAACCCAGGACGGCAATAAAATCCCAGGTCCTGGCAGATTTTGTCGCCGACTGGACGGAAGCAATGGAAAAAACACCAATGCCGGAATCCGAGTACTGGATCATGCACTTTGACGGATCCAAGATGAAGGAGGGTGCTGGAGCTGGTGTAGTCCTAAAATCCTCTAAAGGAGATACAATGGAGTATGTATTACAAATACATTTCAACGCCAGTAACAACGTGGAAGAATTCGAAGCTCTGCTTCACGGCTTGCATATTTCAAAGGAAATAGGTGTCAAACGCATCTTGTACTATGGCGACTCAGATTTGGTACAGCATCAGCTCAACCAAACTTGGGATGCCAAAAGCCCCATCATGGCCGAATATCGGAGAACGGTGGACAAGTTTGCAATCTGTTTCTTTGGATTTTAAGTACTTAATATAAAAAGGGAGGAAAACTGGAACGCGGACGCATTAGCCCGCATGGGGTCAAAAAGGGTAAAAATCCTACCACATGGTGTGTTCGTCCAACACTTGTATGAACCATCGATAAAAGGTGGAGATGTTGATTATCCTCTGGCTTCCGAGTCAATTGAGGTCATGCTCGTTAACCCGGATTGGACAATTCCATATTTAAACTTCTTAGTTGATCAGAAGTATCCGGATGGAGCAGACGAAGTCTTGCAAAGACAGATTCAGCGTCGATGCAAAGGATACACGGTAATTAACAATTGCCTGTATAAACGCAGTACTACTGGAATTTTTCTGCGATGTATTTCACCAGAAGAAGGACAAGAAATCCTGCAAGAAATCCATGCCGGAGATTTCGTACATCATGCTCAATCAAAAAGCATAGTCAAAAAAGCATTCCGTGGAGGGTTTTTCTGGCTAACAGCCAAGACAGACGTTGAGCACATAGTAAATACATGTGCAGGGTGTCAATATTACGCCAAGCAGACAAATATGCCAGCCCAAGCACTCAAAACTATCCCCATTACATGGCTGTTTGCGGTCTAGGGGCTAGATATGATGGTACCATTCAAAACTGCAAGGGACGGACTCACACATCTACTCGTAGCAGTGGATAAATATACCAAGTGGGTGGAGGCTAAACCCATCAAAAAGCTTGATGGTGTAACCGCGAGAAATTTCATCATTGACGTAGTCATGAGATCGGGCGTTCCACACAGCATAATAACAGACAACGGGACAAATCTCTCCATTGGAGAGCTGGCAAAATATTGCCAACAAACGGGAATTCGCCTAGATCTCGCATCTGTGGCACACCCGCAATCCAATGGACAGGTTGGAAGAATGAATAGCTCAATCTTACAAGGAATACGCCCAAGACTCGAATCTCCACTTCATAGAGCAGCTGAGGCATGGGTAGAAGAGTTACCCTCCGTGCATTGGAGTATTCGAACAACACCAAATAGGTCAACTGGGCAAACCCCATTTTTCCTAGTTTATGGTGCTGAAGCAATTTTGCCAACGGACTTGATCCATGATAGCCCAAGAGTGCAGGATTTCGATGACTCAGATGCCGAAAATGCACGACAGGATGCCGTCGACCTCTTAGAAGAGGAACAAGAGCTTGTGCTTCAAAGATCCGCCATTTATCAGCAAGGTTTACGACGTTACCATATTCGGAAAATCAGACATCGTTCTTTTAAAAAAGGTGACCTAGTGCTAAGATTGGTACAACAAAGAAAGCACAAATTGGCCCCAGTATGGGAAGGACCATTTGTCATCAGCAAAGCTATAAAAAATGGATCATACTATCTTGTAGACATTCGAGATACGGAAGACCATCCCGAAAAGCCGAATCGCAAAAGAAAGAGAAAGATAGATGATGAACTAGGAGAGACAAAGAGGCCCTGGAGTATCCAGTAGTTACGTCCCTTCTATACTTAGTTCAATTTCTATGTAAACATCTTTGAGATCATGAAATAAAGTTGTCGGAATTCTTACATCCATGTTTTTACAAGTTTATTATAGTACAAAGCATGATTCCGTCTTATCTATTTCCCAATGATCTTACAAAATACTCAATGTTAACCCGAATTGTGCCTGTGTGCTCGGCGTTTAAAAACTGAATGATTTTCAGCCTACTAAAGGATAAAGGAAACTCGGATTGTGCCTGCGTGCCCGAGTTTCATCCAAAAAGTTCCTTACTATTCTCTAAGTATTATCTGATTGTTTACGTGCTGGTCCACTGGAGCTAGTAAGTAAAAATGCCTTTAGTATAATCCATGTTTCCGAGTCTGAACTGATCGGTTCTACCCAGTCACTCGGCATGAAGATTAAAATACTACTGAGCCATTTCAAACACTAAGGACAGTTAAAGCACATAAACCAGAGAACTTAGAAGATAAAGGAATGTAAAACCCGGAAAACTTGCAAAGGATTAATAATATTAACTGCAAAAGGCGGAGTACTTGTTCATACAAATGGATAGAAGCATTACAATAAGGTTTACATTCTAAAAGTTTAGTAATGCTCCTATTTCCTATCTTTTCCTATCCAGGGCAAGGAAAATTCTTCAAGCATCCGAGTCATCTTCGCTGCTGGACTCCTCGGGGGCTTCTGGAATCTCTTCTTCCGGATAGGTGATGGAGATATTCACCATAGAAGCAATTTTGGTAGCGTGACCTTTGATCTCGTCAAAGATGGTGGTCCGCTGGGTCTCCGTATATCCTTGAGGGATGCCGGACGCCACGCGTCAAGATTTAGCAGTGGGATAGTGCATACGCATAAGCCCTAGAGCCATGCGTGCACCACCCCGTGCTGCGGAGCACAAGGTAGATTCCTTGGCCTCCGCCACTTCTACGATAGATCCCGGAAGTTTTTCAACTTCCGAGAGATCCCCAGACTTTGCGGGAAGATACTTGTTGATGAGCAACATCCCCGCAGCTTTGATCGCGGTGAATACCTTCCCGAAATCTCAGATTTTCTCAATCCGAGTAGGTGCTGGGTCATCTCCTGTTTTTTCAGACAAACAACCAAAGGGTTAGTGAAAAAGCAGAGAAAGAAATCAAAACATGGAAAATCCGGTAAAAATTGAAAACTTACCGAGGATCCTATCCATCTCGGAGCCTTCCTCCAGGCGAAGATTCAAAGTGTTCTCCAGATCTCGGATAGTTGCTTTGTCTTTTTCAGCTTGGTTGGAGGCATTGGATTGAGCAATGCCTACAGCCAGCTGGCTGGCCTCCAGTTCCTTCTGAACCTTCATAAGATTCTTATGAAGGTCCAAGTTCTCCCGACGGAGGTTCTCGGCATTGCCGACATCTTCAGCAATCTGTTTGGCTTTCGCCAAAGCAGCTGAAAAGCGAGGAAAAAATCCCGAGTTAAGAAAACTCGGAAAAGTACTTAGAGAAAAAAGCACAAAAGTGAAACCACGGGGAATAAAAATACCTGTTGTTTCTTCCAGCTGTTGCTGAGACGATGCCAGCTCCGCTTCCTTAACTTCAAGAATAGAGAGAAGGCTTCTAATCTCCTTATTCTTGACAGTTAGATTGCTGAAAACTTCCATGTTTATGCTTTCAGCGGTTTGCTGAAACACGGAAATGAACCAGAACGCTTAAGTTAGAAACAAGCATGATAGAGTTGAAAGCATTAAGTTAAAAGCATGCATTTAACTTATTGCTTGGGGGCTAGAGATATTACCTGGCTCATCCGCTGCAAACCTGACAAGTTCTCGTTGAATTCTTTTACATATTCAGAAAAAAGAATTCCAACATGATGCAGGCCGTCTTGGATGACCTGACGAGGTGAAAACACGAAGTTATTTTGGACAATTAGTCCGCCTTGTGGCCAAGGACGGATCAGGGGAGCAGGAGCGAAGAACTTCTTAGCTGCCGGACGAATGTATCCGAGATCGTCAAAAGGTTCTTCCTTTACCTTGAAGTCCTTGTCAAAAGTAGGGATGGGCTCGTCTTCTCGAGATGTCCGAGAAGGTCCGCCCATCTCCGGCGCTCCCCTTTCCCTCGCAACCAAGTTGGATGCAATAGGCTGGCTGGACGGCTGGAGTTGTTCGTCCGGGTTTGCGGTTTTATCTTCCCCACCAAGAGTTGGCGGAGTGGGTGGAGCTGCAGCTAAAGACGGCATTCCCTTGCTAGCAGTAGCCTTATGTTTCTTCAGTTTCTTTGACTTCAAAGGAACTGGTGCAAGGCTGAAAAGGAAATACCCGGGAAGTAAATACCTCGAAGAACCAGAATGGAATGAGAGATCAGAAACCTCAGAAAAATACCTGGATGTAGCGATGGGAACTCCATCAGGATTTATCACCTCCTCTGTGATCACTTGCCTCTTGCATTTGCGACCGCCATAAAAGCTAGCGTGCAATTCGTCAAGTTTGGCATCGGATGCAAGATCTGCTTCCGTGAGACCGTCAAACTACAGAGAGAGCAAAAAATCCGGCTAAGTATGAGATATCCGGGAAAGATAAAAATCTGAGAGAATGTCAAATCAAGGAAAACCAGAATTACCTTAGGGACAGGGTTCTCCTCATGATACATCTCCAAGCTCTCCTTATATTGGTCGCGGGTAGCGACCAATTGGTTGACTCGTTTCTTGAAATGCTTTTTTGTGAAGGCTTTGTCGGTCCCTCTCATTCCGTCTTCTGGGCCTTTGTATTCACAAAGAAGTTGAGGGCGGAGGGCAAGAGGTTGAATACGACGACCGAGCCCACACAAAATTGTGTCTGTTCCGGTGAAAGGAAACTGAGAAGAGGTGAATTTGGCAATACGCCGTTTGATCTTCAACAGATCATCCGGCAAGGTTTGCACAGCTTCGACTGCCCAACTCTCTTGAGGAGTGGCGGAGGAATTGATGAATGGAGGAACCCCGTTTTTTTTCCGGGAAACGGGATGTCGTGGTGATAAAAGAAAGAACCCGTACAAAACTTGACGGATTCTGATGATTTTATCTTTGGGTACCAGTCTTCCCTAAATCTCCGAAGAGTGAAAGAAATGGTCCCACAGATGGGAAGAACACCCTCTGTAGGGTTACGTTTCACTCCGAAGCAGTATTGCCAAAAGTCTAATCTAGGTGCTATTCCTAAATACCCTTCAAAAAGGGCTTGGAAGCCGGCTAGATAGAGAATGGAGTTTGGGGGAAGATTGTGAGGTTGAACACCGTAATTGTTGAGGACCTCTAGAAAAAGGCGGAAGGTGGCAATCCCATACCTCTTGCGATGTGGGAGGTAAGGAGAATACGTTCCCCGTCTTTCGGCGTTGGCTCGGACTCGTCCTCTGGGCTCTGCCATTTCCCTTTCAGCAGCAATCCCTCCTTTTCCATTGTTGGAAGGAGGGAAGGCGGAATCCTGCTCTAGCTCCAATTGCCGACAGTTTCCCCTTCTTCTTCCGCCCCGGCGGCGGCGGACACGGCCGCGAGCTCGTCCCCGACGAGGATGATTTTTTCCTCCGCCGTCTCGGGTGTGAACGGCGGGGATGGCGCGGAGGAGGATCCCACGAGGTTGGTGGCGGCGAGAGGAAATTCCTCGCCCGCTGCGCCGCTGGCAGCTTTCTCCGGCTCGTCGCCGGTTGCGTGCAGTGGAGAATCCACCATGGGATCGATGGTGTTAATGATCTCGTCGATCTCCGCCGCGACGGAGCGGGCCGGAGAGGAGTTCAGTGAGGCCATCTTTTGGCGGCACGGTGAAGATCGTGAGCTCCGGTGAATTCCCGGAAGGCGCTCGTTCGTGCGTTCGTTGAGAGGTTCGCTCTGCTTGCAGTAAGCTTGGGCGCTGTGAAGGCGAGAAGAGAGCTAGGAGTAGAAGGTTTTCCGAAGAAGACGGAGACGGCTATTTATAGCCGGAAACCCGTTGCGATGCGTGCTAACGGTTCTTTTGACCGTTGGATGATCAATGCATGTCACTCGCCAGAAATTCCGGGAAATGAAACGACGGGTGATTATTGCTATCTCCTCGTTTCCCGCGAGAATCTGTCAGAGATACGTTTCAGGGTTTCCCGCTCGACACCCAAACGTCCCTGACGTCAGCAAGATTAAAGTGCTGACGTAGGAAGTTCCTTCTCCGCGAAGATTCGTGGAAGAAAAGCCGGATTTTCCGAAATCTGAGTTTTGCGTTATGACATTGTTCTGATAAAAAGAAGAATCAAGACAGAGAGCCTATATTTCTCGGAAAGAATGCAACACTTGACGAAAGACGGCAAATCGGAGTCTTAACTCTTCTTGGGGGCTACTGTCGGATATATACCAACTAGGGGTATATCAGATGGTAGTCTAAAGTGCCGGATTGCCAGGGTGGCCTAAATGGTAATGGGTTATGGTCCATTGGGCGGCCCAGTAAGCTGACGCACGGAAGCCGGATTCTAAAAGAACCCGGATCACGGCCCACGTGATGCGGCTTGGAGCAGAAGGCGGATTCCTTGCTTTCCAAGTTAACACATACCATAGTCTTCTAGGTTTCCTTCTCTGTATGCCTTAACCCGGCTATTATATAAAGCCGGACGGGAGATAAGATAGATAGACAAGAAGTTAAAGGCTAACTCGTCGAGAGGTTGATCCTTGACGAGCAGCTAATATAACCTCACAGTGTACTCTGTATTCCCAGGCTTTAGTCCTAAATAGTGAGATTGCAGGAGTAGGCACGCCGCATTACTGTGTCGTACCGAACCTGGGTAAACCCTGTGTCCTCGATCATCGTACAATCACGTCCCCCCACGTCTCTATCGGTAGTCTCATGGCACCCCCGTCTATGAAATCTACTACGATGTCTCGACAATTCAGAAGGAACTGGAGGCCAGCCAGCTGGCTGTAGGAATTGCTCAATCCAATGCCTCCAACCAAGCTGAAAAAGACAAAGCAACTATCCGGGATCTGGAGAACGCTTTGAATCTTCGCCTGGAGGAAGGCTCCGAGATGGATAGGATCCTCGGTAAGTTTTCAATTTTTATCGGATTTTCCATGTTTTGATTTCTTTCTCTGCTTTTTCACTAACCCTTTGGTTGTTTGTCTAAAAAAACAGGAGATGACCCAGCAGTTACTCGGATTGAGAAAATCAGAGATTTCTGGAAGGTATTCACCGCGATCAAAGCTGCGGGGATGTTGCTCATCAACAAGTATCTTCCCGCAAAGTCTGGGGATCTCTCGGAAGTTGAAAAACTTCCGGGAGCTATCGTAGAAGTGGCGGAGGCCAAGGAATCTACCTTGCGCTCCGCAGCACGAGGTGGTGCACGCATGGCTCTAGGGCTTATGCGTATGCACTATCCCACCGCTAAATCTTGGCGCGTGGCGTCCGGCATCCTTCAAGGATATACAGAGACCTAGAGGACCACCATCTTTGACGAGATCAAAGGTCACGCTACCAAAATTGCTTCTATGGTGAATATCTCCATCACCTATCCGGAAGAAGAGATTATAGAAGCCCCCGAGGAGTCCACCAGCGAAGATGACTCGGATGCTTAAAGAATTTTCCTTGCCCTGGATAGGAAAGATAGGAAATAGGAGCATTACTGAACTTTTAGAATATAAACCTTATTGTAATGCTTCTATCCATTTGTATGAACAAGTACTCCGCCTTTTGCAGTTAATATTATTAATCCTTTGCAAGTTTTCCGGGTTTTATATTCCTTTATCTTCTAAGTTCTCTGGTTTATGTGCTTTAATTGTCCTTAGTACTGTTTGAAATGGCTCAGTAGTACTTTAATCTTCATGCCGAGTGACTGGGTAGAACCGATCAGTTCAGACTCGGAAACATGGATCATACTAAAGGCATTTTTACTTACTAGCTCCAGTGACTCAGCACGTAAACAATCAGATAATATTAAGAGAATAGTAAGGAACTTTTTGGATGAAACTCGGGCACGCAGGCACAATCCGAGTTTCCTTTAGCCTTTAGTAGGCTGAAAATCATTCAGTTTTTAAACGCCGAGCACGCAGGCACAATTCGGGTTAACATTGAGTATTTTGTAAGATTATTGGGAAATAGATAAGACGGAATCATGCTTTGTACTATAATAAACTTGTAAAAACATGGATGTAAGAATTCCGACAACTTTATTTCATGATCTCAAAGATGTTTACATAGAAATTGAACTAAGTATAGAAGGGGCGTAACTGCTGGATACTCCAGGGACTCTTTGTCTCTCCTAGTTCATCATCTATTTTTCTCTTTCTTTTGTGATTCGGCTTTTCGGGATGGTCTTCCGTATCTCGAATGTCTACAAGATAGTATGATCCATTTTTCATAGCTTTGCTGATGAAAAATGGTCCGTCCCATACTAGGGCCAATTTGTGCTTTCTTTGTTGTACCAATCTTAGAACTAGGTCACCTTCTTTAAAAGAACGATGCCTGATTTTCCGACTATGGTAACGTCGTAAACCTTGCTGATAAATGGCGGATCTTTGAAGCACAATCTCTCGTTCCTATTCTAAGAGGTCGACGGCATCCTGTCGTGCATTTTCGGCATCTGAGTCATCGAAATCCTGCACTCTTGGGCTATCATGGATCATGTCCGTTGGCAAAATTGCTTCAGCACCATAAACTAGGAAAAACGGGGTTTGCCCAGTTGACCTATTTGGTGTTGTTCGAATACTCCAAAGCACGGAGGGTAACTCTTCTACCCATGCCCCAGCTGCTCTATGAAGAGGAGATTCGAGTCTTGGGCGTATTCCTTGTAAGATTGAGCTATTCATTCTTTCAACCTGTCCATTGGATTGCGGGTGTGCCACAGATGCGAGATCTAGGCGAATTCCCGTTTGTTGGCAATATTTTGCCAGCTCTCCAATGGAGAAATTTGTCCCGTTGTCTGTTATTATGCTGTGTGGAACGCCGTATCTCATGACTACGTCAACGATGAAATTTCTGGCAGTTACACCATCAAGCTTTTTGATGGGTTTAGCCTCCACCCACTTGGTATATTTATCCACTGCTACGAGTAGATGTGTGAGTCCGCCCCTTGCAGTTTTGAATGGTCCCATCATATCTAGCCCCCAGACCGCAAACGTCCATGTAATGGGGATAGTTTTGAGTGCTTGGGCTGGCATATTTGTCTGCTTGGCGTAATATTGACACCCTGCACACGTATTTACTATGTGCTCAGCGTCTGCCTGGCTGTTAGCCAGAAAAACCCTGCACGGAATGCTTTTTTGACTATGCTTTTTGATTGAGCATGATGTTCGCAATCTCCGACATGGATTTCTTGCAGGATTTCTCGTCCTTCTTCTGGTGAAATACATCGCAGAAAAATTCCGGTAGTACTGCGTTTATACAGGCAATTATTAATTACCGTGTATCCTTTGCATCGATGCTGAATCTGTCTTTGCAAGACTTCGTCTGCTCCATCCGGATACTTCTGATCAACTAAGAAGTTTAAATATGGAATTCTCCAATCCGGGTTAACGAACATGACCTCAATTGACTCGGAAGCCAGAGGATAATCAACATCTCCACCTTTTATCGATGGTTCATACAAGTGTTGGACGAACACACCAGGTGGTAGGATTTTTACCCTTTCTGACCCCATGCGGGCTAATGCGTCCGCGTTCCAGTTTTCCTCCCTTTTTACATGAAGTACTTCAAATCCAAAGAAACAGATTGCAAACTCGTCCACCGTTATCCGATATTCGGCCATGATGGGGATTTAGGCATCCCAAGTTTGGTTGAGCTGATGCTGTACCAAATCTGAGTCGCCATAGCACAAGATGCGTTTGACACCTATTTCCTTTGCAATATGCAAGCCGTGAAGCAGAGCTTCGTATTCTGCCACGTTGTTACTGGCGTTGAAATATATTTGTAATACATACTCCATTGTATCTACTTTAGGGGATTTTAGGACTACACCAGCTCCAGCACCCTCCTTCATCTTGGATCCGTCAAAGTGCATGATCCAGTACTCGGATTCCGGCATTGGTGTTTTTTCCATTGCTTCCGTCCAGTCGGCGACAAAATCTGCCAGAACCTGAGATTTTATTGCCGTCCTGAGTTGGTACTTAATGTCGAATGCTGCTAGCTCGATGCCCCATTTGGCTACTCGGCCAGTTGCCTCCGCATTGTTTATTATATCCCCTAGCGGTGCTTTATATACCACTGTTATGGAATGTCCTTGTAAGTAATGACGAAGTTTCCGAGATTCAAAAAATACGCCATATGCCAGTTTTTGATAGTGTGGGTACCTTTGTTTGGACTCGGAGAAAATTTCGCTTACATAGTATACTGGATGCTGATCTGGTATGCTTTGTTCGTCTTTCTTCCTTTCCACCACTATTACCGCACTTATAACCCGGTTTGTAGCCGTAAGGTACAGTAACATAGGTTCTTCGTCTTTTGGGGATGCCAAAATAGGAGCTTTCATCAAAGTTTCTTTCAACTGGGTTAGTGCTGCATCTGCTTCTTCTGTCCACTCAAATTTGTCGGATTTCTTCAACAACTTGTATAGTGGCAGAGCTTTGTCCCCTAGCCGGCTAATAAACCTGCTAACGGCTGCTGCAGAACCCGTCAATCTTTGTACATCTTTTACGCACGTAGGCTTGGAGATGTTTAAGATTGCTTTGATCTTTTATGGGTTTACTTCTATTCCTCTATGAGAAACGATGAAACCCAGAAGTTTTCCTGAGGGAACCCCGAATACGCACTTTAATGGATTTAGCTTCATCTTATAAGTGCGCAAATTTTCGAAGTTTTCTCGCAAATCTTCAAGGAGCGTATCTTTCTCCTTGGACACGACAGCAATGTCGTCCACATAAACGTGGACGTTTTTGCCGATCTGACTATGCAAACATCGTTGCATGCAACGCTGGTAAGTTGCACCGGCGTTCTTCAGGCCAAAAGGCATGGTTATGTAATAGTACGTCCCATATGGGGTTATGAAGGAAGTTTTGATTTGATCTTCTACCTTCATGCGTATTTGATGATACCCGGAATATGCGTCCAAAAAGCATAAGAGCTCAGAGCCAGCAGTGGCATCTATTATTTGATCGATTCGCGGTAACGCAAACCTATCTTTTGGACACAATTTGTTCAAACCACTATAATCTATACACATCCTAAGGGCGGTACTGTCTTTCTTCAGGACTAATACTGGGTTTGCTGACCATTCAGTATGTATAACTTACCGGATAAAATCTGCTGCCAAAAGCCGGATAATCTCCTTGCCGATGGCCTTCCGTCTTCTTTCGTCAAATCGACGGAGACCTTGTTTGACGGGTTTAGATCCTTGAATCACCTTAAGTTGATGCTCAACAAGTTCCCTGGGTACGCCTGGCATGTCCGCAAGACACCAATCAAAAATGTCCCAGTTCTCACGGAGGAACTTGATGAGCTCTCCTTCCTATTTGTCGGTCATCCCAGTTCCTACTATGACAAACTTTGTCGGATCTTTAGGATCTAGGATTACCTGTCTTGTGTTCTCGGAAGCTTTGAAGCTGTCTGCAGGTTTTCGGCTTTCCTTTCCTGCCGGCATTTCTGTCGGCGATACTTCTTTTGCCAGCTCTTTCAATTCTTCCTTTGCTATCACTTTTTCAGCGCAAAGGGCGTTTTCTTTTTCCAGCTCGTTTGCCAGCTTGAAGTCTCCTGTTATGGTAATTACTCCCCCTTTGGGCCCTGGCATCTTCAGCTTGGTATAAATATAACATGATCTTGCCATAAATTTGGCAAAAGCTGGACGTCCGAGTAATGCGTGATACACGCTTTCGAACGGCACAACCTCGAAGGATACTTTTTCCTGACGGAAGTGATCTTTGTCTCCAAAGGTTACATCTAGGGAAATTTCTCCTAGGGATCCTTCTTGTCTGCCAGGGACGATGCCGTGAAAACGTATGTTGCTATGATTGAGTTGGGTCTCCGAGATTCGCAGATGCTTCAGTGTATCCAGGTACATTATGTTAATGCTGGATCCTCCATCCATCAGCACTGTTTTTAGCCTAATGTTTTGAACAATAGGACTTACAATTAAAGCTTGCGTGTCGGGTTCAGGGATATTCCCGGGATGATCAGACTGATCCCAGGTAATTGGTGTATTTGAGTACTTCAAGAATTTCGGGGTTGCAGGGACAACCGCGTTTATTTCTCGAAGCGTTCTCTTTGCCACCTTTGCTGAGGGAGTTGCCAGAAAAGTTAGGTTGCATTCTCCATCAACTCTCGGAAACTTAGGCTCGCCTTTTCGCTGCTGTTCCTGGATTTTTTCGTCAGTGTCCGTTTCACTGTCTTCTTTTTCAGCTTCTGGCTTTTGCTTCGAGAATTTCCTCTTGGATTTCTTCCCTTTATTTCCGGATCCTGCACTGCCTTTCATATGCTTGTTCAAGCGGCATTGTGCGTTAGTATGGGTGGGTTTCCCAAATTGCGAGTGGTGGACACGGTTTTCCGACTTTATTTTTTCCCACTCTTCTTTGGTATAGTTTATCGGCTCTGTGCTTCGTCCTTTCCACTTGTTCCCATTTTCTCTTCCAAAGGCTATGTTAACTTCTTTGGGTTTTTGTGTTGCATCTGGAGTTCCTTTTTTCTCAGGGCGAGGGGTCTTTTTGTCCTGTATCAGTGTATCGATATTGCCTCCTCTTGCTCTGATGTCGTCCTCGGCTGCTGCGTGTTCATTAGCGGTTGTAAGCATAGATCCGAGATCTTTGTACTTTTTGGAACCGATCATGAATGACACAAGTCCGGGTTTTAGGCCATTGACGAAAGCATGCATTGCTTGAACGTCAGTTACTCCAGAGCAACTATTCTTCATTGCAGTCCACCCTGAGATGAAATCCACGTATGGTTCATCCTCAAATTGGGTGCAGCGGTTTAACTGGTTGATGCTGTTTGGGCGCTTGTAAGTTCCCCTGAAATGCTGAGTAAATACTCTTGCCATATCATCCCAGCTATCAACGGTCCTCGACGGTAATCCATTGATCCAATCTCTGGCTCCATCCAGTAACATTAGGGGGAGGAATTTGACTGCCTCCAGGTTTGTCCCATTGTTGATCTGAACGGCTGTATAATAGTCCGAGATCCAGGTATTCGGGTTTGTGCTACCTGTATACTTTTGGTTTGTTGGACCAACTTTGGCGAAGCCAGAATGCAGAGTTATTCTTAGGATCCTATCAGTGAAACACTTGGGTCCAAAGTATAAATCATCTCTTTCTGCTCTGTCTATATGTGCAGAGTATCTGTCGGCTGAATGGACAGAAGGGGATCTGCTCCGTTCTTTTCCATTGTGGCGCGGGCGCGCTTTTCCGGGATTGTCTCTGTTTACTCCGTGATTGTGTCCTTTGGGATAAGGTGGAGTTCTACTCCCGTATCTTTCCTTATTCCTGGGGGGGCGTCCGGGATCTCTCACGCCTGTGAGGCATATCCTGTCTTCCGGCATTTTCTGCCGGGCGTCTCGGAGGCGGCATTGTTCTCTTCTTGGTCATGGGGGTTAATTCCATCTTTCGGGAGATGGGATCCGGTTCTGGACGCTTCATCCCTATTGTCGGGTTTTTTCTTGTCCTTTCTCGGATCTGATTTCTTATCTTTTGAATTGTTTGAATCTCCGGGTTCTTCAGGTCCAGGTGCTCCAGCGGCGCATGTAGCTGTCTTGCATAGGGCAGAGTCTTCATGTAATTTCCCTGATCGCTCTTGCGCTCGCTATTGCTGTTGCAACGCTTTTCCTAGGAAAGCGTACACCCCCTTGAAGTTTTTCACTGTTGGAGTACATATCATTGTTGAGGATGGCGAACGCCGCTTACGCGTTTTCTGCTGCGGTTTTGTATATTGGCTCGCCTCTGGCATCTTTGTCGTTTACCTGCTTTTGCCAAGATGGGTTATGGAACCTTTCTTTTGGTGGCAGTACTTCCGGTTTTGCGATTCCGGGTAACCGCGTAGGTTTAATGCCAGATCTATTTTTTCTCTCGTATTCCTCGATTTCTTCCCGCATGATCTTGATGTCAGCCTGGGTTTTTTGGAGGTGTTCTCGAGTTTGAAATAGATGTTGTTGTTGCCTTTGGAGAGCCTGCCTCCGGGCTTCCAGCACTTCAGGGGGCTCGTGTGGTCCCACTGGTGTTTGGAGTAATTCCTGTTCGTCCTGTTCTGTCATTGGCGGAACAAGGATTTCCTTCGTTTTCTTCTCCGCAGGTTTTACTCCGCTTGCGTCTCCTACTTCCGGGCTTTCATTGGCTGGATCAGCCGATTTCTTCTTCCGGAGCTTACACTAGAGCTTTTTAGCAGCTTTGTGTTTCTTCTTGGAAGAGGGAGGTTTCCTGCAGGGTTCTTCCTCTGTCAATTCCTTGACGTCGGGGAATTTTGGAGAGGTTTCTCCTTCTTCTCTCTCTTCCTCTGGCGGAGGCGTTCTAGGGCTTTCCTGACTGTCGGCATCCGTGTTTTCAGCCGGTTTTGCCATCAGTACTTCGTGGAATCCCTCTTGGAAGGATTTGACCTTTCTTTCGAAAGCGTCTTCGTCTTCGTCTTCGGTATCGAAGTGATCTGATCCGGGTTCCGACTCTAATCTCGCCTCGATGGGGGCTAATACAGAGTCAGCTTCCGAGTGCGTCGTGATGTCGACGGATGTCGGATCTTCTACTTCTGTTGTGGGAGTGTTGTTTTCTGCCTCTTGCACGGGATTACTTTCATCCGTGTTTTCGGCGATCTCGGACTGCACCATGCCGATAAAGTGCGATTTAGCAGTATAACGGCGATCTGAGCAAAATCCGGCATAATAGTCGTCTTCGACAGGGTATAGGGCGAGTGGGATAAATTTGCTCCCACCACAGAATCCCATTGCTTCTGCAGTTAATCCGATAAAGATGTTTGCAGATCCAATCGGTAAAACGCAGGCACTTACCAGGTGATTCCGCGCCGGCATGTACGATCCGTTGTCGAGGAAGCGCCCGACGTCGTTGTCAAATTCCAGGCTTCCGACAGTTATTGTATTGCCGATTCCGCCGAGTATCCCCGATCAAAACTTAACGCCTGGCGTCGCTGGCCCCGCGGTGGGCGCCAACTGTCGAGACATCGTAGTAGATTTCATAGACGGGGGTGCCATGAGACTACTGATAGAGACGTGGGGGGACGTGATTGTATGATGATCGAGGACACAGGGTTTACCCATGTTCGGTACGACGCAGTAATGCGGCGTGCCTACTCCTGCAATCTCACTATTCAGGACTAAAGCCTGGCAATACAGAGTACAATGTGAGATTCTATTAGTTGCTCTTCAAGGATCAACCTCTCGGCGAGTTAGCCTTTAGCTTCTTGTCTATCTATCTTATCTCCCGTCCGGCTTTATATAATACCCGGGTTAGGGCATACAGAGAAGGAAACCTAGAAGCCCATTACCATTTAGGCCACCCTAGTAATCCGGCACTTTAGACTATCATCTGATATACCCCTAGTTGGTATTTATCCGACACTCAATAACCACAAGGCTTTAAAACTAAAATAACATTTAGCATGGCATAAAAAAGTTCTAGCCGCAGTCTATACAAGCTTCTACTAGTAGTGTTATAAATTCTACTTCAAGCAGCAGTTTTCTTTCTCCCAACAAGCACCATACAAAACATGCTTTAACAAAAATACTCTTTACGATACATCAAGAAAACATGAGAGTACTCACATAATACTACTAAAACTAACAGCTCTGATAAGAGATGCATGCAAAACAGGAGCTAAATAAATGCAGCAGCCAGACAAGATTAAGAATACAAAGTATTCTCATGAAAAAGCGGAGTGTGTCACTCTCCAATAAAAGAATGTTGGGGTCCAACCAAGTTTATTGAAAAATTAAAAAAACAAACTTAAAGCAAAAACAAAAACAAACTGAAAACAAAAATAAAAGACACTCCAAGTAAAGCACATAAGATGTGACCGAATAAAAATATAGTTTCACTAGAAGTGACCTGATAATTTGCTGATGAAGAAGGGGATGCCTTGGGCATCCCCAAGATTAGATGCTTGAGTCTTCTTGGAATTTGCTGAGATGTACCACCGGATCATCCCCAAGCGTAAGCTTTTCACTCTTCTTGATCACATCATATCATCCTATTCTCTTGACCCTTGAAAACTTCCTTCACACCAAACTTCTCACAATCTTCATTAGCAACGTTAGTGCAATCGAAATAATAAATTCACATGGTTCAGTTTCAACACAAGTCTAAAACTCAAAAACACATTAGCTACTCTAACAACTTCTTTTAGAACTCTTTTTCTCAAAAGAACACCAACAGAAAGAGATTAAGATGCAAATGCAATAAATGGCGGAAATCTGTCAAAACAGAACAGCAGGTAAAGATCGATTTTTTCAAAAATCTTCTGTTGCTCAAATAAAAAATTGGTCAACTAAGGAAAGTTGCGTATATAACTCAGTATTACGCACAAAAAACTCAGGTCATTATGAATTTTCTGTGATTTTATACATAATTAACAGTGGACAGCAGAAATCTGTTTCCTGCGCAGAAATCCGAAATGTAGTCTCAACTTTCCACTAGAGGCTTTACTTGGCTCAACAAAAACACAAAAGAAAAGATACAGCGGGGTTTCTAAGGAAATATACAACACGCAGGTGCAAATCACACCAAAGAAAACGAAAAAAGGTCGAAAACAGAGAAATAAAACGGGTTGCCTCCCGGTAGCGCTTTTCTTTAACGCCTTTCAGCTAGGCATAAAAAGGGGCAACTCAAGTATTTTCCGGTGAAGAAGCATCCACATTTAAACCAAGAACTCTCCTTTTACTCCTCTTACCTTTGTTCTTGGGTTTGGGGAATATGTGGCCACATGGTGTGAAGGTAAAATTTAATGTACCTTTCCCCACATATATTACGGCCCCAGGAGTTTCAGCAAGGACCTTCCAAGCGCAATTCGTCCTTGTCCTACACATTCAATAACAAGATAATCAGTGGATACTGTACTTCCCATGATTTTTGTAAACACTCCCTCAGCTATCCCAATGGGAAAAATAGTGGTATTATTGATAAGGGGTCTTTCTTCTCCCCCTTCAGAAGGTTTCCAAAGATTCAAAGACTCGTATATTTTTCTAGGCATAAGACAAAATTCAGTCATAATATCGCAATGAGCATAAAAAGTTTCATCATTTATAACTACTTTTACTGTAGGGATCCACATTGAAGGTTCAGAGTTTATTGGCACATAATCATACTAAGCCCGAATCTGGTTATAAGCTTCTTTTAAGCATGATATATTTGTTTCAAGAGTATTTAATCTAGCCTGAAAACTCACAAGGTATGAATCAAATTTACTAGTTGAGCTAGAAGTTGAAATCAACTTTTTAATGGCATTAAGAGCTTGATCCCCATCACAACGTAGGAAGACTCCTTCTACTTCAGAGTCTAAAGCATATCTATAGCAAAGAACAACACCAAAATAGAAACTACTAAGAAATAAATTCAAGGTCATCATGGGTTCAGTTTTACTATAAGAATAAAAAATCCTAGACCAAGCCTCCTTGAAACTCTCCTCACTCCCTTGCTTGAAAGTGAAGATTATTTCTTTGTCGCACCCGGACTTCTAGAGGATACTCACCGTACGAACTGAACAGTAGTTGATTGGATTACGGGGCTTACCGGCACCCGCATCTCTTACGAGTAGGCCAACACTTATGTGTGACAACCAATCTCTACCATTCACCGTCGATGTAAACTATCCCATAGGAATCAGGATACTAGAATTGACGTACTTCATACCATACACACATGGTACGTCAACGGCGTGTAACAGAATGATAACACAACATATCTCTAAGACACAAAAGATTGAAATAAGGTGCAAATAGCTCTCACTAGAGCAGAGATAGCAAATACAATCATCCAGAGGACACATGTCCCAACATAACATCATTACATCTCAGCGGAAGCATTCAAAGGGTCTGAGTACAGACAAATCCAAATAGGCTTAAGAAGCCGGGAATGCAAAGAAGACGGAGCCCATCCACGATGTCTCGGATCCTGCCCGGGTCCGCTACCTACTCGTCAGCAGCCTCGTCAAACTCCACGTAGTAGCCGTCACGGGGATCCTCGTAAGCGTAGTCTGCGGAAACCACAGCCCCAAAGGGGTCAGTACATAAACGTACTGGCAAGCAAGACTCACAGTTCACCAAAGTGTAGCCCGTCAACACCAAGCACAGATGCCTTGGGTTCAACGGAAGAAAGGGATATAAAAGATGTTGCGACTGGATGCACTAACCAACTACAGAACATACTACAACTTCCGGCTATCAGAAAGGGGATAAGATAGCGTGTCGTAACCAACTACAACTAACCACCACACAAACCCATCCTGGATCTCGCCCCTTATCCAAAGAAGCAATCCGAGGATAACTCACACAGTTGGATTAGTGATGGATCAAAGTGTTGTGTCAATAAGCCTATTACTAGTCAAGTTATCATTAGTTAGGTGTAAGTTGTTCTGAGTACTTGTTAGCCAGTACCTTCACCAAGTCAACCATAACCGCGGAAAACACGGCTTCTCGAGAAGATTTATCCCTGCAGGGGTGCACCAATTTAGCCGTACACGTAAGAATAACCCGCCAGATGGGAAGGCCTTTCCCACCAAGCGGGGCACTCAACACAACTCAACTCTTCTTCGCATCAAGACCAAAGCACCACGTGCTGTGCGTGCGCGGCTAATCGAGCCCCACGAAGAATAGGGGACCCTCATAGCACTGGAAGACCACGTCGCCCTAAATGCCGACTACAAAAGTTCCACCCTGGCCTCGGGTTCGTACCTGCATATGCGTGCATCAAATGGAAAGCCCGAACTAGGTGTGGTGATTTGGACGAGATGCGAATCGAATCAAATTGAGGGGGGCGCCCATACACGCTTCCCACATGCGGATAGTGCGCTCATCATGGATCAGTAGACAAGACCCTTTTCCTAATTAGGGTCGACACTAGCAGGCCTCAAAACCACGCCGGGCCTCCTGCCGGTGCCTTATCAGCAAATTATTATTACCTCAAATTAACAGGTTGTTGTTTAACATCGAGCCCCAGAATATAATCGAAAATGATAACAGAAAGTAACTGATAACAGACTCGAGCAAAAACAACCCTAAGCATGCTAGTAAGACACGGGCCCAAGCAACGGGGTTATAGGACTGGAGGTGAGGCAATATCAGGGTTCAGGGTAACATGTGATAGGTTCGTAACAGAAGCAACGATACATATGGCTAGCAGAAATAGACAACGGAAAGTATCGGTAACCAATGTTGAAAGGAACACAATGGTTCATGTGAGTGATAACTTGCCTGCAAACTCAGTAGCCTGGTACTGGGCTAGATCCTCAGAAGGGGTGTCGTAAAGATCGTCGGTCTCAACGTCGTCGTCTATCCGAGAAGAAGCAAACAAACAATACAGGAAGATAAACAATCAATATCATGGCATAGTGCACAATCATGGGATGATGCATGTCAAGTTAATGGATGCACCAAAATAAACTAGTTGACATGGTAACACAATTTAAATGGACACATATCCAATTTTGAGTTGCACATGAAAAGCCCATGAATTTTGGTTGAAACAATTGTTTTCCAATTAACCAACAGGTGAAAGTGGATTAGTATGATGCATGGATGAGGAAAACAACAAAATAACAACAATAGAACCAAATGGAAATGAGGTTTACCAATTTAGAAATTTATTTATTAAGTTAGGGAATTTTTTGGTTCCTAAAAGGGATTACACAAATAGTTGTTGTTTTCACCAAGTTAAATTGTGCAAAATAAATAACAAAATTCATATTTGAAAAGATCATAAAATTTTGGGTGGATTACATGTTTCAAATATTGAAAAAGGAATTAGGATGAATTTATTATGACTTAAACAAAATTAAACAAGTTTTAAATGAATTTAAAACAAGGTTGAATATTATTTGAATTTTATTTGTTCCAAACATATATTCAAATTCATATTTGAAAAGTTTATATTTTTCTAGCTTGAAAACATATTTTACATGTTCAAAAATAATTTAATTCGAGCAAGTTATGAATTTAGCAAATTTAAATGATTTAAACAAGGTTTAAATTATTTAAGAAATTTTAATTATTCAAACCATGAAACAAAATTTATATTTGAATAGATGGTTCCAAATGGTATGGAAAACATATTTTATTTGCATTATTTGGATTAATTATGAATTAGTTATGGATTTTAGCAAATTACAAATGAATTGTTTGAATTCAAATTTTGAAATGCATTTGGAAAATTCAAAACAGAAACAAATGCTATAGATAGGTAGACAATTTAATTTGGAGTAGTGCACATATTTTATTTTTGTTATTTGGAATTATAAAATAAAAGTTATTAGGGTTTTAGTTTTAGGGGCCAATCTGTAATTTAAAAGGACTTGTTTTAAAAACAGAAAAGGTTAAAAACATTTGTTACTCCGCAGTGGCTACCTAGTGCCACTGACAGAGGGCCCAAGGCACCACGGTGGCCCGCGTGTGCGTGCGTGGCAGCACAACCCACTGACAGAGGGGGCCTGCCTGTCAGTGGCTCGCGCAAAAATTGGTTTTATTCCGCGGCGCGAGGGCTCGATCCCGCGACCGTGCGCGAGCGAGGGAGGCACTGTTACCACTGCGGTGTTTCGTCAGTTTTGTCAGATACAGCGACGCTGTGAGGATATCGCTCAACTGCGCGTTAACTGAAGTTAAACGCGCGCGCGCGCTGTCTGAACCTCGTCAGAGAACGACGCCGGCGACGAGCCGTGGTTGCCGTGCTGCGGTGGGGTGCTGGATGTGTGCGTTTGGGTGCGGTTGTACTCGCGCAAGCAGGGATGGAGGAGGAGAGGGCTACGGTGGCGTGCTCACCGGCGATGGAGTCGAGCAGAGGCTCGGGGAAGCTCCGGTGGCGGAAGGTCGAGGACGGCGGCGTCGATCTGGACGTGCTCCGTGCCCGCGGTGGTGTCCAAAAGGTAGAGGGAGGTGCCGCGGTGCGATCCCCGTGGCTAGCGTGGTCGATGGAGGGCTGCAACGGCGACGGCGTCCACGGGTTCAGTCGACGGCGAGGTGGAAGAAGCGGACAACGGCGAGGACGACGACGCCGTTGTGGAGGCTCTCCGAGGTGGCTGCGGTGTTCAAACGGAAGAGGGCGAGGAGGTGGACTCGTTCCAGTAGCTAGGTGGGTGAGTGGCGCGTCGAGGTGACGGTGGTCGCCATGGATTCAGACAAGCTCGCTCCGGTGAGGAATTCAGAGAGGGGGAACGGGGCAGAAAGGTGGCGATCGGCGGCGGAGCTCGAGGGAGGAGGGAGCCTAGGGTTTAGGGCTGCGGCGTGGGGACCTAGGGGCTAGTTATAGGGCTCCAGGAGCTCTCCTGGCCGTCGGGGTGCCGCGGCGGCGACGTGGCATGGGTGGATGCCCTGCCGTACGCGAGGATGACGAGGAACATAACGGCAAAACGGTACGTGGGCTGGAGAGGGAAAGAAAAGGACGGGCTGCGCGCGGGAGAAAAGGAGAAGGTGGGCTGGGCGTAGCCCAGCGACCTTGGCGCCCGTTTTTTTCTTTTTAAAATTTTTTCTCCTCTGTTTTTTTTTTTTTGCAGAAATGAAAATGGAAGGATTTGTTAGGTTTTAGGGCTAGGAAAAATTTAGAAAAATTATGGTTAGGTTAGTTTTTACCATAGCAACTGAATACTAACTTTGTTTTCCAAAAAGTTTCAAATTAAAAAGCTGTTTGTGATTTAATCAAATTTGAATGGATTTTATTATTAAGTAAATATTATTTGAAAACAACTTCTTAATAGGGTGAACCCTATTGCTTAAATAGAACAAATGAGTTGATTTGTTTTGATAATATTCATAAATCCAAATGAGAGCTGTTTGGGATTTGAATTTCAATTTTTGGAATAACATGGGAATTAATTTATTGATTAAAGCCATCATTTTAATAGTTGAACATTATGGAATAAAATGGAAACAATTAAGGGTTTGATTTGAACTTATTATTTGAAAAAGGTTGTAACAGAGCAAGTATGAAATAAACATTTGAATAAAGTTTGAATCTGAATTGTGAAAACAGAGAAAAACAGATGCAAACAAATAAGAAACAAATGCAAACAAATAAGTGAGCATGATGACATGATGCAAAACTTTAAGTAAACAAGAAACAAACATGCTAGGGGTGGTTTTTCATACTTGGGATGTTACAAAACGCCCCCCCCCCCCATGAAGGAATCGCGCCCCGAGATTCCTACTGAGAAAGGAAAAGGTCCGGATACTTCTTGCGAAGATCCTCTTCGGTCTCCCACGTTGCCTCTTTATCGGAATGATGCGATCACTGCACTTTCAAGAACTTGGTGCTCTTGTTGCGAGTCTTACGCTCGGTCTCATCGAGAATACGAACAGGGTTCTCCTCATAAGATAGATCATCTTGCAGTTCGATGGAATCATGATCAACTGCACGATCTGGATCTTTGAAACACTTCTTGAGCTGTGACACGTGGAACACGTCGTGCACCTTGGATAGTTTTTCTGGAAGTTCAAGACGATAGGCATTTTCCGCACGCCTTGAGAGAATGTTGAAAGGACCAATGTATCTTGGTGCAAGCTTTCCTTTCACACCAAAACGATGAGTGCCTCTGAGGGGAGTTACACGGAGATATGCCTTGTCACCAGGTGCGTAGATAATATCCCTGTGCTTGCTGTCATAGTAGCTTTTCTGACGAGACTGAGCAATCTTGAGATTGTCACGAATGATGCGAACTTTCTCCTCAGCTTCCTTAACAATGTCAGGTCCTAAGAGTGAACGTTCACCAGCTCCAGACCAATTGATTGGACTCCTGCATCTGCGGCCATAGAGTGCTTCAAATGGTGCCATACCTAGGCTTGCCTGGTAGCTGTTGTTGTAGGAGAATTCAGCATATGGAAGGCAATCCTCCCATTTCATGCCAAAGGAGATACCACATGCTCTGAGCATATCTTCGAGAATCTGATTGACTCTTTCGACTTGCCCTTGAGACTGAGGGTGATAAGCTGTGCTGAAAAGAAGTTTGGTGCCCAATGCTTCTTGAAAACTTTTCCAGAAATGAGAAGTGAATATGCTTCCATGGTCTGAGCTTATTTCCAATGTAACACCATGAAGAGGAACGATCTTTGCTGTGTAGAGCTCTGCTAACTGGCTAGCTAAGATTGTTTCTTTGACGGCAAAGAAGTGAGCTACTTTAGTGAGGCGATCAATAACAACGAAGATTGCATCGTTGCCCTTCTTGGACTTTGGAAAACCAGTGATGAAGTCCATTTCAATCATGTCCCACTTCCACTCAGGAATTTTTAGAGGTTGGAGTAGACCGGCTGTTTTCTGATGGACTGCCTTAACACGTTGACAAACGTTGCATTCAGAAACGTATTAGCAATTTCACGTTTCATGCCAGGCCACCAATACAGTGTCTTAAGATCCTGGTACATCTTTGTACTTCTAGGGTGGATGGAGAGAGGAGTTTCATGAGCCTCCTTGAGAATGACATCTTTGAGACTTTGAACTTGAGGAACTGCAATGCGTCCTTCGAAGAACACAGTTCCCTTGTCATCAATTGAGAAGGATTTAAATTTCTCTTTGCCTTCTTTGATGTGCTCTACCATCTTCTTGATTTCAGCATCACGAAGTTGTTCAGAACGAATCTTATCCTCGAGAGTTGGACTGGCTGTCAAGCTCGCAAGATAGCCTTGAGGAACAAGACCAAGGTTCAGCTTCTGGAATTCTTCATGAAGTGGAGGTTGGCTTTCCATGATCATGAGATTATTGCAATACGACTTGCGACTGAGAGCATCGGCCATAACATTAGCCTTGCCTGGAGTGTAAGAAATGGTGAGATCAAAGTCTTTAATCTTTTCAATCCATCTCCTTTGCCTGAGGTTTAGATCTGGTTGAGTGAAGATGTATTTCAGACTCTTATGATCGGAAAAGATTTCAGTGCGGTTACCCAACAAGTATTGCCTCCATTTCTTGAGGGCAAACACGACTGCTGCAAGTTCTAGGTCATGTGTGGGATAGTTTTGCTCATGTGCATTCAACTGACGTGAAGCATAAGCCACAACTTGACGTTCTTGCATAAGAACTGCACCTAGACCTTGGAGAGATGCATCGCAGAATATCTGGAAAGGTTTGGTAGTATCTGGACCAACCAGAACTGGTGTAGAAGTGAGCTTAGTCTTCAGGAGATTGAAACTCTCATCACATTGTGGAGTCCAAACGAACTTCTTGTCCATCTTTGTGAGATCAGTGAGTGGTTTGGCAATCTTGGACAAGTTTTGGACGAAACGACGGCAATAGCTAGCCAAGCCAAGAAAACTTCTGACTTGCTTCACCGTCTTAGGAGGTTTCCAATCAATAATTGCTTTAACCTTTTCTGGATCAAAGGCTATGCCCTTGGCGTAGATGACATGACCAAGGTAAGCAACTTCTGGAATCCAGAACTCACATTTGGAAAACTTGGCATATAGACGATGCTCGCGAAGTTTCATGAGAGTGAGACGAAGATGTTCTCCATGCTCTTCCTCGGATTTTGAGTAGACCAGAATGTCATCAAGATATACCACAACGAACTTATCGAGGTATTCATGGAAAACAGAATTCATGAGTCTAGAGAACGTCGCCGGTGCATTGGTGAGACCAAAGGACATGACGGTGTATTCATATAGGCCGTACCGAGTGGTGAAAGCTGTTTTTGGAATATCTTCCTTTCTGATCTTTATTTGATGGTAACCCATCCTCAAGTCCAACTTTGAGAATATTGAGGCTCCAGCAAGTTGATCAAAAAGATCATCGATACGAGGAATTGGATACTTGTTTTTGATGGTTTTCTCGTTGAGAGGATGATAGTCAACAACGAGTCTCTTTGTTTGATCCTTCTTTGCAACGAACAGAGTTGGGAAACCCCAAGCGGAGGAACTAGGTTGAATGTAGCCTTTCTCCATGTACATATCGATTTGCTCCTTCAACAATTTCAGTTCAGGAGGAGTTATCTTATATGGATGCTTAGAGATTGGAGCAGTACCTGGTTCAAGCTCGATCACGAACTCAACTGCTCTGTCCGGAGGCATCCCTGGCAACTCTTCTGGGAAGACGTCAGTGAATTCACAAACCACCGGAACATTTTCAAGTAGAGGTAGAGGTTTAGCATCGAGGGTGTACAGCTGAACAGAACTTGATTCATTTGGAGAATAGACTATCTGGCCAGAAGGGTGGAACAGAGTTATTGACTTCTGAGCACAATCAATCGTAGCTTTATTGGCCTTCAACCAATCCATGCCAAGAATGACATCAATGTCAGAATTGCCAAGCAGAATGAGAGAAGCAAGGAATATGTGACCTCCAATTAGAATCTGATTCTCGTGACTGATCTTGGAAGTTTGCATAGTTGCTCCAGGGGAGTTTACTACTAGCGGGGAACCCAAACCAACAAAAGGTAGTTTAACTGCTGTCGCAAAGATCTTTGACACGAAAGAATGCGATGCTCCGGTATCAAACAACACTTTAGCTGGGTTAGAGTTTACGGGGAATGTACCGAGAACGACGTCAGCAGCTTCCTCAGCTTTGTCGACCTTGACATGATTCACCCTCGCGGTCCTTCCGACAGGCCTGTTGTTGGAGTTGAAGGCTTTATCCGGGGGAGCACGCACCATTGCCTGGTTGGTGTTGGGGCGAGGAGGTGGTGGAGGTAGCTGCCTCTGAGTGCACTTGTCAGCATAGTGTCCTGTCTGCTTGCATTTGTAGCAAGTGACGACACGAGGTGCATCTGGCCTTGGCTGCCCCATTGAAAACCTCTGAGCCTGCATCTGAGATGGGTTGGGTGGGCGGGAAGCGAAGCCTGGAGAAGCTTGGGCATATGGAGCCCGAGTGACAGCACCATTTGGCACCCAGATGCGGCGCTTCTGCGGAGGGGTGGTCATGTTGGAGGAGGAACCACCCTCACGCGAGTGCTTACGAGACTCCTCGAACGCCTTGCGCCCATTTTCTTCATTGAGCGCGGTGTTCACAAGCTCCTCGAAGTCTTTGCACTTGATGTTGGTGAGGGCGTACTTTAGTTCCGGGTTAAAACCTCGGCGGAACCTTGCCATCTTCTTAGTCTCAGTGGACACCTCATCACCAGCGTAACAAGCGAGGCGATTGAACTCATTCTGATAGCCAATGACGTCCAGCTTGCCCTGCTTGAGAGAGCAAAACTCCTCACGCATCCTTTCCATGAGACCATCTGGGATGTGGTGCTTCAGGAAGGCATCCTTGAAACAACCCCAGGTGATTGGGTATCCAGCTCTCATGGTCTGGTAGTTCTCCCACCAGGTAGCTGCCTGACCCTTCAGTAGGTAGGTGGCATACTTGACTTTGTCTTCCTCAGCAACGTGAGCAATGTCCAGAGCCCTGGCCATCTCCCGTATCCAGTCATCAGCATCCAGAGGCTCCCGTGTTGCCACGAAAGCTCTCGGCCCCAGACTCAGAAACTCCTTGATGCTGACTCGTGGAGCATTCTGGTTGTTGTGCTGGTTAGCCTGGATCTGGGCCATCTGCGTCACGACCTGAGTCATCTGAGTCAACAGCTCCGTGATTGGCGGTGGCTCAGGCGGGTTGTTCCTTGTTGGCGGCATCCTGAATAGACATGCATTTTAGCACAACAACAGAAACAGATAGACTTGGAAACCGAAAGAGAGATTATTCCGACGCATGGATAGATAACCAACAGGTACATCATCACATGTTCAAATACATCAGAATATCCAACACACCATTACATGGTTTGAAAGCCAAAGGATAACTAAACATAGCTAAGAATGGATACATCGGTACTCTCATGCTCATCACGCAGGACGGCGGTGAGTAGTACGACGAGGGGTACGGTGAGGAGCACGCCCATGAAAGTAGGTAGAACGACGATCCACATAGATCTGACGTGGTCTGAGAGCGACTCTAGGTGTGGTGAAGTACATAGCGTCGACTCCCAGTGCTCCAAAGCGTGGAATCCCAGTGTAACCAGCACCGAGGTTGAGGAGTGGACCTCTGATCGGCTCGTAACCTCCAGCATCTGGCAGACGACGACCAACTGGCTGATCGAAACGTGCAAAGCGCTCATCTCCAACAAAGTCTGTGGTGTACGTCGCCAGACGAGTCAAAGCAAGGTAGAGCTGCTCTCTGACTGAAGCCAACTCGTGAGAGAGTGTGGTGGCAACTGCGTCACTGTGCCTCACAAACTGAGTGGTGGTGTGCAGCCTGGTGTTATCATGCTCGTAGACATCCAGGTTGTCGTAGAGAGTGAAGTGAGCTCCCTCCGAAGTGATGTAACCACGGGGGATGTGGCGATAGATAGAATCGTCAAATCCCCAGTAGTCAGCACGAAGGACGGTGAGACTCACATAAGCTGCCTGCTGCACGGCCATATCCACTGTGGAACCTACTTCCTCTTAGCGGTGGACAACGCTCATGCCATCATCTGACAGAATGTAGACGATAGCCTGGTAGCAGGTCTGGTGAAACTCTCGCTGCTTCTCGTAGACCTGGTACTCTGGTGCCCAACGGAACCCCAGATAAGTGACCATGTCTCTCAGCATCTCCGGATAACCGGCAGTGCTCTCGCAACGAGTCATCCGAACCACCTGCGGGAAGAACCTGAGATCCATCTGCAGATGATCGGGGAAGTTTTGATTAGACGCCGGTAGAAGAACTGAAGTGGAAAGCAACAACAAGGTTTCAACGAACGAAAAGGATGTTGAGAAGAACAGGATATCGAAGCAACAACGGGAAACACGAGACCAAAAACTCCTGAGGTACTACGGAAAACCCCATCCGGGCTTCTAAAGGATCAATATCTACTGCTTAAGGGATAGAGGATTTGCTTCCGGGGCTTACACGCCTCCGTTCTCAATCATGAGTAGGCAACATGATAAATCATGTCACAACCACCTCCATTCCTATGGTTTAGTAGATATAACTATCCTTGAGAAACCAGGATACGTGAAATCCTAACTTGAAAGTTTAGGTGAGAACAGAAAACAACGTTGCACTTCCTTACCAGAAAAGGGTGGGTGGGTGGGGAAAGAAGAAAAATGGCAGAATTCCTACTCTCCCGTTTAATTTTTCCTATATAGCTACAAAAATAGTTTCTAGACTCAACTGCGACCAGTAAAAGGGATCCTACAGGCAGACAGGCTCTGATACCATTTGTCGCACCCGGACTTCTAGAGGATACTCACCGTACGAACTGAACAGTAGTTGATTGGATTACGGGGCTTACCGGCACCCGCATCTCTTACGAGTAGGCCAACACTTATGTGTGACAACCAATCTCTACCATTCACCGTCGATGTAAACTATCCCATAGGAATCAGGATACTACCATTGACGTACTTCATACCATACACACATGGTATGTCAACGGCGTGTAACAGAATGATAACACAACATATCTCTAAGACACAAAAGATTGAAATAAGGTGCAAATAGCTCCCACTAGAGCAGAGATAGCAAATACAATCATCTAGAGGACACATGTCCCAACATAACATCATTACATCTCAGCGGAAGCATTCAAAGGGTCTGAGTACAGACAAATCCAAATAGGCTTAAGAAGCCGGGAATGCAAAGAAGACGGAGCCCATCCACGATGTCTCGGATCCTGCCCGGGTCCGCTACCTACTCGTCAGCAGCCTCGTCAAACTCCACGTAGTAGCCGTCACGGGGATCCTCGTAAGCGTAGTCTGCGGAAACCACAGCCCCAAAGGGGTCAGTACATAAACGTATTGGCAAGCAAGACTCACAGTTCACCAAAGTGTAGCCCGTCAACACCAAGCACAGATGCCTTGGGTTCAACGGAAGAAAGGGATACAAAAGATGCTGCAACTGGATGCACTAACCAACTACAGAACATACTACAACTTCCGGCTATCAGAAAGGGGATAAGATAGCGTGTCGTAACCAACTACAACTAACCACCACACAAACCCATCCTGGATCTCGCCCCTTATCCAAAGAAGCAATCCGAGGATAACTCACACAGTTGGATTAGTGATGGATCAAATTGTTGTGTCAATAAGCCTATTACTAGTCAAGTTATCATTAGTTAGGTGTAAGTTGTTCTGAGTACTTGTTAGCCAGTACCTTCACCAAGTCAACCATAACCGCGGAAAACACGGCTTCTCGAGAAGATTTATCCCTGCAGGGGTGCACCAATTTAGCCGTACACGTAAGAATAACCCGCCAGATGGGAAGGCCTTTCCCACCAAGCGAGGCACTCAACAGAACTCAACTCTTCTTCGCATCAAGCCCAAAGCACCAAGTGCTGTGCGTGCGCGGCTAATCGAGCCCCACGAAGAAAAGGGGACCCTCATAGCACTGGAAGACCACGCCGCCCTAAATGCCGACTACAAAAGTTCCACCCTGGCCTCGGGTTCATACCTGCATATGCGTTCATCAAATGGAAAGCCCGAGCTAGGTGTGGTGATTTGGACGAGATGCGAATCGAATCAAATTGAGGGGGGCGCCCATACACGCTTCCCACATGCGGATAGTGCGCTCATCATGGATCAGTAGACAAGACCCTTTTCCTAATTAGGGTCGACACTAGCAGGCCTCAAAACCACGCCGGGCCTCCCGCCGGTGCCTTATCAGCAAATTATTATTACCTCAAATTAACAGGTTGTTGTTTAACATCGAGCCCCAGAATATAATCGAAAATGATAACAGAAAGTAACTGATAACAGACTCGAGCAGAAACAACCCTAAGCATGCTAGTAAGACACGGGCCCAAGCAACGGGGTTATAGGACTGGAGGTGAGGCAATATCAGGGTTCAGGGTAACATGTGATAGGTTCGTAACAGAAGCAACGATACATATGGCTAGCAGAAATAGATAACGGAAAGTATCGGTAACCAATGTTGAAAGGAACACAATGGTTCATGTGAGTGATAACTTGCCTGCAAACTCAGTAGCCTGGTACTGGGCTAGATCCTCAGAAGGGGTGTCGTAAAGATCGTCGGTCTCAACGTCGTCGTCTATCCGAGAAGAAGCAAACAAACAATACAGGAAGATAAACAATCAATATCATGGCATAGTGCACAATCATGGGATGATGCATGTCAAGTTAATGGATGCACCAAAATAAACTAGTTGACATGGTAACACAATTTAAATGGACACATATGCAATTTTGAGTTGCACATGAAAAGCCCATGAATTTTGGTTGAAACAATTGTTTTCCAATTAACCAACAGGTGAAACTGGATTAGTATGATGCATGGATGAGGAAAACAACAAAATAACAACAATAGAACCAAATGGAAATGAGGTTTACCAATTTAGAAATTTATTTTATTAAGTTAGGGATTTTTTTGGTTCCTAAAAGGGATTACACAAATAGTTGTTGTTTTCACCAAGTTAAATTGTGCAAAATAAATAACAAAATTCATATTTGAAAAGATCATAAAATTTTGGGTGGATTACATGTTTCAAATATTGAAAAAGGAATTAGGATGAATTTATTATGACTTAAACAAAATTAAACAAGTTTTAAATGAATTTAAAACAAGGTTGAATATTATTTGAATTTTATTTGTTCCAAACATATATTCAAATTCATATTTGAAAATTTTATATTTTTCTAGCTTGAAAACATATTTTACATGTTCAAAAATAATTTAATTTGAGCAAGTTATGAATTTAGCAAATTTAAATGATTTAAACAAGGTTTAAATTATTTAAGCAATTTTAATTATTCAAACCATGAAACAAAATTTATATTTGAATAGATGGTTCAAAATGGTATGGAAAACATATTTTATTTGCATTATTTGGATTAATTATGAATTAGTTATGGATTTTAGCAAATTACAAATGAATTGTTTGAATTCAAATTTTGAAATGCATTTGGAAAATTCAAAACAGAAAACAAATGCTATAGATAGGTAGGCAATTTAATTTGGAGTAGTGCACATATTTTATTTTTGTTATTTGGAATTATAAAATAAAAGTTATTAGGGTTTTAGTTTTAGCGGCCAATCTGTAATTTAAAAGGACTTGTTTTAAAAACAGAAAAGGTTAAAAACATTTGTTACTCCGCAGTGGCTACCCAGTGCCACTGACAGAGGGCCCAGGGCACCACGGTGGCCCGCGTGTGCGTGCGTGGCATCACAACCCACTGACAGAGGGGGCCTGCCTGTCAGTGGCTCGCGCAAAAATTGGTTTTATTCCGCGGCGCGAGGGCTCGATCCCGCGACCGTGCGCGAGCGAGGGAGGCAGTGTTACCACTGCGGTGTTTCGTCAGTTTTGTCAGATACAGCGACGCTGTGAGGATATCGTTCAACTGCGCGTTAACTGAAGTTAAACGCGCGCGCGCGCTGTCTGAACCTCGTCAGAGAACGACGCCGGCGACGGGCCGTGGTTGCCGTGCTGCGGTGGGGTGCTGGATGTGTGCGTTTGGGTGCGGTTGTACTCGCGCAAGCAGGGATGGAGGAGGAGAGGGCTACGGTGGCGTGCTCACCGGCGATGGAGTCGAGCAGAGGCTCAGGGAAGCTCCGGTGGCGGCAGGTCGAGGACGGCGGCGTCGATCTGGACGTGCTCCGTGCCCGCGGTGGTGTCCAAAAGGTAGAGGGAGGTGCCGCGGTGCGATCCCCTTGGCTAGCGTGGTCGATGGAGGGCTGCAACGGCGACGGCGTCCACGGGTTCAGTCGACGGCGAGGTGGAAGAAGCGGACAGCGGCGAGGACGACGGCGCCGTTGTGGAGGCTCTCCGAGGTGGCTGCGGTGTTCAAACGGAAGAGGGCGAGGAGATGGACTCGTTCCAGTAGCTAGGTGGGTGAGTGGCGCGTCGAGGTGACGGTGGTCGCCATGGATTCAGACAAGCTCGCTCCGGTGAGGAATTCAGAGAGGGGGAACGGGGTAGAAAGGTGGCGATCGGCGGCGGAGCTCGAGGGAGGAGGGAGCCTAGGGTTTAGGGCTGCGGCGCGGGGACCTAGGGGCTAGTTATAGGGCTCTAGGAGCTCTCCTGGCCGTCGGGGTGCCGCGGCGGCGACGTGGCATGGGTGGATGCCCTGCCGTACGCGAGGACGACGAGGAACAGAACGGCGAAACGGTACGCGGGCTGGAGAGGGAAAGAAAAGGCCGGGCTGCGCGCGGGAGAAAAGGAGAAGGTGGGCTGGGCGCAGCCCAGCGACCTTGGCGCCCGTTTTTTTCTTTTTTAAAATTTTTCTCCTCTGTTTTTTTTTTGCAGAAATGAAAATGGAAGGATTTGTTAGGTTTTAGGGCTAGGAAAATTTTAGAAAAATTATGGTTAGGTTAGTTTTTACCATAGCAACTGAATACTAACTTTGTTTTCCAAAAAGTTTCAAATTAAAAAGCTGTTTGTGATTTAATCAAATTTGAATGGATTTTATTATTAAGTAAATATTATTTGAAAACAACTTCTTAATAGGGTGAACCCTATTGCTTAAATAGAACAAATGAGTTGATTTGTTTTGATAATATTCATAAATCCAAATGAGAGCTGTTTGGGATTTGAATTTGAATTTTTGGAATAACATGGGAATTAATTTATTGATTAAAGCCATCATTTTAATAGTTGAACATTATGGAATAAAATGGAAACAATTAAGGGTTTGATTTGAACTTATTATTTGAAAAAGGTTGTAACAGAGCAAATATGAAATAAACATTTGAATAAAGTTTGAATCTGAATTGTGAAAACAGAGAAAAACAGATGCAAACAAATAAGAAACAAATGCAAACAAATAAGTGAGCATGATGACATGATGCAAAACTTTAAGTAAACAAGAAACAAACATGCTAGGGGTGGTTTTTCATACTTGGGATGTTACAAAATGCCCCCCCTTGAAGGAATCGCGCCTCGAGATTCCTACTGAGAAAGGAAAAGGTCCGGATACTTCTTGCGAAGATCCTCTTCGGTCTCCCACGTTGCCTCTTTATCGGAATGATGCGACCACTGCACTTTCAAGAACTTGGTGCTCTTGTTGCGAGTCTTACGCTCGGTCTCATCGAGAATACGAACAGGGTGCTCCTCATAAGATAGATCATCTTGCAGTTCGATGGAATCATGATCAACTGCACGATCTGGATCTTTGAAACACTTCTTGAGTTGTGACACGTGGAACACATCGTGCACCTTGGATAGTTTTTCTGGAAGTTCAAGACGATAGGCATTTTCCGCACGCCTTGAGAGAATGTTGAAAGGACCAATGTATCTTGGTGCAAGCTTTCCTTTCACACCAAAACGATGAGTGCCTCTGAGGGGAGTTACACGGAGATATGCCTTGTCACCAGGTGCGTAGATCATATCCCTGTGCTTGCTGTCATAGTAGCTTTTCTGACGAGACTGAGCAATCTTGAAGGTGTAGATCGTGCACTCGTTGGGAGACCCCAAGAGGAGGGTGTGATGAGCACAGCAGTAGGAAATTCCCCTTATTTAAGAACCAAGGTTATCAATCCAGTAGGAGGAAGAGGACCTTTGGAAGGTTGATGCGACTGACAGTGGTGCTGGCGCTTCACCGGTGTCAGCAACAACGTGGAACCTGCACACAACACAACCAAAATACTTTGTCCCAACGGTACAGTGAGGTTGTCAATCTCACCGGTCTTGCTAAAAAAAGGTTAGACGTATAGTGTGGAAAATGGTGTATGCTTGCAGTAAGTAAAGAAAGGAGGAAATAGCAGTGGTTTGTTTAACAGTGTAAGAAAATGGACCGGGGTTCATAGGTTCACTAGTGGTGTCTCTCCATAAAAGATAGCATGCTGGATGAACAAATTACAGCTGGGCAATTGACAAATAGAGGTTGCACCGTAGTGCACATTATAACATGATGACTACTATGATATTTAGTGCGGGCATTACACCAATATACATAGACCGAAATCCATCTGCATCTATGACTAATAATCCACCCTCAGGTTATCATCCGAAACCCCTTAGGTATTAAGTTGCGAACAACAGATAGCTGCATTAAACAATGTGTGTAATGTAAGCAATGATTATGCACGCGGGCACTCTCACCGTTGTTTTCTCCCTAATGGCAACATCACATCCTCCCCCTTCACGTTTCTGTCACTCGAGCAAGGCGAAGAGGAGGCATGAACCCACTATAAGGCATAAATACTCCCTCTTGGAGTCACTAGCAACTACTTGGCCAGAGCAACCACTAGCAACGGAAAGCATGCAAGATCACAAATAACATATGCAATAAAGACTATAATCAACTTGGCATAAGTTCAATATTCATCGGATCCCAGCAAACACATCATATAGATTTACATAAGATCAATCTCGATCATGATAGGCAGCTCGCGGGATCTAAACATGGAGGCATATGAGGAGAAGACAACCATCTAGCTACAGCTACGAACCCGTAGTCCAAGGATGAACTACTCACGCATCACTCCGGAGGAAAGCATGGTGACGTAGAAACCTCCGGTGATGATTTCCTCTCCGCTAGGGTGCCAGAAACAGCTTTAGAACCCCCTGATCTAGGGTTGACGGTGACGGCGGCTGCGGAACTTTTCGTGGATTTTTATCAGACGTTTAGGGTTTTCCATCCGGGGGGATTAAATAGGCGAAAGGGCAAAGGCGGTGGAGCTCCAGGCCCCCCACACCCATAGCTGGCGCGGCCAGGGGGCGCGCCACCCTATGGTGTGCCCCCCTGGTGCCCGTCTTCGACTCTCCTTCGGTCTTATGGATGCTTTCGTGGAAAATAGGCACTTCGGGCTTTGTGGGGTCCAATTCCGAGAATGTTTCCAGAACAACTTTTCTGAAACAAAAAACAGCAGAAAACAGGGAACTGACACTTGGCACCTTGTTAATAGGTTAGTCCCGAAAAACGTATAAAATGCTATAAATAAGGGAGAAAACAAGTAGCAATTGACATAATATGATCATGGAGCATCAGAAATTGTAGATACGTTGGAGACGTATCAGCTATCTTTAAAACTTGCTAAAAAATATTCCTGTTTTGTGCCCTTGTTTGAGCTCATGAGGACGTAAATATAGAATATTTACCTCACTTGTTGATTGGATTTCACACCCTGGACTAGTGGCTTCATCTGCTTATCGAATGATAGAAGATCCGGCAGTGGGATGCTTAGCCCCAAATTAATAACACAAATTATCTTTACTCTTTTTGCCCCTGATTTATCAGTCAAAGAATAATTGTGCAAACAAAAGAGAAAGATGGATGACCTTCTACCCAGATGCGTCCTTCTGTGGGAGCCGCTCTTGTGAAGTCTTGTTGCTTGTGACGTATTGTATTGTCTGTTTACCATTTGTTGACATAACCATACACCTCTCACAACAATGTTTTCAATACCTCTGTTCAATAAAATAAAAATTTCTAGCACATGAGTTAATCCCGGCTTCCCTCTGCGAAGGGCCTTATTTTTATTTTTATGTTGAGTCTTCACATTCTCGCTTTATGCACCTTCTTCAGAGCATGGCTGTTATTCTTAGTGTAATGTGCTTGTCCCAAAACACGATTGATATTGGTATAACTTTGATGATTATATCTTTGATATCTATATTTCTAGTCTTCATTTGAACTTCAGAGGTGCCCTGGCATTTATGTTTTGCTCCACTATTAAGGGCAAGCGGGTACACTTTATCATACCCTATTATGAGGACTGCAATCTTGTAGATTGAAGTACTTCATGTTGTCTATTATTAGTTTGTTGGCATCTCTTCATGGTTTGCATAACTGCCGGGTGACTTTTATTTTCCATACATTTTATTATGAATTGCCTCGACACTTGATTATATAGTGAGTATATTTACAGCATATGAAACAAATGTTTTCGTAAAAGTCTTTTATCGCGCTCAGTTGTCACTGAATTGCTTGAGGACAAGCAATAAGCTAAGCTTGGGGGAGTTGATACGTCCAAAACGTATCTCCTTTTCCGAACACTTTTCTTATTGTTTTCCTCTAAACTTGTGAGTTTTGGATACCACTAACACAGACTAACGTTGTTTTCAGCAGAATTATCTTGGTGTCTCGTCTTTGTGCAGAAAAATCAACTTTCGGGGAAATGCCCAGAAAAGACCCCATTGGTCTTAAAACATGAGAATACCCCGGGGGCCAGAAGGGGGCCAGGAGAGAGGCCAGGAGGGGGCCACACCACCCCCCGACGCCCCCCTTGGCCGTGCCGCCTGGTGGTGTGAGCCACTCCCACACCCCCTCAGACTCCCCTTTCGACTACTGTCTTCAATCCTAAAACGCAAGGGGGTTCTTCATATTCCACAGAAACACAACAGAGCGCCGCCGCCACCCCGAACCTCGATTCGGGGATCAGAAGTTCCTGTTCTGGCGCCCTGCCAGGACAGGGATTTGAAGGAGATCATCGCCATCGACACCGCCACCTCTTCTCCATCAACCATCCATGTTTCCCCCGTCCATGTGTGACTAAACACCGCTGTAGGCTGAGAGGGATGGAAGAGATTGGATGAGATTGATCATGTAATAATGCCAGATTGTTAGGGCATAGTGCCTAGTATCCATTGTTAGTGTTTTCTACTGTTGTTGCAACTTGTTATGCTTAATGCTTGTCACTAGGGCCCGACTGCCATGATTTTCAGATCTGAACATGTTATAATGTTGTTTCTTGATCATACATGCCAGTTATTTTACACATGTCATTGTCCGGAACCCGATGCCCCAAAGTGACAGAAATTGGGACAACTGGAGGGGATGTCTTGATGTGAGGATCACACGTGTTCATGGAGTGTTAATGCTTTGCTTCGGTGCTTTATTAAAAGGAGCACCTTAATTACCAGTAGTTTCCCTAGAGGCCCCGTTGCCACGGGCTGGTAGGACAAAAGATGTTGTGAAAGTTTCTCATTGCGAGCACGTATGACTATATTAGAACACATGCCTATGGTTTGCCTACATGTTTGATTCTTTATATATCATCTGCAATGCCCATGTTATTATTATTAAATGTCCTATATTATCCATGCAACGCCCGTCCATCCATTTCCTCTATGCCTACGGTACTTTTCATACTGTCGTTTTCCGCGATTGCTACTTCTGTTACTATTTTACTATTGTTGTTATTTTATTTTTACTGCTGCTATAAAAAATGTTACCAGTGATAAATTGTTGCGAGCAAGTCTACTTTGAGGTGCATCTGAATTGACAATTCAGTTTTTAAGGCATATAAATATTCTTTGGCTCCCCTTGTGTCGAATCAGTAAATTTGGGTTTTACTTCCCTCGAAGACTGTTGCGATCCCCTATACTTGTGGGTCATCACACACGACCTGGTTCCATTAGCTAACTACCTCCATGATCTATTCCTAAGGTACTAAGGGCATGTACAATACGTTGACGTAAGCCTTCCTTTAGAACTGCAACACATGATTTTTTGTTTAGTTGGAGGAGAGAATGAAAAAAGAGAAGGTTGCCTAGCTAAGGGATGATCTCTTAATAATTAAGGAAAACTTATTGTCTCTATTGCACAATTTGTTTTCCCTTAGGCTAGTCACAATGGGAAGTAACATAAGCTAGTAACATCACATTTTTGATACTATGTTACTACCTCCACAATGGGTAGTAACTTATATGTGGTGTCATGCATCGGGTCATTTGTTGCATTATAGACTCACATTATCTTGATATGTGTGATGTTACAGTAACTAGCTATGTTACTCCGTTTGCCTCTCTCTTCATTAATTAGCCTCCACGTCATCTTTTTTGCTTATGTGGCACTGAAGTTACTACGTATGTTACTTCCACTGTGACCAGCCTTATCAACACAATTACACACTAAAATTTAATTATTTTCATTAATTGCTAGAGATGACAATAATAGATAATGCATTGTACGACCCACATTTATTGTCTTCTCTAAATGACGTGGAGAGCTAAGAGAAGACTCGCATTCCCTACCATTGTGCATGCCCTAACACGCACATGCATGACTAATTAACTAAATAACTTGTGCAACCCATTAGTTTCATGTCCCACTGTATCAGTCTTGTTTTATTTATAGATTATGCACCTGATTTAATTATAATTCTTACCAATTTGAATTATTCATTGCATTGGCGTGGTATGGTACGCCTTGAATCTTGTTTCATTTTCCTTACGGCTTATGCAGAGTAGTGATTTCAAATATTCATTCACCGAGCATGCCGGCTGGGAGCCTTGGCCGCCGCTGATGGAGGGATGATAATCCGGTAGGCTAACGCCAAGGTGTAACTCGGCCCAAAGGGCGCTGCGCAAGACCCGGCTTAGGGAAAAGGAGTTTCTAGAAGGCCCGAGAGTGTAGGCCCCGTAACCCGGTTTGTGGGTTCCGATAGGGAAACTTAGGGTTTGTAAGAAGTGTCCGGGTAGGACTCCGAGTATGCCTTGGATGGTAAGCCAGGGGGTCCGGATATTATATAAGCCGGCCCCTAGGGTTAGATTAAGCAGACAATCACACGATCGCAAGATATTCGAGTATCCTTTGTAACACGAGAGTTGAGATAATATATTCAGATCGGAGACTTGGCGACTTGATTGCCGGCTACCAGATCTCGTACCACCATGGTTTCCCTTGAGCTAAACCCTCTCCCAAACACCAGAGTTGAATTGCCCCAAGATAAGTTACCCTCGGTAACGTCTGCCGTGATTATCCCACGACAGTTGGCGCCCACCGTGGGGCCTACGTCCAAGGGTGTTTACATCACGGGAGAAGCTCGGGAGAACATGAAGAACCTCGTCATCGGCGAGATCTACACCAACCCCGACGGAGAGAAGATGGTGGACGATTTTGGCTGGGGGCCAGAGTCGGATCTACTCGAATCCGGATCTGTCGTGACAATCGGCCGGGTCAACGTCTTCATCGGCATGGTACGTACGTCCGGTTCAATCCCTGACGATTTTGGATTTGATTCTGTGTCAGGAGAGGCCACCCACGTTCAGTCGGACGGAGAAGAATCGGTCGGGACGGTGGATCCGATAGAAGAGCCCACCACGAAGAGGGAACAGCCGGAGGAGCCTGATGGAGGGATAATAACCCGGTAGGCCAACTCCAAGGTATAACCCGGCCCAAAGGACGCTGCGCAGGATCCGGCTAAGGATAAAGAAACTTTTGGAAGGCCCAAGTTTGTAGGCCCAGTAACCCGGATTGTGGGTTATGGTAAAGGAAGGTTAGGGTTTGTATGTCGTGTCCGGGTAGGATCCAGGGTGTGCCTTGGAGAGTAAGCCAGGGTGTACGGGTACTTTATAAACCGACCCCTAGGATTAGTTGAGAGGGATCTAAGAACCCTAGTAGTGCCAGTTGATATCGAGCATCCAGTGTATACGAGAGATCGAGTTAATATATTGAGATCGTAGACTCGGCGACTTGATTGCCGGCTACCAGATCGAGTTCCATCATGTTTTCCTCTGAGCTAAACCCTCTCCCAAACGCCCGTGTCGTCTTGCCCCAAGATCAGTTACCCCCGGTAACGTCTGCCGTGATAATCCCACAACAGTTGGCGCCCACCGTGGGGCCTGCGTCCAAAGGTGTTTACATCACGGGAGAAGCTCGGAAGAACATGGAGAATCTTGTCGTCGGCGAGATCTACATCGACCAGAAAGGGGAAAAGACGGTGGACGATTCCGGCTGGGGGCCAGAGTCGGATCACCTCGAATCCGGATCCGTCGTGACAATCGGCCGGATCAGCGTCTTCATCGGTATGGTATGTACTTCCGGTTCGATCCCTGATGATTTTGGACCTGATTCTATGTCAGGGGAGGCTACCTACATCCAATCGGATAGAGAAGAATCAGTTGGAACAACAGATCAGACAGAAGAGCCCGTCACGAATTGGGAACAGCTGGAAGAGCCGGCATGGACCCCGCGCGAACGGGTCGAGAAAGAGGATGATACCGAATCTATCCGGGATCTACTGGAGAACCGGTATGAGGAGAATAACAGCGAAGAAGAGCATGAGTTCACGCCAAGCATCATACGCCGAGTTGCAGTATACACGGCTCCCGCGGCCAACCTCAACCAAGAGAATGTGATCGCGGCCGCAGTCGGGGCGCCTCAGGCATTGGCCCAGCAGCAGGGCGCAGCTAACGGAAACCCGGTTCTGGACCGGGTTGACGGAGAATCGGCATCGGTGACCAGCCGTGCAGTAGACGAGGAGTTGCACGCAAATACGTTCGGATTCCTAGGAAACCGGACACCAGGGGCGGGTCCTTCGAACCCGCGCCACCCGGCCCTATTCGATAATAATCTGATCCTAGATCCCACGGTCCTTGCTACGGTTATCACTCCAGAAAACGCAGCTGAACGTGTCAGGGACCTGGATGTGGCTCGTCGTGCGTTGGAGCAGCAAAGAAGGCAAGTGGAGGCAGAGAGACAAGGGATGGCTACACGTCAACGCGAGTTGGATGCACTGGAAACCCGGATCCGAGAGGAAACATCTAGAGTACACCAAAGGCATCAAACCAGACTACCAGCAACGGGTGGGGTTATTAATCCGGCGGCTTTGTTTATTACACCTCAGGATCAGCCGATCCCAGTGGTGAACCAGGGAACTGCACCTCAACCGGCAACAGCGGGAGCACATCCGGCAAACGAGCAGGCCGGGTTACCCCCACCACAGACTAGAGTCACAACCGGCAATGAGTTACCACCATCGCCACCGTCACGGTTTCGCACACCAGCAGGCCACTACAACAATCCCATGGACAACGTATATGCAGCAACACTCGCGTTGAACCAGATCCCCGTAGGAGAGTCGCCACATGCAGAGAAGACCCGGCGAGCGATCGATCTGCTGCACACTGCGGTGGCACAGCAAGCCAATTACCCGGATCATAGAAGTGGAATGCATGGGACGCCATACGCCAGTCAGCAACAAGGGAATATCCAAACAAGTTCGGCACGGCGTAGGGAAGAGCAGCAGCAAATGCCGCCTCCTCCCCGCGTTCAGGCAGCATCAGCGGCACAGGCTGTTGTGGATAGTTCCAGGGCTCGGAGGGCCGGGGCCGGGTCTGCAGCGCACGGATTACCTGCAGCACCGCGCCCAGCTGCACCCCCCGCTGGATCACACGTTTCTCGAGCAAGGCCAGTCTCGACCATTCTCGCAGGACCCAAGTGTCTCTCGGACAACATCAGAGCTGAACCTTACCCGGAAAAATTCAAAGAGCCAGGAAAAGTAGTGAATTACGAACCAACTATGGATCAGAAACATGGCTAAGCAGTTATGAGATGGCAATGTCGATTCGTAATGCATCCGAGAACCTCCAAGCCAAGTTCATGTACTTGATGATGTCAGAAGGAGCAGCAAAGTTATGGTTCGCCAATCTACCGGAAGGATCTATTAAATCATGGGAAGAATTGAAAACTGCGTTTATCAAGCACTTTCACGGGACGTGTAGAAAGTTATTCACTATTGACGACCTAGAGCGGTGTGTTCAGAAGAAGGGAGAATCGGCGCGCAGCTGGGTGCGCCGGGTTATGGAAGTTCTTCATTCATCTACGGATATTCAGCCCAAGGATGCGCTGCAAGCTATGGCAAAGACCTGCAAGTACACACCCTTAGTACAAAAGTTAACTCGCATGAAATTTAGTCGGAATGCTTCGGAGGTTACAATGGGAGAATTGATGGATGCCTGCAACAAACATGCCGCAACGGACACTACGGAAGAGGAAACTGATGATAAAAAAGCAAAAGCAAACACAAGTACTAATGGAAGAACCGGCAATGGATCAACACCGGGTAACAACAGCCAGAACAAGCGTCCGTTTGAAGGAGGCTCCGAGTTTGTCGCCAATACTGAAGCGGGATCTTCCAGACCCAGGGCAGAAGGAAATTTCAATGCTGGAAATCACAATGGAGGAAACTATCAAGGGCCGCCAAGGCCGAGTAATAATTGGGACATATTCAGAATGGCATGCCCAAAGCATAGCAGGAACGGTAGGCCGGCCAACCACTCCCTGGAGCAGTGCGCCGACCTACAGAGATGGAAGAATGAGGAAGTGAACAGAGCCATGCGAGGTGCAGGACGGGGAGGAGGACCGGGTCCAGGAGTAAACCCTGGCAACGGCCCACCCCCAGCCGGTAACCCGGCAGCTGGAAATCAAGGTAATAATCAAGGGGGAACAGGAGGTTTCCAGGCTAACCCCAAGCAGTTGGGTCAATATCATGTGCATACCACAGGAGGTTCTAACAAGGACAAAAAGATACTGAAGCAAGCGGTCAATTCAGTTTCTTCGGCTGTCCCGAGATACCTGAGATGGTCAGAACAAGATGTAACATGGAGTAGAAGGGACCACCCGGAAAGAATAGAACACCCGGGAGTCTTGGCATTAGTTGTCGCGCCGCAGGTCAATGGGTATGAGCTGAAAAAGGTTCTGATGGATGGCGGAAGTAGCATCAATATACTGTATTGGGAAACCTTCCTACGCATGGGCCTCAAGGAGTCTCAGCTACAAAAAAGCTCAACAATTTTTCATGGGATAGTGCCGGGTCATTCAGCGTGCCCCGAGGGAAAGGTCGCATTGGAGGTAGCTTTTGGGGAATCAAAGGATAACTATCGAGTTGAGTGGCTCACTTTTGAGGTGGTCAAATTGCGTAGTCCTTATCACGCGTTATTTGGAAGGCCGACTTATGCCAAATTCATGGCTAGACCGTGTTACGTGTATCTACAGCTAAAAATCCCGGGTCCTAAGAAGACCATTACCATACATGGAAATCGAGACATAGCAGCTGAATGCTATGAAGGGGACGCAGCAATGGCAGAGCAAGCCTGTAGAAAAGAGGAACTCAAGCATTACCGATCTCAAGCAGACCCGGAGGACAGAACCACATCAAAAAGACCGAGTACTGAAAGCGAAAGAGCAAAGTCCAAGGCAGTACAAGACGCTAAGATGGTGGCTTTTATCAAGGATGATTCCCCCAAACAATCTGCCATAGAAGAAGAAATTGCATGGCCGCTCACAACCAGCCGCGTTATGGAAACATCTCACCCGGGTTGGCTAATAAACCCGGTACTCATCATGAAAAAGTCCAACGAATGGAGAATGTGTATCGGTCACGTCAGCCCGGGACCGGTTCCCAAGAAGAACTAAACAATGTAACGGGCAGCAGGTTTCAGACGCGCTCTTTTCCTACCCAGGGTACCTGACGGGACTGGAAGGTTTTTAATGAGGCGGCCTGCTGACCCAGACTTTTTCGTATCAGTAAAAGAGATGGTTATCAAGTCTTATTATGATCTTTGCTTCGGTTACAAGTAAGTAGTATTCATTGCTATCAATACATCAGTATCATCAAAGTAAGTTGCATATATATAGGTCTTGGGGGGCTGGTTGCTTGAACAACAGTCACAAACCCAAAGACCCGGCCTTGATGCCTATGAGTTATGAGGGTCGATTACTCGCAAGACGAGTACGGCTGCAATCTTATAACCGGACAAAGGAGCCAAGTTTTCTTGACTATTCTTACTTAAGCTCGATGTGACTCGCACTAAAGTGGCATGATCTGTTCGCTTACGATCACAATCAGCCGTGCAGTCCAGTGGGACTTGCCTGATCCTGTTTTTCGTATAGATGTAACAACATGGTATCCACGCGAAAGCCGGCTTACAGTACAAGATAATCAAAAGGGTCATCTAAACCACAAGTTTATGCAGAGTACAAGGCTAATAGCCGGAAACTCAATGATTATCAAGCATAACTTCAGTACCTACACGGAACGGCTTTAGGTCTTCGGCTCGGTAAAAAACAGTTTGTTCTCTAAGAAAGCCCACACCCCTCTGACTCGGACTTTGGGTCATGGGGACTGGGGAGTTCGAAACAGAAACAACCTGCTTGGTTATCAAAGCTCGAAAGGCCCTAGCATCCGAGTCTTGGGGACTTAAAGAAAAGTCCGATTATCAAAACCCGTGATACTCGGAAAATCGAGATTCACAAAGGGAACCAAGAAGAGAGTCGGGTATCGAGAATAAGTTCAAGAATAGGCAAGTATCAAGATTATCAAAAGGCCAAAAAAGGCACAAGTATATCACGGAATAAAAGTACGTTACGAATTACGGTACCAATATCAAAGGTGCACAGGCGCACCGTCAAAAGTATAATAGTTCTGAATGCAAAGTATCAGGTATTATGATGGCATCGCCCTATTCGGCCTCCCGAGTACGGTCTTCCGGGTCTTGGTCCTGGGCTTGCTCCTTAGCTTTCCCGGCAGCATTACCCGGACTCCCCGCATCAGGACGGACAGGCGGAGGGACAGCTGGTGTAGAGGCAGATGGTCCTGATCCTAACGCGGCCTCTCTTTTAGCAGTTTTTTCTTTCTTCCTGGCCAAGTCAGCCGACCATTTTTCCAAAATATCAAAGGGAGGGGGTGCCTCCTCCAGTATGGCTTTGCCTTCAGCATCGTATGAACTCATGATCGTGCCCAGATCCATCTTATCGGCCAAAGCGGTTGCCGAGTGGCGTACCGTGGATTGTATGGCCTTAAAGTCTTTAGGTACGAACTTGGAGCCATCAGCTTTATATTCGGGAAACCCGGAAATTACCTTTGCCGGGTCAAGCTTCGGAAAATAAGCTTTAGCCAGCGTAAAGGCCCGGATCATACCAATCCGGCAGGCTGAGCGTTTCCATATCTCGATCCAGCCAGGTACTGTGGAGCAGGCTTGAATAAGGTTTTCCTCACCCGGGTATACCTCAGTAGGCCACTTCACGACATCCAATATAAACTTTGTACCGGCAAAAAAGGTCCGGAGCACAGTCTTCAATGTTTTAGCCTTGGCAACAGCATCTTCTTCTGGGGCCGCAAGGTTGGCACCTGCAGTTGAAACAAAGGAAGGACGTATCAGTAATCTCGAGTATCATATAATAAAGTAAAGGCATGAAGACAGTCGGCAGCAAAAACTTACTAAGCAAGATCTGATACGTATCGGTGACCTGGTCCAATAGTTTCTTCAGTGCGGTCTGAGCAGTATTGCACTTCTTCTTGTATTTAGAAACATCCTTCTTCAAGGTTTTCATGTCATCCTAGAGGGTTTCTCTCCGCTTTACCTCGGCAAGAAGAAGTTGTTCGGTCTTGAGTAAAATTTCATCAGACCGGGTTATTTGTGCCTGTAAGTAACGAGGAACACAAGTATCAGTCGGGTAATATGGTAAGCTGAGTATTGCGTAAAGTACCAAACACAACTTTAGCAAGTCATGCTCGGAACTTGGGGACTAGGCATGCACTACGAGATATCAAGTATTATTACCTGGTGCTCTGCGGCCATGCGCTCCAAGATATTGCTCTCTGAAGTCTTCATAGTGAGGAGAGTGTTCATCAGTTGATTAAAAGTGTCATTACCCGTATCAGAGGACCCGGGGCCATGGAAATTCCGAGAAGGAGTTTTCTTCTTAGTGGGAGGCGGCACCCGGGTCATTTGAATGTCGGAATCCGATGCTCCCTCTCCTGCACCCAAGGTTGCAGCTCTTCTTTTCTTGCTTGTGTGGGAGGCGATCGGATACTCGGCTTCTTGTATGCCCGGGTTTAGTGGTGACGCTTGTTCTTCGCCGCTAGACGCGGCTGTTGTCTTATCAGCCGGGTTCCTTTTGCCCGGGTCATCGGTCGCCATATCCTCTTGGCCGCTGATGATGACAGTGGCCCTACGGATAGTATGAGTGAGCAGTCAGTGGGCAATCAGGAAAGGGTGATGAAAATGTGATAAAAGGAACTTTACCCAGGATTCACCGCAAAGTCTGAAGGGAATTCGCTGCTGGATATGGGCGAAACTGAAAAATATCAAGCGAGATTTCGTAAGGGAATGGTTCAGGAAGATTATTTCCTCCGAGAAAGGATAAGGTAAATACCAGTGCGCCGAGCCGGAGACAATGGAATATCCGGGTTAAGAGCATCATCACCCGGGTAATTCCGAGTCGCTCTGCGCTTGGTCATGGGCGACTCCTTTAAAAACGGCCAGTGGAATAATATCAAGATAGCTCATGTATATCATCAAAGGAATACGAATTGAATACAAGGAGGTGATATGAAACCTTGAAGACGACCCCTCGGGGTTTTCTCTTAGATCCGACTTTAATTGCCGGCTCCACTTCATCTTCATCACTGGCGGATTCCACGTTGCCGTCAATTTCTTCTTCTTCGTCATTCTCCTCTTGTTCTGGATATCATCAAAGCTATAATTAGAAAATGAAGGAGTTACGACGAACTTAAAGGAACCGAGTAAAACCCGGGGAGCACCTTCGTCCGAGTTAACGGTCTCTTCTTGCTCCTCTGGACTCTCGGAGCTAGGAGAAGTGTTGATCTTCCAAAAATCATCATCAGCCTGAGATAAAAGTATTAGTACAAGGGTTATCAACTGTATCAAGTGGAAAGAGCAAATGTAAAGACGTCAAAATCGGATCTTCACCTTGGGGGCTGGGTTCTCGAGTGTGAAGGGCTCTAATCCGGCTATGTTCCGGATTACATCAAGTTTCTCTGTCAGAAAACCCTTGATAGTTTTATGGGTATCACCAGCCGCAAAGCTGTTGTCAGAGTACCGGAGCGGGTCCGTGGTTTGCCCCGAATACTCGCACATTAACTTTGTGCGGATGGAATTGGGCTGAATTCGGAAATCGACCCAAGTTTTCACCAGGTTGAGCCCGATGAGACCTTGGGCCGCGAGAGTAGTGATTTTGGCTAGCAAAGGTTGAATTGCCTCCCTGTCCGAGTCAGGGGCAAAGGCATTAAAATTCTCAGAGATGTCAAGAAGGCCCTCTGAGTAACCCGACAGTTTCTTTTGGCCGGGTGGGGAAGTGTCTCGGCAGTAAAAATATGAGAGCCGCCAGTGCTTGACGTGGGAGTTAAGGGTAAGAGGTGGCATCAGAGAATTCTTGCGGCGCTGGATAGAAACCCCGCAGCAAGCAAGAAGTGCCCCGTCACCGCTTTCGCGGCACGGTTTGCACTGAAAAAGCTCGACGAAAAGAGCCAAACTTGGCGGAGTGCACAAGTATGACTTGGAAAGAACGATAAAGTGGGAGATGTTTAACACAGAATTAGGACCTATGTCAAATATGCGAAGGCCATAGTGGCTCAGAATGTCGCGGAAGAAGGGGTGACCCGGAGGACGAAAGCCCCGGGTCACGTGCTCTACAAAGCATATTACCTCATCCTTTGCCGGTGTAGGCCGGGTCTCCTTACCCGGCACCCTCCACTGGATATCCTCTTGAGGAGGAAGAACTCCTAGCTCGACCAGTTCTTCTAACTTGGCCTTGGTGACCGTAGATCGCGCCCATTTTGCGGATATGGAGTTGGTGGTCTTGGCCTTGGTCGGTGTTTTTCCCTGCTTCTTGGTTGCCATGAGGTTGACCTGCAAAGCACGAGGTAGAAGGATAAAAATAATAAGACTCGGAAACCGTGAGCTGGCCGAGTATCGGCGAGTGATATCGAGACAACATGGAAATTGTATAATATCCGGGTATCAATCTGCAGAGTAAGGTTCGAACTATCCGGGTATCGAGCATCATAATAAAAGTTATGGAGGTCTATGCATTGAAAGAACCTTTGAGGATGATGGATGGTTGCACAGGTACCTATTGCGAATAAAAAGAACCGAAAGGGGGAGGATTTTCCGGGTGACAGAGATAAGGGCGGAAAATCTGAGTGGCCCGAGCCCAGATTGGAGACTCCGTTTCTAGATTTGTGGTAAAATCAACGAATATGGGTGGTAGGAAAACGCAATGAAGTCTATATCCCGCGCATTGGATGAGCTGGAATGAATACAAGCAATCCAATTCGGTGTGACCAAGAAAACGACCGGCGGGTTGACCTAAATCTAATCTGAAGAAAGTCAAGAAATTACGGAGGCTAGTTAATGGATATGAGAGGCTTACTGGATGGGATTGAAGCGAAGCTCGACGGAGGAAGATGGCACAAGATTGGTGCCCCTTTGCGATTCCCGGCGGGCAGGTCGGGGGTCTGGCGGCGGATCTGGGCGGCGGTGTAGAGCGCACCGTGGCGGAGCGTAGCCGGCGGCAGATAGGCTCCGGTGATGCGCGTGAGGCTTCCGTAGTGGCGCCCTATGAGCTAGAGCACTGAGGAAGAAAGAAAGAGGAATGGGGGAAATGAGCTGTTGGGGTTAGGGTTACCCCTAAGAGCCAATTTATAAAGTGTGAGTGGATAAGCCCAGTTCAACGGGCGGGAGCCGGAAGTTACGGAGCAGCGGCTATTTGATTAAACTTTGCGAGATACGCTCTAAATATTGGGCAGGGTATCCGGACAGGAACAGGAAGGAGATATTCTTCATAATATCAAGATCAGTTATCGAGTGAAGTACGGGGTCTTGACATTTTTGTCAGTGTTTAGACCTGGAAAGTTAAGCCAAGTACTTGGGGAAAAACCGGGTTACTATATGGCCACCATGGAGTAAGGCCTGGCTATCTATTGAAGCACTTTAACCCGGCCTCCATACACTTGTGTGTTTGATATTCTTGCAGGGAATAGCAAGCGCTTCAAGGAAGGATCCGTGAAGCCCAAGCTATTCTGGGGACTACTGATGGAGGGATAATAACCCGGTAGGCCAACTCCAAGGTATAACCCGGCCCAAAGGACGCTGCGCAGGATCCGGCTAAGGATAAAGAAACTTTCGGAAGGCCCAAGTTTGTAGGCCCAGTAACCCGGATTGTGGGTTATGGTAAAGGAAGGTTAGGGTTTGTATGTCGTGTCCGGGTAGGATCCAGGGTGCGCCTTGGAGAGTAAGCCAGGGTGTACGGGTACTTTATAAACCGACCCCTAGGATTAGTTGAGAGGGATCTAAGAACCCTAGTAGTGTCAGTTGATATCGAGCATCCAGTGTATACGAGAGATCGAGTTAATATATTGAGATCGGAGACTCGGCGACTTGATTGCCGGCTACCAGATCGAGTTCCATCATGTTTTCCTCTGAGCTAAACCCTCTCCCAAATGCCTGTGTCGTCTTGCCCCAATATTAGTTACCCCCGGTAACGTCTGCCGTGATAATCCCACGACAGAGCCGGCATGGACCCCGCGTGGCCGGGTCATGAGAGAAGATGATACCGAGTCTATCTTGCACCTGCTGGAGGACCGGTACGAGGAAGATAGCTGTGATGAGGAGGAATATGAGTCTTCACCAAGCATTGCGCGCCAGGTCGCGGTCTACACGGCCCCTGCAACCAATCTCAATCAGGGGAACGTGACTACGGCCGCGGTCGGAGCAGCGCAAGCATTGGCCCAGCAGCAAAATCCGGCTGACGGAAATCCGGTTCTGACCCGGGTTGACGGAGAGTCGGCTTCAGTCACCAGCCGAGCGGCGGATAGCGAGCTGCAGGCAAGTATGTTTGGGTTCCTGGCTAACAGGACGCCAGGGGCGGGTCCTTCGAATCCACAACACCCGGCCATGTTCAGTAACAATATGGTCTTGGACCCAACAGTGTTAGCTACTGTGATAACCCCGGAAAACGCCGCGGCGCGTGCCAGGGACTTGGAGGTAGCACGCCGCGCGCTGGAGCAACAAAGAAGGGATGTGGAAGCAGAAAAGCAAGGGGTGGCCACGCGCCAACGCGAACTGGACGCACTGGAGAACCGGCTCCGAGCTGAGACAAGCAGGGTGCATCAAAGATACCAGACAAGATTACCGGCGATGGGTGGAGTCATAAACCCTAACGCACTATTCATCACACCCCAGGATCAGCCGATTCCGGCCGTGAATCAGGAAACTGTGCATCAGCTGGCAACCGGAGGAGGACAGCCGGCAAACGTGCAGGCCGGGTTACCCATATTGCAGACTGGGGCCACTGTCGGCAACACAGCACCACCACCACTACCATCACGATTACGTACGCCACCAGGTCACTTCAATAACCCCATGGATAATGTGTATGCCGCAATATTATCATTGAATCAGATCCCCGTAAGAGAGTCACCCCATGCTGAGCAGACCCGGCGGGCGATCGATTTGCTGCGTACGGCAGTGGCTCTGCAGGTTAATTACCCGGATAATAGGAGTGGAATGCATGGAACACCTTATATCAGCCAGCAGCATGGCAATACCGCAACATTCAGACAAGTTCAGCACGGCGGAGGGCAGAGCAGCAGCAAATGCCGCCTCCTCCCCGCGTTCAAGCAGCACCAGCAGTATCAGCAGCACAAGCTATTGTAGATAGTTCCAGAGCCAGGCGAGCCGCGGCCGGGTCTGCGGTGCACGGACCAGCAGCAGCGCCACGTCCAGCCGTACCCCCCGCAGGATCGCATGTTTCCCGGGTGAGGCCAGTACCGACTAATCTCGCTGGGCCCAAGTGTCTGTCGGATAACATCAGGGCTGAACCTTACCCAGATAAATTCAAAGAACCGGGTAAAGTAGTGAATTATGAGTCGACTATGGACCCAGAAACATGGTTGAGCAGCTATGAGATGGCCATGTCGATTCGCAACGCATCTGAAAATCTTCAAGCCAAGTTCATGTACTTAATGATGTCAGAAGGAGCAGCAAAGTTGTGGTTCAACAATTTACCTGAAGGATCTATTAAATCATGGAGTGAATTGAAAACTGCGTTTATCAAGCACTTTCACGGAACATGCAGGAAGTTATTTACTATCGATGATCTAGAACGGTGTGTGCAAAAGAAGGGAGAGTCGGCGCGCAGCTGGGTGCGCCGGGTTATGGAGATACTGCATTCATCTACAGATATTCAGCCAAAGGACGCGTTGCAAGCTATGGCCAAGACATGCAAGTATACGCCTTTAGTGCAGAAGTTAACTCGCATGAAATCTAGTCGGAATGCTTCAGAGGATACGATGGGAGAGCTAATGGATGCATGCAACAAGCACGCTGCAACGGATACCACAGAAGAGGACGTTGATGACAAGAAAGCAAAAGCAAACATGAGCAACAATGGAAGAGCCGGCAACGGGTCCGCGCTGGGTAACAATGGAGGTAACAATGGGAACAACCAGAACAAGCGCCCGTTTGAGGGGAATTCTGAGTTTGTCGCCAGCACAGAAGCCGGGTCTTCGAGGCCCAGAGCGGAAGGAAATTTCAACGCAGGAAATCATAACGGAGGAAACTATCAAGGGCCACCAAGGTCGGGTAACAACTGGGATATCTTCAGAATGGCGTGCCCGAAACACAGCAGGAACGGAAGGCCGGCTAACCACTCATTGGAGCAGTGTGTCGATTTGCAGAGATGGAAGAACGAGGAAGTAAACAAGGCTATGCGAGGTGCAGGCCCGGGAGGAGGACCGGGTCCGGCCGGAAACCCGGGCAACGGCCCACCCCCAGCAGGCAACCCGGGAGTTGGAAATCCGGGTAACAATCAGGGAGGAGCTGGAGGCTTCCAAGCCAACCCGAAGCAATTGGGCCAGTACCACGTTCACACCACAGGAACTTCTAACAAGGATAGAAAGATATTGAAGAAGGCAGTAAACTCCTCGGCTGTCCCGAGATACCTGAGGTGGTCGGAGCAAGTTGTAACATGGAGCAGAAGAGATCACCCGGAAAGGATAGAACACCCGGGAGTCCTAGCATTGGTGGTTGCCCCACAGGTTAATGGTTATGAGCTGAAAAAGGTCTTAATGGACGGCGGAAGCAGCATCAACATCCTATATTGGGAAACTTTCTTACGTATGGGTCTCAAGGAGTCTCAACTGCAGAAAAGTTCAACAGTTTTTCACGGGATCGTGACGGGTCACTCGGCGTGCCCTGAAGGAAAGATTACCTTGGAAGTTGCTTTTGGAGAATCAAAGGATAATTTCCGGGTGGAGTGGCTCACGTTCGAAGTGGTAAAGTTGCGCAGCCCTTATCACGCGCTATTTGGAAGGCCGTCTTACGCCAAGTTCATGGCCAGGCCGTGTTACGTATACCTACAGCTAAAAATTCCGGGTCCTAAGCAGACCATCACCATACATGGGAGCCGGGATATAGCGGCTGAGTGTGACGAAGGAGACGCGGCGATGGCAGAACAAGCCTGTAGAAAGGAGGAGCTCAAATACTATCGGTCTCAAGTAGACCCGGATGACAGGACAGCGTTGAAGAGGCCAAACACTGAGGATGAGAGAGCAAAATTCAAAGCAGCACAAGATACCAAGATGGTGGCCTTTGTCGAGGGTGATCCCTCTAAGCAATTTGCTATAGGATCTAACTTGGACGATGAGCAGGAAAAAGCACTTGTGGAGTTTATTCCTTCGAATCAGGATGTGTTTGCTTGGACGCCTAGCGATATGCCGGGTATCCCCACAGAGCTGGCAGAGCACAGCTTGCATGTTGACCCCAAGTCCAGGCCTGTGAAGCAGGGCCTGAGAAAAATGAATGAGGAAAGGAGAAGAGCTATAGGAGAAGAAATTGCTCGGCTATTAACAGTCGGCTTTATCATGGAAGTATTTCACCCGGAGTGGTTGGCAAATCCGGTTCTCGTGATGAAAAAGACCAATGAGTGGAGGATGTGCATTGATTATATGAGTCTCAACAAGCATTGCCCAAAGGATCCGTTCGCCCTTCCGAGGATAGATCAGATCATAGACGCAGTGGCTGGAAGCGACCTATTATGTTTCCTGGATGCATATTCCGGGTATCATCAGATCAAGCTCAAGAAGGAGGACTGGGAGAAAACATCGTTCATAACCCCTTTTGGGGCCTTTTGTTACAAGACCATGACTTTTGGATTGAAGAACGCTGGCGCAACCTATCAACGGTGTATTCAGAAGTGCTTTGAGGACCAAATCGGACGCAACGTTCATGCTTATGTGGATGATGTGGTGATCAAGACCAGAAAAGCGGAGACATTTATTGACGATCTAAAGGAAACATTCAAGAACCTGAGAAGATACCAGATGAAGCTTAACCCGACAAAATGTGTGTTTGGAGTTCCAGCAGGGAAGTTACTCGGCTTTATCGTTTCAGAGAGAGGGATTGAGGCAAATCCGGATAAAATCAAAGCTATCCAGAGTTTGAAAAAGCCGGAAAACCTGAAGCATGTTCAGAAGCTTACAGGGTGTGTAGCAGCGCTGAGCCGGTTTATATCAAGACTCAGAGAGAAGGCAATACCCTTGCACCGGCTCTTGAGGAAATCCGACAAATTCGTTTGGGACCAAGAGGCGGACGAGGCGTTCGAAGCACTAAAGAAGCAGCTATCTGAGGCACCAGTCCTAGCAGCCCCGGGTCCTAAAGAGCCCATGTTACTGTACGTTGCAGCCGGGCCCCGGGCGGTTAGCGCAGTGGTTGTTGTTGAGCGCAAGGAGGATGGGAAAGATCACCCGGTTCAGAGGTCGGTTTATTATGTCAGCGAGGTATTATCAGAAGCAAAGCAGCGCTACCCACATTGGCAGAAGCTGGTTTTCGGGGTTTTCATGGCCAGCCGGAAGTTGAAGCCGTATTTTCAGGAACACCCCATAACAGTGGTTAGATCTATACCAATGTCGGACATCATCAGAAACTCAGATGCAACAGGTAGAATAGCCAAGTGGGCAATCGAGATGGGAGATTATCACATCAACTACGAGCCAAGGTCAGCAATCAAATCTCAAGCTCTAGTTGACTTCATTAATGATTGGACTCACACAGGCATGCCCACAATGACTCCAAGTTCCGAGTCTTGGATAATGCACTTTGATGGTTCCAAGCAATACGAGGGATCAGTGTCGCACCCGGACTTCTAGGGGATACTCACAGTCCGCTAAATAGTAGAACAAATGGCTTACGGGGCATACCGGCACCCGCATCTCAATGTGAGCAGGCCAACACGTAAACGTGTGACAACCATTCTCTACTATCCATCGTCTGCGCAAACCATCCCATAGAAATCAGGACACTTCCGTTGACGTACTTCAAAACATACACACATGGTACGTCAACGACATTAGAAAAACTGATATCACAACAGATCTCTAAGACACAAAAGATTGAAATAAGTTGCAAATAGCTCTCATTAGAGCAGAGATAGCAAATACAATCATCCATAGGACACATGTCCCAACATATCATCATTACATCACAGCGGAAGCATTCAAAGTGTCTGAGTACAGACAAGATCCAAATAGGCCTAAGAGGCCAGAAACGAAAAGACGGAGCCCATCCACGAAGTCTCGGATCCTGCCCGGGTCCGCTATCTACTCGTCAGCAGCCTCGTCATACTCCACGTAGTAGCCACCAAGTGAATCCTCGGAAACGTAGTCTGCGGAAACCACAGCCCCAAAAGGGTCAGTACATAAACGTACTGGCAAGCAAGACTCACAATTCACCAAAGTGTACCCGTCAACACCAAGCACAGATGCTTTGGGTTCAACGGAAGAAAGGGTGATACAAAAGATGCTGCAGCGGGCTGCACTAACCAACTACAGAAACATGCTACAACTTCCGGCTAACAGAAAGGGGATAAGGTAGCGTATCGTAACCAACTATATCTAACCACCAAAACAAAACCCATCCTGGATCTCGCCCCTTATCCAAAGAAGCAATCCAAGGATAACTCACACAGTTGGATTAATGATGGTTCAAGTTATTGTGTCAATAAGACTATTACTAGTCAAGTTATCATTTGTTAGGTGTAAGTTGTTCTGAGTACTTGTTAGTCAGTACTTTCACCAAGTCATCCATAACCGCGGAAAACACGGCTTCTCGAGAAGATTTATCCCTGCAGGGGTGCACCAATTTAGCCGTACACGTAAGAATAACCCGCTAGATGGAAGGGCCCTTTGTGACGCCCCGAGATCGGGCACTATGCAGATTTCAGCATTCCCGCCAAATCCGCATAATAACCGATTCTAGGTTGCCACTTATGATAACATTACAACAGTTCACGAATATTCCACAATTACAACAGAAACAGATAGATACAAGATGACTCAAACGAGTCAAGGATACAACTGATACAATACAAAGATCCAAATAACAGCGGAAGAAACAACATATCGTCCGTCTACGGACAAGATACAAATTGGACTAAGAGTCCTGAAGATAACCGAGAGCGTCCAATCCCTGCCCAGGCCAAGCGAGAGGGATTCCCAAGCTAACGTCGTCATACTTCAAACCTGTTGACTGCAATGTTGAATATGCAGCCACGAAAGAGATTCGTGGGTCAGTACGGTTAAGTACTGGCAAGTGGATAAACCATACCCACAAGATACCAGCGTAGCCAGTCATCACAAGATACAAATACTTTGGGATCAACGGAAGGGGTTATGGCAAATAAGCGACAGCGGGCTGCACTAACCAATACAGAGAGATACTACAACTTCCGGCTAACAGAAAGAAGGTAAGATCGAGTATTGTAACCAACTGAAAGATAACTTCAAACAAACCCATCCTGGATCTCGCCCCTTATCCGAAGAAGCAATCCGAGGATAACTCACACAGTTGGATTAATGATGGTTCAGATTATTGTGTCAATAAGCCTATTACTAGTCAAGTTGTTAATCATTGGGTGTAAGATTGTTAATCATTAGGTTTAAGTTGTCCTGAGTACTTGTTAGCCAGTACTTTCACCAAGTAATCCATAACCGCGGAAAACACGGCTTCTCGAGAAGATTATCCCTGCAGGGTTGCACCAATTCGGCCGTACACGTAAGAATAACCCGCCAGACGGGGGATCAACCCACCAAGCGAGGTACTCAACACAACTCAACTCTTCTTCGCATCAAGCCCAAAGCACCTTGGGAGCACGGCTAATCGAGCCCAGAAGAAAATGGACCCTCATAGCACTCTAAGACCGTGTCCCCCTATATGCCGACTACGAAAGTTCCACCCGGGTACCAAGGGCTCGCAAGATCATGCATGCAGCAAATGGAAAATCCGAACTAAATGAGGCGATTTGGACGAGATGCGAATCGAGTCAAATTGAGGGGGGCGCCCATACTCGCTTCCCACATGCGGGTAGTGCGCTCATCATGGATCAGTAGACAAGACCCTTTTCCTATTAGGGTCGACACTAGCAGGCCTCAAAACCACTTAGGGCCTCCTGCCGGTGCCTTATCATCAAATTATTATTACCATTAGAATTAACAGGATTGATTGATTAACATCGAGCCCCCAGAACGATAATAATAGTAAAAGAAGTAACCGACAACAGACTCGAGCAAAAGCAACCCTAAGCATGCAGCTACGACACGAAGGCCAACGAGGTAAACAATCAACAGTTAATAGGAAGTGGAAGGAAAGGCTATATCATGGCTGCAAGGTAAACATACGATAGGATCGAGACACAAGCATCGTATCAACAGGCTAGAATAAGAACAACGGAAAGAATCGGTAACAAGTGATGAAAGGCAGCCATTTGGCAGCAAGTGAGTATACTTGCCTGAGATCCCGCAAGGTAGCAGAACTTGTCGTTGCTCACATCATCTCAACGTCCTATCCGGGAAGAAGCAACGAACCTCGAACAAACACCGGATGCAACAATTACTACTACGGCAAAAGATCCAGCATGATCAAGATATGGATGCGTGACAATTTAATTGATGCATAGAAATAAACTAGTTGGCATGATAAACAGATTTAAATGGACCCATATGCAATTTGAGTTGCATATGAAAAGCCCATGAATTATGGTTGAAACAATTGTTTTCCAACTAATCATCAGGTGAAAGTGGTTTAGTATGATGCATGGATGAGGAAAACAACAAAATAACAACAATAGAACCAATTGGAAATAAGGTTTACCCATTTTGAAATTCACTTATTAAGTTTTGGGAATTTTGGTTACTTAAAGGTGTCACACAAGTATTTGTTGTTTTCATCAAGTTAAATTGTTCCAAACAGATAACAAAGTTCATATTTGATTAGAACACAAAATTTTAGGTGGATTACATGTTCCAATTATTGAAAAAGGAATTACAATGATTTAATTATGAATTAAACAAGTTTAAACAAGATTTAATTGAATTTAAAACAAGTTTGAATTTAATTGAATTTTTATTTGTTCAAAACATAAATTCAAATTCACATTCGAAAAGTTGATACTTTGATGGTTTGAAAACATATTTTGCATGTTCAAAAATAATTTATTTTGAGCAAGTTATGATTTTAGCAAAATTTAAATGAATTAAACAAGGATTAAATTATTTAGGCAATTTAAATTATTCAAACCATGAAACAAAATTTATATTTGAAAAGGTTATTTGAAATAGCATGGAAAACATATTTTATTTGCATTTATTGGATTAAGAATGAATTAGTTATGAATTTTGGCAATTTAAATTGCATTAAATAAGGGATGAAACAATTATTCAATTTAAATGTGGCAAACCAGAAAACAAAGTGGATATTCAAGTGTGGCATGTAATTTTGGATGAAAAACATGTTTTGAGTATTTAATTTGGAGCAACCATTTGAAAGTTATTAATTATGCCATTTTATTTGTCATTTCCAAAAATTATTGAATAACATTAATTTTAATTGCCCAAAATGCAAAACAAAGTTGATAAACAGAAAGTACATTGAATTTGGACTGAAAAACATATTTGATTTGTGTTATTTGAATTAGGTATGAATTAATTATGGAATTAACCAAATTGGAGATGAATTGTTTAAATTTGAAATTTGAAACAATTTGAATTGTGCAAAACAGATAACAAATGTGATATTTGAAAAGTTCATGGAATTTTGGTTGGGATACATATTTTGTTTGTTGCAAACTGATTCAAAATGAGAAGGATATGATTTTTACAAGTTTTCTTGAGTTTAAGGCATTTTTGGAAAAGAATAATAGGGCTAGGATTTTTCTGCACCGTGGGGAACTAACCCCACGCTGGCTGGCAGCTGGGCCAGGGGGCCACGCAGGCGCCACGGGCGCGGGTGGAGGCTGACTGGTCTGCTACGTGCATGACAGGTGGGCCCGCGGGGGGTGGCGCTGATTAATTCACAAAAAAGGTGGCTTATCGCGCCCGCGGGGACTCGATCCCGGGTGCTAGAGCTGGGCGGACGGATGCAGTACCACTACGGTACTGAAGCTGGTTGTGACAGGTAAGGATCTCGACTGAATTTGAGGCGACCCCGTCGCAGATAACTGAATTTGTTCGACAGCAGGCTCTGAACCACGACGGGAAACAGGCGTCGATCGACGGCGGCTTTCCGGTGGTGCACGACGGGGTGGGTGCTGGCGATGTGGGGTTGCGCTGGTGCGTGCGAGGGCAGAGTGTGAAGGAGATGAGGGGGAGGGAATCGCGGGAGAGGGACGGCTCACCTCGGTCTGCTGTCGAGGAGGCGCTGCTGTCGATGGCAGCCGCGGCGAGGTGGCGTTCCCGGCGACGGCGCGGCCACCACAGCGTCTCCCAGCAAATGGCGAAGGGGCGAGGCGGTAGAGGGGATCTCTGCGGTTCCATTCCCGCTACCGGATGATCCTCGCGGTGGCCGTGGCGATCGGTGCCATGGGGAGGCAGTGGTGATGCACGGTGGTTGGGTTCAGAACGGAGGAGTTCAGAGAGAGGGAGGGAGGTGGAAGAGAGAGGGAGTGGCGGCGCGGCGGATGGGACTAGGGTTATAGAGGGGGAGGTGGTGGATACTTATGGAGAGGGGAGCCATGGTACGGAGCAGCATCGAGCGGAGGAGGGAGAGATCAGAGGGTGGAGGTGTGATCGTACAGGTGACGACAACAACGAGGGGGAAGACGACAAGGAAGGAGGGGGGTACCGGGCTGGAAGAAATGGGCCTGGGGGTGAGCTGAGAAAAGCAGATGGGCTGGCTGCCTCCCTCTATATTTTTTTTTGTGCTTTTCCTTTATCTCTCCTCTTTTTTTTTGTAAAGGAATGAAAGGGAGAGAGAGATGGAAAAAAGGATTAGGGTTTTCTTTTTATTTTATAAATAAATTTTGTTAATTTGCAAAACATCAATTAAAAGTAATGTTAACATTAACTTCAAAATTTAGAGTATTAATTTGATTTCTAATTTGTTATTTGAATTCCAAATAGAGGTTGGGGTGTTTATTTGATAATTAAATTTTTATTAATTTGCAAAACAACAACAACAAGGTAGTTAAAAATTAATTTCAACGACTTGAATTATTAATGTGATATTAAATTGTTAGGTGATTCTCAAATAGTGTTTGGGTTGGAGTTTTGGAAATAACAAATTTTATTTAATAAGTTCAAGCAATCATACAAACATTATTTAATTTAATTTGTTTGCCAAATTTTTAATCTTTAAACCCATATTGAAATATGATGAGTAGGATTGAGTTGCTTTGAATTTTTGAATTTTCCATTAGGGTTTTATCAAAAGGGAAAATTTTATTTAGCAGGCAATTTGATTAAAACAACTTCAACCATTGAAAAACAATTGAGTGGTTTAGTTTGCAATTTGGAAATTAGGAATTTTGAACATGTGGGAAAGTTTTAATTGTGTTTGAATTTTGAGTTGTTTTGAAAAACAAAATGCAATGCTCATGTGATGCATGTGATGCAAAGCAAAAGGAAACAAACACTTTCTACTAAGGGTAACACCCCAGGTGTTACACCCTTCCACCAAGCGGGGCACTCAACACAACTCAACTCTTCTTCGCATCAAGCCCAAAGAACCACATGCTGTGCGTGCGCGGCTAATCGAGCCCCACGAAGAAAAGGGGACCCTCATAGCACTCTAAGACCACGCCGCCCTAAATGCCGACTACAAAAGTTCCACCCTGGCGCCAAGGGTTCGCACCTGCACATGCATGCATCAAATGGAAAGCCCGAACTAAGTGTGGCGATTTGGACGAGATGCGAATCGAATCAAATTAAGGGGGGGGCGCCCATACACGCTTCTCACATGCGGTTAGTGCGCTCATCATGGATCAGTAGACAAGACCCTTTTCCTAATTAGGGTCGACACTAGCAGGCCTCAAAACCACGCCGGGCCTCCTACCGGTGCCTTATCAGCAAATTATTATTAACCACAAAATTAACAGGTTGATTGTTTAAACATCGAGCCCCAGAACATAAGTAATATGATAATAGAAAGTAACGGACAACAGACTCGAGCAAAAACAACCCTAAGCATGCTAGTAAGACACGGGCAACAAACAACGGGGTTATAGGTGTGGAGGTGAGGCTATATCAGGGTTAAAGGATAACATGTGATAGGATCGAACAGAAGCAACGATTCATAGGGCTAGCAGAATAGACAACGGAAAGTATCGGTATCCAATGTGGAAAGGAACACAATGGTTCATGTGAGTGAATACTTGCCTGCAAACTCAGCAGCCTGGTACTGAGCTAGATCCTCAGAAGGGGTGTCGTAAGTATCGTCTGTCTCAACGTCGTCGTCTATTCGAGAAGAAGCAAACAAACAACACAGAGAGACAAACAATCAATAACATGGCTTAGTGCACAATCATGGGATGATGCATGACCATTTATTTGATGCATCAAAAATAAACTAGTTGACATGGTAACATAACATAATTAAATGGACCCACATGCAATTTGGATTGCATATGGAAAGCCCATGAACTAAGGTTGAAATAATTGTTTTACAACTAAACAATAGGTGAAAGTGGATTAGCATGATGCATGGATGAGGAAAACAGAAGGAAAACAACAATAGAAACAATTTGAGATAAGGTTTACCAAGTTTGGAAATTTATTTATTAAGTTTTGGAATTTTGGTTCCTTAAAGGTGTTACACAAGCATTTGTTGTTTTCACCAATTTAAATTGTCCAAAATAGATAACAAAGTTCATATTTGATAAGAACACACAATGTTTGGTGGATTACATGTTTCACTTGTTGAAAAGGGATTTAGAATAAATTAATTATGAATTAAACAAGTTTAAACAAGACTTAAATGAATTTAATTCAAGTGTGAAATTATTTGAATTTTTATTTGTTCAAAGCATTAAACCAAATTCATATTTGAAAATTTTATGTTTTTCTGGTTTGAAAACATATTTTATAAGTTCAAAAATAATTCAAGTTGAGCAAGTTATGAATTTAGCAATTTTAAATGATTTAAACAAGGTTTAAATTATTTAACCAATTTTAATTATTCAAAACATGAAACAAAGTTTATATTTGAAAAGGTGGTTTAATTTAGCATGGAAAACATATTTTATTTGTTGAAAAAGGATTTAAAACTAGCAAGTTATTAATTTGGCAATTTTAAATGCATTAATTAAGAAACAGTTGTTTTCAGCAATTTAAATTATTTAAAACAGCAAACAAAGTTGATATTTGCAAAGTACATGAAAAATTGAATGGAAAACATATTTAGTTTGTTGAATTTGGAATTTTTATGCCCAAGTTATGAATTTTGCAAAATTAAGTGAATTAAACAAGTTTTCAAATATTTCACCAATTTAAAATATTCAAAACAGTAAACAAAATTTATATTTGGGTAGAGAATTTAATTTGGTATTGAAAACATATTTAAAATGTTGAAATTGGAGTTAAAATGAATTATTTAGGCATTTTTAAAGTGTAGGTGTTAATCTGCCATTTTATTGGTTAGCTAGGGACTTAGAAATATTTTACAGGGACCTAGAAGATTAAAAGCAGGGACTGTTCTGTGATAAAAAGATTTGTGCTGGGCCTAGAAAATGAAATGGCAAAAGGGGGTTTAATCCCGGGGGTGGGATTCGAACCCACCACCCCCTGGGTGCGCGCAGAGAGCGTTGCCACTGCGGTGGTTGCGTGCTTGTTGACAGAAAGGCAGCGGGGGGGGGGGGGGATATGCTTCAGGTAGTGGATGTTAACTGAAACTGAATTCAGTTTTCAGTTTCTGAACATTGGCTGACAGCGCGCGGTGGCCGCCGGCGGACAGCGACCCGCTGCTGCTGCGTGCTCGCGGTGGCTGCTGTCCGCGCGGTGCGTGTGCTGCGGGTGCTCGGGTGCGGAGAGGGAAGAGGGGCTAGAGGGTGCTCACCGGGAGGGGAGAATAGCGGGCGGAGGAGGTGTTCGTGGCAGCTACAGTGGTGGTGGCCGGCGGCAAGATGCGGACGGCGGCGGCGCATCCGATGCTCCCGGACGCTGTGGTGACGTCAAGGAGGAAGGCGGAGGGGAGGGGAATCCATTCCCGCCATTTGCCCGCGAGGAGGAAGGTACTAACGTCGGCGATCACCGGAGGGGAAGAGAGGTAGGTTCGGTTTTAGTAGTTGGGTGCAGAGAGAAAGAGAGCAGAGGGGAGGAGATGGAAGAAGGGAAAATGGAGGCGGGGAGAGAGGAGGGGGATGGGTTAGGGCAGAGGGGAGAGAACCCTAGGGTTTATAGGGGAGGGGGAGAGCTGCTCAGCCGTTGCTCCCCCTCTGCAGCGACGTGGCCATGGCGGATGGCCTGCCGTACGCAGGTTAGGGAAGGATCGAAGGGGTACGGGCCTGAGGGGAGAGGTGGTGGGCTGGGCCTGGCTGGCCTGCCCCTCTCTCCCTTTGCTGTTTATTTTTATTTTTTCTTTCTTATTTTTTTTTTGCAGATTGGAATAGGAAAGAAAAAGGGAGGTTTTTAGGATAGGAAAATTTGGTGGATGATTTTTATAGGTTATTAGATGAAAAGCACAATTGTGACATTGTTGGTTTCTTAAAATTTGAATCTTGTTGCTGTTTTAAAATTCAATTGAATTTGGGTGGAAATTGCTATTAAATGAATTATTAAAAGGACCCATTTAAATAGTGTGAACCCTTAAGATTATTTGAAACAAAAGATTGAGTTGTTTTGTAATTTGCATAAAGTTCAAAATGGTTGCTGTTTTGGAAATATAATTGAATTTGAAAATGTTTGGTATTAGATGAATTTTTGATAGAAACCAATCAATAGCTTTGAGATTACAACTTTAATGGAAACAAACAATTGTTTTGATTTGAATATTCATTTTGGAAATTGTAACATCACAAGTATGAAACAAAAGGTTTGAAATTTGATTTGAAATTCAAATAGAAAACAAAGGAAAACAAATGAAAACAGAGGAAAACAAATGGAAAACAAGCAAAACAAATGCAATGAACATGATGTCATGATGCAAAACATAAAATAACAGAGAGCAAACATTCTAATGGCTATTTTTCATACTTGGGATGTTACAAAATGCCCCCCCTTGAAGGAATCGCGCCCCGAGATTCCTACCGAGAAAAGAAAAGGTCCGGATACTTCTTGCGAAGATCCTCTTGAGCTGTGACACGTGAAACACATCGTGCACCTTGGATAGTTTTTCTGGAATTTCAAGACGATAGGCATTCCTGGCAACTCGTCTGGAAAGACGTCGGGGAATTTGCAAACCACCGGAACATTTTTGAGTAGAGGTAGAGGTTCTGTATCGAGGGTGTATAGATGAATAGAACTTGATTCATTTGGAGAATAGACTATCTGGCCAGAAGGGTGGAACAGAGTTATTGATTAGACGCCGGTAGAAAAACTGAAGTGGGAAGCAACAACAAGGTTTCAACGGACGAAAAGGATGTTGATAAGAACAGGATAACAAAGCAACATTCGGGAAACACGAGGCCAAAACTCCTGAGGTACTACGGAAAACCCATCCGGGCTTCTAAAGGATCAATATCTACTGCTTAAGGAATAGAGGATCTGCTTCCGGGGCTTACACGCCTCCGTTCTCAATCGTGAGTAGGCAACATGATAAATCATGTCACAACCACCTCCATTCCTATGGTCTAGTAGATATAACTATCCTAGAGAAACCAGGATACGTGAAAACCTAACTTGAAAGTTTAGATGAGAAGGAAAAACAACGTTGCACTTCCTTACCAGAAAAGGGAGGGTGGGTGGGGAAAGAAGAAAAAGAACAGAATTCCAACTCTCACGTTTCATTTTTCCTATATAGTTACAAAATAGTTTCTAGACTCAACTGCGACCAGTAAAAAGGGATCCTACAGGCAGACAGGCTCTGATACCATTTGTCGCACCCGGACTTCTAGGGGATACTCACAGTCCGCTAAATAGTAGAACAAACGGCTTACAGGGCATACCGGCACCCGCATCTCAATGTGAGCAGGCCAACACGTAAACGTGTGACAACCATTCTCTACTATCCATCGTCTGCGCAAACCATCCCATAGAAATCAGGACACTTCCGTTGACGTACTTCAAAACATACACACATGGTACGTCAACGGCATTAGAACAACTGATATCACCACAGATCTCTAAGACACAAAAGATTGAAATAAGTTGCAAATAGCTCTCATTAGAGCAGAGATAGCAAATACAATCATCCAGAGGACACATGTCCCAACATATCATCATTACATCACAGCGGAAGGATTCAAAGTGTCTGAGTACAGACAAGATCCAAATAGGCCTAAGAGGCCGGAAACGAAAAGACGGAGCCCATCCACGAAGTCTCGGATCTTGCCCGGGTCCGCTATCTACTCGTCAGCAGCCTCGTCATACTCCACGTAGTAGCCACCAAGTGAATCCTCGAAAACGTAGTCTGCGGAAACCACAGCCCCAAAGGGGTAAGTACATAAACGTACTGGCAAGCAAGACTCACAATTCACCAAAGTGTACCCGTCAACACCAAGCACAGATGCTTTGGGTTCAACGGAAGAAAGGGTGATACAAAAGATGCTGCAGCGGGCTGCACTAACCAACTACAGAAACATGCTACAACTTCCGGCTAACAGAAAGGGGATAAGGTAGCGTATCGTAACCAACTATATCTAACCACCAAAACAAAACCCATCCTGGATCTCGCCCCTTATCCAAAGAAGCAATCCAAGGATAACTCACACAGTTGGATTAATGATGGTTCAAGTTATTGTGTCAATAAGACTATTACTAGTCAATTTATCATTAGTTAGGTGTAAGTTGTTCTGAGTACTTGTTAGCCAGTACTTTCACCAAGTCATCCATAACCGCGGAAAACACGGCTTCTCGAGAAGATTTATCCCTGCAGGGGTGCACCAATTTAGCCGTACACGTAAGAATAACCCGCCAGATGGAAGGGCCCTTCCACCAAGCGGGGCACTCAACACAACTCAACTCTTCTTCGCATCAAGCCCAAAGAACCACATGCTATGCGTGCGCGGCTAATCGAGCCCCACGAAGAAAAGGGGACCCTCATAGCACTCTAAGACCCCGCCGCCCTAAATGCCGACTACAAAAGTTCCACCCTGGCGCCAAGGGTTCGCACCTGCACATGCATGCATCAAATGGAAAGCCCGAACTAAGTGTGGCGATTTGGACGAGATGAGAATCGAATCAAATTGAGGGGGGGCGCCCATACACGCTTCCCACATGCGGTTAGTGCGCTCATCATGGATCAGTAGACAAGACCCTTTTCCTAATTAGGGTCGACACTAGCAGGCCTCAAAACCACGCCGGGCCTCCTGCCGGTGCCTTATCAGCAAATTATTATTAACCACAAAATTAACAGGTTGATTGTTTAAACATCGAGCCCCAGAACATAAGTAATATGATAATAGAAAGTAACGGACAACATACTCGAGCAAAAACAACCCTAAGCATGCTAGTAAGACACGGGCAACAAACAACGGGGTTATAGGTGTGGAGGTGAGGCTATATCAGGGTTAAAGGATAACATGTGATAGGATCGAACAGAAGCAACGATTCATAGGGCTAGGAGAATAGACAACGGAAAGTATCGGTATCCAATGTGGAAAGGAACACAATGGTTCATGTGAGTGAATACTTGCCTGCAAACTCAGCAGCCTGGTACTGAGCTAGATCCTCAGAAGGGGTGTCGTAAGTATCGTCTGTCTCAACGTCGTCGTCTATTCGAGAAGAAGCAAACAAACAACGCAGAGAGACAAACAATCAATAACATGGCTTAGTGCACAATAATGGGATGATGCATGACCATTTATTTGATGCATCAAAAATAAACTAGTTGACATGGTAACATAACATAATTAAATGGACCCACATGCAATTTGGATTGCATATGGAAAGCCCATGAACTAAGGTTGAAATAATTGTTTTACAACTAAACAATAGGTGAAAGTGGATTAGCATGATGCATGGATGAGGAAAACAGAAGGAAAACAACAATAGAAACAATTTGAGATAAGGTTTACCAAGTTTGGAAATTTATCTATTAAGTTTTGGAATTTTGGTTCCTTAAAGGTGTTACACAAGCATTTGTTGTTTTCACCAATTTAAATTGTCCAAAATAGATAACAAAGTTCATATTTGATAAGAACACACAATTTTTGGTGGATTACATGTTTCACTTTTTGAAAAAGGATTTAGATAAATTAATTATGAATTAAACAAGTTTAAACAAGACTTAAATGAATTTAATTCAAGTGTGAAATGATTTGAATTTTTATTTATTCAAAGCATTAAACCAAATTCATATTTGAAAATTTTATGTTTTTCTGGTTTGAAAACATATTTTATAAGTTCAAAAATAATTCAAGTTGAGCAAGTTATGAATTTAGCAATTTTAAATGATTTAAACAAGGTTTAAATTATTTAACCAATTTTAATTATTCAAAACATGAAACAAAGTTTATATTTGAAAAGGTGGTTTAATTTAGCATGGAAAACATATTTTATTTGTTGAAAAAGGATTTAAAATGAGCAAGTTATTAATTTGGCAATTTTAAATGCATTAATTAAGAAACAGTTGTTTTCAGCAATTTAAATTATTTAAAACAGCAAACAAAGTTGATATTTGCAAAGTACATGAAAAATTGAATGGAAAACATATTTAGTTTGTTGAATTTGGAATTTTTATGCCCAAGTTATGAATTTTGCAAAATTAAGTGAATTAAACAAGTTTTCAAATATTTCACCAATTTAAAATATTCAAAACAGTAAACAAAATTTATATTTGGGTAGAGAATTTAATTTGGTATTGAAAACATATTTAAAATGTTGAAATTGGAGTTAAAATGAATTATTTAGGCATTTTTAAAGTGTAGGTGTTAATCTGCCATTTTATTTGTTAGCTAGGGACTTAGAAATATTTTACAGGGACCTAGAAGATTAAAAGCAGGGACTGTTCTGTGATAAAAAGATTTGTGCTGGGCCTAGAAAATGAAATGGCAAAAGGGGGTTTAATCCTGGGGGTGGGATTCGAACCCACCACCCCCTGGGTGCGCGCAGAGAGCGTTGCCACTTTGGTGGTTGCGTGCTTGTTGACAGAAAGGCAGCGGGGGGGGGGGGGATATGCTTCAGGTAGTGGATGTTAACTGAAACTGAATTCAGTTTTCAGTTTCTGAACATTGGCTGACAGCGCGCGGTGGCCGCCGGCGGACATCGACCCGCTGCTGCTGCGTGCTCGCGATGGCTGCTGTCCGCGCGGTGCGTGTGCTGCGGGTGCTCGGGTGCGGAGAGGGAAGAGGGGCTAGAGGGTGCTCACCGGGAGGGGAGAATAGCGGGCGGAGGAGGTGTTCGTGGCAGCTGCAGTGGTGGTGGCCAGCGGCGAGATGCGGACGGCGGCGGCGCATCCGATGCTCCCGGACGCTGTGGTGACGTCGAGGAGGAAGGCGGAGGGGAGGGGAATCCCGCCATTTGCCCGCGAGGAGGAAGGTACTAACGTCGGCGATCACCGGAGGGGAAGAGAGGTGGGTTCGGTTTCAGTAGTTGGGTGCATAGAGAAAGAGAGCAGAGGGGAGGAGATGGAAGAAGGGAAAATGGAGGCGGGGAGAGAGGAGGGGGATGGGTTAGGGCAGAGGGGAGAGAACCCTAGGGTTTATAGGGGAGGGGGAGAGCTGCTCAGCCGTTGCTCCCCCTCTGCAGCGACGTGGCCATGGCGGATGGCCTGCCGTACGCAGGTTAGGGAAGGATCGAAGGGGTACGGGCCTGAGGGGAGAGGTGGTGGGATGGGCCTGGCTGGCCTGCCCCTCTCTCCCTTTGCTGTTTTTTTTTTCTTTCTTATTTTTTTTTGCAGATTGGAATAGGAAAGAAAAAGGGAGGTTTTTAGGATAGGAAAATTTGGTGGATGATTTTTATAGGTTATTAGATGAAAAGCACAATTGTGACATTGTTGGTTTCTTAAAATTTGAATCTTGTTGTTGTTTTAAAATTCAATTGAATTTGGGTGGAAATTGCTATTAAATGAATTATTAAAAGGACCCATTTAAATAGTGTGAACCCTTAAGCTTATTTGAAACAAAAGATTGAGTTGTTTTGTAATTTTCATAAAGTTCAAAATGGTTGCTGTTTTGGAAATATAATTGAATTTGAAAATGTTTGGTATTAGATGAATTTTTGATAGAAACCAATCAATAGCTTTGAGATTACAACTTTAATGGAAACAAACAATTGTTTTGATTTGAATATTCATTTTGGAAATTGTAACATCACAAGTATGAAACAAAAGGTTTGAAATTTGATTTGAAATTCAAATAGAAAACAAAGGAAAACAAATGAAAACAGAGGAAAACAAATGGAAAACAAGCAAAACAAATGCAATGAACATGATGTCATGATGCAAAACATAAAATAACAGAGAGCGAACATTCTAATGGCTATTTTTCATACTTGGGATGTTACAATCAGGACCTGGAGTGATGCTCACATCACCCAAAGGAGACAAGTTGAGCTACGTGTTGCAGATTCACTTTGATTGTTCTAACAACGTGGCCGAATATGAGGCATTACTGCATGGATTGAAGATAGCCAAGGAGATGAACATTAAGAGGATATGATGCTATGGAGATTCGGACCTTGTGGTACAGTAGGTCTCGGGAACTTGGGATAGAAAAGATGCAACTATGGCAGCATACCGCAGAGAGGTGGACAGGGTTGCCGGGTGTTTTTCCGGGTATGAGGTGGAGCATATAGATAGAAGAAAGAACGAGGCAGCAGATGCACTCGCCAGACTCGGCTCGCGCAGAGAGCCGGTTCCACCCAATGTCTTTCCGGACGAGCTATGGCGACCATCAGTCAAAACCGAGTCTGAGGGAGAGGTGGCTAACCAAGACCCGGATTTGGAGCTCGTGGCCACGATACGCACTGTTCCCGAGTGGACAGAGCCGTTTCTGGCTTACCTATCACGGGGAGAGTTACCACAGCAAGAGGTACTAGCAAGGCAAATTCTGAGGCGAGCAAAAGGTTATTCCATCATCAATTGGGAGTTATATAAAAGGAGTGCTGCAGGAGTATTTTTTTTCGCTGTGTGGCACCAGAAGAAGGCCGGCAGATCCTGAAAGAGATCCACGAAGGCGACTGTGGGCATCACGCATCCACAAGGTCCCTTGTGGCCAAAACATATAGGCACGGTTTCTTCTGGCTCACAGCCTTAGCAGACGCGAAACGCTTGGTGGGAAGGTGCGATGGATGTCAAAGGTATGCCCGCCAAATCCATGTGCCGGCTATGGAGTTGCAAACAATTCCTTTAACCTGGCCGTTTGCCGTTTGGGGTATGGACATGGTTGGCCCCTTTCACATGTCACCTTGCAAAAATACACATCTCTTGGTGGCTATCGATAAATTTACCAAGTGGGTTGAAGTTATGCCGGTTACCAATTGTGAAGCGATTACGGCAGTCAAGTTCCTGAAAAGGATCATCTACCAGTTCGGGTATCCTCACAGTATAATAACGGACAATGGAACCAACATGTCCCTTGGTGAGATGGAGAAATTTTGTGGTAACAATGGAATCCGGCTTGACATAGCTTCCGTAGCCCATCCACAAGCCAATGGACAAGTGGAGAGGGAAAATCAGGAGTTACTTCGTGGGTTAAAACGACGACTGCGAGTCCCATGCACCAGAGCTGCTGGAGCATGGGTTGAGGAGTTACCTTCAGTGGTTTGGGGAATTAACACCACACCTAACAGATCTACTCAGATGACACCGTTTTTCATGGTTTATGGTGCAGAGGCGGTATTACCGAGTGATATTATCCATGACTCGCCTCGAGTGTCGGCTTACGTCGAGGTGGAGAACGAGAAGACCCGGCAGGACGCCGTGGATATGTTAGAAGAACACAGGGAACAAGCTTTAGAGAGATCAGCCATATACCAGCAGGACCTGAGGAGATATCACAGCCGGAGAGTCAAAACCCGGGTCTTCCAGGAAGGAGACCTGCTTCTTCGCCTGGTACAGCCAAAAGAAGGAAAACACAAGTTATCCCCACCATGGGAGGGACCGTTCATCATAAGCCGGAATCTGCACAATGGATCATATTACTTGGTAGATGCAAGGGAAGAGTCGGCTACTGTTAATGACACCACTCATACCACTTCATCTATGCAAGAAAGAGAAAGACCATGGAACGTGGCTCAGCTGCGTCCCTACTATACCTAGTTTAGGCTAGATTCACAAGTGGAATTACATGATGTAACAGGCAGCAGGTTTCAGACGCACTCTTTTCCTATCCAGGGTACCTAAGGGGACTGGAAGGTTTTTAATGAGGCGGCTTGCTGACCTAACTTTTCTCATATCAATAAAAGAAATGGTTAAACAATATATTGTCCTTTTTTGTGTATTTCTCTTCAAGTTTTTTATATTTCTGTTGTTTTTTCTATTTTTTCTTCCAGGTAAGTATTATTTATTGTTCTTAATATATTAGTTTCCCTCGTAAATTGCATATATCTAGGTCTTGGGGGCTGATTGCTTGAATAGCACAGTTGCAAACTCAAAGACCCGGCCACAATGCCATTGAGTTATAAGGGTCGATTACTTGTAATAAGTACGGCTGCAAGCTTATAACCGGACAAAGGAGCCAAACTTTCTTGACCGTTCTTACTTAAGCTTGATGTGACTCGCACTAATGTGGCATGCTTTGCTAGCGTATGATTACAATCAGTCATGATGCCCAATGGGACTTGCCTGACCCTGTCTTCGTACAGCTGTAGCAACATTGAGTATCCACGCAAAATCCGGCTTACAGTAGAAGAAGGTCAAAAGGGTCATCTAAACCACAAGTTACGCAGAGTACAAGGTTAATAGCTGGAAACTCAAAGTATATTAAGCATAACTTCAAAACCTATGTGAAATGGCTCTAGGTTTTGGGCTTAGCAGAAACAATTTGTCCCTTTTAAAAGACCCAACACCCTAGACTCGGAATTTCGGGCCTTGGGGACTTGGGAATTTGAAAAAATAAACAAATTATCTAGCTATTCATCTCAAAAACCCAAAAATCCGAGTTTTGGGGACTTGGGGACTTAGAAAAAAATCCACTAGTCAAAACCCACGAGACCCGGAAACCGAGTCTCACAAAAGGAACCATAGCAGAAAATCGGAAAAACCAGGAATGAAAAAGTCCAAAAGACAGGGAAATATCAAATTTATGCAAAGGCCAGAAGGGCCACAAAAGCTATTAAAGCTTTAAATGTATTACAAGCCACGATAGTAGTATCAAAAAGTGCACAGGCGCACTATCAAAATAACAATTGTTTTTAAAGCCTATCGGCCGAATGACTTGTTCGAGGCGATAGCAGGTAAAAGTTCACTCGGCCCCCTGGGCCGAGTCGTCCATCTTGCCCTTGCCCTTGGCAGCCGGGTCTTGTTCCTTGCCTTGTTCTTCAGCAGTCTTTGCGGCAGCAGCACCCGGGTCAGCAGTAGTGCCGGCCCGTGCGGGAGGAGGAACAACCGGCGTGGAGGTAGCAGGCGCAGAATCGGCCTCAGCCTTCTTCTTCGCGGCCTCTTCCCTCGCCTGAGCAGCCTCCGCCTTCCACCGTGCCAGCATGTCATACGGCTTGGGAAGATCCGACTTAACTTCCTTATCGTCAGCGTCATATGGTGGGACAATCGAACTGACGTCCAGACTATCGGCAATTATACTAGCCGAGTGACGAACCTCCTTCTGGATAGCCTTGAAGTTCTTTGCTGAGAACCTGGAGCCGTCATGGTTGAACTCTGGAAACCCGCCAACAAGCTTTGTCGGCTCAAGTTTTGGAAAATATGCCTTAGCTAATGCAAGCCCCCGGGTTACTCCAACCCGGGAGGACGAGCGTTTCCAGTGCTCGATCCACTCGGGGATGGTGGAGCACGCGTCAAGTAGTGTCTTCAAGCTACCATGTCCAACACCCGGCCACTTCAAATCCTGAAGAATCCATTTGGTTCCGGCACAGAGCTGCCGGATCGTGCTCTTTATGGCTTTCAGTTTTGCTATGTCATCTTCATCCAGAGTTACATCATCCGGACCTGCAGAAAATAGAAAAAAGCTTTAAGTAAGGAAATCCGACTATTTATCAGAATGAGAATCCGGGTTATAGTTATTAAGTTAGGAATAGTTACCAGTCAAAGCACGATACGTGTCGGCAATCTGAACAGAAAGCTTGGTCAATTCATCCTCTGCTGCATGAGCTCTCTTTCTACATTTTCTTGCAATCTTCCCTGTCTTCTTGGCGTCAGCTTCAGCCGACTCACGCAGCGTCGTCTCCGTCTCAAGGAGTTTGGTGGCCTTCGCCAATGCTTTCTCAGAGTGGGTTACGAAGGCCTGCGTGGAAACACAAGGAAGGGTTAGCCGGATAAAAGCAAACTATCAGTTGGATACACTATGAAAGTTCCAAGCAAATTATCAATAAGTTCACTCGGAACTTGGGGACTAGACAAATATACAGGCAATATTACTCGGATTTACCTCATGTTTGGCTATCAGGGCTTCTAGGACATTTTCTTCGTCATCCCTCAAGGTGTGCAGGGCGTCGAGCATCTGGGTAAAGGTCATATCCTCGGGCTTGGCACCGGAAGAGCCGGCGGCCTGATCACTCGGAGGAGTAATCTTCTCCGGCTTTGGGGTCGAGACCCGGGCTGCCTGGGTGTCAGGATTGGGAGTGCCCATCCTCGTGTCCAGGATCTCGACGTCGTCATCCTCAGGTTCCTCAGATGGCTTGGGAGACCCGGCTCCCTGCCGGGCCGAGTCTGTCAGGGGGTCTTGTTCTTGGTTTTCGTCACCAGCACCGCCAGTTGCGGCGTCCATATCATCAACCGGCCCTTCAGTCTCCCGGTTATCCGTATCCATGTTATCCGGGTCACTGATCGAGACCTGGGCGCTAAGGAAAGAAAAGAGAAGTGGTTAGTAGCAAAAGGTGAAGGTTATCGAAAGGATTAGTATATCGTGTAGCAGGGAATGTAACTTACCCGGCATTCACCACGAAATCCGCTGGAAGCTCACTGCTAGATGCGGACGATGCTGTCACAGAATCCGAGAGTGAGACCCGGAACTGTCCGGCTAATGGATGGTTGGGAGAAGGGTGATGTTGAGGTGGATTGGAAGGATGAGATGGGGAAGTACCAGTACGGAGGGCTGGGGACGTGGGGATACCCGGGTTGAGGGGGTCATCACCCGGGGAATTCCGGGTCACCCTACGCTTGGCTGGAGGCGGATCCTTCAAGTTTGGCGAGTTGGATAGTTGTTGGTTAAGTTCACGCATATTAGCAAAAGAATAGGGTTTGGAAGACATGGAGGAATAGGGAACCTTGAATACAACCCCTCGGGGTTTCCTCTTGGCTCCAACCACCGTTTCCGGTTCAACCTCCTCCTCGTTGCTCTCAGTTTCTTCCGGATCTCCCTAGTCATCCTTGTCATCCTTATCATCCATCCCTGAAAAGCACAAGTACATAGTCGGAAAAAGAGAAAATATGGGAAAGCAAAGTGACGGAAGTTCAGATGATTGAAACCCGGATGATACCTTCATCGGTGTCAGCCAGCTCTTCTTCCTCTTCCGGGTTCCCGGAGTTGGGGGGGGGTCTAGATTTTCCAGAAAACATTATCAGCCTGAGATAAAGGCATAAAAGTGAGAGTTAGTAGTTGTATCAAGTAAAGGTACAAGAATAAGTGAATAAGTGTCGGAACTTACCGCTGGAGTCGGGTTATCTCGAGTATACGGCTCTAAGCCGGCTATATTCTTGATCACTTCCATCTTCTCAGTTAGGAAGCTTTTGATGATCTTGTTCGTGTCGCCAGCCGGATAGTTCCTCGAAGAGTATCGGAGTGCATCCGTGACATGCCCCGAGTACTCGCACATCAACTTAGGACGAATGGAGTTGGGCTGGATCCGGAAATTTACCCAAGTTTTTACTAGATTAAGCCCAAGGAGACCATGAGCGGAAAGGGCAGCTATCTTGGCTAAGTAGGGCTGAATGGACTCCCTGTCCGACTCAGAAGCGAATGCATTGAAAGTGTCGGACAAATCTAAGAGGCCCTCCGAGAAACCCGGCAATCTCTTTTCGCCGGGTGGGGAGGCGTCCCGACAATAAAAGAAGGATTTTTGCCAATGTTTGACGTGGGAGTTTAAGCTAAGAGTCGGCATAGGTGAATTTTTTCGGCGTTGGATAGACACACCGCCGCAGGCCAAAAGGGCCCCGTCACCGCTTTCGCGGCACGGTTTGCATTGGAACAGTTCTAGAAAAAGGGCAAGGTTTGGTGGGATGCACAAGTAAGACTCGCAAAGGACGATAAAGTGGGTGATGTTTAACATAGAGTTAGGCCCTATGTCAAACACTCGGAGGCCGTAATGGCTAAGGAGCTCACGAAAAAAGGAGTGACCCGGGGGACGAAACCCCCGGATCACGTGTTCCACCAAGCAGATTACCTCATTTGGATTGGGGGTGGGCCGGGTCTCGTCACCCGGTACTCTCCAAAGGATATCCTCCTGAGATGGAAGGACGCCAGACTCGGCAAGCTCCTCTAGCTTCGCCTTGGTCACGGTAGACCGTGCCCAGTTGGCAGAGATGGACTGAGTTGACTTTGGTTTTGCCGGCTGTTTCCCCTTGTTCTTGGGAGCCATTTGTTCGGTCTGCAAAACACAAGGCAAGAGTGCAGAACATGAGTAACAAAGACCCGGAAACTACGAGTTATCCGAGTGTCAATTAGCAGCTACAGAGATTACAGGTTATCCGAGTGTCGACGAGCAGCTACAGAGATTACAGGTTATCCGAATATCAGCGAGCAATTGTGATAGAGGGTTGGTTATCTGGTTACCTAGAGAGTAAATGAGAAATCCGGAAATGGTAGATTACCCGGGTATCGAAGAACGACTATGGAAAATCTTGACAGACAACGCCTAGATTGGAAAATTTGCAGAGAAATTTGCGGAGAAATTAATGGTTACGGTAGACAGGAGAGTGTTATTGGATCTATCATTGAGCAATTAGACAGGCAAGAGAGTAGTTGAGTAATCTAAATCGGTGCGGAGTAAGAAAGTAGCCTATGGGCGGACCTAGATCCGGTTTAATTCGAGCGGAGGGCTTCAAGTTGAAATTCATGGAGGAAGGAATCTTACCGGCGTGATTTGGAGCAGGGCGCGGCGGCGGCAGATGGCACAGTTGAGGTGCCCCTCTGGATCTCCTGGTGGGCAGCTCGGGGGTGCGGCGGCGGAGACTGACGGCGGCGCGGCGCGGATCGAGGATGAGCGCAGATGGCGGCGGCTCGGTCCCGGCGGCGCGTCCGTGGGCTCCGTGGTGGCGCGGCTGCGAGCTCGAGTGTGGGAGCACCGGAGGCGAAAGAGATGAAGTGGAAATGGAACGTTGGATTAGGTTACCCCCTAGGGCACCTATTTATAGGTGCGGGTGGAGATACCTAGGTTAAGTGAGCGGGAGCTGAAATTTCGAGAGGTGGGATACCCGCCCGAAATTTTTGGGATAGGCATTAAAATACCCTTGCGCGATATCCGGAAAAGATCAGAAGCATATCACCTCCGTAATATTCGGGCTAATTAATGAGCGAAGCAAGCCGGGTCTTCTGTGTTTTCCTCGGAGTGTTGACCCAGGAAAATAAGGGAGGATTCGGGGAAAGCCGGGTTACTATATGGACCACCAGTGGAGTTAGGCCTAGCTGTTTATCAAAGCAACCTAACCCGGCCCTTTATGAATTTGTATGTTTATTATTTTTGCAGGGAATAGCATGCGCTTCAAGGAAGACCCCGTGAAGCCCAAGCTATTCTGGGGACTACTGATGGAGGGATGATAATCCGGTAGGCTAACGCCAAGGTGTAACTCGGCCCAAAGGGCGCTGCGCAAGACCCGGCTTAGGGAAAAGGAGTTTCTAGAAGGCCCGAGAGTGTAGGCCCCGTAACCCGGTTTGTGGGTTCCGATAGGGAAACTTAGGGTTTGTAAGCAGTGTCCGGGTAGGACTCCGAGTATGCCTTGGATGGTAAGCCAGGGGGTCCGGATATTATATAAGCCGACCCCTAGGGTTAGATTAAGCAGACAATCACACGATCGCAAGATATTCGAGTATCCTTTGTAACACGAGAGTTGAGATAATATATTCAGATCGGAAACTCGGCGACTTGATTGCCGGCTACCAGATCGCGTACCACCATGGTTTCCCTTGAGCTAAACCCTCTCCCAAACACCAGAGTCGAATTGCCTCAAGATAAGTTACCCCCGGTAACGTCTGTCATGATTATCCCACGACAGCCACGGTTGGACGAAGCGTGGGTGGCGGTAGAGGTCGGCTGGGGCATGGCAGAAGCGGCGCACGGAGGGACAAGCATCTATGTCCCCATCCCCAGTGCCTCGCGGCCGGGAGCGTTGGCCGCCGCGGTCGGCTGGAGCGTGGGCAGCGACAGCGAGGGAGCGATTTTGATCGTTGATGGGCGGCGGCGTGGGCGTTTTCTACGTGGTCCATCATGTCCGTCTTCTACGTGGTTCTCCGCAGTCACCAGGAGGAAGGAATCCGAGTGTTGAGGCCCTCCCGGTGGTGAGTTATAGAGGCTGCGGCGGCGCAACCACTCGGGGAGAGAGAAGGAGGTAGGTTTTCTTCTCTCGGGCTGAGAAGCGAGAATCAAGAACAATGACAAATGTTTGATGGGCTTGTTGGGATAATCGTGAGTCTCATTGCAAGACGAAGGTGCCAAGTGAGCCCAAATGACGTGCGGGGATGGAGCGAACAAGGAGTATGGTTTGGAGTCAGACCTACCAACTCCCATTTAATAGTAAAGATAATAGGAGTACGTGTTAGTACATCGACATGGACGTGGTATAGATCGTGCATTCCTGACATTTTTTTTGTCGGTCTCTCTTTTAGCTGGTCACAATGAGGAGTAACTATAGTAACATATACTAATGTAGTGACATGTTAATGTTATTCGTATATGTTACTACCTCCACAAGGGGAGTAACATATATGGATTGTCATGTAAAAGTTTATTTATTAGGATATAGACTCATATTGCATTATAAGGTGTGATGTTATGGTAGTATGTTACCACAACCATCTCTCCACATTAACTACTTGTCACGTCAGATTTTTTGCCTACATAGCATTGATGTTACTGCTTATGTTACTTGTCACGTCAGATGTCTTAGTAAAATCTATTAGCATATCAATCGACTTAGGTAATACCTAGCCATATTGTTTCGTTCCAATAATATGTTTTCATTAATGTTGAAAAAAACAATGTCTATGACCATAAAAACATAGTCATCAAACATCCAATGAATTAGTCGTAAAAGGCAAGACTAGGGTTTGTTTCGGTGTTCATGTTACTACACGTGAGCGTGATTTTTCTTCTGAATCTCATATTCAGCAAGCACGTCAGTTATAGCATAGTAACATGAATCATAATTATGAAACAAATGTATAAATATTATTTCCTTTTAGGCATACATCCAACAGAATGGAGATGAGGAGCGAGGAAGAAGAAGAAAACCGCGAAACAGGGAAGAAACACTCCCCTTACGGTCACATTTATACAACATCTGGATAAACCCGGACTGTCGATTTTCCACGCTGAAGCAACGTGACCACCATCCAAGCCACCACGTGGCACTAGAAGACGAGAGGGCCACTCGCCGTTACTACAACGCGACAAATCAAGGCTCCCGCACGTCGTTAACTATGACACTACGCAATTTTTTCGTCGCACGTCGGTCATGTTCTGGTCAAAAGATGACCAGGAGGGCCCACCACGTCATGTCTAGTCTCTGACATTTCTCGTTGATACGTCCATTTTGCATCACCGTTTTATGTTGTTATTTTCTGTTATTCGTCGATATAGTTCATGTTATGATGCATCCCTTATGTTATTTTATCTTAGTTTGCATGTTTCATAATTTTTGGAGAATAAACACCGGGACAAGAAATCTGATGGAAAAAGCACCATCGAGATACCCTATTTTAGAAGATCAGAAGAAGAGGGGGGACACCGGAGGTGTCTTAGAAGTCCATAAGACAGAGCCAGCCAGGAGGAGAGACGGAGGGGGGCCACCAGGGGCCCACACCATGGGGTGGCGCACCCCCTGGCCGCGCTGCCACATGGTGTGGCCACCCTGGCCCACCTCTGGTGGATATTTTTGGCGTACTTGACCCTGAGGGAACCCTAAGCCGCAGACCATCATCGAAGAATTATTCTGCCGCCGCCTCGGGGCGGAAAACACCCGAGAGAAAAAGCTCTCTCGCAGGGAGAAATCTGCCGGGATAATTCCTCTCCGGAGAGGGGAAATCATCGCCATCGTCACTGTCATCACTCCGGGCATCATCAAGATCATCATCGTCATCATCATCACCACCAGCACCATCACCCTCATCATCCACCGTCATCCCGATGTAACAATTAGGGGCCTCTATCGTTGTTTTACATTAGATCTCTATCCCGGTGTGGATTTCTTGTTAGTAGTTGCTGCTTGTGAGATTTATCGGTGTTAGCACTTTATGACCAGATTGTTATCATCCATTATATCACCTCTGATTATGATCCATATAATGTCTTGTGAGTAGTTCGTTTAGTTCTTGAGGACATGGGAGAAGTCATGATGTTAGTAGTGAAGTTATATTGAAGTAATATCTCGTGGTTCGGTATTTAAGTTATGGTGCTATTCTTCTAGTGGTGTCATGTGAACGTTGACTACATGATACTTCACCTTTATGGGCCTAGGAGTATGCATTGTGTATTTGGCTACTAATGGTGGGGTAAAATCCTGGAGTTTTAAGGTTGTGGTTAGTTTTATCTCAATTAATTTCTTGTATTTGCGGATGCTTACGAGGGGTATAATCACAAGTATGTATTAGTCCTAGTTGGGCGGTGCATTAGCATAGGTTCATCCACACGACACTTCACGAACCAATGAATATTAATCAACCGTAACGAATCGAAAGCACTTGACGAAATTCCCATGTGTCCTCGAGAACGTTTGGTAGTCTTAAGTAATACAACCAGCTTGTCCTTTGCTCTCAAAAGGATTGGGCCGCTCGCTGCAATATTATTTACCGCACTTTATTTACTCGCACTTTATTTATCTGCTATATCAAAAATCTCCAAAAACCCGTTTGCTAGTGTTTACAGTGAATTCTCGATCCAACCTGCTTGTCAACACCTTCTGCTCCTCGTTGGGTTCGACACTCTTATTTATCGAAAGTACTACGATACACCCTCTATACTTGTGGATCATCACTCGTCACGTCCCATCAGGAGTAGAGCGAGTGCACCGTGACGTCACCCAAGCATAAGCCAACAGGCTCATCTTCCGAGTATTAAACAAAAAGGCACTCGCCACAATCATTGCCGAAAACACTGCGACTTCGATGCTCGGTGCAGTACAAAATATCTCAACTTCCCTGGTTGTACATCCACAAAATATCTCAACTTCCCTGGTTGTAAAATCGAAGGATCCGTTCTCTCAGCCGAAGAATTGTACGCATGCTACATTCTCTGGCATTTACCATACTGATAGTATAATGAAAAATCATGGCGGACGCACTAGGTACTTGCTTAAGGTTAAACTCCATTCCAGTAATTCCTCCGCGGCGTGATTCAAAGTTTTCAACCATCCAAGGTTTGATCTAGGGGACTCGAGTTTGAGAAGGTGAGGAATTTGTTTGCCCGAGTGCAATTAATTGGTCCAGATACGTCGAACGTGCCAAGCAGCTGTGCCATATCCCTTAACAAAGTGCTAAATGAAGGGATATGCCCGGGAGGCAATAATAAAATGGTTATTATCTTATTCCTTGTTTATGATAAATGTTTATTTCTCATGATACATGTGTGTCTATTAAACAAACAAGAGTTCCTAGTAATGCCTCTCGTTTAACTAACTCGTTGATTAACTGATGGTCAAGGTTTCTTGATCATGACCATTGGATGTTGTTAATAACGGGGTCATGTCATTGGTAGAATGATGTGATGAACATAGACCCAAAGTGAATATAGAAATGCGATCAAGTCATTAAAGTTACATTGTTATATAAAACATACGAGGTAACTCTAATCCTTAGACCATGAGATCATGTCAATCACTGACACTGAAAGAGTGCTTTGATGTCATCAAACGTCACGCCGTAAATGGGTGACTATAAAGGTGCCGTTGGGTATTCGGAAAGTATTAGTTGAGGCTCATGGATCAAGAGTGGGATTTGTCCATCCAAATGACAGAGAGATATACTCTGGGCCTTCTCGGTGATATCACATCGACACCGCTTGCAAGCACGTGACTAGGTCACAAGGATGTCATACCACGGAACGAGTAAAAGAGTACTTGTCGGTAACGAGATTTGAACTAAGTATGGTTGATAACAATGATCGGATCTCGTACAAGTAAAATATCGTGAGACAAAGAGAATTGGTTACGACATTTATGGTTCACACGATCACTAGATTCATCGTTGAATGTGTAGAAGTCATTACAGATCTCTAGGTCCCGTTGTTGAAAATTGATCGGAGAGGTGTCTCAATCATGTCTACTTTATTCACGAACCGTAGGGTGACACACTTAAGATTCGATGACGCGTTTGAGTGGATACGGAATATCGGAGAAAAGTTTGGACAACACTGAAATTGTTTCGGGTAATTTTGAAATAGTTAGATTATTGTCAAATGGTTGTTAATAGATTTAACAACTAACTCAAGGGGTTATGTGTTAATGTTTGTTAATGGAATTAACAAATATTAAAATAAATAAAATTATTTTATTTATTTATTAAAGAAAACCCTTGGGATTTTGAGTGAGAATTAATGGAAGAATGAGTGGGTTGAGTGGAGACTCCACTCACATGATGAGGGAGAGATGGAGACACCCAAAAATTTGTGGCTGCCTTCCCCCTATATAAGGAGGGGTGGGAGCTCTCTCTCCCACACACACACACACACACACACTTGTGGCATCTCTTCCTCCCTCCTCCCGCTGCTCCACCACTTGTTCGTGCGCTTGGCGTAGCCCTGAGCAATTTTTTCTTCATCACACCACGTCGTCGTGTTGTTGGAGATTTCAGTGGATCCTCTACTTCCGCTGCCCCGCTGGATTGAGCGAACGGAGGTCGCTATCGAGTTATACGTGTGACCAAGTGCAGAAGTGATGCCGGATTGTAGCGCTCTTCTTCGCGATCTTGAGATTGATGTGAGTACGACTATATCACCAACGAGATTCCATGTTGTAACGCTTTGTATCTTCGAAGTTATGTTCTCCTTAAGACTTTCTCTATGCCCGTCGCTTACATCTTCTAGATTAGATCTTGGCCCTTCGGGTGTCTCTCGCGTAGGAATTTTTTTGTTTTCTATGCAACGAACCTTCACTAGAATCGCACATATTTTGACTCAATGCACGAGTCCTCATGCTAGGATCCCTACATACTTGGCTCTGTGAACTTCGAGTCATGAGCTTTCAAACGTAGAATATCATCGACTCACAAAAATGCTTCGAATCCTCTGGGTTTCTAAGTCTCTACCAGACTCCCCGGAGTCGAATAAACCCTCAGGGCTACTGACGTAGAGATACCTTCTGAGTACCCTGCATGGGCCTACCGGTTGCAGTTCTACACTAAACCCAATATGATGTGCTACCACTCAGCTTCTAGAAGGCCCAACTATGACCCATGAAGGCCTTAGACGTGCCGTGCAAGGCTAGGGAAGCAACCGACTTACTCCTGACTTGTAACCTACCCGGACTCGGTACCGAGACCCAGCCTCCTATATAAGGATGGGAGGACTCCCAAACAGAGCATCGCTTATTCCACCCACCATAGCACCCCGACGCAACCATTGTAATCACCATCAATATAATCTAGACATGCAGGAGTAAGGGTTTACCTCTACGAAAGCCTCAAATCTAGGTAAACTGTGTCTCCTTGTTAGGCTCCGATACTACCAGCGTACATCCGTCTCCTCATCTTCAAACACCAGTATCTCATGAGAGTCTTGCAGCTTTAACCCTCACCCATTCTTCTACTGAGCGAGAAGTGAGTAAACCTCCACTCCAATGGAGGATTTATGCAGATAAGATGTCATAAACAAACGATGGAGTACATTGGGCAAACTTGGTCCTTATTCTAGGAGGGATGCAGAGGTATGAGGGGATGAGTCATAGTCCATGTGGACTATCTCAACCATCTCCACATAAGTAGACTCATTCTTTATGGGCGTATTCTTTAACTTTGTCTTTTATTTATTTCTTCATATATTTGACTTGTTGACCATGCCATGACTTGGAGGCTTAGACTTTTGTTGACTAGTCTTGACTTGACCCGACTTTTTTTTTTTTGAGAGCAACCACATATTTCATTAATCGAAGATCAAGTTACAATAAGCAACACACGTGGAAACTAAAAGACAAACCGGGATAAAATGATTATCCTGAATTTGCAGTAAAAAACCTAAAAGATCGAGAAATACAAAACGATCCCTAGGATTTCCTGCAACAACCGTAGCAAGCGGCCGCCGTCCAACTCCAGCGCCGCCAAGGCGAACGTTGGAAGAGACGCCTAGCCTCCAACCTTGCAAGATCCAATAAAGCACCATCGCCAACGAGGCTTTGTGAGTCGATGAACAGGCCCGCTGCACGCAGCAAGGCACATGTCGTTGTGGCACGTCGACCGGGGGACGTCCCCGTGCTGTCTTGGACCAAGATCTGTCGCCTCCCATCGACGAAGTCGGAGAGGAACTGAGTCTTGACTTGACCCGACTTTTGTCCACACCTAGTAGAACTGAGTGTCCCCCCATAATAATTAATATGAATTCCTACATGAAAATAATAGGAAACTAAAATCGACATTGATTAGTGTACATTCGCCTTTTTATTGTATACATGCGCTGAGAAGGTAAACAATAACACCGAGGAAAAAAAAAGAGAATAACATAAAACAAAATCTAATATGCATGTAGCTTCCTTCATATGTATGGAATTGATTACGTTTGATCTTATCGAACTAAAAATATACTTTTGTTTGGAAAGCAAGATTTGTTGTTACCTATCCTAGACGAGAGAAAAGATTCAGCACCTATAATTTGTAACAGAAGGGGAAATAAGTCTACGAATGAATACATATCCTTTCTTAATGGTAAATATATCTTTTCCCAAAAAAAGAAACAGTCGATATATCTTGGAGAGATACACCTTTGCTGTAAGACTGAAGGAGGGAATAATTTGTAAGACCTGTTTAGTAAGCCCATTTCGTGCTTGCCAGTTTACGGTATATTTCTTTTCCTAACGCAATCAATATAGCAGCTCTCCTCCTCCGGTTATTAAAAAAAAAAGGTAAAATCGAGCGCCGTGGAATCCCCCATCCAGCCTCCTCCGGTGCCACCATGTCTGAGTGACAGAGCATCATCGTCCTGACAGATTAGTTCTGTGTCGTGGGTGCAAGCCCCACCCCCACGCGCAAGCTCGAGAGATCAAAAATCTAGACGGAGATATCACCTAGGAGTATTAAAGCTGACCGGATAAAAAGGCGTAAATACTCGTACAGCTGCTTATAAAGCTCGCTGGGTAGCTAGCATCTCCAAGCTCACACTGCCCCGCCGTCCCCAATTTCGCCCCTCCACAGCGCCGAGCAATGGCGCCCGAACGGGCGCAGAACAGGCTCCGCCTCTTCCTCCTCGTCGCCTTCTTCGCATGCTCTCTGCGCGCAGGCGCCGCCGCGGCGAGCACGGCCACCCTGGCAGTCCGGCACAAGCCGTCTAAGCCGAGGCATGGCAAGCACAGGCCGCCGGGCCAGGGAGGTAGCCACGCCAGCAGCGGGCTGGCGTCGTGCAACATGTTCCAGGGCAGCTGGGTGCTCGACGAGACGCTGCCGATGTACGACGCGGCGGGCTGCCCCTTCGTGGAGGCGGAGTTCGACTGCCAGAAGTACGGCCGCCCCGACAAGCTCTACCTCAAGTACCGGTGGCGGCCCACCGCCTGCGAGCTCCCGAGGTATATATCTTCAGCCGACCAATCTCAAAAAGACAGTCGTCGTTCATTGGCGTGTTTGCTAGCTCATGTACGTACCGCCGTCGCCGCCGGCCAGGTTCAACGGGCAGGAGTTGCTGAGCAGATGGAGGGGGAAGAAGATACTGTTCGTGGGGGACTCCATCAGCCTGAACCAGTGGGAGTCGCTGGTGTGCATGCTGCACGCGGCCGCGCCGGGCTCCAGGACCACCTACAAGAGGGGCAACCCCGTCTCCACCGTCACGTTCCAGGTCCGTATATTCCAGCCCAGCTTTGATGTCAGTCGTGAGCCATTCCTTCCTTGCATTGCATCAGCACAAGCACAGAGGAGAGTACCATTGCGCCTCCGTTCTTTTCTTCTACACTTTGGTGATGCACGTTAACTGGCTAGTACGTCTGGATATAGTAATACGTAGCGCCCAACAAACATTCTGGATGCCGTAGTGATAAGTTTTGGAGACATAAATCGGCCAAATTAACTGGTGTGTTAACACTTTCCTTAACGACGGGGGCGTAATACGAGTAGATTATCCAGCGTTGCACGGTCTTTGGAAAAGGGAGTTGCTTTGTGCTGGACTTTTTGGTGTCCCGGCCGCTGGCTTTCGGGCACCACCGGCGGAACGGCATGTTTGTCTCCCCTCCCGCGCGCTCCTCCAACGTAGCGTCCTCCCACTAGCGATAGATTGGATGCACTCGCGCCTCACATGACTCTGCCCGCTCGATCGTCTTGTTCGTTCGCTCATGTGCGCGCGAGTTGGTGAGGGCAGAAATCGCATCGTGGGCTGGCTGTCGTGGGGGGCCATGGGCGACAGCACGGAGGAGCATCAAGCGTCCCTATCCCGCCAATGGACTTCCTTTTTTATGTTTTGTTGATTGCTAGTGTCATCCCGTGATCGATCCGCCGAACAAGAGTCAAACCCCCGTTGTTCCCCGAGATGCAATTACCTCTCTTCTTTTCTTAGATACAAGATTCCATGAGAGAGAGATTTGGCACATGAGAGGTTCTCAAGCTGATAGAAAACAAGACCTACCGGCACTAGCCATTGGTGGTATATTTTTCATAGAAGAATCCACCCTAATAAGAATTTATGGAAATTCTCTTTCGACAGGAGTCGACCCAGATCGTTGGGTCTGCCACCGCACCCCCGACAAATGGGCTAATGCCCCGTTCTAGGGGTGATCAGATTGTTGCTTTCTGAATCTTGGTTTCACAATTTGAATTGTAGGCACCCTCTATCTTGCTTTCCATATGGACCTTCGGTCGACGTGATCGATGGTTAATTGTGTCGTGATTTGTGCTGATTTAGGAGCTGCACATACTTTGCAACTGCGTGTATTTGATTAAGATTGAGTTAATTCTTAGTTGTCTCCTTAGCCGTTGAATTCTTGTCGTGATTCGTGCTGGACTGAGAGTTACAATGAGATGCAATTGCGAGCATTAGACAAACCCATAAAGCATAGTGCAATATCTCTACTAGATTCACTTGAGAAAAGTCTAGTCCATACAATCTAGCTTTTTTTAGAGAGATAATATAGAGCCACCTAGCATACTTTTTTTTTGGTAAAGGGTTTTTATTACACTATGTTTTATGGGTTTGTCTCTAAAAAAAAAGAGCCGTTCTAGCGAGATTTATACAAAGTCTTTTTCCCTGACTCAATCCAAACATTGATTTAACACTTGCAGATGTTAATAATTTACTTCTAAAAAATATTCAATCCAAACATGTGAAGGAACATTCCTTTTATAGCTTTTCCTCTATTTTTTCAAATAAGGCAAAAGATTTGCTTATTTCATTGATTAAGAAGAGTCTGTGTTACAACTAGAGTAAGTTGTAGTTGGAGACAAAGATCTACTCTCACGGCATAATATTACACAAATATCCCCCCCCCCCCGCGCCACCCCCCAAGGGCGGCATTTCTCTTAATAACGTCAATAACCGAATTGGGCATGAAGACCACCTTGCAAAACTCTATCTCTTCTTTCATAGTATACGTTTGCTTACTAGCACGCATAGAGGTACATTAGGCGGACTTTTGTACAAAGGAGACCTAGTAAAGTAAACCTAATAGGTGGTCATAGGCCTTAAAGCAAGGAAAGTTTCGTAATCAAAACTTTGTATCAAGTAACAAAAAAGTTAAGATAATAATAAAAGAGCAAAGAGGATGGGCACATGGCTGGCACGAAACCTTCTCTTTTCGATACCCAGTTTTGTTTTGATTTAATCCTACGGCTCGAGATAACGGTACTTCTCAAAGATTCGTTTCGTCGAGACATTCTCGATCGAGAGAGAAAAACGGCTGTCCCGCAACTTTAGAGATAGGGGCGGCAGTCATATCATTAGCAGCAGTGAGCAGAGGTCAAGAATAAGAAGCGGTAAGAGTTAGAGAGCAAGCAACAGCATCAAACCTTTCTGTTTCGGTTACAGCTCAAAGCGGTTTGTTTTTCAGTAAGGTACTCAAGCAAAGCTTTCCTCCTGAAGACAGAGTTTCGGGTGAGCTAGCAAAGATCGAGTGCACACTACTCTCATTAAACAACACTTGCTTGTTACAATCAGTTACATTAGGTGGATTCTAGTTTTTGCAAAGTGATGCATGGTATCTAGTGCTACTACTGGTAGTAGGGTTGTTTGGCCATACGGTTTGATTGCACAAATGGCCAAATGCAATAAGATCTCGACATGATGCTAGCGGGGCGCTTGTTTGGTTGGTGCCGATTGCATTGCACATGATCCGGACAACTCAACCACTCGTTTCCTGTTTCGTTGTCCTACTTGTTTTTTTTTAGCTATATAAGCTCACTCTAGCCTTTTCCGCTTTCCGGGTGCCCTTTGCATTGTTCTGCGCAACTTTTTAGCATGGTTAACTAGATTTGAATCAAGTTCACATTTTTTTTTCCGGATCAAATCAACTATACTTTGTGTGTGCCAACCAATGATTTCCGGCAAAAAAAAGAACCCCGCGATAGTCCTAAACAATTGTCTACCGCGGCTAGCTAGGCTGCTAGGGAGCTCGCGGCTCGATGCCCGGTGTTTAGCCTCATCCGGCCATGGCAGGGATACCTATGGGCGGCGGCCATGACATCTCGCCTGCCGCATCAAAGAATTGAATTGGGACAGTGAGGCGCAGCCCACAGGCGAGTTGCCGTGGATCACACGCGGACAAGTGGGGATGTTTTTAGCGTATCTGCCGGTTTTATGGCCGCGTCCGCCGTATCTGCGCCGACAGATTTGGAGCTTTGCGCATGTTCATCAGATGCATGGTGACGAACCCGTACTTGCGGCGTAGTACAGTACAACCGCTAGGAAGAGACGAGGCGCACGGCGCGACCCACCGGAAAGTTGGTGCCGAAACCGCATTGATAGCTAACGTGCGCGTGTCGTCTCTCTCGTTGGGATGCAGGACTACGGAGTGTCGGTGGCCTTCTACCGGAGCACCTACCTGGTGGACATCGTCGAGGAGCCCATCGGCCGGGTGCTCAAGCTCGACTCCATCTCCGGCGACCCCTGGCTCGGCGCCGACATGCTCATCTTCAACACCTGGCACTGGTGGACCCACACCGGGAAAGACCAGCCGTAAGACCAAGATTGATATAGTATATCGGCTTCTTTTGCCCTGCGATTTTACTCGCACGTCGAAGCACACAGGAATGGGATCTGACTCTGTGTTTGTTATTATCCAGATGGGACTATGTGCAAGACGGAGCGCAGGTTATGAAGGACATGGACAGGCTCACGGCCTTCTCCAAGGGGATGTCCACATGGGCCAGATGGGTCGACTCGAATGTGGATGTCTCCAAGACCAAGGTCTACTTCCAGGGCATCTCTCCGACCCATTACAAGTACGTATGCACACCCAATCAAAAGCCGCCCAGCCAACTTCACTTCTGCTAAAAAAGCTCTTTTTAATTGATATTGACACTTTCTAAAATCGCAGTGGAGCTGATTGGGGGGAGAGCTCCAAGAGCTGCGCGCAGCAGACGCAGCCGATCGCGGGGACGACCTACCCGGGCGGGCCCCTTCCGGCGCAAGGCGCGGTGAGGAAGGCGCTGAGCGGCATGTCCAAGCCGGTGTTTCTGCTCGACATCACGCTGCTGTCGCAGCTTCGGAGGGACGCGCACCCGTCCGCATACAGCGGCGGCCATCCGGGCAACGACTGCAGCCACTGGTGCCTCGCCGGCCTGCCCGACACCTGGAACCAGATACTCTACGCGTCTCTCACTGCATAGGAAAAACGAAAGGAAAAACGGGATCCATTGTTCGTCACAACACCGTTTTGCTCTTCTTCTTTCGTGGTAACTTTAAGTATAGTATTTTTTACAATCAAACGAGGCCTGCTTGTCGATTTTCATTTAGAAATCATCACAACTCAATAAGGCCCCTGATCAAGCACAATACGAGAACATCAGTTTATTACATGTCACAAGTCCCATATAGCAGAGAGTGGCCACATGAATAAAGCACCTAAACATAAAAAAAAGACAAAAAGACGACTACACATAATGCAATCGCCTAGGAGCCGAGCCCAATAGACGTACCCCGATGCATAGGAATACGGGACGATTTTCTTTTACCAATGCTTAATGTGAATGCACGAAGCCACTGGATATCTAAATTGAAATCGATCTGGTCATGCGCTCGCCTATTTCTGGCCAATTGTGTCATGTGGGAGCGACGCAAAGTTTCGCTTTCTTGACAGTGTTATGTGACATATCTTATTTAGATTCATGACATTATCTGAGGTCAAGAAATTCATGGTGGATTCGATCGGAGAGTTGTGTTGGTGGAGAGGTGTATTGGCGGGATGAAGAATGGCGACTTAGTTTCTTCCTGTGTGTCGAGTGTTGGTCACTTGCAGCAGCGGCCTTGGCAAGGGGTTGAGACAACACAGTTGGACTGCTTTTGGGATGATGCTCATCGAGTACCGAGTCGCGGGTTCAAGGTGAAAACCCAAGGCATGATCTTAATTGGTCGTGCCTGACAATGGTCTTATTGAAGGCATTGTTTTGTGAACTCGGATTTTCTTCAGGGTGAAAACTCAACTTCTTTGATCAGGCGACGACAACGCTTGTGTTTTGTTTCTTTTTGGAGGCGTCGTCTTTGAAGAATCTCATATGTGGTCCGGGTCTTGTCTTCGGTGGTGGTTAGAGAGATGTTGTTGTGTGTGTTTCATCACTTCGACGGGGTCTTTTTTATATATATTTCTCTTTTTTTTTCTTGGTTGTGTGCATCCGAGTTGTCTTTCTGACAATTTGTTGTGTAGAGACCGGGTGTAATTGGTGTCTTCAATATTAATATATTCCCTTTATCTAAAAAAAATCTAAAAATGTGAACGTACGTGCATCAGACTCGCTGGACATGGTGCATCGGGCTGGGCTGGACGTGGCCATCCCGCACGCCCGAGCCTGGCATACTAGCGTGGCCTTGTAGGCATACTCCAAATCATAGACGGTATCATACCCCCCAAAAAATAGGAATCACACGTAGAGACCAAGTTGGGAGTTGCACATAGGGCAGCGGTGTAGTTCTAAACCTGAACGAGAACTCCGCATCGGCCTAATCGCAGCGGCTTAGTCCACAGCTCCTTCCATCTGATCTCCGCCCATCGCCCAACGGTTGCCTAGCCTACCGCGTTACCTCTGCTCTTCATTCCTCCGGGCTCCGGCAATTGGATCCCTCGAAATTCGATAGAATCAATTTTTCCCGTTGGTAAATCCCTTAAATTAACCTTATTTTTCTCACAAAAATTGTTGCTAGTAGACAAAATATCATGAAAATTGTGAGCAAGATTAGGGTGTACAAATACCCCATCCGTTCCACAATACTCCACATCCTAAAAATTTAAGACAAATTAGCATGCTCTTTAATAGTACTACTCAATTGTGTAAACACCAAATACACGACACATTAGCATTAATGGTACCCAACAGAAAAGGAGAGAGGTTGCTTAGCCTTTTATCGTCGCTGATTACCGAGGGGACAATTGATGTTTAGAACCTAAAATGTAAAATAATATGGAACAAAATATTAGTCTAGAATGTAGATTATTATGGAACGGACGGAGTATGTATCATTTTCTTTGGCAAATTTCAAGTCTAATGTGAAATTATCTTCATAAAAAGCATTATAGTATATAAATGTTTATTTTTAAAGGAAAAACATCACCACAATATGTTCCATATGGTATGAACTGGAATGAAGAGATTTAGTATGATCTAGAAAAGATCTTGCAAATATGAGAAAATTCAGCAATAATCTAGTTAAGTATCTCATAGTTTTCAAAAATCGGATGTACTATGGAGTAAAAAGTATTATGTAAACTTTATCTACTCCATCCGTCTCAAATTAACTGTCACAAACTTAGACAAAAATGGATGTATCTAATACTAAATTATGTCTAGATACATCCATCCATTTTTGTTCATCTTTGTGACAGTTAATTTCAGACGGAGGGAGTACTTGAGTAATACTTTCGATCATTCTATTATGTTCCATAGAAAGGATCTTGAAAATATGAGTTAGTTCAACAATGATCTAGTTAAGTAGATTTTCGTCTGAAAATTTTATGCCATAGTTAAGTGGTGCATCAGGGTGACTCGAGCTCCAGCTCCGCTCCTGTGTGTAACAACCCACCCTTGTTGAAGATAGGCTGAACGACTGCCTTAAATCGAGTGCATCGAGAGTCCAAACATTCTCGCTGGTCCTCCGGAAGGAGATGAGACCAAATGTGAATCCGGTAAGTGGCCCGACAACCTGCAAAAAGTTTCCCGCCAACTCATAGTAAAAAAAACCACAACATTAAATCAACTAGAAGGATACCCCACGCGTTTCTGCGGGGCTGCTTTAGAAACTTTATTTTAAATAAAATTTTATAAGAGATTTTGTACATCATGGTTTCTATGTGAATATGCAAAATTTAGTTGATCATAGTATATATACTTTAAACTTATTAATATGGATAATTAGAGGTTTAAAAATGAATGATGTGTAGATTGCATGTGGTGATTAACATATTGGTGGTGATGACATGACTATTTAATTTGTTGGGAGTATGGATAATGTGGATAGTTTGCATGTTAAGATAGAAAAATTATTAATATATGTTAATGGGGTTTTGCTTTATAACAAGTATAGTTTTCAAATCGCCCATAAAAAATCACAAACACCTATGCATATGGAAACTTTGGTGACATTATCGAACCCAGCCAATCGATTACCAAACTTATTTGAGATACTAGACGGAGGACCAATGCTAAAGTAAAATGGATTAATCTCTATAAAATTCAGCAAAATCATAGGTTATAAAAATATGCTCTAGAGACTCTTCTGCACCATAAAAGACACACATTTGTTACAATCTTTCCATCTTATCTTGGCCAGATTATCCTTGGTTAGCAACTCTATCCTAGACACAAACCACATAAATATTTTAATTTTTAATGGAATCTTCAGTTTCCAAAGATACTACCTAGCATCCCCATTCCTGAGGTCCCCATAAAGCGATTTTACCGAGAACACACCCAATAGTGTTAATTTCCAAGCAAAAAAAATGAGTGACATCGGATAAAGTTACTACCATAAGTCTTTATATCATGTCTCTAAGTCTCTTTACCATACGTAACCATCCATCCCATTTATCCCCCACTAAAGAGCATCTAAACTTTAAATTTGGATGATCATGGTCTAGAACGTGTGAAACCAAAACATTCTTTTGACAGACAATATTAAACAACGACGGGTACTTAGTGGAAATGGTACATTCCCAACTAAGGTGTAACATCCCACTTTTGGTAATAAAGAGTTGTGGTGTTGTGTTCATGGCATTCATGCGTGAAATTTTTGAAAAAGAATTGAATTTGAATTTTAATAGCAATTGTATAAAAATCACTTAAAGTGAGCTCTTCAAATTTGATTTCAAAACATTTTCAAATTGGGGAAACCTTTATATGGTGAGGTTGGAAATTTTGTGAAGATCCCAAAAAGTATTTTTTTTTGCCAATTTTTAACTTTGCAAAAAGCCCAGAAAAGATTGTTTTCTCTTCAATTTTCAAAAGAAAAGGACCGTTCTATAATTTCCGGGGATTTCTGGGTTTTTTCTGCAAATTGTGTGTTGTCTTCTACCTCCGGACAGTACGAGCAGCTGCGTGACCGCCGCTCTCCACGTCCTGCTTGCGCTGATAAGGGCAAGGGAGACGTTGTGCTCCCTCCCACCTCTCTCTCGCTCCCTCATTGCCCTCCTCTTCCTCTCTATTCCCCCATGTTACAAACCCTAGCTAGGGTTTGCCGCCGGCACGCCGCCTTTGTGGATCGTCCCTAGCTGCACCGAGCACACCAGGAGGAACGCATCGCTGCCCTCTTCCTACCCACCGACTTGCACTCCCTGGAATCGAAGGAATCGCGTGAATCGTGACGCCTTCTCCGAGACCGGCCGCCGGCTTCCCGAGCTCGCCGTCGACGCTGACCACCCTCGACACGCCTTTGCTTCCGTCGTGCTCGTGGTGAGCTCCTCTACCTCCCGTGTCCTCCGTTTGGCCGATGGACATCGTTTTGCTCGCCGTCGTCGTCTTCTCGTGGCCGCCGCCGCGTTTGCTCTCCATGGAGCAAGCTCCCGGGACCACAGACGGGCGGCGCTGCCACGTCTAGGTGCGCCCCGAAGCGCTCGTTCCAACGAGCATGCGCATGCCCCCGGGGGCATGGTGGGTCGCCGCCGGGCGTGCTCACCCGAGCTCGCCGGGTTAGCCGCTGACGTCACGGTGACATCAGCACGCATCACCAGGCCCCACGTGTCTGGTTTTTAATAATATGACTTATAAAAAGAGAAACCCCTCACGTGTGGGCCCCGCTTTTTAAATAATTCTAGAAATTAATAAAATTTTAAAAAAAATCAATATCTTTAATTTTGTTAATCAGAAAAATGTGAAAAATATATGGTAATGTTCAGAGAAATAAACTCTACATCTCTATGTAATTTTCAAACATGTTTGAGAAAGTTCAAAAATATGAATTATTTGAATTTCTTTAAATTCATTTAAAATTGCCTAAAATAAGATTTTATTCAATAAAATTAGAAAAATTCAAGTTATATACCAAAATGCTCAGGATGACAAATGCAATTCAGTATGATGTTTTGAAACCCATTTGAGTAATTAAAATTTGACTCACTTTCATAATTGCCCGAAGTGCCCTCCGGGGTCTATTTCGGGGCTAATTTCAGAAAAAATGTGTATTTACCATATGAACCATAGAAAACCCTATCAACATGTTTAGGGCATCATCGAAATGCATTAACTTGATCATGCATACATATTGCAGATTGCATCGATGCCATGTGTTGATTGTTGCCTTTTCGGTATTTGTTTCTTATCGGTAGAACGCGACTCCGAAGAGAAGGCCAACAAATCCATTTACGGATACTTGATCTTAACCGACAAGTCAAGCACTTATTCCAGAAGAGCTATTCTATTGCTTTTCTTATAACCAAGACAAGCATAACCTCTTATCTGCTCATATATGTTTTCAGACGACTTTTGATTCTCGTACTTTGCATTCGATTCTAAAGTATTTGATATCAGTAGATATAGTTCTCATATATAATGCATAGCCTAAATACCCTGATCCACTGCTCCTAGCCGCCATAGTGTTTGCTTGTGCGCACCGCCAGAGCCTTATATCTGCTTCGCTTAGCTTTACATGTTTGTTTGGCTCTGCTCCATCCAGTTGATGAATCAGAGCTGCGAGAACCTAGTATGATACGATGACGTGGAACGTTGAGCACTATGTGGTTAACTTGATTAAGTCTTGGATGGGAGGCCAATTGGGAAGTGATTCTTTGTCCTATACTTTCCAACCATAGGATTAAGGTCTCACCGCGGAAGTCAAGACTGAGCGTGCAACCACACGCGCGAGCCAATAAACCTCGCCCGACTAACTAACTTGTTTGGCCACATCCATGAGTCACGTAGTTTGGCAGTTCCAGCTGCGTGTGAGTCAAAAACCTTTTGGAGGTGTTTAGGGCGTGACCGGGACAAGTGATGGACATACAAGGATCTTGATCCCGACTCACAGAACAAGTGCCGTCAGGAGGTGGCCAACTCCCTGTTGACGGGTAGCCCAAACAACTCATGGATAGGGTCGAGCAAGGTAAAGGTCGGAGCTAGCCACCCTCTGCCACGCTCCCAAGAAGAGCGTTCATGAGGAATTAAGAGTCGGAGGGTATGTGTGGGTAAAGTGTATATCCCTGCAGGGCAATATTTTCAAAAAGTCATGTCCACGGTTAAGGACGACTTTGTGGAATACACGAGGCCGTAGACAAGGACGTAAAATATGTTGACAATGAATGAAGGGTGCCTCCTCGGAGATGCCGAGAGGGGTGATCCTTGTAGGATGTGGTATGCTGGGAAATTATATTGGTGGAATAAAAAGAATGATGATTTTAGTAGTCAAGTAGCTTTCTCCTCTGTTTTTTAAAACACTCCTTAAGGCGTGCTTTTCTTCCTCTATTTGGAGAAATAAATCTTGCTTTACGCAAAATAGCCTTCATAACACCCTTTCTGAAAATAGCAGATATATAATAGGTTAACTAAATCTTGTTGAGTACCTCATGTACTCAGGTTTTCTTAACTTTGGTTCAGGTGAAGTTCTCATAGTGGTGGTGGTTTCAACGTGGACATCGACAAGTAGTTTGGGGTTCACAAGTAGCAGCCTGGAATCTATGGGCTGGGATATCACCTTATGTTGCGGCCTCTTAGGCCTTTTTGGTATCTTGTTGATTAGCAACATAATTTTCCTTCCGTTGTCTGATGTAATGTTGGGTCATGTGACCTCTGTTTGTAAAGCTATACTCTACTAATACTTGATTTATACAGTTTCATGTCTAGAGTTGCTGATTTGATCGGTTGTTGGTTTCGAGCTCATTGTTATACAGTTTTGGCTATGCCTGCGTTGGTGTTGCAGTCGAGGGGTTGTGAAGCCGATGATCCATTTCCGAGCACGCATGCCGATGTTTACTCGGCCTAGGCTTGGTAACCCCAGTAACCCTCGATTGTTGTTGCACCTCCTGGACACATAGCATCTATGTATAGCTTTGGTCCCGTTTCTTCAGTTTCATATGACTCATGGACTCTCTGATATGCATAGTTGGTTATGACTAGCATGGACACAAGGAGTAGTAGTACCGATGTTATCTGGTCTGCGTGCCGATGAATCCGGTCTACCCGCTGTTGTTTGTTGCGGCCGGGGTTGGTAACCCCGAAGCCCTTGTGGGTCTATGAGTAGGAGCGCATAACAATATGTATACCTCTGGGTCCGGGGTCTGACAAGTCATGGTATCAGAGCAGGACTACATGTAGGAAAACCTTACTGCTTGGTCGATGTTGAGTCTAGTATTTGTGAAAACTATTTTGAAACTCCAAATGGATTGTGAAAAATCTCTTTAGGATTCATTTTACTTATTATCTGGTATCGTTCTAACTCTGGGTCACCTTACCTATTTTGATTTTAAAAGGTTCTCTATATATTCTCGTCATTCAAAACTTAGGTGCCTTCTTTGGCAAGGACGTGTTTTACCCAAGTTGACCTAGTGTTTGAGTTTCTGGAGTCGTGTGTGTGTTCCATACTCCGTTGTCTCTTGATGCAATTGGGATATTCCTTTCCGTCATAATCTCTTAGAGTTGTACAGATTCCACATTCTTATGTTCTAAAGTCTCAAATCCCGAACCTCAAGATTTCCTTTGCATCTAAAAAATGTATCCTTTGTGCTTTGCTCGAATTCTTCTGGATTTATGTTTGGCTTATAGAAGATATTTTGTAATCTCTACCCGTAGTGTCCTTAAGGCACTCAGGTAGTAGTTACTTATTTCTCTGGGTTTTAAACCCTCGGACTTGAACCGAAGGTCCCAGAATGTGCTGAATTACAGTGGGTTGAATCATGTGGTTTTATAACCATTTGATGCTCACGCCATCAGTATAGGATGCTGACTTTTAACCCAAGATCGATTCTGTTGGTCCTGAGGAACATCTTCTACCTAAGGATAGCTAAGTAATCAACTCCAATAGCCATAGGTTTTCTGATGGAACCAAAAGGATCATGGAAATGGTGTTCTTTATGGTTTCCACATTTTTTTTCTTGATTCATCTATACCTATCCTTTCCGCATGGGTTTTACAAATGAGTATGACTATGTGCATCCAACGTGATCTCAAGATTTTCCACTGCACGTTCCCATCCTTTAGTTGCTTCGAAACTTCGTCCATTGTTTAGAAACCAAGTGGGTTATGTGTGTTGGGGGATCCAATGCATTTGTGCTTGTCTTCCCTCTGAACATTCCACCTTGGAATATCAGGAGAAACAGACTCCAGTACCTCGTTCATCTCTTGGACCAGGTCAAAGTTTTGTAATTCGCAGATTAAAGAAGCTTCATTAGCTTCCGTTCTATTTCATTTTCGAGTATCACACCCTTACATATCAAGAGGTCGTGTTGAGTTTCATGGCCTTATTGATGAAGTGATGCTCTTACACGTAATTACTTGATACGTATCCAACGCATCTATAATTTCTGATGTTCCATGTTGATATTATGCCAATTGCTACATGTTTTCTCCCTTCTTTCTAGCATTTTTACACGTTTTCCGAGAATAACCTATTAACAAGATGCCAAGTGCTAGTTCTGGAAATATTCTCGGAATTGGACGATTCGAAAACCAGAAGTCTTAGAAGTCCTGGAAGCATCCAGAAGTCCCGAAGAGCCCCGGAGGGGGGCCACAGGGTGGCCACACCATGGGGTGGCGCGGGTCCCCCCTAGCCGCGCCACCTAGGGGTGTGGGCCTCCTGGCCACCCCCCGGCATTGCCCTTTCGCCCATATATACTCCCCGAGGCATAAACCCTAAAAGAATCGACCTTTTCCACAAAATACATCTGTAGCTCCGTCGCCACTGCCGACAAGTTTCGGGGGACAGATCTCTATTCTGGTACCCTGCCGGGACGGGGAAGTGCCCCCGGAACCCATCTCCATCGACTCCACCGCCATCTCCATCGCCGTTGCTGTCTCCTATGATGAGGAGGGAGTAGTTCTCCCCCGGGGCTGAGGGCTCTACGGTAGCTATGTGGTTCATCTCTCTCTCCCATGGTGTGATCTTTATGTGATCATGAGCTTTGTAATCTATTTGAATTCGTAGATGTTACTCTTCATCTTTTGCTACTCAGGTGCTTTATTAATATGAACTTTGGAGTCACCTTGTACCGTGGTGTGAAGGTGACAGTGTGCACGCCGTGTGTGTCTCCTCTATGAAATTGTAGAGTTTCCTTAGTACCTTCTAGGGAGCTCATAGTGACAGCGTGGGGTTAACTGGACATGGGAATAGAAACTTGAGGAGTGTTGTTACAGCCCTACGCAATGATTAGTGTTCGTATCCAACCGGAGAGGGTTAGGAGTAGCATAGTGAGAGAAGCTATCTAGTTATTCATTTATGTGATCATTGTTGAGAGTGTCCTCTAGTGAAATTAGGAGCCCTAGGCCTTATTTCATAGCATTGAAACACCGTTTTCCTCCTATTCCGCTACATGTTTGCTTGCTGCCATTTTTATTTCAGATTGCTATTATCATCCATATTACTTGCATTTTACTCTCTCTTTGCCGAACTAGTGCACCTATATACCTGACAAGTATATTGGGTGTGTTGGGGACACAAGAGACTTCTTGTATCTTAATTTCAGGGTTGCTTGAGAGGGATATCTTTGACCTCTACCTCCCTGAGTTCGATAAACCTTGGGTAATCCACTTAAGGGAAACTTGCTGCTGTTCTACAAACCTCTGCACTTGGAGGCCCAACACTTTCTACAATAATAGAAGCTTGTGTAGACATCATTACTCAACCTTCCTTCAAGCTTGAATTCTCGAGAATGTTGGGTGTGTGTGTATTGTTGGGTGTATGAGATATTCTTAGCACTTCTTTTTTGCTTTGAAAAATCTAAGAAACATATGTATCCTTCTTAGCATTATTGGTTACCCGGTATCTACTTGAAGTTGACTGTGTTACCAAATCCATTCATTCTGGTGCACATTTTCGGTCAAAGAGTTAGGTTCATGCCAAAGCTCTTAAGACCATATCAGTTGCTTTGAAAAGAAGGACTCCTACCAAACTGCAAGAAATTTTGCTGGTTCGTGATATTCTAGTTGTCTTTCTGGAAGTATCACTAGGTTTGTCACCTGACCGTGATGTCTAAACAAGGGGTAATTTGAATTACTCCTTTATCCAAGAAACTACGCTGGATACCCTCGACTAGTTGGTTGAGCTTAAACAACAACTTGGAGAGTTAAAAGACAAGAGCTCTTCCTAACTTGTTCCAAGAAATGGGATGTTCAGTTTAGTTTATGTTGAAGTATGATAGTATCTCCTTCGTGGGTATGCTATCTTACAAACCTTTGATTTGACTTGGGCTATCGTCAAATCAAGATCAGATTCAAGGACTATCTTGATGGACTTCATGTCCTTTAGTCTGACCAATATTTTTCCTTGTTCATGCATCATATGAGTCCCTCCTGTTGGAGTAACTAGATAAGTTTGTTGTCGAGCCCATCGATGACATAACCATCTTCTCCAAGTGTCAAGAGGTTCATGTTGAACAGTTGGCACCAATGTTGGAAACATTTGAGAACCATCCTTGTATCATCGCGAAGTTGTGTTCTGGATGTTTGAAATGACTTACTCTGGTTCGTGTGCTTATGGTGAAAGTTGCTGCCGTGGATCCGAGTAAAGTTTTCCAGTTCCCCCGGGAATAGCCCCTAGTTGGTCATGCATGTGTGGACTACTCTCGATATGGATGGTTGTCACCTCTATTTCCTGGAAAAGTTAGCATCCACACTAAGCAACTGACTAATTCTTCATGAAAGAGAAGAAATCGATGAACTTTGTTATCTTTATAATCGTCTTCCCAACAAATACTCCGATGTGTTTCATTGCAGGTAATCCATGTAGGTGCAACCGTCTTTGGCCAGTTGTTAATACATGAGTTTCACAATCTCGCTCATCTTTCGAGCTTGACACTGTAGTCCATGCCTTGAGAATCTAACAAATGTATCCCATTGGTAACCGGTGCAACCTCGCTGATCAAACATGTTGAGTATGAGTTATCAAACCACCAACCATATCTGAATCTCAAGCAGCAACGATGGTTGGTGTTTCCTCAAGGGTATTGAATTAGGTCCATTTGAAAATCCGGCATGGTTGACGTTGTGGTTGACACAATTAGTCGGAAGGCCTAATGTCATAACTCTTTGAATCAGTAAGAGCAACCACTCTCCGTGAGGATTCTTGTGTGGCTTATTCGAGAAGTTTCCCTCACCATTCATCTAATCCGAAGTTTCAGTTCCACTTGATGACCTATTGAAGGCTTATTGTAAGCTGGATATTGGTATGGAGAACATCAAGGAGACCTTGGAACTTACTATGTCCAATGTCTCTCTACAATCCTCCAAACCTTTGTTCTAGTGGAAACAAGTTCATCATGAGAAACATTTCGTGGATATTTATAACCGCGATGGATCAGTTCCCCTTTTCAAGTTGTTTGTACCCGATGTTCTAATCAACTCACACGTTGTGTGAATTTGTCAGTTACTTCAGCCTTGGAGTCTTAACCATGTGGTAAACATATTGCTACGTCCAATCCACCATATAAAAGAGATTCTGTATTCCTTCCGGTGTTCCAATCCCCGTTGGTTACTCATATTTATGGTGTGACTAAGAATCCCTCCTGGTGTTCCAAATTTTTTCGGTTACTCATATTCTATCGTGAAGTAACATTCCGATCCTTGACAAGGATTTCGGCAAACTTTGATGGAATAAATGAAAGTTTCTTCATCCTCTCTGTCCACTTATAAGCGTGAACACGGTTCTTTTCACAAACTTTCTCTGGACGCATGATTCCATTGTGTTCTCGTGTTTTCCCTTGTCTACGGATATTATGTTTTGGTATCCAAGACAATCCTTTCCGTCTTGGTATTATTTTTGAAGTAAAGAGTGAAACCTTAGTGTCACAAGTTGTTCAACCTTTCTTTTCTAAAAGGATTTAAGGTCTTATGAAAATTTCATATTCTAAATCCTTTCCAGAATATTCGTCCACAAACTTGAAACCTTCTCCTACTCCCTCCATTACCTTGACGTGTTCCATGCCTGCTAGCTCAAGTGTTGTCGAGGACACCATTCCCATGAGTTGGCCATGAGATACTTGATCTTCGTGAAGATAAAACCTTCCAGAGTTGTTCCCTCTTACCTAAGGTGTAGCCGCTGGATATCTTCGCAAGTGCTGAGAATCAACCTCTTATAGAAGAGAACCGTAAGGTTCGAGAAGGTCATTCAAACCGGTGTTCCTTCTTTCTTTCTCCTTCAGGAATCTTGGGACGAGATTCTTGTAAGGGGGTAGATTTGTAACATCCCACTTTTGGTAATAAAGAGTTCTGGTGTTGTGTTCATGGCATTCATGCATGAAAATTTTGAATAAGAATTGTATTTGAATTTTAATAACAATTGCATAAAAATCACTTAAAGTGAGCACTTCAAATTTGATTTCAAAACATTTTAAAATTGGGAAAACCTTTATATGGTGAGGTTGGAAATTTTGTGAAGATTCCAAAAAGTATTTTTTGCCAAATTTTAACTTTGCAAAAAGGCCGAGAAAATATTGTTTTCTCTTCAGTTTTCAAAAGAAAAGGACTGTTCTGTAATTTCCTGGAATTTCTGGGAGTTTTTGCAAATTGTGCGTTGCCTTCTACCTCCAGACAGTAGGAGCAGTTGCGTGGCCGCCGCCTCTCCATGTACTGCTTGCGCCGATAAGAGCAAGGGAGACGTCGTGCGCCCTCCCACCTCTCTCTCTCGCCCCCTCACTTCTCTCATGTCTCTCTGTTCCCCCCATGTACGAAAGCCTAGCTAGGGTTTGCCACCGACACGCCGCCGTCGTGGATCGTCCCTAGCTGCACCGAGCACACCAGGAGGAGCGCATCGCTGCCCTCTTCCTCCCCACCGACTTGCACTCCCTGGAATCGAAGGAATCGCGCGAATCGGGATGTCTTCTCCGAGACCGGCTGCCGGCTTCCCGAGCTCGCTGCCGTCAACGCTGACCGTCCCCGACCACGTCGTTGCTTCCGCCGTGCTCGTGGTGAGCTCCTCTACCTCCTCGTGCCCTCCGTTTGGCCGATAGCCATCGTTTTGCTCGCCGTCGTCGTCTTCCCGTGGCTGCCACCACAGTTGCTCTCCGTGGAGCAAGCTCCGACGACCACAGATGGGTGGCGCTGCCACGTCTGGGTGCGCCTCGGCGCGCTCGTTCCAACGAGCATGCGCACGCCCCCGGGGGCGCGGTGGTTTGCCGGCAGGCGTGCTCACTCGAGCTGGCCGGGTCAGCCGCTGACGCCATGGTGACGTCCGCCCGACGTCACCAGGCCCCACGTGTTTGGTTTTTTTAAAAATAATTTATAAATAGAGAAATCCCTCACGTGTGGGCACTGCTTTTTAAATAATTATAAAAATTAATAAAATTTATAAAATCAATATCTTTAATTCTGTTAATCAGGAAAATGTGAAAAATATATGGAAATGTTAAGAAAAATAAACTCTACATATATATGTAAATTTCAAACATGTTTGACAAAGTACAAAAATATGAATTATTTGAATTTCTTTAAATTCATTTAAAATTGCAGAAAATAATTTTTTATTCAATAAAATCAGAAAATTTCAAGTTATATTACAAAGTGCTTAGAATGACAAATGCAATTCAGTTATGATGTTTTAAAACTCATTTGATCAATTAAAATTTGACTCAGTTTCATAATTGCCCGAAGTGCCCTCCGGGGTCTATTTCGGGGCTAATTTCAGTAAAAATGCATATTTACCATATGAACCTTAGAAAACCCTATCAACATATTTAGGGCTTCATCAAAATGCATTAACTTGCTCATGCATACATATTGCGTATTGCATCGATGCCATGTAATGATTGTTGCCTTTTCGGTATTTGCTTCTTATCGACAGAACGCGACTCCGAAGAGAAGGGAAACAATTTTATTGACGAATACTTGATCTTAACCAACAAGTCAAGCACTTATTCCAGAAGAGCTATTTTGTTGGTTTTCTTATGACCAAGGCTAGAATAACCTCTTATCTGCTCATATATGTTTTCAGACGACTTTTTATTCTTGTACTTTGCATTTAATTCTAAAGTATTTGATGTCAGTTGATATAGTTCTCCTATATAATGCATAGCCTAAATACTCTGATCCACTGTTCCTAGCCGCCATAGTGTTTGCTTGTGCACACCTCCAGAGCCTTATATCTGCTTCTCTTAGCTTTACATGTTTGTTTGGCTTTGCTGCATCCGGTTGATGAATCGGAGCCGCAAAAACCTAGTATGATATGATGACGTGAAAAGTTTAGCATTGTGTGGTTAACTTGATTAAGGCTTGGATGGGAGGCCACTTGGGAAGTGGTTCTTTGTCCTATACTTGCCAACCCTAGGATTAAGGTCTGGCCGCGGAAGCCAAAACTGAGCGTACAACCACACGCGTGAGCCAATGAACCTCGCCCGACTAACTAACTGGTTTGGCCATATCCATGAGTCACGTAGTTTGGAAATTCCACCTGCGTGTGAGTCAAAAACATTTTGGAGGTGTTTAGGGCGTGACCAGGACAAGTGATGGACGTACACGGATCTTGATCCCGACTCACAGAACATGTGCCATCAGGAGTGAAAGGACATAGTTCCTAAATCCTATTTTCGGTGTTTGATCACAACATATGGAAGGACTAATGTGTACCCTAAGTTTACTCACAGCATGTCATGGATAAAATGCAATCACACATCCCCATAGACACCTATACGAAGGATACTCCCTCCGTCCGGGTGTATAGGGCACATATATGAATTCTCTAGGCCCTAGGTATTCACTCTTTGGGATTTAAACATTACATGCATTGGTGAAGAGGGGTGGAGAGAGCCAACCACCCACTGATTAGAAGAGAAATAATGCAAAATGTGCCTAATAGATGGGACTGCATGTTTTTGGTATTGTTCCCTATACACCAGGACGGAGGGAGTAGAAAAAATGGAGAAAGATTTAAGAAAAGGGAGGAGAAGAAAGAAGAAGAAAAAGGGAATTGGAGGGGAGCCGGCCTCCCTGGCCGGGCTGGTCGGGATGTGCCCCGGCCCTCCCCTCTCCACGCCGGCCCCAGGCCGGGCGGCTTGGGCGGGTGCCCGGCCCCAGCTGTTCTCCACGCCGGCCCCAGGCCGGCCCCCAGGCCGGGTGGCTCGGGCGGGTGCCTGGCCCCAGCTTCGCCTCCACGCCGGCCTGGCCGGCCTCCCTCCTCGCCCACGCCGGCCCCAGGCCGGGCTATCCCAGGCCAGGGTGGGTTTCGCCCCAGCCCTGGCTTCTCCAGACCGGCCTGGCCGGCCCCCTAGGCCGGGGTGGGCGCTGCAGAGTGGGGGAACCCCCCCCCCCCCAAACGACCATATTCTTGCCCCCGGGTATAAAAGGGATCTTTCTTCTACCTTTTCAAAGAGTCAATCTCACTCACTCTCTCTCCACCATTGATTGACCAAGCTCAAGCTCAAGAACAAGCAACTCCTCAAATCCCCAACCAAAGCTCGTGATATTTTGGGATTTGAAGGAGACACCGCCGATCTACAACTCCACCAAGTCGATTGGAAATACACCCACTCATCCCTTTGGGATCTTGTCCTTCTTAGTTCATTGGAGCCAAGAATCTTGTTGCTCCTAGCTCATCGGAGCTCGGAGCCCCGTTGATATCCCCGGTGCTCTTGTGCTCGTGGATCTTGCTTCTCGGAGTCTTGGTGGCTCTCGGGATTTGGTGAGGACCCTCCAATCTTGTGGAGTGTTCCTCATACTTGTAAAGGTTCTAGTTGTCAACGTCAACGACAACATAGTGATTCAAGCCTATCTACATTGGTGGAAGGACTCGAAGGAGATACAGTGTGGCATTTGAGGCCTACTCAGTGTTCCACTTTGGTGGCACCGCACCGCTCCAACGGAGATTAGATTCCATTGGGAAGTGAACTTCGGGATAAATCTCCGCGTCATTATGTTCGGTTATTCCTCAACTTACCTTTACTAGTTACTACTAGCTTAGTCATACATTCACCTTGTGCTAGTTGTACTTGCTCAACATATAGGATTGTTCACCTAGTTGCATAATCTAGATAATCTATATTTGAGCATTACCTTGCTAACTTGAAAAAGAAGCTAAAATTTGTAGTTAACCTATTCACCACCCTCTAGTTAACCTCTCGATCCTTCAATTGGTATCAGAGCCTCGTATCTTTATATAGGGCTTTACCGCCTAAAGAGGAGGTAAGGATGGCCGATGATCCCATCACCATGGATGGGATTCAAAAGCTAATCCAAGCTATGATTGATTGTTCCGAGAAGAAGATGGAGGGACTAACAAAAGAATTGACATCCCCATCTAATCAATCTAGAGAAAAGGTTATCTTAGATGAACATGGAAACCCCATTCCAACTAAGGAAGGAAGCGCAACATCTTCACCTTTAATGGTAGTGGTGGAAATTCCTTTGGCTATGCTTATAACAATGCTCCTAATGTCCAACATCCACATGTTAATCATCTTGTTCCACCTCCTATGGTGGATCGCCATCGTTTTACTAATTGGAAAGCTTCCATGAAGTCTTACATGTGCAGTTCTTCAATGCAAATATGGAGAATTGTTGAAAAAAGGATATGAGCCAAAGGACCCCGCAAACTTAAGCTCAAGTGACGTCATAGATGAGCAACTCAATGCTCATGCTTTGCACATGTTGGAAAGGACAATGGAAAAGGAAGGAGTTGAGCACATCCGGTCCTTCACAAGTGCAAAGAAAGTGTCGTGGGAAAGTCACGACAGATGTTACCGGAGGTAAATTAGGTTGGGGTAAATCGACTCTGGTGTTTGGGAGAGGGTTTAGCTCAGATCGGACACAAGATTTATCCTGGTTCAGCCTCTCTATAGGAGATGATAGCTTACTTCCAGCTAGGATCATATTGATTGGCGATCTAGAGGCTCGGGCTGCAATGTCGTCGAGACTCCAATCTAGGGTTACAAGTACTTCGTCTCATATATCTAGAATAACTTGAATCTCCTTTCTACGCCATAAGGTCCGGTTTATATAACACCCGGTTTCCTGGCTTTCCTTACAAGATACATCCAGAGCCCTACTCGGGGTCTACACGTAACACAAAATTACTCTCCGTGACCTCCAAGTCTTGAACTCCATGGTTTGCACCGCCTTTCGGGCCTTCTAGAACTTCCCTTTTCCCGAGCCGAGTTACCAATACGACTGCTGGCCCATCAGTGACACTCGGTCCATTACCATATTACAAGGTCTCGCGTAAACTTCCTCCAGCCGAGTCATTTTTCCTCTGCATGGGCCTGTCGGGTTATTATCCCCCCCAACAGTAGTCCCCAGAATAGCTTGGGAATCTTGGTTGGCGCGCCCTTCTTGTAGATTCAAACTTTAATCATAAGACAAACCTCCAACCACGAAGCGCATGCTATTTCCTGCAAAACAATAAACATTTACATACAATAGTGCTATAGGTTAGATTGCTTTAACTATAGCTAGGCCGACTCTTTCGGAGGTCCATATAATAACCCAACCATTGTATTAATTCGAGTATCAATTCTCAAATCAACTCTTCATAGTGACCATTTCATAACCCGACTTTCATATTCCTCATAGGCTAGTCCAAGTAATAATACTGAGACCGGCTCTTGTGGCGGTCATTTATCACTCGGCTGCATAAAAATAACTTCCACGATCTTGTCTCCGTAATCGACGGGCCGAGTATCATATCCCGTGTTTTTCTCCATTCTACCGTTTGCACGCTAGGGTTTTCACCGCGCCTATAAATACAGGCACAATGAAACCCTAATCACAAACTCCATCTCCCCTAGCTTCGTCTTCAACCTCGAGCCGCACCATTGGAGCTCAAGACCGCAGCTTGGAGCTTCACCACCGAGCTTCACGCGCACCACCGCAGCTCGCCATAATCGGCCCGCCGAACCGCGCCGCCGCCCGCGTTCAACAAACCTCATCTCCGCCACCGATTCCTGGTATACTTCCTTAGATCTAAACTTTCATTTCTGGATCTTGAACTCGCGTTTTTCGTGTTCAACGCATTCACCCCTTTTCTCATTTTATTTCTCCTTTTCGCCTTTCACTAGATCTTCTCCAATGGCTCCCAAGACTCCTCCCAAGTCCAAGGCCAAGGCCATGGCCCTGAAGCAAAAGCCGAGTCAGACCATCACGGTCAACTGGGCCAGGTCGACTGTCATGCAGGACAAACTGGAAGAGCTGGCCGAATCTGGGGTCCTCCCTCCTCAATCCGAAATATCATGGAGGGCTCCCGAAGAAGAGAGTCAGCCTTCACCTGAACAAGGTGAAGTTGTAGTCTTTCCCGAGCACATCACTCGTGGTTTCCGCCCCCCGGGTCATCCTTTCTTTCACGAGGTTCTTCACCACTACAAAGTCAGGGTCTTTGACATAGGCCCAAATTCGATTCTCAATATTTTTCATTTCATTGTTCTTTGCGAGTCGTACCTCTGCATCGCCCCCAATCTCGCATTATTCCTTGAACTTTTCTAGTGCAAACCTTGTCGCGAAAGTACGGATGGTCCCCTCCTTGTCTGTAGAGGCGTGGCCATCCAAAGACGCAAAAAATCTTTGATGCCGACTCTTAATCTTCACACCCATGTGAAGCATTGGCAAAAAACTTTCTTTTATTGCAAAGACACTTCATCACCCGGCGAGAAGCCTCTGCCGGGTTTTTCTATTGAAACCCTTTCTCTTAGTGATAATCTGAGCGCCTTCGCTCCAGAGGCCGGTAGACAGGCCATCCGACCCCTCCTTCTCAAACTCTCTGTATTAATAGCCGACGGTCTTTGTGGGTTGAATCTAATCAAGACCTGGATCATCTGTAGGATCCAGCCCAATAGTATTCGCAAGAAACTTCTTTGCAAATACTCGGGCCACTTGACCGATTCTCTCCGATACTCGGAGAAGTCATACCCGGCCCTCGATGTTAACAAGGCCATGAAGAGCTTTCTAGCTGAGAAGGTGGAGGTCATCAGGAGCATCTCTGGGCTTTCCCCCTTCACCCGCACAAACCCGGATCCACCAGTAAGAACCGAATAATCTCCTCTCTACTCGTTAATTTTTCAAACGCGCGTATACTAACTTTTATCTTTGCTGTTCTTACTCAGGAATCTGATGATTGGTGGAAGATTGAAACCCCTCCTCCTTCAGAAAACTCGGAAGCCGAGCCGAGTGACAACGAAGAAGGTGATTCCGAGGTACTAAGCGACTTTTTTGTTGGCTTATTAGACCAAGACTCTCCTCCTCCCACCTTCATTCCTGACATTACACCACCATCGCCAGCGCTAGCTGAAAAAGGCGGCTCTCAATCTAAAGAGAGCGATCCCGAGCCTGAGGCCAAGTTTGGCAGGAAGAGGAAGGCCAAGGGAGTTAGATTCAAGGTACCAAACTCCTTCACGACCACAAATTCATACTCGTATTCCAACCAAGCGACGGGGTGACGAGGGCCTCAACCCCGGAATTCCTCTTCAATCGCCATCTCGCCGAGACGGTACTCCTTCATCTTATCACAATTATGTTCGTCAAAAATATCCAACTCCGAGTCACCCCTTAGCCGGAAAACTCCGAGTCTCAATGTCCAATTCTCTGTCAGTGTCTTCCGGGTCAAGCAACGATCTTCCCAGTGATTTCATCGTGAATACCGGGTAAATTTCATAACTTGCTTGACTATATCCCGTATACTTTGCATGTTTCACCTTTATCAACCACTAAATACACTATTTTTCTCCCCTCAGAGCCAAGGTCACCCTCAGCGATACGGTTGAAACCCCCGCCGATGACCCGATGGCGGTTGACCCTGAGAGCAATACCAATCCCCAGCCCGCCAAAGAGCCGGCAAATGAAGCCAACCCAGGAGACGAGTCTTCTCCTCCCGCCCCCAGCCGACTGATCCCGAGGTTGAATACCTTGGAATAAAAAAGGCACCTGCTACTCCAAATACCGCTGCTGCCAGATTTGACGCGGGGGAACAGAAGGCAACACCACCACCGGCTGACCGGGATGCTAGCTCTTCCAGGCCGACTCTTAGTGGCCATGATTTTGAAAAGCTACTGAAGGAGTATCGCGCCCTGAAAGCAACTGAAGACGAGATTGTCGAGTCTTTGGCAGCTGAGCACCAGGTTTGTTTAACTGATGTTATTTATATGCTTATCCTAGTCCCCAAGTTCCGAGTAAACTGTCCACAGTCACTCGGTACTTGCAAATATATAGTCTTTCTTATACAAGCTTCAGAATACCCTAGTCCCTAAGTTCCGAGTAGACTGTCCACAGTCACTCGGTACTTGCAAATATATTTGAAAACCAGTAGAACTTGTTTTCTGTGCATTAAACTGGACAGCCAAATCCGGTCTCCATGTATCTCTTGAAGCTCATTGCCGACTGATATTGCTTTGCCCTTTTCAGGCATGTGTAACTCGTACTGATGAAGTAATTTCAAAAACAAATGAGCTCCTGCAAGCTGAAGTGAAGCTCCGTGAAGAACTGGAGGCCAACCTCAAGGATCTCTCCAAGAAATACAAGAAGCAGACGAAGAAACTCCGGAACACTGAGGAGTTCGTCAAGAAACTCACAACTTTCATAACCAAGACCTATGACTCCATCATAGGTAAGGCACAACTATTTTCCCACTCTCGCTTTGTGTTAATCGGATTTCCCTATTGTACGATGTTTTAACCCGGATCACACTATCTTACTCCCCTTTTTGTATTGCAGGTCCGGAGGAGGTTGCTGGCAAACACGACGACCTCCAGAATCTTAAAATACTCAAGAATGTCATCCGGCAATTTGAGGTAGGGACAAAATGGACACTCGAAGCTGTGAAGTTGGCCGGTGACTACACTGGTGTAACGCACATACTTGAAGCATACTCGACAGTCCCTGCTTGGATTGATGCCTGGAAGCGCTCAACATGCCGGGTTGGCGTGATACGCGGCCTTGCCTTGGCTAAGGCCTACTACCCCAAGATTGAGCCGGCAAAGCTTGTTGACGGGTTTCCTGAGTTCAAGCCCGATGGCACCAATTTCTCGGGCAAAGACCTCAAGGCCATCAACACCCAGATCCGAGAACCTTGACGTAAACAAGCTTACCACGCCGTTCAATGATGAGGATAAGCCGACTCCCTTCCATGATCCTGTGCCCTTTGACATGCTATCTCGCTTCAAGGCGGAGCTTGCAAAGGAAAAGGACGAGACCGGTTCTGCCCCAACTTCATCAACTCCGGCAGTTCCTCCTCCATCTCGTGCTCCCTCCACAGGTGAGCCGGAAAAAGACACAAAGAAAGCGTCAGAGGGGACTACTGAAGACCCGACCACCAAGACCACGCATGATGACTCGGCTGCAGCAGCCGAGTAATGCTACTCCCTCTTATAAGTAAAAAATCATTCGGCCAATGGGGATTGTAATATGCCTTTTAAACACTGCTATTTCATAGTGGGTCTGTGCACCTTTTGATATTCTTCCTAAGGCTTGTAATACTTTAAACTTCTGTGGTTTCGATGACCCCTCTGGTTGTCGCTTTGGTATGCACTTTATAAACCCATTTTTGCACAACTTTACTGTTATATGCTTTGTGAGAAAGATGCCGAGTCTTGGTCTTAGGATTGTGAAAAAATTTACTCACAAGTCCCCAAGACCCAGACTCTGGGTCTGAGGATTCTTGACTTGAGAAACTTTGTTTTCTCAAGTCCTCAAGTACCAAACTTTCATTGACATGAAGGTGAAGGCTTAATCTGTGCAGCATCACTCTTTATAAATTCCTGATATTTATGTACGCTTGTACGTTTTGAAGTTATGCGTAATATGTAATGAGTTTCCGGCTGTCGCCTTTGCTCTACATAACGTATGGTTTAGATGACCCTTTTGACCCCTTTGAAGCTATGAGCCGGTTTTCGCATGGATTTTCAATGTTGCTATAACTCTAATAAAAACAGGGTCAGGCAAGTCCCAATGGGCATCGTGACTGATTGGATTTATAGGTTAGCAAACACGCCATTTTGTTGCGAGTCACATCAAGCTCGAGCTAAAAAGGTCAAGAATTTTTTTGGCTCTATTGTGCGGGTTACGAGATTACAACTGTACTTATTGCAAGTAATCAGTCCTCACAACCGAGTGGCATCGTGGCCGGGTCTGAGTATACAACTGTGCTATTCAAGCAATCAGCCCCCAAAATCTATATATGTGTACTACGCAACAGTAGGCTTTCTGCTCTACCGGCTTACAGATAGCTTGTACACTAAAAAAGGAAAATATGCGCAAATTTAGACCTACTAAATCATACGCCTTACTATTGGAAAACATATTTGACTGAAACAACACACTAGTAAATACAAAACATGATCAATTATAGAAAAATATGCAAGAAACTGACAAAACTTAAGGAACATAATAACTATCATGATTTAACCATTTCTTTATTGATATGAAAAGGTTAGGTCAGCAGGCCGCCTCACTAAAAACCCTCCAGTCCCCGTAGGTACCCTCGACAGGAAAAGAGCACGCCTGAAACCTGCTGCCTGTTACATCGTGTAATACAATTTGCAAACCGAGTCTATGCTAAGTGTAGCAAGGGCGCAGTTGGGCCACGTTCTATGGTCTTTCGCGCTCTTGCATGGAGAAGGTGAAATGTGCAGTGTCATTCACATGGTTCGGATCTTTCCTTGCGTCCACTAGGTAATACGACCCGTTGTGCAGATTCCGGCTTATAATGAACGGACCCTCCCATGGGGAGATAACTTGTGTTTCCCCTCTTTGGATTGCACCAAACGCAGCACCAGGTCTCCTTCTCGAAAAACACGCATCTTGACCCGACGGCTATGATATCGTCGTAAATCATGCTGATATATTGCGGACCGTTCCAAGATTGCTCCCTGTGTTCTTCTAACATGTTCACAGCGTCTTGCCGGGTCTTCTCGTTTTCTACCTCAACATAGGCCGCCACTCGTGGCGAGTCATGGATAATATCGCTTGGAAGAACGGCCTCTGCACCATAAACCATAAAAAACGGGGTCATCTGAGTAGACCTGTTAGGTGTAGTATTGATTCCATAAACCACATAGGGTAACTCCTCAACCCATGCTCCAGCAGCTCGGAGACACGGGACTCGTAATTGTGGTTTTAACCCACGAAGTAGCTCTTGGTTTGCTCTCTCCACCTGACCATTGGCTTGTGGATGGGCCATCGAGGCTACATCAAGTCGAATGCCATTGTTTCCACATAACTTCTCCATCTCTCCTAAGGACATATTGGTTCCATTGTCTGTGATTATGCAGTGGGGGTATCCAAACCGATATATGATCTTCTTCAAGAATTGCACAGTTGTGGCCGCTTCACAATTTGTAACTAGCATGACCTCAACCCACTTTGTGAACTTATCGACGGCCACCAGTAAATGAGTCTTTTTACACAGAGACATGTGGAAAGGGACAACAATATCTATACCCCAAACAGCGAACGGCCAAGTCAATGGGATTGTCCGCAGCTCCATAGCCGGCACATGGGTTTGCCGAGCATACCTCTGACATCCATCACATCTTGCCACCAAGCGTTCTGCGTCTGCTAAAGCCATAAGCCAAAAGAAACCGTGCCGATATGCCTTGGCCACAAGGGATCTTGTGGAGGCATGGTGTCCACAATCACCTTCATGAATTTCTTTCAATATTTGTCGGCCTTCTTCTGGAGCTACGCATCGTAAAAACACACCTGTAGCACTTCTCTTGTAAAGCTCACCGCCAATGATAGAGTAACCTTTTGCCCGTCTCTGGATTTTACGGGCTACAACTTCCTGCTGTTGTAACTCGCCTCGTAGTAGAAATGCCAGGAACGGCTTACTCCATTCTAGAATAGCGCGCACCGTGGCTACAAATTCCGATTCTTGGTCCCGGTGAGCTATCTCTTCTTCTGACTCGGTTTTAAAGGAAGGCTGTCACAATTCATCCAAGAAAACATTAGGCGGGACCGGCTCTCGACGGGAGCCGTGTCTCGACAGTGCGTCCGCAGCCTCGTTCTTACGCCGGTCAATGTGCTCCACCTGATACCCGGAGAAAGACCCGACTACTTTGCCCACCTCTCTGCGGTATGCTTTCACTGTTGCATCCTTCCTGTCCCACGTTCCTAAGACCTGCTGTACCACAAGATCCGAGTCTCCGTAGCACTTTATACTCTTAATTCTCATCTCCTTTGCTACACGCAATCCATGCAACAAGGCCTCGTACTCGGCTACATTGTTAGAGCAATCAAAATAAATTTGCAAAACGTAACACAACTTATCTCCTTTTGGCCATGTGAGCACAACGCCGGCTCCCGATCCTTCAAACTGCTTGGAACCATCGAAATGCATAACCCAAGATTCTGAACTTGGCACTAACAAGGGCACGCTTGTCTGAGTCCAATCATTGACAAAATCAACCAGCGCCTGAGACTTGATCGCAGATCAGGGCTCATAATTGATGTGATAATCACCCATCTCGATGGCCCACTTGGCTACCCTACCTGTAGCATATGAATTTCTTATGATATCTGCCATGGGTATGGAACTTACCACCGTTATGGGGTGTTCTTGAAAATACGGCTTCAATTTCTGACTGGCCATGAATACCCCAAACACTAGCTTCTGCCAATGCGGATACCGTTCCTTCGCCTCTGATAAGACCTCGCTCACGTAATAAACCGGCCGTTGCACCGGGTAATCCTTTCCATCCTCTTTACGCTCGACCACGACTACTGCACTACCTGATCGAGGCCCGGCCGCAACATACAGCAACATGGGCTCTTTGGGACCCGGCGCTGCCGAAACCGGGGCTTCAGATAGCTGTTTCTTCAGAGCTTCAAATGCCTCATCCGCCTCTTGGTCCCATTCGAAATTGTCTGTTTTCTTCAATAGCCGGTATAGGGGTATTGCCTTTTCTCCGAGCTGAGATATGAACCGGCTCAGCACTGCTACGCATCCTGTAAGTTTCTGAACATGTTTCAATTCCTCTAGCTTTTTTAGACTCTGAATAGCTTTGATCTTCTCCGGGTTAGCCTCGATCCTCGCTCAGAAACGATGAAACCAAGTAGTTTCCCCGCAGGAACTCCAAACACACATTTTGTTGGGTTGAGCTTCATTTTGTATCTCCTCAGGTTCTTGAAGGTCTCTTTTAGGTCATCAATGAACGTTCTTGCGTTCCTTGTTTTGATCACCACGTCATCGACATAAGCATGGACATTGCGCCCAATCTGATCCTCAAAGCACTTCTGAATGCACCATTGGTATGTTGCGCCGGCATTTTTCAATCCAAAGGTCATGGTTTTCTAACAAAAAGCTCCAAAGGGGGTTATGAACGATGTCTTCTCCCAATCCTCCTCTTTGAGCTTTATCTGATGATACCCGGAATAGGCATCCAGAAAGCATAACAAGTCACTTCCCGCCACCACATGTATGATCTGGTCTATCCTTGGAAGGGCGAACGGATCTTTTGGACAATGCTTGTTGAGACTCGTGTAATCTATGCACATTCTCCACTTGTTATTCTTTTTCAACACTAAAACCGGGTTAGTCAACCACTTGGGGTGGAAAACCTCCATGATAAAGCCGGCTGCTAAGAGCCGAGCTACCTCTGCTCCTATAGCTTTTCTTCTTTCTTCATTCATTTTCCTCAGGCCCTGCTTCACTGGCCGGGACTTGGGGTCAACATGTAAGCTGTGCTCTGCGAGTTCAGTCGGGATACCCGGCATGTCGCTAGGCGTCCATGCAAAAACATCCTGATTGTCACGGATAAAGTTGATGAGCACGCCTTCCTCCTTGTTATCCAGGTTGGACCCTATAGCGAACTGCTTGGAAGAGTCGCCCTTAATGAAAGCCACCATCTTTGTGTATTGGGCTGCTTTAAACTTAGCTCTCTCATCATCCGTATTTGGTTTTTTCAAAGCTGTTCCATCTTCCGGGTCTACCTGTGACCTGTAATACCCGAGCTCTTCCTTTGCACAGGCTTGTTCTGCGAGGGCCGCATCTCCCTCATCGCACTCTGCTGCCACAGCCCTGCTCCCATGAATAGTGATGGTCTGTTTAGGGCCCGGAATTTTCAACTGTAGGTAAAGGTAACACGATCTTGCCATGAACTTGGCGTAAGCCGGCCTTCCAAAGAGTGCGTGATAAGGACTGCGCAATTTCACCACCTCGAATGTGAGCCATTCTACTCTGTAATTATCCTTGGATTCTCCAAAACCAACCTCCAGTGTTATCTTTCCCTCGGGGCAGGCCGAATGTCCTGGTATGATTCCGTGAAAAACCGTGGAGCCTTTCTGCAGCTGAGACTCCTTGAGCCCCATACGTAAAAAGGTCTCCCACTATAGGATATTGATACTGCTCCCACCGTCCATCAGAACCTTCTTTAACTCGTAGCCATTGACTTGCGGCGCTACTACCAAAGCTAGCAAACCCGGATGTTCTATTGCTTCCGGGTGATCCCTTCTAATCCATGTTACTTCCTGATCTGACCATCTCAGGTATCTTGGAACACCCGAGGAAACCGAGTTTACAGCTCTTTTGAGTATCTTCCTCTCCCTCTTGGTGGTCCCAGTGGTGTGAACATGATACTGTCCTAGCTGCTTTGGGTTACTCTGAAAAACCCCTGCACCACCCTGGTTATTACCCGTGTTGCCAGCTCCTGCATTTCATGCGGGGGGGGGGGGGGGGGGGGGAGTGGGCCGTTGCCCTGGTTTCCACCCATACCCGACCCTCCTCCCCGGCATGCACCTTGTAGGGCCTTCTGTATTTCCTCATTTTTTTCACCTTTGTAGATCCACGCATTGCTGCAATGAATGGTTAGCCGGTCTGCCATTCCTACTATGGCGCGGGCAAGGCATCTTGAAGGCTTCGATGTGGTTAGTCGGCCGCGGTGGCCCTTGATAATTGCTTCCTCCGTTAAAGTTTTTATCCGCTCTGGGCCTTGCAAACCCGGCCTCAGTATTGGCGAATAACTCGGAGCCCCCCTCATACGGACGTTTATGCTGGTTGTTTCCATTGCCACCATTGTTATCTCCATTGTTATTCGGTGTAGCCCCGTTACCGGTTCTTCCATTACTGTTCACATTAGTTTTTCCCTTCTTATCCTCCATATCTTCTTCTGTGGTGTTGGTGGAGGCATGCTTGTTGCACGCGTCCATCAACTCCCCCATAGTAATTTCTGAAACATGCCTACTGGATTTCATGCGTACCAATTTTTGCACCAAGGGCGTATATCTGCATGTTTTGGCCATAGCTTGTATCGCATGCTTTGGCTGGATATCGGTGGAAGAGTGGAGTATCTCCATGACTCGGTGCACCCAGCTGCGTGCTGACTCTCCCTTTCTCTGCACACACCGATCCAAGTCGTCAACCGTGTATAACTTCCTGCAAGTTCCATGAAAATGCTTGACGAAAGCCGACTTAAGCTCACTCCACGAATTGATAGACCTCTCAGGCAGGTTATTGAACCATAGTTTAGCTGCTCCTTCAGACATCATGAGATACATAAATTTGGCTTGGAGCTTTTCTGAAGCGTTGCGAATAGACATGGCCATCTCATAGCTGCTTAACCAGTTCTCAGGATCCATGGTCGGCTCATAGTTGACAACTTTACCAGGCTCTTTGAACTTGTCCAGGTAAGGCTCGGCCCTGATAGCGTCTGATAAGTATTTGGGTTCGGCTAAGTTTGTCGACACCGGCCTTACTCTTGAAACGTGTGAAGCCTCGGCTGCTGCGGCAGGAGGCGCGCCAACTCCTGGACCTCGCGCTACAGACCCGGCCGCACGCCTTGCCCGAGAACTATCCACGATAGCCTGTGCCGCTGAGACCGCAGGAGTTGCTGGTCTAAGTGGAGGAGGCGGCATTTGCTGCTGCTCTGCCCTCCGTCGTGCTGAATTCGACTGAATGTTCCTCGTATTACCTTCTTGTCGACTGATATACGGCGTCCCATGCATGCCGCTCCTGTTGTCCGGGTAATTTTCTTGCTGAGCCACCGCGGTGCGTAACATCTCTATAGCCCGCCGGGTTTCTATTGCTTGAGGCGACTCTCCCAGTGGAATACGGTCGAGCCCTGAAGTTGCGGCTTACACGTTGTCCATAGGGTTATTGAAGTGACTCGACGGGGTGTGTAATCGTGATGGTGGTGGTTGCATAGCATTTCCCCCCGGCTGCCCCAGCGGGTAGCGCAGGTGACCCGACTGACATGTTAGTCGGTTGTCCCCCGAGCGCTGCTCCTGTGTTCCCAGTTCCTTGATTCACGATCGGGATTTGCTCGTCTTGAGGCATAATAAATAACATGGCCGGTTGTAGGGCTCCGCCTGTCGCAGGCAGTCTCGTCTGATGCCTCTGATTATATGCTCTAGTCGTTTGTGCCTGTATACGATCTTCTAACTCATTCAATTGACGTTGACGCACATCCATCTGTAGTTTCTCGGCTTCTACATCTCTCCTCTGTTGTTCCAATGCTCGGTGGGCCACGTCCAGGTCTCTGGACCGGGCCGCCGCGTTCTCCGGGGTTATCACCGTTGCTAACACCGTGGGATCCAAAATCAAGTTGTTGCTGAACAGAGCCAGATTTGGTGGGTGTGACGTTCCCGCACCAGCCGTTCTGTTCGTCCTAAATCCGAACATGTTCCTGTGATGAGCAGTTTCCCCTGTTTCGCTGGTGCGGACGTCTGTTCACCATCGACCCGGGCTCCAGCCGGGTTTCCATTAATCGAAGTCTGTTGTTGGGCCAGCGCTTGCGCTGCACCAACCGCGGCTACTGACACATCGCCCTGATTCAGATTTATCGCAGGGGCTGTGTAGACCGCAACTCGGCGCGCAATGCCTGGTGAAGACTCATATTCTTCTTCCTCGCAGCTATCTTCTTCGTACCGATCTTCGAGCAGGTGCAGGATAGATTCGGTGTCATTATCCCCGGTAACCCGGCCACGTGGGGTCCATGCCAGCTTCTCCGGCTGTTCCCTCTTCGTGGTGGGTGCTTTCTCCGGTTCTGCCGTGCCTATCGACTCTTCCCCATCCGATTGAACACAGGTGGCGGTCCTTGACACAGAATCATATTCATTATTGTCAAAAATTGAACCATATGTACGTACCATACCCACGAAGACGTTAACCCGGCCGATCGTGACGACATATCCGGTTTCCAGCTGGTCCGACTCTGGCCCCCAGCCGGAATCGTCGACGATCTTCTCTCCTTCGGGGTTGGTGATGATCTCGCCGATAACGAGGTTCTTCATGCTTTCCAGAGCTTCTCCCGTAATGTAAATACCTTTGGACGTAGGCCCCACGGTGGGCGCCAACTGTCGTGGGAAAGTCACGGCAGATGTTACCGGAGGTAACTTAGGTTGGGGTAAATCGACTCTCGTGTTTGGCAGAGGTTTTAGCTCAGATCGGACACAAGATTTATCCTGGTTCAGCCTCTCCATAGGAGATGATAGCTTACTTCCAGCTAGGATCATATTGATTGGCGATCTAGAGGCTCGGGCTGCAATGTCGCCGAGACTCCAATCTAGGGTTACAAGTACTTGCTATCGTATATCTAGAATAACTCGAATCTCCTTTCTACGCCATAAGGGACGGTTTATATAACATCCGGTTTCCTGACTTTCCTTACAAGATACATCCAGAGCCCTACACGGGGTCTACACGTAACCCTAAATTACTCTCCGTGACCTCCAAGTCTTGGACTCGATGGTTTGCACCGCCTTTCGGGCCTTCTAGAACTTCCCTTTTCCTAAGCCGAGTTACCAATACGACAGATGGCCCATCAGTGACACTCGGTCCATTAACATATTACAAGGTCTCGCGTAAACTTCCTCCAGCCGAGTCATTGTTCCTCTGCATGGGCTTGCCAGGTTATTATCCCCCCAACAGAAAGCTTATGATTGCCTTGTTGATATGTTTGACGACAACGTCAACCTCCAAAGATCCAAGAAGTCAATCATTCAAAGACAAGTTGAACACTTTCACTTGAGTGATGGAGAGAACATAGAAGACATGTTTAGAAGACTCAAGGCTCTTGTAAATGATATGAGAGATTGTGGATTCACGGATTGTACGGAGAATTTGGTCAAGGAGAAATTTCTACTCACCTTGATGCCATACAATGAAAACATGGTGATGAATGTACAAGCAAGGACCGACTACTTGGACCTATCCCCCAATGATGTCTTGGGTCGCTTTATCACCCTAAAGGTCATGAAGCAAACCTCCGATGATGTCATGGCCCGTGTAAATGGAATGAAGAGACCCTCTCTTGCCGTGAAGGCCAAGGCCATTCCCCATGAAGATAATGACTCAAGTGATGATGGTGGATCCACTCATGAGGTTTCCAAGAAAGAGATGAAGACATCACATGAAGAATGCTTGGCTCTTGCTCAACACAAGTGGTGGAAGAAAGGAGACTTTAGATCCAATGCCACCAAGAATAAAGGGAAGGAAGTCTCAAACATGAAGAAAGCAAGAACTTGCATCAATTGTGGAGATTCCGAGCACTTCGTTGTCGAGTGCCCCTTCAGGAGCAGAGTTGAAAATGGTGGAAGACTCATCAAGAAATCCACCTTCATTCCCAAGTCCAAGAACTTCATCAAGAGAGGCCCTCCTAGGGCATTAATTGCAAAATAAGTTGAGTACACATCCGGTGGTGAAGAGAGTGATGGTGAAGGCAAACAAGTAGGTATGGCGGCCATGTCTAGGGGCGTCGTACCTCCTAACTTAATCTCTCTCTTATCCAACCCAAATGACAACAAGGGTCCTTCGAGTCACAAGTGCTTCATGGCCAAGGGTACATCTCCAAAGGTGACTCCTACACTCAAACTTGCAAACTCCTCTATTCCTTCACTATTAAATTGTGTTGAGGAAGACCCCTTGGTAAACTTTGTGGAAAAACTAGAAGGAGAAACTAAATCTATCTTTGTGTCTCTCATGGATCAATTAAGTGAGGCACATGGCCTCATTGATGAACATGAGGAGAGAATAATGCTACTTGAAAAGTTTGCTCGTGATGATGTTAGTAAGATTGAGAAGCTTGAGAAAGCTCTAGATGAATCACATTGCTTTAGAGAAAGCATACATGACACCTTTGCAATTTACATAGCTAAAGTAAAACTTGATTGTGAACATGCTTTTGCTAAGGTAACGAAATTCATGGCTCTAAATGATGCAACTAACCAAGGTTATAATGAACTCATTAAGTATTTTTATAAGCTCAAAATTGATCATTGAACAATCTCAAATGAGCTCAAAACCTTAAAAGGGGTAAAAGTTGTGAATGAAAACTCTTGTGTTACTAACCCTTTGTGTGTTAAGGCAACTCTCATTGAGGAGAACAATAGGTTGAAGGCACAACTCAACAAAGGTATTTCCACATGCATCAAAGGGAAAAAGAACCTTAATGATCTTTTGAGTAATCATAAGAGAGTTATTGGCAAAGAAAGCCTTGGTTTTGGCTCCACATCCAACGTGGCTTAGAATAAGAAGTCAACTCCCTCCACTAAATCTATTGTTTTTGTGAAGGAGGGGGAGTTGGCTAATGATGAATATGAGTTTGATATGATTTCTAAGAGTATTGTTCCTAGGAACACTACTACTCACAACAACTTTGCGGGAAAGTATAACCCATCTTATGTGCTTCTTAAATCTATTGATGGTCATGTTTATGCAAAATATGTTGGCACCTCATATGGTGATGATTATAAGCATGCTATTTCGGTTCCTAAGACCCTTGTGACTAACAAAAAAGGACCCATCCAAAAATGGGTACCTAATACAAGAAGTTGATTCATTATGGGGTTGTATTTCCGGTGGAACATCATAGATGATTGATAGTGGTTGTTCCGCACACATGACCGGAAGCAAAGAAGTATTAGAAGATTTGAAGCTCCAACTTCTCAAATTTGCTCATGTAACTATTGGTGATCGTTCACAACTTAAGATATTCGGACATGGCAAGGTGGTCATTTCTCTGGATTCATCCATTGAGAAAGTCCTCCTTGTTGAGTCCCTTTGCTATAATCTTCTTTCCGTCCTACATCTTCGTGAATGCAATTTTACATGTGTATTTGGACGTCATCACGTGCTTGTCCTTCACACTATTTCTCTTAAAGTAGCCTTTGTTGGATTCGTGGATAACGGTATGTACATAGTGGATTTCTCGAAAGAAACTACACATATTGCCACGTGTCTAATGGCTAAATCCGACGTGGGGTGGCTTTGGCATCGCCTCCTAGGACACGTCGGTATGAGAAATCTACAAACTCTTGTGAAGGGTGAGCATGTGGTAGGACTAACAAGTGTGAACTTTTCCAAAGATCGTCCTTGTAGCTCTTGTATTGCCGGAAAGATGCATGAGAAGAATCACCCCAAGACATCAATCATCTCCACAACAAGACCCTGTGAGCGAATTCACTTGGACCTATTTGGGCCTCCCACATATGATAGTCTTGAAGGGGAACGTAGCATAGAAAACAAAAATTTTCCTACGCGAGAGATACCCGAAAGGCCAAGATCTAATCTAGGAGACGAAGTGCAACGGGCAACAAGAGGGTTAAGGAGAACACATACCCTCGAAGACTCAAAGTGGTACGAGATCAAATCTCGTTGTTGGCGTAGTCGTACTCACACCGATCCCGATAGCGAGAAGATGGCACCGCAATCCGGCGGTGCATCCGTGATCGGTCACACGTACGGTTGATGACGACCTCCGTTCCCTCGTTCCAGCGGGGCGCGGAAGTAGAGGATCCCTCGGAACTCCAGCAGCACGACGACGTGGTGGTGGTGAAGAATCTCACGGTCAGGGCTTCGCCAAGCCGGAGACCATGAAATGGAGCAGCGGGTGGAGGGAAAGGGAAGTGGCCAAGTGTGTGGAGGAGGGAGAGCTCTCACCCTCCTTTTATAGGAGAGGGGGGAGGCAGCCCAAGGGGGGTGCGGCCAGCCCATGGGGGTGCCCCCACCTCTTCCCTCATCATGTGAGTGGAAGCTCCACTCACACCCACTCATGCTCCCATAATTTCCCACTTGGAAAATCCAAAGGTTTTCTTTTAATAAATAAATAAAACCTTTTTATTTCTTTATTTCAGCATTTGTTAATTCTATTAACAAACATTTGCATAAAGCACCTCGAATCATTTGTTAATTCTATTAACAACCATTCGATGAAAACCCCGTTGAACTATTTCAATTTTCCCCGAAACAATTTCGTTGCTGTCCAAATATTCTTCGATATTCCGTATCCTCTCAAACGCGTCATCGAACCTTAAGTGTGTCACCCTACGGTTCGCGAATAAGATAGACATGATCGAGACTCCTCTCCGATCAATAATCAACAGCGGGATCTGGAGATCCGTGATGACTCCTATATATTCAACGATGACTCTCGTGATCGTGTGAACCAACAACGCCGTGAACTATTCCCTTTGTCTCGCGATATTTTACTTGTCCGAGATTCGATCATTGGTATCAACCATACCTTGTTCAATCTCGTTACCGACAAGTACTCTTTTCTCGTTCCCGTGATATAACATCCTTGTGATCATATCACGTGCTTGCAAGCGGTTTCGATGTGATATCACCGAGAGGGCCCAGAGTATATCTCTCCGTCATTTGGATGGACAAATCCCACTCTTGATCCATGATCCTCAACTAATACTTTCCGAATACTCAATGACACCTTTATAGTCACCCTGTTACGGTGTGACGTTTGATGCCATCAAAGCACTCTTCCGGTATCAGTGATTGACATGATCTCATGGTCTAAGGAATAAGTTACTTCGTATGTCTGATATAACAATGTAAACTAAATGACTTGATCGCATTGCTATATTCTCTTTGGGTATATGTTCATCACATCATTCTTCTAATGACATGACCCCGTTATTAATAACATCCAATGTTCATGATCAGGAAACCTTGATCATCTGTTAATCAACGAGCTAGTTAAAAGAGAGGCTTTACTAGGAACCATTGTTTGTTTATTAAGCACACATGTATCAACGTTTCCGGTTAATACAATTCTAGCATGAGAAATAAACATTCATCATAAACAAGGAATAAGATAATAACCATTTTATTATTGCCTCTCGGGCATATTCCCTTCAGTCTCCCACTTGCACTAGAGTCAATAATCTAGTCTGTAAGCACTTAACACATATGGCGTACCAGTGTTATTACCATGCTTCGCATGTGGTAAACATTATCAAAAAGATCTGAACCGTTCAGGTCCTATTGTATTTGCATGTTCTTTGCGTCTACACGCATCACTCATTCTCTAATGAGATGGCTTTGCATATATATGGTCAATCGGTGAAACCTTAATTCCTCGGCTTAAACCATTGTCACTAACATTGTGAAAATGTAGCTTCATAGTGTTTAGCAATCTTGGAAACTCACCAAGTTCCGGTGATACCTTAATTCCTCAGCTTAAACTGATGTTACTAACATTGTGAAAATGTAGCTTCATAGTTTCAGCATTCTTGGAATTTCACCAAGTTCAATAAAGAACTCCTTGACACAAAATACGCTTATAATCAGTTGTTAACACAACGATATACTTTAGCCTTTGTTGTAGTATCTGTCACAATATTTTAATTTTGAAACTCTTTCAAATCCAGCATGGAACTTTCTTCCATCCTATTGTGCTACCGTTCATCACATATTTTAATTGAGATAAAATTACTTGAATACATGACAAGACTATTAGTGTAACATATTACAACTAATATTTTGTCATTACTATATAGGAAAACATATCCTTAGCATTTCTAAAATGACACAAGGATCTCTCCCACTGTCGTCTAATCATCATATGAATTATCCTACTATAACATTTTATAGCATAGGACTCATCTGGTTGTGTACATAGCATGGAAACATGACTTAGAAATCTCAATTTCAATGATGCTCATCATGTGTCAAAACACACGAATCTTGCTCAATTATTTTCCATGTGACAAGAACTCCTTCTTATCAATCTTATATTGACTTACTTCAATATTTCATCTATGTAATTTGGCTTCAATCATATCAGGCGCTTGAATCCATCTTTTATAGATATCGATGCCCAATATCTTCCAAGCCTTTCATCAATATGAAAATCTTAACCGTGTTAATTTAAAATACATATTTTCCAATCAACCATATGTCATCTACATAAAGTATTGGAAATATGTCATAGCGCTCCCACTTAATTTCTTGTAACTTTACAAGCATCTTTATCGTTCATGATGGAATCAAACTCTTTTGACAACTTCATTAAGGTAAAGATTTCAACTTCGTTATGCTCACTTCAACCATTGAAGAGTGCATACCTTTCTAGCAACCCTTTTGAATTTTACAAAACTCTCAGACTGTGTCAAGTACACATCCTTGATAGAACTTCCTTGAGAGGAGAGTTGGTTTTGTTATTCAACTGCCATATCATAATATGTAACCTTTTGCTAGAACTATCCGCAAAGACTAAAGCATCACTACGGAAGATCAAAATCTTGTAGTAGTTAACTCTTTGAACTTCGTCGAAAACAACTTTTCGATAAGTACAATTTTAATAAGATGTAAAATCCATGTCTTTGTCGCTATATAGACCCTTTTGCTATCGTTAGGCATCATGCCTATCGAAAGGACTACCAAGTCACATACTTGATATTCATACAAGGATACTATGGCGGATATAATGACTCATAGTCAATTTTACGAAGTCAGGGCCCATCATTTGCTTCCTTTATAAGGTTCAGGTCCTTTTGTTGTCAAAACAACACTTTACACTTAAACCACAAGTTGTTCTAAGTACAAAGTTTTTGGACTTTACTGGTACAGTTCACAAACTCATTTGAAGTATCTACAACATTTGTAGTGTCTTCTACTTAGTCAAAATAGTAAACCCCGGAACAACTTCCAGTGCTGCGCTACTCTTGACATGATAACGAAGATTCTCTAACCTCGTTGAGTTTGTACTGTGCTCCCACTCACTTGTTTCGCAAGAACTACTTTCTTGAGAAATCAACCCTTTCTGACAAACAACATTTGTCTTTTGGTTCGGTGATAGGAGAAATACCCAATATTTTATTTGGGATAACCTTATAAACATATATTTATCCTATTTTGGTTGTAAACATTTTACACATGCTATGCATACCGAAACTTAAGAAAGTGACAATTCGGGTCACTACCCAAACCATATCTTATATGTTGTCAATTTCAGCGGATCATGATGGTGCTCTTTTCAGTGGGAAAAACGGTTGTCACTAATGTATAAACTACAAAATTATAATGGCATTTTTATTAATCTTACCATGTCAAACAGGGTTTGATTTTGTCTTTTGAATACTCCAATCTAATGTGGGGTATTCGAGAAGTATAAGTTGTAGAACAATTCTGCAACTTCTCAGATGTTTTGCTAAACTTGTAACTCAAACTTTATCCTTTATGATCCAATCATAAATACTTGATTATCTTGTTACATTGATTTTAACTTCATATTAACAACCTTTTGAACCAATTCAAAATGTCAAACTCTGTTCCCTTTAAATAGATATACTCACATATCTACTTAAATCATCGACAGAATTTTATGAAGGATAAATTAATCCACCATACATGACTACACATAATGGACTATATACATCAATATGTATAATCTCCACTAAATTAGTCGTCCATTCTACTTTGGCCTAAGAACGGAATTCTAGTCATCTTTTGGAAGAGGTCTCACAAGCGTCAATAAAATGACTCCGGAAGTCCATCAATATGGAGTTCCTTCATGTTTTCCTTTCCGATATGAACTAAAGTGGTGGTGTCACAATTTAAGTGAAACTCTTCAACGTCTTGCAACATTTAGCATTTAGTCTTATAGATGTTTACTTTACCAACATGATTTATATTAACATATCCATCAATTATGGAATATGATCATAGTTTGAACAATCTCATTTGTTCTCACAAAATACTAGAACAAAATAACAAATTATTAAGTTCTTCAAATAAATCTTGACTGGTTGGTTCAATACGACAATGAACACAATAACACTTTATTTATGTTCTTGTCATAATCGATTCCACATCTATTACTAGTTCCTTTTAGGCCCTTGTATTTCTTGCATTGCGTTGCTTTGTATGACAACTCATACCAACCAATGTGGTATCAAAATACCCAAAAATACTTTGTTAACTAGTAATACATCTATAACTTGTATATCAAGCATATACTCCCGAGCTGGACTTTCCAGTTATCTTCTTTTTCTGCCATATATCTTTTTGTAATTCTATTTTCAATATTCCCTTTCCTTTATAGAAGAATCATTCAACATCAAACAATGCTAGTCGTACTAGCTCATTTTCTTTGGCGTGTTAGTCATATACTATCACCCATTGAGTCACACTTTGAGTTTGATTGTTCTACTAATATCACCATATTAATAGAATTCTTCTAGATTCCACTCTTAGCAATCTCCAAGTAAGGTAAACGACTTTACACATACTTTTAATCCATCCCATCGTAACAATTTTATGATTAAGCTACTATAGCTCGAAGGAAGTAATTTAGAGGATAATTTTTAGCGCCCAACTTCTTGGAATATTCAAACGCCTAGCGTCTTCAATCATTGCATATATTCAAATAATATAAGCAAACATTGTCACGCTAAATTTGCATATATTCAGATAATATAAGCAAACATTGTCACGCTAAATTATACTCAGTCATGTTGCCACAAATAAGTTTCTAGATATCAATATATCTTTCACTTGATTGTTTCTGAAAACAACTCTTTTCAGTTCCTAAATCACCTTGATCAACAAAACATTCTTTTGAAGATAAAGTAATACGGAAACAACCATGACTTTGGATTCTAAGTAGGAATTGGTTGCTCTCTAGATCAATCAATCATTAATCACATGGAGATAGGTAGGAAATACCGAAAATCTACAATAGGACTCAATTTTAAATTTCACTAATACGGTACCAATCTTAAATGGTATTTACCAGATCATAACAGTTATATCTCAATTAACAATCTAAGTGTAAGGTAGTTATGTGGATGCCAATGAATACTACAATTTGTGCAAATTCACTTTGATTTGTTGTTCATGATAAATAAGTTCAAGTTAATTCAAAAATTAAACCATGAACTCCCACTCAAAAACAATATCCCTCTTAGTCGTCTTTAGTGATTACACGAACCAAATTCACTACAACAAAACCGATCATCACGTGAGATGATGTAGCTTCAAAGGCGAACATCGACATGTTCATCATATCATCCATATGACTCATGCTTTACCTTTCGGTTACGTGTTCCGAGGCCATGTCTGTACATGCTAGGCTCGCCAAGTAGAACCATAGTATTGCGTGTGTTTCAAGGCCATGTCTGTACATGCTAGGCTTGAAAACACCCGTTGTATGCGAACGTTGAGTCTGTCACACCCGATCATCACGTGGTGTCTCGAAACGACGAACTTTCTTAACGGTGCATACTTTAAGGAAGAACACATTATTATCTTGATATTAATTGAGAGGGATCATCTTATAATGCTACCAACGTTATCTAAGCAAAACAAGATGCATAAAAAGGATCAACATCACAGACATCACATGAAAGGATAACGGGATATGATATGGTCCTTCTTGCACTTGATCTCCATCATGTGTATCACGGTATGATCTCCATCATTCCACCGGCGTGGTACCAAGTACCACGGCACCCCAATCTTGATTGTCCATCAATAAGAAGACAATCATATGGATACCTTCCGGTATATCAATAATTTACAAAATAGATCATCTCATAATCAAATTTGTAATATTGACCATATCACATCACATGTCCAGCAAAAACTAGTTAGACGCTTCTAATTTATTTTTGCATATTTTACGTGGCTTAGGGCTTTCGAGGATAGAACCGTTCATACCTACGAACATCAACCACAACGTTGATAAACATATTTTTAGCAACCCTTCATAGATTAGATCTTAACTATAGTAGGAGAAACAGACACCCGCAAGCCACTTATGCAATACAAGTTGCATGTCAGTTGTGGAACAAGTCTCATGTACGTGGACATGTAAGGTTAGTCCGGGCCGCTTCATCCCACTATGCCACTAAGATCATAAAATAGTCAAGGAGGTAACAACATGATCATCAACGCCCACATACACCTATGTGTTCTACCCGTACAAAACATCTACGCATAGATCCGGCTCTGATACCACTGAAGGGGAACGTAGCATAGAAAACAAAAATTTTCCTACGCGAGAGATACCCGAAAGGCCAAGATCTAATCTAGGAGACGAAGTGCAACGGGCAACAAGAGGGTTAAGGAGAACACATACCCTCGAAGACTCAAAGTGGTACGAGATCAAATCTCGTTGTTGGCGTAGTCGTACTCACACCGATCCCGATAGCGAGAAGATGGCACCGCAATCCGGCGGTGCATCCGTGATCGGTCACACGTACGGTTGATGACGACCTCCGTTCCCTCGTTCCAGCGGGGCGCGGAAGTAGAGGATCCCTCGGAACTCCAGCAGCACGACGACGTGGTGGTGGTGAAGAATCTCACGGTCAGGGCTTCGCCAAGCCGGAGACCATGAAATGGAGCAGCGGGTGGAGGGAAAGGGAAGTGGCCAAGTGTGTGGAGGAGGGAGAGCTCTCACCCTCCTTTTATAGGAGAGGGGGGAGGCAGCCCAAGGGGGGTGCGGCCAGCCCATGGGGGTGCCCCCACCTCTTCCCTCATCATGTGAGTGGAAGCTCCACTCACACCCACTCATGCTCCCATAATTTCCCACTTGGAAAATCCAAAGGTTTTCTTTTAATAAATAAATAAAACCTTTTTATTTCTTTATTTCAGCATTTGTTAATTCTATTAACAAACATTTGCATAAAGCACCTCGAATCATTTGTTAATTCTATTAACAACCATTCGATGAAAAACCCGTTGAACTATTTCAATTTTCCCCGAAACAATTTCGTTGCTGTCCAAAATATTCTTCGATATTCCGTATCCTCTCAAACGCGTCATCGAACCTTAAGTGTGTCACCCTACGGTTCGCGAATAAGATAGACATGATCGAGACTCCTCTCCGATCAATAATCAACAGCGGGATCTGGAGATCCGTGATGACTCCTATATATTCAACGATGACTCTCGTGATCGTGTGAACCAACAACGCCGTGAACTATTCCCTTTGTCTCGCGATATTTTACTTGTCCGAGATTCGATCATTGGTATCAACCATACCTTGTTCAATCTCGTTACCGACAAGTACTCTTTTCTCGTTCCCGTGATATAACATCCTTGTGATCATATCACGTGCTTGCAAGCGGTTTCGATGTGATATCACCGAGAGGGCCCAGAGTATATCTCTCCGTCATTTGGATGGACAAATCCCACTCTTGATCCATGATCCTCAACTAATACTTTCCGAATACTCAATGACACCTTTATAGTCACCCTGTTACGGTGTGACGTTTGATGCCATCAAAGCACTCTTCCGGTATCAGTGATTGACATGATCTCATGGTCTAAGGAATAAGTTACTTCGTATGTCTGATATAACAATGTAAACTAAATGACTTGATCGCATTGCTATATTCTCTTTGGGTATATGTTCATCACATCATTCTTCTAATGACATGACCCCGTTATTAATAACATCCAATGTTCATGATCAGGAAACCTTGATCATCTGTTAATCAACGAGCTAGTTAAAAGAGAGGCTTTACTAGGAACCATTGTTTGTTTATTAAGCACACATGTATCAACGTTTCCGGTTAATACAATTCTAGCATGAGAAATAAACATTCATCATAAACAAGGAATAAGATAATAACCATTTTATTATTGCCTCTCGGGCATATTCCCTTCAAGTCTTAGAGGCAAAAAGTATTGCTTGGTGATTGTTGATGATTTTACAAGATACACTTGGGTTTTCTATATCAAGAAGAAGAGTGAAACTCAAGAAAGGTTCACAACTTGGGCCACCAAAGTGCAACGCCAATATGACACCAAGATCTTGTCCATTAGGAGTGACAATGGTTCCGAGTTCAAGAACTACACCATGGATGAATTCTTGAGTGAAGAGGGGATAAGACATCAATATTCCGTTGCGTACACCCCTCAACAAAATGGTGTAGCAGAGAGGAAGAATCGCACACTTATTGATATGGCAAGAACTATGATGGCCGAGTTCAAATCCCCATACAACTTTTGGGCCGAAGCCATCAACACCGCTTGTCATTTATCTAACCAACTCTTCCTTCGTCCGATGATTGGCATGACTCCATATGAGCTCCTAACCGGTAACAAACCCAACCACAAATATCTTCTAGTTTTTGGGTGCAAATGCAAGTCTACATAAAGGGAACTATATTATCTAAGTTTGATTCTATAACTTTTTAAGGCATTTTTGTTGGTTACGCCACGAACTCCTACACTTATAGAGTCTACAACATATCCACCGGGTGTGTTGAAGAATCTATGAATGTGGAATTTCATGAGGATAATGGCTCCCAAGTGGAGCAAATTGATTGTGATGATGTAGGTGATGAACCGTCCTCCATAGCCATAGGAAGAATGGGTATAGGTCCACTTATACCCATTAAGGGACACCTTGTGGCAAATGAGGATGGAACTAGCTCTAAGCAAGTGGAGCCCTCTACATCAACCACCAATCAAATGGTAGACGATGAACAAGAAAAAGACCTTCAAGTGGATACCACTCAACAAGAAAGTGATCAAGGTCCATCCAATGATAATGGTGGAAATGATCTTGGTGATTCGTCACCAAGAACTCCACTCCGAATGGACAATGGTATTGATGAAGAAAATGATGAGGATATTCCCCCGAATGAAAATCCCGATGATGCACTAGTTCGTATCATGACTCGTCAAGCATCAAGATTGCAACAAAAGTCACTATAACAAAAGAATATCATTGGTGGCTTGGGAAGAAGTGTCTCCACTCGTGGACAAGTACTCAAGTTTTGTGGTATTCATTCATATGTCTCTCATGTTGAACCTATCAAAGTGTATGATGCTCTTGAAGATGAAGATTGGGTTCAAGCCATGCATGAAGAGCTCCATAATTTTGAGAGAAACAAAGTATGTTCACTAGTGGAAAGACCCAAGGATCATAATATCATTGGAACTAAATTGGTGTTAAAAAACAAGCAAGATTCTCATGGGCAAGTGATTCGCAACAAGGCTCGATTGGTTGCTCAAGGCTACTCTCAAGTCGAAGGACTTGACTACGGTGAAACTTTCGCTCCTGTAGCTAGACTTGAATCCATTCGTATATTACTTGCATTTGCACTAGTCATAACTTCATCTTGCATCAAATGGCTGTTGAAAGTGCTTTTCTAAATGGTCCTCTAAATGAAATGGTATATGTTAAACAACCTCCGAGGTTCGAGGATCCCAAGTATCCTAACCATGTCTAATTCCTCCATAAGGCTTTGTATGGCCTCAAACAAGCCCCACGTGCTTGGTATGATCATTTAAAGGAGTTCTTAGTGGATCGTGGTTTCGTGCTTGGGGTAATTGAACCCGCTCTCTTTACCAAAAGTGTAGATGGACATTTCTTTGTATGTCAAGTATATGTTCATGATATTATATTTGGATCCTCTAACGTGAGTTTTGTAGACCAATTTGCCAAACTAATGACAAGTGAATTTGAGATGTCTATGATGGGAGAATTGAAGTTATTTATAGGTTTTGAGATTAAGCAATATCATGAAGGGACTTTTATTTGTCAAGCCAAATATATTTAAGACATGCTCAAGAAATTTGATATGAACAATGACAAACCATTACCTTATCCAGTGCCAACAACCGTGAATCTTACTATGGATCACAGAGGTATACCGGTAGATCCAAAACTTTATCGCTCTATCATTGGATCTTTGCTTTATCTTTGTGCATCTAGACCGGACATTATGTTTAGTGTGGGTTTGTGTGCAAGATTTCAATCTAACCCCAAGGAAAGCCATATGATTGCGGTCAAAAGGATTCTTAGGTACTTGGTTGACACTCCCACACATGGTCTTTGGTATCCATCAAACACAACTTTTGATTTGTGGGATATTCGGATGCGGACTGGGGAGGTGACAAAGTGGATAGAAAATCAACCTCGGGTGCTTGCCAATTCCTTGGTAGGTCCCTTGTGTGCTGGTCTTCCAAGAAGAAAAATTGCATTGCCACCTCCTCCACGGAAGCGGAGTATATTTCCGCCGCAAGTTGTTGCTCTCAACTTCTATGGATGAGGCAATGTCTTAAGGATTTTGGAATTAAGATTGAGACAATGCCTCTTTTATGTGACAATGAGAGTGCTATAAAGATTGGCCACAATCCGGTATTTCATGGCAAGACCAAGCATATTGAGATTCGGTATCATTTTATTCGGGATCATGTGGCTGATGGAGATATCTCACTTTCCTATGTCAACACCAAAGATCAACTTGCCGACATCCTTACCAAGCCTCTAGATGTGAAGAGATTCAAGCAATTGAGGAGTGAGCTCAATATCATATGTGCAAGCAATTTTAGTTGATTGAAAATCTTGCATACACACCCCTACTAGACTCTTATTTGGATTCTAGATGTACGCATAGACATAGGGGAAGTGTCGCTCAATCAATGAGCCAACACTACTTCTATAATGCATAAATAAACAAATGATGCATAACGATCATTTAAAATGACATCATGTGCTTCAATGATGAGTCTCGACAATGCACCCAAGACATATCTTCGCGGTGTCATATCGAACATACTCATACATGGTGGCTAAGGCCACCACCCAAAATTTGGTTGGATTTACATTGATGAGACATTTTCCGTGCTTCACTCATATGCATTTCCGTTCTTCACATTTCACTTTGCATCCAATGTTGCTTATTTCATCCTTTACCCTTCTCCGTTGGATGCAAATGAAAATCATCATACTAATATGATCATATTCATTTTATTTGTGCACATGGTCAAGTAAAACTTGCTACATAAAAATATGGTGCGCTCGAAACTAACATAGCATACCTTATTGTTATAACAACTAGTCTAAATTACTTTTTTTAAAAAAGGAAAGGGAAAATTCCTTGTTATAACACTAGTCCAAAAAAAACGGGGGGATACCAAGTTTAAAAAAAAAAGAAAAAACCCGGCCTGGCCGGCTGCGCCCGGCCCCCCTCCCAGCCCCGCTCTCTCCCCGCGCCAGCCCCAGGCCGGGTGCTAGGCCGGCCTCCTCGGCCACCAACCCGGCCTCGCGCTGCCACCGCGCCGTCCCCAGGCCGGCCACCTCGGCCATCAGCCCGGCCTAGCCCCTCCCCCACGCTGTCCTGGCCGGTCCCCCAGGCCGGGGCGCGTCGCACACAGCAGCACCACACGCACGCACATACATCCGCCACCCCCACCCCCCCACACGACCCACTCCCCCACTTCCCCTTCTTCCTCCCCCCAACCAACTCCATTAGAGCCCTCCTGGAGATCTCCTCCCCCTCCCCCCACCACCCTAGCCCACCCCTACCACTCAAATTCACGGATCTACAAGCCCTCGCCCTTGTCCACCCTCTCATCCCCACGGATTCATCTTTCGTGCACTATTGAGGGAGATCGGTCCACTTGTTTTTGGGTGAATTTTTTTTGGAAGATGGCCACCAACTCGGGTAATCTCTTGGGCCTATCCTATCTACTGTGTGTTTGTGCTTACTCTCTATCGGTGTGCTAGTGTAGTTCATTAAGTTAGGGTGTCAATTTTTTTCCCTCATGTTCATGCTAGAGTTCATAGTGTTCATATGCCACTAGATTCGTTACTATGCCATGATATTTTTTTTACCTAGTATGCTCCTCATGATGTAGTCTCGTGGTACCATGATTTCTTTCACTGTGCCATAGTTCACAATTACCACCCTCGTAGTATCATGCAAAATCAAAAATATAATTCATGGAATAATTACACAATGCTATGATGTAGTTATGTTGTCCTCACTAGTCGTGTGTTTGATTTTCAACCATGTCGCTATCACTTATATTCATGGAATAATTCTTTTTTCCTTCACACAACTACCATGTGCACTCATTATCATTGTCCATATCCATGCATCATTTGTTTCAGGTGATTCCGATACTCACCGTGATTCCGATACCCACCGCTCTCTCCGTCCTCGCAAGAAGAGTGTTGTTGCTGTTGCTGGGTCTACTCCCTCACGGAGACCGGGCCCTTCTATTCCGGTCAATCCAAATGAACCCGTGGTCAAGAACTGGGGTAGTCTAAGTGCCACTGACTTTGAGAATGCTAGGCTGAATTTCAACCCCTATGAGTTTGGCCAGAGTACAAGTGCCGACCCTCGGTTTTATTGCAAGATGCATCAGGTCATGTATGACTTCATTATTGGCAAACTCCATAATAGCTATGTGGACCAACACTTCTTTGATGTGGAGTCCGCTCGCACTCATTAGCCCCGTGTCATGGAACTCATGGATTTTCACGGTATCACTCCTCTCATGGGTGAAACTAATGCTCGTCCATTTGCCCCTGATTTGCTCAAGGAGTTCTATGCCACTGTTTTCTTCTCATCTGGTGAGGGCACAAGGAATCCGCGTACATTCTTGGATGAGTGGTGGTGTCAAGTGTGTTTCTACCATGGAGGAGTTTGGTTCTCTTCTTGGCCTTCCCGTGGTCAAATATGATGGTATGTACAACATTCGCATCCATGGTGATCCCAAGAATATTATGAAGGCCAAAGATGGTATCCGTCATTGCTATCCTGAAGGTACCAGCTCTATGCACATCCCCAAAGTCAAGTTCTTCTCTGAGTATTGGTACATTGTGCACACCATTCTCCGCAATACCATCAATGTCAAATATGGTGAGAAGGGTGAGGTCCGCAAATGGTTGATCAATCTTCTCTTTCACATTGAAATTGCTATGAGGAACAATAAGCAATTGGACATTCTGGATTTCATGTGGAATGAGATGTGGATCGTGGTTCGTGACAAGAGGGTACCCATCTATGGCTCCTATCTCCAGATGCTTATTGAGACCAAGATCCCAGTTGGTCTCATCAACAACTATGCCAAGGTGACTCCCAAGAGGTCTGTTCTTATCACTGAAGCTGAGGCTGAGATAGCTGCTGCTCAACGCCCTAAGCGTACCCGCACACTGTCCTCAGCACCTAGTACATCTCAGGGGGTCTGCCGCTCTCCTTCTCCTACTCCTACTGGCCCTACTACTGACACTTTCAGCATTAAGAGGGCACTCCAGAACATGAACTATTTTTTCATTGACAAGCAGCAGCAGGACTATGAGGCATATCACAAGGGCAAGGCCTCTAGTCGCCGTCAGCGAGCCATCATGACAGCTCTTCAGGTCCCCCTCAGCCCTCCTAGCTCAGATGAGATTCCAGAGGATAAGTGGAAGTCCCAGCACACATACTGGCTTGGCGATGACGCTAGTTCTCTCGGCTCTTTTGCGGCCCACTACACTACTACTGCTAGCTCCAGACAGGCTCCTCCCGAGGATTTCACTGCTGAGGATGATGAGATGGAGGGCGACGAGTGATTGGACTTGCATCTTTATCCCTTTTTGGTGTCTGATGCCAAGGGGAAGAAACACTCACGCATTGCATTGCATTTCATGCATCCATTTGCGTTTTATCCTCGCTATTTGTTTCCTTTGCTCTTAGTTTATGCTACTATTTGTGTGGTTTGTTGAACCTTGGTACTATTGTAAGACTATGTCTTTATTTACTTATCATACTATCTATCTATCTATTATGCGATGTGATATTTGAGATGTTGAAGATCATAGCAAGGCTATTATGTTATCTATCTACTCACTATTTGATGTGTTGAAGCCATAATGAGGGTAGTCTTTATCCATCTACCACTATGAGAAGAATGCCATGGTGAGATCTATCTTATGTACAATACTATCACTCATCTAAAAGAGAACATTATGCCTATACATGTGCATCTATAATTGTCGAATCTCTGACTCTACAAATCCCTTAGGTGACCCTATCGGGTTTCGACTAGGAGAACTCATGAGCGCTGGTGGAATCGTCGGCTAGACAGGGGACGAGATTTACCCAGGTTCGGGGCCCTCGTAGAGGTAAAAACCCTTACTCCTGCCTCTGTAAATCTGTATTAGTCGAATAGATCGGTTACAATGGTGATGGCTCGAGTCGAGAGTATGATCTCAAACTCAAGGTTTTGGTGTTGCGATGTTGCCTGGTCCTCTACCGGTGGCTCTCCTGGCCTTATATAGGTGGCCAGGTCTCAAACCCTACCGGAGAGGACTCGAACTCTAACCCTAGGTCGGTTACATGTTTCCAAACTTAACCCGCAAGTTAGTGCGGGTGGGCTTCACGTGGGCCTTCTAGAATATTCCAAGGGCTCCTCTTCTTGGGCCTTAACCTTGGGCCTGAGATGGGGTGTCCTTACCCGCAGGGTCCAGGATCCATGCCTTCGTCAGTAGCCCCCGAGCGTTTGCTTGAGTGGGTTTTTTCCAGTCGAGTAGACGGTCAAATCTTGGTCTTTCTTGATGATAACCAGCTTCGTTATTTCCTGTTTAGAGGGCGCGTACCCTGTATAATGAGTTTTCATACTCGAGTATCGAGCAATGCAAGTGCCTGTTTTATGGCTTTTTATCGTAGAAGGATGCGGCGCAGTAGCTTGGCTCTCCCGAGAGATCGAGGCCAATTAATTGCGACTAGGGCAAAACCAGTTTTGGCCTACACAGATTCGAGACCTCCGACTCGAACCCGATAAGGTGATTGTTGCGACTGGGACGTTGTGGTCTTATCGAGTCGAACTTAACCTATGGGGGTACCCGGTGCGTCCGCTAGGATTTTTCTTCGTGTTGTTGACACGAAATCATACCGGAGGACGCAGCTTTGAGTGCGATTCCAGGCCCTCAAGAGAGATCTTTCGGGTCTTACCTTCATACTCGAAGAATATGGCATCCGGATGTGCCTAGTCGGCCGAACAATCCAGGTTTTCATGATGTAAAATATCATGCGAGTGAGAAAAGAATAGGTTTTGCCTACTCGTGTAATTTTGAATGAGTAGTTCCTTTATCCATACGAAAGAGTTTTCGTGTTTTAGGAGTTTTATGCCCATATGAAAGAGTTTTCATGTTTGGGAGATCGTGCCCATACGAAAGAGTTTTCGTGTGCAGGGTAGTTTTCCTTTGTTTTGAAAGGAGTCTTATCTCATGATTTGTTCATGAAAAAGTTTGCTTCTATTCGAAGGAATTTCGTCCATACGAAGTTATTTTCGCGTTTGAACTTAGCATTCGAAGCTTTCTTCAGTTTGGTGATGCACGCTATGACATCATGGCGCACTTTTCTCCTCCCGATGGGACGTGACGGAGTGAGAGCAGAGAGCCTGGCCCACATAGTCAGCTTTTTGACCGGGAAACGAGACGTCGTTCCCGGTTTTTACGGAAACCGTGCAGTAAATGCGCACGATCTTCTGTTAAGATCGTGGCACGAAACAGCGCTCACCGCCTCCTCGTTTCATCTTCACACGTGGTGGCGGCGATGGGCGCCACGTGGTGCATCGAATGGCCAGCATCGATTCGTTCCGTGTATAAGTACGGGTCTTTGCGGTGCGGTAAAAGTTTCCCAGCCTTCATCTTCCAAACCGTCTTCTTCCTCGCGCTCATCTCCTTTCTCTCTCCAAGCTCGTGCTCAGCAGCGATGGCGGGAGGCAAAAGACGTGGCGCTGCCATTTCCGCATCCGGGGAAGCTTCCGTGCAACCTGCGCCGCGCTCGAGCGACTGGCGTTCGCCCAACACCACCGCGAAGAGCATCAAGGAGATGCAGCGGGAGGGGCTGCTGCCGGCGGAGTCCGAAAAGCGGGTGCGACTCGGAAAGAAAGAAGAGGTACCCAACCCGCAAGCAAATGAGCGTGTGGTCTTCGCGGACCAAGTGTCTCGCGGTCTTTCCTTTCCCCTTCATCCGTTTCTTGTCGAGTTGCTGTATGTCTATGGCATACATCTTCACGATCTTCCTCCGAACGCGGTGCAACACATATCGTGCTTCATCGTGTTCTGCGAATGCTTCCTTGGCATTCGCCCGCATTGGGCGCTCTGGAAGGCCCTCTTCAAAGTCCGGATCTTCCGCGAGAAGTCGCGGGTAGACTCCGAGCCCGGCGAGCCGCTACGCACGGGTGGCTTTGGGATCCAAGCGAGATCGGAGACCAGCTACTTCAGCATGTACTTCATCGACTCCGCGCAGGGCTGGAGGAGAAAGTGGTTCTACGTCATCGACAACAGCTCGGGTGGGATCGTAGAATTCCACCCGTTCGCTGTTTTGAAGAGACGGAAGTTCTGTGCGCACAAGTTGTCAGCCGAAGAAAACCAAGTCGTCGCGCCACTACTCGCAAGAGTGACAGCCCTTCGTGATCAAGCTGCTGGAGTTGTACTCAACGGGTTGCACCTGGCGAGTATCTTTCTGAAGCGCAGGATCCAACCTTTGCAGCTCAGGCCTTCCACGATGTGGGAGTATCAAGGCTCTGAAGATCCTAGCCGAGTGAGTCGCGAGGAGCTTTCGAACGTCGAGTTCGAGAAGAAGATCGCGGCTATCACTAGCCTGAAGGTGGGAGAGAAGTTCCCCGAGTGCACAGTCACGGCCTTTGACGCGTCGAAGCCTCCACCAGCCGCGGTGAGTTTATTCTTCTTCTCTTCTTTTATTTTCTTTATTTCCTTGCTTGTTCTGAATTTCAGTCGATTGAATTTTCCTTTGCATTTTTCTGTCTTCTTCCATAGAGTTTATCCATGGCCACCTGCTACCCTCCTGTAACTGTGGCGGAGGCCTCAGAGTTATTGGTGAGTAACTTGGATGCCCCAGCCGACACCAGTGTCGCTGACGCTTCTTCGAGCTCCGACCAAGATTCTTCGGATGAAGCAGGAGACTCGGGTGGCAATCGTTATAAACGCCGTCGGGTAGAAGGTGATGAGGCCACTTCTAAGGACAACTCCTTGGAAGAGTCGCCCGGGAAGGAGCCCATCAACGCTACTCCTCTGCAAACGCGCGCCCCTTCCTCCTCATTCCCAGTTATCCAGACCGCATGGAATGCGGATATGCTGGATGAGGAGGACGACGAAGATGGGTAAGTTTCTTTCTCCTCGTTCTTAGTCGAACGTCTTTCTTTTGCATCTATGTTGACGCTTTGTCCTTTGTTGCAGCTTGCAAACCATTAGTCCTCGCAGGTACGCCTCTTCCCTTCCTCCCGAAAGGAAGAGTAAAGCAGGAGCTGCGGATGAGATTCCTACTGCTGGTGCTGTCCAGAATTCGCCCAGCGTAGCCCCCAAAGTGGCGACTACGGAACATGGAGTTCCTAGTTCTGCTGCCGGAGCTTCGGCTTCAAAAGAGGCGACGGATAGCTCAGCAGATCCTCTGTCCCGTGCCACTGGCCAGGTAAATTCTGTTTCTTGCCTTTAATTTGTTATCGGGTGCACGACAGTGCTCCCGATAGGAGTAGCCCCCGAGGCTGTAGTCGATCGCATGTGATCGGCTACAGGCTCAAAGTCTATTTTTTCCTTCTTCTTGGTTTTATCGGGTGCACGGCAGTGCTCCCGATGGGAGTAGCCCCCGAGGCTATACTCGAATGTTTGCAATCGAGTATAGGCTCAAAATTTACTCTTCTGACTTCCATTTTCATGTCACTTGCAGACGCTTGTCGACTCTCTTGCGGCGATTGGCCGTCGTGTTGTTCTTGCTGATTCCGACTACGCGTTCCTTCGAGCGGACCGTAGTCGACTCACCTCTGAGAACGAGCTTCTTCGAGATAAGTTCAGCCCTCTTTTTCTGTTTGCATTTCTTCTATCAGTTCTTCGATTCTGATAAATGTTGTCGTGCAGCTCAACTTGAGTTCTCGAAGACCGAGAAGGACAATGCTTCTACTCGGGCGATAGCTCTAGAGGCTGAGCTGGCGGCCGTTCGCCAAGATCTGGAATCCTCCCGCATGTCTTCGGCTGATCTTGAGGGGAAGCTTGCTTGTGCCCAAGAGGCTTTGAAGAAGTTGGAGACAGCCAACACCAAGGCGGATGCTGATCTCGTCGACTTTATCCGTCCTCTTGCCGGGCGCTTTGCGGGTAAGTTATTTTTGGTTTGTCATTTGCCTTCTGCTGTCTTGATTCTTGACGTTCTTTTTCTTTGTAGGTCTTCTGGGTGTTCCTCTGGAAATTCCAGGAATCCAGCGGGTGGACGCGCTGACGGACTCCCTTGCTCAGCTCAGGAGGCATGCCGAAGGAATTTGCTCCTTGGTCAGCAACGCTACTCAAGTGTTGACGCAGCTGCATGGTCGCCTTCTCATCAATGCTTCATCTCCACCCGCGCTACGTGACCTGCTGAAGATCTTCTCGGAGAGCAATCTCCTGGATGCCTACGCGGTTGCTCAGTCGGAATCTGGGGCGAAGACGGCCATCCAGTTCGCGCTGGCGCATGGAGTTAGCGGCCTGGAGGAGGCCTACTCGGATCTCCCAGTCGATCCTTCCACGGGCAAAAAGGTACGGCTCAGTCGTTTTGGCGAGCCAGCCGCCGTCCTCGCTCGGAAGTTATCTGAGCTGTTTGCTCGACTTAAGGGAGGGGCGACTGCCGCGAGTGGGAGTACCACTGTAGCTTCTTAGTTTAGTTCGTTTGTACTTTGCAACTCCGATTGTAATGAACCCTGGGATGTGCTCCCGTTTTTTCAATATTTTAATCGAGATGCTTTTGCTGAAATGCTTCCCGCAGTTGTTCGTGTGCTCCCGATGGGAGTAGCCCCCGAGCACCTGTTGAATAGGTGGTTAATATATCTCGAGTAGGACACCTTATTCCTTTAATCTTCTTTGTGCTTTTCAGGTATCTGGGGTGGCCGCAGAACCTTCAAGTGGACCTGCTGCCCCAACTGATCCGCTTGTTGCTGCTGTGGGGACTTTGGCGGGTCTCCGTGATCGTGTAGCTGATGGTGAGCGCAGGCTGAAAGCGTTGCGCGGGGTAGCTGATGTGGCGAAGTCCAAGCAAAGACTGGCGACTGAATGCGAGCAGTTTCTGATGGATGAGTTGGCTTCCGTTGCTAGGGACTCGCTGTGTAAGTAATACAGCCCCCGAATCTTATGTGTCTTGTTTCCTTGCCTAATCATGCATTTTTGCTCTTCAGTTGTTAAACCGGATGATAGGGAGGAAAAACAATGGGTAGAAAACCACATTCTTCAAGAAGCTGGCAGCTCTAAGCCTCATGCGAGTAACTTTTGGTCTGATCGCAGTCGAGGCTTTGTGCTGGCTACTTTGAAGTTCCGTATCACTCAGGTAAAAGTTCTCGTGAGTTCCTTTCACGGTGTCTTGATCGCGATGAACGCCGCGTTCTATCCGCTGGAAAGGGGTCCCGAAGAATGGGGCCATCTTCTCAGGTTGTTCGGGCAGGAGGGAGAGATTCGCGAGTGTGTGCGCAATCAGATGACTTGCGGCGCGGTGGTGGCTCTCTCCTTTGTCCGGATATGGCATCCTGAGATAAATTTTAACTCCGTAGCTAGACTTCCAGATGGTCCAATCGATGATATTTCTCCGCACTATGATGCTGTTCGTCCTGCAGCAGAGAAAATCATTCGACTAACCTCTGAGGAAGTAGATAGAGTTTTGGCGACTGAGAATGTTTATCGTCATGATTGATTGTTGGATGTGTACATCCTGTGATGCTGTATAGTTTGTAAAAACTGTTGTAAGGTGTGTGACCCTGTATGGATAAATTTTCCTTGAATGCTTAGTTGTAGGCGTAACCCCCGTGTGTTTATGGGGTGTGTACCTGTAACTATTTAGCATATAAGAATGAATAATCTTCAAGTAAATATGGTTGAGAAACCATGTATTTTATTGCGAGGACTGAGAAGTCATGTATTTGAGCTACAAGAGTGGCTAATATAGCCTTATTTGCTGTGAGAACAAGTAAATCTAGGGATAAAATTTGCGGAGGTGTGCGATATTCCAAGGATTGGAATAGATTCCTCCAGTCGATGGGTTCTTCAGCCTGTAGGCGCCGCCTGGGATAACTTCATGTATGACGAAGGGTCCTTCCCATGGTGGCTCGAGCTTGTGTCCCTCCTTCTGCTTGAGCCGCAGCACTAGATCTCCTACCGCGAATGCTCTGTGGCGTATGCGGCGACTGTGATAGTTTCGCAGTGATTGTTGATATACTGCGGATCTTGCGAGCGCTATATCGCGCATCTCATCGAGTGCATCCATATCTTCCGCGAGTGTCCTGTTGGAGGTTTCTTCGCTGTAAGCCACGACTCTTGGGGCGCTGAACCTAACATCCTCGGGAAGGACCGCTTCTGCCCCGTATACCATGAAAAATGGCGTGTAGTTTGTGGATCGATTTGGAGTTGTGCGGAGGCTCCATAGTACGGAGGGTAGCTCTTCGGCCCAATGTCCTGCTGCTGGTTGTAGACAATCGAGTAGACGTTTCTTGATGCCAGCTGAAACTAAGTCGTTGGATCTTTCGACTTGTCCGTTCGTTTGCGGGTGGGCAACTGAAGCAAAATTGAAGTTGATGCCCTTTTCCTCGCAGAACTATTGTGTTTCCTTTGCCGTGAAGTTTGTGCCATTATCTGTAATGATATCGTGTGGTACCCCAAATCTGCATACGATGGAATCGAGGAACTTGACGGCGCATTGGGCGCTAGCCGAAGTTACTGGCATGGCCTCGATCCATTTAGTGAACTTGTCGACTGCGACCAGCAAGTGTGTATATCCACCCGGCGTGGACTTGCGTAGTGGTCCTACCATGTCTAGCCACCACTGTGCAAAAGGCCAGATGATGGGTATCATATGCAATTCCGTAGCAGGTGCATGTGGTCTTGGTGCGAATCGCTGGCAAGCGTTGCATCGTTCGACTAGCTCCTTTGCGTCCTTGGCTGCCGTGAGCCAATAGAATCCTGCTCGGAAGGCTTTTCCCGTGATTGTTTTCCAACTAGCGTGATGTCCATAGTATCCTTGGTGGATATCCTGGAGTAATTCTTTGCCATCTTCGGGTGCGATGCAGCGCTGGAGTATACCCAAGATGCTTTGCTTGTATAATTCTCCGTTGATTACCCGAAAGGATTTACTGCGTCTGATTATCTCTCGAGCCTCGCGAGGATCGGCCGGGAGTTGTCTGGAGGACACGTAGTCGAGGTATTTCTGCGTCCAGATTGGCTCGACAAGAAAAACCTATCGTGAAATGTTATGAATAAGCTCGATGATGGCAACTTACGGGCTGACCTCTGTTTCTGGTGCTGTGGGTGCTCCTGCAGCTTTTTTGACTTTAACTGAGCGCTTGATCATCCGTTCGAAGTATATTCCTGGCGGTATGGGTGTGTTTGTGGAACCCATGTTTGCCAGTCTATCTGCTTCTTCGTTGCTGGATCTTGCAATGTGCTTCAGCTCACATCCTTTGAAGCTTCCTTCGAGTAGGTTGTACATGTCGCGATATGCGATCATGTTTTCAGCAATTGCATCACATTCCTTCATTGTTTGCTGCACGATAAGATTGGAGTCGCCGTAGATCATTAATCGGGTAGCTCCACAGGCGACTACCATCTTCATCCCGTGCAACAAGGCTTCATATTCTGCGTCGTTGTTCGATGCTGGATCATCGGGTGGGAAGTCCAATCGTAGGACGTATTGCAGCTTGTCTCCCCTGGGCGATATGAGGACGATTCCAGCTCCTGCTCCTCCGTTTCTTTTGGATCCGTCAAAGTACATTATCCAGTTGCTCGTGTACTCAGGTGGTCCGGGCGTTTGTAACTCTGTCCATTCGCTTAGGAATTCCACGAGTACCTGGGATTTGATTGCGTTGCGTCCTGCATAAGTGATGTCCCAAGCGCCCAGCTCGATGCTCCATTTAGCTATTCTTCCGGATGCCATAGGGTTGTTCATGATTGTCCCGAGTGACGCATCATTAACCACTGTGATGGCGTGTTCCTGGAAATAGTGCTTGAGCTTTCGAGCTGTAAGAACAACTCCATATGCGAGCTTCTGGTAATGAGGGTATCGTTGCTTGCATGGCGAGAGCACTTCACTGATGTAATAGATCGGTCGTTGGACTCCGTATGCCTTGCCCTCCTCAGGTCGTTCGACTAAAATTGCTGTGCTGATGACCTGGTTTGTGGCAGCTAGGTATAAGTAGAGTGGCTCCCTTTCTTGCGGTGTTGCAAGGACGCGCCTGCTTTGCAACGATCGCTTTAAGTCTGCGAACGCTTGTTTAGCTTCTGGTGTCCACTCGAATTTGTCCGTCTTCTTCAACAGTTTGTAGAAGGGTAGCGCTTGTTCTCCCAATCGGGCGATGAACCTGCTCAGGGCGGCTAGTCGCCCTGCGAGCTGCTGGACTCCGCGTAGATTGGTTGGCTCCTTCATAGTCAAGATTGCTTGTATTTTCTCTGGGTTGGCTTCAATGCCTCTGGCGGATACCAGGTACCCGAGAAGTTTTCCTGCTGGGACGCCGAAGACGCATTTCGTCGGGTTGAGCTTGATCCTGTATGCGTTGAGGGCGTCGAATGTTTCTCTAACGTCTTCGAGGAGTGTGTCCTCTACTCGAGTCTTGATGACGATGTCGTCAACGTACACTTGTACGTTCTTGCCAATGAGCTTGGCGAGGCATTTTTGCATGCAGCGCTGGTATGTTGCGCCTGCGTTCTTGAGCCCGAAGGGCATTGTCGTGTAGCAATATACGCCTGTGTGGCGTGATGAATGCTGTCTTTTCTTCGTCCTCCCGTTTCATCCGGATCTGATTGTAGCCCGAATAGGCGTCCAGGAAAGAGAGGCGATGACAGCCTGCCGTAGAGTCCACGATCTGGTCGATTCGCGGGAGGGGGAAGTTATCCTTGGGGAAGTGCTTGTTTAACAACGTGTAGTCAATGCACACCCGAAGGATATCCGTGTTCTTCTTGGGGACCAGCACTAGATTTGCTAACCAGGTGGATATCTTGATCTCCCTGATGAATTTTGTTGCTAGCAATATGTTTACTTCTTCTCCGAGCACCTTCTGCTTGGGTTCTGAAAATCGTCGAGTAGTCTGTTTGATGGGTTTGGCATCTGGAAAGACTTCGAGTGAGTGCTCGGCAAACTCCCTGGGTATTCCTGGCATATCTGATGGCTGCCAGGCGAAAATTTCCCAGTACTCGCAGAGGAGTTTGACGAGCGCGCTTTCCTATGCTTACGAGAGGGTGGTTGAGACCATCGCTGTCTTCGCAGAATCTGTCGGGTGCACTTGATGCTTTCGGGTGTCACTGTTGGCGCTGAACTCTAGCTCAGGCGCGTTTTTCTTCGTGAGGGGCATCACGGAGTGATCCGTGGTTTTTGCCAGCTCTTGAAGTTCTTCTTGCATCCCAAAAGATTTTGCGATCTCATTGAATTCAATGTCGCACTTGTTGGATTTCTGAAAGTCTCCATCGATTGTAATCACACCATATTCTCCAGGTAATTTGAGCTTCAGGTAGGCGTAGTGCGGTACTGCCATGAATCTGGCGAACGCTGTTCGTCCAAGAATGGCGTGGTACTGTGAAGGCCAGTCGACGACTTCGAAGTCGAGGAATTCTCTTCTGTAGTTGCTTTTAGTGCCCAGCACAACTTCTAAGTTGATTGTTCCGAGTGGACGGATTGCCTTTCCCGGAACTATCCCGTGGAAGGATGTTTCTGACTCCGCAAGGCCGTCCAGATTCCTGTTCATCCGACGGAGTGTATCCGCGTAAATAATGTTGATGCCGCTGCCACCATCCATAAATACGCGGGCCAAGTCGTAGTTGCCAATCTGTGCTTGGATGACGAGGGCGGCGTGTCCTGGTCGATGGACTCGTGGCGGGTGGTCTTTCATCGAAAATGTGATCGGTTGATCCGCCATCTTCAAGTACTCGGGCTTTGTTGGCGGAGTCTGCACAACCATGCACAACTCCCTTGTGTTAGTCTTTTGAGCTCTGCGGGATGGACATACCTTCTGGATCATCACGAGTTGCCCTGCTGGGTTCGGGTATGCATTGGCCCCGGAGTTTTGTGCAGGTGGTGCTGGCAGTGCAGCCAGTGCCATGTTTGGATTTGCTGGTGGAGGTAGGGGTTGTGGCGGCTGGAATCCTTGGTGGCCTCCTCCTGGAAGCGGTGGGTAATTTTGAGTGGCTGCGGATCTTTTTCTGGCGAGTGCTTCCGAGATATCAATAAACTTTCGGCAATCCTTAAGAAGGTGTGTTGCCTTAGTTTTGCCCGTGCGCTTATCTGTAAATAGATGTAGCGAGCAGTATCCATCGAGGTCTTCCTCGGGAGATTTTTCTTCAGCCTTTGGTCTCCACTCGCGATTCCCACGGCGACCGGAGTCGCGGCTTCGCGTGAATTCCGCCGCTACCAGCTCCTCTCGATCCTCGTGATCGTAATATTTCCTCCTTTTCCTTCGGCCATGGCGGTCTTCATCGTGTGCAGGTGATGATGCTCTCTCGTTGCGTACTGCGTCTTCTCCGTTAGCCCAGTTTTCAGCTATGATCATTAGCTCTCCAATTGTCTTGGGTGCAGCCCTGCCTACTTCTTCTCTGAAAGCAGTTCTTCGGGCGCCTTTCGCAAAGGCTTCAATCGCCACTTCTTCCGAGATGGTTCCCGCAGTGTTCCTGAGTGTGGTCCACCGTTGGATATATTCGCGGGTAGACTCACCGCTTTTCTGCTTGCATGCTCGCAGTTCTTCAATGGTGGCCGGCCTCTTGTAGGTCGACTGGAAATTTTTGCAAAAGTCGCGGTGCAAGTCATCCCACGATGCGTAACAAGATCTTGGTCTTCTTTCCAGCCAGCTGCGGGCCGCGCCAACGAGATGCAAATTGAGATATTGCATAGCTGTGTTCTTGTTCCCACGTTGGCATTTTACTGCCGTGAGGTAATCGCTTAGCCATTGAGAAGGCTCGAGTGAGCCGTCGTACTTTGTCACCTCCGTGCTGAGCTTGAATCTTCTGGGTAGAGGCGCTTCGCGGATGCTGCAGGCAAAGCAGAGCGCACCGCAGGTTTCGTCATCCGACGAGCTGGACGAAGAGCGCCCGCGATATCGCGAAGCCCTTGCTTTATCTACTTTATTTTGTGCGATGTCCGATCGCGCGTCATATCCTGGCCGATCGCGGTCGGCGTCCTTCCTTGGCTCCTTGCTTCGCTTTCGCGAGCGGCTGCTGTGATGTCGCGAGCTTTTGTCTCTCGGACTGCCTTCGCTACTGCTTCGACTGTCATCGCGGCGTCGGGCTTCTTTTCCTCGGCCACGACGTGGCGACCTGTCCCTTCTTGGCGAAGAGCTCCTATGCTTGCGGGTCGCCTCTTTCTCCTTCTCTTTCTCTTTTTCCTGTTCCTTCTCCAGCTGCTCTGCAGCTTTTCTTCGGTCATAGGCGGCGAGCCTTGCGGCTGCCAGTCCTAGTCCCTTGCGTACTTGTTTATACTGCTCCGCCCGAGGGTCGCTTTCTGTCGGTTGATTCATCTGCATGTAAGTTGCTGCGGCTAGAACCGCGGCAGCGGGAGTTTGCGGGTAGACGTTACCGTCGTCATCGACTCGCATGAGTGAAGGAGTGATCGATCTGCTGGTCCCGGCTAGGGATTCATTGTTCCTGGATGTAGATGCGTGCCCCTTCCTCGTAGGTCGGGTTCCGACCGAGGGTGTTATGGACAGCCCCGCTCGTCTTTGGCTCGACTCATCCGCCGCTCTTCTTCGGCGGGCCAGATCTATCCGAGCGTCTTTGATGGTCGTGGCTGCTCTCACTAGGTGATAGTGGTAGGCAACCATGTCTTCGTGTGAAGCTCCGGCTGCGGGTGGCTTGCTCGTTCGCATGGCCTGTAAGGACCCCAGACCGGCAGTCTGAAACCCTACGTATGCATACATTCACGATCCCAGAAAGATCAGTCGTGAACAACATACACAGTTGGCACACAGAAATACATCATCCATTACACGAATACATAAAGGTATTACACAAATGATCACATGATCAAGTTTAAGCAACTGCCACAAAGGCAGGCAACTTAACAAACACAGCGGAAGACAATTAAAAACACAACGTAGTTGAGCCCAAGTCACGCCTTAACCTACAGGCTGCTGACCCGGAGACGATCCTAGTTCGCAAAGCCGTCAACTCCGCACTTCTCTTCATAGATATCCTTTGGAGGCTCCTTCTCCAAATCTGATAAGTAGATACCAGGGGCGAAACCATAATGAGTACATTTGAATGTACTCAGCAAGACATCCATCATATCACTTACCAACATGCAAGTATGCTTATATGGTGGAATAGGTAGGCTATAAATAGGGTTCACTACCAATGGTGTTCATATATGATGACACCACAGTTGCATTCAAGTTTATCTGTATCTTCGTTGAAGAAGATACTTCAGAAGAAAATAAGATAATATAGTTTTATTTCTCTTGTAGATATCACATGTACAAGAGGTTTTGTAAAGTTTTGTTAAAGAATATTTTCTCTTTGCAAAACTTCTTGGAATCAGTTTCCAGAATTCTTGCTTAGAGTAGAAAAGGTTTTCTTTGCAAAACATTTTGTTTTGTATAACATCATCTGGCTTTTCATCATCGACGATACCTCCACGGTATACGTTTTCCTTCCTTTCCGAACTTCACAAGTTCAACACTTCCTTTCCAAAATTTCCCTTTCAAAAACTTCCTTTTTTGAAAACATTGACACAATGCTAGCTACATGGCCATTCAACTGTCCATATCCGAGGACGCGGCTTCTTCGAAAAAGTTGTACTCTGCAGAGGTGTACACATCCACCAGATCCAGTACACCTCCCGTGAACAATCACGGACTGTAACAACAGTATGTAAACATCAGGTATATGATCATAACCATCCACTATGTTCAAGCTAGAATATGCCTATCTCTCAGTTGAGTTTTACCACATCCCCGGCACCGAGCTAATCCCCGCCAAGCCAGGACGCCTCAACTGATGCATCCGGAGGGAAAATTAATCCCACACTTTATATGTCTCCACGACATTCGGTTCAGAGGATCGCATCCCCTATAGCACATTGAGATAGCACACACTAATAAGAACAAACTTCAAGTTAAGCCCCTTGCCCATGTTGGGGTAGGGTGGCAGTACGGTAAAGGTTGTCCGGCGAAGACTAGGTTATGTGTCATTTTTGAAAACACCACTTTCTCAAAAATGACCACTTCCACATTCCTCCGGAGAACAAGGATCCGCCTTTTCTCCGGGTTTTTCCGTAAAGCCTTTGTTTTGTAGAATCACAATTTTAGGGTGTCCACTTAGGGACTAGTATATTTGATGGTAATTAATACCATGTGGTGGCTTATGGTCTTGGTATTACCAAGTTTAACTACTGGCATAATAGTAACCTATAATATAGTATAGTAGTAATTTCCACCTCAAAAATAGTTTTGATAATCAAGTTTTTGTAAAACTTCAGAGGTAAAACATGCATGATAGATAATGGTAAGTATTGTATCAGCAAGCATCAGGATGGCTTGCCTGGTATCTCTTTGTGTCCCTGGTTGTTGGAGTGACTGGAACTTGAAACAGAGCTTCACGACACTTCCTTCCTCTTCGTTTTCTAACGCCGTAAAAAGAGAATAAAGGACACACATTCAGAACCAAACAAGACAAACAAGGCTACAAGTAATACATACAGCAAGCAATCAAGAAGTACCACCCAAGTTCTCAATTTTTCCCTTAAGAAAAATTGGCATAAAAACTATAGTTGAAAAGTCTGCTTTTTTCCTAGTGTTTATGTGTGGCCAATTCAATGATTTTTTAGTTAAGAACACCATGGACCAGTGGGGTAGAGCACATGTTACTAGACAGTAGGGTGTCACATAAAACACATTTTTATGTCTAAAAAATCCCACAACAATCTCTATGGCTAGCACACATAATTTGCTAAATTACTCAAGTGGTGAAATAAGCTCATGACAACAAGTCAAACCTATTTTTCCACCATGAGGCAAACATACCAGTGGGTGTTCCACTAGAAAATATGCTCACCAAGAGGTTAATAAGCCTCTGGTCACTTTTATAAAAGTGCTCAAAACAAACAAACAAGCACCCAAAAACTCCTACTCATACTAGTAGAAAATTTAGGAAAACTACTAGACTATTTTAGGCTACACTAGCTAATTTTATGCAAAAGTGTGCAAGCTAGCAGAGGCAAAATACTCCTCTAACTAGTACCATAAATGCTACTGGATTCCACAAAATAACATAAAAAGCATAGCTAGGAAACAAGGAAAAACTATGCTTAAAATGCTACACATGTGAGGAGATTAATTCCTAGTCATCCAAGTGTTACTCATGCTCTTATGCTACTTAAGAGGAAACCTATCAGAGGTGAAAACCCTAAGATAATAATGCCACAAGTACATTCCATCCTCTGGTTTCCACACCAAAGATTCATATTTTTCCCTAGGGGAAAACAAGACAAAAAGCATACATGAATATCCTAGTATGAAATTTAGACTTTAAGCATTGCTATTTAAATCTATTTCAAACACAAGCACCAAGTACCTAGAGGTTCTATAACTAAAATAACAGTACCTAAATGGTACTGGTTTCATGAGAATTAATCTAGCAATAAGCCTAAAAAGCATTTAAAGATCTACTCAAAACATATATAAAAGAAACACATCTAGTGTGGGGGAAATAATGTTTCCACCAACAATGCAATGAAACCAGTGGGTGTTCCACTAGCATAACAAAGCATTAAGAGGTCACAATGCCTCTGGTCCATTTGCTAAAAAAATAACAAAAAACTAAACTAGCATCTAGTGCATTAACAATACTAGGAGAAAATAATAGGGTGCTAACATAGCAAGACAATGCTACTCATGCTATTGTTTTCACACAAGTGAAAAATCTAGGTGTCAAGTACTCATAACAACCTTATCAAAATGCTACTGGTCCTATGAATACAACACAAAAATATGTGGCCACAAAACCACAAATGATTATGTCAAAATTCCACACATGAGGGAATTTTTCCATAACCATTCTCATAGTAATGATTAAGCTACTCATGCTTTTCTACCAATTCAAAACCAACCTAGCAGAGGTTATAACAACACAATATAAGTATCAACATGGTGCTGTATCTAATCTCTCAACAAAACAATTCAATCACTTGCACACAAAGTTAATCAATCAAAAATTGCTATGCAAGTATTACTAGAGAATAATCATATGATATTAATATAAATCCTATTTCTTCTCAACTCAAGTCCACACATTCTAACATGATAAAATAGCTAAGTAATACTTAGAAAGCAAGTTCACACAACTTATACATGCTAGAAAACAATATTGCAACACAAAAATATCATCACAACAATTAATTAGCTAAAATGCCAAAATGGCAGAAACATGCAAAAAAAAGATCTGTCCACCAAATTTTCTAGGATGCTCTAAAAATTAAACCCTTCTAGGTTTGGATAGCCCTAAACATATACAAGACCATCCAGTTGAGTTTGCATCAAAAATCATTTTTAATTATTTTATAAAAATCACCAAAGTGCTCTCTGGTGTTTTACCAAATTGCATGCAATTTCAAAAATACAATGAATTTGGAAACGAGGTTAAATGCTCCTGTTAGGAAATTTCAAGGGCTTTCCAATGCAATTGGCCTCACTTCATTCTGAGTTGTAAAATAAAAATGGTGCTCATTTTGGTGTTTCTGGTACCTGTTGCCAAAACATTTTTCATTTCAAATCTATCTATCCAAAAGTAGATCTACAACTTGGAGATGGTTTAGAATTAGTTGAGGTACCACTGTAAATTTTAGTTTGGTCAAATTCATATTTTAAGTTGCCTTTTTGAGCCAAAAGTAAACAAGTACTTCTCTGTGAAAATTAAAATAGAAAAATAACTGCTGCAGGGCCAGATCTGCTAAATGGGCCGGCCAGATCTGTTCTCACCGCGGGCGGATCCAGCCTTAGCCGCTGACCTGCGGGCCAGCAGGCCACGGTGGCTGCCACGCGTGCAGTTCGCGGCCCCACGGGCAGGTTCAACCGTACAGCGCGCGGGTCAACGAGACCATGACGCCAGCATGCGTCATCCGCCGGCGGGAGGGGTCTCCGGCGAGCAAAATCCCGTTGATTCCGAGCACCGTTTAGCGATTAACAAGCATCTAAACGTTGGTTTCGACGAGGGCTACCGAACGGTGGTGGTGTCGTTTCCGGGGAGTGACCAGAGGGCGGCGGCGACGGCGCGCGCGCGGCGGCCGGACGCGTCCACGGCGCGGGCACGATTTAGAGCGAGAGGGAGAGGGGAAAACGGTCGGCGGGGGTCGCCTGCTCACCATGGACTCGATGGGACGCTCGGGGAGGGAGGAGGAGGTCCGTGGCGGCGGCAATGGCTCGCCGGAGTCGTCGTCGGGCTCGGGGAAGATGGAGATGGCGCGGCCACCTCGAGGCAATACGCCTCGATTCCTTCGGCAGCTAGGGCCTACTCGACGAGGGGGAGCGAATGGCGCCAACGGCTGCCGGCGGCGAGGTCCCTATCGGCCTAATCGACGACGAGCTTAAACGGGCTAGGGTTTCGGGTTGTAAAAATCTAATAGAGAGAGAGGAGAGACTTCGAGGGGGGGGGGAGAGGGAGCAGGTAGTGACCACAGAGGGGTTTTTAATCAACTAGAAGCCTTCTACTCGAAGGCAATGGAGCATGGGCTCCCATGCCTCCATTTGCGTCATCTACAGGAAGAAGAAGACCATGTGTGACTAGGATAACATTTTGGTCCCTGGAGAATTACAAGTAGGTCCCTGTACTCTCTGAAAATGGATGTTTTTCCTAAGCAAACAAAGTCATAATTTGAAATCCCTTTGCCCAAAATTCTTACTAGTTAAGATACACAACATATGTGAAAATTGGCTCCATTAGATAAACTTGATAATTCAAAGTTGTTCAAATTTGAATTCTTACAAAAATGGACATTGAATTTATTAGACTACTTAGGAGCTTCCAAAAATGATAATTTTTGGCACACATTCCTTATTTGATGTGTTACTTATGTGGTAGAAAATTCAAGTCATTTTGAGTTACTTCATAGAACAAACTTGTTCAAATTTCAAAAAGGTGCTGTCAAGAAAACAGGGGTTTTTGGCAACTTAAATTATTCAAAAACTTGTGCCCTTTTGGTTTTCATCCTCATTTATGATATAGAGCATGTGGTATTTATTTAATGGCATTTGGAAAAAGTTTGTAGAACAAACTTGTTCAAAATCCCAAATGTTGCTGTGGAGAAAAACCATGTTTTCAGGACTTTAATGGATTCAATTTTTGGTCTCCTCTTGTGTGTGTTCCTTATTTGATATAAGGAAGCAATGGTATGAATTTCAAATCATTTTAGGAAAGTTTCCAATAGTAACTTGTTTTAGTTTTCTGTTTCTGGAAATATTGGAATTTCTATTTAATAAAGCACTTGGCTTTTCTTTAACAATGCTTTGCCAAAATATTTATGTGACTAGAGATAGCAAGTCAATGCTCTCCAATACCTTTGTTTTTAATCTTGCAAGGTTGGAAAAACATTTGATAATATTTTGGTGAAGCATTTAAGAATGCCTCTTTTTTCTGATAATCCTTTATGGAAATTTATTAAGTGTTTTCCTCTTTCTTAATTTAGGCCTTGTAATAATATTCAACAAGTATTGGATTCATAAGATAGTTTTGTAAAACTCTTTGATCAATATTTACTTTAGAAAATATTGCCAAGGTCATTGGAACAATATGTTGAATATTTTGTTTTCAATTTCTTAGCCATGTAAGTTTATATAATTAGTTTGTTTAGTTGCACTCAAACAAATACAATCAAAGTTTAATTGTCACAATCAAAGTTTAATTGTCAAGCCATTAGCAAAACAACTGTGTTAACAGGTATTCCAAAATTGGGATGTGACAGGTCTTCCCCCCTTAAAAAGAATCTCGTCCCCGAGATTCACAAGCGAGGACTAAGGGAGGGCCAACAAACACAATGTTAGTGTTGGAGTGCAGGTGCTTCCCCCCTTTGACTTTTCTTGGGAGGTGGGGTACATCCCTAAATTAGCAAATTTACTTTAAAAATTTCTCTAGCTATCACTTTACTCAACCACCAAATTTTAAAATTTTCTGATAACATCACTACTGCCAACTAGTTCCTTTTAGTGCAGAACTACCTGGAAATGTACCATAAATTTTTACATGAGTTCCTAGCTATATCCCACATCTTACATACCACATATGGAGTGTTGTACCACTCTCATAACAAGGTATATAAGAAGCTAAAAACATAGCTTGTGGTGCAAAGGTTAGGTTGCTAAGTAAAAACAAACAGACAGAACAATACCCATGGCAGTGGGTATTACTCACCACAAGCAACTATCACTTAATGTGCTCATGATTTTAGTTGGATGTTTTAGTTTCCTAAGATACTCTTAAGCACAATCATAACACAAGTATAAACTCATGCTAAGGTAAAACATTTAAACAAAATCCAATAAGCAAGCAAACAACACCACAGATGAACAGACTATTTATTCACTAGGTTATTGTTTATTAGAGGTTTTGGAATCCATCAATCATGAACAATTAGCAAACAACCAGTAGCTAAAAACAAATGAATTCAATCATAAAGGTACTCTTAAATACCATCTTTACACAAGATAAAACTTCTATTTACAGGCATAGAAAAAGGTCTGCACAAATCACACACTAGTATGAAAAATCTACACCAGCATGCTATAAGAGATGATCATATCCTATAACCATAGAACATGAAACTAAATAATTCATGGCATCATAACAGAAGTAATAACTTCCTAAACATGCTATATCAACACATATACTCATAAAATAAAAAGAGGGTAATACTAGAGCAAAAATCACCATTTTCTAGTGGTGAGACTAGTTTCACTCTAGAGAAGCAAACAACGCTATCATGATGTTTAAAATTAAACAAGCAAGTCATGGAGATAAATGTACCTAATAGCAGTACATAAAACTTACTCATGTTAGTAAGCACAAACACCAAAGTAATTCTATGTATCAACCATTAAGCATGCATAATTTCTTCTAGCAATTTCTGTTTTTCTTTAACCAATTACTAGCAAACAAGCAAGTTATAACTTACACAACCAGTAGCTATGCAATTAATGAAAAGTTATATAAACCTTTTCAAAAATCCATACACTCAATTTAAAATCATTCACAAACAATCTACCAATCAAGAGGAATTTATTTTATTTGCGAATAATTTAATTTTAGCACACGATAGTGAAACATTTCTTAACATGATACCCCTAAGGAATATTATGCTAAAAAAAAGGATCACACCTAAACATATTAGTATTTACTAATAAGAGATAAACTTCTCACTTGCATAAGCGAAAAGAAACAATTATATTTTCCATGGTGGAAAATAGAAATCAATCACATAGTGAAACATGCTATTTTCACACATGTGTATGGTTGGGGATTTTCATCCTCAAACCAAAATACAATGGGACCAGTGGGCTGTGGCCTACTAATACCAAGGCAAAATAGGTACTAAACCTATGGTTACTCATGAAAAACTTTGCATACTAGATAAAAATATAAGGCTATTAAATCTAGTGAAACAATACTAGTGCATAATGATAGCAATTCTTACACATGCTCTATTATAAAAAGACAAGCAAGCTAACATAGGTACAAGTATCATAATAACAGTACCTAAATGGTACTGGACTCAAAGAAAACATAGCACAAAATTTATCAAAGCATTCACACAAAGATCTAGCTTTCACAATAATTCCAAATAATAAAAACTGGAAAAATAGCAATTGTCACTCATGCTTTGCTATAAGATCACATGCGATTTAATGAAGATAATAGCATATAAATAACAGTACCAAAATGGTACTGGATCTATCATAACCATAACAAAAATCTAGGTACAACAAATCTATAAGGATTTGCCCACTCAACAATCCAAATAATAAACTAGAAGGTAACAAATGCTATTCATTTTTTACTCGAGTTTTCAATCATGCACACACTTTCTAGGGTAGATTTATTGTAATAGAACAACATAATTACAAGTCCTAATAACTCCATATAAGTTAGGAAGCAAGATTGAATAAGACACAAATTTATTTCAATCAAGAGCACACAAAGAACCAAAAACAGGAAAACTGCTGGTTCCTAGATTTATGATACCCATTCCATCCTTCACTTAATTTCTAAATCCTGAATCTCATAGTAACTACAATGTATATTAAGATTTGGTTTTCCAAATTAGATACACATGATATCCTATTGACTAGTAAACGAATAGGTCATCAACTTATTTTCTCGTGACTTCTCCTTTTTACCAACTAGATTAAAAGGTGTCGTAAGTCACTTAATTTCTTGGTTTAGAAAGAGTTGTCAGTAGTTTGCATGCTTTGGTTAGGTGTCCACCTAAGATTAGGAAAAGCATGCTAGTCTTGTTAGCTTTCTATTTAATCATGCTTGTCCGACAAGATACGACTAGCGTCATCGTACGTCGAATATTGAATTGTGCTCTTTTGATTTGCTTTTTGAGGGGGTTATGCATCATGGCATGTGAAAACTTATTTTGCACCTTTCTCCAGAGGAGGGAGGTATATAACTTTTAAAAGGGGATTTCTCTTGTTTGGTCTTTTAAAAGGGAACATAAAAAGAATGCGACATTTAGCCAACATGGTAAAAAGAGTCTTTTGCAAACAGACAAACATAGAGGTTTTGGTCAGTATTGGTTGGTTTTCTTCACGCCTTTTCTTCTTTGAGGGTTGACATTGTTGGAGTTTTATTTGTTGGAGTGCATCACTGGTAGCAATGCTATCAGCTCGTGTGGCTCGATGGTCCTCTATTATTAGGTCCAATGGTGCTTTTATTGATGGTGGGAGAGATGGTGGTGGTTCACGACAGGTCGCATTATGAAGCGAAAACAAGTATAAGCCTAAGCAACAAATTCTTGTTTTTGAATACTCTACAAACATTTTTGCTTGCAAAAATTTAACAGGAGGCGATTCAAAAACAAGAGCGGGGCAATCACAAATTTGCAAAACTTGAGCACTCCGCAAACATATAGAAGCCTAGATGAACCAAATCCTACACCACACAATAGCACAAAGTCCTATGAACACACATAAGCAAGCCAAAACACACAAACAAGGCTCCATTGGAGCTACGTAGGGGGATGATCCAAAATCCTAGAAGTGGCTGAAGAACTATATCTACTTCTGACCATCATCACTGTAGAGCTAGGCAATTATTTTGGTCTTCTCGGGACATCGTCAAGTATAAAAGATAATAGAAGTAAAGTTTTTGAATAAACTTTTAACTGAGAGAGGTAAAAATATGCAACAATCTGTTTTTGAAACCCCAACTATTTTCTGGACAGAAAACTTCAAAGACGAGAGATGTTTCAAAAACAGAGCGGAGCAGTTGCAAACAAGTAAGAAATATACTCTTAACCGAGAGACATACCAACTCTATAAGGCCCGCCCTTCGAACTACTGTTCAAGGACGCCCTTTATATGCATTTAGAATCTTTTGAAAAGATAATAAGGAGGGAAAATATACTAAAATTCCCTTAGATAAAAATAATTTAGATAGTAAATAGGTTTTTACTCCAAAATACTTTTCTTTCCTATCTGACGTCCATGCTAACTAAGGTCTCCTAAGGTCAGGATGGCTCTGATACCAACTCTGTAAGGACCCCAGACCGGCAGTCTGAAACCCTACGTATGCATACATTCACGATCCCAGAAAGATCAGTCGTGAACAACATACACAGTTGGCACACAGAAATACATCATCCATTACACGAATACATAAAGGTATTACACAAATGATCACATGATCAAGTTTAAGCAACTGCCACAAAGGCAGGCAACTTAACAAACACAGCGGAAGACAATTAAAAACACAACGTAGTTGAGCCCAAGTCACGCCTTAACCTACAGGCTGCTGACCCGGAGACGATCCTAGTTCGCAAAGCCGTCAACTCCGCACTTCTCTTCATAGATATCCTTTGGAGGCTCCTTCTCCAAATCTGATAAGTAGATACCAGGGGCGAAACCATAGTGAGTACATTTGAATGTACTCAGCAAGACATCCATCATATCACTTACCAACATGCAAGTATGCTTATATGGTGGAATAGGTAGGCTATAAATAGGGTTCACTACCAATGGTGTTCATATATGATGACACCACAGTTGCATTCAAGTTTATCTGTATCTTCGTTGAAGAAGATACTTCAGAAGAAAATAAGATAATATAGTTTTATTTCTCTTGTAGATATCACATGTACAAGAGGTTTTGTAAAGTTTTGTTAAAGAATATTTTCTCTTTGCAAAACTTCTTGGAATCAGTTTCCAGAATTCTTGCTTAGAGTAGAAAAGGTTTTCTTTGCAAAACATTTTGTTTTGTATAACATCATCTGGCTTTTCATCATCGACGATACCTCCACGGTATACGTTTTCCTTCCTTTCCGAACTTCACAAGTTCAACACTTCCTTTCCAAAATTTCCCTTTCAAAAACTTCCTTTTTTGAAAACATTGACACAATGCTAGCTACATGGCCATTCAACTGTCCATATCCGAGGACGCGGCTTCTTCGAAAAAGTTGTACTCTGCAGAGGTGTACACATCCACCAGATCCAGTACACCTCCCGTGAACAATCACGGACTGTAACAACAGTATGTAAACATCAGGTATATGATCATAACCATCCACTATGTTCAAGCTAGAATATGCCTATCTCTCAGTTGAGTTTTACCACATCCCCGGCACCGAGCTAATCCCCGCCAAGCCAGGACGCCTCAACTGATGCATCCGGAGGGAAAATTAATCCCACACTTTATATGTCTCCACGACATTCGGTTCAGAGGATCGCATCCCCTATAGCACATTGAGATAGCACACACTAATAAGAACAAACTTCAAGTTAAGCCCCTTGCCCATGTTGGGGTAGGGTGGCAGTACGGTAAAGGTTGTCCGGCGAAGACTAGGTTATGTGTCATTTTTGAAAACACCACTTTCTCAAAAATGACCACTTCCACATTCCTCCGGAGAACAAGGATCCGCCTTTTCTCCGGGTTTTTCCGTAAAGCCTTTGTTTTGTAGAATCACAATTTTAGGGTGTCCACTTAGGGACTAGTATATTTGATGGTAATTAATACCATGTGGTGGCTTATGGTCTTGGTATTACCAAGTTTAACTACTGGCATAATAGTAACCTATAATATAGTATAGTAGTAATTTCCACCTCAAAAATAGTTTTGATAATCAAGTTTTTGTAAAACTTCAGAGGTAAAACATGCATGATAGATAATGGTAAGTATTGTATCAGCAAGCATCAGGATGGCTTGCCTGGTATCTCTTTGTGTCCCTGGTTGTTGGAGTGACTGGAACTTGAAACAGAGCTTCACGACACTTCCTTCCTCTTCGTTTTCTAACGCCGTAAAAAGAGAATAAAGGACACACATTCAGAACCAAACAAGACAAACAAGGCTACAAGTAATACATACAGCAAGCAATCAAGAAGTACCACCCAAGTTCTCAATTTTTCCCTTAAGAAAAATTGGCATAAAAACTATAGTTGAAAAGTCTGCTTTTTTCCTAGTGTTTATGTGTGGCCAATTCAATGATTTTTTAGTTAAGAACACCATGGACCAGTGGGGTAGAGCACATGTTACTAGACAGTAGGGTGTCACATAAAACACATTTTTATGTCTAAAAAATCCCACAACAATCTCTATGGCTAGCACACATAATTTGCTAAATTACTCAAGTGGTGAAATAAGCTCATGACAACAAGTCAAACCTATTTTTCCACCATGAGGCAAACATACCAGTGGGTGTTCCACTAGAAAATATGCTCACCAAGAGGTTAATAAGCCTCTGGTCACTTTTATAAAAGTGCTCAAAACAAACAAACAAGCACCCAAAAACTCCTACTCATACTAGTAGAAAATTTAGGAAAACTACTAGACTATTTTAGGCTACACTAGCTAATTTTATGCAAAAGTGTGCAAGCTAGCAGAGGCAAAATACTCCTCTAACTAGTACCATAAATGCTACTGGATTCCACAAAATAACATAAAAAGCATAGCTAGGAAACAAGGAAAAACTATGCTTAAAATGCTACACATGTGAGGAGATTAATTCCTAGTCATCCAAGTGTTACTCATGCTCTTATGCTACTTAAGAGGAAACCTATCAGAGGTGAAAACCCTAAGATAATAATGCCACAAGTACATTCCATCCTCTGGTTTCCACACCAAAGATTCATATTTTTCCCTAGGGGAAAACAAGACAAAAAGCATACATGAATATCCTAGTATGAAATTTAGACTTTAAGCATTGCTATTTAAATCTATTTCAAACACAAGCACCAAGTACCTAGAGGTTCTATAACTAAAATAACAGTACCTAAATGGTACTGGTTTCATGAGAATTAATCTAGCAATAAGCCTAAAAAGCATTTAAAGATCTACTCAAAACATATATAAAAGAAACACATCTAGTGTGGGGGAAATAATGTTTCCACCAACAATGCAATGAAACCAGTGGGTGTTCCACTAGCATAACAAAGCATTAATAGGTCACAATGCCTCTGGTCCATTTGCTAAAAAAATAACAAAAAACTAAACTAGCATCTAGTGCATTAACAATACTAGCAGAAAATAATAGGGTGCTAACATAGCAAGACAATGCTACTCATGCTATTGTTTTCACACAAGTGAAAAATCTAGGTGTCAAGTACTCATAACAACCTTATCAAAATGCTACTGGTCCTATGAATACAACACAAAAATATGTGGCCACAAAACCACAAATGATTATGTCAAAATTCCACACATGAGGGAATTTTTCCATAACCATTCTCATAGTAATGATTAAGCTACTCATGCTTTTCTACCAATTCAAAACCAACCTAGAAGAGGTTATAACAACACAATATAAGTATCAACATGGTGCTGTATCTAATCTCTCAACAAAACAATTCAATCACTTGCACACAAAGTTAATCAATCAAAAATTGCTATGCAAGTATTACTAGAGAATAATCATATGATATTAATATAAATCCTATTTCTTCTCAACTCAAGTCCACACATTCTAACATTATAAAATAGCTAAGTAATACTTAGAAAGCAAGTTCACACAACTTATACATGCTAGAAAACAATATTGCAACACAAAAATATCATCACAACAATTAATTAGCTAAAATGCCAAAATGGCAGAAACATGCAAAAAAAAGATCTGTCCACCAAATTTTCTAGGATGCTCTAAAAATTAAACCCTTCTAGGTTTGGATAGCCCTAAACATATACAAGACCATCCAGTTGAGTTTGCATCAAAAATCATTTTTAATTATTTTATAAAAATCACCAAAGTGCTCTCTGGTGTTTTACCAAATTGCATGCCATTTCAAAAATACAATGAATTTGGAAACTAGGTTAAATTCTCCTGTTAGGAAATTTCAAGGGCTTTCTAATGAAATTGGCCTCACTTCATTCTGAGTTGTAAAATAAAAATGGTGCTCATTTTGGTGTTTCTGGTACCTGTTGCCAAAACATTTTTCATTTCAAATCTATCTATCCAAAAGTAGATCTACAACTTGGAGATGGTTTAGAATTAGTTGAGGTACCACTGTAAATTTTATTTTGGTCAAATTCATATTTTAAGTTGCCTTTTTGAGCCAAAAGTAAACAAGTACTTCTCTGTGAAAATTAAAATAGAAAAATAACTGCTGCAGGGCCAGATCTGCTAAATGGGCCGGCCAGATCTGTTCTCACCGCGGGCGGATCCAGCCTTAGCCGCTGACCTGCGGGCCAGCAGGCCACGGTGGCTGCCACGCGTGCAGTTCGCGGCCCCACGGGCAGGTTCAACCGTACAGCGCGCGGGTCAACGAGACCATGACGCCAGCATGCGTCATCCGCCGGCGGGAGGGGTCTCCGGCGAGCAAAATCCCGTTGATTCCGAGCACCGTTTAGCGATTAACAAGCATCTAAACGTTGGTTTCGACGAGGGCTACCGAACGGTGGTGGTGTCGTTTCCGGGGAGTGACCAGAGGGCGGCGGCGACGGCGCGCGCGCGGCGGCCGGACGCGTCCACGGCGCGGGCACGATTTAGAGCGAGAGGGAGAGGGGGAAAACGGTCGGCGGGGGTCGCCTGCTCACCATGGACTCGATGGGACGCTCGGGGAGGGAGGAGGAGGTCCGTGGCGGCGGCAATGGCTCGCCGGAGTCGTCGTCGGGCTCGGGGAAGATGGAGATGGCGCGGCCACCTCGAGGCAATACGCCTCGATTCCTTCGGCAGCTAGGGCCTACTCGACGAGGGGGAGCGAATGGAGCCAACGGCTGCCGGCGGCGAGGTCCCTATCGGCCTAATCGACGACGAGCTTAAACGGGCTAGGGTTTCGGGTTGTAAAAATCTAATAGAGAGAGAGGAGAGACTTCGAGGGGGGGGGGGAGAGGGAGCAGGTAGTGACCACAGAGGGGTTTTTAATCAACTAGAAGCCTTCTACTCGAAGGCAATGGAGCATGGGCTCCCATGCCTCCATTTGCGTCATCTACAGGAAGAAGAAGACCATGTGTGACTAGGATAACATTTTGGTCCCTGGAGAATTACAAGTAGGTCTCTGTACTCTCTGAAAATGGATGTTTTTCCTAAGCAAACAAAGTCATAATTTGAAATCCCTTTGCCCAAAATTCTTACTAGTTAAGATACACAACATATGTGAAAATTGGCTCCATTAGATAAACTTGATAATTCAAAGTTGTTCAAATTTGAATTCTTACAAAAATGGACATTGAATTTATTAGACTACTTAGGAGCTTCCAAAAATGATAATTTTTGGCACACATTCCTTATTTGATGTGTTACTTATGTGGTAGAAAATTCAAGTCATTTTGAGTTACTTCATAGAACAAACTTGTTCAAATTTCAAAAAGGTGCTGTCAAGAAAACAGGGGTTTTTGGCAACTTAAATTATTCAAAAACTTGTGCCCTTTTGGTTTTCATCCTCATTTATGATATAGAGCATGTGGTATTTATTTCATGGCATTTGGAAAAAGTTTGTAGAACAAACTTGTTCAAAATCCCAAATGTTGCTGTGGAGAAAAACCATGTTTTCAGGACTTTAATGGATTCAATTTTTGGTCTCCTCTTGTGTGTGTTCCTTATTTGATATAAGGAAGCAATGGTATGAATTTCAAATCATTTGAGGAAAGTTTCCAATAGTAACTTGTTTTAGTTTTCTGTTTCTGGAAATATTGGAATTTCTATTTAATAAAGCACTTGGCTTTTCTTTAACAATGCTTTGCCAAAATATTTATGTGACTAGAGATAGCAAGTCAATGCTCTCCAATACCTTTGTTTTTAATCTTGCAAGGTTGGAAAAACATTTGATAATATTTTGGTGAAGCATTTAAGAATGCCTCTTTTTTCTGATAATCCTTTATGGAAATTTATTAAGTGTTTTCCTCTTTCTTAATTTAGGCCTTGTAATAATATTCAACAAGTATTGGATTCATAAGATAGTTTTGTAAAACTCTTTGATCAATATTTACTTTAGAAAATATTGCCAAGGTCATTGGAACAATATGTTGAATATTTTGTTTTCAATTTCTTAGCCATGTAAGTTTATATAATTAGTTTGTTTAGTTGCACTCAAACAAATACAATCAAAGTTTAATTGTCACAATCAAAGTTTAATTGTCAAGCCATTAGCAAAACAACTGTGTTAACATGTATTCCAAAATTGGGATGTGACATGGCCTCCTTCGCTCGGTTCCAAGATTCCCGTGAGACGCCGATTATGTTGCGCTCTGCTGCGCTATGTTCCATTTCCGAGGCTTGTTCCGATCCTGCCATGCAGACTTGAGCCAGTCGAGGATGGTGCGTCCTAGGTGTAGATCGAAAGTTCCTTTGAACTCTTGATGGTTCCTCTATCGAGAGGGTATGGTAGTCGTTGGCGTTGAAGCGGATGGACTCGCCGCTTTTCTCCAGATGACGGTGTGAGTCGACAGCTCCAGATTCGGTTTCTGATTCGTCCGAGAAGTGGAGGATCCCGTCCCTGTTGGTTACAAACTTCAGGCTCCCGAACATCAAGGTGACGCTCTTCTCCAGATCCTCGAATACCGGGCGTGACTCCGGCGAGTGAGGTGTGACCACGACAGATCCGATCCGTATAGGATTGTTCGGAGCCGTAGTCGATGGTTTCCAACGGGAGTTGGATGTCGATGAAGCCGAAGATGCCGGTGATCCAGCGCCCGTCGTCCCCACGGTCGGCGCCAATTGTCGAATCTCTGACTCTACAAATCCGTTAGGTGACCCTATCGGGTTTCGACTAGGAGAACTCATGAGCACTGGTGGAATCATCGGCTAGACAGGGGGCGAGATTTACCCAGGTTCGGGGCCCTCGTAGAGGTAAAAACCCTTACTCCTGCGTCTGTCGATCTGTATTAGTCGAATAGATCGGTTACAATGGTGATGGATCGAGTCGAGAGTATGATCTCAAACTCAAGGTTTTGGTGTTGCGATGTTGCCTGGTCCTCTACCGGTGGCTCTCCTGGCCTTATATAGGTGGCCAGGTCTCAAACCCTACCGGAGAGGACTCGAACTCTAACCCTAGGTCGGTTACATGTTTCCAAACTTAACCCGGAAGTTAGTGCGAGTGGGCTTCACGTGGGACCTCTAGAATATTCCAAGGGCTCCTCTTCTTGGGCCTTAACCTTGGGCCTGAGATGGGGTGTCCTTACCCGCAGGGTCCAGGATCCATGCCTTCGTCAATAATGATAAATCATGATTGGATAATCCTCACACTTCACATAGGTATTTCATGGTTACATCACATACCCTATTATCCTATAAAACATAGTGTGAAAGTAAAATTATGTTCGCTACATTCCATATGATAACCAAATATATATCTCTCATGATTGGGCACACAAATAGGGGGAGTACCACTATGATTTTTGTCTCTTCGCAAATGGCCATGATAAATTGTTCTTTATGCAAATCCATATGTCATCAAACATCAAAAAGGGGGAGATTGAAAGGACATAGTTCCTGAATCCTATTTTCGGTGTTTGATCACAACATATGGAAGGACTAATGTGTACCCTAAGTTTACTCAGAGCATGTCATGGATAAAATGCAATCACACATCCCCATAGACACCTATACGAAGGATAGCAAAAATGGAGAAAGATTTAAGAAAAGGGAGGAGAAGAAAGAAGGAGAAAAAGGGAATTGGAGGGGAGCCGGCCTCCCTGGCCGGCCTGGCCGGGCTGTGCCCCGGCCCTGCCCCTCTCCACGCCGGCCCCAGGCCGGGCGGCTCGGGCGGGTGCCCGGCCCCAGCTTCGCCTCCACACCGGCCTGGCCGGCCTCCTAGGCCGGGCCAGTGCCTGGTCGGCCTCCCTCCTCGCCCGCGCCGGCCCCAGGCCGGGCTATCCCATGCCGGGGTGGGAAGGGGCGTTCGGCCCGTGCTCTGTCCACGCCGGCCCCAGGCCGGGCCCCTAGGCCGGGGTGGGTTTCGCCCCAGCCCTCGCTGCTCCAGGCCGGCATGGCCGCCCCCTAGGCCAGGGTGGGCGCTGCAGAGTGGGGGAACCCCCCCCCCCCAACGACCATATTCTTGCCCCCGGGTATAAAAGGGATCTTTCTTCTACCTTTTCGAAGAGTCAATCTCACTCACTCTCTCTCCACCATTGATTGACCAAGCTCAAGCTCAAGAACAAGAAACTCCTCAAATCCCAACCAAAGCTCGTGATACTTTGAGATTTGAAGGAGACACCACCGATCTACAACTCCACCAAGTCGATTGGAAATCCACCCACTCATCCCTTCGGGATCTTGTCCTTCTTAGTTCATTGGAGCCAAGAATCTTGTTGCTCTTAGCTCATCGGAGCTCGGAGCCTTGTTGATATCCCCAATGCTCTTGTGCTCGTGGATCTTGCTTCTCGGAGTCTTGGTGGCTCTCGGGATTTGGTGAGGACCCTCCAATCTTGTGGAGTGTGCCTCATCCTTGTAAAGGTTCTAGTTGTCAACCTCAATGGCAACATAGTGATTCGAGCCTATCCACATCGGTGGAAGGACTCGAAGGAGATAAAGTGTGGCATTTGAGACCTACTCGGTGTTCCACTTTGGTGGCACTGCATCGCTCCAACGGAGATTAGATTCCATTGGGAAGTGAACTTCGGGATAAATCTCTGCGTCATTATGTTCGGTTATTCCTCAACTTACCTTTACTAGTTACTACTAGCTTAGTCATACATTCACCTTGTGCTAGTTGTACTTGCTCAACATATAGGATTGATCACCTAGTTGCATAATCTAGATAATCTATATTTGAGCATTACCTTGCTAACTTGAAAAGGAAGCTAAAATTTGTAGTTAACCTATTCACCCCCCCTCTAGTTAACCTCTCGATCCTTCAAGGAGGTGGCTAACTCCCTGTTGACGGGGTGGCCCTGTTTGGGTTGACTCATGGATAGGGTCGAGCGAGGTAAAGGTCGGAGCCAGCCACCCTCTTCCACGCTCCCAAAAAGAGCGTTCATGAGGCATTAAGAGTCGGAGGGTACGTGTGGGTAAAGTGTACATCCTACAGGGCAATCTTTTCGAAAAGCCATGTCCATGGTTAAAGACGACTTGGTGGAAGACACGAGGCCATAGACAACTTGAACGTGACGTAAAATATGTTGACAATGAATAAAGGGTGCCTCCTCGGAGATGCCGAGAGGGGTGATACTTGTACGATGTGATATGCTAGGAAATAATATTGGTGGAATAAAAATAATGATGATTTTAGTAGTCAAGTAGCTTTCTCCTCTGTTTTGAAAACATTCACTGAGACGTGCTATTCTTCCTCGATTTGGAGAAATAAATCTTGCTTTTCGCAAAATAGCCTTCATAAAACCCTTTCTGAAAATAGCAGATATATAATAGGTTAACTAAGTCTTGTTGAGTACCTCATGTACTCAGGATTGCTTACCTTTGGTTCAGGTGAAGTTCTCACAGTGGTGGTGGTTTCAACATGGACATCGACAAGTAGTTTGGGGTTCCCAGGTAGTAGCCTAGAATCTATGGGCTGGGACGTCGCCTTATGTTGCGGCCTCTTAGGCCTTTTTGGTATCTTGTTGATAGTAACATAATTTGACTTCCATTGTCTGATGTAATGTTGGGTTATGTGACCTCTGTTTGTAAAGCTATACTCTGGTAATACTTGCTTTATACAGCTTCTTGTCTAGAGTTGCTGCTTTGATCGGTTATTGGTTTCGAGCTCATTGTTATACAGTTTTGCCTATGCATTCGTTGTTGTTACAGTCGAGGGGTTGTGGAGCTCATGATCCATTTCCGAGCACGCCTGTAACATCCCAATTTTGTGTAATATGATGTTGTGTGTTGTGTACATGGCATACATGCATGAAAATGTTGGTCAAAAATTTGCATCTGACAATAACAAGTGAAATGATAAATATCAATTAATTTGGCAACCCACAAAGTTGTTTTAAAAAGTTTTCCAAAATGAACAAACCAAGGTATGGTCTTTTTGGAAATTTGAAGAGCATTCCAAAAAATATTTTTGTGAAATTTTTTACTTTCCAAAAAGGCCCTCAAAACTTGTTTTTGGTTCACTTTTAAAAATGGAAAAGTACCTCTCTATGGTTTTTAGAAATCTCAGGGGTTTTTCCAGAAAAACCCCCTATTATAGTCTTCCTCCCGCCGGTAGACGAGAGGGTCGCCGACGACGCTCTGCCACGTCCTGCTATGGCCGCTTCTTGCGTGGACGACCCTGCAGGAGGACGCCGTGCCCTCCTTCTCCTCCTCCCACAACTCCCGCGCCCTCCTTCTCTCTATGCCCGAGAAGGCCCCAAACCCTAACCCTAACCTTCGCACGGCCGCCGCTCGCCGCTGGTAATAAATCAGCTCCCGGGCTTCACCGAGCACACCACGAGGACCACCTCGAGTCCCTCTCCGTCCTCGAGCATCCGCACGGGCTGGTATGTCGTAGGACGCGCGAATCGCGCCGTCCCCTTCCTCTTCGGCCGTCGGCCTCCGCCGTCCATCGTCGTCGATTCCGGTGACCTCCCACCTCTTCGTCTTCTTCCTTACAACCACGGTGAGCCCACGATCGCGCATGTGTGTTTCGACTTGAAAATGGGGTTCGAATTCGTCGCCGCCTTCGATCACCACCGTCGGCCGCCATAGAAACTTCACGCCGGCGAGCCTCCGGCGACCCTAAACGGGCGGCGCCACCCGTAGATGCGTGCATGGCCCCGTGTGGCCTAGCTCGCCGCTTGCGTGCGCAACAAAGCTGCTGTGGCCGCCGATGACGTCATCCCGACGTCACAGTGACATCACGCGGGCTCCAGTCGTCAGCCGTTTATTATTTTCGAAAATGAGTTAAGAAAAGAAAAATACGTTGACACATGGGCCCCACCTTATTTTTAATTACAGAAAATGATTAAAACTTGTAAAACTAATATCTTGAATTCTGTAATTCAGAAAAATAAAAGTAAGGTACGAAAATGTTAATAAAAATAAACTCTACATGTTTTTGTAATTTTCACACATGTTTGACAAATTATATTTTTGACCTATATTTAAATATTATTTAAATCATATAAAAAATAGAGAAAATAAGATATTATTCTATAAAATTAGTAAAATACAAGTTATATACCAAAATATTCAAAATGTCAAATGCAAGCTAGTTATGATGTTTTCGAACTCATTTGAGAAATGTAATTTTGACACACTCTTAAAAATTCCTAGAATGCCCCCTCAAGTACATTCCGGGGCTAATTTCGATAAAAATGCATAACTACCATTTGAAGCCTAGCAAACCATTGAACATGTTTAGGTCTTTATCAAAGTGCTTTAACTTTGAGATGCATATATATTGCGCATTGAATCGATGCCATGTGTTGATTGTTTCCTTCTCGTTATTTGTTTCTTATCAGTAGAATGTTGCCTGAAGAGAAGATCAACAGTTTCATGACGAATACTTGATCTTAACCGATAAGTCAAGCACTTTATCCAGAAGATATATCTATTGGCTTTCTTATAACCAAGGCAAGCATAACCTCTTATCTGCTCATATATGTTTTCCAACAACTTTTGATTCCCGTACTTTGCATTCGGTTCCAAAGTATTTGGTGTCAGTAGGTAGTATTCTCCTATACTCTCCATAGCCTAAATAACCCGATCCACTGCTCCTAGCCGCCTAGATTTGCTTGTGCGCATCACCATAGCCCTATAAATGCTATGCTTAGTTTTTTATACATGCTTAGCTCTGCTCCATCCGATTGATGAATCAGAGTTGCGAATGAATCTAGTACGGCAGGTTGACGTGGAAAGATGAGCTATGTGTGTTAACCTGACTAAGGCTTGGATGGGAGACCACTTGGGAGGTGGTTGTTCGTCCTATACTCGCCAACCCTAGGATTAAGGTCTCGGGCGGAAGCCAAGACTGAGCGTGCAACCACACGCGGGGTCTAAGTAACCGCGCTCGACTAACTAACTTGTTTGGCCACATACATGAGTAACGTAGTTCAAGAGTTCCATTCGGCAACGCAAATAAAACTTTCAAACATTTTGGAAAAATGCTCCGCCTAGGACGTGACCGGGGCCAAGTGATGGATGTACATGGATCTTGACCCCGCCTAACAGAGACAAGTGCCGTCAGGAGGATGGCCAACTCCCTATTGACGGGGTGGCCCTGTCTTGGGTTGACTCATGGATATGGCTGGGTAAGGTAAAGGCTGAGGCCAACCACACTCTGTCGCGCTCCCTTGAGAAGAGAGTTACCGCGTGGCGTTAAGAGTCGGGTGGTACGTGTGGGTAAGGGGTACATCCCTGCAGGGCAATCTTTTCGAGAAGCCGTGTCCACGGTTAAGTACGACTTGGTGAAAGTCTGTAACATCCCAGATTTTGCTATAATAGGGTGTGTGGTGTTGTGTTCATCCCATCATGCATGAAACAACAATTAAAACATGTTGAAACAATTTAAATTGTAAATTTCAATGGTTTGAGAAAATACCACAAATAGTACCTAAAATGGGTTCCAAAATCTTGTATTGAAAACAATTTCAAATACACCAAAGCAATGCATGATTTGGTTGGAAATTTTGTGAGGTTTCCAAAAAATATTTTTGCCAAATTTTCTGTTTACAAAAGGCCCTCAAAACCATGTTTTATGTCCTGTTTTGAAACAGAGAAGGACCTCTCAGTAATTTTTTCAGAACTCTCAGGGGGTTATCCAAAAAAATTGTTTTCTTTTCTTTCTCCCTCAACTCTGGCTAGAAGGACGAGGAAGACGACGAGGTGGCCGCTGCCACCTCCTGCTTCTCCGCGTGAGGGGATGAGGACCCCCAGGAGACGTCCCGATCGAAACAACCCCGCAGAAGTTCCCCCCTCCTCGCACGCCCTCCTCCCTCTGTCCCTCACCGCGCACGACCGAGCCCTAGCTCGTTGGCCGCCTCCTCGCGCCGCCGACTCTGGCCTTCCCCCGTCGATTCGAGGCCACCACCAGCTCCCCCATCATCTCCTATACCCTCCCGTAGACTCTCGTTTGCTGGAAAGGACAGACGACCGCGAATCAGGCCGTCTCCACCGAGCTCCGGCCGCCGCCGCGATGGATGGTGCCGGCCGATTCCGGCGCCGCCGCACCTCCCCGACCACACCTTTGGTTTGACCGCGCCGTGGAGAGCGTCCCTGTGCCCTCCATCTCCCCGCTCTCCCTTTGGTTCCTCTCCCCGTCGAGCTCCGCCGCCCGCCGCCGTGCCAATGGTCGCCGCCGGCCATTCTGGCGACCATTTGGTCACCGGTTGGCATCCCTCAACTCCCCTCGAGCAGTCGAGCTCCTCTCCGTTATGGTATAGTTTGTTCCCTCTATTTCGCGCTAATTTCGTCGATTTTGAAGATCATCCGTGAGTATAGAGCACTGTGATGTCACAGTGACATCACGGTGATGTCATATCTCCTCTGTTTAATAATTCCAGAAAAAGAATAAAATTGATATTTTAATAACTTTTGTTTTATACCTCAGAAAAATAAAAGGAAGGTACCAAAATGTTAATAAAAATATAATCTACCTATTTATGTCATCTTCACACATGTTTGACAAAGTTGAAAACTGAACATTATTTATTGTTGTTTAATTCTTTTAAAATAGAGGAAATAAGTTTTTATTCAATAAAATTAGAAAATTGCAAGTTATATACCAAAATGCTTAAAATGAAAAATGCAATCTATTTATGATGTTTTCAAACCCATTTGAGCAGTCACTTTCAGAATTGCCGAAGTGCCCCTCCGGGGTCTATTTCGGGCTAATTTCAATACAATTGCATAACTGTCATATGAACCCTAGCAACCCAACGAACATGCTTAGGGCTTTATTTCAGTGCATTAACTTGCTCATGCATACATATTGCGCATTGCATTATGCCATGTGTTGAATGTTCTCTTTCTTTCTGGTGTTTGTTCTTATTGGTAGAACGCAACTCCAAAGAGAAGGACAACAATGCCCTTGACGAATACTTGATCTTAACCGACAAGTCAAGCACTTATCCGAGAAGACATTTCTGTTGGTTTTCTTATAACCAAGGCAAGCATAACCTCTTATCTGCTCATATACGTTTTCCAACAACATTTGATCTCGTACTTTGCATTCGATTCCAAAGTATTTGATGCTAGTAGACATAGTTCACCTATATGCTGCATTGCCTCAATATCCTGATCCACTGCTCCTAGTTGCCATAGATTTGCTTGTGCGCATCGCCAGAGCCTCATATCTGCTTCACTTAGCTTTACCTGTTTGTTTACCTCTGCTCCATCCGGTTGATGAATCAGAGCTGCGATAACCTAGTATGATATGATGACGTGGTGAGATGAGCATTGTGTGGTTAACTTGACTAAGCCTTGGACGGGAGGCCACTTGGGAAGTGGTTGTTTGTCCTATACTTGCCAACCCTAGGATTAAGGTCTCACCGAGGAAACCATGACTGAGCGTGCAACCACACGCGCGAGCCGATGAACCTCGCTCGACTAACTAACTTGTTTGGCTCTATCCGTGAGTCACGTAGTTTGGGAGTTCCATCTGCGTGTGAGTCAAAAACCTTTTGGAGGTGTTTAGGGCGTGACCGGGACAAGTGATGGACGTACACGGATCTTGATCCCGCCTCACAGAACAGGTGCCATCAGGAGGTGGCCAACTCCGTGTTGACGGGGTGGCCCTGTTTGGGTTGACTCATGGATAGGATTACACAAGGTAAAGGTCGAAGCCATCCACCCTTTGCCGCGCTCCATGGAAGAGCGTACATGTGGCGCTAAGAGTCGGAGGGTACGTGTGGGTAAAGTATACCACCCTGCAGGGATAAATCTTTCAGAAATCCGTGTCCACGGTTAAGGACGACTTGGTGGAAGACACGAGGTCATAGATAACTTGAACGTGGCGTAAAATATGTTGGCAATGATTGAAGGGTGCCTCCTCGGAGATGCCGAGAGGGGTGATCCTTGTAGCATGTGAGTTACTGGGAAATGATGTTGGTGGATAAAAGATGATGATTACAGCAGTTGAGTTTCTCATCTGTTTTGAAAACACTCCTTTTGACGTGATATTCTTCCTCAACTTGGAAAACAAAGGTGGCTTTACGCAAAAGAACCTTCATAAAACCCTTTCTAAAGATAGCAGATATATAATAGGTTAATTAAGTCTTGTTGAGTACCTCCCGTACTCAGGTTTGCTTAATTTGGTTCAGGTGAAGATCTCACTCCAACGGTGATGATTCAACGTGGACATCGACGAGTAGTTTGGGGTTCCCAGGTAGCAGCCTGGAATCTATGGGCTGGGACGTCGCCTTATGTTGCGGCCTCTTTGGCCTTTTTGGTTCTTGATGATTAGCAACATAATTTGCTTTCGTTGTCTGATGTAATGTTGGGTCATGTGACCTCTGTTTGTAAAGCTATATTCTAGTAACACCTGTTTATTACAACTTTCATGTCTAGAGTGCTGCTTTGATCGGTTGTTGGTTTCGAGCCCGTTGTTATACAGTTTTGGCTATGCCTGCATAGTTGTCGCAACCGAGGGGTTGTGGAGCCGATGATCCATGTCCGAGCCCGCCTGCCGATGTGATTCGGCCTAGGGCGAGGTAACCCCAGTAACCCTCGATTGTTGTTGCACTTTCTGGACACATAGCATCTCTGTATAGCTTTGGTCCCGTTCCTTCAGTTTCATTCAACTCGTGGACGCTTTGATATGCATAGTTGGTTATGACTAGCATGGATACAAGTAGTAGTAGACTGGGGATCCGGACTACGTGCCGATGAATCCGGTCTGCCTGTCGTTGTTTGTTGCGGCCAGGGCTGGTAACCCTGAAGCCCTTGTGAGTCCATGGCTAGGAGCACATAAGAGTATGTATATCTCTGGGTCCAGGGTCGTGACAAAGTCCTTGGCCATAAATAACTTGTATCTGACGTAAAATATGTTGGCAATGAATGAAGGGTGCCTCCTCGGAGATGCCGAGAGGGGTGATACTTGTAGCATGAGATGCTGGGAAATGATGTTGGTTGAATGAAAAGATGATGATTACAGTTTTTGAGTCCTTCCTCGTCTGTTTTGAAAACACTCCATGTGACGTGCTATTCTTCCTCAATTTCGAAAACAAAGATTGTTTTACGCTAATTAACCTTCATAAAACACTTGATGAAAACATCAGATATATAATAGGTTAATTAAGTCTTGTTGAGTACCTCCAGTACTCAGGTTTGCTTAAACTTTTGTTCAGGTGAAGTCTCACTCTGGTCGTGTTTCAACGTGGACATCGACGAGTAGTTTGGGGTTCCCAGGTAGCAGCCTGGAATCTATGGGTTGGAAAGTCGCCTTATGTTGCGTCCTCTTAGGCCTTTTGGTTTTTGTTGATTAGCAACCTAATTTGCCTTTCGTTGTCAGATGTAATGTTGGGTCATGTGACCTATGTTTGTAAAGATATACTCTAGTAATACCTGTTTAATACAACTTCCACGTCTAGAGTGCTGCTTTGATCGGTTATTGGTTTCGAGCTCATTGTTATACAGTTTTGGCTATGCCTTCATAGTTGTCGCAGTCGAGGGGTTGTGGAGCCGATGATCCATGTCCAAGCACGTCTGCCGATGTGATTCGGCCTGAGCGGGGTAACCCCAGTAACCCTCGATTGTTGTTGCACTTCCAGGACACATATCAACTCTGTATAGCTTTGGTCCCGTTCCTTCAGTTTCATACGACTTTCGGACGCTTTGATATGCATAGTTGGTTATGACTAGCATGGACACAAGGAGTAGTAGTACCAATGTTATCCGGCCTGCGTGCCGATGAATCTGGTCTACCTATTGTTGTTTGTTATGGCAGGGGATGGTAACCCCGAAGCCCTCGTGGGTCCATGACTAGGAGCACATAAAAGTGTGTATACCTCTGGGTCAGGGGTTGTGAGAAGTCATGGTATCAGAGCAGGACTGCATGTAGGAAACCCTTGCTATTGGTCGATGTTGAGTCTAGTGTTTGTGAAAACTATTTTGAACTTGCAAATGAATTGTGAAAACCTTATTAGGAACTCTTTTTACTCCTTACCTGGTGTCACTCCAACTCTGAGTCATTTTACCTCAATTGATTTAAAAAGGTGTTCCTCTCCTCTGCTACCTTCAAAACTAGGATCAAAATCGTTGGGTATTTTAACTAGTACTTCGTGTCAGGTTGCTAACCTCTCAAGTTTTGTCTAATTCATTTCATCCGATCAATCAAATTCCATGGTTGGGGTTGCATCTCTGTGTGATTCCCCGGTTGTTCTACTTAGGCGATCTGGCTTGTTTCTTCCACATAATGTCATGTATCTTGCCTCTGCTGAACTATCATGTACCATTCCGTTGTTTTCTCTTGTCATGGATGTGTTGTTCATGGTTCCTCTTCTCTTTACTCAGGATGTCCGGTGGTACTCGTAGCCGACGTGGACGTAAACCTCCTGAGGCAGAAGTTCCGCCATCTCCCACAATGACGCAGGTTCTACAAAACATCGAGACCAATCGCCTGAGAAATGAACATCTTCTTGAATGTGTGGCGCATAATACTGGACGCCGCGCTGAAGGTGTTACACTTGGGAATTTCCTTAAAGCTCAGCCTCCTACCTTTGCTGATTCCAAGGAGCCTCTGGATGCTGATGACTGTCTCCGTACAATTGAGCGCAAGTTTGTTGCTCTCCATGTCCAAGATAATGACCGTGTGAACTTCGCCACCTACAAGCTATAAGGTGCTGCTGGTGCTTGGTGGGAAGCTTTCTTGGCGTTGCAGGCGCCAGGACATGAGGTCACCTGGGCAGAGTTTTGTACATCGTTATGTGATGCTTATATTCCAAAGGCAGTCATGGGCATCAAAAGGAAGGGATTCCTTGATCTCACTCAGGTCAACATGGACGTTGAACCTTATGAGCGAGAATTCACCCGTTTGGCTCGCTATGCTACTCGTGATATCAGAAATGATGAGGAGAAGAAAGAGTTGTTTCGGAAGGGTCTGAACCAAACCCTCCGTTATGAGTTCCTTCCTTTAAAATTTCAGAGCTTCCGGGAGTTGTACAATCAGGCTATTACCCTTGAATATGGCAGAAAAGAGATGGAGTCTACTGTAAAACGGGATGCTGATGACTCTCGTGCATCTTCCGCTGGCTCCAAAAGGCGCCGTATGTTTATACCATACAATGCTATTCCTAGAGCCTTGTTTGCACCCAATTCTGCAAGATACGTTCCTCGTCCGCCTCTATCAGTTGCTAAACCACCTGATTCTGTGTGTTTCAAGTGTGGTCAGCCGAGTCATCTTTCTCGAGAGTGTCTTCAGAACAAAATTGGTTGTGGAGTTCATCCGCCCAAGAAAAACATGAAGTCCACTCATACTAACCATGATTGTTTATAACATGTTACACTTGAGAAGGCTCAAGATGATCCAAGCGTTCTTTGGAGTACAATTCCAGTTAATTCCATTATGGCTACAGTGCTGTTTGACTCTGGAGCATCACATACCATGTCGGAAAAGTTCGCGGAAATGCATGGGATACCTTTCCAAAAGATGTCAAAGTCTTTGGTGGTCCAGTCCCCAGGGTTTAACTAGCGAACCACGATGGTTACTCCAGAGCTCATAGTCGATGTAGGGTATCAGTTGTTCCCTACCACCTCCCTTGACCTCAAATCAATTGACATTGATGTCATTCTAGGCATGGATTGGCTCAAGAGGTTTGGAGCTGTAATTGACTGTGCAGACAAGTCCATCATTTTGACAGATCCTTTTGGTGCTAGTGTGAAGTGTTGGACGTGCGCAGATCTAGCCCCATCAGCATGCCATCAACTTTCACCTGAATCACAGCTATACTCCATGCAAGTTGACTACCCTCCTGAAATTCTTGAGTTGCCAGTAGTCAGTGATTTCCCTGATGTGTTCCCTGAAGAGTTACCTGGCATGCCACCTGATCGAAGTGTGGAATTTGTCATTGAACTAGTTCCCGACACCGCTCCTATGTCCAAAATACCTTATCGTATGGCCCAGAAGAGTTGGCTGAATTGAAGCGACAAATAGAGGAGTTAGAAGAAAAAGGTTTCATCCAGCCTAGTACAACTTCCTCGGGTTGTCCTACTATCTTTGTCAAGAAGCGGGATACAAATGTTCCGCGTCTGGTTGTTGATTATCGGCCGCTGAATGTAGTGGCCATAAAAAACAAGTATCCTCTTCCAAGAATCAATGACCTATTTGATCAGTTAGCTGGTGCAACTATCTTTTCCAAGATGGACCTGCGGCAGGATACCATAAGATAAAGATCAGAAAAGAGGACATTCCTAAAATGGCTTTCGCCACTCGTTATGGTCTTTATGAGTACACCGTTATGTCCTTTGGCCTTACTAATGCTCCAGCTACTTTCATGAGGCTCATGAACTCGGTATTCATGGAGTATCTTGACAAGTTCGTCGTGGTCTACATCGACGATATCCTGGTCTATTCCAGAACTGAAGATGAACATGCCGAACACTTGCGTTTGGTCTTGTCCAAACTCCATGAGCATAAATTGTATGCCAAGTTCTCCAAATGTGAGTTCTGGTGGAAAGAGCTCATTTATCTCGTACACGTGGTGTCTGCCGAAGGTGTTGCCGTGATTCGAGATAAGGTTCAAACCATTCTGGATAGGGAAGCACCTAAATCAGTCAAGGATGTTTGAAGTTTTCTCGGGATGGCAGGTTATTACCGTCGTTTCATCAAGAACTTCTCCAAAATTTCCAAACCTATGAATAAACTTCTGAAGAAAGGAAAAAATTTTGAGTGGTCAGAAAAAGCAGAAGAGAGTTTCCAAACCCTGAAAACTAAACTGACTACCGCTACAGTGCTTGCCCTTCCTGATACGAGAAAGGAATTCATTATCTTCTGTGATACCTCGCAACAAGGACTCGGTTGCGTGTTAATGCAAGAAGGTCATGTGGTGGCCTATGGTTCTCGTCATTTGAAACCGCATGAGCACAACTATTGGCACACCCCAGTTTTGGCACACATGTAACACATGAGAGAAGCCATTTTTGTGAGCCAACAATTTTTTTTAATGCCCTTGTGTAATCCAACATTATATAATGAACCATGGATACCTATGCAATGCAAGCAAAATTTGATTTAAAAATCATTCACTTTGTTTCCTGATGTTTTCCATTTATTTCTGTGATGTTTTCCACCTCGTGTTTCCATTTTTGTTCATAAAAATTCTTGTGGCAATGTTGTTTTCAACTTATAAATAATATTTTATTTGTTTTGAATCAATAAAACAGTTTTGGCAAAAGATAAATCCAATGTTTTCCTTAAGATTTTCTATAGAAACTCTTTTCGGAAAAATAAGCCAATTAGGTGTTTTTCACTCATGTTATCTATATGATGGAGAATAACATTTTACGTTTTCTTGGCATGGATGTGATCTCTAATATATGGACTACAAAATGGTGAACTTGGTTTGAAAATTACATTTACATAAACCATCATTTGCTTGAGGTTTTTGTGTTAAGAAAATAAGGCAGAATTGGTGTTTTCTAGAAAACAGAGAAAAACATAAACTAGCTGTTTTTCCACCTTGTTTTCATTGCTCATTTGAAACTCAAACTTGTTTTATTTTTCTGTTTATGAAAGTAAAAATGTTTCTTAACACAACCACACTTGGAAAACAAAATTTGAAGTAGATTAAGTTCATGAAAACAAGTGCAACTTAGGCCTAATCCACTCTGTTCCCAACACTTAGGAAATTTGCCTAAGTCTTAAACCAAAACTGAATTTTCTGAAAAACAGTAAGTGGCATGATTGTCGAATGCTAATAACTTTCGTTTGGATGATCCAATTTCTGCACCACTTGAACCATCTAGAAACCCAGTCAGCACACTACATTTCTATCCCTTAGCAACCAAGTCAAGTTGACCACAGAGGAGGTGAGCTCGTGGGTTTCATAGGTGAAAACGGGAGGGGCGGCATGGGCATTCTGACAGAGTGTGCACTGTCGCGTGCCACTGTGGCCACCTCGCGATTTTCTTCCTCTCCTCGCCGTTGTAGCCATTGAATGACCCTAGCTAGCACCCCTGGACGCACCCAAAGGCCAAGGTCCATGGCATGGGCACGCAAGGGCGCGCACGAGCGCGTCTCACTGCCGCCCGAGGCGACCCGAGCGTGCCCACGGCCACACCTGCCCCTATATAGCCACAGGAGGACCACGGCCTTGCCACCACACTCGCAGTCCACCTCTCACTCACCCCAAACCCACCCACGAGCACCATGAGATCTCTGCGAGCCTAGATCGCAGGAGAACGCCGCGTACCACCGCGGACAGACACGGTGGTTTGCGCACGTCTGGGGCATCCCCACCCCTCCCTTCACTCTCAATCCACTCCCCACCCTCCGTGGACCAAGCCTGAACCTCCCTCGTGCTTCCTCGTTTGCAGGAACGCCGGTGAAGACGTTGGAGCCGCCGCGGGACACCTGCATCGCGCCAGCAACAGACACCACCCCGCACCGTGATTCCAATGCCCCTGCACGGTCCCGAGCACCTGCGACTGCCCAACCCCTCGCCCCCAGCCTACAGGCTCTCTAGGTGCGCAATCGCTTCCAACTCGCCGCCGGCCGCGCTCGGTTTGGTTCGAGAGAGAGAAAAGAGAGAGGAGAGGAGGACGATAGCCGTGCGCCGTTGATCGCGAGATCAACTGCCACGTTCAAACCACGAAGCGGTACGCGCGCGCAGCGTGCCGTGGAAGCGAGCTAGCCGCTGAGCCATAGCGGGCCACGCGCCCGTGAAATGAACAGCCCGTGAACGATTTTTCTTTTCCTTTTTAAAAACAAACTGAATCTGACACTTCACTTTAATCCTGTTAAAAATAGTTAACCTCAGAAATAAAATCAACAAAAACTACTTGAGGTAGATATACAAATTCTTGAACGAATGCAACCTGCAGATCTGTTTTTGAACCATGTATGAACAAAAGAAAAATGATGAACTACACACTGTCTGTTAAGGCAAAAATGCAATAACGTTTTGTTGGAATGTTCAAATTGTGCAAACTAAAATTCTTTGTGTAGCTCTTGACTAGATCTGTCAGTAGGGCTTGACCTCACATCAAGGTGAGCTACCATTTATAAATGTCATCCACATTGGTAAATGTCCAGTGGCATATTCTAGGATTTTTAGGATTTGTTTGAAATCACTTTTTGATGTGAATCCAACTGGATCTGTTAGATTATGTTTAGATATATGATATCCTAGCTTGGTGTAATTTTTAGATCTCTAGATTTATTTTGGCAACAGATCTAAGATTTCGCACTTTTCTGTTAGAAATAAAATGTGTAGTTTTAATTTTTGAATAATTGCTTGCTAGTGTTACTTTGTTTTCTAGCATGTTTAGATGTGGTGATTAGTGTTAGATTTTTTTTCTCATAGATCCATCATGTTAGAAAGTTTGTGCATGTTTAGGATTTGTATGGAACTAGTATGAGCATAGTGATATTCTCTAGTTTTATTTTATTAAATCTTGTGATGCAAATGCTTAGCTAGATTTTTATTCAAGTTGTTAGGAGTATTTTTATGTGGATCCAGTACCATTTTGGTACTGGTTAGTATTTGTTTTCATCTCTGTTAGGATGCATTTTATTCTTTAGGGATGCATGTGTAGATTTATTGTTTATTACTCATAGTGTTGTTTTCACTAGAATAGCTAGCAGTATTTTTGCTAGAGGAATATTTTGTTTTCCACATGGAACAGATGCTTAGTACCTCTTAAATGACATGGAAAACTTAGTGGAACACCCACTGGTTCCATCTCATTTTGTTGAGGAATGATATACCTCAACCATAGTAGTAGTGATAATAATAAGGAATATTATTATTTTTCGTGTATGCTTGTGTAGTATTGTTTTGTGAACTTGTGTGCTATTTTTTTTTGTGCATTGCTTGATGTATGGTGTAGTTGAGAATCTTTGCTTGCTTAGTTTGGTTTTGATTTAGTGTCCTCCTATACTCTACATATCCTAAATACCCCGATCCACTGCTCCTAGCCGCCTAGATTAGATTGTGCGCATCGCGAGAGCCCTATACATGCTATGCCTAGTTTTGTATACTTACCTATCCATCCGGTTGATGAACCAGCGTTGCGAATGAATCTAGTATGGCAGGTTGACATGGAAAGATGAGCTATATTTGTTAACCTGACTAAGGCTTGGATGGGAGGCCACTTGGGAGGTGGTGGTTCGTCCTATACTCGCCAACCCTAGGATTAAGGTCTCGGGCGGAAGTCAAGACTGAGCTTGCAACCACACGCGGGGTCTAAGTAACCACGCTCGACTAACTAACTTGTTTGGCCACATCCATGAGTCACGTAGTTCAAGAGTTCCATTCAGCAACGCAAATAAAACTTTTAAACATTTTGGAAAAATGCTCCGCCTCAGACGTGACCAGGGCCAAGTCGTACACGGATCTTGACCCCGCCTCACAGAGACAGGTGTCGTCAGGAGGATGGCCAACTCCCTGTTGATGGGGTAGCCCTGTCTTGGGTTGACTCATGGATATGGCTGGGTAAGGTAAAGGTCGTGGCCAACCACACTCTGCCGCGCCCCCTTGGGAAGAGCGTTACCGCGTGGCGTTAAGAGTCGGTTGGTAGGTGTGGTTAAAGTGTACATCCCTGCAGAGCAATCTTTTCGAGAAGCCGTGTCCACGGTTAAGGACGACTTGGTGAAAGTGCTTGGCCATAGATAACTTGAACGTGACGTAAAATATGTTGGCAATGAATGAAGGGTGCCTCCTTAGAGATGCCGAGAGTGGTGATCCTTGTAGCATGAGATGCTGGGAAATGATGTTGGGGGAATGAAAAGATGATGATTACAGTTTTTGAGTCCTTTCTCATCTGTTTTGAAAACACTCCATGTGATGTGCTATTTTTCCTCAATTTGGAAAACAAAGATTGCTTTACGCAAATTAACCTTCATAAAACACTTGATGAAAAGAGCAGATATATAATAGGTTAACTAAGTCTTGTTGACTACCTCCCGTACTTAGGTTTGCTTAAACTTTGGTTCAGCTAAAGTCTCACTCTGGTGGTGTTTCAACATGGACATCGACGAGTAGTTTGGGGTTCCCAGGTAGCAGCCTGGAATCTATGGGTTGGAAAGTCGCCTTATGTTGCGGCCTCTTAGGCCTTTTGGTTCTTGTTGATTAGCAACCTAATTTGCCTTTCGTTGTCAGATGTAATGTTGGGTCATGTGACCTATGTTTGTAAAGATATACTCTAGTAATACCTGTTTAATACAACTTCCACGTCTAGAGTGCTGCTTTGATCGGTTATTGGTTTCGAGCTCATTGTTATACAGTTTTGGCTATGCCTTCATAGTTGTCGCAGTCGAGGGGTTGTGGAGCCGATGATCCATGTCCAAGCACGTTTGCCGATGTGATTCGGCCTGAGCGGGGTAACCCCAGTAACCCTCGATTGTTGTTGCACTTCCAGGACACATATCAACTCTGTATAGCTTTGGTCCCGTTCCTTCAGTTTCATACGACTTTCGGAGGCTTTGATATGCATAGTTGGTTATGACTAGCATGGACACAAGGAGTAGTAGTACCGATGTTATCCGACATGTGTGCCGATGAATCCGGTCTACCTGCTGTTGTTTGTTATGGTCGGGGCTGGTAACCCCGAAGCCCTTGTGGGTCCATGACTAGGAGCGCACAGTGTGTATACCTCTAGGTCAGGGGTTGTGATAACGCATGCTGATGTTTACTCGGCTTGGGCTTGGTAACCCCAGTAACCCTCGATTGTTGTTGCACCTCCTGGACACATAGCATCTCCGTATAGGTTTGGTTCCGTTCCTTCAGTTTCATACGACTCGTGGACTCTCTGATATGCATAGTTGGTTATGACTAGCATGGACACAAGGAGTAGTAGTACCGATGTTATCCGGTCTGCGTGCCGATGAATCCAGTCTACCTGCCGTTGTTTGTTGCGACCG